>CM042027.1:11715405-12995811 GCA_023525975.1 Smallanthus sonchifolius | reverse complement strand
ACTTTAAGGTTAGGTAAAATTTAGATGTAAACATTTATTGTTAAAAAAATAAAAGTTAGCTAGTAAGCATTAACTATTGTCTACCTTTGTTACTCTTTTTCTTTTCTTTACAAGTTAATGGTGTTACTATTTGCAACTCCTAAGCATATCGTCTTAAGGAAATAAATATAAACTCCTTTATAAAATTAGAGCAAGACATTTCATTATAAAGATGTTTTAACTTTTAAGACATGCCTTTAAGTTAGTTTTAAATATTAAATATTACTTAAAACAGTAAATGGTTGAAGCCTTAAATGTCCCAAAACAATTCATAATGTGTAAAACTTTAAATGCAAGTTAAACCGAGTCAGATTGATAGTGAAATTAACTTCAAAAGAAATTGTAATTACTCAAAATATTAAATTTGTATAATTATAAAAACTATATAATACAAATAATAATCTAATCTAAATAAGTCAGAATTATTTAAGCATTATTTAACTTATTATTTTATATTTCTTTCTTACAATTTCACATATTATTTGGTAGAAAATACAACACAAATTAACATGTTTTCTTATGAAGAAAGAGTTCAAGTGACAAATCCTTTGTTGGCTAAAACTTAATGTAAATTAAAAACTGAAATTAATATTTTTCAAGACTTCAATTTTCCATTCAATTTAATATCATGCAACACATAAAAAAACCTTAATTAAACAGATGAAATGATATACTCTACTTGTATATATGCAATCATACTTACTTTAGAGGATATCCCAAACAATTTTTGGTCAACATACAACATATAACCATTAATTATTCATCAAAACTTTTCATTTCAATTTTTCTTTAAAGCAGACTTTAAGATACTCCGGAAATATAAATGTTATCTAAATGAGCCTTAAGTCTCAACTACCTCATTAATCCAGATCGAACCTTCATTAAGAAGGAAATCCACAACTGAGAAAATTCTTTGTCTCAATCCAAATAATTGATTCATGTCAGACTCGAACCCAAAACCTCCGATATAAAAAATCTTGGACTTTCATCGCACCAAATGATCAACCATAAATATTATTATTTACAAAAACTAATAAAAAATTAATGGAAATATTAAATACAAGTTCCTGTCAACCAAAGATTCACAAATAAATTCGAAGTCCAAAAATGTATTTTCTTAACAACTCTCTCCTAAAATTAAACTTTTCTATTACACCTCTCCCATGCTCTTTCCTCTTCAAATATAAACCCTTCTCCACCACCTTCTTCATCAAATATTCCCAAACAAAAACTAAACAGCCATGGAAGTTGACCTTATTATCATGTTCATAGTGGTAGCCACCACTTCAGCTTATCTCCTATGGTTCCACCACCTCTCCCGTCATCTTTCCGGCCCGAAAGTCTACCCTTTCTTCGGCAGTCTTCCTGTTCTCTTCCTAAACAGGTCCCGTATCCACGATTGGATCGCAGGAAACCTGCGATCCTCCGTCGGTAACGGGACTTATCAGACTACCACCATTGCCATACCGTTCTTCGCACGTAAACAAGGGTTTTATACGGTTACTTGTAACCCTAAAAACATCGAACACATTCTCCGAACCCGGTTTGATAATTACCCGAAAGGACCCACGTGGCAAACGGCGTTTCATGATCTGTTAGGTAAAGGGATATTCAACAGCGACGGAGAAACATGGCTGATTCAGCGGAAGACCGCGGCGTTGGAGTTTACTACACGGACGCTCCGGCAAGCCATGGCTAGGTGGGTTAGCCGGACTATTAAAACCCGGTTATGGCGAATTTTGGAAAAGGCTTCTGAAGAGCATTTCCCTGTTGATTTGCAAGATCTTTTGCTCCGGTTAACGTTCGATAATATTTGCGGGTTGACATTCGGAAAAGACCCGGAAACGTTATCGACGGAGTTATCAGAGAACCCGTTCGCGACGGCGTTTGACTCTGCCACGGAGGCGACACTGCAACGGCTGTTGTACCCTGGGTTTCTATGGCGGTTGAAGAAACTTTTAGGGATAGGGGAGGAAATGAGGCTCCAAAAAAGCCTCCAAGTTGTTGAAAATTACATGACGGAGGCTTTAACTGCTCGGAAGTTAAACCCGTCCGATGATCTTCTATCGAGGTTTATCAAAAAACGTGATGTGGACGGGAATATTTTCCCGAACGACGTCTTAAAACGTATTGCATTGAATTTTGTGCTAGCAGGGCGCGACACATCATCCGTCGCGCTCAGCTGGTTTTTCTGGCTGGTTATGAATAACCACACGGTTGAATCTAGAATCATCAACGAGTTGACGACGGTTCTAAAAGATACACGTGGCAGCGATCCGACCGCTTGGGTTTCCGATCCATTAATATTCGATGAAGCCGATAGGTTGGTGTATCTAAAAGCGGCCTTGGCGGAGACTCTCCGTTTGTACCCGTCCGTGCCGGAGGACTTCAAGTACGTTATCAACGACGACATTTTACCGGACGGAACTAGGGTTCCGGCCGGTTCAACCGTGACATACTCGATATACTCGGTTGGGCGGATGAAGAGCGTGTGGGGTGACGATTGCTTGGAGTTTAAACCCGAGAGGTGGCTGTCGGCGACCGGAGAAAGGTTTGAACCGCCGAAGGACGGATACAAGTTCGTGGCGTTTAATGCCGGACCAAGGACATGTTTGGGGAAGGATTTGGCTTACTTGCAGATGAAGTCAGTGGTGTCCGCCGTGCTCCTCCGTTACCGGCTATCACTGGTTCCCGGTCACCGGGTGGAACAGAAGATGTCTTTGACTTTGTTTATGAAGAATGGTCTTAAAGTGTACTTGCACCCACGCGATCTCACCTCAGCATAGAACAATTGGAGGGCAAAAGTGGGAATTCATTGTTTTTGAGGTTGTCGTATAAACGTATATCTTGTGGTCAAAGGGTTGGTTATATTAGTATCGGTCATTAATTTGTATTTACTTGCTTTTTCTTCTTCATTTTCTGGTCTATTCGTATTGTTGTAATGCTTTGTTTGGATTGATGAAAATCTTACCAAACTTTTCAAATCTATACATTAAACAAATATGAGTCATCGTTGACTACTTGTCAATATTTATGTAACAATAAATTAGGTTTGTGATGATACTATTCGAGTGTTTTCCAACAATATATTATAATGTATGATATATAATATTATCTATAATTTCTTTTCTCTTTTATAAACTTCAACCCTAAATCTTCAACAACCACTGTGTTCACTGTGGTTGAGGGAGACTTTTTTTTAAGCAGAACTGAATAAATTGTTACATTTTCAATACTTGTAAAAATAACCTTTTTTTCTCGATAATGCACACGAATGAATATTTAATAAGGGCCCTTCATCTAGGAAAATTTGGTATTTCAGTTGACAAAGGCCTCTAAATAATGTATTTTTACTTAGGGCAAATGTCATAAAAAATCAATATACTTTCTAGTTTTTTATAAAAGTCCCTCAACAATTTTTATATTTAAAAAACCAACAAATTCTCATTTTTTTATCATAAAAATCACTTAACAAATTTTTGCACATAAAAAACAACATACTTTCTTGTTTTTCTCACAAAAGTCACTCGACAACTATTTATCCTACCAAATGAATCGACAGAAGCAAGGTAAATGATTCATTTGCTCTTGAATCTGTCGGTCGATTTCCTTTGCTTTACTTTTGCGGATTCATTTGCTAAGATAAATAGTTGTCGATGGACTTTTGTGAGATAAACAAGAAAGTATATTGGTTTTTTATGTGTAAAAATTTGTTGAATGACTTTTATAAGAAAAAAAGAGAGTATGTTAGTTTTTTATGTGCAAAAAATTGTTGAGTGACTTTTATAAGAAAAACCAGAAAGTATTTTTGATTTTTTATAGCATTTACCCTTTTACTTACTCTCAAATATTAATTGAATAATTATTAATTAGTTTACCAAGGTAGGACCATCGACAACAACACCTTCTAGTAATTCAACTTTTTTCTTCTTCTTTTATCGCTAATTTCATTGATAATTAACAGATTTAGTAAAGTATTAATCTTTTATTTTGTTTTTTATAAAGTATTTTTTTTCAAATAAATAATTTTAAAATCTATATAAGAAATAAAGTTTATATAAATAAGTTAATTATTATATAATAATTTAATTAAATAAACTAACAATATAAAATAAAATAAAAAGTTATTTACCATTATTCAATTAAAATAATAATAACAATAATTAAACAAAACCAAAATGAAAGAAAATATGTACTTGATGAATTAATTTAAAAATAAATGGTGGAGGCAGTAGCACCATAGGTGGCCTAGAGTAGTGGCTGGGTGGTACAATTTTATTAAAGGAAAAATATTAATAAATATTAAGTTCTTTTTACTTAAGATTAAATTAAGATTAAATAAAGCTGACAATTTGTTTTGAAAAAATGAAAAACCCACGTTATTCGAAAACCGTAGGTCATTTCTTAGTTAGCTAAAGATCTAATTTCATGTGAGTCAAGAATCGTTTCAATATCGAGTCCTTTGATTGGATTCAATGGAGCGAATTCCGGTTTTAGTCTTTTTGATTTTGTATGATAATTTGTTAATCTTGGTCAGTTCCTCTACAATTTACTTATGTGGGTTGTAATCATTTTTTAGTTTTTATAAAAATTTTCTGCCTTATAAAAAAAAAGAGCAGCTCTAACACTGTTGGCGGATGAAGGCAAACACCACTTAGACAACACAAATGTCATTAGAGATATTGTTTGTTGTGTCGTTCGTTTGGAATTCCAAATGCATGCAAACTGGTTATGGTGGTGGGCCACCCTCTCTCACGCACCCAGATTTAATTATTGTTTTACATAAAAAAGTGGGTGTTGGAAACAGAATGTAGTATTAGAGTAAAAATGAGTGAAAATCTGATTTGACAGCTGATGTGGCGCATTTGTTAGTATTTGTTGCGTCCAGTTTTGTGGATTCTCTAACCATGAGCTTTGTGGATGCTCTAACCATGAGATATTTATGGATAAAACTTAACAACCATCGTCACCATCTTATTTTTTTTCTCCTCTCCATAAGCCACAGCAGTGTCGTCCGCCTCTTCCCGCTAGCCGAAAAATCTTCAAACAACTCAGTTATTCTCCTTTTCACTTCAAATAAGCCACGAGCTACAATCTAGAGGGTCAAATCGCAAGAACGTTCTTTCCGTTGACTAGTCTAGTCAAGAAAACATTTTGCCGATCGGAGGATCAAGGGATCCTCTGGACCCTCCTGTAGTTCCGCCGATGACGTTGTTTAGGTTTTGATGTGCTTATCCTATTTATGCTTAATCAATACCGTCACTGTTTTTTTTAACGGCCAACAAACATAGAATTGCCTAGGTACTCCATACAGGATGACCCATTGGCAAAAGGCCACCGCCAGCTGGCCCAACCCAGCCGTACGGAGCCCTTAAGTACCCCAAGTTATCTCCAATTCCGGGGAAAACCCACCCGCCAGAAAGCCCACTGGTGGTAAAACCCGGACGCCCTCAGGATTGAACCAGAGATCACAAAGATCCACGTTTTCCTTCATTGAGTCACCATGCCCCTTCCCAAAGTGATGCTAGTGGGGACAGAACCTGGGTCTTTTTTAGAGAATCCAGGCTTGCTACCACTACACCACATTGAAAGTTGCACTACCTTCACTATTGGTATCAAAATATAGAGTATGAATACTTCGCGTCTACACATAACTTCAAAGAGTTTGCATATGCATAGTGTCATGTACTTTTTTTTTAAACAACGGAAATATTATAAAAACTTAACCTAGCAAGACGCTAGGCTAGAAAAAGGAATTACAAGACCATCATAGGGTTATTGAGCCACTATATCCAACTCACCTTACAATTCCGAACTCTGCTACTATACCAAACATACGAAAAATGAATAATATCATCAAATAATGTCTCCTTTTGTTGATTAAGGGAGAAAAGCAAGTCATTCCTATATCCCACAATACCCACCAAGTAACAAATATCACCACCCCTACCACATATTTTTTTCACCTTCGCAACATGTAGATCTTGACTCCACAAAATAAAAACATCGGGGTGTCGCTCCTGTGGCCAATCCAAATCTAGCCATGCAACGATCAATGACCATAAACGGTTAGCAACACGACAACTAAACAAAATATGATTGATGGATTCTGAAGCCATATTACAAAATAATGCAAATGAGAGACGACATATCCATACCTTTCCAATCCAAATTATCCTTTTTTGGAAGAAGATTAACACTCTCCATCCACAAATGTTCACTTTCCTTGGAATGCCCTTAAAAGTGGTCGGAAAATGGACGAAAAATCTTGTCAGAAACTGGTTGGAAATTTGTGTCGGAAACTAGTCGAAAAAATGTGTCAAAACTGATCGGAACCTTGTCAGAAAAGTAGTTTTGTCAGAAGATTTGGTCGGAAACGTGTTTCCTAGGATGATTTTTTGACAGGTTGTTTTGTCGGAAACGTCCATTTCTAACGAATTTTTGAGCAAATATCTTGTCGGAATTTTTTTTTCTAGTAGTGTGGTTACGTCACGTGTCACAATTATGTTAGCACAAGATTCTTTTTCACATTTATTTTTTCTGTATTATTAACTGTTTAATATTTCGTTACTAACTATTTAATATTTTTTTTATTAATTTTGTAGAATCATGTTTTAGTAACTATAAATAAAATTATATGTATCGGTTTACGTGGCTAGTACGCAGGAGGGTATTCCTGAGTACTTAGCCTGTACACCAGTTTGGTCAAGGCTTTTGCCTTGCGTACTTGTCAAATACGCATGACCAAACCCTGCGTACTTAGACAAGTACGCAGGTAATGTTCCTGCCCCTATAAATAGAAGACTTGTCTTCATTTGTAGGTGGAACTTCTGGAACTAGGTTGAGAGGTGTCCGGGTCGGGACGAGCTCTCCCGACCCCTGGACTGTGAGTGATGCGAGGAGACCCGGTAACCTAACCGACCCAAGAACTGATGACCCAGAAGCTGAACCAGATCTAGAGTTGGACCTAGGTTGAAGACTCTTGAAGATTTGAATTTGGATAATAATTTAATTATTATCGTATCTTTTATTTGTTTTAAATATTTGTTTTGATTTGTTTTCTTCCTAAGTTATTGCTTAGTTCCATGGCTTAGGGTTAGTATTTATTTGGTTTGCTTTTCAATTGTAAGAGAATTTTTTGATTGAGTTTTAATTGATAAGAACTTTGTTCTTGGAAACTTTTGTTCGTTTTAGAGACTTTGTTAGCTAATTGTTCTTGAGCTATTTGATTGCTTTTGAAACTGCATCAGTTAGTATCAGAGCTCTAGGTTGTATCAAATGGCTACTCGTGGAAGAGACTGCATCAGTTGGTATCAGAGCTTTTGGTTCTCAAATGGCTCGACATGGAAGTGAATACTTGTTTGCTCGTAGACTCGCCGACAGAGGCAACGACACGAGTGTTTTCTATCCACATGCTCATGGAGAAGATCGACACCCTACTCGCAGAGCCGCCGACCGAGGCAGCGATGGGTTCTATCCCGATCCACGGGATCTTAAGATCAAACGACTCCGACAACGAGTCGTAGATCTAAAAAAGCAACAAGAGATCAAACGGCTCCGACAACGAGTCCAAGATCTGGAGTTGCAACGGGAAATGTGCAAGGCGGAAACCGAGTCGAGCACCGTCGTATGGGACAAAGGTGGCGACGATGAGGAGAAGAATCCGTTCGATCATTCCCCACCCTGTTTCACGAACCGACCCGAGAAGACGCCCAAGTTCAGGAGGTCTTACCGGATGAAGAACCCCGATACGATGACGACGGAGATAGCCCCGATGAAGAAGCATGTTCGTGGATGCAAATGGTTCTTAGCGGGTTTACCAATCAAGAAGACAGAGACGAAAGACGTGAAGCGCGGGGGTCGTCAATGGTTACTTTAGACGTAAATGATGTTGGCAATCTTATGGATATGCCTACCAAGTTTGAAAAGGCTAGAAATTTTGGAAGTATGGATTTGGGTGAAAACGTGGGCACCGATCACATTCGAAATATTAGGGAACAATTATGTGTTTGCATGTGGTGGCTCACAAGGTGGTGAAAAATTATGTTGGGTTTTTCCAAGAAGATAAAAATGTTGACGTCAAAAAGAATATCGAGGTTGTGGAGGTTTGCATTCAACACCTTCAATTACATGGCAACAAAAATGTTGGTGAGTCACAAAATATACATTCAACAATTGGTCAAAAAATTAATGTCGTTAATAATTGTTCGGTCAAAGTTTGTAAGACTCGAGGACGAGTCTTTTTAAAAGATGGGGAGAATGATGCGGGGAGACCCGGTAACCTAACCGACCCGAGAACTGACGACCCAGAAGCTGAACCAGATCTAGAGTTGGACCCAGGTTGAAGACTCTTGAAGATTTGAATTTGAATAATAATTTAATTATTATCGTATCTTTTATTTGTTTTAAATATTTGTTTTGATTTGTTTTCTTCCTAAGTTATTGCCTGGTTCCATGGTTTAGAGTTAGTATTTATTTGGTTTGCTTTTCAATTGTAAGAGAATTTTTTGATTGAGTTTTAATTGATAAGAACTTTGTTCTTGGAACCTTTGGTTCGTTTTAGAGACTTTGTTAGCTAATTGTTCTTGAGTCATTTGATTACTTCCGAAAATGCATGGTTAAAAATCAGATTGTGGACAAAGTCAGAAAAACATTAATGGGATGGTGAAATAAGGTTTATGAATGTAACTGTATTAACGGCTGGTTAACTATGTGTTAATGAAGAATCACTTGAGTTAATTATACAAGATTACCAGCACTTCTGTTCTGTTATGCAACTATCTAACAGGTGAATAATGTGGGCAGAGGTCCAGAACTGAATTAAAACTTCTAATGTTGTCAAATTCACAGATTTATAAAGTTTTTAATTGTATACCAGCACTTCTATTCAAGTATAATTATTTTTATCAGTATAATTATTCATGCTTCTATGAGGATGGCCTCTCTATATATTTAGAACAGTGATCCAACTTTAGGTGAATGTTTCGGCATTGTTAAGCAAACTGTAGCCAAATACTTCTATGACGGATCCTCCAACTGAAATGGCAGAATCCCCTCTCATTTTGAAGAACCTCAGCGTTACTATCGACTCAAATCACTAGAAAAATGGATATGCGGATGTGAAGGTAATCCTTGGATATAATGCCCTTGGATGTAAAATGAGATGCACAGTATTAAGGTAACAATCTGGGGGTGATTTCCAACAACTAAACTCACCTCACATAGGCTCTATAAGAAAGGGTTACCTGTCCAAAAGTAGAATAAAAACTTAACTTAGATCATCATGCTAGTTTCCTGCTTTAGCAGGTTGAATGTTCCAAATGTTCAGTATCGGCTTGCATGCCAAGTCTCTTGAATATTTCTCCCTTCTTCCAAATCAAAGACGATTAGACCTTGACCATCAACCAGCAAAAAAAATCTGATTAACATAATGAAATTGCACCCCTAATGGAACATCATATTGTGAAAACGATTGCAGCCACACCCTGTTGTTACCTGTTTTCTACAATTGAAAACAAGTCAACTCAGTGCAGGAAAAATTTTACACTTCGTTATCATAAGATGGCCATAAGGCATAGAAACATAGGACCAAACCACCTACCACACCTCACAAATACAGAAACAACCACATAAACATAAAAGCACGAAGAGGTAAAACCTACCTCAGACTGGTGTTGATGACTTGATGAAGAATGTATGATACATGAAAGGGACAGCGGATGTTGACATTCTTTTCAATCATCTTCCAAGCAACTCAATATGAAGAAACAGATGAGAATATTCTTTTGATGCCTCAGTAAAAAGGAAGCTAGTGAAAGTAGGGACCACTAACTGAATTGCAGAATGAATACAATGATCCATCAACTAGATTAATGTTCTCACAAATTTATAAAATAACAATAAAGCAATGAAAACTAGGGTTCTAGATCCTTCCCCTAGTACTTTTGTCCTTAAGCCTAGAGAGTTGGATGTTCATAGAATACAGACAATACGTGTTCCAACACACATGCATTTAAGGAAGATCAGACTATTTAATTAGTTTGCATTGATTCTGCATGGTACTTTTCCAGATCAGCATCAAGATCATTTGCAGATATCTTCTCTCCACGGTCTCCTCTTCCACGTCCACGGCCACCCCTTGCAGCAGATCCCCGTCCTCCACCAACACCACCACGTGACCTTCCAAATCCACCATTCCTACCTTGTCCACTGTTTCATTATGCACCACGATAAAAAGTGAGATATCAAAAACACAAGTAAAAGCATGTTATCTAAATATTACCAAAATGCATACTACAAAAACAGATAAATTAAGCAACAGATGACAATCAGGGTATGGTGATGCATGAATCAAGCAAGTGTTCATTAGCATTCCACAAATGTGACAAAGAGCCCCACTCGGATATGTAAATACAACTCATCTTTATTTATGATTAAGCCCTACTTGTATGTTAATCTAGTTAATATGTGAAGAAAAAAGTCAATGATAAGTTAATGTTAAAGTAGGGTTAAAATAAAATGACTGAACATCAAACACAAAGACATCATAGATACTTTCATGATTTTTCAATTACATGTCGGTTAAGAATCATCCTAGTCACATGCTTATACTCTTGATCTTATCAACTACAACATCATTAACATTCACTTTAAGAAAACTGATTTTTTTTTTTTAATATTTAACAGTCAACAAGAACACGATGAAACAATCCATTCCCTTCTAAAAGTACTTTAATAGAAGTAATACATAAAAGGTGATCCGACAGTTTTAGTATACTATATACAATGTTAATTATGTTATTTGATATTAAAGCATCAAAATTACATGCAATCAAAGATTCAAATTACAATCAAAGACATACCTTCTAGGATAACCATTCATGTTTCCATTAGAGTTATTTGCAAATGGAAGATTGCCAACAGGAGCTACTAGGTTTATTCCCACAATCTCTATTTTCATTGGCTTCCCATCAAGCTGAACATTGTTATACCTCTTGACAGCTGCTAACGCATCTTGTCGTCTTGAATACACAATCTCAGCCGTTCCCTAAAATAAAAATAAATTTATAACATAACATAGTGAATTTTTCTCCAACACAAATACACAAACGATAAAAGGTACCTTGGATCGCCCACTTCTATCATAATGTATAGAATACTTTTTCAGATCACCAACTTCTGCAAAAAGCTCCTGCACAGATCGAATTAAACTCATTGATGTAAGATTAACCAAGTACTTCTCTGCCTTTCAGCAAAAAATAGAACTTCTACTTCATAATGTAAATCAGTCAAAGAAGTCTGTAAAACATTGACAATTACATTCTTCTTTTTTACTTCAAAAGTTTTTGCTATAAACACCTTCAAACAAACTTAGTACACATAAATTTCGTTTCTCTTAGATCCATCAATTACCAAGCAGCAATCATATCAGGCGAATCAATCTCGAGATATCAAAAACTCTTATCTAAATACAGAAATAGATCTACTCCGACCTTGCGGTGGTTAGCTATCACAAGTAAACAAAATAACAGCAATTACCTTAATATCCTCATTCGAGACTCCGTAATCAAGATTTGATACGTAAAGCTTCGTCCCGGTTTCAATTGCAGACGGCCTGCCGCCAGGTCCACCGTTCCCCATGCTCTGATCCGCGAACATATCATGCTTCCAAGCCACATCCGGTGCCTAAATCAGACGCAGAAAACCTTTACAAACATACTACTAGCCATCATCTACATCTACATCTACTTGCCAACCAAATAAACTTAACAAGCATCAATTCCATCCGATCTAAACAAATCAACCTTAGGCCCGCCGTAAGGAGTAGCTCTGTTAGCACCGCGGTTATTGACGCGACGTGCAGGTCCAGGTCCGGAGGTTCGACCACGACCGCGGCCCCGACCACCGCCATCGCCGCCGCCGGACTTCTTATTGTTCTTGATGAGATCATCAAGAGACATATCTAAAGCAGCACCGGCCATTAATCTCGAAACGTAGGGAAAGAAAACCTAGATTTTTGAGCGAATTTGTGGTTGCAGGTGAGATGAATAAATTAGGGTTTGGAATCGAGAGGGGAAAGGTATGATTGATTCTGAGATTTCAGATTTGGCCCAAGATTTGTACAGGTTAGAAAATATATTTTTTAGATATATATTATTTATAATTAAATGAGGGAAAAATAACAAATTGGTTTCGTGGTTTAGTTGGTTATCACGTCAGTCTAACACACTGAAGGTCTCCGGTTCGAACCCGGGCGAAGCCATTTTTACTTAACATTTTTGTTTGAATGATAATTTTGTAAATTACACTTCCAGTCCCTAAAGTAGTAAGCAAAAAAATATGATACTAGAATAAACAAGAGTGAAAATGAAAGAGAAACTCATATATTCATGAGCATATACATTACACATATTTACAGTCTTCAACATGAAACCGTAACTCTTATACATTTTGCCAATATGATTATTCATAACACTCCCCTCAGACATATTACCGTTTATATACACATTAACAACATCTTCGGGATGATGATAAAATCAGTACTTCAAGACCGATAAGATAAACCGATACTACTGGATTAGTTAGGATGCCTCGTTAAAACCTTACTAAGAAAACCCAATAGGAAAAACTTAGTTAAGGAAAAAGATTACATCGTGTATATTACTCCCTCTTAATTTAACAAATATATATCTTTCATCATGTGGAGTATAATCTTCTATGACAATTACTTGATTTGATCTTTGATGTAATCTTCTTTGATTTGTCGACGCGTGTTACATTGTCTTCATAGTGTACTTGGGTTTCATCGACTCCAATTCGCTCTCTTCTTGAATATGTTGAATCATTAACCTCCACAAGTAAAATGTATCTAGATTGATATTGAACTTTTTGCAAATCTGATAAGTATCCTGCATCTGTATAGCCAACTAGTTTGGGATACCATATTTTTGTGAACACGAATTAATAAAACATTAAAACGCGCGGAAACATTTATCCCAAAAAAAAATTATTATTTTTTTTTATTAGCCCTCGCGTACCGCGAGGGACTCAGTCTCACCTTTCGCGTACCGCGAAGGAAAACGAAAATGGTCGTCCGAGAACCAGGTCTCTCGCGTACCGCGAGAGAACCTTCCCTTGTTCTCGCATACCGCGAGGGACCTGAGTAAACAGAAAGTTTACTCAGTTTGCCCAGCTCCAACACTTAACCATTTTTCGATTCAACATGACACCAAAATTTCCCAACACATGGGTTTTAGTTTCAAAACATTCAACATCATTTATGTACAACAAAAACACAAATTCTTGCATCAAAATCATCCATTTATGGATTTCTATTTATACCCGCAAAACACCTTAACGCATACGAGAATCCGCCAAAACGCCTAAACTTGACTTGGACTTCATCGGAGCTTTTCCTACATATCACCATTAGTAATGAAGATAAAACATAACAAACAAGCAAAATCTACTTGTTTTCACTTATTCACTCATTTGACCTGTTTCCACCCAAATTGTCATTAGGCTACTTATCACTTGCTTATCACCTTGCAAGTTTCATTTATCATTCATATTTAACTCATTTTCATTTCCATTATGGCTCGTAGACCATAACTTTATCACCACATTTTCTATTATGATTCTTAGATCATAATTTCATCACCCATTTCCATTATGGTGTTTAAACCATAACTTCTTTACCACATTTCCATTATAGAAATACAACTATAACTACATTCATTCACTTCTAAACACATTCTTAACACTTAACACATTATGCATACCATATTTCATGTAACACCATATATCAACAAGTAAAATCTACTTAATTTTTACCAATTAACCCGTTTGACCCGTTTGCAAAATAGTCAAATAAGCTTCTTAACACTTGCATTTCCACTACAAGTTTCATTCTTTTCGCATAACATTCATAATCCAACTTTCCATATCCATTATGGCACTTCGGCCATAACCTCATATCCATTATGATACTTAGATCATAACCTCATATCCGTTATGGTATTTAAGCATAACCTCATATCCATTATGATTCATAGATCATAACCTCATATCCATTATGATTCATAGATCATAACCTCATGTCCATTATGATTCTTAGATCATAACCTTATATCCATTATGATTCATAGATCATAACCTCATATCTATTATGATTCTTAGATCATAACCTCATATCCATTATGATTCTTAGATCATAACCTCATTTACACATGTCCATTATAGTATTACACTATAACTACATTCATTCATTGCACATATCCATTATAGCATTCAACTATAACTACATTCATTCTTTTGCACATAACCATCATGGTATTACCACTATAACCACATTCTTTCATTTACACATATCCATTATAGCATTCAACTATAACTACATTCATTCTTTTGCACATAACCATTATAGTATTACCACTATAACCATATTCTTTCATTTGCACATATCCATTATAGTTTTATTACTATAACTAGATTCATACATTTTCACATTCTAGTTCATGTATAAACATACACTTCCATTTCAACACATAATATGCATCATCACACATATACCACCCATTTATCAACATTATTAAGTAAGTGTATAGGCACTTACCTTTTGAGTTAGAAGATCCCGCACCACCTTCTAACTTTGCAATTTGATTACCTAAACATATACACCTAGTTTAGTAATCTATCATACATACATAATTACATTACAATTGAGTCCACAACTCAACTTCCATTTCCAACCCAAACTGACCCGTTTGGGTTATTCCCATAACCAAACACCCTCTTTCAATACAAACTCACATACTTGAGTTTTCTTTCCAATACATTGACACTAATTTCTTATTCAATAACTTTTATTAGGTCAATTTGGTGTTTATTCAAGTGTCTATTACCACATAAACACTTAATCTTCACTAATTCATCATTCTAGCATCATGATCCAAACACCCCCAATTTGCACCATATGAACCCTAACTTTTCAAAATCAAAATCAAAGGGTTCTACGATGTTAATCACCTCTCTTTACCTTTAGATTAGCTAGATTATCTACAATCTAGCACTAATTTACCACATGCATACTAAATTTTTAGATTTCTCCAAAACCCACCAAGTATCACATTCAAAGTGAAATCAAAGGAATGAAATCACTTACTTGATGCTATGAAGGTGTTGTATGAGCCAAAACCTTCACAATCCAAGCTTCAAATGCAAGATTTAAGCTTCAAACCCGATTTCTCCTTTTCTCCTCTTGAGATGAACGACCCACACATATGATCCATAAGCTCAATTTTGACTTCTTTTAGTTAAAATGGCAGATTTGCCATATTACACCTTTAGCCCCTCAACTTTTATTTCACCCATTACATTCCAAAACTAGTTAAAACTAGTATAACCTCACTACTAACTTGAAACCCACTTGTTTCAACTTATTTCTAAAATATTATTTTCACCATAATATTTATTGAAATATTTTATTTATTTGAAAACGAAACCCGGATTTTGGTTCGTTATAATTTTCTCGTAGAACAATCCCATATCTTAAGTCCCGCAAGGATATTAACTTATCATTTATTATACTTGGCGATACTGCCTCGTTAAAAACATTTCTTAGAAAACCCGATGGGATAAAACCATAGCAAAACGAAGAGGAGCGCAAATCGCATTTTCTCCCATGAGGAATATTACTGTTAACAACATACTTCAGGATGATGTTTAACTGGTACTATAGGGCTTATAAGATAAACTGCTGCTAGTGAATCAATTATGTTGCCTCTTTATAAACCTTACTAAGAAAACCCAAAGGCACAAAACTTAGTGAAGTGGAAAAGAGTGCAACATGTAATATTATTACTATAATTCACTAGCACATGTACAAGAATGCAATCACGCTTAAGTACGGTACTTCTGGACCACGTACTTCTTCGCCCTCTTCTTTGGAAGTAAGGATCTTCGTGTATGTTTAACATCGGATAATGATGGTTGTGCTTATCGGATAACTTTTGTCCATATTAGAATATGTTAACGTCTTCTCGATGTAATTTGATTTGTGGACACATAAACAACCTCATATATACTCGATCATCAGGTTGAGGAATAATTTAGTCATGTCAAAATTCTCACTCTAGTAGTTTGACAGAGTCCCTCGATGATGCTTAGATCATCACTGTAAATTGCGATTATAATTAACTTTAAGAGCGAAATTTTGATAAATAGATATGGTTGATATTTATCAAATTTATACCCCTTATTTTCAAAACATATACTGAGTCGATTTTACCACATACGACCAGTTTTCTTGAGATTTATAACACACATCTCGGGATACTAATTATAATGCTTCAAGCATGTCTTGAGATGTAATTTGATTTTCAAGTAGATGTCACTTCAAGGTTTTCATACAAATATGTGGTGGCAACATCCATAAGTTTTCTGAAGTCCTTCAAAGATTGCGAGGCCGGTTGAACATCTTAAGGTTTATCGCATCCACTACAGGGGAACACGTTTCCTCATAATCAACTTCTGGGATTTGGGAAAAACCTTTGTGTTACAAATCATGCCTACATCGCATAATCTCATAATTTTCGTTTCTTTTTATTTTAAAGACACCCATTTATAACCTACTGGTTTGACGTCTATGGGTGTTCGAACTGCAGGTCCGAAAACGTTTCGCTTGTCATGCAAATTTAGTTAAGCCTTTAAGGCATCTTGCCATTTTAGGCAGTCATCTTTGTGTATGTACTCTTACAGAGTTTTAGATACGTAATCTTTTTTTTCGATTACATTTGTTTCTATAGCATATGCAACTCTTACAGAGTTTTAGATACGTAATCTTTTTTTTCGATTACATTTGTTTCTATAGCATATGCAAATATTTCCAACACATGTTTTATTTCGGTTCCATATTGTACAACCGTGTACATAATTTATAGATATCTCATATTCATTTAATACCGGTGTTATATTCCTCTTTCGAGGCCTTATCATTTTCTTCTAGAAATGTATTAGTCTATTCTAGGACATTAACCTTTTTGGGTTTCATCAATAACCTCTTCTGGGGTTCTGAATGTATCCTCTTATGGGTCTTCTAGGATTATATCAATAACCACTTCTAGGGTTAGTTTTATAACTTTTTTTCAAGGTTTCACCAACTGCGTTATTTTGCTCTTTTTTTTCATGGGTTCTTATCTTTGGAACCATTTTATTTTCCACGCTTCATGGTAATCCTTATTTTATTACTTCAATTCGAGCAAGTGTATTTGATACTGGTGTATGTGACTTTGTCACTATGTGTTGTGTTTGTGAATGCATCTTGTAATTGATTTTCTATAATTCTGAAAATGTATGCTCTTTTAGACTTCAGATTCACATAGACCACTTCGGGGGTCGGATTTTGATTAGTGATGATGCATTTCATGTTATTTCTTATGTTACCGGTCTTTCCTTATTCTTATCTTCCCCTAAGACTGGGAAATACACTCTTATTTTGTTGATAGTTAACATATTGTGTTGTAAACAAAATGTCTCATTTTGGTGCATTATGGTTGCAGTATTAGTAAGAAGACTGCACACGACCAAATATTTATAATTGAGACAAACTTGGTTCTCTTCTAGAGACCAATTTTAATGGGGAGTATTCATGATCAGCAGTTGGTCTTAATCTAATCAGTGCAGCAGAATGCAAAATCTCATGCCCTCATGCAGATTAACTGTAATTTGCGTCGCATCAGGAGCGGTCTAGTGATTAACTATAATCATTTAACTAAAGATTGAGCTAAACTTTTTATGTGTAAACATGAGCTACTGGATGTTCATCATTTATCCCAATCGACATACAATAGTCATTGAAAGTTTGGGATGTAAATTCTCCTGCATTATCCATCCAAATATTTTTAATTTGAAATTCTAGGAAATTTGCTCTCAGTTGTATGATTTGGGCTAACAGTATGTCAAATGCTACATTTCAGGTAGCTAAAAGGCTCACGTGTGACCATCGCAAGGATGCATTAACTAATACAAAAAAACTAGCGAAATGGACCACACGGAGGATGTATGGGCCCACATATATCTCCTTGGATTCTTTCAAGAAATGAGGGGTTTTCATGTGTCAGTTTAGTTTGTGAGGGTCGAGTAATGAGTTTGCCTAGAGAGCATGTTGCACATGATAAATCTTGTGGTAGCAACACTTTTAAGTTTTTAAGAGGGTGCCCATTTGAGTTTTTATTATTCGCCTCATCATTGTGCTACAAGAATGACCTAATCGGTCATGCCATATGGTGAATGTTTCTTTATCTAGTAACTTCTGGTTACTAACCATGTATGAATCGATAGGATTAATATGTCATTTGAGTTTTAATTATTCGCCTCATCATTGTGCTACAAGGATGACATAATCGGTCATGCCATATGGTAAATGTTTCTTTATCTAGTAACTTCTGGTTACTAACCATGTATAAATTGATAGGATTAATAATAGTAGTACCATGTATGAACAAGTCATGTAAGATTTATCGGTCTAAAATGTTATGACATTTTGTAAATTAATAATGAGTTTTAGGGGCTATGACATTTGGAGTGTTAGATCATCTTAAATAAAACAAATAGATCTTGTATATTGAATGATTATGTAATAAGTTCATGATCAAAAGTGTAAGAAGAATACATATAAATTGTTTGAAGATCATGGAATAGAAAAACCCATTAATTATCATACTGGGTTAATAGTAAATCACATAAAAAGTAACATCTAGATGTAAATTTATAAGAGGCAATAGTGTTCATACAAAAATACAAATTACTTGAGAGTGCATTTTCAACAATTAAGCAGTTAAAGCATTCACATCCGGTTTGGTATAATTGTGTGAGTGAGTTTTGTATATTTTATGAAGTGGTTTAAAGTGGTTGTGAGTGAAGGAGAGAGAATAAATATATTTTTTTTGTAAATATAAGGAAAAAGGTAGTTGTTTTTAGTGTAATTATAAGTATAAGGATAATGAAAGAGAAAAAATGTAGATAAAGTAGTGATTTTTAGTGTAATTATAAGGATAAGAAATATAAGGATCCGACTGGGAATGCTCTTATATACCATTCTCGGGCCAATTTGAATAATCCACTTAATAGATTCTTTTTTTTAGTCACACATAACACATACCATTTTCGTATTAACAAAATTCTTAGTGGCATTATCAATGTTGAGCATGATATAAAATTGTTAGAATAATGCATATATTTTTCATACGTACTCTACCAAATCTATATTTTTGAAATGTTTAGTTTCAAATTAATTTATATATTTGTCTACACAATATTAAACAAAATATATAAAACATTATTATGTTTAATTTTCCGACCAGCCAGCCACAAAACTTGCACTCATGTCAATTACATTAAATTAATTTATGAACATTGACCGGCATCAATTCCTACTTACCACCATATTACAACATTTTTTTTAACCTTTCATAGTTTCTTAATAACCACTAAGAGTATCAACAATTTCACCAGGGAGAGGTTGTGGTGTAGTGGTTGAGGTGACGCCTGAAGTCTCAAGGGACCCGGGTTCAATACCTGTCACCACCATTAATTTCTTAGGCATGCAAATGAGGCCTAGTTCTTAGGCTGATGCACCAGGGTTTTACCCACGCCGATCCAGGGTACGAGCCTCGGCTCTCCCTCAAGCCCGGAATGGGCCGTATTTGGTGGGATTTTTCCTTGGATGCTCTCCAACTCTGACGCCAAGTGGGCCCGGTTAAGACAACATATTGGCCGGAGTTAGACGAGGCTCTCTCATATGACGGGAGGTGCGATGTCACAACATTCAATGTTCGTCGTTAAAAAAAATGGCGGTTTCGCTAAACAACTCGCACAGGACTATTTATTCGGCCGGCTTATTTATTTTAATAGACAAAACAAATCATGTTCTTCCCAAATTATTCATCCCGCAATCACAAATCATATGAAATTCAATTTACTTTACATACTGCCTAATAATTTGTACAATAATTAAAGCTTATCCTTTATGTGTTATCGTCATCTCTAGACTCTAAATGATATAAGTAATGACATCAAACCTATGGTTTGTCATCTATTCATTTACTAAATTAGCATTATAGTAGTTTATTTAAGCTAGAGAATAATTTCTCATCTCATTCACTTAATAATATCAGGTACACTATATAGATATATTACTTGAAAACGACACTATAATAAGTATGAGTGTCAATTTTATTACAACAAATTACTCAGTGAGTAAATAAGAGTAACACGTATTTGTTTTATAACATATCGTAAAATATCTACATAAATAAAACTCTTGAAGTAATCATAAATTTGTTAACAATCACAAATACTCAACATGTATATTTTACATGCTTAAATATATTTATGTGATAATCAAAAATTATAATTAAAATTCACATAACATATTAATTTGAATCACTAATTTGTAAGCAACCTTTTTTTAAAAAAAAAATTTTAAGAAAAAAAAAAAAAAATCAAGTATATAATCATTCGAAAAACATGTAATCATATTAGTAGTTGCTTCCATAAACAATGATGGGTCCAAAATAATTTAACAAATTTTGTAATTAAATAACGGAAATAACCATTAATTAGTATTGAAACGGACGCTCATATATCGTTATGATTTTATCAACGTTTATAAAACTAAATCATTTAGACAGTTAGTTTAAAACAAAAATGATTTTTTTTTTATAATAATTAGAAAAAGCACAAATAAAACAACTTAATCATAAAGGAAGTAGTCAGTGTGAGTAATGATGGTTATAATGTCTGTCATTATGATTACCAACCCTAAGATTTTTTTCAACTTTCAAGAATATTGTTGTCATCTTCTTCCCATTACCAACCCTAGCCGCCGAGCTTTTCCCCCAAAAGATGTACAAGACATGCAACTCTTGTATATAAGTGTGAGTAATAATGGTTATAATGT
The DNA here is from genome assembly GCA_023525975.1 of Smallanthus sonchifolius. Classification (NCBI taxonomy): domain Eukaryota; kingdom Viridiplantae; phylum Streptophyta; class Magnoliopsida; order Asterales; family Asteraceae; genus Smallanthus; species Smallanthus sonchifolius. The sequence continues at coordinate 12,974,813 of CM042027.1, read as the reverse complement.
CTGTCATTATGATTATTCATAACAGATACGAATAATTTAAAAGGAACATTTACACCTAAATCTCAATAAAAAAATATTGTTTAATAATTAGTAGTTTATTTTGTTTTAAAATGATAATATTAAACTCAAATTATATTTTTATTTCAATAGGTCAGTAGGCTCAAAATAAATTAGACTCATTCAAATATCCATTGTAATAAGCCCAAGAGTTGTATTTAACTCGACTCAATTTGGTGAGTGCATGAGTTCATAACCATTAACGTGAATACTCAATTTTCTTTAAATTAAACTTAATTCTAAAAAACGACTGGTCGACATTGAGGCAATAGCGACTTGCGAACCTAGGCAAAGCGAGAACAACGATGTATATGAATTATCGTGTAGTATTTTATTATATGGTTGACTCGACTTGATCACCTGAACCGACCCAAAAAAATTGTATGTTGACTTGTTAAAAATCCGAGTATCGAAAAGAAGCGACCCCATAGAAAAAAAACTTTTGTTTTCGTCACTGTTCACCACCTTAACCAATTATATTTTCAAAGGAAAAAAACTTATTTTGTGTAATCACGTCTATATTCTAACCATGATGGTTAATAGCTACATGTTGGACCCTCAGTATCCGAAACCCGATATTAAACTCATCTTAAAATTAGGAATGATTTATCAAATACTCAGTGGCACTTTTAATAAAAGTTTCTAGAATTTTAATACATCAAGTTTCTATACTTCAAATGCTATTTATTATATTTTTTAAATTATACGGTATATCTTTATTTTAAAAAATCACTAAGTATTATGCAACATGTTCTTTTTCTATGCACCCAATTTTGGGTTTTTTCGCCTCTCTTTCCTCCTTACAATCAATCGATTTGATTACTAAAATTACTCCCTAATTTTATCAATTAATTTATATTCAATCTTAATTTTCCTCCTTTTTCTATACACTCAAATAAATTTAAAAAGAGTGTGGAAACTTTATAGTTTTGTAAGAAAAATGATTATTGTCCATATCTATTAGTTAATAACTTGGTTTAAATCTAACTTATGTTTTCAAACTCACAATAATCACTTTGAAAGCACAATTCAAACATTTGTGAACAATTAATTTTAGCTACAAAATATGACATATTTCTTGAAACGTGAAACCTTAATGTACCGGTAATAAGAAGTATATAAGTGTATTATCAATTGTGTATTCTTTTAATGATTCAGCCCGTATAATACACGAGTTTCTAACCTAGTATTAACATATTTAGTTATGATTCAAGTAAATGATCATTTTTAGGTAATTAAAGTATTAGACACGTATCACCTAAACATGTGAAAAACTTTATATTGATCTCATACCAGAACACTAGCCCAATTACCCATTCTAGATGTTTTGAGTTTCGGATTTTCCTGTCACGACTTAGGTTTATTTTCAAATCTTTGTAAGTACAAGGTTATATGAAATTACCATAAACAAGTGATACCATATGCATCAACACATATACAAACAAACAAGAACCTATCATCACTTCCTTCATCAATAGGATTATTAATTTGAAGCACAAAACTTACACCAGATTTTTTAGTAAACTTGTAACCCCAATACTACACAATATTATTGAACATAAACACTAAACCCACAAGATCTTTTAACCAACCAAATAAAAAGAAAATCTTAGAAACAGTTTATACTCTTTGAAAATATGCTTATTCTCTCGCATCTTATAGTCACTATAACCAAATTACCAAATTATTAATTGTGACGGTTGGATTGGTTGTCGGTCACCACTTCCACCTCAAAATCCTCTTTATCTGTGCTTTTTTTGTTCGGTTTCTCTGTTTGATCCCTACCATTTTGCTTATTTGCATCTTTATACACACAATAAAGTATCATTTGAGTAATCCCAAATAAGAATCCAGCTACATTTGGTACCTGTCAACACAAACCAACATGTAGTTACATCATTTTCTAAAAACCAATAGCGACGAGAAAGCTGGTCGCTAAAAACGTCCTATACTCACCGCTATGTAAAAATCGTTCACAAAGAAGCCATAGAAGAACCACGCAGTGGCACATAAAGTGAGAGAGAATGAGAGCATGAACGGCATGTACTCCACACTCTTTGTCCGAATCACTGTCCTCTGCGTGAACAAATCATATTAAGCAGTGACATCTTAACATATTTTGGGGTCTAATGTGAAGTTTGAAATTTAGTCTTTTTTTTTAAGTTTTCTAAATATACCAAAGTTTTTAAATTGTAATTTTATAGAGCGTCAAAACGTATAATATTAATATTTTAACCAAATTTTATTTCAGTATCCCCATAAATAAACTTAATCATTTTGTTATCACTTCTTGTTTCTCTTTTAAACACAAAAACTGATGGATTATCACATATATTTCCAGCTTAAAATATAAAATTCAATATTTTTTTCAACTTTTTGGGTCCTTAAAATTTGAGGGCCTAACGCCCTACTGCCCCAGTATTGAGGTAGGCAATAATATACTTTTTTTGTGACAGTTTCCAGACTGTCACAATTGTACAAATCTTATACCATGATGCTTAGAGGAGCTGCAAACACTGCAAGATTGATGACAGCACAAATCCACCCTACAAGTTCAACTCTCTTTGAACCTTTCACCAAGATCATAGAGATTAGCATCACCGTACCGAGTCCGCAAACGTTGAATATAGATATAAACACCAATGTGGATATCTGCAAGCAACATTGGTAGTAACATACTAACACATTGTAAAAAACATCTTTGCGACGCCTAACAGGTGTCGCTAAATAAATTATTTTTCGTCGCTGTACCTTGGAAGTTTTCGGTGCATAAAATATGTAAATTGCAAGGTAAGTTATTTCAATAACACATCCAATGCAGTTGATGCTGACTATCATGTATGCATTAGTCTTTAGAACCGCGTAGTATAACAACAACGCCGCGCTAAAGAGAGCCACCATGTACGGTATTGCTTGATATCCTTCTGATGATTTCTTTCTGTAAATCTTGTAGAATGTTGGTCTAAAATGAAAGTTACAAAAGTTAATGATTTGGTTACTAGTTGAAACAAGATTTTGAGTTTGTGAGACTTACAAAGGGGCTAGGAACACCAGAAACGATATAATATTACCTGCATAAGCACAACATGAAGCCTTTTAGAAGTGTCACTAAAAACGTTGTCACTAATCAGACCAAAGGAGTGAAATAGGATGGATAAATAATAAATTAGTTCTTTATATGAAACACGAGATTGTATTTGATTCGGTTTCCGGTAGTTAATCATCCGCAGTGGTTTCACGCCCCCCTCTTTCACACCCCGCCACGTCATTGTCACATCAGCACAGGGGCAATCACTGTCCAGAATAATTAAGGTGCGTAGTGTTTCACGTCCCGCATTTAATTTTTAATAATTAAATCTTAAACTTAGTATTTAATTAAAAAGAAAAAGAATAATGAGTTGTAAGATTGTGATTGGATGGATTTGTGTTTGGTCTACACCTGCCCCGTGATTCCACCCATGCCCCCTTTCACGTCCAAGGGAGGCGGTGTTCCACGCCCATGAAGAGGCCAGGTGGACCACGCCCCCCCTTTCACGCCCCCACTACACATACTCTAATTTTATCCTTATAAATACTGATCAATGAAACATTATTCACTTTACGCAATACCTAAGAGACCGAAGACGAAAGCCAAGAAGTGAGCGTTCAAGAAGTCCAACATATTGTGTAAGTTATGTTGTCTTAGATGGACTCCTCAAAACGTTGCTATATTTTAAGCTTGAGACGTTGAGAGCGAGTGAGTTGAACACTTGACACAAACATGGTATATATACTCATAGTTTGGCAGGTGGAAACTGCTCATAATCAATCTATAACTTAACTGTTTTGGAGTTTTGGTAGCCATAAAAATGCTAATGAAATTGGATGCATTTTAGGGCTAGAAATGTATGGAGTTAGGCAGGTTTTTCTTTTAATTGCGGTGTGAGTGAATGACATGTTTAGGAAAGTTTACATGGAAATAAACTAAAGAAAGATGTATAAGCTAATGTTTTGATACACATCTAGTCCAAGATTCATGCTTGGATCATGGAAAATTAGCAAGAAAAAAGTTTAATTTAAAAACGGTAACTCTCTTTACTTTTGGAGTTACAGGGACCATAAGTAATTGATGAAATCTCTTTGTGGGCTCATGTGACAATCGTCATAGGTGGTTTGCTTTAACTGGCGCGAATTCCATCATCTGAAGTCCTAATTTTGCATTCAATGACTTTTTCCTAGTTTTAGTAATTTTAAATTGTTTTTTTAGTTATAAAAACACGTAAATCTTTTATTTGAATAATTTACGTGTTTATTTAGATGGAAAAAATTAATTCCTAGCCAATCAATATCATTGTTTTCCCAAAATTTGACTTGACATGTCAAATTTAGATTTTTCTTATAAAATAGGGTTCGATCTAATAGGGCGTACCCGGGGCTTGACTTAGCTCATGCATTTGCGCAAGGTCCGAGGAAGGGTCAGATCGCTTCACGGTCTGATGTATCCAGTCTTACCCTACATTTTATCCACGGATTAAACCCATAATCTCAATGTCACAAAACAGTAACCTTACCAGTTGCTTAAAGGATTTGATATAATAGCTTAAGCATTTAGTATTATCCCTTAAAAACATGATACAAGTTACAAGGTAGAGCATAGTTCATGATTTGTCACAAAAAACCAAAATTTAACGTTTTATTGAGACGAAATGTGACGACCTTGTGCAAGAATATCGATCATACTCGACTTCAAAAGTGGGAAAGTTTGTCGTGCTCGTGTGAGGGAACACTTTGTCATGGACAAATGAATCATGGAACCAAAGAGTGAATAAAAAAGAAATCAATTTGTTACCTATCTATTGACACATTCCTGATAGTTTACTTATTGTATAAATATGGCATATACGTGTTTGGTAGGTTACAAGTTTGAGGTTTGTCTCCATTACATATCCTTTGCTACATAAAAAACACTATTTGCTTTTGTTGTCATATGTCTCTTTAGTTTCTTGTACGTGTATTCTCATCCCTGTCTAACCATCAAAACATACCAGTTTGTCTTGAAACAAATATCAAGAAACCCAAATTTCAAGTTATACAACATTAGTTTCATCGGTGATTTTCCCTATAATAAATCCTTAAGGTCAAAGATTTGATATGAAAAGGGCATTGCCATGAAATAAACAGGAACCAATAAGGACCCGTTTTCGTGTGGGCCAAATTTAAAAAAAAAAAAACTATGTGTATATATATAAATATATTTTTTTAAATTATAGTTATTACATTTATCATCGATACTTAGAAAAAAACTGTATTTAAGTACTCGTCTAGAGCATCCGAAATCTCGAAGATGTCCCTGTCAAAGAGTTGCCGCTGCCAAAGTCGAAGTCCCAAGAGCCGCCACTAAAGTCACAAAACACTTTGGCGTCTGCCGGCTAAAGAACTGTTGGCACCCAACTCATTGACAAACTAGATTAAAACAACCAACACAAGCAAAAGTAACCAACAGTCCATAATGCAGAGAGTTAATTGCAGAAATCAGAAGTTATCATCCATGTTCCACATCTGGATCTGTTACAAGTTTTCAACACAAAAGCATCACAAAATATGAATACCAACAGTCATCAAGACTTTTAACAACAAACCATCATCCATCATAAAACCCAAAAAAACAAACTATTAACATCTCTCTGATGCAATGATCATAGTCATTACACTGTTTAATTAGTTGGCCCGGCTTTTAAAAACATCAAGATCCATCTCTGTGGGATCAGTTGCTTGAAGCTCCACCTGAATTCCATCCAATTCCCTCTTGAATCTATCCTTGGAACTCGCATAAATCATTTTGCTTCTCACCCGTGCAGTATCAGGAGACCTTTGCAAAATTAAGAAAATAAAAATGCATTACACCGTGATATTTAAGAATAAACCGTTTTTGGCGTCTTATGATTACCATGCAATGAAAAAGATCCTGCTTTTTTGGCAGTTCTCTTCAGTGACGAAGTCATAGTCGAAAACAGCGTATCGACACTCAGAATCAGGAAGGCTAGCAGCAAAATCCTGGTGGCTTTGAGTCGGTTCACCAACTTTTTCCACAACTACTTGCTTTTGTTTTTCCTCAATCTTGAACACAATGTAACGGAAGGTTCTTTTAGCCTTTAACTCCAAAAAATTTAGCTTGCATTCATCATGCACAGCCATCCCAGATGCCGCGTTAGCCTACGTATTATTATGTAAAATATTAACAATCAACCATATAAAACCTAAAAAAAGGAGGGGTTTTTTCTGAGTCGAGAGTCTCTCAGGGAGCAGTCTCTTTATTCCATTGGATAGAGGTAAGGTTTGTCCTCTTCTCACCCTCCCTAGACCCTACTGTTGGTGTGGGATTTTTACTAGCTAGTGGGTTTGTTTGTTTGTAACCGTATAAAACCTCCAAACGTTGCATACATGTAGGCATTTTTAACCAAACATGTAAAGTGAACATATCCATCCTCTCATCACGGACGCTAGAGGTTGTTTTGAGAATGAACTTGCTGTGAGTATGGTATCTAGCAATACGTAGGTCTTACTAATGCATGAGTATAAAATACAGGTCTATGGTATATAGGGTCCAAACATAGAACATCAAATATGTTGCAGCATTCATCCAACAAGGTTCAACATCAATAATAAAAAAATCAGTATGTGTTGGAACCAGAGCTTTGGAAGTTTGGTCTCACTCCAATAAATTGAAAACTAATGTCATAAGAAACTATTCTCTAGAAAGAATGAATAAAGTACAACAATGAAAAAAGGTGGTAAACCACAACACGAGAATTAATATGCTAACACGTGAATATAAGATTTTACCCGTTCCAGATAAAAGACTTATCATAAAAATGCTCTAGATATTGAAGCAAAAAAACATAAGAGAAAAGGAAAAAGGCCTTCAGAAAAATAGAAATTGCACCTCAAGGTATACGATGCGCATCAATTAAGCATGACTGTTTTCTTTTTCTTGGTTTGATCATTTATAATAAAATATATACCGTATTAATTTCCAATTTTGATATTAAAGAGTTCATAAAAAACCATATGATGTCATTTGACACCATATGCACCATAATAGTTCCACCCTTGACATTGATAATAGCTATGTAATGACATACATCATAGAGATGGTGCAACATTGAAACCAACATATGAGTAATATGACATGCCACCACCAAACTACTTAAAGATACCGGTTAATATAAGCCACTCAAGAAGTCAAATATCTCTTTTTCTGTTTTCAGATATGATGCATATCCCACCGGATATTGCTCTAATATATTACACCAGTTTTTTAGAAAGAACAAACATTTGAATTTAGAAACTCATTTCTAGTGTTTTTTTAATAACACATATTTTTTTCAATAAATAATTACCAATATAAGTTTATAAGTATCTACTATCTTGTACAAGGTTTATAGTAATTCTTACAGCCTATTGAAGGCAGCTTTTTTCCTCCTCTGTAGTCTGTACATGATCGATCTAAAATAGTATAACTGACCCAACAAGGCTACAGGTCCAAGGTGGGATCTATTTTGGAACAACATCCGCGCAAATAGATATCTAGGCTAGGAATTTAGCACAAAGATACGTCGCCCGAGTTCAATTTGATATGTAAATTGTATTAACAAAACACATCCACAAATCATAAATTACAGTTGAAGATATAATAAGCCAACTTGCATATTATTATTTATTATCAAATGACAAAGCATTCATCATACTGTCAGCACCAAAATGTAGTGTCATGGTTAAATAAAAAATACTATACTTCTTCTTTGAATGGTCATCTCTATCTCATCCTACAAGTATTCTGAGTAATGCATTTATTGTTAATTACTTTATGTTTTTACATGGAATGAAGGAGTTAATCTTGATTTCACAAAAGAAGGGGGGCTTAGTATGGACGAATGAAAGTATAAGGGGTGAACTGAAAAGAGTTTAAATTGTGTCAGTATTTGAGTTGAATAGTTTAGGGTTATGCTTATCGATTGTTTAGTTTAAGTTAGTATAGGATTACAATTGATGTTTGAGTAAAACTAGGAATGCTTGGGTCGAATTAGTATAAATCGGAGATAGGAATGATGTTTATGGTGTGGTTTTGACTGATTAATAAAACAAAGAGAGTCGAGCAGTTGCTTAGGAAAACTCATCTGGTGTTCTTGAGTTTATTGATCCAATTGGGCCAACAATTGGTATCAGATCATGGTGAAGGAGGTTTGATGGTCGGAACTTGAAGTCGAGAAGGCAGCAGCCTTGGCTGCTGCGTTGTGGCAGTGATTGTTGTCGTGGAAAAAGAAAAGAAAGGTACAAAGTAGAATTGGGAGATAGCAAGCAAGTAGAGATACACGTGAATTAATTCAAGGCTGAAATAATCGAAGGAATTGAAAAGGCACACAACCAAGCAGGTGGAAGAAACATGTGGCTGAAATCCTTTGAAAGTAAGCAAGCACACACACACGTGAATCAATTTGAAAGCACACACGCCACCAAGTTGTTGACTTGATTATCGAAGGGCTAAAGAGATCGTTGAAGCAAGCAAGGTAGCAGGAGAATTAAATCGAAGAACAGCAGCGGCTTAGTTGCGCAAGTCAATAAGGAAAATAGAAAAGGGCAGCAACTTTGTTGGAGGTTCACGAAGGGTTCTGAAATTAGCAAGAAGCAGCAATTAATGACAACAAGTAGGGATCGAGTAAGAATATCAGTCGATCAAGAGCAGGTTCGATCGATCAGTAGCAGCAGCCCAAATCGAGAGGTTTCCCTTCTCTTGATCACTTGATAGCAAGCAAGCAAGAATTCTGATCAACTCCAACAGTTTGATCAAAACAAGCAACTGAGCAAGAACATCTGTTTAACATTAGACAGTTAATCGAATCAAGCAAGAAGCAAGTAGATAAGGTTAACAACAGCAGATTGATCAAGCAAGTGAGCAAGAAGTAAAGATCGAAGCAAGCAAGAATTGAAAGGCAAAGAACCGCGCAGCAAAAAAGTCGAGCAAAGCAAGTGATCCAGCAGTGAAGAATCGAGCAAGAACCAAAGCAAGAGGCAAGAGCAAGAGCCGAGTAGCAAATCTGTGTGATAGCGACGTGAACCTATGTGGTTCAGAGCAAGAAGCAAGTCCAAATCAAGATTAAGGGGGAGAATGAAGAAGTTAATCTTGATTTCACAAAAGAAGGGGCGCTTAGTACGGACGAATGGAAGTATAAGGGGTCAATTGAAAAGAGTTTAAATTGTGTCGGTGTTTGAGTTGAATAGTTTAGGGTTAAGAACTAAGATCATCAATTGTTTAGTATAAGTTAGTATAGGATTACAATTGATGTTTGAGTAGGATTAGGAATGCTTAATTTAAATAGAAGATAGGAACGGTGTTTATGGTGTGGTTTTGATGGATTAATAGAACAAAGATAGTTAAAAGCGTATACATTGAGTGTAAGATATAAATAGTATCATAACCCATCACAATAGAACTAAAAAACCAATAATGAAATAGCTCCTGTAGCAATAATGTAAAGCACATTTGTTAGATCTATAGTTGTCAAAGGCACTAGGCGCACCCAAGGCGCATAGGCCTCTCCTGGGCCTAGGAGCAAGGCGCAAAAAAAACGAGAGCCTAGGAAAAAAAGCGCACTTGAAGGAAGAAAATTTAAATATATTATGTATTGAAAAATAAAACTATTTTTCAAATAAAATAAAGAAAAGCTAGTATATAACATTTAATGTTATCTAATTAGTACCAAAATGTTCAAATACCTAGGAAATGAGCTTCAATCGGTGATGTGGAAGCTTTTATAAGCTCAACCATAACCTAGGAAATGATAATAAAGCATAAAATTAAAAAATAAATAAATAAATAAAAACTGCGCCTAGTAACCACAAAATGCACGTCTGCGTCTAGGACATGAGCGTGCAATCACTGCTCCTCGCCTCAAAAATGCGCCCTGGTGCCCCAGGTGAGCGCTTTTAACAACATGGGTTAGATCATATTCATGAAAAGATAAAAACAATGTAATAACTGGAGTAAGCATCCAAGTTTCGAGTCACCTACACTACAAATAAATACTCATCTTAACGAATAACATTTACAAATTGAAATACATTTTTTTGATCCAGACCATCTGCCTGAATCAACTAAATCACAAAAGTGTAAAAATTAACTTTCTTACCAACTCCGATTGTGGCTTAACTAATCCCTAAAATAATTAAAAAAACAGAGATCACGCAAAGGCAACAAGATCGAGAACTCGCAACCATCAAAGTTAGGCAGAAATCAGATCAAGAAGCTCAAAAGGCAACGATACGGAAGCAAATCTAGGTCCAACTACAATAGCTAGGGTTTCAAAGTCATCGGAAGTAAAGAGATAAAGGATCGTAAATCAACGATCAAACAGCAGACCACAACACAATTCAAACTATACTGAATAAATTAGCAAACAGTACACATAATAAGCAAAGAAACGTGAAGAAAATATAGAAATGGATGAACTAACCATGAGCGATGATTGATGAGAGGAGATGGAAATGGCAACCAGACGGAAGTTGTAGAGAGGATTTAGGATATAAAAATGAAAAGGGTGTGAATGATTTGATTTCTAGAAAGAGAAACTTTAAAGCAAATCAGGAATAAATTTTTAGAGAATAGATGTTTGGTTGGGAGTTCCATGTCTCCAAAATATCTAGAAGGATTCATAATAGCTTCTCATAGTTTAACTAAAATTCATTATTTTCTAAATTTATTTATCAATTTTTATAAATCTTTCACATCATATTTCTAATATCTATCGATGGGAGATGAAGATGGGAATGGGAAACTGATGTGGGGGTAAGAGCAATATTTTCAGAATCGGACAACGAACCGGACCGGACAACGAACCGGACGTCTTAGAGGTTCACTGGTCGGACCAAGACCGGATTCAAGAACCGGATGACGCAATAAATAATATAAATATTCATAAAAATATATAGAAAAATATAAAAAATTCCAAATACTACATATACAACCATTTAAACAATTTTGAGTCATGGACGAGGGTTGTAGGTCTGTAGGTGGAGACTGCCTTTGGCAAGCCCACGACTGTTATAGAATGTGACATCCCAAATTTTTTTCCAGATATACACAGGCCTTATAAATTATGTAATAATCGTAGAGTATATTAGAAAACTAGCGGGGAGTAATGTGGACTGGTGTATACACAAAAAATTACAAGGGGTAACGAGCATTTAGCAACACATAGCGGGGTTTTTATTAAAAATCAAGAACGGCCCAAGCCCGGGAGGTCTACGATGCGTGGGGGCAAAGCCCGGCCATATGAAACACCCTTAAGGGTGTTACGCATGGGGGAGAAACCCCATTTGTGGGTCTGCGGTTGCCGTAATCGAAGAGAGAGGAGGGAGACGAGAGTTCCAATGTTACACCCCAACCGACGGCGGATTATACGTCGGGGCGGACGCGGTTGTTCAAAAGCATAAGGTTGACTATTAAAGTTTAAATATTTCATTAATAACTTTCAAGGTTCAAATAGAACGAAAATGAACATATTGTCCAACAAAACATAACAAGAACATAAGATTTAAATTGATAAGTATTCTAGGTCCAAAACATCTTATATGATCATAAGAAAGCCTCAAACTTGAGCACCTGAAACATGTTAAGTAAACTATCAACTAAAAATAATTGGTGAGATACAAATTATTAATGCAAAGAAAAACGAAACCAATTACGAGGCGGGAAAGAATACAAAACCCCAAAAATAAGTGCAAATTTAAAAATTCACCAAGACTTCTCATTGGTCAATTACAACTCACGCGGATCAAACAAAAACAAAATACCGACGTCGATTAACCCCAAATCCAACAGCCAAAAATAAACCCGGTTCAATAGTCCCGATCCTCCTCCACTAATCACCACGATATAAACCATTCACCGGTGATCAAGTCCGATAACATAAAACCACCAATCATTTCATTTATTTACAGATAGACAAAGACAAATGGAAACCACCGGAAAAGCTAAAAAAGGTGCCGGAGGACGCAAAGGAGGCGGCCCAAGGAAGAAGGCGGTGACTCGCTCCATCAGAGCCGGTCTCCAGTTCCCCGTCGGTAGAATTGGGCGTTACCTTAAGAACGGACGTTATGCGAAGCGTGTCGGAACCGGCGCTCCGATTTACCTCGCCGCCGTTCTCGAATACCTCGCCGCTGAAGTAAGTTCACTAGTCATAATTTGTTTTTTGGCAATTTCATTCATTCATTCAACTCAAATTCCAATTTAGGGTTAGGGTTAGGGTTTCAATTTGGGGCTAATTGTATATGTTTTTCTCGAATTAGGTTTTGGAGTTGGCCGGAAATGCAGCAAGGGACAATAAGAAGAACAGAATAATCCCTAGACACGTTCTGTTGGCGATTAGGAACGATGATGAGCTTGGAAAGCTGTTATCAGGGGTGACAATTGCTCATGGTGGTGTTCTTCCTAACATAAACCCTATTTTGTTACCGAAGAAGACGGCTGCAAAAGAGCCTAAATCACCAGCTAAATCCACCAAGTCTCCGAAGAAAGCTGCTTAGATTACTGTAATTGAGTTGCTGGTCTGTGCTGTCATTGTAGTTAAATTGAAAATGGAATTTAGTTTTCTGTTATTTGTTATATTTGTGTTTATGAATGGAACATACCTCTTGTTTCTGTTGTATTTTTTCCATGGTTTTTGTTACATTCTCAACATTTCAAAGATGAATCAATTTAACAACATAAGAGCATATAAATGAAAGCACTAATGATCAATTTTTGAATCAGAAATATCACGAGTTCAATGAAATGTGCTTCATTTAGTACTGTCAGGTCCCTCTTCACTTGTTTTAGTCTTTGCAACTTCAACAAAAATCAATCTACCATCAACTATCTGTACCAACAAACATGAAAGATAAGCTCAAGAACTGTATTTGAAAGATTATAACTTAATGCATTTTGTAGTTACAAGAAAATTGGTGCGGATGGCCTCAATTTGTGCAAAAATTGGGTTCTGGGTTCATAAAGCGAGCAACTGTTGAATATTAGGGGGTTGTGTTTTCATAGACACACCGATGAATAGTTGTAAATTTTATGAAAGTCACCATACTGATTTGATGGACCATGATATCAGAAATAGTTTATACCCGAACGTAGATAAATCACATAAAAGCAAGGATTCTAGATTTCTAGTTACACATTGATGATAAGTGATAACAGTGTTTTCTTGTTGGCATGTTCGTTCGTTGCAATCGGATGGCCTGATTCCAACAGTTGAGAGCATTTATACCTTTGTGGTTACTAATAAGTTTTTGATCAACAAGTACATCGAAGAACAAGTTGAATTACATCTTAATCAGGGTGATAATACATGGCCATACGATATGATCAGGTTGGCTCCTACCAGGTTGAGTAAGACGCTATTATATTTGATAACAAGATTCGCCTGCTGCATGAATTATGAATGGCAAATCATACTACAGAATGAATAATAAGTGCCATATGATAAATTCATACAGTTGATGAATTTCTATGCAAAATCATAACCCATAAAAGTTATTGGGAAATCAAGCTAATAATGTGTAAACTTTTCTCAGGCAAGCAAAGATGATCTACCCACAATGTTTTTATTTTAAGTAGGTAATTATAAGTGTACATCATTATGTAAAGAATGTAGGGATTAGGAATTCCATATGCATATAACTTGATAGCAACAACCACCACCATACCCAATAAAATCTCACAAATAGCAAAGCTATTGGTAGGGTCTGAGAAAGTGGAATGTAGGCAAACCTATACCTATCCAGAGGATAGAGAGGCTCCAGGGTCCAAAACCTTATCCGGACATGAAAAATATATTAGTTATAGAGCTCTTCACATGGATATAACTTGATATCAGCATTCTTGATTTTGCTCAAGAGATTTGAAGGAAGAAATGCTAATTGTAATTGTAAAATTTATATGTGACTGCAATAGGAATTCCATGATTGATATCAGTAAAAACTAGTTGGATTGGGCCTTTTGTCGAAAAAAAATGGATAATCATGTAACCAATGGATCATGGATGGACCAGTCCAGAAGCTGAAGATAAGCAGTATTCTATCTTTTGCCCACCAAACTTCAAAAGATTTCATTTTGACCTAGAAAAGTAGAGTTTTTACCTTAGAGGTTCTGAGAATATAAACGAGTCCTATATAAAGATTTTTTATATCAAAATCATCATTTCACTACAAAGTTCCAAAATTGTCAACAGGCCTTGATTAGTAGGAGCTATTGCAAGTCCCTCTAAAGTTTTCTTGAAATTATGAATGATGTTCCCTGATTTTAGAAGTTCCTCAGCAAAGTATATCTGGAGTTTATGGATTTCAAATATACCTTGATTCCTACAAGTTTTCTTACTGAAGGCCCTGTAAAGTCCTTCAAACTATCCAATCTAATTATGTACATTATTTGTAATATCATCCCACATGTAGCTTCTTTCCACATAATTCAATTAACATCATCTTATGCTAAACGATAGGTTTCAGCATTATAAGATTAAGATGTTCTGCAACTAACTGGAACCTTGCTATCATCTTTATTTCTTAACATCATATAAAGACAAACTCAAATAGGTCCGGTCCGTCAATAATTTCAGTTCAAACCGAATTTAATTTGAACATTCACATTTTCTTGACTCCAAATTCTGATATTGAAGATTTAAATGTAAAGGAATTACCTTCCCATTCATGGCTTTCAATGCATTCTGGGCATCAACATCCGATTCAAATGTAACAAACCCAAACCCCTTAGGCCTCTGAGTTCTTGGATCCACAACAAGTCTAGCTGCAACATATGAATACTTGTGTGCTTAAAATTAGGGTTATGAAGGGCGATAAATTACAAAAAAAATAAAAATTGATAACCCACATTTGATTCTACAAAATTCAAACAGGCCCAAATGGGGATATGAAAATGAACATGTACCTTCAGTGATTGCACCGAATGGTGAAAACAATCTTTTCAAGTCGTTAGGTGTAGTGTAAAACGACAATCCTACATATAACAATCTTCAATTACTCGAATTAAAAGGGGGAACTAGGGTTTTAGAAGGGGATAAGAGAAAGAAGATTACTGCTCACAAATAGCTGGGAACCAAGCAATCTTTTTGCCATCGTAGAACCTTCAACCCACCAAAACCCTGCTCTTATTTTCTGTTGAATATTTTCACATTTATTTCCTAATTTCGTTACTGAAATATTATATTTTGCGTATACTAAATATTAAATTAGGTGTTTAAATTCATAAAATATTTGAAACTAGTTGGTTCTCCCATACTCTCTCTGACACTTGTCGGGTCGATCGTTAATAAATTTAAATGAACACGTAAACATAACGGTAAAAATAATGCTAATAAAAAATAAACATAAAACTAAAGAGTAGAAAGAGAAAAAAACAAAAATAAAATATTAATAGTTCGGTCGTCGAAAACCATAAAAGCGAATAGCGAGACCGGTTCCGATAATACCAACACCGGTGCTGATGTTGTTCGCTCATTATAAGTCCGGCTCGTCACGGTACAACAATGGTAACGGAACTCGCTATAGGCTACGATACCAAATAAAAACTCCATTTTTAAATAAAACCCCGTTTTCATAAAAAGTTATACTGAAATGTTGAAAAAAAAACTGACGTGGCACAATTTAAATGGAGCAGCTAACGGACAACTTGAGTTCTTTTTAATCTATATACCGGACAACTTGAGTTCTTTTTAATCTATATACTGCGCGTTGCAACGGCCTTGGGGCTATAATACTAGTTTCTACCCACGCGAGTTGCGATGTGTTAGACTATCAAAGAAATTAATATCCTCAAAAACTAATAAAATAAAGCCCAAGCCTTTAGGTAAACTTACCTTGCGCGAGTAGAGCATATAAGATTTATGAGTATAAATTAAAACGTATGAAAAAAATAGTAAAAAAACGCAAAAAAAAATTGCATTAAATAGGGTCCTGGGTGGTGTTATGGGTTTTGAACCAACGTCTTAGACGTAAAAGCTTGGACACCAAAACGGCAACGCCATTATTTCCTTTCTATTTCAGGTAAACAATATGTAAACCAAAGTTGAAGATAAGGGGAAAAATGAACAAAAACATGCATCTATCAATTGTACCATCTGTCTTATTATTTGTAAAATCTCAAAAGTAAAATACACTCACACCAAACTTTTGTCTTTTAATATTTAGCTTGCGCTAGTAGAGCATATAAGATTTATGAGTATAAATTAAAACGTATAAAAACGCCAAAAAAAAATTTTTTTTGCATTAAATAGGGTCATGGGTGGTGATACGGGTTTTGAACCAACGTCTTAGACGTAAAAGCTTGGACACCAAAACGGGAAGGCCATTATTTCCTTTCTATTTCAGGTAAACAATATGTAAACCAAAATTGAAGATAAAGGGGAAAAATGAACAAAAACATGAATCAATCAATTGTATCATCTGCCTTATTATTTGTAAAATCTCTACACTAAAATATACTCACACAAAACTTTTGTCTTTTAATATTTACTTTGCGCTAGTAGAGCATATAAGATTTATGAGTATAAATTAAAACTTATGAAAAAAAATAGTATAAAAAACGCAAAAAAATTTTTGCATTAAATAGGGTCCTGGGTGGTGTTACGGGTTTTGAACCAACGTCTTAGACGTAAAAGCTTGGACAACAAAACGGCAAGGCCGTTATTTCTTTTCTATTTCAGGTAAACAATATGTAAACCAAAATTGAAGATAAGGGGAAAAATGAACAAAAACATGCATCTATCAATTGTACCATCTGCCTCATTATTTGTAAAATCTCTACAATAAAATACACTCACACCAAACTTTTGCCTTTTAATATTTAGTTAATATTAGGAAGGAGTTAAATTACTTCTTTTTAATATATAGTATAATATATTTATTGTTTTCACGATTCTCCTGCAATTCGTATTTTTAAAGGGTAAATTCATAATAATGCAATAAACTTTATATAAATTATTATTATTATTATATGTAACCAACTTTTGTAAATATATTTTAATTTGAATTATGCTTTGCGTGTTGCGGCGTGTTAAACCGCGGAACCGCGGAAGAAACTAACGTCCTCGAAAGCTTATAAAAGAAAGCCATAGAAAAACGAAATCGTTAAAAAAGTTATCGTTTGCGAAATGAATAAACGTACTCGAAACTTTATATAAAAAAAACAAAACTTTTATACAAAACCACTCATTACAGCGAAATATAGTAATATTCCAAAGCTTTACAAAAAAGCGAAACCGCTTTACTATATGTATATCATCTGCTGCAATAAAATGTTAATATAAGATCTTTAATCATTAAAAAGTGTTCGCATCTTAAACCACTTAAATATGTAATGAAATCTGAAATACTTTTACATGGTTGTGTTATCTGTAAGGGTATATACAACCACTAGATTAGTCTAGTCGCAAAGGTAGATAACCAACACTTCATCAAAATGGAGAGGTCTTGGGTTCATGTGAGACCCAAGTGAGGAATTTAGTACGCTGATATGACGCCCACATGACAGAAAATGTGCACTCACTTGGCTCTACCAAATGAGAGTATACCTCATGCTCTAAACACCAAACTTTTGACCTATTTTGTGAAGGATTGTTCACAAAAACTTGTTAAAAAAATTGATTGATTAATTTCAGCTTCATTCAAAACACACAAACTCAAAGTCAGATGCTAAAATCAGGCATACCAACACATCAAAAGTAAAAAATTGGCACAATGTAGTAATCGTGAAGTTTTTTTATTTTTGAACAGCAAATTTCATTAAATAAAAGCAAGTGAGAGGCTTAACAAGGGAGCACCAGTACTACGAATCCGAACAGACCAGACATAGTGACCTAAACAAACATAACTACAAAATTCAATGAAGATGACATCCTTCATTACAGCGTAGTGTCACGGGGTCATCTCTCGAGACCCCGTGTGGCGCCCTTGGTTGCCCCAGGACCAGCCAATCCGTCTCACTTATGATAGGGTCTACTGGTTTCGTCCTGTCTTGGACTCATCAGGCGAGAGGCAACAGCTCGCGACCAGTGATACTTTCGGTGTACCAACACACCTAGGTATGTTCACGTCGTCTATCCCACTGTGGCCGTCCCCGATGAAGTCCGGACTAACCAGCAAACCCAAGCGTTTAAGTACAAACATAACACAACGATCATCAAATATTTGGTCTGTGAAAATCTCCCACCACCATTTCATGCACGTCCTCGTGCATGCACGCAATCCCATACTTGCTTGCAGCCGTAGGACAATGCTTCACCCTTATGATTGAGCATGATTCACTTTGGTAAGAAGGACACCCGTTAGTTCAGCAACAAATATCTTCGTCTTGACCGTTCAGTTAAGTGCATCAGATTAATTTAAGTGGCGCCGATGTTCGCCTAGTTTTCAGTATGGGGACCTGGATGTTGTAGCAGACTTCCATCTTCATTTTGCGGCTCTACTAGACCGCAGTTGCTGAACTTGATCATGACGGGCTTCAATGTTAACTGGACTAGGGCGGCGATCACGATCCCATACTCGAGGCGTTTAAAGACCATCGCCGAAGCGCTCCCCATTTGGCCTTCTCCCACCACCATTGCATAACCATACTCGGCCGGTAAACGCACAACTGGGATAAGTCACGTTCCAAAGTATCCGAGGGTCGACCTGCTCTGATACCAGTTTGTCACGGGGTCATCTCTTGAGACCCTGGGTTAGCCAATCCGTCCCGCTTATGATAAGGTCTACTGGTTTCGTCCTGCCTTTGACTCATCAGGCGAGCGGCAACAGCTCGCGACCAGTGATGATTTCGGTGTACCGACACAACTAGGCATGTTCAAGTCGTCTATCCCACTATGGCCGTCCCCGATGAAGTCCGGACTAGGCAGCAAACCCAAGCGTTCAAGTACAAACGTAGCACAACGATCATCGATTATTTGATACGTGACAACAGGCTACATTATATATCTTAACTAATATAACATAGGGAAAATCACCAAATTGAACATTTGACCAACTAGTTTTACTAAAATAGCCATTGACTTTTGATTTTACCAAAATAGTCATTCTGGCGAAAATTTCCCATATTTTTTCGCCGGACCCATTTTCAAATTTTCGCCGGGATTGAAAATAAATAATTTTTTTTTTCCGTTTTTTGTGGGGCTCATTGGCGAATGTTAATGGCGAAAAATAATATTACAAGACATTTTTCACCGGTACATAAAATAATATTACAAGATATTAGTTAAAAATAAGTTGTAATTTGGTGAGATTTTTTAGTGGATAAGTGGATGGATAAAATGATGAAGTTTTATAAAAAATCTTAAAATTAAGTAGACGGATAAGTGGATGAAAAGTGAAAGAAACTTAAGATAAATTGTAATTTAATGAGTTTTATAAGAGAATATTGATGGTAAAGTGTATGGATGAGTGGATGAAGTTTGTTGGTGGAGAAAAATGAATGGTAGGGACGAGAGGGGTATAAATATTTGTTTTAAAATAATATTTAATTAAAATTCTTTTTATTTGAAAAAAAATAAAAATAATTATTATATTAAAATTTTAGAAAATTAAAAATTAGATTATAATTTTAAAAAAATATTAAAATATTTTTTCGCCTCAGCGAAATGTATATTAATTTTTTTATTTTTTTTAGCGAAAATTTTGATTATCAGCAATTTTTTATATTTTTGATACCCCTCTGATTGGTGGAATATTTTAATAAAATTCAAATTAAATGGATAGTTTGGTAAAACTAGTTGGTCAAATGTTCAATTTTGATGATTTTCCTATAACATATCTATAAGGATACTGAAAAAGCTTCACACGAAATGTACCTCATAATAAATCCTTCATTACAGTGCAGGCTACAATATAAATTGCGTAAAAACTTAAGCATGACAGATAGAGGTGTACATATCGGTTTTTTTAAACCAAAATCGAGCCAAACCGGTTTGGTTAAGGTTTGGTCAAAACCGGTTTGGCCCTAAACCGGTTCGGGTTAACCAGGTTTAGAAGGTGGAAAATGCCTAACCTGTCAAACCGGTTAGGGTTGATTACAAATCTGTTTGCCCTATAAATCGGTTTTAATTAAAAAAATCGAATAAATTCAAATAAATTCGATATTTTTAATAAAAAAATCAAAAAATATATATATACAAATATAAAACATAAAGTGCAACGTTTTTTAATATTTGAAAAGTTCAGAAATTAAAAAACATTGCAAGATAAAATTGGAAAACATTACAAATGACTATATTTTTATTTTTAAGAATATTGATTGATTATTCTTGTGCGTTGTCTTCGGAACAGGAGCTTCGTAGCGTTGCATCTTCGGCTAGTTTTTCATCGGTGACTGGTTCGGATATTCCAAGATCAACCACATTGTTGTGTATGATTTCTTCGGCTTGAATTTCGTATTCGAGAGAAGTTTGGTCTTGTATACTATCCATAGCATCCAAATGGTCCTTCAAGCAAATGCACATTTCATCGTCAGGGGGTGAGTCTAGTCCTTTGTATCGATAAGACCCTGCCACTAAAAGAAAAACGCAGATTCCGAAGCTATCGTTGAAGCTTGAACGGTTAGTACATCACGGGCCATGGCGGAAAGAATCGGAAACGAAGCTTCGTTTTTTTTCCACCAAGCCAAAATATCAAACTTCTCAAAAACAGTATTAGGCATAAACGCTAAAAAGTTTGTGCCAATATACCTTTCGAGTTCGCTGCTTGAGTTGCTACCTCGAGCTCGTTTACTAAATTCATTTAACATTTGCTTATATAAATTCAGATTAACATCACTCGAGCTAATACCTAATGATATACCCATTGTATCATGTGGATTCAAAGTTGTATCATATTTATGTAAATAAACATCAAATAAATTTTGTAAACATTTGTTAAAATATGTTTTTACGCCTTATACAAAATTGATGTCTTTCTATCCAAATTCAAAACGTAACTAATTTATCAGTCAATGTTTCAACCTCAAAAACATTTATGATTGGGTTTAACATGACGAAACAAATTATAACGAAAGACATTTCTTTAAATAATTTACTAATTTTTCTTTTATTGGTTCTATTATTTTTTTATAAAAATAGTGCTTTTATTTTCAAGTTTATACAACTTGAAAATATAATAATAATATCACCTATGATATTTTCAAGGTTGCTGTAAAAAGTAAACATGAGCATCAGAATCATTTTAATGTGACATCAAAACAATCGATTCCCTTTTAGAATCACATTCAAAGTATCTTCATGAACAACAAAGAAGCATAATCCACATGGCATATAGATATTGATAAACGAACGAAAACTATAGAGATATCATAACACATTCTTCGAACCTCTAAATTTGAACCGATCAAATCGAGATCCATAAACACAAATTACAAACCCTAAATCAGAAAAGTCATTAACATAGCTAATACGAAATAAACACCAGAAACAAATCATCAAACACTCAAGAACTCGTAAACTTCGTCACGGCCTTGGTCCCCTCCGACACGGCGTGCTTAGCCAATTCACCGGGAAGAACAAGTCTCACAGCGGTTTGAATCTCCCGAGACGTGATGGTTGGCTTCTTGTTGTACCTAGCGAGCCTGGAACTCTCCTGAGCGAGCTTCTCGAAGATATCGTTGATGAAACTGTTCATGATCCCCATCGCTTTACTCGAGATCCCGATGTCTGGATGCACCTGCTTCAACACCTTGAAGATATAGATCTTGTACGTTTCGACGCTTTTCTTCGTTCTCTTCTTCTTCTTGTCGGCGGCACCGGCACCGGCCTCCTTCGGCAGTTTCTTTCCGGCCTTTGGCTTCTTCTCGGCCGGTGCTTTCTCGGCGGCCGGAGTTTTCTTCTCCTCTGCCGGTTTCTTCTCGGCGGGCTTCTTCTCTGCCTTTGGAGCCATTGAATTGAGGGAGGATTTGAGGGTTTGAGTTTTTTTAAGGCTTGAAAATTGGGGAAATTTTGATGAAGGGAATAAAGTTAGGAGAGTAGTTATATATGAGATGTGAATGGCGTGTTATTGGTTTGTTTGGTCATCACGCGGATCGGTGACGTGGCGTTTGGTTGGTCGTGGATGAGAGTGATAAATGGGGAAAGTTAATGGATGGTCCTGATTTGAAGTTTATCAGTTCCGGGATTATTAGGTTAGGCGGTTTTTCTTTACATACTTTTAATTTATTTTATTTTATTATTGTATAATACTTTGGATTAATTAGATTAGTTTTTAAATAAAACCTTTTATACTAGTTTAATTTAAAAGTCATAAACATAATACAACAACAACCACCCGTTTAGTCTAGTGGCAAAGTTATATACTTAATGTTTCACTAAAAATAGAGAGGTTTGTCCCACTTGTGACAAAAAAAATAGGGATCTAAGTTGGGGTTTCTCACCTATGGTCGGTTTCCTCCTGAGGTGATGAAGATGAACGACTTGACCATCGGTGATCCAAATTGTCGTTAAAAAAAACATAATACAACCTTTACATTTCAATCAGTCTTTCTTCTATCGAAATATAATAATCATATATTTTAAATGTTTATTATTATAAGTATTATTATGTTTTAACTTTTTTTATTATTATTAGTAGTAGTACGTTTTTACTTATGGTTATCTAAATTTTAACTTTGTATTATCATAACCATTTTTAAATACTTTTTTTATTCATGTAACTATATTTTTTTTAATTATTATTATTATTATTGCAATTATCTTTTTTTTACTCATTACTGTAATTATCTATGTTTTTTTAGAAAAGATTATGATATTTTGATTTCTTTTTATTTTTGACGATATATGTGTGTGATGTATCAAAATAAAACTTTGATTTATTATAAAAACTATTAAACTAAATCGGGGTCACACGTTATTTTCTTAGCAACCCATCATCATCTTCTAAAAATCATATGGCGTTTGGAGGAGCATTTGTGTCGTTTAATATAATATAGATTTGTGGACCTTTGTGTTATATACCATCTTGTCATTACTCAAGCTAAGGTTAACATTTATATCAAGTGGTTTAACCTTTTAAGTCTTTAACTCATCCAATACACCTTCAATGGTTGATTCACCCAAAAGCCACCAAAAACACCATCAACAACGGTGGTTTATAAAGTAAAAAGCTACTTACTTGATGATTACAATAAGATGAATTCGCCAAATTAATCCCGATTTTACACGCGAATACTCGTATGTCAGCTTTGGTTCTCCCTCTCTTTTTCTCCTTCTATTTCACACCAACACAAACACACCTACTAGTGTTTTGCGTGACCCCCTCCCCTAGTATAAATCAGATTCCCAAAATTTACAAAACAGACTCCTCGACATT
The DNA here is from genome assembly GCA_023525975.1 of Smallanthus sonchifolius. Taxonomy (NCBI): domain Eukaryota; kingdom Viridiplantae; phylum Streptophyta; class Magnoliopsida; order Asterales; family Asteraceae; genus Smallanthus; species Smallanthus sonchifolius. Next base: position 12,951,383 of record CM042027.1, on the reverse strand, counting down.
CTAATTTAATTCTTTTTGCCCAAATTCTCAAGTATGTCCACTTGTTAAAGGAACCCCCCACTTTAATTTAGAGTAAATTACACATATTGTCCTTTAATTATACTCGAAAACTTTTTGTCCTTTGTCTTCAATAAGTACATCACGGATCCTTTTTTTATATACTTTTGCACGCTATATGTCCTTTACACTAAGTTTTTCAGTTAAGTTTTAACATATGTCTTGAACATGAGGGTATAAATGGTCTTTTTACCTATTAAAAGACAATTTATGTAATTTTCCCAAACCATCCTTGTGTTTTCTGAAGTTGTAACCGGAGATCGGAATTCAGTTCTTGTCTCAGCTCATCCACAAGTGCCCATTAATCTCCTCCCTCGGTCAACAACTTACTTTTAACTTTAACTTTGACTTTGACTTTCATCTTTTCACACTCTTCCTTCAGTGCAGCTATTTCTTTAATGTTCTTAGGTTCGGGTTGCCATGAGGTATCAAGTTCAGTGTTACTATCAGAACCTGAAACCACTGGATGCCCCATGCTATATGCTAATGTTACCAGTCAAGACCCCATGATCCTGATTGAAGATGAAATCACATATAAGAGGCTTTTTTAAATCTGATTATTTCGACTCCATATGACCAGAAAATCTGATACTGAATCTGATTTTGACCGGATTCCGCCGTCTTCTGTCGCCCGTTGTTTTGACTGGATTTCGCCGACGTCCTTCGCCGGCAAAGCGAGCTAGAACGCCGCCGTTTACTGCTAACCACCACCACTGTCGCCTCCTTGTTCACCTGCATTTGTCATCTAACCCTACCACCGCATGCGCTTGCCACCACCACCACTACCACCATCTGGAGCCACCCGCCTATAGCGGCCACTGGTCGCCCATGCTCGCCGCCGCCGTGGGACCACCGGGAGGGGCCGCCGGAAGGGTGGCTTGACCCCTTTCTCTCTCACTCTCCTGCTCTTAATATCTCTATCCTCTCAATCATATGTGGGTTGGCAGAAATCAGGGTTGTTCATAAAGACCAAACCACACATTGTTGTTTTCTTTCCAACTGATAAGTAAACGAGAGGCATGTAAATTACCTATATGATCGGATCTTGATAAGATAACAAATACATATGTTGGAAAATAATAGAATAATATACCAATCTGAAGAGTAGCTTGAAGAAGCTGTTAGGTATCGGTATGGGGAATGGTTTGGGGAAGAAGAAGGTGGATAGTAGAATGTTTTTAGAAATTACATGGGGGTGTTTGGGATTACTTCTCAAAACTACTTATTAACTTTTTCAAAAAGTTAATAAGTAGTTTTGAAGAATAAGTTTGAAGAATAAGTGGGACTTACTTTTCAAATAGCTACTTATTTCTTCTATATTTCCATCTTATTTTAATTTATCCAAACAAACTTTTAACTTATTAACTTTTAAAAAAAGTTAATAAGTTAATAAGTAATCCCAAACACCCCCAAATTGTTCTTCAATAGATAAAAAGACCATTATGCCCTCATGTGCAAAGCACATGTTAAAACTTAACTGAAAAACTTAACATCAGTTAGTGTAAAGGACATAGAGCGTGCAAAAGTATATAAAAAAAGGATCTGTGGTGTACTTATTGAAGTCAAATGACAGAGAGCATAATTTCGAGTATAATTAAAGGACAATCTGTGTAATTTACTCCTTTAATTTATTTTATTTCCACTTTAATTTGTTTTATTTACGCCCTTAGACCATGACTTTACATAATTTATAACAAACTAAAAAATTGGTTTGTTACATATTACATGATTAAACACTCAATTTGAGAATTGAATTTCCACGGTTCATAATCAAGATATTGGGGGTTTTGACCAGCTGGATGTAAAAATGGAATGTCAAGGATTTGTAAATGTTTATAGTGTTCTTAAACATAAAAACTAATAAAATCCTTAAACAATTTGATGAATTAAGAAATTGATAATAAAGGGTCATTTTGGTTGAATGATGATCTAAAATGGTGTCAAAGGGAGTTGGGGTTCGTTAAGGTTAGATTAATCAACATAAGTAAGAAGTATTAACCAATAAGATAAATGTGTTATGAATCCCACTTTATGGTTATGGTGGGGCCATTAGATTACTAAACAAGGATGTAACAATTTAGGTGTTCAAGTTGCTAAGGTTGGAGAGCAACCGAGGTCATCTAAATATGAGGTAAGTGTTTTGACACTTACTTGGCAATTGTTTCTTACACATAAATAGTATGAAAATTTACGTTTTTTGGTGTTTCTTGTTTGTTCTTACACATAAATGGTATGAAAGATTATGTGTTAGGTGTTTTGGTATTCCTTATTGTTCGTACACACAAGTAGAGTATATGATTATGTGTTTGGATAATTTGGTGTATTCATTTTGTGAATTTTGTTTGCAAACAATGGGAGTGTTGATTGGAGTACTTGAAGTGTTATAATTCATGGGAGTCTTAAAGTCTTTGAACTTCATGAGTGTGCTTGAAATACTGAACTGCATGGGTGTCTTGAAGTCTTGAACTTCATGGGTATGTTTGAAGTGTTAAACTTAATGGATGATAAACGAGACTTATAAATCTCACTGATTGTTATTTAGGGTCGACATTGAATGGAGTAGGGCCGGTATAACATGTTAGACACAACACGATAAGACACGATGGCATGTAGTGTTCGATACGAACATGACATGATAACTAATCGTGTCATTTTTTCCAAACACAAACATGACCTGTTTAGAAGCATGTCACATGTTAAGGGAATTGTTTAGAAAGAGAATAAATATCACATATGTAATGAAAAAAAATGTCAAAAGTTCATAAAAGTTTAAAATATCAAACCATAACACCCATTAAGATAATAAATCTTAAACATTTGTTAGTTCTCCACCACCATTTACTAAGAAGCCCAAGATCAGAGGCTCTAAGCGAGCCAATACCAAGTCCACCACATGATCTAGGAGCCAACATCATATTCCAAGCTATCCAATTAATTTTAGATTTATCATTCGAACTTCCTTAAAGAAAGCGACTTCTAATTCTTTCCAGGAGTCACTTACATGGATAGGAGCTTTATAAAGGGAAAAGTAGAAGGTTGGAAGGCAACCAAGAACGGATTTGAGAAGAGTAAGACGACCCCAAACGATAATGATCTTGCTTTTCACAAGGAAAGACGAGTTTCAAAGATGTCCACCGCCGCCTTTCAAATGACTTGAAGTTTAGAGGGCGTAGGAGTCACCATTAAAAAAATTATGTGTTCTCTGATTGGCTGTTTTTGTCATATTGAGAGAGTCGAGGACCAATTTGTAATTTACTCCTACATTCGTTCCTCTATCGGCTGGAGCGGCAGGGCGACCATTTTACAAATCTCAGAGCTGCTGCAACACCATCATCAACTCGATAAGATCAGACATCAAAGATCGAAGATGGCATGGATGGGGCAATTATCTAAGAATTTGAAAGAACTACGAGTTCTCTTTTGTCAGACTTCACCAACTAGTTCTTCCACAAGGTATCATCAAAATCAAATCACCTATTCGATCTCGAATTCAATCGGTTTGTTTTCACCTTTTTAGATCGTTAGCGTAGCTATTCGTTTATAACATTGCTAACTTGTTCTTTAGTTTGGATGATTGAAGAAGGATCATTCACGACTTCCTAACACAAAGGAGAAATATATGAGAGGTAAGTTGCTTTAGCTAGTTATTTGCCTCCAAACATCTCTAGCTAAATCATAATTAAAAAACAGATGCTCCACGCTTTCATCAAATCTACCACAAAATACACATAAGTTAGACTCCATTGACAGGTTTCTTTTAGATAGCGCGTATTTGACGGGAAGTCTATCCAATTTAACACGTTAGAAAAAGAATTCGACTTCTTAGGAATAAGGTTATTACCTTCATGATAATTCCCACAGTGATCAACACATGTTATTTTCTATCGATAATCTGGTGGACTGGGTAGTAAAAGACCCCCACCCGCAAGCACTCTAAACCCAAGAATCTTTTTTTCATTTGAAAGAGACACATTCGATAGTAAAGATATGCACTCATACCATTGATTTTGGGATTCATCATCATACAATGGGGCCCGCTACTATTCCCCCTCCAAATAGAGACACCTTCCTGGACCAACGCTTTCTTTCTTTTAACTTTGGAGAAAAGCGATGGATACTTCTCATTAAGTGGTTTGTCTCCCGCCAAACAATCGAGCAAAAAAAAGTGTTATTACCATCACCAATCTTACCTTTTATGAGTTCACCAAGTGCAATACAAAATTTAGATAAATCTAAAGCAATAGAGCAAATATTTTTCCACGTACCCGTAAGAGAGGCTTTAAGAGGCAAAGGGTGAGGCGATCTAGAGTTGCAATGAATCTAGGAGATGACCCGAAACCAAAAGCTATCCTTGTCCGTTTTAGCTCTCCACCACTATTTACTAAGAAACCTAAGATTAGAGGCTCTAAGCGAGCCAATACCAAGTCCACCACATGATCTTGGAGCCAACATCCTATTCCAAGCTATCCAATTAATTTTGGATTTATCATTCGAACTTCCCTAAAGAAACGACTTCCAATTTTTTCCAAGGATTCAATGACATGGATAAGAGCTTTAAAAAGGGAAAAGTAGAGGGTTGGAAGGCAACAAATGACGGATTTGAGAAGAGTAAGACGACCCCCAAACGACAATGATCTTGCTTTCCATAAGGAAAGACGAGTTTTAAAGATGTCCACCACCGTCTTCCAATTTTTTATACGATTCATGTTAGCTTCAATACGTAAACCAAGATACATAAACAGAAAAGTACCAACTTGACTTGATTTAGATTTACGATTTACGAGTAAGTTTAGAGTGCGTGTGAGTAGTCTCTTTAGCTGTTTTTGTCATATTAAGAGAGCTGAGGACCAATTTGTAATTTACTCCTACATTCTTTCCGCTATCGGCTGGAGGAGCGGCAGGCCGACCATTTTACAAATCTCAGAGCTGCTGCAACACCATCATCAACTCGATAAGATCGGATATCAAAGATCGAAGATGGCATGGATGGGGCAATTATCTAAGAATTTGAAAGAACTACGAGTTCTCTTTTGTCAGACTTCACCAGCCAGTTCTTCCACAAGGTATCATCAAAATCAAATCACCTCTTCGATCTCGAATTCAATCGGTTTGTTTTCAATTTTTTAGATCGTTAGCGTAGCTATTCGTTTTCCGTTCTCTTTCGGTGACAGAGCGTTTGTTGAGAAGAATTACAAGGAGCTGAAGAAAGCAAACCCTAAGTTGCCGATACTAATCCGCGAATGCAGCGGCACCGAGCCTCAACTGTGGGCGAGATACGGTGAGAAAATCCCTGTTCTAATATTGTACCGATTGTATCATGTGGTTTTGTTTGAAATTGAAATGATATTCGTGTTGATTTTTTGAGAATCTAGCTAGCTCGGATTAAACTATATCTGTGATATGAATTGTGATTTAGAGAAATGGAGATAAGAGTTTGAATAATTACTTCACAAAATGCAAACATTCATTTGTAAACTATCAGGTTCAATATTAGAAGTCAAAGTGGCATCTGTATGCTCTCTATCCAGTTTTTGAAGGTTATTGGTTTGTTTACACCTGATAGTAGCATATGGCATGAGTCAGAACTAAAATTAGAAGTCAGATAACAGCCTTTAGGAAAAAGGATCTTCAATCTTGGATGTAATCGAGGGTGCCTGGTAACTAGGGCTGGAAACCAAATGTTCAGCGAACAGTTCGTGAACCGTTCGGCTGAAAGTTTGTTTATGTTCGTTCGTTTAGTAAATGAACGAACGTGAATAAGAAATTTCGTTCGTTTAGTTAAATGAACGAATATGGACATGAACATGCCGCGTTCGCTCATTTATGTTCGTGAATATTCGCTATGCAGTTAATGGGGAAAAATATCGGTTATCGGTCAAGGACCGATAATTGAGATATCGGTAATTTTTATATCATGCATTAACATTATATATATAGGTTAGGCTAGAAAGGGATAAAACCCTACAAAGTCTAGGAAGGAATCTGGGCCATTAGATCATGGTCATTTGTGGTGGAGATTAACGCGGTGGCATTTTGGTAAATAGCTGGAACTTGGAAACCACCAGGAGGGGTAGAATAGGAAGATTCAACCCCAAAGCTTGCACATGCAAGTCACATGCCATTTCCTCCCACTTTTTTAAAACGTCCATAACTTTTTTATACGTCATTATTTTTTTTTAAAAATTTCACCATAAAATCGAGCGTTTTTTATCTTTCCAACGAGTATGGTATTGCTACATATATATATTCTTTTAAATCGTTTTTTGTTTAAATTGCATTAAAGTGGGTTTTTTTCAACATGGTGTTTTACATCTATGGTGTTTTCAACTGGATATTTTTTAACATTGAGTTTTTTTCTAGTCATGGTGTTTTTCAACATGGAGTTTTAAAGGTCATGGTGTTTTACACCTGGGGGCCTATTTGAACATGGCGTTTTTATTTTTTTGGTTATGATGTTTTCACAATGGAAAATTTCAACATGGGTTTTTTTGGCTTTTTTGGTCATGGTGTTTTGACGTGTTTATGTTTATGGCGTTTTGCTTCAGTCATGATGTTTTACACTTTTAGCTTAAAATTTCAACACTATAAACATAAACTTGGTTAAGGCTGTGTTCGAATTAAAGTTAGTTTTTTTCAACATGGTGTTTTACATCTATAGTGTTTTTAACAGGGTGTTTTTTAACATTGAGTTTTTGTAGTCATGGTGTTTTACAACATTGAGTTTTTCTAGTCATGGTATTTTTCACCTGGGGGCCAATTTGAACATGGCATTTTAGTTTTTTTGGTAATGGCGTTTTCACAAAAGACAAATTTCAACATGTTCCTTTTTTTTGCTTTTTTGGTCATGGTGTTTTGACGTGTTTATGTTTATGGCGTTTTTGCTTCTGTCATGGTATTTTACACTTTTAGCTTAAAATTTCAATACCATAAATATAAACTTGGTTAACCCTGTGTTTGAATTAAAGTGACTTTTCAACATGCTGTTTTACATCTATGGTGTTTTCAACTGTGTGTTTTTCAACGTTAAGTTTTTCTAGTCATGGTGTTTTTCAACAAATAGTTTTTTGGGTCATGGTGTTTTACACCTAGATGCCAATTTGAATATGACGTTTTAGTTTTTTTTGTCATGGCGTTTTCACAATGACAAATTTCAACATGATATTTTTTGGTTTTTTTAATCATGTTGTTTTGACGTGTTTATGTTTATGGCGTTTTGCTTCTGTTATGGTGTTTTACACGTTAGCTTAAAATTTCAACACCATAAACATAAAACTCCATAAAACACCATAAACATAAAACTCTATAAAACACCATAAAAACTCCCAATTTCAAACAACACACATCTATGGTGTTTTCAACTGGGTGTTTTTCAACATTGAGTTTTTCTAGTCATGGTGTTTTTCAACAAAGAGTTTTTGGGTCATGGTGTTTTACACCTAGATGCCAATTTGAATATGGCGTTTTAGTTTTTTTTTTATCATGACGTTTTCACAATGACAAATTTCAACATGGTATTTTTTGGCTTTTTTAGTCATGTTTTGACGTGTTTATGTTTATGGTGTTTTGCTTATGTTATGGTGTTTTACACTTTAGCTTAAAATTTCAACACCATAAACATAAAACTCAATAAAACATCATAAAAACTCCTAATTTCAAACAACACCCAGTTGGTCTTTTTTTTTTTTGAAATATAGCAATACCATACTCGTTGGAAAGATAAAAAGATGCTCGATTTTATGGTGAAATTTTTTAAAAAAAATAATTACGTATAAAAAAGTTATGGACGTTTTAAAAAAATGGGGGAAATGGCATGTGACTTGCATGTGCAGATTCCTTCCTTTGTTTAAAGCCTTTTGACGCAATTTTTCTTTCCCTCCTTTCCCCCATTGTACACGTGTCGTGCTGTGGTTCATTCCTACACTTTGTAGGGTTTTAACCCTTTGTAGTCTAACCCTTCTCTCTCTCTATATATAAATATATAATAATAGTCAAATCAAAAGTAAAAAGTGTCAATATTTTATATTAGAAACATGATCTAGCAGGTGTGCGAAGTGCGAACGTGGGTGTATTAGGGAGTTAGGGCATTTACTTCGATGGTTTTGGCTATGGGTACAAGGCATTGAGCCAACATTTTTTAAGGGGAATGGGCTTTGGAGCAGAAAAATGTTAAAAAAAGGGACAACATTTGTAAACCGAGAAACTCAGTGAGACAACCGATATTATGGAATTAAAATCTCGGCGATATCTCGGTAAATATCACCGATGATATTTTGACCGATATTTTGCATATGACCGATAACCGATATATCACCGATATATCGGCGATATCGACTGCATAGAATATTCAGTAATGTGTTCATTTATGTTCGCTTGTGTTCGTTCACGTTCGTTCGGTCTTTAAAGGTTTTTATATTTTATATTTTATCACTTAAAATTATATGTTAAACTTACCAAACCAAACCAAACGTACCCAGTATAATCCCATACATAGCTAACGCTATTAGTAGGGTCTGGGGAGGGTGTGATGAGGGCAAACCTTACCCCTATCCCAAGGGATAGAGAGGCTGCTCCCGTTTAGACCCCCGGCTCCATGGGAAAGAAAAAGATAAAAATATAAATAAAATTAATGAGTAATAAAGTAAAATAAATGTAACAGTAATCTAACAATTAGCAGTGTATGACTAGAGTATATTAGTCACAAGAAACACAACACACCTACAAGAAACAAGACATACGCAAAATCTTTGCTAAACAACTCTACTCTCCCACACAACGGGTCACTCATCCTAAAACCCTAATACGACGTCTCTATGAAATCCTATCATTGATCATGTCCTCTGAGAGGTGTAAATCTAGCAAATCAAGCCTAATCCTCTCATCCCACGTTAATTTCGGTCTCCCCCTGCTCCTTTTCCCCTCTACAACGAGAGTTTCCACCGTTCTCACTGGATCTGTGCTCTGTCTCCTCTTGACATGTCCAAACCATCTCAATCTTCCTTCTCTTATCTTATCTGAGATACATGTGACTCCCAATCTCTTCCGAACAACTTCATTTTTTATTCGGTCATTTCTTGTATGTCCACACATCCACCTCAACATCCTCATCTCAGCTACATCCATTTTTCGAGCTTGTGTCTTCTTGATGGCCCAACAATCGGTTCCATATAGCATCGCTGGGCGAACTGCTACCCTATAAAATTTACCCTTTAACCCTATTGGGAACCTCTTTTCGCACAAAACACCTGAGGCCGCTCTCCATTTACATCAAGCAGCCTGCACCCGATGGACTACATCATTGTCGATGTCCCCGTTACTCTGGATGACAGATCCTAGATACTTGAACTTCAGTGTCTTAGGGACAACCCCACCTTCAATAGAAATCTGGGTCTCCTCGTCGACGTTTGCACCACTAAAGTTGCAGTGAAGGTACTCGGTTTTAGATCGGCTTATCTTCAAACCTTTGTGCTCTAAGACTGTTCTCCATTCCTCTAGTCTGTTGTTCAATGTCTCTTTACTTTCTGCAATCAACACGATCAGCAAAAAGCATGCACCATGGAATTGCATCTTGAATCGACTTTGACAACTCATCCAAAACCATAGTTACCAAATTCGCTCAAGGAGCCGCGATCCGCGAATTGGTTCGCGCTGTACCCAATCGAAAATCGTTTCGATCCCAGTCGCTATGGTACGGCGTACCAAATCGGTATGGTACGGCGAACCAAATCGATACAATTCGCTGTACCAAGTTTCAATTCCAATCGTACCGAACACTAACCAATTCGCGATTTTGGTCAAGAATTCGGTCGTTGTAGAATTTTAGGGGTCGGTAACTACGGGAATTAGCTCCTCACGAACCACTAACCATATACTTCACCGATTTTGAACCGAGTTCATAGTTACTTACGGGAATTAGCTCCTCACTAACCATATACTTCACCGATTTTGGATTTTGGATTGTTATGTTTATGTTTTTTTTTTCTATTTTGGATTTTGGATTAAATGGTATTTGAATTTTGAAGTTATGTTATTATTTGTAATTTGGCAAATATTATATTTTATTTGAACTTATGTTTTATTCGGGTACATCGAACCGAACTACATGGTACACCGTACCGGTTCGTACCGAAATGAACCTACCCCCCTCCGTACCGAATACGTGAACTCTAGCGAATTGCGTACCCGAACCGCGTACCCGTACCGGAGCGAACCGCGTATTCGGTAACTATGTCCAAAATTACTGCAAAGAGAAAGGGGCTTAGTGCCGACCCCTGGTGATCTCCCACTTCCACCGGAAAAAAGTCTGTATCCCCCACTGGTGCTCGGACGCATGTCTTAGCCTCATGATACATATCCCTAATTGCCTCAATATATTTACTAGGGATCCTTCTTCCCTCCAGACTTTCCCAGATCAATCTTCTAGGCACACTATCGTACGCCTTTTCAAGATCGATGAACACCATATGTAAATCATGTTTCTTCTCTCTGTCCTTTTCCATTAATCTTCTTAAAATGTGTATCGCCTCCGTTAAACTTGTTTATGATAATTATGTCAAGCATGTGGAGATAATTATGCCAATTGTCAAGTACTTCATATTTTTTTGGTGAATTTTGTGTAATGTTATTTTGAGATGAAAATGTTGATTTTAATCTCAAATGAATTCTTGTTCGTTTGTGTTCATGAATGTTTGTTTGCGTCCATTTATGTCCGTTTACGTTCATTACATAGAATTATCGGATAAATACAAACGAACACACGTTCATTTCTTTGATGAACGAACACGAACAGGAAATCTCTGTGTTCGTGAACATGAAATTTCCTTAACGAACGAACACAAACAAGGTCTTGTTTGTGTTCGTTTGGTTCGTTTGCAGCCCTACTTGTAACGTCACTTGATTAGAAATTGATGAAATTAAACTGCACATGAAATTGTTGGCCTAGTATGTTATTTAAACCTCTGTTGCATGTTGGTCTGCTTTATGATATGGGTTGTAGTTCTATGCTGGTTGTTGGTTGAACTATGCGTATTGATTACCAACTGTTTGTACACCTTAAGTTATCAACCTAGTAAAGTTGTAATATACCAGGTTCATTTTCATATTCAGGCCATAGCTCCTTCCTTCAAGTCTAGGCCTCTCTCATGATCACAAGAAATGTTTTAATTTAATCTAAATTTGAAATGATCTGTATAGTCTACTCTACACTGGGGATTTGGAAATATAGTGTTAAAAATGACTACATGATAAGTATTTTCATATAATACCATTTGCACAAAAAATGAAAAGATCTCATTTCGTTTTTTCTATCTTTTAGTTTTGTTAAAAAACGCAAGCATATTTATTTGAACCTAAAGAGATTTGAAGTGATGTCAGTAGTTGATTTAGCTTATGATTCTCACATTCTAATGCATAACCGGAGGGGTGTAAACGAGCCGAGCCGAGCCCAAGTTTATCTAGGCTTGTTTAGAGCTCTATTTATAAAGCTCGAGCTTAGCTCGTGAGTAGTTTTTCAAGTTTATTATTTGTTAATTATTTATATATTTTTATAATTATTCATAATTATAACTTTTATGTATTATTTGATTATTTTTATCATAATTATATATATAATAATAATAATTATATAAATATATTCAATAAAAATTATATAAATTAAATCTTGTTTAGGCTCGCGAGCCTGCTTGAGCTCGATATGTGAAGCGTGGGCTCGAGTTAGTTTATTAAACGAGTCTCAAAAAAAGCTCGAGCTCATTTACACCCGTATGCATTAGGAGCTTCATTTAGATGATCTGCAAGCTTCTAAACACAATATCTGATAAATTCCAGAATTCAGATAATTAAGCTTTTAAACCTAAAACCTGTCTTATCGATTGCATTATGACTATCTTTTAATCAGATCTTCTTATTTCGTAAGTTTTGAACAAAAAAATTTGATTGTTGGCAAGAGAAACCGGTCCCTCGACTAAAGGCTTCAGTCTTGCTGGTGGTTTTGAATACATGAAAATCTATATCAAGATTCAATACACATTAGTAAGAAAGATCACTGGATTATAAAGATTCATACATCTTTGATAACACGTCATCTGTCAATATCAGTCCCCTGTTTGTGGTGTCATTTTGTACTTGACTACTTATGTTGCCATTTGGTTTTATATACAGACATGGGTGTCGAGAGGGGTATTCGTCTGGAAGGGATGACAGAAACACAGATCTCTAAAGCACTAGAGGACCTTGCAAAAGTTGGGGCATCCCTCAAATCCTGAAGTATCTGCACTCAGCTGTGTTCATTTTCTTCAAATCAATAAGCCTAAGACCGTCGGGAGTAGCTCCTCAGGTGACATGAACATTTCAAAAAATCAAACATGAATTTGCATTGTATCACACCCTTTACACTGGTGCATCATCCAGTGAAGCGGATAGTTTTCGTTTTCTAAATTGTCTGTAGTTTGGGACAACAAATAATTCAGATTTGCTTGAAATGATAATCATTATTTTTCTGATGTTTGGCTGCAAACCTAGAAATAGTTATGGTCTTCATGTCAATGTAGTTTGCTATCTTTTAGAATCTAGTTGAACTAACTTAACTATCTGGTATAAAAAGATTAGCTCATGCCTATTTCTTGAAGTAATTCGCGGGACAATCTTTACTCGTTTTACCAGAAAAATTGTTTGTTTGGGTTACACTTCGATTTTGAAGAGTTGAACGGGTAGAGCTAAAAAGATAATGAATTGAACGGGTTGAAGGCAAGTGTGTATTCAAAATGTTTGAATTTTCTAAATTGCTTTATTATGATTTTTGTAATTATGATCCATTAAGGACCAGAAGGTACTTGATAGTTCAATTTGACCCGACCTGACCCGTCTTGTATCGTAGTAAAAGATGTTGTTTTGACTTGAGCTCGTTATGTAACCTTTTCAACTTTTCAACGTGTCTCTTCTGCCACGTCTACTTTCTAAGACCGTCCAAACACTTCTAACAAATGTTCCTCATAGCGAACCGATAGTCTGGTATAGAATAAAACAAAAATACAAAAAAATCCGACCTGCTAGACCAAAAAAAATACAAAAAAAATCTGCAAATTCGGTACTGGTTCAACCGCCTCCTCCCGTTTGAAAATGGCTCAAAAATGCTTAATCAGACCGGTGGTGTTCTCAGCTCCTCGTCCAACCGATCGGGCCAGTCCAACCCTAAAAACATTAACTAACAGCCATGAATAACTTGGTAATTTTCTTGAATTTTGTAAAGTAATTCATCATAATCATTTTTATTTTTATACTAATAAATAAAAATCTTAAATAAACGTGTCATTTTTTGGTGTATTCTGAACATATTTTTTCTGTCTTTTTCTCGTATTAAATAATAATATTAAAAAAGTATATTTTTAAATGTTTAATATAAATCTAATTATGTATACTTATTATTTAATCATTGATAATTATTATATCATGAACCAAATAAATTTAATGTAAATTAACATTTATCAATGATATAAAAAAATTAATACCTAGTTGAAAAAAATGTTTTAAAAATTAATTAACAAAATTTATAAATATCACATCACATATTTTGACGAGTGTATGCGTGTAATAGATTACATTGTATTTTATTTAACCTGTGTAAAACACAAAATTTTAAATTAATTCTTTTTTTATTACTAAGTATATAATATTACATTTATTCAACCCGTATAATACACGAAATTCTAACCTAGTAACGATAATATATTTTTAATTTCATTACATTAAAATTACATATGTTATATACAAAGTCTATTTGGTGTTAACTTCATTACGTTTTTAGTTGAACTTGATAGCATTCACCTCAAATTAGTGAGCTTAAAGTTTGAGTAACGTTTTGTTTATTTACAACGACATTTCTTCTATAAACAAGTAATTACGATGACTTTTTATATAGATATAATTTGTTGGGAAAATTGTCTATAAAACTGAACTAAACTTAGAGATCACCAATGCATCACCTTTTAAACGTTTATAAACGCGCCACGTCAGTTGACACATAGATTTCTATCCATATTTCAATCACACCCATTTTACGTCCACTTTCAAACACCATATGAAAAAATGGGGCGAGTCCTCCAATGGGGCGATTGGATTTTCATGCGCCACCAAACAGACCGCTTCCGACCGAAATTTAGCAGTGGAGATGCTCTTAAAAAGAGTGAAATTTTAATCTTTTTGATAACTTTACGATTTAAAATTAAAACCGAAAGATAGAGCAATGAAAGTTTAACATTTGATAAATTCAAGGATTAAATATAATCTAGTTTCGTCAAAATTTACCTAATATTATCAAACTAGTTTAGATCCCGTGTATACACACGGGGTGAAAAATATCAATAAATAAAATTTTTAAATCTTTACATGTGTAAAAATATATCATATTCTAATGATAGAAAATAAAACTCAAAATATGTAAAAATTAATATATAATTGGGTTTCGAAAATACATTAAATACTATTTAATATAATTTGATTTTTATTTATTATTTGATTAAAAATAAAAGTTACATAATTAGATTTTAAAGTTTCATAAAGGATAATTCAAAATAAATGTGTTTTATTAGTATTATTATTAATATTTTCTTTAAGTATATATTTTTATTAAAAGATGGATGTGCATTTAATAAGAGAGAGAGACAAGAAAAAAATGATGAGAATGAATGTGGAGTCGACACGTGACTTGGAAAAACCTTTATTTATTATATAGTATAGATATAGATATAGATTTGAGACTTTTAGTTATATGTTTTTAGCAAATTTTAAAAGTTTTTTCAACTTAAGACAATGTTTATATAGTTTAGGGGATTTTATGTAACTTTTTGATAAATCCCCCTCTTTGACGTGCCCTATAAAAACCCAAACCCTAACGCGCACGCCGCCCTCTCCAACTCTTCACTCGTATCGGCACTACCAACAGAGACGCCGCTGCCATTTTTGCTTTGAGGTAAACCCTAGTTTTCTTCATCTACACAGTATCATAAACCGACAGTCGTATTTTCATCGATGTTTTATATGTGTAGTAGGATCTCCGATCTCGTCATTATTTTGTTGACATTTTTGGCTCAGATTAGGTTTTTATGTTTGTGCGATCTATCAACCTTTTCTTACGTGCTAAATGTTGATCTGATTTGCGTTGATCGTATTCTAGTTTCTTCAAATCAGTTGCTTATTTTTTTCTATTGTTGTTCAAATCCTTGGTGAATTCAACTCGTTACCATTCTGTTTCAGTTTGAAATTGATGAACCTGAAATTCAAAATGTGGATGATTTGTGTAAAAAATTAGAATGAAGTCCTAACAAACTGAATTCGACTATGAAATAAGTTTGATTCATTTTATTTTTTTGCCTCCAGTTTTAGATAAGTTGCAGTAAAGCAATTAACTTAATGCACAACATCAACACACATTGCTGGGTATGATGTGTTAAACCAAAAATGCTTAATGTTTTTTAATTCTAACCTGCTAATTGATGGTTATCTGTTTTGATATGCACTTCTTAGCTGAATATTCAATTTTTCATTAGAAATGAGTTGTTTATGTCATGCATTTCTGCATTTTATAACCTGGTGATGCATACTCCGTTTTAACAATGACACAATAAAAACAAAACAATAAGCCTCCCTTTTTCTTATTTAGCATTTTAAAGTGCAAGGTTAAACTAATAAAGTTTAATGTTTTACAAGCGATGTTTTCATTATTGTTGTTGTCTTGCAGCTTGTTGAATTTGTTAGAATGGTGAGGGTTAGCGTGCTAAATGATGCTCTTAAGAGCATGTACAATGCTGAAAAGAGGGGGAAAAGACAGGTCATGATCAGGCCATCTTCAAAAGTTATTATCAAGTTTCTTATGGTTATGCAAAAGCATGGTACTTCCTCTTCTATTCCTTTTCTTTATTCACACACTTTTTAACACGAAACAAATAAATGACGTTTGCTCTGGTACGTAACTGCAGGTTATATTGGTGAGTTCGAGTATGTTGATGACCGCAGATCTGGTAAAATCGTGGTTGAGTTAAATGGACGTCTGAACAAATGTGGGGTTATCAGTCCTCGTTTTGACGTTGGTGTCAAGGAAATCGAGCCCTGGACCGCAAGACTTCTTCCTTCTAGACAGGTAACCTTTCTAACCTTATACTATATTGTACTGCATAGTTGTCAAAGGCGACCTAGGCATGCGCTTAATTAAGGCACAGACCAAGCGTCTTGCGTCCATCCAGGTGCTCCGGCTAGCTTTCATTGATTTTCTGGCCAATCCCTGTAAATTTCAGCAAAATTCTGCAAAATTCGGCCAAACAGGTCTGAAACCCTTTAAAATGGCCTTTTTCTCGGGCACGTGCCTTTTAAGCTCCTTGTGCCTACAACAACTATGTTGTACAAGTGGCTAGATTGACTGGTCGGGTAATGGGTCAAAATGGTTACTGGTTGAAACATATCGTTTTTTATGTTTTATGATTAATAATTAATATGTCGAATACATTTGCAGTTTGGTTACATTGTGTTAACCACATCAGCTGGGATCATGGATCACGAAGAAGCTAGGAGAAAGAATGTTGGTGGTAAAGTGCTCGGTTTCTTCTACTAAGGTTTTTGGGATTTTGGGGATTTTGTTGGTAATGGTTTATTAGGGTAGAAAGTGAAGGAAGTTATGTTTATGTTTTGAGATTGGATTTTGTTAAACGCGATCATGATTTGTATTGATTTGTCATTTCTGGGTTTCGGTTCTTAGATTCTGCTATAATTTATGCATCTTGTGAAAAGTGTACCATGCCGACAAATACCCCAAAAATCATATAAAAATATTATCTTGATTACTTGGACATTGCATAAAAGGTTACAACAGTCATAAGTTTCATATCATTAAGTTTCTTTACAAAACTCAATAATAACGTTACAGGAAGAAAAAGTAAAATAACATCATCTTGTGTATCAAAGGCTGTGTAGTTGCGTAACTATTCAACATAGTTTCACTACTTCACAACCACAAAACTCGGTTTCACAACCATCTTTGTTATTCTGATCGCAATCATCTTTGCGATCCAAGTACTACGCGACCACATAACGCTCTTGTGGTACTTATCACTACCATCTTTGCGCTCCTACTTATTACTTGTGTGATTTATTTATCCCACTAACCACATATTACAATCCTTGTGATCATTCTAATACCCATGTGATTTATTCTTCCCACCCAACTAGAGGTGCACAAAAGAACCGGAACCGGAACCGATCCGATGGATTATTCGAAACCGGATCCGGTGAGAACCGGTTTTTTTAGAACCGGTCCGGATATTATGAGAACCGCCGGTTCCGGGACCGGTTCTGGGTTTTTTGACGGACCGGTTAAAAATCGGATAAAAATCGGATTTTTTGGAACCGGTTTTTTTCGGACATTTTGGAACCGGTTCGGAACCGGTTCTAGCCGTTGGGGTTAAAAAAAAAACGGCTATATAGCCGTTTTATGGCCGTTTTTTTGTTTTTTTTTTGTTTTTAACGATTGAAATTTAGTATAAATAGGTATTGGGTGTTTGTGTTAGTTCACCACAACATTCTAGCTCTCAAAACTCAAAAACGCTCTCAAAACGCTCACGTTAAGCAAAAAAAAAAACGCTCTCATGGCTTCCGCTTCCGCAAGCACTCAAAATTCGGTTGGTGGTTCTACTAGCGATGTTACGGTTGTGTCAATACTTCCTTGCTCCCGAAACCAAGAAATATGGGCTTATTTCGATTTATGCGAAATGTCGTACGGCTCGCAAAAGGCTCGTTGCAAACGTTGTGGTAAACTTTTAGCTGCGGCGGGAAATAGCAGTTTAAGGAAACATATTGCTAGTCACGCAAGACACACTCAAGAAGGTGAAAATCAAACTCAAATTGGTAGGGATGGAGGAGTTTGGCAATACAATGTCGAAAGTGTTCGTGAGAGAATGGCACATTTCGTCATTCAAGAAGGCTTGCCTTTTGATCATTTTGATAATCCGCGCTTGACGAGGATGATACAAGAGACGCTTCAACCGAATTACACAAATGTAAGTCGTTCTACTTTGAGAAGAGATTGTTTAAAAATGTGGAAAAGAGCCAAAAAAGAATTAATTTTAGGTTTTGAAAAATTAAATACCCGCATTAACTTAACAACGGACGTTTGGTCCGCTCCACATGGTTTACCCGAATCGTACCTTTGCGTTACCGCACATTGGGTTCAACCGGAGTCGTGGCAAATGATGAAGCGTACGATTGCGTTTGATTATTTTGGATATCCACATACCGGTGAAAACTTATTTTATATTTTAGACTCGGTAATTCAAACTTATAAAATTCAACCGAAAATATTTTCAATATCTTTTGATAACGCTTCAAATAACACAAACGCGGTCGAAAAATTAAAAATAAAATATGAACCGCCTTGTAACGGTGTTTTTTTTCATAGTCGATGTGTTGCACACATCATTAACTTGGTTGTGCAAGACGGTCTAAACGTCCAAGAAATAAGAGACGTAAAAGAAAATTTTAAAGTGATGTTACGTGAAGTTTTTAGCACAAGCAAAAAAAGATATATAAACTATAGAAACTTGTGCCAACAAACGGATTCCATCTTTTTAGGTCCGAATTGGGACGTACCTACTAGATGGAACTCGACTTGGAAAATGTTTGAATCGGCCTTAAGGCAAAGAATTACTTTAAAACATTTCCATGATGAACTTGTGCAAAAGAAACGTTGTTTACAAAAATTTGATAATATAAGTTGGGATATGATCGAGAAACTAACTAATTTGCTTGAGGTTTTTAAAAATGCAACTACATGTTTATCGGGAGTTTATTATCCCACGTCTTCGCTAATACTTCAACAATTATACTTAATATGTAATAAATTAAAAGAGTTTGAATATCACGGCACTATTTTTGAAAAAATGGTAAAACCTATGAAAGCTAAATTTAAAAAATATTTTTCAGAAATGCCGGCTGTTGTTACATGTTCGGCCGCCTTAAACCCAACGATTAATGTAACCGGTGTTGAAACATTAATTGGATCAATATCGGATGATTTAAATATGTTCGAGGAAGACCCAAATTTTGAATCAAATGCAATAAGGGATTTCAATTCGGCTTTTAATAATATGTTTGATTATTATTTACGCAAATATGGTGGAAGTGGTGATCCATCAAACATACGTGAATCAATGGGTTCGGGTTCAACTTCTAGTAGTTCAAGGAACCCGATGCTAAATTTATTTAACACTTTAAGAAACGAAAATACTAAACGTGCTCGTGGAACCACACCAAGTAGCGAGCTTGGGAGATATCAAGCAACCGACTTTATTTCTACTCTAAGATCCGAAGAGTTTGAAAACTTTGATATCTTGAGTTGGTGGCAAGGAAGGGAATCCCAATATCCCGTTCTAGCCGCAATGGCCCGTGACCTACTAACCGTCCAAGCTTCCACGGTAGCTTCGGAATCCGCTTTTTCTCTTAGTGGCAGGGTTTTATCTATTCGAAGAACGAGGCTTACACCGGAATCTATGGAGATGTGTATTTGCTTGAAGGACCATTTGGATGCCGCCGAACGTGTACAACATGTTGCAAAACTAGAAGGCGAGCTTGACGTTGAACAAGAAATACATGAATTCGAAGTAGAACATGGGGCGGCGACTCCACTTTCGGACGAAGAACAAGCTTACGATGAAGCCCAACGTATCTCAAGCGAAGAAGAATGAAAACCGATGTTACAAAGACTACGACGAAGAATATTGAAAACATAATAAATAATTAATGCTTTGTGATTCAATTATGTTTTTTGTATTTTTTTTGTACGAACTATTGTTAAATAACTTAAAAAAATCTACAAAATAAATAAAACATGTATTTTATAGTGTATCTTTGTTAATTTTTAATTTTATTTTTTTTTCGGAACCGGTGGAACCGGTTTTTTTTAACCGGTCCGGTTCTAAATATCCGAACCGGTCCCAATAGGTTCCAAGTCTCCACACCCGGAACCGGATCCGAACCGGAACCGGTTCTAATGGATCCGGTTATTGACCAACTTTGACGGAACCGGTCCGGATCCGAACCGGATCCGGTTCCAAAAAAAAAACCGATTTGTGCACCTCTACACCCAACCACATACATCATCATTATTTTAAATCACCAGGTTTTAAACATGTAATTCAACACATTATTCATATAAATCACACAACCGCTAAATACATATGTACATTCAAAACATGTAACACCCACTTGTATATGTAAATGAAACCAAAGTTTACCACTCAGACTTGACACAATACACGTCAGTGACTTGCCAACGATCAGGGCCGGTCCCGAGAACCATCAAAACGTTTTGGGCCCGGGACATGTAAAAAAAGCGGACATCATAATATAAATTCATAATGACATAATAAAGAACGGCAACAAACGGATATCGATTAACGAATCATACACAGCGATTAACGAATCATACACAACGATTAATGAATCATGATGCATTCCTCGAATAGTCGATTCAACGATTCCCTTCTCACTCCAGCCCAATCCCACTTATTTTGTTACTTTTTAATAAGTTTGAAAATCTAGTGGACCTTTTTTTAATTTCTAAGTGAGTTAATAGGATAAATGGATAATACAAGTAGTGAGCCTTTTTTTAAATTTTAAATGAGTTAATAGGATAAATAGATAATACAAGTTGGGTCTTTTATATATATAACATATATAAAAAAATTAAAAACTACGGGCCCCGGACGGTCGCCCTCCCTGCCCCCCTAAGGGCCGCCCCGCCAATGATCCACCTGGTGATCAGCACAAGCAAACAAGTGTTATAGTGGGTGACCGGTGACATTGCAGTAATTTACACGTTTATATTATGTTGGCTATTGGGTGGGTGGCGGTAATAAAGGGTCTGGTCAGGTCAAATAGAACAAGATCAAACTATACAAGGGTTATAAACGCATGTTTAACAAAGTTTATTTAACTTTAATAATAGTTTTAAACTAGTTAACCAAATAACTGAAATAGGTACTAAAATTAACATTGAGAATTTCTTAACTAAATATTTAATCAACGTTTTATGTAAAAATTTCAAAATAATTGAAATGTCTAAAAGTTTTTTTTATTTGCAGTGAATGAAGTAAAAACAGGGTTTTGATGTTTCATATTATTTTGTGAGTGTGTCGTTGCCCTTAATTTTGTTTTATAGTGTGCTCCATTACCCGTAATTTTGTTTTGCATTGTGCCCCTCCTCCCTTTCAATATTAGTCTAAATTGGTCTTTACAAACAAATTTTGAATTTTTTAATGGAGGGTAGGCTGCTTTACGAGGTGCATGTCCACTCCTAATAAAGTTGTATCCGCCCGTGCTTGCTATTATGCTTGTACGTTAGCACTAGTGAATTTGCCTACTCTGCTTCATCAACCATTAACCCCCCCCCCCCCCCCCTTTTCTTGCACATATCCGTGGTTTCCAAGTATTCTTACGACATAGCTTCAGACGCCAATTTGCATGATGTCATTTCATTAAGTGATAATACATTAAATAATTAGTAGCTTAGTCACCAAGTCTAAAATTAAGATAGCTTTGAAACCAATTAACTCGTACCTCCTTATCTTGTAATCCATGTTACAAATCCATTACTTGTTGCCCAAGCAAAAGTATTTACAAATGCTTTAGCCTTTAGCTTTTTGTATCATGTATTTATTTCCATATTCATATAACTTTTGCATTACATTTATATAAATACTAGGTTTACTACTAGAAAAAAAACCTTTTCCTACGCACAATTGTGTCTGAAACACTAAATTTCGATAACTTTGCAACAAAAAACTTGTCGGAAAACCTTATCGAAAATCATTTTTATTGTGACAAAATACTTGTGTTGTAACGAAGAGAGGAATTACAAAACGACATTTTGAGTAAAAATTAGAAAAATAATCTCAAGCTCATAAAATCAGGGGCGGAGGTTTGTGAGCCCCCCCACCCCTGATTTTAACTCAGTAGTGTTAATTTATACATATTCGGCCGAAAATTTTATAGTTCCGCCCCCTGATAGGAAAAAAAAATCCCGGCCTACCGGTTTTTTTTTCAAACTCCGCCACTATATAAAATTATGACACGTAACGCAACCATTTGCTTATTTATTAAGTATAGACATGTATTTACCAACCCTCACAATTCAAAAAGTTCAAAATTGAAATCCTAAGAAAAAGAAAAAAAAATAAAAATAATTGAATTTACATAATTTAAATAGCAATTCCCGCCGTTCCGGCACTCCGACTCCAGATTTTCAGCTCATTCTGAAACGGCGTCAAATTCAGATCCAAACACAACCCTCTCGCGCTACCATCCACCTCCTTCACCACCGCTTTCGCCGGAGGACTCTTTTCCGGCTGACTGTCACGGTGGCGCCGCATGTGACCTCCCAACGCCTGCCCTAGCTCAAACTCCAATCCGCAGATTGAACATTCATGCGTCTTAGCCTTTGGCGGCGATTCATCCGTCGATTTCACCTTTTTGTGGCTCGTACGGTGGCCGCCGAGCGCTTGGAACGACGAGAACTGCTTGTTGCATGTCTTGCAATGGAAAACCCTACCGGAATCAGATCCAGATCTGCTTACACGATTGAGAAGCATCAAGCAATTCGCCATAGCTAAGTTCTCGATCTCTCGATCATCCTCCCATTTTCTCTTCATGTTTAATTCGTAATTTGTTTGACTTTGTTGCTTGTGTAATCGCATATATATAGTGTCCCGATCCGACGAACACGCACGTATCGTCGTGTTCTTTTGGTAGAAAGTGGGTGGGTAGGATGACGTCAGCCCTCGTCAGCTATGACGAAACTTCGACTATTGTTTCTAGAATTTGAAATCATTGACTTTTTAAGTCAAAGCCTGGTTTAGCAGCTAAAAGAGAAGAATTAAAGTCCGCCAAACCTGGATAAATTTTTTATATATTTATTTTAACACCGGATAAATATAAATATATATTGTGTTTTTGCAAAAAATAAAAATAAAAAATAATAATAATAATTTCAAAATTAAAATTTCTGATGATATATTTATAGTATTTTAGTAGTTAAATTGGTGAGAGCCAAAGTGAAGTTAGTTGGTAGTATTTTTGTGTTTCTAGATGGAGTTCATATGAAGCCATTTCAAGTTCTAGATGGGGTTGTATCTATGATAATAATCAAAATTAAATGTCTTAAATATTTTGCAATAATGATTTTGTATTTAAATTAATAGTAATCACGTGATCAATGACTAATAAAGAAATTGTATTTTTCCCGAAACGAACAAAACACACACACATGCTTGTGTGTGTATGTATGTCTATAAGTGAGTCTCTATATTGTGTGCTATAAAAGTGATGTTACATTTCTTTTTGAATTTTTAATTATACAAATGTAAGTGTTTTTGCTCGTTGCCAATTATTACAAGATGTATAAGTCTTTTGTCATTTTGTAACAAGTTATGTAGTTTCATGTTTTAGCATGTTATTCAGATCAACAGTTTGTGTTGAATATAAACCTTAGAATCAGTGGACTCTATTGATTCTAGAGAGGTAGGAATTTCTCGAACAAACCGCACTCCTTCGTATACGTCAGGAGTCCATTGATGAGAAGGGGTTGGGGAAAGCTTGAACCCAATTCCTACAATGATGAATATGAGCGCAATTGAAATTTCTGAGGAGTTATACATTTGTGTATTGATAAGAACATTCACTATTTCTTGAAGCTCGATCTCTCACGTATTGGCTCTCTCTCTCTTTCCGCTGATAGAGCAGTTTGCTAGTTTGCATTCCTCTATCTGAATCTCTAACACTAACATGCGACAATCACCAACTTCATCACTGCCTTCTTGTGACACATCGATTGGGTTCCCACCCCAGCTCTGAGTTAACTATTTTAGAGCTCTATCCCTTTCTTTCTCCCAACGCCGGGTCTAGTTTTCCTCTAATACTTGAGACGGCTAGTAAAGCACTATAGATGTATTGTGATTCTCACTTTTGTAATCACGATGTACACTCACACTTGTATTGTAATCCTTTGAGAAGTTGATATAATAGATCTTTAAAGTGAATTCTCTGCCTTTAGTTTTTTTGTTATTGAATCATTGTGTTAATAGAGTATGAGTGATAGTTGTTATTGTTGCCGTAAATCTTAACTATACACAGAACCATCTTGTAATTATGTTTATTGAACACATATCTCGACAATTTATCAAAACATCATTTAATACTTTCCAAAAGCTTTTATTAAATGCTCGGTCATAATTTAGATAATCACATCCACTGTACATATCACAATCATGTACATCACACACACCACACTTAGCTTACTCACACTACAACACATCACATTGCTCATTAATCTCAATTAAAGTACATGGGTATTATTTGGATATAGTTGTGGCCTCACATTTACTATCAACGCGAGACTCACACTGTTTTGCCACCGTTATGGACTTCAGACATCTCAATTGTCAATACATTTCCCACACCGGCCACAACATCCCAAACCTTCATGGCAACTAACTTACATAGTTATGGTTATATAAGCTCGTTATGCGGACTTTATTATATAAACTTCTTTACATATACCGATCCATGTGAAGCCACTTACATAACTCTATACACACACTTTCACTTACAATGCCAACATTACTTAAGTCATTCCAATCCCTTAACTCACTGAATACACACTGTTCACACATATATTAATCAAGGGAATGAAAATTTTTGGGAGGGAATGTAGAGGGAATTTATAGAAATGGGGGGAAATAAAAAATATTAGGGGAGATTAAAACTTTAGATAAATAAATAAAAATTTACACACATTATAAGTTAAAGGAAGGGGGGGTTCAATTCAGAACACTAAATATTACGAGAACACGCTGAACAAAACGAATCATTCACTTTTTCAATGTTAAAATATAAGAAAATTATATAAATGTAATGTTTATTCGTTTTTTTATGAAATTCAAACAAAAAAATATGAACAAATTCCGTTTATATATATACCTACACATGTGTAATTCACGTGTAGGTTTTTTTACCTACACATGTGTAGAAAACTTTTAAATATATAAAAACTAGTTTAATTGTTTTTTATGTACATAAACATACATATTCGTATGTAAGAAGTACAATTTTTTTTAACATGGATAAAAAAAAATCAACAATTTAGGTTTGTTCCCATTGTTCTCATAATATTTAAGTGTTTTGAAATGAACTCTCCCTATAAGTTAAATGCCACTAAAAGTGTGTGTCAAACAAATATGACATACACAAAACGCCACTAAAAACCTAAATTAGTGGCATAGAAGCTAAATGCTACTAAAAATGTGTGCCAAGAAAATATGGTATACACAAAGTGGTATTAAAAACCTAACTTAATGGCACAAAAACTAAATGCAATTAAAAAGTGTGTGCCACTAATAGAATTGATATGGATCCAGGATTGATTTCATTCTCATTCATGTAATGTATATGTAATTACATTATTAACATATGGCTACCATGAACTATACAATAATGACATATATGATAACCTAGTCTAATGTACCCTCTCGGTCTAAGGAGGAGGTTGACGGATACTTAGACTGGACCTGAAATCATCAAACAAAACACATGGTAGTCCTTTGCTGAAGACGTCTGCGAGTTGATAACGTGAGGGAACATGTAGCACATGAAACCACAACACGATAGCCACTTTTACGATGTCATCCTTCAATTCTTATACAATCTTCTATACTTGATAAATAAGTAACTGGTTACGTTACATGTCACAATTCTGTGAGCTCAATACTATTTTTCCAACTTATTTTTAATTCCTTTAATATTTTATAAATCTTCATTACTAATTATTTAACTTTCTTAAGATTCTTTTTCCTTGTTATAATTTCTAAATCTTTATTATTAACTATTAATTTTTTTATTTATTCAACTCATGTAATACATGAGATTCTAACCTAGTGTGTGTATATATATATAGGAAAAAGTTCAGGTAAAAAGGATTCTAAATCTAAGAATGGTGAGAAGGATTTACGCCCATTAGATCAAATTGTAGAAAAATTTAATTGTTGAGATTAAATTGTAGGAGAAAAAATTGTTGGAATAGTATTTTAGTCTTGCCACTTTTGTTGACTTTTTATCAAGTTCCACCCTTTTTAAACGTTCATAACTTTTACACACGACATTTTTTTTAAATTACACCATAAAAACGATCGTTTTTTAATCTTTAAAATGAATATAGGGTCGTTATATAAAAAACGAAAAAAAATATGTTTTCCAGCTCATTGTGTAATATGTCAGGTCATTGTGTAATACGTCAGGTCATTATGTAATAGGTATGGTCATTGTGTAATATGTCAGGTCATTGTGTAATGGGTCTGGTCATTTATAATTTGCTCATTGTGTAATATCAGTTCATTGTGTAATATCAGGTCATTGTGTAATATCAGTTCATTGTGTAATATCAGGTCTGGTCATTGTGTAATATTTAGGCCATTGTGTAATGTAAGGTCTGGTCATTGTGTAATATTTAGGCCATTGTGTAATGTAAGGTCTGGTCATTGTGTAATATCAGTTCATTGTTTAATATCATATCATTGTGTAATATCAGGTCATTGTGTAATTTGCTCATTGTGTAATATCAGTTCATTGTGTAATAACATGTCATTGTGTAATATCAGTTCATTATGTGATATCAGGTCTAGTCATTGTGTAATGTAAGGTCTGGTTATTGTGTAATATCAGTTCATTGTTTAATATCAGGTCATTGTATAATATCAGGTCATTGTGTAATTTGCTCATTGTGTAATATCAGGTCATTGCGTAATATCATGTTTGGTCATTGTGTAATGTTAGGTCTGGTCATTGTGTAATTTGCTCATTATTGTGTAATTCGCTCAAATATGTCAGGTCTGGTCATTGTGTAATTTGCTCATTGTGTAATATATCAGTTCATTGTGTAATATCATGTCATTGTGTAATATCAGGTCTGATCATTGTATAATATCAGGTCATTGTGTAATATCAGGTCTGGTCATTGTGTAATGTCAGGTCTGGTCATTGTGTAACTTGCTCATTATTATGTAATTCGCTCAAATATGCAAGGTCATTGTATAATGTAAGGTCTGGTCATTGTGTAATTTGCTCAATGTGTAATATCAGTTCATTGTGTAATATCAGGTCTGGTCATTGTGTAATATCAGGTATGGTTATTGTGTAATATCAGGTCATTGTGTAATATTATGTTATTGTGTAATATCAGGTCATTGTGTAATATCAGGTCTGGTCATTGTGTAATGTCAGGTCTGGTCATTGTGTAATGTCAGGTCTGGTCATTGTGTAATTTGCTCATTATTGTGTAATTCGCTCAAATATGTCAGGTCATTATGTAATGTAAGATTTGTTTATTGTGTAATATGTTCATTTTGTTAAATATTTTTCATCATTGTGTTATATGTATTCATCATTGTATTTTACGTTTTCCAGCTCATTATGTAATTTGCTCATTATTGTGTAATTCGCTCAAATATACCAGGTCATTCTGTAATGTCAGGTCTGATTATTGTGTAATTTGCTCATTGTGTATTATGCTCATTTTGTCAAATATTTTTTATTATTGTGTTATATGTATTCATCATTGTGTTTTACGTTTTCCAACTCATTGTGTAATTTGCTCATTTTATCAAACATTTTTTATCATTGTGTTTTTTGTTTTCCAGCTCATTGTGTAATATGCTCATTTTGTCAAATATTTTTCATCATTGTGTTATATGTTTTCATAATTGTGTTTTACGTTTTCCAGGTCATTGTGTAATTTGCTCATTATTGTGTAATTCGCTCAAATATGTTAGGTCATTGTGTAATGTAAGATCTGGTTATTGTGTAATATGCTCATTTTGTCAAATATTTTTCATCATTGTGTTATATGTATTCATCATTGTGTTTTACGTTTACAACTCATTGTGTAATTCGCTCAAATATGTCAGGTCATTGTGTAATATCAGTTCATTGTGTACTATCAGGTCTGGTCATTGTGTAATATCAGACATTGTATTACACATTGACCTGGTATATTACACATTGACCATTATGCCCTCGCTTTAAAAACAACAAAATGACACATGTCAAGCTTAGAATTATTCTTACCCTTCTTCTTTTTAATGGATAATATCATATATACCCTTACAAACATAGGTAAATATCATATATACCCAACTAAAACTAAAAATATCATATATACTCAATTTAAATAATTTATTAATTTATGACCATTCTACTCTTATCCATTATATGATTTTTTATAATCTAAGTTTTTAGTTTTATCCAATACGTAAAAGATCACTTGTTCTCCGATTCTTGATGGCGACTATCATGATTCTCCAAACTCATTCAGCAGGCATCGATTCAGAAGAAATGATTGCGAGAAAGTTATAAAACGCTAATCCTATAAAAGAAAATTGGTAAAATTATTAAAAAAAATGAGAAAAATCCAAATTAGTACTTTGAGAACTATTTTTATGGTTAAATATAAAATTCTAAAGTTGAAAATGTGTAAATATGAAATTTCAATGTTAAAAATTGGTAAATATGAAATATTAAAGAAATAAGGGTAAAGTGGTCATATTTTAAATGGTTTTTAATGAAATGGATATATATATATATATATATGATATTATTACATGTTTGAAAGGGTATATATATATATATATATATATATGATATTTTTAGTTTTTATTGGGTATATATGATATTTTTTAAATTTGTAAGGGTATATATGATATTTTTCAAATTTGTAAGGGTATATATGAAACTGCCTCTATTTTTAAAACCATTTTTACTATAACCTAACCCTTTTTACACGTATATATAATGCTAAGTTGCTAAGCCAAATCATACAATATAACCAAAATCGCCATCACCCACTTGTAAGCATGAAATAACAACATTGGAGTTTAAAAGGAATAAGATGATGCTTTCAAACTTGATGTCTTCTATGATGCAAATCTTTGTTTTACGGCTCAATTTTGACTTCTAAATTCTCTTCTCCTCCGCCTAACCCTCCCCCTTTCCAAGTTTCGGAACTTTTTCTCCTTTTATGGCTTATTTGACTAAATTAAACTAATTTTTTTTAAATTAACAAAGAGACCCCCTAGTATTAGTAAAGTAAAAGTTCTGTGATTGAATGGCCTCAAAGTTGTTTTAGATTAAATTATAAAATTTGTACCTCAATAGTTTAATAACTCAAGACTCAAATATCAAGTTAAGGAGATTTTAGAGTTAATTCATATTAATAAGAGTAAAATTGTAACACGAATAGTTGGAGCCATGCAAGTTAATCTCTTACAAGCCCATAACTGCAACAAGAACACATAAGACCACTAACTTCTCAGACCTCATGAGATATTACGTTGCACAAGTGTCTACATAAAAGTGCTAGAACAACACTTCCCTAACTAAACTGACCACATTCTTTTAAATCTTCTAAATGATTCAAAGAAAATACAAAGGTACCCACCCAATGAAAAGTTCTACATCTTGAAGGGTTATTGCTCAATTTGTCATGTGAAATGTTTGAATCAATGTAACACTTGAATCTGCTATTGCACCTAGCAACTTCTAGCTGCTTTCAACTACCACATGTTATGAACTAGTAGGCATACCCGCGCTTCGCGGCGAGGTGGGACGTAAAAGTCAAAAGAAGAAAAAGAAATTTGATGATGGGTGAAACAAGCAAGAGAAATATTCTAATAAGAAAGTAAAGTGAGGTACTCAACTGGACGCCGACACTCCAAATTAAGGAAGAGTAAATTTGCTATTGCTTATTGCTTATAGTGAAAATGATAAAATTGTGTTTTCAAAACAACTCATCTTTAAAAAAAAAATATGTAGAGGTTTTCAAAGCAACTCATCTTTTATAAGAAATTGAGGGGGCACATTTAAATTTTCTCACACATGAATCATCTCTCATTATGTTAAAATAAGGGACAGTTTGACAAAATCTGAATCATTAAGTGCTGAATCATTAAGAGGTTTGAATGGTTCAGCATGGCTTCAAAGCTGAACTATTAAGAGGTGGGCTAAAAGTGAAACAAACACCCTTACCTCTCACCGATTCAGAGGTAAGCCTCTTAATGAAATTATTAAAAAGCTACCAAACAACCCCTAACTTTTTAAGTACAGTTTTATTGTTTATATTTTACTAAAACTAGTGTTTTTAAATTCATTTTTTTTGGTGTAGAATCAGTTATAGATTATAAAATCACATAGACTTTTATCACATGTTGAAGTATCCACTTATGACAACAGAAAAACACAGATTTAAACCTTTCCTGATCACAAATTGAACCCACACAACAATGACCTCATGCATCATTCATCAAGACCACACTGTTGTATGTATCTTGAACCTTTTAGCAAAATGAAAAACACAATACTCTTTATAGATATATAATATGTAAAACAAAAACCTAAAATCTGAAACTTTAAGCATTTTACTAAGTAATATACAAATTCTTAAACCAAATGTATTAAAAAGATCAAATATGCAGTCTTCCAGACAAGTAAAGAGCCAACTTATCTCTCGAGAGTGACGCATTCGTGTCTGCCATGTCACAAAACTCAGGGCGATACCCTGAGTCATGTTGATTAGTCAAAGTCAGCTCATCTAACGCGTCATCTTCCATGTCAATCATGATGTTGTGAAGGATACAGCACGCGAGAATAACTCTAGGTAACCTATTCTTGTCGGGTCGCCACATCACTCCATGAATCATCCTCCAGACATCTTTCAAGCGGGCCAAAGCCCGCTGGGCCACCAACTTTGTTGCAAAATGGCGTTTGTTGAATTCGGTTTTTGTGTCAGGTAGATCTAGACCTTGATATGGAGTTATGAGCCATGGTAGTAATGGAAAACCCGAGTCTCCGACTATGTATTCTTGAATTTCGGTTCCTTCTGGAAGCTTCAGTCTCTTCCCGTTTAGCCGTTCTCCTTTCTCTGATAAATCAAAAATTTTTGATTTTTGAAGAACCGATGCATCGTCCATTTTCCCGGGATATCCTGTAACTATGTCACGGAATCTCATGTCGGGGTCAACAATCACCTGTAAATTCCATAAATTTATATATAATATATGCTCATTCATAAGTAAACAGATTGAAATTGTCAACTCAAATAAAACATATATTCTACATACCTGCAAGATCATGCTGTGGTTGTCCTTACGGTCAAGCCAAACATCAATTGTTCGATCTGTTGCTGACAGCAACATCATGATATGAGTGGTATCAACTGCGCCACAACAATTTGGAAGGCCTCTGATATTCTCAAATTTGGATTTTATCTGCGTGATTTCCTCTTCTGTCGACGGCCATTGGAGGTGGTGGAGCCCGCTTTCTTCAATTGCCTCCACGAACCGCCACGTCACCTGAGAGACGGTGGAGTGGTTTGTACCAAAAAAGTTGGCTACACCTATTAGTGAGTCACCAGAACTTAATCTTCTCAAAGCCAAAGCTACTTGATCATTTAGAGACATTGATGTGCCATCTAAGAACACAAAGTTTGTTGTTTTGGCCATCATGGGCTCGCTTACGAGGGAGCATATGTAGTTAAATGTTTTTCTTGAAACCTTGAAAACAGACTCAAATTGGTCTAAATCTTTCGAAGGAGAAAGCGAACCTGCAAAGACATAACTTCTTCAAAGTTTTTGGAAAGTTTCTATCTTTTTATCACTTTCACAAACTTTAAATTTTCCCATTACCATATGAATATATGATACATGAGAAGTATATATTGTTTCATGACCACCGGCAGGCACCCTGTATTTAATATTCCCTCAGTTTTACAAAGACTGCAATAATTTATATTAGACGTCGCAATTTTCACAATTTACCTAAAAGTTAGTCGATTTCAGTTTTATTTTAGCTCCAACTAAGAGTGTAAATGAGGCAAGCCACTTGTGAGCTACTCGAGATCAATGCGCTAAAAGTTTGAATTGATCCGAGCTTAAACAAGCTCGAGCCCGAGGTTCATATACCAAGCTTGATTAGGATCGCTAGCCTAAACAAACCTGTTGTTTATATAAATATAATAATCTTTATACAATTGCATAATAAATATTATTATACATAATTATGATGAAAATAACTAAACAATATATATTATGTTAATATAAACAATTAAACTTATAAATATATATATATATATATATATATATAATAAATTATATATGTATGTAAAAAAAAATCAAATAATTAATTAAAAAAAATAAGCCAAGCTCAAGCTTGTAAAATTAGTCGACGTAGAGCTCAAAATGAATGGCGTTCGAGCTTTCTGAAGTTAAACGAGCCGGGCTTGAGCTTAGTCTAGCTCGGCTTGGCTCGATTAAGCCCCTAGCTCCAACTGGTCGAACAAGCAAAGTTTTAAAACATAGCTAAAAAAAGAATTGAATGGATCAGCTTGCTCAAAGTGTTACCAAATTCTTAAAACCTCCTGAATTTCTTTATTAACAAAAAGCATAATTATTACGTTGACAAAAGAGATTGTGCAATCATATATAATAACATTAACACTTACAATATTTTAAAAAATTGCGAAAGAAGTTTGGAGGGGTTGGCCCAACCCAGACCGGCTTGTTTGGATCTGTACTTAGAAATTACCATTTTGACCAGTTATTCAACCCAGCCGCCCCACTGATTATCACCTCTAATTTCTGTGCTGAGCTGTCCCAGGATACTTGCCACTTTCCCATATTGGAAAATAGTAAACTCGTTAAGAAACTATCATCATAACAATTATACTAAGAAAACCAAGCTTCCTGTCCAAGTCTCCAACAAAGTCTAAAAGGAGATCCACTCTTCGCTAAACGAAACCAATCTTTAAACAATTACTGAATTTTACATAAACTAAAAGAATCATGTACAAACAAATGTACATGTGAACACATATTAAACCTACTCCAACAGTCCCAAAAATTAGGGGGCATTTGACTTAGCCCGATGCGTTTGAAATTTAGTCTAGTACCTAAAGTGCCCGTCTAGCAATGAAGATACACAAGGAATCTTGTAAACCAAAACCTAACAGTATCAATGGATGAATAGGCAATTTAATTTGACGATTGACCAATAAGAAGCAAACGCTGCAATTAACATGGCACATTAGAAACTGAAAACCGCTGCAGTTCTTAAAGAATAGAAGGATTCTTAGTTAGTTGAAGTGGATGACATAAACTATAGTTGAACGTTGAAATTTACTATAATCTGAGCTCTTACTCCATCTGGTCCCATTTGTTAGCCCCTTTACAATCTCCAAAATCTTTCATAAAGTTAGTCATTTAGCTAACCTATGAGCATGTAGATAACACTTTTCCTTATAGCCCTAATCTAGCTTTCTGTATATGAAGAAAACTCAAGTGTTCTATAACTTTCAAGGGTCATCGTGTGATACGAGTTTACAAATGACTACTTGATTTTAACAACTACAGGCCTTATATGATGTGTCAAAAGTCAAAACTTTAATGGACTCACATGTTGGAATTTTAACCACTTCAGATTTTAACTTATGATTTATGTTAGTCATGTAGCTAATCTAGGCACATCTTCATATTACTTTTCCTTAATCATAAAATACCTCTAAACCTACATTTTTCCTCTCTACCAAGGAAGCCTAAAGTTCACACTTCACACTACTTACAAACACATCAATGGAGTAAAGTTTCAAAAGAATTAACTTGAACAGCCTAATCTGCAATCTCTATAACAGTATATTAGAACCTTAAAGGACTAACATTTAGGAACACAGAAAGCAACATTTATCCATTGTCATTGGTAGCTATAGGTCACAAAGACACTAAAATGACAACTTAAATCATCGTAAACATCTTATGTTGACTAATCAAGATAAACAGTTTGATCGATTCGTAGTTAAAAGATTGCCTTTCAACTTATTGCATCATAAACTGTTTAATACGGAGAGCAAAAGTAAAAATGACAGGAACTGCAATCAGAGTTATTTTGATACTGGTATGATAAACTGATACTCTCATCAACTGTCTCCATTGATAATAATCACATAACATAAAAAAACTTTACAATACCCTAAATTGACTGCATCTAGGTTTCCAACTTCACATTCAAGTCAAAACTGAACAAACACACAATTCCATCTATCAATTATAGTTTTAGGTCAAGAACATAAATTAGGGATCGATTCTTGCAACAATCAAGATGCATTTGTTAGAATATAACAAAACCCACAAATCAAATTCACCTAAACTGATTTATAACCGTATTCTGAAGCAAAATCAGAATTCAAAAGGCCAAAAAACATAAAAAACTAAAAGTGTTTGATAATTTTTCAAGAAAAAGAATATTACCAACAATCCGCTTTGAGAACTCATTCCACCAATCACTAGAACCCTCTTCAGAAGCTAACCCATTTTCAATATCGAATTTCCTTTTCTTTTTGCTTCCTCTAATAGGACCCATCAGCGAGCAGAGGACCCGATTGAAATGACCCACGAATATTGCAATCTTGAAAAAACAAAAAGCAAATATTTTTAGTTAAAATTAGCGAAAAAAACAGACACCCATTTTGTTAAATCACTCAAAAGATTCGTAAAACAGATGGTAAACAAGTAATGGCATGCAAAGAAGGGTTATAAAAATAGTGTGTGTTCTTGGTGTATGTGTGTGTTTTGTTTTGGGGTGATTGAAGCATGCAAAAAAGAAGGGTTTTGGCAAAGAGATGATTGAAAATCTAAATAGCAAAATACGACATACATTACGGGGGTGGGTTGGTGTTGCCGAAAGAGAGTGTGACAAGAAGATGAATTAGATTTAGAGGAGTGTTTTGTAATAAGACCTCTTTTTTTTTTCTTTCTTTTGCTTTCAAGTTATATTCTTCCGAGAAAATGTCACTTTTATTGTAAACCATATGTCAAAAGAAGGTAAACATGTCTTCCAAGTTCCAACTCTCTTTCTAGTTTAAGGTTAATTATGAAGGGGAAAATGATTGTAGATGATTATCATCTTAATGAGTTACTAAAGAGAGGTGATTATGTAAAAATAGCATAGGGTATAACACCTTGTAACAATCCTTAGTTGATACAATTATTATATTCATTTGTTATTAGCAATGGCAAGTGAGACGGCGACGCTAGTTTCACGAGCTTTCTCCCTTCTCGACCAACAAAGGAGTTATGAATTCAATTCGGGTTAGGGAGTCTTTCTTAGGGATGGAAATGGGTCGGGTTCGGGCCGGGTTTTGGTAATCCCAAATTCATACCCGGTTGTAAAATCATGTCTTATACCCGGCCCATTACCCGTCGTATATCAGGTATACCCGCGGGTATCGGGCATACCCGTTAGTATTGGGTATCGGGTTATTTTCGGGTATCGACAAATACCCGTCGGGCATGTGTCGTGTACTTTTCTATAACTCTATTTTTATAGTTATAAATACATATTTGAAAAGAAAAATTAATTTTTCATATAATAAACCTACTAAAATGAAGTATTAATAAGCATGTGTTAAGGGAAAATAAAAATTAAAAATTCTCCGGTATATGATTCGGGTATATGGTTCGGGTAAAAGGGTATGTGGTTTCGGGTAATCGGGCCGGGTATCTCCTAATCCCATACCCGCGAAAAATTTTAAAATTAATCCCATACCCGGCCCCGTACCCGTCGGGTTTCGGGTATACCCGTCCCGGATGTTTCGGTTTGGGTATACCCGTCGGGCTCGGGTTATTTTGCCATCCCTAAGTCTTTCTTGTAGGATATTTTTCTGTAGTAATGTATTTTGGTGTTTATCGTATTCTGCATAGCGGCAAACGGGCGGAAAAACGTTTTGAACATATTTAACGTACTCGATGCATAAAAAGAAATAGCAGCAAAAAAAAACAGATATATAAAAGAGACAAAAATTGTTGTTCATTAAAGTTTGTAGTAGAATTATTAAACATTTTAATCTTAACAAAACCAATAAACATTCTAGCACGAGAATATTTATTGAAACAACTTTGAAAATAAAACCCTAACTAACCAGCTAATTAACAGTTTTCATTATGTATCAACTTGATGAATTATTAAAAAGTACAGATACCACCGAGCCTTCTAGTTGAGTGGTAACCCTATGACTTCCTCGTGGGTCTGAATCTCGCTTACGACAAAAATGTTCCTGGTTGAGGCATTGAGTTTTCTCAGTTGCATGTTTCCTCCTAGGTGGTGTGGGGCCGGGTCACCATGCTTTTGTTCTTCGGACGGAAGGGTGATCCGTTTGCTAGGGTGATCACGGTTGTCCGAGCTTTTGCTGTTAAAAAAATCTACAGATGTTATGGTATAGTTTTTCGGTTTTAACAAGTTCTTAGATGAAACGCAAATTGCTTTATCAAGAAATAGAAAACCTAAATAGCCGAGTTGGTTGGGCCAACTAAATCAACAAAAAAACGGCTCCATTTTAAAATCATTAGTCTGTACTATTTTATAAAAAAAATAAAGATGGTTCATGAATATTATAAGTAAGCCTGATCGCACATTCCACAAATAAAAAAAAGAATAATAAAAGTAAGCCGTTGATTTTGTTTACACGACATGTTTCAAGTTCTGAATCATGAACCGAACAACTAAATCCAGTCTCTAAACTTAAACCTCAATCCAACCAATTTGCTTTGGTTTAAAGGGTTGTTTTGATCTCAATGGTTTATTGGCACCAAAAAAATGATAATATATTTGCTTTTTCATAAGCTCATAATCATTGTAACTTTCATAAGCTAGATTCTGGTAAAAATTATATCATAAGAGAAGTGCTCATTAAAAGTGGGGTCGGAAAAGAGATACGGGGAAGGGGAAGAAGAAAATCATTGTCTCAAGTTACTAAACCAAATCTTCCCCTCAAACAAGAAAGATTCGTGGACATGGAAAGTGAATCCGGAAGAAATTTTCTCGGTTAAATAAGTGAAACTACTTCTCGGTAATAATGGAAGCTGGGCCGATACTTTTGTTCTTGAATAACTTGTTTGCTTGGAAGGCAGAAATGGGGAGAATTCCAACTCGAGTAGCCCTGACGAGCCCTCTCTATGATGGTTAGGAATCCAAGGACCACATTTTCACATCATGTATTATTGCTATTATTGTCTGGAATCACATTTCTACATGGTGTCGCGCCCCCTAATTTTCGCATTCACTGTTAAAGGCTTGCTAGAGCTACACAATGGATTCAAGAAAGACGAAACGGCGAGGAAGTTGTTAAAGACTTGCTAGAACTACACAATGGATTCAAGAAAGACGAAACGACAAGGAAAGTGTTCCAATTGGTTAACTTTATTACATGTTGTATTCTATGGGAAGATTGGAATAATAGCATTCTCCAACAAGTCAATATCAATCACTAAGATTATTGAAGACATCAAGACAATGGGGTTACTAAGGGTGAAAAATATATCCAAATTCAAAGAGTTGGAGTGGTTTAATTGTTGTAATTTCGATTTCGATAATATCATGTAATTGTCTGTTGTCCTTCGACCTAGCGCCTTGCTAGTGTCGGTTTGGTCTTTTGAATAAAATTCGCCGTTAAAAAAATTATTAATTACGTCTTGTATTTTATAAATAACCT
Source organism: Smallanthus sonchifolius (assembly GCA_023525975.1). Classification (NCBI taxonomy): domain Eukaryota; kingdom Viridiplantae; phylum Streptophyta; class Magnoliopsida; order Asterales; family Asteraceae; genus Smallanthus; species Smallanthus sonchifolius. The sequence continues at coordinate 12,913,714 of CM042027.1, read as the reverse complement.
CTTTATTTGATATTATTCAACTACCTTCTCATAAGTTTTAAATTTAGTGGGATTTTTCTATATTGTATCGCCAACTCTTTTCCGATATTTAAAGGTGGCTTTATTTTTTAAATGATATCCAACTTTGTACGGAGGTCTTTTCTCTCTCTCTCTGGTCTCATTTAACGTTTGAAAAAAAAATACAATAGTTATAAATTGAAAATTCAAATTTGAATGTTTTCATTATTTATATGAATAAACGCATGTCGACTCAACATTAATGAGTTTAACTCTTTATGCTTTGAAACTCAACAGATCCCAGGATTTTTTTAAATGATATTAAAAAAAAGAAGGCATAGTAGCCCAGCGACATCTTGATGATGAGATAAGGCTTAGTGGCTATAAGGTCCTGGGTTTGAATCTCACAAGGAGGTTTTCCTAGAAAAATTGGGTTTTCTCCTGAATTGGTGACTTGATGTTGTAATATGATCGGGTGTACCACTGGTGGAACGATAATACTCCAGTGTCCGTCATTGATCCAAATTCATCGTTAAAAAAAACACCCAGAAACATTAGTTTACAGTTGAGATATCTTTTATTTAAGAAGAAAATCTTATTGTCCATTTAATACTTTCAATAACTAATAAAAATAAAAATTATGTTTCACTTTTAAAAAACAGTAAAAAATATACCTAAAGAAATTCTCTGATGTAAAGCAAATCCAACCCAACTACACTACCCGAGTAATATGGGTCCAGATAATTCCAACAAAAACTGTCCAAAACGAAGCGTAATTTTTATTAATAAAAGCCCAACTTGGCCCCAACCCAATCTTAAGCACATTATAGGCGGATAATATTATAAATTATAATTATAATTATAAAGTAAGATTAAAAACAAACCTTAGGAAATAGTGTAGTTTTGTTCTTTAAAAATTTTGCTACAATTGGTTTTTATTCATACTTTTCTCACAATTAACTTTTAACATTTTCGTTTTTAACCCTTAAGATTCCTTCTTTTTTGAATTTTGCCACATTAGTTTTTTTTTCATACTATTCTCTCAATTTTTTTTACATATTCGTTTTTAACCCTTATAGTGTATACAATATACGTTTTTAGCCCGTTTAATTTTCTATTAGTTTAGTTTTTTTTTAAATAACTTTCGTTTGTTAAATTTTTTCAAAATACGGAGTACGCAACTGTTTGTAGTTTTTTTGTCAGCGTTCCGATATAATTTTTTTTAAACGAACTTGTATTCAAAATCGATTTTTTTCCGTTGCCTATAGTGAGTGCCGTTATCGTTGACCTGTTGTGGTATCGAGACGAGTTGAACCTATTATGGGCGAACAACGTAAGTCCCAAAACGAATAGATCTTCAAATAAACACACTAACACAAACACGATATCAATTCTCACAATCAATAGGCGGAAACTATTGATTGTGGTGATTCAAGACATAAATATTCAAAGTAAACACTTGGATTGATCAAGAGAATTACAAAGAAAAGTAAAAACAACCGCTAACACAATAGACGACTTTTCCTCATGTCTAACACTCTCAGAAACGTTTTTCTGGTTGCTTAACCTAATTTAGGTTACATAAACAAGTATTTATACTAAGCCTAATAACACTAAGACCAAAATACATGTTCTCAGCCCATAACCGACCCAAGACCTAACTCGTGAACCCCTGTTCACGGTTACAAACCCGAATACACATCTATTCGGTAACACCAATAATTATACTTATTTGATAAGCGTCTGCCTCACAAATATAGATCCAACAATCTCCCCCTAGGCTGATGCTATTAAATGATCTTCATAACTAGAATGCATCACTGTGATCACCACTTCTAGCATACAACATTGTCATCAGAATCTATGGTTGTTGCTGTGGTGTCGATGTTGGTGTAGATAAGAGTCAGCATCTCTGAACTCTCAAACTTGGGTCTCTCTTTCTTCTCTTGGAGTTAAATCCACATGTGGATCCTAATTATCACTTGCTTGATCATCTTTCTAAAGAGGATGTGAGAGGAGGATTCCCAGTAACTCTTTTCTTTTTCATTCTTTCACTTTCAAGCAGATTTATGTGTACTTTCATTGTCGGAAGATGAAAAACATATATTGTTCTTCTGACTCAAGTACATTCTGTTGTTGAGGTACTTCAAACTTGTCTGTGATTGACAACCCTTCATTCTTCTTTAGCCCCTAGTTCTTGATTTGAAACAAATCCTACAAATTCTTAGAAATTTTGTTAGCAGACATTTGTATGCACCAGGGAATTCAGTATCCACATGAATACTTAGTACATCCATGTACTATCGAACCTTTTGAAATTTCAACTCTTTTGATGTCAGGTCTTTAAATTCAAGAATGGTCAATTTTTAATAAAGATAAAACCAAAGTAAAATAAAATAAAATAAAATATAAAAGCTAAAAACTAAACTATACTTTTGAAATAAAATCTTTTTAGAACTTTCTTTAACAAATTGCAACACAAATTTAAACTAACAGAAATTAACACAGACATGTAACAACGAGCCTTTAGGAAGTTTTCAATGGGATCATATCGTTCTACAGGCAGACCAAGAAACAATTTTTAGCAGGTATATTTACTAAGACAGGTCAAGTAGATTGCTAATCTTTAGATCCTTCTAAACTTGTGCTTTAGCTTCAAACCGAAGTTTTTCACAGTGATTTAAATTATCATGTTTTGGGTAGAATTAGTTATGACTTTAATGGGTCCTACGCTCATATCTCAGAAACCTGTAATTTAGTGAACATGAATTAAGTGAATTCTTTATGAACTTTGATGGACCCCACAGCTTTTCAGGTAAACCTTCCCTTCCTCGTGATCTTTTGAGCACCTAAATAATAACTAATGAGCATAACTAACACGGGTTTATGCAACTTTTCAGAGAATCTCTGACAAAATTTGATCGAAAACACAGCACTACGGGCTTACATGTTTAGAATCAGCAAAAACTCAGGGTCATAGCACTATGGACTTAAATGCCTTGATAAGAGATCACTTCCTAGTCACATATTCCCAAAAAATAAAAATATTTACAATAATAATATGTACGTCTTTAGACATATCTTTTTGATGTATGACATTGCATATCTTTTGAATTTATTCCTATAGCACGACATTAACATTGCGTGTCTTTTTTATCAGAATTCTGCTTTACAGATTAACTTTACACTATCATTGAGTGTCTTTTCACCTATTGCATGTCAATGCATGTCTTTTAACTATATAGATATATAATATTTACAGACTTGTATCAAGTCAAGCTCGCAACCCCTTTGTGAAGGGTCCCGGTTAGTGCAATCCCAATAGAACGAGGGTTATCCGCAGTTCATCAACCTTTATGTTTAAGTTCTCAATTATTAACAGGAATAACACATTACACTAATCTATGAGATGTTCCCCACTAATGCTATAATATTATTTTGTTTAAATGTATCACATGCAAAGCCTATCAACATATCCAACATAGATCCTAGCCTTTTCAGTTTACTGCCTTACATGTGTTGATCCTAGCCTTAAGAAACGAACATTCATATCACTTCCCATTTAATTGCAAACTCCCGAACACAAACAATATTTTTGTAGTTTTTTTAAGCAAACTCTTTTTGAATTTTTCTTGATTCTAGGAAATTTAAGACAAACTCTTTTTGTATTTTTCTCATATCTTCCCCTAAATTTGTGCACTAAAATTAAAAATAATATACAAATTTAAACTATATAAAAAAAATCTTTTTGTAACCATTCTCAAATTTCAAAAACTCATTATTTTCAAAGCATAATGTACCAAAGTAAATTGTACCTTTATTGCTGATCTTACCTCCTTTATCTCCTACAAGGAACCATACTCTCCGTTAAAGTATTAACGTTATGCAGCAGAGAGATGTCACCCTTCATGTGCCTGGAACAACCCATATCAACATACCAGGCTGGTTATTGACAGTCCTCCTTGGTTGTCCCTGTACGAATGAGAAGATTAGTTAGACATAGGTACCCAAGCCATAGTTGACCTGGGCATTCCTGAAGCATCAATGTAAGATACTTCCTGCAAACACATCAATTTTAGAATCAATGACAGGTGTTGCCACAACATTTTCCTTAGCCTTCCAGACAGGCTTTGATTGAACAAATGGTTTTATTTCTTTTGAAACTGAGACTTTAGGTTTAACCTTTTGCTTATTTTGTTTAACCTTTTGTCTTTCAAAATATGCATGTTTGTTTCTCTTTGCAACATTCCAGTCACCATCAGAAGGCTTGACTTTGGGAGACTGACTCTTCATTGCCTTTAGCTGGTTAGCCTTCATTGGCTTAGAGTAAGTTCTATCATTTGGTATAGTCCTTTGATTTTTTCAAGTAATAGGGCTCATAAGGACGATGTATGCAGTTTCTTGCAATGTGGCTTTGCCACAGGTGTAGCATGTCTGCTTCCTAGCATAAGCAGCATATCCCGATCTGTTTGACCATGATGATGAAGATGATGATGATGACGATTGTGAGTGATAATATTGATCACATCTTCTCTTTGAGCAGCTTGGAGACTTCTTGTTTTTCTGAGCATGGTCTTGTTCAAACATCTTATGATGATGATCATACTTTGTATAAAACTCCGCGTTGGTGAAGTGCTTCGGTGAAGCACTTGAGGTTTGAACACTAACCCAGGGTTTTTCAACCTGCTTTCTTTTCTTCTTCAGCTTGGATAGGTCCCTGTTAGAATACTTAACAACATTATCAGTGACAGGTTTAACAAATCTAGTTTTTCCATCACTATATGCAGACAATTTTGAAGTTGTAGTAACATTTTTCCAAGCCTGCACGTAGGGTTTGTTGCTTTTAGAAGCAGTGCTCTTCGAAGCATTGCCCTGAAAATTATTAGTGTTATTTTTGCAACCAGAATTAAAATTAATTTTATTCTTGCAAAAACAAGCTTCTTCATACTCATCACTCTCACTATCACCATCGCATTCCTCAATCTCTAGTTTTTCTGCACATGAAGTAGAATCATCAGAATTGTTCACACATTTAATATCAGAATCTAAGGATAAAGATGATTCGAATCCTTCAGAGCTTGACAGATTTCCAGGAGTGAACATGAAGAACTACTTTAATTGTTCCTCAACAGAGGGAGGAACAGTGGTACAGTTTCCGTTGAATGGTGGAGGCACGTTATTATATCCAAGCCCTTTGCTCCAATTACCCGATTTGTGTAGTTGAGTTTCAAGTATGTCAACTACTTTACTCGATTGACTAAAAAAATCTACTTTAAATTTGGCCTCAGCAAAATTTGATTTTGCCTTTTCCAATTCAGTAGTTAACCTGACAATTTCTTGCTTAGCATCAGTAAGCAAACAACATTTATTGCTGAGTTGAAATTTAAGTAATGAGATATCCTTTTTACTAGCATCTATTGCCTCTTTTTAATCCTTTTCAAACTTAAGAAACTTCTTTTTGTGATATTTTAGATTTTTATTTTCAAACCTCAAATCATCATTTTCTTTTCTATACATCTCTATCTTATCAATACACACTTTAGAACAGGGATTAGATGTTACCTCAGGTGGAATTGAACCTGGAGATGATGAAGCTTGTCCTGCTACTCCAAATGTAGAAAACATCTTGTTAGAGATATCCTGAACTTTCCCACCAAAATTTTGACTGAAAATCTAATGTTGTCAAAATGAGTCCGAATAGATGTATAGACGTCCTCTCAAAATTTTGACCAAGGAAAATTTTCAAATATTTTCCCGCCAAAATTTTCACCAAAAAATATCCGGTATTTTCAACTTTTCAAAAACAACTCTGATTAGATGTGTAAATGATCTCTCAAAAATTGAAGCAACAAATATTCTCCCGCCAAAAAACTCTTTTTTTTTAAATTTCGTGAACTAGTGCTAAACCGTGAAGTTCTATCTGACCGTGAACCTTTATCCTAACCGTGAACTCCTTAATCTGTGAACTGAGCCCGTAAACCTTATCTGACCCGTGAAGTTGGAGCACCTGTGAACCTCAGTCTCAAGCGGTGAAATGAACCTGTGAAGCTAGTCTAACCGAGTAACAAAACCGTAAATTTGTCTAGAGTAACCAAACCATGAACTTGTTCTTGGTCGCGAATTGTATTAACACCGTGAATACAGTAAAAATAAGCTAAGCTGTGATCCCAGCTGTGAACTGAAAGGAACCCGTGGACTCAAAAGAAGCCGTGAACACAGAGCCCGTGAACTAGTCTTCCCGTGAACCTAAGTCGAGTTGACGTGTCGTGAACCCTGTTACCGTGAACCCAACGAAACCCGTGAACACAGAGGATACCTGTCTCTTGATTTGGTTTCCAAATTTAATCCCGAGAATTAAGGGATTTCAAAATTTGAATTTCAAAACCGTGAATGCAGACCCGTGAGTTGATTTTGACTTGATTTTCTTTCTAAAATTAATCCCCAAAATTATGGGATTCAAATTTCGAATTTCAAATCAAATCCAAAAATCCTGAAAACGAATTTATGATTATTCCACAGTAGGGTTCTCTCACTTCAGCAAAATACCAAGGATTTCACACCAGAACTTTGAAACTCAGCAGAAAACCGATGAACACGAAGAACACAGCAACAACAAATCCGAAAACATTGATTAATCTCAACCCAGAATTCTCTTCACAGCAGCAAACTCACCAAAACTTCTCAATAAACTATGGTACTCTAACACACAGCAACTGTTAGCAACAAAAATAGCCGAAAGCAGAAACCAAAATACCTTTTTCTTGAATCGTTGATATCCAAAACCGAGCCTTGAATGACTTCAATGGCTCTGATACCAATTGTAAGTCCCAAAACGAATAGATCTTCGAATAAACACACTAACACGATATCAAGTCTCACAATCAATAGACAGAAACTATTAATTGTGGTGATTCAAGACATAAAGATTCAAAGTAAACACTTGGATTGATCAAGAGAATTACAAAGAAAAGTAAAAACAACCGCTAACACAATAGACGGCTTTTCCTCACGTCTAACACTCTCAGAAACGTTTTTCTGGTTGCTTAACCTAATTTAGGTTACATAAACAAGTATTTATACTAAGCCTAATAACAATAAGCCCAAAATACATGTTCTCAGCCCATAGCCGACCCAAGACCCAACTCGTGAACCCCTGTTCACGGTTACAAACCCGAATACCCATCTATTCTGTAACACCAATAATTATAGTTATTTGATAAGCGTCAGCCTCACAAATATAAACCCAACAATTATCGAAACTCGTAATGGGATTCACCTTATGGTTTTTGACGACCCGGAACGGAAATTTTTTTAATTGGTTTTTTCCCTTTTTTTATTATTTAGCTTTATGTTTCATTTCTATTAACATTATTTTTACCGATGCGCCTACGTTTTCGTTACATATTTTTTAACGATGGGCCCGATACCGTTTTCTATAATAACTTTCGTTCGTTAGGTTTTTTTAAATAACGGAATGCGCTGTTTTCTTAAAAAAAGAATTTACCAACATTCTGCTTTAAATTTTATTGAAAACAGAGTTGTATTCAAATTCAAGTGTTTTTTTGGTATCATACAATATAACGAGTCTACGATTCGATATAAGTTTTATCCACGCAAACGAGTCGAACCAATAACGACTAGGCTCCACCGCGAAGCGCGGGAGTTAAAAACTAGTTTATATAAAACCTAAATACTAAATAATCAGGAAGTGGAAGGTTTTTATTTTATTGAGTAAATTTCGGTTTTGGCCCATGTGGTTTAGACTGCTTAACCCTTTTAGTCTAAAAAAAATCTTTTAAAGAGATTGTATTTTTTTAAACATTTTAGTCTATTACACTAACCCTGTTAACTTTTTCTGTTAAGTATAAGACATTTTAATCATATTATTTTTAAGTGAACTAGTTTAACATTTTTATTCTAATAAAAACTTTCTTTAGGCTTTTTTATACAAACTTTTTTCTACTTTTTTAAAAATGTTTTTTTTACTTTCCATACATTAAGCGGGTGGACCCAACTAGTTTAAGTTTATATGTAAAAAGTATGAATAAATGAAAGTGGATGACACGTCCCATTAATCTAAAGATATTGTGGCCGTCATTGTTGGATGATGTGAGGTGATGTAATCCTTTATAGTAGCACTAACTTCTTTGTTTTTTTTTTCTTTGACATTTTTAATATGTTTATTTAAAGGAATTATTTTTTCTTTTTAATTTTACGTGATATATCTAATGGTTCTGTTTGTGTCATATAAAAATGACATGGTTTAAATTTTTACAAATGTAAGATTATATGATATTAAATATAAAAAATTTCTGTTAAAAAATCTAAGTGAGTAAAATACTATATTTTTTCTACATGTATAATTAACTAGTAACATGCCAACGAACGTCATCGAAAATGTATAAAAGTTTGAAAAAAATAAGCGCAAGAGGTTAATGCGCCCCGGTTTTAAAGACCAGTAAGACCCGCGAGTTGTGGGGTCGGTGTTGAACCTTGAAAAATATTAGCGTTAAAATATTGATAAAATAGATATGTCTCGCGTTGTGGTGTGTTAAGTCTCTAAGAAAATGAACGTAATTCACATTGATACAAGTAAGCATGATGCAACGGAAAAAATAAAGGAAACCGTTAAAAAAATCAACGTAACTTTGATAAATGAAGGCTCGTCGCAACTCCAAATCCGGATGTAATAAAACATCATATTCTAAAAGTTGTAAGAGGAAATTATAAATAAACTGTAAAAAATCGAAATGTTGAGGCAACTTTGACGGCTTGTACGTTTGTGCTTCTATTACTTGTACATTGTGACGCACAACTTCGTTTTGAATGAAATCTACACCGAAATGTAGATAAAATAAACTTGTAACGGTATACTCAAAATTTTATAAAACATCAAATTTAAATATTATAAGAGAAAAATAAATTAAAAAACCAAAAAAATTCTATGTATGTCATAAAAAACTATAGCTAAACTTAAGGAAGCAAAACATTAAAAAGCAATTGATCTGTATTAATTACGTCAATGTTATTGGGGTTGGTAGTATAATGATAGAGAAAAATCTTATAAAAAGCATCAAAATTTGAGAAAGTCATGAGTTTAAGTTTTATTTACATAAAAGTTAAAAAAATTATCTTTAAAAAAAACTGTATTAATTATTAAAAAAGAGGCGACGGCTACCTATACATACACTAATTAGATTTATCTTATTTGTGAGAGGATACAAGTCACGATCTTATAAATATTTGTTATAGTAATTGTCATGTGATATAAAAAGAGAGATAATTATCCTACTTCTAGTAAACGATTCCACTTAATACCATGTGACAACACCATATTTTTTCTTACTAAAATATTCTAATTTTTACTATTTTAAGTAAATTTAAATTTTAATATCTAATTATGTTAATGTTGTTAATATTATAAGATTTGAATTATAATTATTACTTAATTTGAATTCTAATTTTTCCTACATATTATTGTATTTTTTATTTTTCTATTAAATAACCCCATGTAATACATGGGTATATAACCTAGTAATGTTATAATATTACTCTTTTGAAGGTTAGTCATACATCACCTTTTTTTATTCATATATTATTATTTGCTATTTTGCCCTATGACAAGGAAATGTTAAAAAAAAAGAGTAAAATTTGTTTTTAGCCCCTGTGGTTTGGTCAAAATAACGGTTTTAGTTCATTAGTTTCAATTTGACTTTTCGGCCCCTGTGGTATGTAATTTGTCTCAATTAAGCCCGACTCACTAACACCGTTAATTTTTCTGTTAAAAATAAAGACATTTTAGTCTTTTAATATATAAGGGTCAATTGTGACATTTTTTAAAATAAAACAAGGACTATTTTACTCTAAATATATCTATCTATATATATATATCTCCAGATGTCCCAAACCCGGGAGGCCACACTCGCTAGATTTACGCATTCACAAACAGTTCTTAAATTTGAATATCAAATAACGCAGCGGAAAACTTTCATTTAAACATAACAGTAACATTGTCAAACATGTTTAAGCGTAAACATTGTCTAAAACATTCATTACATAACATAAACATAACGTAACAGGATGTCAGTCATCATATCAGCCGGGTAACTCTTCATCGCTTGCCAAGCATCACCGTCCCTCCGTACCTGTCCTTAACCTGAATATGCATACTAAAAGTCAGCTACGCTGGTGGGTTCTATCTTTAACATAAAAATTTTAACTTACAATATTTTACCAAAAACATAACATTTAAACTTCATTAATAAAATCGTACGTAAAGCATTCAATGACATAACACATAAGTCAACAAACATATCGAATCTGCGCATTCTCGTAATCGTCAATTCCAAACTTCAAGTACGATACCTCATAGGATATATGTACTAAACTTCAAGCACGACATCATAAGGATGACACGTACCAAACTTCCAGCATGATACCCCGAGGAGTAGTCGTACCTAATTTCCAGCACGATTACCCCATAAGGTAAGTCGTACCTACTTCAAGGATCACGGTAATCCCCATGGTGACCGTCATCACCCTAGTTGTACAACAGTTGGCCAGCCACAAAGGCCCCTAAAAGGTAAGACCCATAACATATATCCCATACCCATAACCTCAATTCCCGAAGGAATAATGACAGATTCGTTCGTTTGCGACTTTCATAAACATTCACTTCTTTACATCAAAACTTCAGTTAAAACATTCGTATGTTTTATTAAAAATCATTAGTTCATAAACACATTGTAAATCTCATTTCAAAAACACATCGTTTATAACCTTTCTTTCCAAAACATTGTTCATAAGCATCGTTTTATAAAACATCATAAACATCAAACATCGTTTTTATAAAACCGTCACATCATTACGTATGCACACCAGCCTGAAAACATTATTGAAAACATTTAAAAAGGGCTTCATAGAACTCACCTTAGCTAACGCTCGCTCAATTCACAAGTTATCGTTTTACCACGTTTTCACTTCTACCTAGAGATTATCATAGACTGGTCAGTATAAAAACTATACTTAAAGACATCTGATCGTAAATTCCTTTGGTGAAAATAATCATCTATATGTTAAGAATCTACAGTCAAAATTTCATCTCATTTCAACGGTTGGATCTCCAGGAAATACCCGATCTCCGCATCTGCGTTTTCAGAAAAACACAGCTCCGACCTGCTGTCAAAACGGCTATAAAAATCGAACTTAAACAACTCCATTTCTTATTTCCACCGTTCAAAATGATCATCTAAGTGTTATAAACCCTATGCTTAAAAATCAAGACGATCCAACGGTTGGATTTTCTAGATCGTTCGATTCTTTAAAACCGCGCACATAAAAACGGTTCTGGACAGATTCTAAAAACTCATTTTTAGCGACCTTAAGACAATATTCAGGGAAATCGGAGCGTACCAACGCGTTCAGAATGTCGAGAAATGGTTTAGGGTGAAGACCTGTAACTCCGAACACCGTGTCGATCCACCACTGGTTGCCGAAAGTTCTTCCTCTCTATTTCTCCTTCTCTTTATTCTTTCTCTCTAATCATTCTCACTCTAAAAGTGCAGAAAGTTGGAGATATGAGGCTGCTATTTATAGATAGGCATGAGGCATATGGGGGTGACACATGTCCGCCACATGTCGCTACTCATCACCACTTGTCACCTTGCATGGTAGGATGGTTGTGAAGGTGCCACGTGTCCCGCCATGTGTTGCATTTTAAGATGATTCATTGACACATGTTGAATCATGTGGTGACTTATGGTTGCAGACGGGTTGGGTTCGTTAATACGTTTAAACCTCCAAGATCGTCTCTTAACGCTCCGAATAAAAATCCGGGGTGTTACACCAGACCACCACCACTACCACCGCCACCCTCCACTGCCACCGGCACCACCCCATGCCTGTCCGTTTATTCAACCAAAATTCCTGTAACAAAACTCCCAATATTATTCACAATCACAATTACAACCAAAATTCCTACCCCCATTTGGCACTGAACCTGCAAAATGTTGGTAGATCAGAAACACAAAAGTAGAAATATAGAACAAGGTGATCGAAATGCTAAAGGTTTTTGATTACTGATAATTTCTGCTACATAAAGCTGCATACAACTTGAACTTTAAATAGGAAAGGAAAGGAAACCCAAAGAAAACTCAACAAAGTAACAGACTAGTGGGTAAACCACCTTGACCGATTATTCAGCAACTAATAACAAAAGTAAAGCACATGTGGCTATGACTTATTCAGCAGCTTGCAGGTAATCCTTGAGCAGATTGAATCACAGTTCATCTCAAAGTCCCTAAATAAACTGATCGAACAGTGGAGAAATGAAACCCTTTGGATTCAGACCACCACCACCAAATCCCTAATTGAACCTACAAACGTATCGCACAGCTCTCAAACGTATCCCATAGCTCCCTAATTGAACCTACAAACCTGCAAAATCCCTAAATAAACCGATCTGGATTTGAGGAAACAACTCCTCTTTGCCGTTGTTTTTCCGGCCAACGGCTGGTAGCCGCCCAGTGGAAATCGGTCTCCTTCTCCTCCTCCGCCACCGCATAGCCCCTATCCTCGATTTGGCGGTGGTGGTGCATCAGAACAGGGAGAGGGAGTTTTCATAGATCTGTCATGGTGCGTGGTGGCCGACAGCTGTGTGCGATGGTGGGCGGCAGTGGTGTTGTAGAGGTAGTGAGAAGAGCTATGAATGGACGTGGTGTGGTGGTGGGTTTTCGGATCGGCAATGGCAGTGGTGTGGTGGTGGGTTTCCGGCAGTGGTGTTGTAGTGGTAGTGAGAAGAGGGGGGAAGGGAGGGGAGGAGCAGGTCACCGGTGGTTGTTGTCTCAGGAGAAGCAGGTCACCGGAGTAGGGGGAGGCGGAGGTGGCAGTGGGAGGCGGCGGGGGTGGTTGGGGGAAGATGAAGATATGGTGTTAATAGGTTTGGCTCGTCACGTTATCACAAAGGTAACGACAATCGATACTAAAAAATCTCGATTTTAAATAAAACTCCTTTTTTTAAAAAAATTATATCGAAACGTTGACAAAAAAACTAAAAACAGTCTTGCACTCCGTTCTTTAAAAAAAATAAATGAACGAAAGTTATTAAAAGGAAACGAAATTAATAGAAATTTAAACGGGTTAAAAGTTTATATTATATACAATATAGGGGTGAAAAAGAAAAAAAAAAGAAAAAAAGTTAAACGTGACATGGCATAATTTGTGTGGAAGGGTCACTATTCTCCCACACTTCTCTTTAATCTTATTTAGTAATTAAATTAATTGACATTTAAAAAAAAGTAAAATATGACACTAATAACAGGCATTTTTCTTAGCCGTTAAAAATATATACATTTCAGATCCGCTTCTTTTTACATATTCTTTGCCATGTGGAAGAAGTTTGGGTGCACTATATATTTAGTTAGTGCCTGGCATACTTGCATCATAATTGAATACAATAAACTTTGGCCAGTTTGGCGATGCAAGTCAAGTTTGTCAGCACCTAAATGATGGAAAGTAGAAGCGACGGAATATTGAAACATATCTTATCTTGACTTTAAAATGCATACCACTTATCACCTACATGAATGTAAAAGGATGGTGCATATTGTTTCCTTTATTAATATATATATATATATATGGAATGATCAAATAAGAAATTGTTTTCGGCTAATAACTCTAAGAAGTGACAAAAAATTAAGAAACGATATCAAACGAACTCGGATTGAGCTTATTCCAGCGGCGTTGGAACCGTATCGTCGAACTCTACCATCTTAACTTTTAGGGTTTAGATCTTAGCGTTGAATTTTAGGATTTTAGCCTTAGGGTTTAGCTTTTAGAGTTTAGATTTTAGGGTTTAGGTTTTTTTTGGGGGGTGGGGGTGGGTTTAGGTTTTTTGGGGGTGGGGGGGGTTTAGGTTTTTGGGGGGTGGGGGTGGTGGTTTTAGGCTTTTCGGGGTGGGGTTGGAGGGGGGTTTAGGTTTTTGGGGTGCGGGTGGAGGGGGTTTAGGTTTTTGGGTCCGGATTAGAGTTCGATGAGACGGTTCCAACGCCGCTCGAATGAGCTCAATCGGAGTTCGTTTGACCCACTTCTTAGCGTTTCTTAGCGAAAAACCACTTCTTAGCGGAACCTTCCCATATATATATATATATATTATGAGGTTACACTATAAATTAAGAGAACCATATAAAGTTTAAAAAAGAATCTGGACCATAAGATCATTATGATTTGTGATGAATATTAAAGTGGTGACATTTTGATAAATACTTGGAATTTAGAAACCACAAGAAGGGGTAGAATATCAAGATTCAAGCTAAAAGCTTGCAAATGCTAGTCGGTTAGCCGTATGCCATTTCTTCCATTTTAAAATATTCATAACTTTTTTATACGCCATTATTTTTTTAAAAGTTATACCATAAAATTGAACTTTTTTACCTATATAATGAATATGTTATTGCTATATTAAAAAGAAAACCAACCGGGTGTTATTTAAAATTGTGTGTTTTTATGGTTTTACGGCATTCTACACGGCGTTTTACACAGTGTTTGAAGTTGTTTGTTTTACACATGGTGTATTATACTTTAACATCAATATGCATGGTGTTTTGACGTGTTTATGTTTATGACGTTTTTGTTATGTTATGGTGTTTTATACTTTTGGCGTAAAATTTCAACAAGGTGATTAGTTTTTCATTGTGTAATACACACGCGCAAACGAAAGCAAATAACAAATGGCACAAGAAATAGCGTGGTTCGGTCAATGACATACGTCCACGGTTGGAACTAGGGTTCTCGCTTTATTATTAATCAGGAGGTGTAAAGATTACAATTACATAACATGGTTTAAATAGAAAAAAGATTAGGGTTAATAACTTAAGATACAAGAAACAAAATCAGGGCTTGAAGCCACTAGGGTCGGCCACCCTTTGCGTCTACCTTCGCCCAATGTCAAAGCCCAAATCCGAGGCCCAAAATGCTTTACAATCCAACATTTAGGTACTAAAAGAGAGCAAGAACACACAGATTGAAGTTTTTGGTTGAAATACTTATAATGGAGGTTGTTTAGTCACCACTTGGGATTGTAAAAGGCAATATTCCCAATTTATAGAAATCTCTTATTTTTTACAATTTTCTCTCTCTAAAATCGTTCTCTCTAAAGTGTATGGGTCGGATTTTTCAAGAAAAGGTTGCGTTAACCAAGTCAACACTTTAACTTTACAGAATAATAACTATGCATCTATGAATAAGTTAACCGCTCAACTTTAGTATCTCAATTCATTAAACATCAAACTTAGGTTTAGTCAAATTAACCCTATAATTTGACTATTGCTGATGTAATATGAAGTCTCACTCAATTAGTGTAGAGGAACCCACAGGGATTCATCATTCTCTGACTACTAACTGATCTGAGGATGGTAGAGGAACCCGTGAACCCCTGATCAGAGGAAGGTCCAAAAATGCTAAGGCGACTCGCGGTGATAAGAGGAAGGTTCAAAGTGCGCCATCAAAATGCCACATTACGCTCATCGCCCTTGACCTAGTCACGGACGCACATGGGCGAATTTATGTATGGCGCTGAGATTCATCAGCGAGTGGGAAATTTTCTATCTCTCTTAGTAGGCCCCTTCCTAAATATATGCTAAAAGGCACCCGTCATCCAATTTTTAACAAACCAAGAGAGAAAGAAACCAAAGAGGTTGATGATAATTTGAAGTAAAGATGATAATTTTTCTATAAAAAAGCCATGAAAGCATAAAATTTTAACGAAGAAAAAAGATGAGAGAGAGAGAGAGAGAGAGAGAGAAGAAGATGAAGATGAAGATGAAGATGAAGAAGAAAGTGGCATGGAAAAGAGGGAATGTGAGAAACCCAAAATGTTCATTCATAGTTAGAAGAATAAATACAAGACAACTAAAATTACATATTAAACCTTACTTTCATTTGATTTTTAAATAGTTTTATATTAAACATCTAAAAAATAGACATTAATCATAACAAATTAAATTATATAGATAAATAATATGTTTTATTATTGATTATTTAACTGATTTATAATATTTTTTACTTTGGTTTATAAGTATATTTTTTTTCTTATTTATGGTTTACAGGTGTTTTTTTCTCTTATTTGTGGTATATTCTTGTCTTTAATCAATTATCTGCATACGTTTAAGTAATAAGTATGAATGATTTATTAATATCTTTAAGTAAATAGGTATAAATATTTTTATTATATCATTATGTAAATAACTATTTATTTTTACCCCACCCATTTTGAACCGATTTGTTTTGAGCAAACTCGCTTTAACCAGATCTACTTTGTGCACCCGCTCACAAAAAACTTCTGGATCTGACACTGCGGACGTAAGCGCATTAGGTGCTAAGCGCATTAGGTGCTCCTCACCCTCCCGACTGCCACTGGGTATCACTCCCTAATTATATGAGAACAAGCTCCTTTAGTTGCTCCCACTTATACCCCACTCAAGGTTTATCATTATTTCAATGTGGGACGATCTCAATTTTCACAAATTTTAAGTTTTAACCACACAACTTTTGTACTCGAGAAAATCAAAGATAGGCTCATCTTTCACACCTTTGTTCCATCCACATCTCCATCATTATGCCAACCAAGGGAGGAGGGTATACCGTATACGTGTAAATCATCACTTTTACTTATAATTTTTTTATATTTTATTTATAAATCACCACTTTTACTAATTCCTTTGTCACATAAGGTGTGTTAGGTTGACTTAAAACAACTCAAAATACATATATCCAAATTTTATATCGAACAAGTTTGGCCACAAGATCTAACATAATCCCTTAACTATCGTATGAAAAAAAAACCAATTTTCTTTTACCTTTTTTCTTAAAAGTTGAAAGAATGAATTTTACTCGAAGATGCTGGATACAGTGGTAGCACATTGTCATTTAGAGTGGGACAAGTCAAATCTAAGATGTGTCAATGTTGCTTTTAGACCAAATTCCACTAGCTCAATGTCTTCTTATCAAAAAATATGGTTAGTGCTCTTTGTATATGTAATCCATCTCTCCTTATCAATTTATTAAATAAAAATAACATCCTCGCGATTTCTTTAAATCCTGAGAAAAATGTATTTTAGTTATTTTATTTTCTTTGAAATTGACATAACATACAGCTGTATAAAGATTTATAAGACTATTTATGGTTTATAATATTTGTTGGCAGACTTGATGTTTTATTTAGGGGTATCAACGTGTTGGGTTGACGGGATGATGGTTGACGAGTTGACGGGTTGAATTCTTCAACCCTAACCCAACCAACCCATATATTTATTCGTGTCGTGTTTCAGGTCGACACTTTATGTTTTCATTCATGAATACTCTGAATCAAACGAAACCCTTTTATAATTGGTGACTTATGATTATTTTTTTTTATTGTTTTTGCTTCTTTATCTTTAATTCACAATGAACAAACATTGCGTTTAAACATTTAGATTGAGTTAGAAGAAACGCTAAGAATCGGAGCATTTCAGGTGAGAATCGGCCCTTAAACCTTCTGTTTTGTTTTGAAATGGGTTATATGGGAAAACTAGGGGTTTATCTTCAAATGTTAGATTTTCACGTGTAAAACGACTTGAAAAGTATAGATCTAGCTTCATGAAAGCTAGATAAATGATTTGAACGTAAAAAGTTATGATTTTGGATCAAAACGACGACTGGATCGCTTGATGTTCATGTGGCGACACTAGTCGCGGATTTATGATAAAGATGGCGACACTCATGGTGACGGTACTCATGAGTGGCGATAAGAGAGACGACACTAAGTCTATAACACAAGTTATGGTGACACTTATCACGACGAAACTAGTGTCTGGTGACAGTAGTGCCGAGAGACACTATGGACGGCAACACTAATGTCAGGGATCAACACTATAGATGACACTAGCCTTTATTGATAGTTTCCGCGTGTTAATTCTCATGCAGATCGTATAGCACTCGACCTTGCTTAGACCTTCCAACTCCGAATAGTTTTAAAGTGACAGGTGAGTCAAGAATCCCTATTTACTATTTTTAGGGCGGTGTCCATACCCACAAAGAACGTTTTATAATGAACATGATTTATCGACTACTTGTAACTACTTGTTCTATTCTAAACCACTAATAAAAAAGAGAAAATAGAAATATTCATAAAAAAACCAAATGAAATATATTATATAAAGATAATCGAATCAAATCGATTTGAGATTCGACCAATTTCTAATAACTAAAAAATAGAATTTCAAAATACAAAAAAAAAAAGAAAAGAAAAAATGAGTAAGGTCCAGGTCCAAGCCTCAAAATATCAAAGAAAAGAGCCACCCATGCGCCAACATGAGCGAATTGTCACGTGTCAAATGAACTGTTAATTGGTTCGTTTAATTCGAAAATGATAGCCAATGAGTCTAGATCAATTTATTTAGGAGAAGACATTCTCATGGCCTTCCAATATGGAAGTCATGAGTTCAAAACTCACTTTGTGTAATATTCTTAGGTGAGCTAGGGTTTTACCACAGTGAGCCTTCGGGTGATGGTTTTCCCATGTATTGGTGGGCGGGCCGGGTCACCAGTGCTATCCTCGTTTACGGGCATGGGTGGCCTTTCGCCAATGTATTTACCCGGTGGCCGGGTTTATAGAAAAAAAGTTCGAAAATGATAAATTCAAATCACTATATATTTACCCTATAATGATTAAAGGGATCATATCGGATTATCGGTGATTTTCCTTGTAAACAACCCCATATTTGGCTTCTAGTAGTACTCATGCCATAGGAAGAAAACTTGGCCAAACACTGTTTTCCATTATAAACATCTAGCTTTTGAAAAATGTCCCCCACCCTCTCAAATTGAGGGTATCTTGTCTTATTTTCAAATTGAGTGGATGCTATCAATTTAAGGAGATTTCACTTCATTTTTTTATAAATTTAATAAAAAAGTACTTATTTTATATTTTCAAATTTCAAAATCACCTATAATCTACTAGCATATACATGACTTCTCACAATTATATCAAATATATTATTCTCAATAAAACTTATTTTATGGTTATAACTTAAATAATCAGTAACAGTTAAGATCGTTCTTATAAGGATATCCTGTTCATAAATGATAGATTCTTGTAATCAACCGGTGAGTATTTGAATCCATTTTAGTGTTCACTTCCTTATATATATAAACAATAATACGTCATAACTTCAAATATTATAATATGACATAATTGATATATTTGTTAAATACTAATTAAAATTTATAAAATAAGCAACACATGTGTTTTTAGTTAAACAAAATAATTGTAAAGATGGAGGGAAGGAGTACATATAAACACTTGATCCACCTGTCACACCACTAATGAATAGTCACTTCCTAACATATACGTTGGAGCCAGGGTCAGATGAATACAAACATTTGTGACCCAACCCGTAGTCGAAAAGGTACATTATGTAATTTGTTCACTTATATTCAATAGTTTATTAGATTAGTCGTAACGACGAGATTTAAAATAGTGATTTTGGATTATCACCATAACTATTAGTGGAAACTCATTTTAAACTTATTTTAATAAGTAAACGTAAGGTTAGGACTTAGACATCACAAATATTATAAACTATACTACTAACTCTATTAATATTGCATGAAACGAAAATAGATAAATTATAATGAGAGCTCAAGACATCTTTGATTCAACCACACTACCAAAATTCATATTAGGATAGAAGAAGAGATAATAAAAGATAGTTAATAATAGAGGTTAATTATTTACTAAAATTCATATTAAGTTTTGAATATATAACCTTAAAATACGATAGTATTATCTATGCCATGATTCTTGTATACTTGAATCATGATATAATTATTCAAATTGAATTATAAGATGAATCATGTGCTCTTTAAGTGTGCAATTATAAAATTATACAATATTCCTATGTCATTTGATAAGACTCAACTCTAATATGCCAAAAGTAAGCCAAATGGATATGCTTATTAAAGATGTTTTGAATGACGTAAATTATTGATCGCCTAAAATGTTCTTTGATTTGGTTTATATGATTTGGTATTAGGTTACATGCATAATAAATATAATCACATATACAAAAAAAATGCATGAAGTATATACCCATTTTGCTCAATTGTGGTCATATAAATAACATTAAAATTAAAGCATTGTATTTGAAGGTATTTGTAACATCATGCGTTTGAAATAGTAAAAGTTCATGTGATACTCAATATATTCTTATACACATAGGTTCATGATTGGGTTAGTAATTTGATTAATGTTGTGTTATTAATATAGTTATATTATTTATTACCACAATACTTAGTAACTTATTGTTAATCAATTGTCTTTAACTGAAACGAAAATGAAACCACATGTAATCAAAAAATCAAATTAAAATTAATGGACTAAAAATAGTTATTTGGGTAAAACCATAAGTACTAAAAGCGAAGTTTACTCTAATAAAAAATTATATGTCTAATCCTTTTTGTATCAAATATTAATTATACACTACTAGAAAAGTAGAGTTTTAGGAGTTGATAATAAATAGGGGTGAAATTTAGAACACAGAAATATCCTTGTGATTGATTGAGATTATCACAAACCCTAAATACATCACCACCTAGTTGTCGCCTCTCTTCCTCCCTCTGTGACACCGCCAACCACTATCACTGTCGTCACCGATCGCCGGCTGCGCCTCATCGCGGTCGTCATCACACAACCATCTCGACCTTCACATCTGAACTGTTTGCGATCGCAAGAATCGGGCTCGTCTCAATTTTGGGTTTTTTTTTCATTGAGACCTGTTACGATCAAGACTAGGATATGATTGAGATCATATTTTGGATTCGCGGGGATATATAATTGCATCCATTTACGTTATCATAGTGTCTTAACCTTTTATAGTGGTAATTCTCACAAGCCAATCGAGGTAAAAGCTTTCTAATCCTATGGTTGTGAATTGGGTTTATCTAAGTTTTGCAATTAGATCTCTGGACCGGGTTTCTCCATTTTTAATATTGATCAAGATTTCCATTATGTTTTATGAGTAAAATCTAACGGGAAATCCTAACAATTGTATCAAAGCCGCTTTTGCACAACTTAGGAACTCTAATGCGATTAAAGTGTTAACCCATATTAATAAAGGTTTAATCTTTATAAACCTAAATAATTAAAGATTCAAAATCTTTGATTCTATTTGTTTACTATAAAAATAAAGTTTGAAACTATATTGTTTTGATTGTGTTTGTAATGCATTATTGTCAATTATCTCAATCTCGTGTGTTGTATTTGTTTTTGGTTTCTTTGGTTTTCGAATGATGATGTATTTTTAGTTGTTTTGGAGGCTTTTGTAATAGATAGTATTGGTATAGGATTTATGTTTCTTATTATTATAACATCAAGACTAAAGATCAAGATTCAGGATATTAAGATAACAAGATACAACGTAGAAACGAGATGGTTGTATAGACAAGTTGTAACATCTGGAATTTCAAAACAAGAAAAACGTTACATAAATGCGGAAGTTAGTCCCATTCTACAATTTTTAAAACAACACAAGTTTAACATTCAAACAAGAGGCGGCTCCAAGATTGTAAAAGCCTAACGTGACTATAGAGAAATGCCCCTCGAAAACCATCAAAATATATATTACCAAAAAGCTTTAAAGAACAAGGTCTTAGCTATAGTATAGTTTTAAGTCATTACAGATTGACCATCAAACTTTTGTAATTTACAAAGTAGACTCAATTTTTATTCTTTTAATTTTTTTTCTTTTTTGTGTTATTTTTTTAAAGCTATAGTATAGTTTTAAGTCATTATAAATTGACCATCAAACTTTTATAATTTACAAAGTAGCCTCAACCTTCATTTTTTTTTTCTTTTTTGTGTTGTTTTTTTAAAAGAAATTTAAATTTCCTTCTCTAATTTGAAGTTTATTTCTTTTATAGAAATGATCTTTCCCTTTCCTTTTCGTTTTTTTAACTGTTTAACTTAAATTTTTTAACTAAACAGTTTTTTAATAATTTTTTGGATGATTTTTCCCTATTATAATCTAACTAAAATTCAATTAAAAAAACAAATGAACCGCACACGTTTTCGACGTGTCACGCACGACTATATATTTTTTTGTTTCCTATATTCTTTGCTATAGTCGGGCGCACAGAAAGTGGTCGAGCATTTATATTTTTCGTACATGTGTTCTGATATTTGGGATGGTGGCGAAATTTACGCCGTAACGTATGTTGAGTTTGAGACAATACTAGCCCACCGGAACGCGCGAGCTTGTAATCAACTAGTTATATATATAATATATTTATATTTTTTTTATAAAATATGATTAATATATATATATATATATATATATATATATGTATATATATAAATTTAAAAACTTTATGCCCCTAAAAAACCATTAAAATAACATGTCCCGTTTGGCGGCACATGCCGCACATGCCATCTCTGAATTCCAAATGACACCACCATTTAAAGTTTACATTACCGGAGGACTTACTAAAGGATAGGGCTCTCCAAAATGCTCGACGCTCGAAACTCGTTCGAAAAATGCTTGGAAATATACCCGTTCGAATTCTGCTTGGTTTGATTTGTAAACGAACCGAGCATGAGCAAAGGTACGCTCGCTCGTTGCTCGTTCGGTTTGGCTCGAATTAATTTTTAATATATATATATATAAAATTAATATTTTATAAATTTTTAAATAACTCTTTGTCCCAATCCAATATGAGACTTCCTATAGTGAATCAAGAGTAGCCCAAAATTAAAATCTAAAAAAAAAACTTTTTTAGTAATTACGTTACTTCACTACTCCAACATGAGAGCCTTCTCAACAATTCAAGTCTCAAATCATCTCTGTCTAAAATCTCTAACCCTAATCGGACGTTGCCCTCACATGCAGCCTTTGCAACTATGCGATTCAAGTCTTAAATCGTCTCTCCTTTTTGGTTAGTCAATTAGCCTTTGTGGCTCACGATCAACGATGCCGAGCGACGAGCGGCTTTTGCGGCTCTGCATTTCGAAGTGCACACTAGATAGTAGGGTTGTCCAAATCGCTCGCCGCTTGCTCGAATTTTGCTCGAAAAATTGATGCTTGGATAATGCTCGTTCGATTTTCTGTTTGGTTGTAAACGAGCTGATCGGCTCGGTTCGGTCTGTAAACGAACCGAGCACAAACAAAGGTCCACTCGGTTCGGTTCAGTTTGTGAACAGCCCTACTAAAGGATAACTACCCACTATAAGTTAACAACATTGTTTATAAACAAAAAAACACTTGTTTCATATAGGTCAAATTTATAATTTCAAAAGAAAAAAATCAATATTTACAATGGTTGGTATTAGATTGTTATGTTTTTTTTTGAAAATTTTTACCTAAAAACAAAACCCCTTATCATTAGGATTACAGGTTAATTAAGTTGTTAACAACCTGGCAGTACCCCCTGTAACTTCTAAATGGAAGGTCGTCGGTTTAAATCCGGGACACAGCAAAAAAATGGTTTGTGGTCGGGTCAGAGGGTTTTACCCAGTTAGGGGTTATTTCTAGGATGGACTGCCCTAAATGTTTTAGGTATTGCCCCAAAAAACCTAATTATTCTATAATATCTAGTTGTTACCGTTTAAAAAAAACAAGTTAGTGTAACTAATAAAACAAAATGAAATAATCCAGGGTGAACACTTTCTAATTTAATTATATTCACTATATTTATGTTAAATTCCCCCGCGAAAATGATCATCACAAAATTCCACACCCCACCCAAAAAAGAATAGAAAAACGTCGGTATAAATAACCTCCACCAAAGCTAATTTCCAACACACTTACAACTTGCAACAACTTAAAATTCTAGAGAGAGAGAGAGAAACAAAATGGGGCATGATGATCATGAAACAACACGAAAAGGTCCATGGACGGAAAACGAAGATTTCCAGTTGGTATTTTATGTTCACATGTTCGGCGACCGGCGATGGGACTTCATTGCCAAAGTTTCAGGTTTGAAGGTGGCGGGAGTAAAAAAAAAAAACCCAACTATAAGTCGTTAGGCTGCAAATTTTCTGACAGGAAATTATCAAACTGTTAAAATTTTAATCACAAATTAACGTTTTCTCTTGTGTATACCCCCAAAAATTATTTTTGGGGATCATTTTTCTTTTTGTGGGATTTTTTATTCTCAGGTTTGAAAAGAACCGGAAAGAGTTGTAGGTTGCGATGGGTGAATTATCTGAATCCTGGTTTGAAAAGAGGGAAGCTTGCTCCTCATGAAGAACGACTTGTTCTTGAACTTCATTTTAAACATGGCAACAGGTTTCATCCCTTCTTTTTAGTAAATCTTTAATTTGTATTTGTATGTTTTAGTTTAATATTTAACGGTAAAATTTGTAACTTGTTCTAAAAATATATAATTCAAATTAAAAAAAAATAACATTTAATGATCATTAATGGAGAATTTACTATTCTTATTGTGAGTTACTAATCTCTTCAAAACTATGATTGGGTAAACTTTTTTGTTGCTGAGAAAGATTTTTTTTTTAAATATAATTGTTTATTGTTTTGAAAACAAAATTTAGAAAACATAAATTAAACCATGTGTATCTCCTTTCTCTTTGTTTCTTAGTGCTTGTCTCACTCTGATAAGAAAAATTCTTTCTAATAATATATGTTTGAATCATTTCAATTTATTTTTCCATTTTTGTAAAACATAAAAATACAAAATTAGTGTTTGTTCTTTGTTCTATTTGTTTCAATTTTCCACTCATGCCATCAACTTATAAAGTTACCCAATATTAATTCTTAAAAGTACTCAAACATTACTACATAATCGATTATTCGCCAAGGTTAAAACTGCGCAAACACGTCGTAAACACCTATTTTACGAAGGTTTTAATTAGTCGGTCGTAAACTGGTTCCTATATATCTTAAAATGCTATCAGGTGGTCTAAGATTGCACGCAAATTACCGGGACGAACAGATAACGAGATCAAGAACTACTGGAGAACATTCCTGAGGAAAAAAGCTCAAGAAAAGAAAAGGACAACATCAGGATCTCCATCTCTGTCTCCGTCTCTCTCGCAGTGTTCTTCCTCGTCATCTATATGCACTAGTAATCCTACCGTCACTTCCATGCCAATGATCGAGACCAAAGAAAGAAGCTTCTACGACACCGGAGGAGTTGAAAGAAGCTTCTATGATCACAGCGGTGCTACTAGGGTTAGCGAGTCAAGTGAGGAACACGAAGGGATGAACGAAATATGGAAGGATTTAGACTTACTAGAAGTTGATAGTATGAAGCCATTTTTTGACCCTTATAGTGAAATAGCACCTTCACTGTCATGGGACAGCTGTTTGAGCACTTCATGGACGATGGACGGCCAAGAAGAGTTCACTAAAAACACCTTTCATCTAACAAGCCAACAGTTTAGTTCAGGATTCATTGACTAATTGTGTTATTTGATTTATTGTTTAGGTGTTGATCATATACGCAATTAATAATGTTCAACAAAGAACTCTAGCTAGTATTAATCTCCCTCAGCCTCTTCAGTTTTAGATCAAGGTCAATAACTGAATTTAGAACAGTATGCATCTACTGAAATAAACTTTGCTTGAGTGTTTGTTTAATATATAAAATTTGCTGTAACGGGTATCTAACCTTTGCAAAACTTCTATTATAATAAAAAGAGTATGTTATCCTCAATATTTGTTTTCTTGTACTTCTAGGGTTAACTATACTTAATAAGGTCCTCTGTTTTTTTTTGCATAAAAGTATTGATTTTGGCTCACTATGTTTATTTCATATTAGTTATATTGTTTGAGCCCCTCCTAATCCCGATCAAAAGCCCAAATTTGTTCCACAAATCCATAAAAAATAGGGGTTTCCCCACTTTTTTGCTCAGACGTATCGATTTCGGTCTACTAGGTTTATTTCATATTAGTTATAGTGTTTGACCCCCTCCTAATCCAGACCAAAAAGCCTAAATTTGTTTCACAAACCACTAAAAAATTTTGTTTTTTATGTGTAGTATTTTCGACCCCATAATTTAATTGTTTAAGTTCCGCAACTGACATCATGCATGCAAAACCCTCGTAACATTATAGTTATTGCACCATAATATTTTTGAGTTACATGCAAATGGGTATTATGTACATAATATTTTTTTACAATCCCTATTATGAATAAAAATTATACCAAAATTAAGTATTTAAATTTAAAGGATGGATTGCTTTTTATTGCGTGTATCCACTTTAAAGTAAATTGCACTATGCTTTTGGCTTGTTATTTAGGAGTGTAGTGGAATGATTGGTAGGAGTATGGGTATAGTTTCTAATAGTATAAGTATATTCTCTTTAACTTAATCTTTAATTAATGCTATATGATACAGATGGTGACGAGAAACATACACATAAACAAGTCGATCTGTGAAATTAGGTCAGTATTGTTAAATTTATGTTTCATATTACAAAAATACACACACTAGAGGGGTACCCGCGCGATGCAGTGGGGAACACAACACACTGACATCAATGACGGAACTTGTACAATTAAATTGAGTAGTCGAAAATAATACACATAAAAAATCAAATTATTTAGTGCATTTGTGAAACATATTCGGTCTTTTGGCCTAGATTAATTAGGAGGGCCCAAACACTATAATTAATATGAAATAAACCTAGTGGGCTGAAATAAATACATCTGAGCAAAAACGTGGGGAAAAACCATTTTTTTAGGATTTGTGGAACAGATTTGAGCTTTTGATCCGGATTAGGAGGGGCACAAACACTATAATTAATATTAAATAAACCTAGCGGCTGAAATCAATACTTCTAAGCAAAAACGTGAGGGGAAAAAACTTTTTTTTTGTGAAACAGACTTGGGCTTTTGATCTGGATTAGTAGGGGCCCAAACAATATAATTAATATGAATTAAACATATTGAGCCGAAATCAATACTCATGAGCAAAAAAATATGGCTCATCTGTCCCTTATTAAGTTCCTCACCTAACTAACACAGACACTTGTAAAGTGTTTGAACAATTAATTGGTGAAATATCATATAAATTTGAAGGTTAAAAGTTTATAAAATAAAGTAAATATGACATCGTTTTAAGAATTTAGTTACACAAAACCGATTGTTTACCTGATTAGATTTCTATAGTAACTTTGTTATTAATTGTAATAATTAACTACATAACTAAAGTTGAAGTCTAACTAATTTATGGTGTTTATAATCAATATTATTCAATTACTTTTTTTTATTTAATCACATAATTGGCATATGTGTGTAAAATGATTTTCTTTTTTCTTTTTAAAGTAGTGTTTGTTTGAAATAAGGCATCCCAACGGGGGGTCGTTCTTGATTTTGTTTTACAAGAGGTCTTTAGCCATTGGCAAAGACGATTTATTCCCCACCCCTAGATCTGCGAGTTGGTGGTTAGGGAAAATGTAT
This sequence comes from Smallanthus sonchifolius, assembly GCA_023525975.1. Taxonomy (NCBI): domain Eukaryota; kingdom Viridiplantae; phylum Streptophyta; class Magnoliopsida; order Asterales; family Asteraceae; genus Smallanthus; species Smallanthus sonchifolius. The sequence goes on along the minus strand of CM042027.1, from coordinate 12,886,264 downwards.
GACTTCTCAAACCATCACGATAAGTATTGGCGATGCCTCTATATATTTTCCTGACCAATAAAAAGGCCAACTTTGAGTTATCGTCAATGACAATGGCGATGTCTTGGGAAGTCATACATTTTCGCTCACCACCAACTAACAGTTAGAGGTGGGGAAGAAATCGTCTTTACCAATGCCAAAAGGGCCCTTTGAGAAGCTAGATCAAGTACAACCGCCGTTATGACGCATGAACTCAAACAAGCATTATAAAAAAATGAGGATTTTCTCTCTACTTCTCAACGAAAAGGTTACGATTGATCTTTTCTAATTTTTTTTTTGCCGTTAAAATAAGTTTAAATGGACATAAAACATGCTTGAAACTTTTGTTTATTCTCCAAAAAGTAATAATCTCCATAAAGAAAAAAATTATGATAAGACAATGATGTGCATATAGATTTACAAGCATTATGGTGCCATCTACTTTTGATGTTCCTCCTACTTCACCTTACTCTTTTGCCAAAAATAAAAAAAGAAAAAAGAAAAGAAGAATAAACACGCACACCGTCTTATTGATAATAAGTATTGAAACTTATCATCATAGGATAACTCAAAAAGATTACCAATTAAATGAGACGTGTTTAACATGTTTAAGATATATCGGTAGTATTTTATAGATGACTATATGTACAATATTCATTTTATTATGATAAACGACAAATAATTAAGCATATATCAATAAAAAGAAATTCCACTAAGTTTTCAGGGGTGTTAAAACTGTTTACTTTTTATAAAAACTGTGTACTTTATATTAATTTTAAAATAAACATTGTGGAAAAAGCCTTCGCACTATTAAAAAATGTTAGTAATGTATTAAAATACAATAAATAGATAAATAATTTAAATAAACAATAACAAAACTCCTCAATTTGGTTTAATATAAAAAGAGAAAACAAGCTTAATTATTTTACAACTTGTAGCTCTTGATGGTTTGAAAGGACAATGATATATGTATACACGGAAAGATTACAATAAGAACTGGTTTTTTTTGTTAAGAAACACTAAGAAATGGGTGAAACGAACTCCGACTGAGCCATTCCAGCGGCGTTGAAACCGTCTCATCAAACTTTAATCCGGACTCAAAAACCTAAACCCCCTCCACCCGCACCCCCGAAAAACCTAAACCCCCCTCCCACCCCACCCCACCCCACCCCAAAAAGCCTAAAACCCCCACCTCTCAGAAACCTAAACCCCCCACCCCACTCCACCCCACCCCACTTAAAAACCTAAACCCACCCCCAAAAAACTAAATCCCCCACCCCCACCCCTTAAAAACTAAATCCCCCACCCCCACCCCTTAAAAAAAAACCTAAACCATAAAATCTAAACCCTAAAAGCTAAACCCTAAGGCTAAAACCATAAAATTCAAATGTAAAATCTAAGCCTTAAAAGCTAAACCCTAAAAGCTAAGATGGTAGAGTTCGACGAGACGGTTCCAACGCCGCTGAAATTAGCTTAATCGGAGTTCGTTTGATATCGTTTCTAAGCGTTTTGATCATTTCTTAGATTTGTTAGCGAAAACTATTTCTTATTTGAACCTCCCCATATATATATATATACCTTTGTTAACCTCCATCGCGTTGAGTTGGCACTGTACGTCTAATGGATATTAAGGGAAGATGTGGTGATGTTGAATGTAGGGATGCCAATCAAACAAGATATTTGATTATTGTAAACATTTGTATAAACTTAATCTACAGCAATGAACAAGAGAGAATGTGTAAATGTGAAACTTGTGATTATAATTTACAAGTTTATATAATTACCCTAACCAGGTATTTATACTAACGAGTAGCTGATATAACTAACGAGGTAATCATTTAACTAACACATTAACTAACTATATTTTATGGTCTTAACAATTATAAAACCACGTATATAACAAAACTATTAAACAAATGGGTATCACCGACGGAAGCAATTCGTTGAAACCCCCAAAAACAAAGTCAAAATATTCTTTGAAATTTAGCGCTATATTTCAAATAGTTGGTTTGGTGGGAAAGCACTACCGACGGAACGTCCCTAGCAAATCCGTCGTTGGTTAGATTTTCAATAAGAGTCTCGGTCAAGCTTTTCATGTGACAGCTGTCGGTGTGGGTCCAGGAATCTGTCGAAAGGTCACCGGATTGGATTTTCAATCAGATTCTTTAGCAGGCTTTTTAAGGTTTGTCAATGTTTTTCTCTTGACAGACTATCCCTCGTAAATATGTCAGTATTATTATCTATAACATTCCCACGACTCCAACTCTTAATGGCAACCCAATATCAATCAAACCAGAAGTAGTAATGCTTGTTCAATTTCATCATTTTTTCGCCCCCTGCCAAACCTCCTCGTTTTATACCCTGGATGTTTGATGTCTGTGATTAAAATGTTGGAACTGATGAGATCAGAATTAAAATACTTAATTGTATGTGGCATCATCGTTTATGCAAGGTGAGTCACCTTGTATAATGAAGATAGAATGCCGACGGGGTTTTGGAATCCTCATTTTTGTATGTGGTTTAACCGTTGACGCAGGTAGTGGCGGATCCAGGAATTATTTTCAAGGGGTTCACTGTTTTTAGATGCTTCAATATCATAGGGTCGTACATAAAAAAAATTCGGGTCGGGTGAAGTTCATCACATAACAGAAATACGATAACATAATAAAAAACATCGTTATAAAAAAAATCGGGTCAATTCACTTATTTGAAGATGATGATTCAAGGTTTGATGGTGACGGTGCTCTATAGAAATATCTTTTAATATCCATAATAGATTAATAGTACTTAGGAATCAAATTCAAATTAAAACATCTAAAATCTTAATAACATCTAAAATTCAAATTAACATCTAAAATCTTAATAACATTTGAAATTCAAATTAACATCTAAAATCTTAAGAACGTCTAACATTTAAACTAACATTCAAATAAGTAATCAACAAACATTAAAATTAACCCTAACAACAAACATTCAAATTAACCCTAACAACAAACATTCAAATCAACATTTAATCTAACATGTGGTCTGTGGGCAGGGGAGCACCGAGGAGCAGGCGAGCAACAGTGGGCCGTGGGGTGGGCGGCGCCGGTGGGCAGGTGGACGATAGCAGTAGGTCACGCAGGTGGATGCTAGCGCTGCCGAGTCTTCTGAGTTGTTTTTTTTTCCTAATTTCTCGTTCACTCCTCGATCTATCTATCCCTAATTTCTATTTTTCTTTGTTCTTTTTTCCTTGGTACAACCCAATTGAAGGCCCAACAAAAAACAAGAAACAATTAAATAAATTAAAAGGTCTGGCCCACCATACGTAATCAGCTAAAAAAAGGTTTTAAAAAATGTAGGTCAAGGGATTCGAACCCACAGCCTACATGTTATAATGCAAAGCCTAAACTACCACACCACTTGTTTAACTTTGTAAAGGGGTTCACCCCATTTTTTTTATCTAGCATTACACTATAATTTCGAAACTCGGAGGGTTCCTGTGAATCCCCTCCGACATACGTAAGTCCGCCCCTTGACGCAGGACACCTAGGAAACACATAGATTAATGTTCTCATCGCAATTGAATTATTCTTGTTTGTCGGATATTACCCCATTGACACATAGAAAGTCGTCCATGTTAACAAGTTATGATGATTTACCAATTTAGTTAACGAAATATGGCGTTGGTGTGTCTCACACTTAACAATGATGGTCTGCATTAGGGCAGTGAAGATCGTCTATTTGCATCTGTGAGGTGGAGCGTTTATTATAGTTTGTAATATTTGAAAATGAGTTGTAATACTTGAAAATGTAATGTAACTTGTAATGTATTTGTAAAACGCTAAAATTTAATATGTTTGATGACTTATTTGGACCTATTGTGGCTTCAAAAATCATCGAGACTAAATCAGTCAAGTGTTTGAAAACAAAATGCCATGTTATGGCCTAACATGACGTGTATAACAAAATCAATGGAATAACGCATTATAGCATTATAAGGGTTGTGAAATTTCAATTTGAAGCAAAATTCGTCGGCACATCCATTGGTAATTACCGATGGAGTACTTTGGTTGTCACGACGCTCATATTTTTTTAGGATCGCAGAGCCATTCGGGTGTGACCCAATGTTCAAGGGGAGGTTCCTCAGATCCTGATCATCGGAACGAGCTTAGGATAGACGAAGATGGCGGGTATGTTATTAAGTTTTAATTATATTACTTTCTATTATTAATAATTACTAATTATGTTTCTTAAAAATCATCTTACTTAGGCAGATTTGATGACAATCGTGTTACCTGGAAAGCAATTAACAAGCATACTCACGAGTTGTTTTGAAGGTCCTTGGTGTTTGACTGATTTCATGTAAGTATATATTTAACCGTTATTCTCGTACTTGTATATTTAATTTTATTATCATTAACATTGTCTAATTAGTGTATGTATGGTCAGTCTATTTATCGATTAGATCCTAACATAGATGCTCAAATCTATTTTGGCGGACCACAATGATTTCGTCGCTGCAAAGGACATTATGAGGGATGTATGAGTTGATGTAGCGGAAATTGCATTCGCTAAAGATGGATGGGTTCCTTGGCACCCGAAGCTCGACTTCAACGTAATCACGTCGTATAGTCCTAGCTGGATATCACAGCTTGTTTGGGAACAGATGATCGACATGGTATGCAATTATTACATATTTTTTAATTTTATATATTTATTTTTTATACTAATATGGTAGGATTTTTGTGAAAGGAGTGGAAACCGAAGGCAAGGTCAAACAAGAAAATTTGTGACACGAGTATGGGGGTATTCATCGCGGCACGTCATGGGGGACGATACCGATGGCACACCACCGGAAGAACATGGTAACTGATTTAATTCTAACGTGTTTTAGCATTTGTATTTTTGTTAATAAGTAATTCACAATTTAAATTATATATATCTTTGTAGAGAGGGGAAAAGGGTGTTGCAGAGGTATTCTCCCAATTGGATTATGATCCGATCCATGTAAGCCCAATATGGCAAACCCATTAGGTTTCTCCTCCCGGTTATCTTCTTTCCATGACTTCTGAACCGAGCAAAACCAATCCAAATTCGTATATCGATCCGGAAGAGCAGGATTGGAAGATTACAGATCCAAGATCTCCGGATAAAACTCAAACCAAAATGAATCTCAAGTTTGCAGCACTAGAAATTATAAAAAGAGCTCAAACCAAAACAGATCTGAAGGTTGGCACGGAGAAGATGAGATGCGGTTGTTGTCGTGTCCCACGGATGGAGTCAATGTTGCTGCAAAAATCCACCGAGAGGATTGTCTGGATCTTCACAACAATTTAGGAGAATAACCGGTCACATCTCATCCGCTCATCCTCACTCTAGATCTGCAAAATCAACAACTCGTTAGAAGGGGTCAGAGACCGGAGTCTCTGAACCACCCTCCGACGCCCAAGTCAGTGATCAATTCCACCATTAAAGTGTATAAGTTATGAATATAGAATATGTATCAAGTGAGAGAGAGAGAGTCAGAGAGAAAGAAGATAACCTCCTATTTATAGGTAAAGGGAGAAGAAACCTAATCGGCTTACCATATTATGTTGGATCATGATCCAACTAAGAGAGAGAGTCAGAGAGAAAAATGTATCCTCCCAATTGGGTCATGATCTAATTATAAATTACTGGTACTACGACTTTTAATTTTCTGTCGACAAAATCTAATTATTGTGTTGTGTCACTGTTGAAAAAAAAAGGTGTGGGCTGGAGGGGGATGTTAGAGGTTTGATTATTAGTCACACATTTTTATTTGTCGGATACGAAAAGGTTAGGAAAAATCTATTACTGATTAATACTAATTAGTGAAAGTTTTTGCACTATCATGTCACCCACGAAAACTGAATGTAGTCTTGTGCTTAACATATCAACAGATCACAGACTTGGGAAAAGAAGAAGTTACGATTACAACTCATCCTAGCAACAATATATATAATATATATAATAGTCACGGCTAGAAAATATGTATATTTTCTAAAAAAGATTCTGACAAGTTACCGATAAAAGAAATTTTCCCACAAGTTGTAGGAAAGTGGGTCACGATTTTATTAAAATTATAATAAAAAAAATAATAACGATACTCTCACAACATAGAACACAAACCCATAAATAATTATTTATATAACGCATATATAAATACAATTATTTACGTCCAAAATTGGTGAAAAAACATTTTCACTAAAATTTTTCCAACACAAGTTAGCGACAACTTTCCGACAAAACAAAAACAAAAGGTAATCATAATATTTCTTACAATTTTTTGACAAGTTTATTAAATAAGTTAACTTATTTATTGAATATAATAATCGTCGGAATATTATCGGAAATTACCGATGAAAGATTTTGTTGGAAAATATTTCCTATGGGGATTTTCCAACAAAATTTCTTTGTCAAAATCTGCTGTCACAAATTTTTTGATTTTTTTTAAAGTGTGTCATAGTGTCGCACTCTTTGCATATTTAGCCATAAATCTGAACACCTGGTGTTGGCGACCATTTAAATTGATAAGGCAATAAAACAGATAATTATCGCGGCTACAGAAGGCGCAGCACGTGCAGAAATCTGACATGGAACACAGCTAATAACCTCTGTCTGTCTGTCTGTAGGGTTCGATGATGATCGATAATGAGTCGGACCAAAGAAATTGATTAGGGCCGGCCCAACAGTGGAAAATAAAAACCAAGCGCATGGTCCAAAACTTTGGTACTACAAACAAAGCTTGTTCACATAAGCCTTAAGGATTAGCGATGGATATACTAGAACTTTTATGACATTGTTTGTTCCATAAACCTTTTATATATATAAACTTTTGTAACTTCAACTACAAACCTTACAGTTTTTTTATTACCTTTCCGTTTAAAAAACCGAACGGTTTAAAAAAAAGTTTAAAACCGGTCGGTTTAAAAATGACGTTACAAAATTAATGTTGAGAAGTAGATAAAAACAGGCACATCGTAAAGGTATAAACAGAAAACAAAGAAAAAAGAAAATATTAGTGGGACACGTGGCATTAGAGGTGGGCATTAGTTGGATTATCCGGAACCTGACCGGATTTTTTTGGAACCGCCGGATCTGGGACCGGATATATGGTTTTTTAAGAAACCGGATCCAAATCTGATAAATCGGACAAATTTGGAACCGGACAAAATCAGACACAAAATATCCGGATCCAACCGGATAAAAGCGGATATTTTGTCAGATCTGGTTCCAAATCTCATACCCCAAAACTGGATCCGATCTGCAACCGGTTCCACTGGATCCGGTCCTTAACCACCGTTGACTTATCCGATCCGGATCCAGTTCCCAAAAAAATCCTATTTGTGCACCTCTACGTGGCATTTTATGATTGGCTGAAAAAAGTAAAAAAAAAACATATAGAAAAGTCTAATATTAAGCCGAGCCTCCCTTAGATCCCCCCGCCGTCTAGGAAAGTTTCATTGTCGCTGATGGCATGTAAGAATTAAAACTTACTTAATTTGTTTACTTTAATTATTTTTTAAAACTCATATTTGTCTTATTTTTACAGTTTTTCTATTTTCTATTTTCAAGGCGGGCCGTAGATGTATGACTATATTGAAGTCCTTGTTTGATGGCCCTCGGTGCTACTAGCATGACGTACCCATTGAGCACCGTCGGATCTTGTTTGAAAGGTTTGTGGTAAGTAACTTTAACTAGGAGTTTGAATTTTATATAAATAATGTTGACTGATCAAGTGTATACGTATGCGGCAACATTAATGTTGACCTCCTGAGCACGATGTGGCGATCCACACCCGATGGGATTATGTGCACAGCGATTACTTTCGCGACATGCTCAGAGAGGCCAGTTTGATAGCAACGGCAATGTAATATCCAAGATATTTTCGATATAATTTTTCCTACACCCGTACGCATATCGAGCATTCAAATCTTAAGAAACTTATTCTCAATTAATAAAAACTATTATAATTGGTATATATATATATATATATATATATATATATATATATATATATATATATATATATATATATGGATGTACCTTATAAAAAAAAGGGGTATTTAATCTTTAAAACTTTTATAGGGTTATAATTATATAAATAATAATTAATAAGCCCTCTATTAATACTTAAACATATAAACTAAGAATCCTATAACTTAATTCTTTTAAGATAATAAAGAGAGTATAAAACCTATATTTAGCGTTATAAAATAAAAACTTATTTATAAAAGGTCTAAGGACTAAAACCGTCAATTTCTGAAACTTATTTTACACTTGAAACCACTTTTTAACATAAAACGTTAACACCTCTAAACTACGGGGACCGAACTTGTAATTAACCCAAACCCTCGAGTTTGAATCTAGCCCAAAGTTCGAATCCCGCAATGACCGTTTTTGAACGCGTTTATTCGAAAACGCGTGAAACGGACGAATTCAATGCTTCCCGAGCACCGAAGCAGGCGTGCGACCCTAGCCCGAGACATTCCGATTATCGATTCCAACTGTAACACGGCGTGGGCTCGATTTTAGAACCGCCATTACTCAACCATGAACTCCCCAACCAATCTAACATTAAATCGCAACATCGGGTATAAATATCAATAGGGGTTCATCGACGATATCACACTCCAACTCCTCATACCCTCAATTCGTCGATTCGCACCTGCTTTACTCGATTTGAGCTCGTGAACGACCTGCACTGGACCCGACTCTTTCTCCCTCGTCTCAGCATCGTTCAAGGTAATTCGAATGGTTATTTTCCTTCGTCTTCATACTGTAAACAATTGCCCTCTGTCAATTTATTGACAGAGGGATTTCCAACTCGTATTTGAGGAATTTCGTTCCTAGGGTTCATGTGGAAAGAGGATCGATTTGGGTCTTGAATTAAAAGATTTATGTTTCTGTGTGACATTCCGGATTTTTTTTAAAATTACGCTTTTGTAATACATAATATGTAATCGTTGTTCTATTTAATGAAATGCAAATGTTTCAATTTAATTTTGTACAAAATATATATATATATATATTTTATTTTATGAATTTAAAATAATTAAAATTTTATAAGTTTTAAACTTATATAAAATTTTATATAAAAATCTACATTTAAAAAGTTGCATATTTAATAAAATAACATATTTTAATAAGATTAATAACTTTTATAATAAAATAAGTTTATAAAAATATTTTTGTTTTTATTTGATTTAAAAAAAAAAAAAAAAAATTAAATTAATTTATTTAATAAAAAGTTTAGGGTTCGTTTTGTGATTAACCAAACTAGAAGGTTTTAAAACTAAAATCGTTTGAGGGACTGTTTCTGGACAAACCAAACCTCAGGGACTCATCCGTAATTAATTCAAGGACTAAATTAAAACAAGATCAAACTTCAGGGACCAGTTTTGCCAATACCCAATTCGTATTCCCGGTCGCCCCCTTCCCCCATTGTCCGGCGGTCCGAGCTTTTCTCCGGCGACCCCCGCGACAAGGATGTTTCCCTGCACCTCGACACCCGACAAAAGCATCCCCGACTTCGTCTCCCCCACGCGACAAATACCCCTCGACCAATTTGTCTCCCCATCATCCCAATCGTCTGATTGTGTTCATAGCCGAAAGTTCACACCTCTAATACGGCCCCGACAGTCAACCTCCACGCCTGCAAGTGATCTCGTTAGCTTCGTCTCGTCCAGAAGAATGTCCAGACACACTCAATTACATGTTTCATTATAAGGATTGGGCTCGGCTATAAATGGCCCTTACCAGACCTGTTCGAGCTCTCCCACCCCCTTCCACCCACTCTCACTCCAAATTGAGACTACCATCGCCTTCGCCATCCTCAGACGAAGCTGTGACCAGATTATAAGACTCAATCCAATTCAAATTCTGGAATTCAAGTTCTTGGTATTTTCAAACAAAAAGCTTTGCCGACCAGACACTTCGCGACCAAGTTCGAACTTCATTTCGGTTCCATTAGCTTCTGTCATCATCAGGTAATCAATCCCAGTCGAAAACTCGGCAATCGCACGAGGATTACCGGGCAAACCCAGTGTCCTCGGACACGGTTTGCCGGTCACCGAGGTCCAGCGATCTTGATTTGCCTTGTGTATTTAATTTATTCGATACACACATAACCAGCGATGGGCAGTAGCCCGGCTGGTTATGCGTGTGTGTGTTTATGCTGTAGGTCACGGGTTCGAGCCCGGTTGGCCTTCGGCCCATTTTTTTTTACTTCTGTTTGCATTTTAATTATTTTATTTAATTTACCTAACTTATTTTAATAACATTTTTATACAATAAATACTAAAACGAGTCGGTTTACTCGTTCGTTTATTTTAAAATCGATTAAACTATATTTTTATAAACTATCTCATTTTTATAAATCTTGTAATATTTTATAAACTTATTAAAATACATTATAATATATAAACTATCTCATTTTTATAAATCTTGTAATATTTTGTAAACTTATTAAAATACATTATAATATATAAACTATCTCATTTTTATAAATCTTGTAATATTTTGTAAACTTATTAAAATACATTATAATATATAAACTATCTCATTTTTATAAATCTTGTAATATTTTATAAACTTATTAAAATACATTATAATATATAAACTATCTCATTTTTATAAATCTTGTAATATTTTGTAAACTTATTAAAATACATTATAATATATAAACTATCTCATTTTTATAAATCTTGTAATATTTTATAAACTTATTAAAATACATTATAATATATAAACTATCTCATTTTTATGAGTCTCATAATATTTATATACATTTAAACACAAATACACACCTATACGTATATAATAATACCCATTTGTCTACATAGGGTATCAACGTGCTTAGGCTTCCACATACTTATCACCTACACGCGTGAAATACCCGCTTGCAAGGTGAGTTACATAGCCCCTATTTTACATTTTTATACGTTTTGGGGTGAAACATTATACATGCTACTCACATTGTTTATACGTGTTATACATGAGACTATATGCTTATTCTTTGGATGTACATACATTTAAACACAAGACAACCAACTGTAATATTGATAGATCTATTGTGCCTGACCAGCCCACCCGGTTAGGGTGTTTATTACTGCATACTCGGATATAACCGCGTGTTATATTCAATCATACCGGATATAGTGGGTAACTATATTCAAGCATACCGGACTTAGCTGTTGTGCTCTGTTCAAGCGCGTCAAACTCGGTTTGAATTGTGATTAAATAAATGTTACATCCTATGCTATGTTTAACAAGATAAACAATGAGTTGCAAAACGATTTACACTACTATTTACTGGATTTACTAAACCTATGTACTCACCAACTTTTTAGTTGACACTTGATTTAAATAATGTTTCAGGTTTGGATATGTGACTACTTGCCGAAGGTCTCTCCACTTAGGAACTATGGACCTAGTTAAATAAATTAATGTTTTGAACTAGACTAGGTTATTTGAAATGTATTGTATTTGGAACTTGTTGTCTTTAAATTAAATGAATGAATTATGCAACCTTTAGTTATCATGTGCTTTTGAACAATCATCACATTGTCCGCCTCGATGATTCCGCCATCGGTCGGGGTGTGACAGATTGGTATCAGAGCCATGGTTATAGGGAATTAGGTTATTAGACACAATGACCTAGACTATAACCCTAGGACTCCCTTTTATGTGTTATGTGCTAAATGATTAATTGCTATGTGAATTATTTGTAGTTAGGTATTATTTGAATTTTCCCAAGTTTGGTACATGAGACTTATACACATACATACAAGACTTTGATACATGATACATACTTTACATACACATTTGATCTACACACTTATGCAAACAAATACACTACAAATCCTTGTCCATACTCTCTCCTCATCCATATAAATTGCAACATTTCTACACATTTTATACACATAAACTCTCAATTCTACTAAAATCTTAAAATCTCGTCAACGACTTAATTTCTTGAAACCAGTAAAGGACACGTGCAATCTGGAAGGGTGACACCTGTACATTGGGTTTTCTGTCTAGGAAAGCATTTCGTATAAATCCAAATAAACGGACCCGTATGCTTTCCTGGGAATTCCTGACGTGAGTGTTTACCTATAGGCTAAAGCATGTCTCTTTGAAAGTTTTGAGGAATTATTTAACGTTGATAAGTCAATGTATTCGCAAGGATACGATCCGAACTTAAACTCAAAATCTGGGGACATTATAGCAAAATAGGAAAAACTAGACGAACATGCAAAACAAATCATTATTACGGGTGCACACGTAATAACAATTTGTGGTGCATGCAAGTCCCGGCAAATTTCTATTATGCAAATAATGATCTATAACATCATGTCCTACCCGGAAAGGATGACTTAGTTTCCCCTATCAACTTAGAATAAATACACACGCACTAGCACGCGTCATGATAAATCTCATATTTCTGCTTACATTATTTCCCGCTATAACTCGTATTTATCCGTCTTATCTAAAATATCCTTGTCTTTTCTTATGATGTTAGAATGCCTCCTCGACGTGCAAACTCTAGCACTTCCAACCCGGATCTTGCTACCCTTCTTGCCCAGCTAGTAGGGCAAATGACTCAAGCAAATAACAACAGTGACGGGTCTCACAACATCCAAGGGAACGGTGGTACCAACCCGCCTCATTGCACGTTTAAGCACTTTAACTCGTGCAATCCTACTAAATTCTTCGGAACTGAAGGTGCTACCGGCCTACTTCAATGGTTTGAAAGCATGGAAAGCACGTTCCTAAACAGTGACTGTCCCGATAATCTTCGGGTTCGCTATGCCACAAGTGTACTTCAAAAGAGAGCCCTCACCTGGTGGAACAGTGAGAAACGCACTCGTGGTGCTGAGGTTGCTACATCCTTATCATGGGATGATCTGAAAAAGGCCATGACTGATGAATTCTGTCCTCGGAATGAAATGAGGAAGCTCGAGGCTGAATTTTGGGATCTTGCCCAAGACAGCGGGGATAATCTGGCTTACACCACCCGGTTCCAAGAACTAAGTCTATTAGTGCCTCACATGATCACTCCCCTTGCTCGGGGAATTGAAAAGTACATAGGCGGCCTGCCTATGCAAATTCAAGATGCTGTGCTAGGAAGCAATCCTCCTACTCTTGAAGCTGCTATCCGTCTATCTGCTACACTATCCGACAACCATGTCAAAGCCGGAACCTTAACAAGAAAGGGTTCCAAGAAGGTTGTCTCCACTCTTGCAGCTGTCAAAGATATAAAACCCGAGTCTTCTAACCGCAACAAGAAACGAAAGGGTCGAAACTTTGCAGCCGTAATTCCCGCTGTACCTACTAATCAAGTGGCCCCTTTGGGTCAAAACCCGAAAATTTATCAGGGCCCGAATCCCCAATGCCAGACCTGCAAGTACCATCATCCTGCCAACTTACCATGCCGATTGTGTTCGAGCTGCGGAAAATATGGACACGTGGTCACTACTTGCCGTACCCGTCCTCCCGTCCATCAAGCTGCTCCAGCCATCCGTCCCAACTATCCGGCACTTCCCAATGGTAGGGCATGTTACGAGTGTGGAGACCCAGACCACTTCCGTGACCGATGCCCAAAACTTCATCGTCAAGGTGGTCCCCAAGGACGAGCGTTTAACATAAACGCTAATGAGGCACAAGCAAACAACGACGTGATAAACGGTACGTTTCTCGTAAACAATCATTATGCATCCATTTTATTTGATACCGGTGCCGATAGGAGTTTCGTGTCTCTTACCTTTGAATCTCAACTTGCTAAACAAAGAACGAAACTTGACAATCCTTATTCCGTGGAAATAGCAAACGGGAAATCTATTGCTATAAACTCTGTTATCCGCAACTGCGATCTCGAGCTTAATAATCATGAATTCTCTGTTGATCTCCTTCCAATGCAATTGGGAAGCTTTGATATTATAATTGGCATGGACTGGTTATCCAAGCACCATGCCGAGGTTATTTGCTATGAAAAATGCATTCGTATACCTCTCCCTTCGGGTGACACGTTAGTTATTTTCGGTGAAAAACCGTGTCGTGGTCTTCAAATCATGTCTTGCACATTGGCACAAAAGTACTTGCGGAAAAAGTACGTTGCATTCTTGGCCCACATAGTTGACACAAAGGACAAGGGTAAGAAATTGCAAGACATTCCAATCATCCGAGATTTTCCCGAGGTATTCCCCGAGGATTTACCTGGTCTTCCTCCCACTAGACAAGTGGAGTTTCGTATCGACCTTGTGCCCGGGGCAACTCCCGTGGCAAAAGCCCCCTATCGTCTTGCACCTTCCGAAATGCAAGAACTCGCAAGTCAATTACAAGAACTCTCATCCAAAGGATTCATCCGCCCGAGCCATTCACCTTGGGGTGCTCCCGTGCTGTTCGTAAAGAAAAAGGATGGATCGTTTCGAATGTGCATTGATTATCGTGAACTCAACAAGCTTACAATAAAGAACCGTTATCCTTTACCCCGTATTGACGATCTTTTCGATCAACTTCAAGGTTCAACATGTTTCTCCAAGATTGACCTTCGTTCCGGATACCATCAACTTCGTGTTCTCGATGAAGACATTCCAAAGACGGCCTTTCGAACTAGATATGGTCACTACGAGTTCATGGTCATGCCATTCGGTTTGACTAATGCACCTGCGGTCTTCATGGACCTCATGAACCGTGTGTGCAAACCTTATTTGGACAAATTCGTGATCGTTTTCATTGACGACATTCTCATCTATTCTAAAACGAAAGCAGAGCATGAACAACATCTTCGTTTGATCCTGGAACTCTTGAAGAAAGAACAACTATACGCCAAGTTCTCTAAGTGTGAATTCTGGCTAAAGGAAGTTCAATTTTTGGGACACATAGTCAACGATAAGGGAATTCATGTGGACCCGGCAAAAATCGAAGCGGTAAAGAATTGGAGTACTCCTAAGACTCCTACCGAGATTCGTTCCTTCCTTGGACTAGCAGGTTACTACCGTCGCTTCATCTCAAATTTCTCCAGGATTGCGGTTCCACTCACTGCCTTGACTCATAAAGGTAAATCTTACGAGTGGGGACCCAAGCAAGAGGAAGCTTTTCAAACTCTCAAGCACAAGCTCTGCAATGCTCCTATACTAACTCTTCCTAGTGGTAATGACGACTTTGTCGTTTATTGTGATGCATCCAACCAAGGTCTTGGTTGTGTTCTAATGCAACGTGGCCAAGTGATTGCATACGCATCACGTCAACTCAAAATCCATGAGAAGAACTATACGACCCATGATCTCGAGCTTGGTGCTGTCGTTTTCGCCTTGAAAATTTGGAGACACTATCTTTATGGTACCAAATGCGTGGTTTTCACCGACCACAAAAGTCTCCAACATATTTTCAATCAAAAAGAGCTTAATATGAGGCAACGACGATGGGTTGAACTTCTAAACGACTACGACTGCGAGATCCGCTACCACCCCGGCAAAGCAAACGTTGTAGCCGACGCCTTGAGTCGTAAAGAACATATCATGCTTCATAGTGCTTATATTCATAACGATATCCAAGCCCGTATTCTCAAAGCACAACAAACCTCGGTTACCGAGGGAAACATGTATCAAGAAATGGCATGTGGTGTAGAACTCTTGTTAGAAACCAAAGCCAACGGTCTATTGTACTACTTGGACCGTATCTGGGTTCCCGATCGCGACGATCTCCGTATATTTTTGATGAACGAGTCCCACAAAACTCGATATTCGGTGCATCCCGGAGCTGATAAGATGTACATGGGTCTCCGTCAGCAATATTGGTGGCCCGGCATGAAAAAGGATATTGCCCTTTTCGTGGCAAAATGCCTAACTTGTTCTAAAGTGAAGGCCGAACACCAAAAGCCTTCCGGACTCCTAGAACAACCTGAAATTCCCGTGTGGAAGTGGGAGAACCTTGCTATGGACTTTATCACCAAACTTCCACGCACTTCTAGTGGACACGATAGTATTTGGGTTATTATCGACCGACTTACAAAGTCTGCTCATTTCTTGCCTATTCGTGAGGACTATCGAGTCGAGAAATTGGCTCGGATCTACATTGATGAAATCGTAAGTCGTCACGGGATCCCTTTGAACATCATCTCCGATCGTGATTCGCGTTTTACTTCCCGATTTTGGCAGTCATTGCAATCAGCACTTGGTACTCGGTTGGATTTAAGTACAGCCTACCATCCTCAAACTGATGGACAAACCGAGCGAACAATCCAAACTCTCGAGGATATGCTTAGAGCTTGTGTTATTGACTTTGGTGGCAATTGGAATTCTCACCTACCACTGATCGAATTTTCCTACAACAACAGCTACCACACAAGTATTAACATGGCACCGTTTGAAGCTCTTTATGGACGAAAATGTCGTTCACCGATTTGTTGGAACGAAATTGGTGAAGCACAAATCACCGGTCCCGAGCTTATCCAAGAAACCACCGATAAAATTTTTCTTATTCGTGACAACATTCGAGTGGCAAGGAGTCGGCAAAAGAGCTATGCCGATAAAAGACGAAAACCCTTGGAATTTCAAGTAGGAGATATGGTTCTCCTAAAGGTATCACCTTGGAAGGGCGTAGTCCGATTTGGAAAGAAAGGAAAACTTGCACCTCGATATGTGGGCCCCTTCAAGATACTCGAAAGGGTAGGAAAAGTGGCCTACAAACTCGATCTTCCTTCAGAACTCACCAACGTTCATCCGACTTTCCATGTATCTAATTTGAAAAAGTGTCTAGCCGACGAGAACCTCCACATCCCTCTTAATGAAGTGCGTATTGACGAGAGGATGCACTTTGTTGAGAAACCCGTGGAAATCATGGACCGAGAAGTCAAGAAACTCAAGCGTAGCCGCATCCCCATTGTCAAGGTCCGTTGGGAGTCTAAACGTGGACCCGAGTTCACTTGGGAACGTGAAGACCACATGAAGACCAAATATCCGCATCTCTTTTCATAGCCTCCACTAGTCGAATTTCGGGGCGAAATTCCTCTAACATGGGGAGACTGTGACATTCCGGATTTTTTTTAAAATTACGCTTTTGTAATACATAATATGTAATCGTTGTTCTATTTAATGAAATGCAAATGTTTCAATTTAATTTTGTACAAAATATATATATATATATATTTTATTTTATGAATTTAAAATAATTAAAATTTTATAAGTTTTAAACTTATATAAAATTTTATATAAAAATCTACATTTAAAAAGTTGCATATTTAATAAAATAACATATTTTAATAAGATTAATAACTTTTATAATAAAATAAGTTTATAAAAATATTTTTGTTTTTATTTGATTTAAAAAAAAAAAAAAAAAATTAAATTAATTTATTTAATAAAAAGTTTAGGGTTCGTTTTGTGATTAACCAAACTAGAAGGTTTTAAAACTAAAATCGTTTGAGGGACTGTTTCTGGACAAACCAAACCTCAGGGACTCATCCGTAATTAATTCAAGGACTAAATTAAAACAAGATCAAACTTCAGGGACCAGTTTTGCCAATACCCAATTCGTATTCCCGGTCGCCCCCTTCCCCCATTGTCCGGCGGTCCGAGCTTTTCTCCGGCGACCCCCGCGACAAGGATGTTTCCCTGCACCTCGACACCCGACAAAAGCATCCCCGACTTCGTCTCCCCCACGCGACAAATACCCCTCGACCAATTTGTCTCCCCATCATCCCAATCGTCTGATTGTGTTCATAGCCGAAAGTTCACACCTCTAATACGGCCCCGACAGTCAACCTCCACGCCTGCAAGTGATCTCGTTAGCTTCGTCTCGTCCAGAAGAATGTCCAGACACACTCAATTACATGTTTCATTATAAGGATTGGGCTCGGCTATAAATGGCCCTTACCAGACCTGTTCGAGCTCTCCCACCCCCTTCCACCCACTCTCACTCCAAATTGAGACTACCATCGCCTTCGCCATCCTCAGACGAAGCTGTGACCAGATTATAAGACTCAATCCAATTCAAATTCTGGAATTCAAGTTCTTGGTATTTTCAAACAAAAAGCTTTGCCGACCAGACACTTCGCGACCAAGTTCGAACTTCATTTCGGTTCCATTAGCTTCTGTCATCATCAGGTAATCAATCCCAGTCGAAAACTCGGCAATCGCACGAGGATTACCGGGCAAACCCAGTGTCCTCGGACACGGTTTGCCGGTCACCGAGGTCCAGCGATCTTGATTTGCCTTGTGTATTTAATTTATTCGATACACACATAACCAGCGATGGGCAGTAGCCCGGCTGGTTATGCGTGTGTGTGTTTATGCTGTAGGTCACGGGTTCGAGCCCGGTTGGCCTTCGGCCCATTTTTTTTTACTTCTGTTTGCATTTTAATTATTTTATTTAATTTACCTAACTTATTTTAATAACATTTTTATACAATAAATACTAAAACGAGTCGGTTTACTCGTTCGTTTATTTTAAAATCGATTAAACTATATTTTTATAAACTATCTCATTTTTATAAATCTTGTAATATTTTATAAACTTATTAAAATACATTATAATATATAAACTATCTCATTTTTATAAATCTTGTAATATTTTGTAAACTTATTAAAATACATTATAATATATAAACTATCTCATTTTTATAAATCTTGTAATATTTTGTAAACTTATTAAAATACATTATAATATATAAACTATCTCATTTTTATAAATCTTGTAATATTTTATAAACTTATTAAAATACATTATAATATATAAACTATCTCATTTTTATAAATCTTGTAATATTTTGTAAACTTATTAAAATACATTATAATATATAAACTATCTCATTTTTATAAATCTTGTAATATTTTATAAACTTATTAAAATACATTATAATATATAAACTATCTCATTTTTATGAGTCTCATAATATTTATATACATTTAAACACAAATACACACCTATACGTATATAATAATACCCATTTGTCTACATAGGGTATCAACGTGCTTAGGCTTCCACATACTTATCACCTACACGCGTGAAATACCCGCTTGCAAGGTGAGTTACATAGCCCCTATTTTACATTTTTATACGTTTTGGGGTGAAACATTATACATGCTACTCACATTGTTTATACGTGTTATACATGAGACTATATGCTTATTCTTTGGATGTACATACATTTAAACACAAGACAACCAACTGTAATATTGATAGATCTATTGTGCCTGACCAGCCCACCCGGTTAGGGTGTTTATTACTGCATACTCGGATATAACCGCGTGTTATATTCAATCATACCGGATATAGTGGGTAACTATATTCAAGCATACCGGACTTAGCTGTTGTGCTCTGTTCAAGCGCGTCAAACTCGGTTTGAATTGTGATTAAATAAATGTTACATCCTATGCTATGTTTAACAAGATAAACAATGAGTTGCAAAACGATTTACACTACTATTTACTGGATTTACTAAACCTATGTACTCACCAACTTTTTAGTTGACACTTGATTTAAATAATGTTTCAGGTTTGGATATGTGACTACTTGCCGAAGGTCTCTCCACTTAGGAACTATGGACCTAGTTAAATAAATTAATGTTTTGAACTAGACTAGGTTATTTGAAATGTATTGTATTTGGAACTTGTTGTCTTTAAATTAAATGAATGAATTATGCAACCTTTAGTTATCATGTGCTTTTGAACAATCATCACATTGTCCGCCTCGATGATTCCGCCATCGGTCGGGGTGTGACATTCTGAGTATACACTAACGAGCCCGTAGTCGGGATGGTTAGTGTGTATGTGCGTACCGGTGACCCGGGCATGGACCCGAGTTCGAATCCGGGGAGCCGGGTTTTGTCCATTTTAATTTTTTTTAGCCTTTCCCAAACAGTTTTAAACTCTAAATTTTTTTTATAAAATATGTTAAACTTATATAAACCCAGAAATGGCTTTTATCTACACTTTTGTATTCTGCAACTATTTTAACTAAATTAAACTTAGTTAAAATTTATAAAAAACTAATTCTTTAAAAATAGTTGTAAACATTTAAAAACTATAAAAATACTTTTAAACTCTATAAAACTTATACAATAAACAGAAAATAATTTATAAAACTTATATTAACATAAAACTTTAGTTATTTTCTGTTTAAAACTTAAAACTTTAAATAAATAACCTATATAAATTTTATAAAATTTCACACTACTTAGGAAACATAAACTTGTAAAAACCTGTGATTTATTTAAAACTAAATCAAGACTCATTTATTTATTTCAAAAACAAGGAAGATATTCATACTTTATGTAGCTCCTAAATAATTTTAAACTTATAAACTTTATAAAAACTAAATGAAAACTTTAAGTATTTATTAGTAAACTTTATTTTAAGAAACTTTATCTAAAACCCTTATAAACTTATGAACTTTATAAACTTGTATTTAAAATATAAACCTTATAATAAGCTTCATTTATCGTGGGTTGTCTAAACTTAAAATGATATTCATTTAAACTTATGAAAACATTTTAAACATTATTTAACTATACATATTTTAATAAATACTTAATACTTAAATGCTTTAATAAATCGTAAATGATTTATATTGATACTTTTCAATTAGATAAATATTTTTAATAATTATCTATCCTTAATAATTATGCATTCTTGAAACGATTATAATAAAACCTTAATTATTATTCAAAATAATAATTATCATTATATATTCTTTAAATAATTATTATAAATCTTTAATAATTATTTATTTCTTGTATAACTATTGTTAAAACTTTAATAATTATTTGGTCTTTCATTTAACAATTACCTCAACTTCATTTACGAATACTTAGAAAACCATTTGAATTATTACTACCTAACTAGAGTAATTATACGACTTCTAAATAATTATTTTAATTAATGATTTTTCTAATCTATAAACTTATTAAACTTCGATATTCAAGTCTTGCGTCATTCACTTAAAACCTTTACTTTAAACTTGACTTTATAAACATAATCATTCTCGTCTCCCATTTGGAACCCTAGTCAATCTCGAAATCCTGAAATCCTAGATCTTTTGCCTTAGATTTGTAGAAACAAACTTAAATCTTTAGACTTGCATTCTTAGGCTTATTGTGAGGATATTCTCCCTCAAAGTCTTGCAAATACTTATCCGTATCGGATACTCCTTATCAATCCATGTGAGTATACTTAGCCCCTTTTTCCTTTCTATGCTTTTGGGGTGAAACATGTTCAAAATTCTTAAATTATACAATTCTTGTACAACTATGACTACGTGTTTATTCTTATGTTAAACTTGAGACTTGTATGCTTAGATTAAACTTAAAACTAGCATATTCATTAACTTTGATCAAGCCTATAGTAACAATGATAGATCTATTGTATTTGACCAATCCACCTTGATTGATTGACCCCTTCGGGGGGAGCCCTTGGTGATTGTTACTGAATTAAACTTTAAACTTGAGACTTATAAGGGTAACCTGCGGGTTATGCCTAAACTTGGTTGGAGGGTTGATATGCACAATGTCTAACATGCTTGTTTTCTCATACTTACATTATAGAATGCATGAATCATAGTGAATTGTAATTCTTCTCAAATACTTGTTAAACTGTGTCAAAACCTTTGTATCTCACCAACTATTTTGTAGTTGACAGATTCTTTCACATGTTTCAGGTTTACATCATGAGACTTATTCGTGATCACATAGGATGCTTTGGATCTAGACTACTTAAATTAAATGTTGTATTCGTATTATTCTTCCTTGTATTGAATCTTAAATTATTCATTAATGAAATATCGAAACTTTAATAGTTAACCTTGTGCTATTGAACAACCGCGTCCGCCCCGACGTATAATCCTTCGTCGGTTGGGGTGTGACAGGCAAGCACACGAAATGCGACCAAACGGGTATTTTGTCCCTCTAATTATGATTTTGACATCATCCGACTATTCCACCCGCGTTGGATAGGGGTGAGCAAAAAACCGAAATAACCAAACCGAAACCAAATTAACAAAAAAAAACCGCACCGAAAAAACCGACCCAAACTAAAACCAACGGTTTTGGTTTTGCATTTTTTGAAAACCAAAATTTACGGCTTGGTTTCGGTTTTGTATATTTTGAAAACCGAACCGAACAGAACCGAACATATACATATACTTGAATTATATATTGTGTGCATTCACGTTTCATAATATATAGTATACTATGTTGTTTGCTTGTATGTTAAAAGTGCATACATATTTGTGTTACACGTATTTATATTAATAGAAGGTTATTATTTATATTTATTGGATTTATAGATTATAATATTTATTTTTTATGTTGAGTATACTTTAAAAAAACTAATAATTTTTTTAGTCCAAAATATTTAGAGGCAAATGTGTGATAATCATTAGTTAATAAAAAAAATTAGGCTCAAAATTTCAAACTCAAGTTCTTTATTTTGGGCTATTTTTCTATTACCCCAAAAAAATTCAAACCCAATTGGTTTTGAAACCGAAAAAACCGAAACCGAACGGTTTTAAAAAACCCAAAACCGAACTTTTGGTTTTTGATTTGGTTTTACCCAAAAACCGACCCAAACCGACCCATACACACCCCTAGCGTTGGATTAGGGAGGAACACTGGTACGACATGATCGACCGGGTACATATCACTTTTAAACTAACTTAATACGTTTAAATTATATTGTTATATGATACGTACCATGACCAAGTGACTTCATTCCATGCATTACATGAATGCATATAGTAGTCTTTTGTTTACTTTCTTTATTTTCTTAATTAATGGTTAGTGGGTTGGGGTGTTTGGATTTCTTTTTCAAACCAACTTATTAACTTATTAACTTTTATAAGTTAATAAGTTGTTTGGGTTACCTCTCAAAACTACTTATAAAAGAAGATTTTGAGAAGGAAAAAGGAGATTTTGAGAAGTAAGTGAGAGTTACTTCTCAAAACTACTTATAAAAGTCAATAAGGAGAAGAAAATAAGTAATCCCAAACACCCATTTAATTACCAAATAATGGTTAGTTTTTAGTAGTGGGTCATGAGTATGGATTAGTGGGGTTAGTTGTTAATTTGTATGATTTCTATGCCTATAAAAAGGCTCGTTAGTTTATGAATGAAGAAGAGAAAAATTGAAGCAAAGTTTATATTTATGTTTATACAATTTTGATTATTTTGGGAGACCGCCGATCTCGAATCCAGCTTCTATCATTATACAAGTATGTATTTACTGAATAGTGGAAGAAGAAGGCGAATGCCGCTTGCAATAATCGGAACAAGAAGTACGTGATGACATCCGTCTGACACACCGGAGTCGATATCGTTTTCAACGCAGTGGAAGAGAATAGTGTTTCTGTTTAATAAATGCATTAATTAACTAACATAACACTGTAGCATGCGGAATCGGGAGTGGACCCCGAGATGAGCGTCGTGTACGTGAGGACCCACTCCAGAACGGATCCGGAGATGGGTGAGCGGGTCTGGGCTTATGAGAGGGCCTATGAGTATCTTGTAAGTTTTTCCTTAAGAAAAAAATAGTATGTGTTTCTTTTTTATAAATCAACACTTCTGTTTTGTTTTGTTAGACTGCATGACGTCTATAACACATGAAAGGACGAGGCGTCGTCTTCCAGCACACCGGTTGATCTGACCACCCTATGGTACCGGAGGTGTTCGAAAGGGCCGTATATCTGGGGTTGGGACCGCCACCGATCCCTATTATAGCCTTACAGGATCGCCCGGGAAGACCAGCACCAGGAGATCATACATCTTCATTCCGTGTGAGGTATGTACACAGTTGTTATTAATTTTTTCTATATAGAAAAAAACATATACTAATTAATAACGTACTGTAAATTTGTTTAACGTGTGTAAGATGCTGTCGTACTTGCCCGGTTTGATGTCAAAGGTACGGGAGCTTCGTGGAGCTCCCCAAAATGATGATGTGTTCGATCCCAGTCCTCGCGATTAGCTTTTTTTTATTTTTTTATAAAAAAAATATTGTATTTATTTTTGTTATTAATAAAAAAATCTGATCTATGGTTTATTTGTTTAATTTAGTTTAATAATATTAATAAAAGTATAAATTTGTGGTATTTGTATTGATAGAAATAAAAATAAAAATTATTTTTTTTAAATTAAACGAAATTACTGACGGTAGTCCGTCACAAGAATACCGATGGTATTCCATTGGTAATCTGTCGCAAATATGAAATCTGGGGAGAGAAATGTTGAACTTGGCTAGAGAAAGATCGGTCGGTAATCCGTCACAAAATTTTCAACGGCATTCCGTCATAAAACATATTTCCCACTAGTATTTTACCGACAGAAACCCGCCGGTAATGGCTTTTCCGACGGAACCGTCCATCGGTGAAAGTCCTGTTAATAATCCAATAACATTTGTAAAAGGTAGTTTAGTTGAAGGTGTACTTCTTTTTGTATATGTTGGCATGTTGCATATAGCATGAATTTGCTTCCTTTTTATGCTTAGTTTCTTCCTTCTGATTGTTGCATTTGCTCTTTCTTTTTCTTCATGAAGGTTCAGGCATTTATTACATTTGTTGCTTGGTGTTGCATTGAGGTAAATTCTCTCATTCTGTTTTTGCTCATGTTTATAGTTAAGCAGTTTTGATCTCTCTTAAGGACTCCATTTTCCGGTTTTTATTACAGTTTAGTGTTAATCAATCATATCTCAAACTGCATATTTTATTTTTATTATCAATCCGGCTCTTTGTATGTCAATTAACCATAACTCAAATATTTTCACATTTTTTTATATTATTACACTTGTTTCTACTCTGTTTTTATGCTGAAAATGATGTGCAAAATGAATAAAATTCACAACTTGATTCAATGAAAAGTACATAGCCAAGAGGCATCTCACCATACTTAAAAAGCAAAAACACCCAACAAACATCAACACAATTCAACATTCTGATTCTTAGTAATCTGTGGTTGGAAGACGCTCATGAGTACTTGACCCAATAAAGATGACCTCATAGACAAGTGCAGCTATACCCGCACCCAAAAACGGGCCTAGCCAGTAGACCCAGTGGCTGTTCCAGGTCCAGCTGACAACAGCTGGACCAAAGGACACAGCAGGGTTCATGGATGCACCATCAAATGCACCACCAGCTAAGATGTTTGCACCCACTATGAACCCAATTGCTAGCGGTGCAATAATCCCCAAATCGCCCTTCTTAGGATCAACGGCTGTTGCATACACAGTGTACACCAGTCCAAAAGTCATAACTATTTCAAACACCACCGCGTTCCATTCACCTATGCCCGACGATAGCGCAAAAGCTGATGTTTCCTGCACAAAATCCAAACAAATCAGTGTGTACTCAATTCTCACTTTAGTTTTAGTTATTTTTACTGTTATTTTGTTACTAATGAATATCTTTTAACTTACCAGACCACCGGTTGCAAACTTTAGAAGCAAACAAGCAACCACGGAGCCAAGCAATTGAGCGATCCAATACAAAACACTCCGCAAAAACGAAATGTGGCCACCCACAAACAACCCAAATGTCACAGATGGGTTCACATGACCACCTGATATGTTAGCACCAACTGAAACCGCCACAAATAATGCAAAAGCATGTGATATTGATGCTGAAATGAGCCCAGCCGGTGTCGCTGCTCCACCATCGGTTAGCTTGCCTGCGCACAAATATAAAAAAAATACTTTGTTTTGAAAACAACTCGTTTTTCAATAAAATTAATATCAAAATGTTGACAAATAAAAAATATTAAACAATTGTACGTATTTAGATTCCTTTAGAAAATTTAAATATTAGAAGTTATATTAGAGAAAAGTTAAACTATATTAAATGAATTATTAGAAAAGAAAAAAAAAGCAAATTACAAAATACAAAAATTTCAGTATACGTCTTTTAACTAAGGAAATTACAGAAAACGTTCTTTATGTTTGAAAAAGCTTGCACGTTACGTTCTTTGGCCTAACGACCGTTAAATTTTACCATTAAGTCTGGTCACGTGCCTTGCATGTGAAGGCAAATTGGTCTTTTCACCATTCTAGGGACTATTTTTGTAATTAATTTAAAGATCTGAATAACAAGAGGGGCGGTGAAAAGACCAATTTTAAACCCAACCCGACTTTGTATGCCGAGTTCGCGTTCTGTGAACCAAAATGTTTTTAAATTTCACCGGAAAAAAAACTCGTAATTTGCATGCTTCATGCCTCATAAGTAAGACGATGATCTCACCGAAAGCCATGCCGGCGCCTTCACCGGCGAAAACAAAAATGAGCATTGAAATGAACTCAGCAAGTGCGGCTTTTAGGGCGTCCGGCGATCTTGCATCCTCCGGAGTTCCGATGGCAATTCTGGAAATTGGCATTTTTGGCGCTTTTTAACTCTTTAATGTGTTTGTACTGCACTTGGTTAATGGTTAGTGACAGTTATATATAGAGGTGTATTCTGCAACGGTAGGGTTTAAAATTACCGGTTGCAACCCGGTAGCCGGTTTGGGATTAGGCCCCGTATTCCATCGGCGCCTCCAAGTTGTGTGGATGTTGGCACGTGGCATCAAGGGAGAAATTGTGATCGTCGATTGGGAGTGGGTGTAGTATTAGAACCGTCCAGATGTTGTCAGCCAATAATGGTATAGTTTTTAAAACCGACCTTTTGGAACTTTTTATAGTGCGTAGTGTGGTCTACACTGTCGTAATAATTTATTTGGGCAATTACTTTTTCTCGTTGATTTACGACTTTACATTTATATTTTAAGACGGTTAGAATCTAGTTTATTACACTTGTTAAATAATATAATATTTATATATTTAGTAATAAAAAAATTATATATTTAAAAACTCGTGTGGTACACATGATAAAAAAATTTGTATATTCTACGGGTTGACACTTTATTAATATAAAGAAATCTTATTCTAAAACTTGATTAGAATGACGAACCTTGACTAGGTTATATAGACTAATCTAGACTCGTTAGATCACAATACGAACGGTGTAGTTGAAATTCAAATTGCTAACAACATATACCAGCTTGTAAAGGAAGCTTCTAACCGACTTAGGCCTTATGTCCCAAGCCTCGGGAATTTGCCAACAAAATAAACGGTTTTCATCAATAACTAAAAGGGTTATTTGGTTTGGGTCGTATATGATGGGTGACGGAGACGACATGTAGAACACGTTGAGTTGGTTTGGGTTATTTGGTTTAATTTTTTTGAATTGTTATAATGGATAGTAAAGATTTGAAAGAGAATGTTCGTAATTTTTGAAAGGTTTATAATGTATTTATAGGTGAGTGAATATATTACTTTTTAAAATTAATTTTTTTTATCACCATTTGAAAACAATCGAATATTTTACTGTTGGAGGGGGATGCCCATCGTGGCCATGGTCACGCCGTGGACCACGCCTTGCGGAGTGGTGTTTCAAGGGGTGGTGCGGTGGCAAGCACTTGATTCCTCTCTAGCAGTGATCAGGTTCGAATGCTGCTTCCACTGGTTTCTTGCCATAATCACTTGAATACCACTTATCCAGCACAGGCTGCAATTTGCCTGATTTAATTGGTTAGCATGGTATTGACACGTCCGTAAGTTTACAAGTAAACAAGTTCTCATGGTTACCAAAAAAGAGTACCGACCAATCTTGTATGGCAACCAACACGTAAACCTTTCTTTTTAATCATTAAAAATTAATCACTTACCAAGATACAATGAAGCAATGTATGATTGTTCCAACAAAATTATAGTCATGGTAAACAATAAGAACAAAAATCAAGATTTAAACTGCTTGCCTGACTAACCATAAGAAGAAGAATCATTTTATATATCATTATATTGTGAGCCTTTGCAACTTCTTTGTACAGATTGGAATATACATCATGATTTACAAAAACAATGCTACATATAGAAACATTACAAAATCAATTATTTGCAGAACATTATTTGCAGAACAGAAAGATAAAGTTACCGTGTAGAACCAAGAAAGTGAGGCTGTAGTCCTTTTACAAAACGAGGCTGCGTCAATTTCGCATAAACACCATTCTTATTTGCAACAAGAAAATCATGAGTCCCACTTTCCACAATCTGGCCTCCATTAACAACCAATATCTTATCAACTCGTCTCATCATGGACTCTCTACGTGCAACTAAAATCGTGGTTTTGCTGCCAATTAAAAGTGTGTCAAGGGCCTCTTGCACCACACGTCTTGACTCGTGTTCTATTCTACTGTCTGCCTCATCCAGTAACAAAATGGGTGCGTTTTTCAGCACCACGCGAGCAATTGCAATTCTAAGTTTCTGTCCAGGTGTTAACTGCACTCCACCTGGACCCATTTTCGTGTCATACCCTTTAGGCAAACTGCTAATAAAATGATGTGCGTTTGCGATTCTGGCTGCTTCTTTGATCTCCGTTTCGCTTGCATTAGGTCTCGCATAAACGATGTTTTCTCTGATGGTTGTTGAGAACATTACAGGTTCTTGTTGGACCAAACCGAGCTGGCTCCTTAACCATCTTAGATTAAACTGTTTTAAATCTTTTCCATCTAAAAGTATCTGTCCAGAAACCGGATCATAAAATCTCAGAATTAAAGAAAGTAAAGTACTTTTTCCAGAACCGGAGACCCCAACTACACCCACAGTGTGTCCACCGTCAATTTTTACTGTGAAATCCTGCAACACCATGATATCTGGACTTTTTGGATAACAAAAGTGGACATTTTTAAACTCGATAGTTCCATACGCATTAACAGGTTTAAGAGCAGTGGAGTCATCATGGTTAATCTCAGGAACATGATTGATAATATCGAAAACCTTAACAAGATCTTTTCGTCTTTTGTCTGTGTTTGCTGTCATGATCCCGAACGGTTCCACCAGTGCAAATGTAACAAAAGTGAAGACGATGTATTCTCTAAGGGCCATTGGAAGGTCAATATAGTTGTTTCTTACTGAAACAGCAGTGTACCATAGTAGAACACCGTTGCAAGCGAAAAAGAGAAATCTTGAAAAACCGAACAGGAATCCAATTAACATTCCATGGAGTAAAGCTTGTTTGTAAACTCTTTTGAGGTATAAACTGTAGAGTCTTGATGCCTCATTTACAGCACAATATGCCATTACAATAGAGATGTTCTTTACCAAATCTTCCAGAACCACAGAAGCCTTCTTGTGAAGCTCCTCTATGCCCTTTGAGAATCCAGAATACCCCCTTCTCTGTATAATGAAGATTGTAACTAACATATTTTTCATGGATTAAACAATGAAAAAGGAAGATAAATTGTTAACAGACAAGAACCTGTGCAACTGTAGAGACAGTAAGAAATGGTATGGTGACCAAAGCGATCAACGCCAGCTTCCATTCTAGAGAGAATCCAATAACTATGGCAGCAAAAGCAGCACAAAAGTCTTGGATAAGAATACGTAGGCGGTTACTAAAAGCCGTGTGTGCGTACGTGGCATCGTTTGCTAATCGTGACAGCAAACTGTCACTTTTGTTTTCATCTTTATCAAACCATCCTACTTCACTCTCGAGCATGGCTGAGAACATCATTCTTCTGATTCTCTCTGTCATTTTTTCTCCCACGATTCCAAAGTAGAAGTGTTGCAAAACTGTGGCTACTAAAACAACGATAGCCATACAAGCAATTATCAAACACCATTTGTCAACATGAAAACGACTTGCATCACGTCTATAATATGCAGTCACTACCAGCCCGACAACATAGGCGAGGATTGGTCTAAGAGATCCAAAGATGGAAGCCCCCACACTTCCCAAAACTGCATACAGCCAGTCTGGTGAACTTAGCTTCACAAGTGTCCCTAAAAATGGCAAACTCTGGTGTTTAATGTTGTATTTCTCTGTTAACCAAGCCACATCACCAACTTGCTTACTAGAATATGGGGTGCCTTTGCGTTTATTGTCTGAATTAGATCTCATTTCAAGACCATCACCGGAGTCATTGGCATTGTGATTCTTACTTGGCAACCTGAAAAATACTACAATTCAAATAACCATCACAAACATACACCGAGAAAAAGTACAGTAATGTACCTTTCAGGAAGTTTGATTACTTCTTCACATCTAAGAAGCTCTGAATACAACCCGTATGAGTTAATCAGTTCATCATGTGTACCCATTTCAACACATTGACCAGCCTCCATCACAGCAATCAAATCAGCATCTTTCACAAGACTTATTCTCCTAGCAATCATAATAGTTGATCTACCAAGTGTGATCATGTGTAAGGTCTCATGAACAGCATTTTCTGCTTCCAAATCAAGTCTGCTGGTAACTTCATCAAGCAACAGAATAGAAGGGTTTGAAAGAACTGCTCTAGCAATTGAAATTCTTATCTTTTGTTCGTCTGTCAATGTTAAACCAACTTTACCTACCTATTGAACATCAAATTAATAGATTTAGAAAGTGTAAGAAGTTGGTGGTTTCAGGGCAAATTAAGATCCTACAGACAGACCTGAGTCTCGTATCCACTTTCAAGAGAGCTAATGAATGCATGCACATTTGCTATTTTAGCAGCCTCCTGAATCTGATCCAAAGTTATGTTAGGACGTCCATAAGCAATGTTATCTGATATGCTTAAACATGCTAAAGCAGGTTCTTGTGTCACAAGACCTATTTGGTGTCTCAGCCAATCTAGCTTCAGGCTTTTAATATTTACTCCATCCAAAAGGACCTCTCCTGCTCCCCATGACAAACATTCGAATTATAAAAATGGTTATTCCATAAATAGGTATGGAACTATGGTCTGGTTTCCGTTTCCGGTAACCAACTTCATTTTCACCAACAAAAAATATCAAGTTTTCAAAGAAAATAGATTTAGGGTAATTTGACATAGTTACCAGATAGAAAATGATTATGTCAGTAAATTTGGCCATGTCGATCTTTTATGATGTGGAGTTCACATCGCGCCTGAAAACAAGTTTACTTAGAAGATTGGTCTAAGTGAAAACTTTGAAAGTTTTTGCCTTTTTTTACTGCATTGTTGGTTATGAAAAACAGAAACCAGACCAACCTTGGCTACCATTTTATACAGTAACACACCTAAAAAATAATAAAGATAATAGAGTTGGATAATCTTACCCAGATTAGGATCATAACGGCGTTCCAGGAGACGAATCAAGCTACTTTTTCCTGATCCACTTCTTCCCACAAGTGCCACAGTTTTTTTCGCAGGGACAGTAAGGTAAAATGCACTTAAGATTGGAATTGCGGGACAAGAGGGATAACTGAAGAAAACATTGTGAAACTCAATCTTTCCTTGCACAGAAACTAAAGTATTTCCATCTGAATCAGCAGCAGAACCAGAGTGTCTTATAACCCCATAAAGTCTGTGTGCAGCTATGCGTCCTTGTTCGAATGAATATAGGTTCATAGAAGCCTGATTCAACCCACTACATGATAATATTAATAAACAAGTGGCAATAACTATAAGCCTATTTTTATTAATTAAAAAAAGAAGAGGAAAAGATGCTTACAGGCCACTTAAAACTGTAGCAAAAATGGCAATCAAAACTTCAGCACCATTGGATTTTCCACTTGTAACTAAAAACCTTCCTACCCAAAGTTGCAAAGCACAAGAACACATTCCCAATCCATATGCGAATCCAACTCCAAGTCCTTGAACAAGGCTCATTGTGATACCATGTTTTAATGTATCGTGAAGAGAAGATGCATAAGAATGCTTGGCCAATGCTTCATTTGTGAATGCATATAGTGTCCTAATATTCGACAGCGCCTGAAAAAATGTGTTTTATTCAATAAAAATAAAATCCACTAGAAGACCCACAAAGATATGTAAAAACCACATTCAAACATACAAGCACACACCTCTTCAGCAACGTTTGCAGCATGAGCATAAGCATCTTGAAGGTTTTCTTCAAATTTATGGACGAATACATTTGGAATCCAACCTGCAGCAACAACTAATGGACCGGTTGCTAATGCTACAGATGCAATCTGCCAGCAGTTTATAAATGCAAGCACAAGCCCACCCAAACATGCTGCAATGTTGTGAATATAATTTCGAACCTGACAATATAAAGATTGTTGTCTAAATCAAATACTCAACAACTAGAAGAAATAAAAAGAAATTCGAATTGTGGAAAATATCTATACCTTTTCACCTAGAGCACATTGAATTACTTGAACATCAGTCAAGACTTGGTTCATTATGTCCCCATTGTTACCATATGTATCGAAAAAGCTCATGTTTTGGTTCAATATTACTTGAACATACTTTGTCCTTATTACAGCAGCTTGTCTTTCAGCCGTAAGAATCCAACACCAAACCTCTGTAAGATAAATGCAAGTTCAAATTTACAACAACAAAAAGAAAATAATAAAAAAGAAATAAAAAGAAAAAATTAATGCATAACATTCATGTTAAATAAACCGGATTGAATATTTAACTGAATGTTGTGTAATTAGAATGATGAAGAACCCTCAATATATGTATACAAGTGATAAACCCTACTGAAACCTAGAAACCCCAGAGAAACCTACACAAATAAACCCTAATTATAGCATACTAATAACAATATTTAACAATTCATTTCAAAAACTAAATCTCAACTATCTTTGCTCAAAATTGATGTGGAATTTGTTACAAATATGTGCAGCTTCTACAAGCTAAATGCATTTCTTAAACTATAGTGGAAAGATTCATATAAAAGTTAGTGATGAAAATTACTTTAGGGGGCTATTATTGATTGGTACACCTAAAAAGTTCTTTTTTGACACCCTCTATATGACTCGTATAGCCCAATACGAGTCGTATTGCCCAAAAACTCAAACTATCAGCGACCACTACCAGACATGTCAAATCAGACACATTTGGTCACCAATACGGCCATATTGTGTCCAAAAATGCACAATACGGTCGTATTGTGTCCCGTATTGAACCTATACGACTCGTATAGAGCTCGAGTGTCAAAAGAACCTGGTTGGATGTCCGTATATCCTGGGTCTTACTTTATTTAAATGTGGAAAGTAACTTCTAATATGCAATAGAGTTTCTATCTTACCAATCCACCCAGCAGCAAAAACAGCCAAGCCTATATACACAATATACAGAGCATACTGCATATTAAAAACAACAATAACAGCATGTGAGTAATTCTGAAATAAACCTAAACCAATCACCCAAAAAAACATGTAACCAGTACCTGAGAAAAATGGTCGAACACCTCATCTGCATAACTATCAAAGCTCAATAAATGAATAATCTTTCCAAATATATGTAAATACACCGCAAGCGATGCACCATGAACCACCGCACCCAACGACCCCGCCACCATAAGAATCCAGTCAACTCCATCGGCACAGTTGAACAACGCCGTAAACGGCACTGCCGACGGCGGAATCACTTCCTCCTCAGAGTTATCATTCTCTTCTATACTATTGTGGCGACTGATGGTTGCCGGAGAGTCCGGAAACTCAGAATTCTCGGATACCGGCGTCAGAGGCCCCACGCCGTGCGGCGGAGACCACCCAATTTCAACCATCATTCCGATTGGAAGCTCAATTGAGGAATTTGATTATTGAAAGTGGAAGATTGTGAATGTTTAGAAGAAGTAATTAGAGATTTGGAGATATAAACATCAAATTGAGAATCAAAAGGTTGACTGTTTGATTGTAATTTGGGTTGTTGATTCTGTTTAGTGTATGTGTATGCTGATCTTCTCTCAAGCGTTAAAACAGAGGGAAGAAACGGTTAGTTTATTTTTTATGCATTATTTTGGAGTTTGTTTTCGTATTTATTAAAAAATGAATAAAACAGGGGGACTACTAATAGCACACGGGAATTGTTATTTGGACTTGGCCATATACGCATCGTATAAGGCAATACGATGCGTATAGCCCTTCACAATTTCCCATGCCTGACATCCTCGTACAACCTGGTCATTCCAACCCTATACGTATCGTATTCTGCTACTAGTCACCCATCACCTCGCTATACGCCCCGTATATGTCTATACGCGGCGTATAACGATGTGATGGATGACTAGTTGCAGAAAATATCTCGTACCTTATATACATCGTATTGGCCTATACGATGCGTATATGGCCCAAATTTTGTGTATTTAACCATGCAGAATTCTCATTCGAACGTATCCTTTAAAAATAAAAATTTCAAACAATCTCCCAAAAATTATAAACATGTCTTGGTGGTGGGATGGTAACTACGGTTTTCAGTTATATTCTAACGAGTCAGTGGAAAACAACCCGCAAAGTTCTGGCGTTCAAGAGGTGATCCGGGAGGAGGTCTCGTCCGACGTTTATTCTCATCAACGGGTGAGGCTTCCAGATTTGAACGAGCCACTAGCAATCCTGAGTTCGTATACGGTGAACCGTCTTACCTTACACAACCTACAGACGACTACGTATACAGTGAAGTCTCTTACCCGACACAACAAACCAACGACTTCGTGTGCGGTGAAGTCTCTTATCCGACACAACAAATCGACGACTCCGAAGACGAGGAACAAAACCATCAAAACGTGTCGTATAAAACTGACCATAATTTTCAGTCTCGTGAACAGTTGGTGGATTGGGCTGTCCGGAGAGGACGTGAGAATGGTTACGTCCTTGTCACCCAACGATCGAGGAGAAAAGGCGACGATCCGACGGAACCGTTTATCAAGGTGTGGCTTGTGTGTGACCGTCACGGCGAACATGCATCTACTGCCATGGTTAGACGTGCCGGTAGCAAGAAAATAGGTTGTCCCTTTAAATTGGAAGGAGAGTACCAAGAAAATACTAGTGATTGGAAATTAACGGTGAATGATGACAGTTATAACCACGATCCTAGTCAACATCTTGAGGCGCACTCGTTTGCGAGTAGACTGTCTCAGTCGGAACAACTTTTGGTGGCGAAGTTGTATTCGCAAAACATGTTACCACGAAATATTCTGGCAACTGTAAGGGAACAAAACCCAAAGAGTAGTTGTATTAAAAATGACATTTATAATGCGATACAAAAGATAAAAAACGAAACGAGAGTCGGCGAAACTCCAATGCAGATTCTGAAAAACCCGCTTTATTCTAAAAAATCCATCTACTATACTCGGAAAGATCCTGCCAAAAATATTGTGGAGAAGATATTCTTTGTTCATCCGAAATCGTACGAGATGTGATGTACGTTCCCGCACGTGTTGATGATCGACGTGACGTACAAAACAAACATGTATAGACTTCCATTTGTCCAAGTGGTCGGTGTGACCTCCACATACCAGTCGTTTTGCGTCGCTCATGCATTTATATCAAAAGAACGGGAGGAAAACTTCGTCTGGGTGCTACTGTAAATAAAAGCAATGTTGCAAAAGTGTATGGAGCCGCGTGTAATAGTAACAGATAGGGACAAAATGAACGCGTGTGATAAAATATTTCCGGACTGTTCCAAGAACCTATGTCGGTGACACATACACGAGATTATCGCAAAACATTGTAGGGCATCATTTATAGCCGAAGACTGGGCAAATTTCAAGTATTCATGGTCGGTATTATGTGAGTCTCCCATGCCAGATATATATACTAGTACAACTTTAACCAGCTTTACGAACGACTGTATGCAGCCAAACGAGGAAGTAAATTTGAATATTTAATATTTTCAGTATTGAATATTTATTATATATTTAAATATTTATTCAATATTTATTATTTTTCCAGGAGTTATAGATTATGTGACTAAAAAATAGTTAATTATAACTAATTATAATTAACTATACCTAATTTTAATTAATAATGTATAATTTTAATTAAATATTCTATATGCCAGGTATAAGGCAATACATGGCGTATAGGCTTGAATGAGAGGGAATTTAAAATTTTTAAATTTCAGATATTTAAAGGCTATACGCCACGTATAAGGCAATACGTGGCGTATAGAATACTAAAGGTTGGTAGCTATACATCATGTATTGCCCTATACGTGACGTATAGCCTTCTGATTAAGGCGGATGATGCCTCGTACAAACCTAAACGATCCACAACAAATCCACACAAACACATACGCGACCAGGTCAAAATACCATCTTGATTTCGATTGTCGTCTCAAAAAAACTTCATAAAGGTACGTATCTCAACTCCCGATCAATAATGTTAGGTTTATATTGATTATTAGCAGGTAAACCTGGGTAGATTAGCGATTTTTAACACTGAAACTTAAGTGCTATACACCACGTATAGTGCTATACGCTGCGTATGACTCATGTTCTCGGCAACTTGGCCTTCGTATGGCTTGGTTGGCCATCGTATGCCTTGGGTTGCCCGGTAACAGCCCTGCGTATGGCTTGGTTACCCGGTAACAGCCTATACGCCACGTATAAGGTTATACGTGGCGTATAGGTTTAAAAAAAATATTTTTATTTTAAATAAAAACAATATATTATTATTATTATTTAAGATAAAAAATTATTTTTATTATTTAAAATAAAAACAATATATTATTATTATTATTGAAAATAAAAATTATTTTTATTATTATCAGATATGGCGGATCATCAGGATGATATTCAGATGGAGCAGCTAGACGATCTTGCGCACTACCCTTTTCTGGATTTTTTAGCCGATTCGGAGGCGTATGCCTGGTGCCAGAAGCTCCGAGAGGTGCGGTTGGGCCCAGGGACGGCGATCGAATGGGAGCTCCTCGAGGAGGTATAGGAGGCCGAGCGGGCTAGGGCCATCATCGGCCAGGACACGCCATTGTCGCGTCTTTTTGATCTTTCATTCACGTAGACCTACCGAGAGATGGTCGTTGAGTTTCTTTCGACGTTCATCTACTCAGAGGCTGGGTTGGAGACTCTTCCCAGGGAGGCGCCGGATCATATTTCTTTTTCTATTTTTGGGACCGTTTACCGTCAGACCATCCGTCAGTGGGCCGTCACGACGGGCTTGTACCACGAGCCTGAGACGGTCACGCCACTTTTCATCGAGGCGGTGACGGAGGTGGACAAGGAGGAACTCCTTGTTTTTTGGGGTTTGATTTAAGATAGTCCTTGGTTGGATACCAAGGGGAGGGTCTCGGGGAGACCCTTTGTATAGATTTATGCACCGGCTTATTTCGACGTCGATCGCACCACGTCTGAAAAGCCGTGAGTGGTGCACTGATAGAGACCTCTTCTTTCTTTATTGCCTGCTTACTAGCAGGCGGTGCGACCTATCCACGTGCATGGCGCTTTATTTTGCATCTACCTATATGCGGCAGAAGCGCGGGCTTTTGTATGACGGTGCTTTCATCATGCAGATCATGCAGTCGGTTACACCATTTGATGTACATGAGCCTGCGATGTTACCGGCCATTCCCCCTGTCCGATTAGACCGTCGCATGGCGAGCGGCATGGGCATCACGCACCGATTCACGCAGGGCCTTCGGTTCGTAGGGGCCGTCCAGGACCAGGTTTGGGTCCCGGTGCTGTTACCGCAGATACAAGGTGTAGCGATGGAGGACGCGTCGCCGCACGTCGAGCCCAACCACGACCATCCGCCACAGTATCCCCGACACGTACGTTGGTCTGTTAGGCTGGAGAGGGCTACCTAGGCATTACTTGATGGACTTGTTGCCGACTCACGACGACAGGGTCGTCAAGTCGATCGCATGGAGAACCTGATGATGTGGGCGGTTGGACAGCTTGTGGATCTGTCACGAGCCGCCGGCATCGAGCCACGCCCACTACCATCGCTACGTCATTATCCGGACGACCCCGCTCAAGATGAGGGCGGGGCGGGTCAGGATGAGGGCGGAGCCGGTCAGGGTGACGGCGGAGCCGGTCATGTTTAGTTGTTTTTTTTGTATTTAGTTTCTTTCGTTGTTATGTATGTAAAACATTTTGATGCATATATTTAATTTTTTGATGTAATGTATATAATGTTTAGTTTATTTGTTTGGTTGTAATGTTTAATATTTTGTTTGGTTGTAATGTTTAATATTTTGTTTGGTTATAATGTTAAATATTTTGTTTGTTTGTAATGTAAAAATATAATAAATGTTTAAAAAAATATAAAATTTATAAATAGATAACAAACTTATATTAATAAAATTATATAAATTAAAATAAAAAAGATAATTAAATAAAAATAAACAAAATATAAATTAAATTAAAAAAAAATAATTAAATAAAAAATAACTATACATGGCGTATA
Source organism: Smallanthus sonchifolius (assembly GCA_023525975.1). Taxonomy (NCBI): domain Eukaryota; kingdom Viridiplantae; phylum Streptophyta; class Magnoliopsida; order Asterales; family Asteraceae; genus Smallanthus; species Smallanthus sonchifolius. Next base: position 12,848,110 of record CM042027.1, on the reverse strand, counting down.
GGGCAATACGCCACGTATATGATTCATAAACTCCCAAATCTTTCAACTTTTGAAGCAAAAATATAACACGTGCCTCATACGCTGCGTATAGGTCAATACGTTACGTATTGAACCAGCCGCCAGACAGAGAATGACACGTGGCATTCTGTTGTCAGTGACTGAACCCTAACGCCCTCGTATTGCCCTATACGAGGGTGTATAGGGCGGCGGCGTGTCCATTTAGCAATATTCTGTGTGTGGTTAGAATTCCCCTAAAACAAACATTATATTTGTTTTTATTTAAACAATGAATAACTGATATGACATGTAATTTCATTAAAAAAATAAAAAATAAATAAAAAATAAAATAAAATAAGCGTTACTAAGAAGAATGACATAAAAGAAACCCGTAATATAAAAGCATAATTATTAATTTAAGTAATACTTACTAATTAAAATATAATATTTTATTTCAATTATAAAACACCATTTTGATCAGAGTTTTAGTGTGAAAAACAGGTTTTATAAGTTTATTAATAAAATACTTTTAAAATAGTTGTCTTGTTTATTTATTTATATGAAACATTACATCGTTTTTTTCTTTTAAAACAAGACATGTGATCGATGCTTTTCATGAACATTTGATCCACCTCAATCTTCCAGCTCTGACATATCACCTGAAAGTATATGTAAACATACATATTAGCTTTCGCTTAGTAAGTGTATATTAATTTATTAACAATGCAACATATTCCCATAGTGATAAAACTTGATTTTCAAATACCCTATAACAATGTAAACTCCCATATTGTTCAAAGTCACAAAATCTCCCATTCGACTTCATACTGAATCATGAAACCCACATTCGATTCAATAACACCATCATACTAGAATCGTGAAAACACCCATGTGATCCAGTATCTTATTGATATCGCGCAAACCCACATGTGATCTAGTATCTTACTAATATCGTGTAAACCCCAATGCGATCTAGTAATACCACCCGTGTTAGAACTATGTAAACACACATATATTTCAATCATAACATATACTGGTAACATACTGTACATATACTTCTAGGGAGTATGTAACACTTACCTAGATTAACAATGTATCTTTCTCTATTAGGATCATGTTCTCCTATAATGTTTAAACACTTCATATTAGCTAGATTAACCATATCCCTAGGTATCTAACTATACACCCTGGGTATTAACCCATATCCTTGGGTATCCCACTCGTATTCACCTCGAGTGTTTAACCTGTACCTCTCGGGTACCCAACCGTATACACCCCAAGTATCTTACACGTACCCCCTAACCTACTGAGGTCAAGGAACCTTACCTTTCGATGTCGATTACTCAGGTTCTACTCAATAGTCCTGCTGCCCTTCGTTTGATCGCCACCCACGCTCACCACCGAAAAACAACTTTTGCCACCGAGAGTACTTTTAGTGGTAAGTCTTGTTTTACCGAGTATACCCACTATACCCCTGGTATAGCATAAAACAACTAGAAACGGCTCAAACACTCAAGTGAGCGTCAAAACCAACATATCTCTCTCCCTCTCTCTCTCACACACACACACTATCAATCTCTCTAGAAAGACCAGACTGAATCCTAAATTGACCACCTAATGAATGTTATTTGTAGATGTTGTCTGACCCCTAATACGACCATATTGTTCAATTGACCTAACCAATATAGATTGTATTGTTCAAGCAACTTAACCAATACGGGCATATTGCTCAACCGACTTAACCAATACGGGTTATATTGTCCATCTTTTGCCAAATAACAATCAAGTCTCTCAAGTTACAACTTGACAATCTTGTCCCCACAACTTTCATTCACCTCTAAACTTTAACTTCCTTGTCATTTATTTATAAAACTAAAACTAGGATGTCACAAATCTACCCTTTAAAGAGGGTTTTATCCCCGAAACCTAATTACATGATAAACAACTGGGGATAATACATCCTCATCTTGTCTTCTGACTCCTAAGTAGTGTCAAAACCCTTTCTATGTCTCCATGGGACTTTCACTTGAGTAATCTTCTTATTGTGTAGCTTCTTGAATATTCGATCAAGTATTGCTACCGGCCCTTCAACATAATTTAATTCAAAGTTGAATCACACCTACGCGTGTCTAGTAATGAAAAAAATCTAAGACTCGTTTTCGCTATATTATTTCTTATTGAATCTAAAAGGTACTGGTGTTACATGCATATGCTTGTTTTATATGACTCAAAAAATCGAATTTGTAGTCAACCACAAACATACAGTTTTGTGATTTTATTAATGGTTGTAATTGTAAGACACAAAACTTTCAAAATTTGGCATAGAATCATGAATTTGACGGTTGATTTATGAAATATTATTATAATCATAACTTTTTATTTTATTATTATCATATGTAAAACGTACTTTCAGTCAAATGTTGTATAAGAAATATGTATATTCATCAATCTAATATTAAAATTTACACCGTGTAACACACGGGATTAAATCTAGTGTTTTATATAACTCAAAAAACCGAATCCATAGTCAACCACAAACATGTTGTGTTTTTTTATTTTATTAGTGATTACAAAACTTTTAAAATTTGGCATAGAGTCATGAATGCGACGGTTGATTTATAAAATATTATTATACACTTTTTTTTAATTGAATGTTGTGTTCTTAAAAAGATATATTGTTAGCATTGTATGTGTATCCGATAAAGTTAAGAGTATGATCTCAACCAGAATTAAAAAAAATGTGAAAGAGTATGGTAAGAATATATATTGTTCTAATGCATAATCAAGTCTTTAATTTAACAACTATGACCTTGGATTGGTAACTAGAGAATGTAAGTATATTAAAGGAAGCAAAACAACATAAATGTGGCTGTAGTTTAGTGGTAAGAATTCCACGTTGTGGCCGTGGAGACCTGGGCTCGAATCCCAGCAGCCACATATCTTTTTATGATATAATCTTTTACGTTTTGATTACTATCTTCTTGCTCGTAATATGTTAGACGCGAAAAAGTTTTAATCTACTAATTAAAAAACATAACGTGGCTGTAGTTTAGTCGTAAGAATTCCACGTTGTGGCCGTGTAGACCTGGGCTTGAATCCCAGCAGCCACATACAACTTTTTATGATTTTTGCAACCTTTGAACAACGCAGTTATGTTTTTCTTCATATGCTCCATGAAGGGAATTTGATTTGAGTACATTTCTTGAGAATGGAAGGTTTGTTGATGAGACGTTTTTCTTCATATGCTCTGTGTTTAAGGTTTGTGAATTGTTCAATCCAAACACGACTCATGTTTTTATTCGTGTCAAAAACATCAACCTTAACCCCGCACGCATGTAAATCGTGTAACCTGAACACAACCTGTTTATCTCAACGTGTTAAAAGGGTTGACAAGTTGTAAAAAATGGGTTAAACGGGTTAGTGGGTCGATCTGTTTAACTAAACGGGTTAAACAGGTCAATCCGAACACGACCCGTTTATTAAACAGGTCAGACTGAACACGACCTGTTTTTTAAACGGATTAGATATACCAACCCAAACCTGATTATTTCCGTGTCAGTGTTCACAAAAACAGAATCTTATTATAACAATAATCCAATTTCTTTTAAAAGTACACTTTTGGGAAACTTTTGACCCGTTTCCTTTTAACTAAATTGTGTATATGATCCGTTTAAAAAAATAGTAATAATAACACGAATCAGCCCATTTATAAGTTAACCCCTTGAAGTTAGTTGGCTCTGGGCCAAGGATGGGATGGGAGTGGTTTTAGTTTTTCATTCTGTGAAGTGAACCTTTTTGTAGTTGTTAGCTATTAATAACACAAGTTTAGTTTACTAACTCTTATTGCACCTACTCCATGTTATCAACTACACCATTTTTGCATCCTCCACTGTATAAATACACACATCACATTCCACACAAAGCATCAATCATTCACCTTCTCTTATGGCAACCTCTACCTTCACTTGTTTTTCACTCCTCTCTCTTCTTTTCCTAGCCACCTCGGCTCGAACCCTCATCGAGGGCCCACAACCCGTGGCCCCTATGGTTGCACCGGAAGCAGGAAATGATTTGACTCCCTTAGGCGCCATCCCACCTAACCCTGCTTCTAGTGCTGGTACGGTACCTGTCGTTGAAGGTCCTGACCACACACTTACTTTCTTCATGCACGATATTCTTGGCGGGTCGAATCCCTCGGCTAAAGCCGTCACTGGGGCAGTGACTAACCCGGCTGTCAACGGTCAGGTCCCGTTTGCGAAACCAAACGGGGCCAACCTCCCAGTGAACAACGGAGTTCCACAAGACGACAAAAACAATGGGATTATCAACAACAACAATCTCCCATTCCTCACTGGGCTAGGAGGGACCACCTCAAACGTCTTCCAGAATAACAATAACAATAACAACAACAATAACAATAATAATAATGTGTTTGCTGCCATCAACGGTGGACAACTACCTCAAGGTAACGCCTTACAACAGTTTATGTTCGGGACATTGACGGTGATTGATGACGAGTTGACCGAAGGACACGAGCTCGGGTCCGGTTTGATCGGGAAGGCTCAAGGGTTCTATGTATCGAGCTCGATTGACGGGAAGAGTCAGACAATGGCGTTCACTGTGATGTTTATGCATGGGAGTTACATTGATAGTTTGAGTTTTATGGGGGTTCACCGGAGCGCGGTGGCGGAGTCTCAGCTGGCGGTGATGGGTGGCACCGGAAAGTATGTGAATGCTAAGGGACATGCAGTGGTTAAGACTTTCCAGGGTACGGACCAGCAGAACAATGATGGTACAGAGACGCTACTTCAGTTTACTGTGTATCTTGCTTATTAGTTTGTGGGTTTGCTTTGTAATTCTCTCATCTTTTTTATGTTTATGTCAATTTGTATGAGAAATTTGTGTGCAGAATACAAAGTAATTGAAAGGTTGTGTTTTGTAATTTGCGATTGTTATTTGGAATACATGGGAAACCGATCACTAATTTATTTACTCATTACGCCGTGTGGTTTCACGCACACCTCCTTCACACCTGTCACGTCAGCGCCATATCAACATATCAAAAATCACTAAGGTGCGTAGTAATTTTACGCTCCAAAATTTTTTTTTAATAATTAAATAATAATGTTTGGTTCAGCCCTCAATTACATGCAAAGAAAACTCACTCAAACACTTGCTATATTGATTAAATTTCAAAAAGAGAACAAAAACCCTACAATAGTTAATTAACTAAATATTTATATTTAATAAATAAAAACTAAATTATAAAATAAAAAAATGCATTCTTAAATAAATAAAAAACTACTCATTAAAAAACACTTACGTGACAGGAAAAATAGATTTTTGAAAACAACTCTGTTTTCGTTAAAATTTATAATTAGATGTTCACAAAAAATAAATAAACAAGCTTGTGTATTTCATTATTTTTTAATAATTATCGAGCATGGATTATTTAAGAGAAATCAAATTAAATCTTAACTAAATATTTAATTAACAAAAAGAAGAATTATTATGTGAAATATTTTGATTGGATGAAAGAATTGTGACATGCTCCTTTCCACCACCCAACTAAATATTTAATTAACAAAAAAAAAAATTATTATGTGAAATATTTTGATTGGATGGATGAATTGTGACATGCTCCTTTCCACCATCCCCCCACGCCCACCCCACCCCACATGTTAAAAACCAATGGAAATAAATTTAGTTTGTTGTAAACCAACAGTTTTTATGAATATTTATATATTGGATATCCTCGTTGTTTATATTATTGAGTTTTTTGGTTGAGTGGTAGTCCATGACTTTTCAAATAGAAGGTTATAAGTTTGAGTCTCGCTTGAGAAAAAAATGTTCTAGGTTAAGCCATGAGTTTTACCCAGTTGTGAGTTTTCTCGTGGATGGTATGGGGCCGGATCACCACGCTTTTGTTTTTCGGGCGAAAAAATAACCTTTTTGCCTGGGTATTCACCGGCGTCGGGGACCTTGCTGTTAAAAAAATAAAAGTAATAATAAGCCCCCAGACTCACCTGGTTAACTCTAAATTCTAAAACCTAACTCGATACGAACACAAAACGAAGCCCATCGCCCCCACCCGTTCCAACCTGAGATCATATTACATTACATGAACAGTGTGAGAAGATCTGGAAGGTGATGATGGAGAATGCATTCAAGCTGCTCATTTCATGTCCCCATGGTCTCTCTTCTTCACAGGTACTTCTCTTTGCAAAAACCTCGTATACCACAAGTTATTTCAACTCATTTAATTCTCGATCCTATATTATTCGCCCATATTGATCTGACAATTTTATCTTTAAGCTGTATGTTAATCTAAGTAGTTTGTGATTTGTAATCAGGTATCGGTGAATTTCGATGAATCGTACGACAGAGTTCCTCATCCAGACACTGACTTAGAAATCTCCGTTTCTGAGGTGTGGTTACTAATGCTAATCTACCTATTGCATCATATACTTTGTTTTCCCCTTGTAAATTTTGCTTTATATGTATTTACTTTAGTTGTAAATCTCTAGATTTTATCTTCTTTTTTAGAACGGCATGTCGGTTAGGATGTCGCTAAATTTTGCTTTATATGTATTTACTTTTGTTGTAAATCGGTTAGATTTTATCTAGTTATGTGTCTTGTTTCATTTTGTTAATTCATTTATCATTGTATAATAAGGATCATCGTTTATAGCCCTACTCTTATTGACTAATTATTAAGTGAAAAGGTGTTCTTAAGAAATTTAGTCATGTATTTGCCCAGAGGTATACTGAAATCCTTCTGTTGAGATAAATGAAGAGTAAATGGCTTGGAAGTTGGAAAGTATAATATGTACGCCCTCAAGTTGGTTAATCAGTCAGCAAAGTTATCCATATTTGAACATTTTACTAGATACAGCACGGTATATATATAGTTTGTACACGTGAACCATTGGATTTTGGCTGGAACTATATGATTTGCAATGCGGTGAGCTTTGGGATGTATTTTGTTTCTCTGTATGTGGATCCCTATTCAAAAATATGATGAGGTCAACTAACTTCATATCCCAGATGATAGATCGAGGAAACTTTTTTAGAACTCGAGCTGGATTTCAGACTAATTAGAAAGTTATCTGTGTGTAATTCACCTACATTTTCTGAGATGTTCTTGATCCATCCAATATATAGTTTTGCTGTGTGTAATTCACCTACATTTTCTTTGTTCAACATATATGTTATGGTACTTGTGTGTTAAAAATTAGTTACTTTTCATTCAGTGGCGTCTTTCTGTTAACGGCAAAAGATTGCACAAATGAGCATTATAATTGATCCAGTGTACATATCTTTTTATACAGCTAATATGCCTCCTCTTATCTCATTTTTCAGATATGGGATAAAAGAGTTCAACAAAGCTCATCATTGTTCAATGGGAAAAAGTTTAGGGTGCGTTGATTTATCTAACTAGTCCAATTTTTATAACACATTCACCTGTTTAAGTAATCAAATTCATCATGTTATATTCAGCTGGTTAAGTAATTGAATTCGTCATGTTAAATGCATCATGTCTAAGGTTGCATAATATTCTATACATTGACTATTTTTAATGGTTGTTGCAACTTAGTACGGAGGACATGATGGCGTCGGGCCCAATGTATGCCTTCACCTTGGTCTAACAGATTATAGGTCCTCACTTTCTCTGTCTATTTATATCTTGTCTGTATAAAAACTAACCTTTTGTATGCCATTTTACTGGTTCAGCACTTTTGTGGGGACAAATTTAAATCCTTTGTGGGAAAGATTTCTTGTTTCATCTGAAGGTATAAAACTCATCCATTTTTTCATGTTACATGTAATGGTATCTACACCTCTTCGGCTGCAATATTCCCATTTTGATATTTTTGTAGATGATTGTAAGCAGTGTCAACACACGTCTAGCCCATTGGGTAATGGTGCGATTGTAGAGACAGTTGGCAATAAGATACTCGTGCTCCAAAGAAGTAATAATGTTGGTGAATTTCCTGGATACTTGGTCTTTCCAGGTGGCCATCCTGAGGTACAACTTTCTTACTTTACTCAAAATAATAAATCGTAGCTCGTGGGAATTATGTTAATATAAAAAGTTAACCGTTTGTAGGAGGATTGTTGTATTTATGTTTTTCCTTCTAGCAAATGAATAGCAACTCAATGTAAGCATGTATAAGGATTCTTTTTTTCCTTTTCGGTTTTGTTTCTTTAGCTGCTACTTTGATTAGTACACCTGGATTATTATGACCTGGCCAGTGATATTTCGTTTATGGTTGACAGCCCGAAGAAGTTGGTATTACATCCCATAAGTATGAAAACGGGTTGCAAAACTCAGAATCGAGCAACAGTAAAGTCTCTCAGGAGATGTTTGACAGCATTGTCCGGGAAGTGGTTGAAGAGATAGGAGTACCTGCTGCAACCTTGGTCAGAAATTATCCAAGTTTATTATTATATATAAAAAAAACTTAAATTCTAACGTTAAATTGCAGTGTATTATGTCTTTATTTATATATCTTGAGGTTTTAAGAAAAACTTTAATGTGCTCAATTTGGTTGGATGCAGAGCGAGCCGTTAATGATTGGTATATCCCGCAGGGTATTGAATGTGAGACCAGCTGCATTTTTCTTCATGAAGTGCAATCTTCAATCAGCACAAGTTCAACAACTCTATTCCAGTGCACAAGATGGCTATGAATCAACAAAACTCTATATTATCCATCTGGTGAGTTATTAAATACTTTCAGCCCAAACCATCATTTTATCATTTCAAATTAGAGGTGGCAGGATGGGCGGGTTTGGGTAACGGGTCAAGAAAGGTTCAGGGTGAAACAAGTCCACTTTAATTTTGTTGAAACAGGGTGAGTTGGGTTGACCCGCATAAACTTTTTGTTAATTTTTTTTTCAAATTTTAATATATTACAGGGTGAGTTGGAGAACATGGCATCGAAAATGCCCGGCTGCCACCGAGGAGGTTTTGCACTTTACAAGTTGATGTTAGAAGCTGGGAATAATATCAAGTGAATTCATTCAAGATTTTCATCAGAAAATATCAAAATGACCATATGACTATGGTCTATTTAAATATTGGGTTTACGGTGAAAGTTAAGCTTAATATGTCCTAATTTTGGGTTATAATTTATATGAATTATTATTTAGGCTTTAGTTTAAATGAGCCAAACGAGCAAGCCACGAGCCGAGCCGGTAAACGAGCCGATTTCAAGCTAGCTTTTCTCAAGCGAGCCGTGAGTTTTTTGAACAACCCTAGTTTCAAAGTCAAACCATGCCCATTTTGATCTGAATTCGTCTCGAACTATTTTTCTTTTCAAAACGAGATAGTTTGACCCGAACAATCCGTTTTGCTACATTTGCTATAGTTAACATATTGTAGTTTGTCTCTTATAGCATATTCCAGCCATATTTACTGTTATAAATTTGATCAACATGCTTTTACCTGAATTATTCAAAACAACATTCTTATGATAAATAATTTATTCGTTAAACTAGGATGTTTTATGAGTATAACATTAAATTATTTATTCGTTAAACTAGGCTGTTTTATGAGCATAACATGTCAAATTTTTAACAAAACTATTAGCAAAATCATCAATCACCAAAGGGCTTTTAGCCCATTGTAATGTATTGGAGTGTCTATATAGTGTATAAGATTAAAGGTTCCAGTCCCATGTAGAGGTGCACAAACCGGGTTTTTTGAACCGAACCGGTTCCAAACCGGCCCGGACCGGTTTGCGTTGACCAAACCTTAAACCGGTTTTGACTAAACCGGTTCGGGTTAAACCGGTTTATTTAATATAAAATCTCGAACCTGTTGAACCGGTTCAGTTCTGTTCTGGACAGGTTCGGGTTGGTGAACCGGTTTAAACCGGATTTATTAAAAAAAAAAAATTAAAAAATATATATTTAACAAATAAAAACATAAAGTTCAACGTTTATTCATACTGTAGGAGTTCGGAAATCACAAAACATTACAAAATTAAACATTACAATTCGACAAAAAGAAAAATATTTTTTTTTTTTGGAGTTTTTTTGTTTAATTTTCGCCGTCATTCTCGGAGTTACTAGTGAATCCTCGTAGTCTATCATCTTCGGTGAGTTCTTCATTTGTAAATGGGCTCGCCAATCCTTGGTTGACCTCAGATTCGTGTATGAATTCTTCAACTTCAATTTCGTCTTCAAGCGAACTCCTATCTTGTCTCCTATCTACCGCATCCAAATGGTCTTTCAAGCAAATGCACATTTCCATTGCCGCGGGAGTGAGTCTAGTTCTTCGAATAGATAAAACCATGCCACTAAGAGAAAAAACGGATTCCGAAGCTACCGTGGAAGCTTGGACGGTTAGTAAATCACGGGCCATGGCGGAAAGGACCGGAAAAGTAGATTCGTTTCCTTTCCACCAAGCCAAAACATCAAAGTCCTCAAAAACATCCGGACTCATAAATGATAAAAAGTTTGTTCCCGTATACCTTCCGAGTTCGCTACTCGGGGTGGACCCTCTAGCCCGTTTAGTAAATTCATTTCTCATTTCGTTATACAATTTTAAGTTCACATTCCTCGAGCTGCTACTTGATGCGCCCGCACCCATCTTATCATGTGAGGTTTGTGTTGTACCATATTTATGTAAATAAATATCAAACAAATCTTGCAAACATTTGTTAAAATAAGTTTTTGTTACGGTTGAAAAATGAATATCTTCGGCATTCAAATCCAAATCGTAAGTTATTTTATCAATCAAGGTTTCAACACCGTAAACATTAATTGTAGGGTTTAATGCGGCGGCATAAGTTATAACCGGAGGCATTTCTTTAAAATATTTAACAAATTTTTCTTTCATCGGTTTTATCATTCTCGTAAAAAGAGTATTTTTATTTTCAAGTTCGGCTAATTTGTTACATATTAGAAATATTTGTTTAAGAGCCAAGGGACTTGTGGGGTAATAAACCCCGGATAAAAAAGTAGTGGCGGTTTTGAAAACTTCGAGCAATTTGGTTATATTTTCAAGAATGTCCCAACTCGTAGACGGAAAATTATGAATTTTACGACGCGGTTTTGAGGAAAGCATATCATGAAAAAATTTTAAAGTATCTTTTTGACGTATAGCACTATGAAACATTTTATAAGTTGAATTCCATCTTGTTGGGAGGTCCCAATTGGGACCTAAGCAAATCAAACCCGTATCGTTACATAATCTAATATATTCATGGTATCTTTTTTACTACTACTAAAAACGTCTTTAAGCATGACTCGAAATGCATTACTTAATTCAATAATGGGTTCAACCGCAAGCCCGTCTTGCACGACTAAGTTGATGATGTGTGCAATACATCGACTATGGAAAAAAGCGCCGTTGCAAATCAGATTATATTTTAATATTAATTTTTGAACCGCATTTGTATTATTTGAGGCATTATCAAAAGATATTGAAAATAATTTATTTTGTAATTTAAAATCGGTTATCACACCATCTAAAATGTGAAATAAATTTTGACCCGTGTGCGGATATTCAAACATCTCAAACGCGATTGTACGTTTCATCATTTGCCACGTATTGGGATCAATCCAATGAGCGGTAACGCAAATGTATGAGTCGGGAATACCATGTGGAGCCGACCAAACGTCGGTGGTTAACACACCGGTTTTCAATTTTTCAAAACCTAAAATTAATTCTTTTTTTGCTTTTTTCTACATTTTTAGACAATCACGTCTAAGAGTACTACGACTTACTTGATGATAACGTGATTGAAGGGCTTCTTGAATCATCCTCGTCACGAGCGGGTTGTCGAAGTGGTTGAACGTCAAACCTCTTTGAATAACTAATTTCGCCATTCTATCTCGAACAATATTTGGATCGAAGTTCCAAATTCCACCATTGCTTGTCATAGATGTTTGACCCTCACCCGGAATTTTCTTCAAACTCGGGCACGATTTTTCCAGATGAGTTTTTAGAGTAGAATTTGATTCCTTTTTAAAAAAACCACCACAATTTTTGCAACGAGCACGTTCCAACCCGTTAGACAACTCACATAGATCGTAGTTTGACCAAATTGCGGGGTTCCTCGTTGTTGGTATGATTTTCACAACGCTAAATTCGTTAGAGGAAACACCAAAACTTGAATCTGCCATAGCGTTTTTTTCAGAGTTTTTTTAAGCGTTTTTTGAGCGTTTTTTTATAAACGAGAGTGTAGAGAGCGGGTTTGAGAAGTGTGATTTAACCAAAACACCCACTACCTATTTATAATGTGTTTGGGGGTTAAAATGGGTGAAAAAAACAGTCAAAAAAAGGGTCTAACGGTCAAAAACGGCTATATAGCCGTTATCCCAACGGTTAGTTTTCGAAAGTTACCGTTAAACCGGTTTAACAATAATATATATTTATAAGTAATATTAGACAAATGTCTCTGCCGCTAAAAAACAAAATCATCAATTAAAGTGAGAATTCGAATATGATTACTTAATCATGTTAATTGTACACCATGTATTTTGTATTAATTGCTATGATATGACTTTAAATGCCGAATATATCATCTTCACATATGATACGATTTGCGTTTCTAAAAAGTCACTAATAGAGTTGCACAAACCGGGTTGGATCTAAGAACCGGAACCGTTTTTTTTATCGGATTGGATTTTGGTCGGGTAGGGACCGGAACCGGCCTGGAATCGGTTTTAGGTTTGGAAAATCCTACCTAATAGAACCGGTTAGGGTCGGGTGGGTTCCGGTTCGGATATGGAACCGGTTCCAAACCGGATTCAATATATAATTTTTTTTATATATCTAAAATAACATTAAGTAACATAAAATGCAATTTTTATTTATTTTTAATAGTTTTATAACTAAAGAAATACAATATTAAACACAATCTTTTTATTTTTATTTATTCTTCGTCTTCATCGTTTTATTTTTATAATCGGTATGTGTTTTCCTACTTTTTCTAAAAACGTCTTGTAACATAAATCTAAACCAGGTTTTGAACACGTCAACGTGTTCAACGGAGAGTCCGTTTTGCACAACCAAATTAATAATATGTGCAACACATCGAGTGAAAAAATGCGTCGTTGCAAATCAATGTATATTTTATTCTTAATTTTTCAACCGCAATAGTATTGTTTGAGGCGTTATCGAATGCCATTGAAAATATTTTATTTCTATTTTAAAGGTTGTTATTACATAATCTAAAATTTGAAACAAATATTATCCGGTATGTGGATACGGAAAAAGTTCAAACGCAATCGTATGTTTCATTATTTGCCAAGAATTGGGATCTACCCAATGAGCGGTGACGCAAAGATACGATTCAGGTAAACCATGTGGAGCCGACCAAACATCACTAGTTAAGTTCACAACGGTTTTCAAATTTTCAAAAATTGCAATTAAATCTTTTTTTTGCATTTCTCCACATTTTTAAACAATAACGTCTAAGTGTTGTACGACTTACGTGTGTGTAACGAGGTTGAAGCGTCTCTCGAATCATGTTTGTCAACCGAGGGTTGTCGAAGTGGTTAAATGACAAAACTTCTTGAATCACGAACTTATTCAATCTTGAACCATATTTATGTCGTAATGAAATATTTGACCGTCACTGCCCAATTGTGTTTGTTCGGAGTCATCCGTTGTCGCCTTCAACGCCTTGCAAAATTTATGAACTATGAGCTTTTTTAAACTTTAGTTCGATTCTTTACTCAAAAAGTGCCACAAAACTTGCAACGAGCCTTTTGAGACCCGTCACTCAACTCAACCCAACCAAATCTCAATTGCACCAAATTCTCTTGGTTCCTAGTATGCAGAATCACCCGAACAATAGTTGCCGATTAAGAAACAAATGATTATGATAGTGAGTGAGCTTGAGTGAGCCATTGAGAGTAGAAAGTCGGGAATGAGAGTAAAATACGTATTTTTAGCATTTTTTCGCTTGATTTTGCGTTTTCAAGTTAGGTACTCAATCAATTCATCCAACATCTATTTATACTAACTTAGGATGGCTAAAATACAAAAAAAGGTTGGTCTTATAGCCATTGTATAACTTTTTTTAAACATGTTTAACGGCTTGAACCGTGTAGGAACCGGTTCTAGCCGGGTCCGGTTCTAGCCGGGTCCGGTTCGGGTCCGAGTAGATGCTTAGCTGGCGGCATCCCCTTAGAAAAAAAATGTTGTGGTTGCGGCTTGTGCTTAGCCGACGGCTAGTATGTGGTCGGGTCAGCCAAGAATGGGTTACATGATCTTAGATTGGTTCTTTTTTCGATGTTTACTTTTGTAATGACTAAAAAATAAAAAAAACAATGTTTATTTTAGAAAAAAAGTTAGCTATGTTCATTTTGATTATTTTCCTTTGTCTTTCTTGTCTAATTCGGTTTTGGTTTTATATGGAAACCTAAAACGAACCCTGAACCCAGCAACACCATATTAGCCAAAGTTGTGTGATTAAAAAAACTATTTATCAAATATGTGTGATTTTAAAAGTATTTACTAAATTAGTGTTATTGAAAAAACTTTTTATCAAACATGTTTAATTTCTATTTATCATACTTTCTTTTATATTTTTTAACCCAACCTTTTATATTTCTTTTTTATAAATAGATTGTTTTTCTAAATTGTTTTTCAATAACAAAACAAATTTATATTTTTTTAAAGTTTCCTCAACTGTTTTTTTACGATACTAACATGCCTAATATATAAAAGCAGTTTTATCGGTATAAAAGATATTACACTAAAGCAACCAAACCAATTCAATATTGATTTGATTTATCTGTTTATTCGTAAATCTAGATAAATTATATGTAAATAGTGATTAGATTTATCTGTTTATTCATAATTGTGTACTTGACCTAGACCAGCGAAGTGAAGAAAAAAAACAATTTAGTTTTTTTCTTTTTGAAAAAAAAACGCTAACTCCATTATTTAGAAACAATATCTCCTTTTATAACCGGTTATTATTATTTTTAGCTTTCAAAGTGTCATTTATTTAACTATATTAAGCCTAAAACATGAACTACAACCATAATCAAAACAAAAATAACAACCTAAAAATATGGACGATGTATAACGTCATTTGAATATTACCGTCAAAATTTTGCAAAAAGTATTTAGAGAAGAATTCAAATGAACTAGATAAAGATTATAAAAAATAATTAAATAAAAAGAATAACTGGTTTGATTGAAAAAAAAATGAATTGGATAAGAAAAAAAGTAAAATTGATTGTTTAAAAATTAAAAAAAGAATTATATTGGTTTGATTGAAAAAATATAAAAATGAAGTATAATAGGTATTTTAAAAATAAAAAATATATAGAAAAATTATGATGAGTTGTAACTATACATATATATATATATATATGGTAAATATGTATTCTAATAATACTCATTTGGTAAATATTTTTAAAATCACACTTATTTAATAAATATTTTTTTTCAATCACACCACTTTGGTTAAAAACTCTATTAGTTTAACATTGAATTATTTATTTTTATTAATATATTTAATAGAATAAGTTAAATAAAGAAATAGAACAAACTTGATTATCTTTTACAGTCAACAATCCAGTTAGACAACCTGCATGAAATATATTCTATGAAGGCATGGAGCTGGTTTCCTCACATTATAAGCACATGTTAAGCACCCTATGAGTCACAAAGTTCTCATAACATAATTTAGAAATAGTCCTGAAAAACACACGGGACTCGTCAATATACCCGGCCTGCCGATCAATAGGATTATATAAATCACAACTTACGTTTTACATGTGATATTCAACAAGAATTATGATTGTAAATTAGTGAAAGTTGTATTAATTAAAATGAATAAACTTAGTATGTATTTTTGTTAGAATATGAAAAACACTAACGTATATATATTCTTGCAACTATGTTTTCTACGTATTTGTATCCAAAAAATGTTTAGAATTTTTACAAACTTTGTTAGATATAATATAAAATACTGAAAATTAATATGTTCTCCGCATATTTTTAGAATATTGTAGTTGATTTTAATGTAATATTTAATGTCCGCAAAAATTAAATCATATGCTTATAAAAGTAATAACTTTATTGTAAAAATGTTGTCTTTTTTCTTGACCAATCAAAACGAATATACAATGTTTCAAAACGAATATATATTAATGCATGTTAATAATGTGTAATATAATAACTGTTTGTCTACATCATATGTTAAGGTGTGTTGAATATGAGTTAATTATAAGAGCATATGGTATAATCAAATGAGTGAGATTCAAGTGAGAGGAAAAGTGGTTGTCACGTGACGCCACATCATTTTCTTCATTTCTTACACCACACTCACTTGGCAAGGGAAATACCCAAGTGAGTGAGTGTGGTGTAAACATTAAATGCATTTTGACCGTTTAAACAAGAAATCAACTCTCCATCCACGTGAAGATCTTCACGGCTGTGGCTCACGGCTCACCCTCACTTGACGAGGGGGCGGTGTTACACGGGGGTTCACGGCGTGAGGGGTGCTCACGGCTCACCCTCACTTGACCATACCACTTGATCTAAGGATATAAATGTCAATTTTCTTATTTTTGATGTATAATTAAAGTATACTGTGTTCGAGTTAAATATAATTAATTAATTAATTTTTTTATTAAATCTAAAATAAAATCCAACTTCAATCATATTAAAGAAAATTGTTCAGTTAATCTAAGTGTCTACATATATAGACAAACACACGTATATATAGGGGCATGTTCTTTTGAGAACCAACCATATGTTGAGAACCGAAAGAACCGCACAAAACGTGTACATATCGCTTTAGTGAAAAAAGTAAAATTCAACAACAATGTTTTATTTATCTCTTTCCACTCTTAGTTTGAGTTTATCTCCTCTCTCCTAAATTTTTTTAAGAAAAGTATAAAAATATGCATATATGCATTCATTTGTACATATAGTGTGAGTGAATATATGCATTTAAAAAAACGACTATAAATTCGAGGTCTTTTAAAACCAAACCTTAAACATATTGAAATGTACATGAATTATAGTCAATTTATAGTATAAATAGAGCAAGAGTTAATGCGGTTCTCACGGTTCTTAACATATTGTTGGTTCTGAAAAGAACATACCCCCGTATATATATGTATGTATATATTTATTTGTATACACATCAACGTTGGTAGAGTGAGATGGCCGGACATATATATCCCATGTAACAAAAAACGAGATTTGTTTACGTCATGAGTTTCTTCACCTCATATATTAAAAAACTAGGTTAAAACTCATGTATTACATGAGTTAAATAAATACAACTCATTATAAAACATCATTTTTTATGAAGATTTATAAATTCTAAAAATGTTATATAATTATTTTTTAAAAATGCTTTATAAAAAGAATGAAGAAGCGTTCAAATTAAAAACAATGTTTTATGAAAAAACATATTTTTTAAATAAAAAACGTTTTATAAAAGTAATTATAAAAATCATTATTATTTAATTGGAGAGAGGCGGGAAACAAAAATTATAAAAAAATTAAAGAAATTTGTGTAATTAATAGGAGAGAGAGACAGGGAAAAAAAAGTTGATGATACATGTGTGAATGACAAGTGTCCTCCTAAAACCTTTATTTATTATATAGTATAGATAATAAAATTCTTTAATATTTTATGTTGTATAAAGTTGGTAATTATGATTTAAAATAGTAATAAACTTTATAATTTTGAATTTTCATAAAAATTCAAGTTTTAGCCGTTTTTATAATAAATATATATATATATATATATATATATATATATATATGTTATTAGTTAGAGCACTCACAACGGGTTCTTTATCCTTATCAATATAATTTAACTAAAAAACACATTTATTTTATCAATTTTAATTTTTTTAAAAACCCCTCACATCCGGTTCGTTATATTTTACTCTATTCAATTAAAATAATACTCTTTTGATGAATTTTTATCACTGTTTTTCTCTCTTTCACTCACAAAAGTATTAAAAATATAAGGATATGAGTTGAATTGATATTGATATGTTTACCACTCTATGTAGCCTCCCATAAATTTTGTTGTTAAATTTCAAAGATAATGAGTGTTTTAAGGGATGAAATGGAGGAGTATTTTGGATGTTTTTTTCCTTAAATTTATCTAAAATATAAGGATAAAAGTGAATATACCAAACCCATTGTAAATGCTCTAAAGTAATAACTTGATTTGCTAGTCATAAAAACAAAATAAATTACAAACCAAAGAGCTTGTAGTCTAATGATATCATAATGCGTAGTAAATCTATTTCTCCTTAAATGATTAAAGGTCAGATCTCATGATTGGTGTAAATTTAGAACTAAAGAAATCTATACTTAGTAAATAAGTAACTGATTTCATCATGTGTCACTCATTATTCTTTTTTTCGCTTATTTTTTCTCAACTATTTAATATTATCTTTTTTAATATTTCTTTTATATAATACTTCTTTTATCAACTATTTTTTCTTTAATGTACGAATTTCCAAACTAGTAAATAAATAAATTACGTGTCAAATATATTTGAATTTTTATAAAAAGATATAACCATGTTTAAAAATACAAAAACTAATATGCACTCTCTCTCTCTCTCACTCTCTCTCTCTCTCTCTCTCTCTCTCTCTCTCTCTCTCTCTCTCTCTCTCTCTCTCTCTCTCTCTCTCTCTCTCTCTCTCTCTCTTTTAAATCAAAAAAAGAAAAGGGCTTTTGTGTGTGATTCGGATTCTATTTTTATAAAATATACAAGTCTACAAAACCATTGTTGCATACATGTGCCATCTCTCTCTTTATCATCACAAAAAAGATACACGTAGGTACAACCGGAGATACCTCTGCGTCTTTTCTCATTTACAGAGTGATTTCATCTCCAAAAGCCATTTTCAATTCACCACCTTTTTCCTTCTAAAAATGGACGACGACACCAAACCCTCCACCTTTCTTCACACCCAGGTAATCCATCCTCTTCTTTTCTTCATATCTTCAACAACCCATTTCATTTTCAACCTAAATTCCCCTCCTTTTTATAGATTTTACGACATGATGTTCGAATGCCCACCACCTGTTTGTTAAAATGCCGCTGAGAATCCGGTTGCTTCCCAACGGATCATTTTTAGCCTACATACGAACGAATTTCTCCGATGAATTCGCCACCGGAAACAGGGCTGCCGCCGGCCACCGCTCCCCGGAAAAAGAGGTCGAAGCAAGTGATCGGAAAACGAGACGATTCGCCATTGCATACAGCAGCTAGGGCGGGGGATATTAACGCTGTAATGGATATTTTGGGTGACTGTTATGGTGAGGAAGAATTGATTTCATTGCTGTCGAAACAAAATCACGCCGGCGAACCGCCGCTTTACGTGGCGGCGGAATGTGGTTATGTTGATTTAGTTAGACTGTTGATTGATCAATGTGATATTGCAACTGCTAGCATTAAAGCTAATAATGGTTTTGATGCTCTTCATATTGCTGCTAAACAAGGAGATTTAGGTACCCTAATCACTCTGTTCTTTTGTTAATTTTTTTGATTAATTTAATAATCATTTTACTAATTTTTTTGATCTATTTACTAATCATTTTACTAATTTTTTTGATTAATTTACTAATCATTTTACTACCGTTTTTGGTTAATTTACTAATCATTTTACTAATTTTTTTGATTAATTTACTAATCATTTTACTACCTTTTTTGATTAATTTACTAATTATTTTACTAATTTTTTTGATTAATTTACTAATCATGTTACTAATTTTTTTTTATTTACAGATGTGTTAAAAGTTTTGATGGAGGTTCACCCGGAGTTAGCCATGACGGTAGGCATATCGAACACGACGGCGTTGCACACAGCGGCGACGCAAGGTAACATTGATGTGATGAACTATCTGTTGGAGATAGAGAGTAGTTTGGCGTCGATAGCGAGAAGTAACGGGAAAACGGCTTTACATTCGGCTTCGAGAAACGGGCATCTTCATGTGGTGAAGGCACTTTTGGAGAAGGCGCCGGGGATATCGGTTAGGACGGATAAGAAGGGGCAGACTGCCCTGCATATGGCGGCGAAAGGGCAGAGTCATGAGGTGGTTGGGGAGTTGATCAAGGCGGATCCGTTGTCGATTAATATGGTTGATGGGAAGGGAAATACGGCGTTGCATATAGCAGCCCGTAAAGGACGGGTACAGGTAAAAGAATTATGTTTTGAGATGTCAGTGAGGTGTATCTGGCGTTCGCAGTTTTGGACGCCGGATGCACTTGGCACTTACTCCACTCACTGTTAGTTTTTTTTGTTCTAATAAATAATTTTTATGTTTATGCAGATTGTTAAGATGTTACTAGCTCGTAGCGAAACTGACACAAGAGTCGTGAATAGGTCGAATGAAACTGCATTCGACACGGCCCAAAAAATGGGCCATCCCCACATTGGATGCATCTTACAAGAACACGGAGTTCTAAGCGCGCGGGTCTTAGAACCTCCAACAAATCCAGCCGGAGAGCTAAATCAAACCGTGAGCGACATAAAACACGAGGTCCACCACCAATTAGAACACACTCGTCAAACTCGAAGAAGGGTCCAAGGCATAGCAAAACACCTCAACAAAATGCACGCGGAAGGACTCAACAATGCAATAAACTCCACCACCGTGGTGGCGGTGTTAATCGCCACTGTGGCATTTGCTGCAATTTTTACTGTCCCGGGCCAATATGCGGATGACCCGAATAATGTACCCAACGGGTTTTCCCTAGGTGAGGCGAATATAGCCCCACAACATTTGTTTATAGTCTTTTTTGTATTCGACTCAGTGGCTCTATTTATTTCGTTAGCCGTGGTGGTGGTTCAGACGTCAGTAGTGGTTATCGAAAGCAAAGCAAAGAAGGAAATGATGGCTATAATCAACAAGCTAATGTGGTTAGCTTGTGTGCTTGTATCTGTGGCGTTTTTGGCACTTGCGTTCATTGTGGTTGGGGAACATGAGAAATGGCTCGCGATTTGTGTGACCATTATAGGAACAACGATAATGGTCACAACTTTGGGTTTAATGTGTTATTGGGTGATCATGCATCGGATTGAAGCTAAGAATATGAGAAGATTGAGAAGAAACTCGATGTCCGGTGGGGGAAGTAGGTCGAGATCAAGGTCTATGTCCTGGTCGATGTCTGTACTTTCGGATCCGGATGCTGTGAATACCGAGTTCAAGAAAATGTACGCAATTTGAAGAAAAAAAGTTGACTTTTTGTTTAAACTCCATCTTAATGGGCCATAATTAAATGGACTAGTTTAGTGGTGTACAAATCGGTTTTTTAACTCAAACCGGTTCAACCCGAACCGAACCGGTTTGGTCAACAAAAAGTCAAAACCGGTTTGGCCCTAAACCGGTTCGGGTTAAACCGGTTTCGGAGGTGGAAAATGTCTAACTGGTCAAACCGGTTAGGGTTGGTTACAAACCGGTTTGCCCTATAAACCGGTTTAAACCGGTTTTTATTAAAAAAAAAAATTCAAATAAATTTTATATTTTTAATATAAAATCAAAAAAAAAGTATAACAAATATAAAACATAAAGTTCGACGTTTATTAATATTTGGAAAGTTCAGAAATTAAAAAACATGACAAGATAAAATTATAAAATTCTAAAACATTACAAATGACAATATATATTTTTATTTTTTGGAATATTGATTGATTATTCTTATGCGTTGTCTTCGGAACTGGAGCTTCGTAGCCTTGCATCTTCGGCTAGTTCTTCATCGGTGACTGGTTCGGATATTCCAAGATCAACCTCGTTGTTGTGTATGATTTCTTCGGCTTGAATTTCGTCTTCGAGAGAAGTTTGGTCTTGTATCCTATCCATCGCATCCAAATGGTCCTTCAAGCAAATGCACATTTCCATCGCTAGGGGGGTGAGTCTAGTCCTTCGTATCGATAAGACCCTGCCACTAAAAGAAAACGCAGATTCCGAAGCTAGCGTGGAAGCTTGGACGGTTAGTACATCACGGGCCATGGCGGAAAGAATCGGAAACGAAGCTTCGTTTTTTTTTCCACCAAGCCAAAATATCAAACTCCTCAAAAACGGTAAGAGGGATAAACGCTAAAAAGTTTGTGCCAATATACCTTCCGAGTTCGCTACTCGGGGTGGTACCTCGAGCCCGTTTACTAAATTCATTTAACATTTCGTTATATAAATTCAAATTAACATCTCTCGAGCTACCACTTGATGATGTACCCATTGTATCATGTGGAGTCGGAGTTGTACCATATTTATGTAAAAAAACATCAAATAAATCTTGTAAACATTTGTTAAAATATGTTTTTGTGACTTGTGCAAAATGGATGTCTTCACTATCCAAATTATAGTGAATTATAGGTGAAAAAAGGCCCAAAAAACGGTCAAATTCGACCCTAACGGCTAGTTTTTTCAGCGACAACCGGTTTATCGAACCGGTTCACACAAACCGGTCCCCAACCTGATCACCTCCAGAATGCTTCAAACCGGTTTCAAACAGGCGGTTTTAGCCTAACCCGAACCGGTTTGCCGGTTTGAACCGGGTAAAAAAAAACCCGGTTTTTTTGTGCACCTCTAGACTAGTTGACTCGATAACATTGGGTTCAAATTAAAAGAGATGGATCATTTGCAAATGACCCACTTTATAATGGGCCATTGGACCATATCCATCCTCTCTTGACAAGGATGGAAAATTTGTTAACCATTTTCATAAGTAAATAAGAAAGATATCGTTGGCCATCTGGTGGAATGGTAACCCCAAGACTTTCCATAGTGGATGTCTTGGGTTCGAATCCTGACCACATCAAAAAAGAGGTCTGTGACCAGGTCATGGAGTTTACCTAGTTAGAGGTTCCTCCTGTGGTGGGCTGCCCTGGATGTTCTAGGTGTTGCCCTAGGGAAAACCAATTATCCTAGAATATCTAGGTGTTGCCGTTCAAAAAAAAAAAAGATAAAAAAATGTGAAATTTGTTTACTATAATTTTTTAAAAAGGACCCTAGAAGAATATTCATAATGAACAAGTGAATAACTGATGTTACAAAGGATTAGACAACATGAAACTAATCCTAAATGTGAAACCTGACTACCATAACCAATGAACTATCAACAAACTTTACATGTAAGATTGTCAATGTTGAGGTACAGTTGGTCTTCTTTCCAACGTCTCGTAGTAGACCACGAAATTTTCCTGCGGACGGATACAAAAATGGGTTGGAATTTTGAAAACGATAAGAAAAGATTAAACATGTACGACGTATTTGTTTCAACCTTGCGTATGGTTTCCCATGTGTTTGGATCAAAACAAACATAAGATCCTCTCTCGTATGTATTTGTCTTAACGAGAGGCTCCATGTTTGCTGCCCGCATAAACCATAATCTATGCTCTCGGTGGTAGAACCAGCCTCTGTTATACCTGCAACAAATGGGTCAAACAAGTAAAAAAACGGATCAACTGGTCAAAAGCCGACATGCATAATAGATGATAGATATTTTTATTTAAAAAAATTATAATATTATTGAAATAATAAAAATTTTGTAATCTTATTGATTATTAAAAGGTTCTTTTTTTAAATGGACAAAAAACTGTTTCAAATCAACCCAAACAATGTGTTTAAGAAATGACCCGTTACTCGACCCACCTGCACTGCCCTTTATGCTACCTCTAGTACAGTCTCATAAAAGATGAACTCAAATAGAGTGAACTTCATATTTGACAAGATAACTTACAGCTCATTTGCAGCATACAACTGGGCTTCATCTTTTGGCATGCTGCATATATCAACAAGAAAAGCATTTTAGTCGCTGATAATGTAAAATCACCAAGGAAATGATTAGAGAGGAACTACGATTACCTGTAAAATATATAGAATAAAGTATTTAACTGGAACTTTGAGAAATAACCTTGCTGCAAATATTACCAACAATTATTTACACATTAGAATTTCCACCAAATATGTGAAACGAACATAATATTTAGAGATGGCAATTTTGACCCGTTTACTTATGACCGGGTCGATTCAGGTTATGTTTCATCTCCAAGTCAAATCGCAAAAACTTATAAAAAATAGCAACAAAACGTGTTTCGGATCAATCAGACCCGGGCCTGTTTTGACCTGTTAACCACCCATTTTGCCACCTTAGCAATAATAATGGTCGACTCACATTAAGGACAGGTGGTTGTTTGGCATGGTAACATTGTGGGACGGTGAATTCTGGAGGTCCTTTGGTAGGTTCATCCAACCATGGGGAACCAAATGTCTTGTGAAGATTTTCAGAAGAATTTAAATTGAGACCAAGCGTTGTCAAATCGATTCCAAGTGCAAGAGAAGTTAAATCAGGATCACTCATCCTAATTACACTTAATAAGCCAAGTAATCCAAATTGATCTGGGCCAGCTTGTGGGGCCTGCATTGACTTTATTCCTAGATCCCTATAAGATTGACTGGGGGAAAAAATTTGCTGCAACCGAAATTGAGATTGATTTTGTTGCTGCTGATATTGTTGAATAAGTTGGTCATATGAACCGCCACCTGAGACTGTATTTGGAGAGTTCAATGGTCTCAAACCGACACCTGGGGATCCAGTGCCCTAAAAACATCTTAAATCAAGTTATATTACACGAACTATATAGAAAAATATAATCAACCAATCATGATCATGTGAGGAAACCTGTGAGTGATAAGATGAATGTGATCCTTGAAACATATCTGAACTGTGCAAATGGAGAAGATCTTGATTATTTCCAGATGAAAACGAGACACTGCTGCTACTAATTGATGGAGCATGTTGTGGTTGTGGCCGATGTGATGAAAACGTTCCTCCTAAGTTGAACCCAGAAGATCTTCCCATCTACATCATGGACCATGAACTCATTATGGAACATAGAAAACCAGAAAACATCACTATCACCAAAAAAAATAGAGGTGGCAGTTTCGACCCAGAACAAAAATTCAGGGTTATATTTAATCTCAACGGGTCAAATGGAAAATTAAAAAATACAAAAAAGACATGGGTCAAAAGTCACCCAAAGTTTATTTATAAAAAATTGAAGAAAAAAAAAGGAATGAAGTATTTTTGAACAACCCAACCCATTTGGACCTGTTGCCCAACTCGACCCGTATCACCACCTATACTCAAAAGTGGCACTTACAGAAAAATGAGGAGATTGCATCATGGAAACATTGTTTTCATGAATTTGATCCTTCTGGTGTAGATCCATAGCATAATCAGCATTGCCACCTGAATAATATCTAAAATCCAGTCAATAACATGAGGTGTCAAATTCTAAGTCTAGGAGGACCCGGTGTTGTAAAAATCGGGCCTAGGCGCTAGGTGGCCATTTAACTTGTAATTTTGAGCTAGGCGGACCATTAATCGGAATCGGGCCTAGGCGGGTCTAGGCGGGCCTAGGCGGCTGCGAAAATTCCGGCAAAAACCTGAAATTTTTGGCCAAATTCCGGCAAAAGCCTTGGATTTTCCGGAAAAGCCTTGGATTTTCCGGCCAACCCCTTCAAATTCCAGCCAAATATGTGTATAAATATTTAAAAATGAACATTTTTATAAAAATTACTTATAAAAATGTGTGTGTATATATAAAAAACTAAAAATTACATATAAAAATTCCAATCCGATTAATCCCGTCTAGGCCCCGATTAATCCCGCCTAGGCCTAGGCCCCACCCCACCGCCCGACTAGCGCCTAGCAATTTTTCCAACCATGGGAGGACCGGTAGAAATTGATTCCTAAAGTATTAGTCATTAAAATAAACCAGAAAGTCAAAATTACAATGTGCAATCACCTTTAAACCCTGGTAGGGCAGGAAAATCTTCATTCTGGATGCTGAATTCTTGGTTTTGCTGAACAATAGGACTAACCCCAAGTCCTTGTTTCCTTAGTGAACCTAAAATTGTGATGAAAAATAATATTTTGAATAGAAATAGACACCTGAAATAAGATTAGTAGTGACAAATCTAACTCTAGATTTACCAATTTGCCCTTGGGCCTCACCAGAAGAACTAGGACGGCTGCTCAACTGAGGGAAGTCATTTATATCAAAAGGGGAACCATCATTGTTATTCATATCATTTAACAATCCCATGGAGTTTTGAACATGATTTTGAGAAAGTTGTCCACCTGAATGATATGAATTTCCAAACAAAGACATAACCTGTGGGGAAGCTGCATTTAAAAGATTGAAAAAAAAGTGACTAAAAACACATTATTTGTATAAAAAATACATTAAAATAGAAAAAGATCTACGCTAGTACAGTTATACCTTGTTGAAGCATACCACCCATTAATCTATTTGATCCCTGCACACCTAAATTTCCTGAACTGTTATTAGTATTTAGGTTTAATCGAGAAGCAAGGCCCGGGATCGATAAACCGCCACCAGAACTTAGGCTTCTTGCAATGTTACCACCGCTTCCAATGTTTCCAGCTGAACTGGTGATCCGTGAGCCTGGATTTCCTAAAACTGGCGACACTCCAACTCCGGGAATAGAATTACGGTTACTGATTGGTGCAAAGGTAGGCAGGATTCCAGGAATCGAACCAGTAATTGCATTTGTGCCACCACTAAACCCAGGGGTTCCAACAACATTCATACCACCTCTACTATTTAGCCCTGAATGACCATGTGAACTGCCATGAGCTATCTGGAAAAAAAATGACAGCGAGATTTATCATGCACTTCCAGTTTTATTATATTTTTTATGCTCTAAGAAATAATATGCAGCAATGTCTACAGTAAGTTTGGAAGCAAGTGATACAAACCACTAAAAACAACTCACAGGGTCCACGGGCAATTATTAATATGAGTAAGGGGTCTGAGGTTATTAAAAGTAGTTTTCTTTAGGGTAAAAGTTAAGTACATATATGCAGTTGCAATATAATTTGTTATTGCACGTATTTATGTTGTTGAGCGTACAAGGTTAAAATCCACTCTTACTCTCATTTTGCTTCAAAATTTTTAAGAAGATTGTCATCAAATGAAACCTCGCAGAAGTCAAGTACTCAAGAAGTTCCAGTCTTACCTTCATATTCATCATAGAAACTGTAAACAATCAAGGTTCAACAAATATCATACACAATCCACTGTACTAACAAAAACTTCAACCCTATCTAAAATTCATTAACTTTCAAGTAATTATATTAACTAACAGAAAGTTAAACAAGTAAACAACTATGAACCTTTAGTAGATCATGGTTTGGTTTTAATGATCACTTTGATGATAAGCTCAAAAACATTATAAACAACCACGTAATGTAAATAAATCAATAAAACAAGTTTGTCTGCAGACTGCAGAGGTAAAAAATATGGTGTTTAAAATTTGATGTTAAAATTGAGCTCATAAGATGTCACCGAGTTCAATAAGTTGTTGAACTTGTTTTAATCTTGAAATTTTTTATTTTATGAAATATTTCTGGGCAGATGGGTTGAAACTGAAACTGATTGCTGATTGTTTAGAGCAATACTCTCAGTGGAAATTCACGGCCATAAATATAAATAAAATTGCTCCTTATGTTGAGATCAAAACATAGTATAGCCTTAAGTAAAGGTTTATGACATGTTCTGTTTAAAGGAATGAAAAAAGGCCTTATGTTTAAAAATGAATTATTATATTAATATTTGTGTCGTTTGATGTTATGTTATACTCATAGTTATTAAAAGTGCACTAGGCACTCAGGTGAGGGGAGGTGAGGCTGTTGCACTTGAGGTAGATGCAAGACAACTGTCTTCGAAAAGCACATGGAACGCCTCCGTCCAGGTGCAAGGCTATATCAGACAATCGCTATAGTCCTGGTAATTGAAAAGATTCTTTTTTTCATTTAGAGTCTTTTGACTGTAGGGACTCCTATCTATTTAACCCTAAAATACAACACAATCCCTCTAAGTCTCACACCATTCACAGCAGTCACTGCCCCTATTAATTGCATACACTTCTAGAACGTAAGTATTTTGTGACAAGATTTATATTCAATATTAATGTTATATGACTGTCCTATTATGGCAGATCAAATTCTAATAGAACTTAAGTATTAAACTATTGATAATTTAACAGTTTTTTTTATATTCAGAATTTTGTACACTTTGAGTCAGCAGTAACTGAGTTCCTTTCTCTTAGATTAGGTTTTTATTATATTTGCGAAAATATTAACTTTCTATGCCTGTTATATACCTTTCTATATTTTTATGATTGCACTTTTTTTGTTTTAGGCGTGCGCTTTTTTTGCGGTTTGCGCCTAGGTGACAGGCGAGCCCTTCGCACCTTGAGTGTGACTTTGACTACCTAGGTATTCACTTATTCCGATGGAGTCGTTGCACAAACTATTTAAATCATTCATAGACTAGTTGTACTACCATGTGAAAATACTTGTTTACACACATACATTAGAACATCGATACTGTTTTTTTTTGTATGATCACTACTTATCAACTTTTTCACTATTCTGTCTCTTTCAATTCTATTAAAAATATAATACTAGTTAATTTTAAGAATTTTACTTTCAAATGACTGAATTTAGAGCACGTTGCACACTCCAAATCCAGGTGCAATGCATCATGTCTCTAAATAAAACATATTTTAGTGTTGAAAACAAATTTAAAAATGTAAATACAAGAGTGATGTGTAATTGTGTACACACACATATATATAGAGAGAGAGGATGGTCCGAAAGAAGTTGAGAACCACAAAAAAGGTTCAGAACTACATGTTAATTTGCATGTGATTATGTCGATTCACATATAACTATTGATGCAGGTTCAAATGAGAACAAAAAATACATTGAAAACCATAAAAAGTACCTTTTGGGGGTTATCATATGATTTGATTTGTGCACATGTCAACGGCTCAACGGATTTAATCACATGTGATTTAACACGTAATTTTAGGGTTTTCAAAACTTTTTTTGTTCAGAAACTCCATAAATAGTTATATGTAAAACCAACTCACACACATGTATAGTACCTGAGAAAGAGCAACAGGCATATTGTTTGATGTAAATCTTCCAGCAGAAAGGTTTCCACTTTGTTGTTGAAGTCCACTTGAAGGTACACTGGCAGTAGTTGAATTTCTTGATCCAAGTGTCCCCGTCATATTGGCAACATTGAAACTACCATGTAAGTTATGAAGCTCCTGAACAGATCCTATAAAAGAACATCCCATGTAACAAATTTACATATACTAATGCCAATTAGAGGTGGCCAGTGTTGTGAAAATAGCGCCTAGGCGGCGATTAATCGCTAGGCGGTCGGGTAAGGAGGAATTTTGACCTAGTCGGTCCAAAAATCGCTAGACGGTCCAAATCGCGCTTAGGCGGGCCTAGGCGGCCAGATTACGGCGAACATTCCGGCGAAAACCTGAAATTTCAGGCCAAATTCCGGCGAAAATCTGAAATTTCCGGCGAAAACCTTTGGTGTGGTTTAAAAATGAACATTTTTATAAAAATTACATATAAAAATGTGTGTATATATATAAAAAACTGAAAATTACATATAAAAATTCCAATCCGATTAATCCCGCCTAGGCCCCGATTAATCCCGCCTAGGCCTAGGCCTTACCCCACCGCCCGACTAGCGCCTAGCGATTTTGACAACACTGGAGGTGGCAATTCAAACCCACGTACATATAAAAAGAGCAATGTAGTGTTACATATAAGGATACTAGTGATGATCAGTAGAACACACTAACCACTTTGATGAAATATGGGGGAAGGTGCACCAGATTGAGTTGAAAAAGATGCAGAAAATGGTCTCCCAGTATTGTCTTGAAGATTTGAAGTTGCTCCATTCAGAGATGACTACACCCAAAAAGTATAATAACTTGATTATGACTAAACAACAGAACATATTCGAACAGAAAACAAATGAGGTATTAGAAATGGCAATTTTGACCAAATTACTTATGAATAGGTCAATTCGGGTTGCTTTATCTTTCAAATGGGTCAAATAAGCTAAGAAAAGAACAGGTCAAAGGGGCCATTCAGATTGAAGGTGGTCCAAATTCTAATTTTAATGCATACAACCTCCTAAAATCATTTATTCAAAGATTCAGATTACTTTTATTATTGTAACAATATTGTTTCTGTATTCATAACTAATGATTATTCTTTCACAAAAAAATGGACAAATAAGTGTTTGTAGGTCAACCCGACTAGTTCTGACCGGTACTAGTAAGTTACCCGTTTTGACCTGCTACCAAACCAGCCATCTTGCCGCCTTTACATGGTATCCTAAAGTTCTTAAAGAACAGAGAATTTAGATAACATATAATATCATGCAGCCAAAAAAAACAATTTGCACACATTAAAGAAACAATGATTAAACCCTAAATATAATACAACATTAAATGAATACGATGTGGTTTATGTGAAAGATGTTCCAGTACATTATTAAGTAACCCTGACATTGCAAAAATGCCAAAATGTCATGCAGAGAACTACTCCTTGCTCAATAAAAGCTTTCTTCTAAAGACTTCGGTTTGAAGCTTTCGTGGTGCTTTATTAGGCTATTATCTGAAAAGAAGAAGATTGTAGGAGCAAGTTAAAAAATTTATAAAAGAAAGTAAGAAACAACTAATATACAAACAGATGCACATATAGATTTTATAAGACGTCCATTTTTCAATGATGAAGATAATTGTCATCGGGGGAATATAAATAATACTCCAATTTTGAAATGTATCTGATATTAATGAAGCACAGGTAAACCAAGGTGTTCAAGTGTTATGCACCATATAAGCAAAGGTTATGACTTAGGAACTATGTGAAGAATTATAGTTGTATCTGATATTAATGAAGCACATTATAACTATTAATATCTCTACACTAAGAACTGAAAATTATTTTGACACGCTCCGCCTAGAAAAGGTTAGGAACAATTTGAAGAATTGAATTTAGACAAAAAAAATCCTAAATCCTACACTCATTTGATTAGCCAAATATGGTTATTATATGATGAAATATATCAAGAAATAAGTGTACAAATGTCTTGGGCTTCAATAGGAAGTTAATTTCAACAAGTTCAAAATAGCTTGACCATTAATACTCAGAGTTAGGTCAATCTAAACCAACAGAAACCAAACCAACTCAAACCTATTGAAACATCCTACCTTTCTTCTATTAATACAAACACTATTTACCTACAAAACCAGTTGTCTTTCAATTTCATTTCATATATCACAATTACAGCAAACCCTAACAGTTAACTACGAGGTCTAATCATGACAAATTGCTACATTTTTTGCTACTTAAGATACCACGTGGAACGAAATCGGAGCGCTTGTCAAAAACCTAATCCAAACGGCACATCATAGACAACAAAATCGAACGGAACAGAATTTTGTAGATAGTTTTAACGATTTTGGGGAAGTATAGAATTTGAAAAACCCTAGCTCGTAAGAAATTGAAAATTGTACCTGAGAAATAGATCTGTCAAAAGACGTGAAAGCTGAGAGTGAGTTGTGTGTGTTTTCAAAGGTGATAACGAGGGATGTTACACGACGAGAGAAGGGCAGGGTTCCAAAAATCTTTCAACTCTTCACGACGCATATTCCGATATATTAATATTTAGATTTATATTTATCACGTAAAAACCTTTAAATCAAAACGTTATACATACAAAGGAAACAAAAACAAAACTAAAAAAATCCAGATTAAAAAATACAAAGACTCTTTGTTTCACGGTGGGGGCGTGGTCATTTCTTCCTCCATACTGCTGCAGAAGTTTTGTCGTTATCGGTTCTGCTCATCGAGAACAATAAAAGCGAATATTGATACCGGTTACGATAAAAAAAAATAGCATCAACAATATTGGTCGTTCATATGCGGTTGGGTCTGTCATGATACCACAATGGTAACATCGCTTGCTATACGATCCAAAAAAGTACTCATTTTGAATACTACTCCTTTTGAATAAAAAGACCGGAACATTAAAAAAAACTAAAAAACATCCGGGTTTTTTTTAATTTGACGAACGAAAATTATTATAGAAAAATAAAATTATTAAAAAATCAAACTGGTTTAAAGCTTATATTCTACACATACCGTAACAGTTACAAAATGAGAAAAAAGGGGATAATAGTGGACCACTCACAAGCTGCCACGTCGCACTCCAATGAGAGAGTAATTGTAGAAAGGCATTTTCAATTGTTGAGGTAATTAGAAATTAAAACCCGCGCAACGCGACGGGCACGTATTGTATTGTAAATCAAAACGTTAAAACGTACGAAAGGAATTTTGTTTTTAAGAATAGTAAAAAAAATACAAAGACCCTACGCTTCGCGATGGAAGCGTACTCGATTTTGAATAATACACCGTTTAAAAAAAATCATGAACGTTCACAAAAAAACTAAAATTAACCACACATTTCGTTCCTTTTTAAACTTAACGAATGAAAGTTATTATTAAAAAAACAAAATTATTAGAAAATCAAATGGGTCGAAAGCGTATATTCTACATAGTGTAAGCTTTGGAAATAAAAATTAAAAAAAAAGTTGGTCCACTCACATGCTGCCACATGGCAGTAGCAACCAGTGAGAGTAGAGTACTTTTAACGCTCTCACATCTTCACTTTCAATTGTAAGAGTAGTAATAATTGATGACAACTAGTCCAATCGTCGTCTAGATCGATCACAATCGTCGGATCTGGCTGATAATCAATGTTGATCGTGTTAGGTAGGCATTCTCCAACTTACTAAGGTAAAGAGTAAACATCTTTTTTTTTTGGTCGCACACATTTAAACTCAACATATATACAATTTAAGATCATTCATCATGTTTCAAAAGGCTACAACATTGTATAATGATAGAGATCTCATGTGATTTGAAATTGGGGTGAGTTTCAAGAGAAATCTCAAAATTGAAGTTTCAGTTCGAGTAATTGGTATGAAATTAGGTATTTCAAATGAATTGTTCATAATACTTTGATTTACCTCTGGTTGTGTTGATAATGATGGTATTAGATTAAAATTGCAGAGGGCAGGAAAATGATGGTAATCAGAACATTTTAGCGATTCACCAGGCTTATTTTTGTATTATTTTAGGCCTTTAATTCGTCAAGTTGTAAGTTATCTACATTTTGCTCAAGTCACAAAAGCCTTGATTATCTCTCAAACATAAACTTCTGTATGTCTAGATTTTCGAAGCGTTTTGTCATCCTTAATTGCATATGTTGATTGTTTGTATCAAAGTAATAGTTCAATTCCAAGATAACTTACCAAGTTTCCCTTTTACCCGTATTAACCTAAGATCAATAATGTGACGTAGTGGTAAGCTCTTGAACTCCTCTGGTAGAAGCTTCAGCTTCAAACCGGTCATAATTTATTTATATTATGGTTGTTCACTATTAGAAAACTTGGAATTTGTGATAAAAAAGAATGGTTGCAAATTTCTAAATACGCAACATGAGCGGTCGCAAGTCGGTCACAATTCGAGCGGTCGAAAAATGTCAGTCATAATATTGGATCATTCGTAAACCAGCCGCCAATTTTTGGACTGAGAAATATCCATCGTAGAATAACCACCGGTCATAAAACTACCGTAGAGGTTTTTCGGTCATAAATCGGTCACAAACACAAATCAGATGCCTAGTTTTACGGTAGAGTTTGTTATTTTGCTCTCTTTTTCCCATTTGTATAACTGCAAGAAGTATATGTTAATCATATAATTAAATTCAAACAATGGTTTTTTAGAATTCATAATAATAAAATATTATTGAACAAGAAAGATTCCAGCACGATCCATGTGATTTGCCTCTTGATGTTGACTTTAATTGCCAAATAAGAGTCAACGCTTGAAGAAATGTACCAATCGGCAAAATTGCGGCCGAATGAAATGTACCAACCCCCCAAGATCGTTTACTTTCGGTCAACGACCAAAACATTTAGAGATTTTTTTTCTCTTCGTATTCTTAATGCACGTTGAAGACGATATAAAGAAAAAATCACTAAACTAAACATAGACATGTTAGACCAAGAAAAATAGAAAATCACTAAATTAGACATTGACTTTTAACCCCGTCGGTTAACAAAGATAAATCCTTGCCAACGGTTAAAATATTGAAAAGTATGACGGGTCCACGAAAACAACCAAACAAATCAAGACACGTGTAATAGCCGCTGGCGTAGCCCACACTTTCCGTCGGCTTAGCCTGCACCTAGGATTTGCCTATCTTTTTTAACCGTCGACTAAGATTTAGTCTCCTTAGCCCGCTAGGATTTAACCTCCTTAGCCAACGGGGCTTGTTAGATTCTAATGGACAAATCCCATTAAAGTCAAAGTCAGCTAAGGAGTAAAATGGAATAATCAACATGTTATTAATATTTTCTGTTTGTTTTAGATGATATTTTCTGTTTTCTTTAGATGATTACTCAAAGTTTGAGGGGTTGTTTTATTACTTGTTAATTGTCTATTAACATGTTGTTAACCTTTAGCGATTAGGATAGATAAAGGGGGTAGTTCAATTGTATTCGGTTAGCTTTCGAATTCATTCTTTGATTTCCATTTGTAATCGTTTGAAGGTTTTAATCAATAAGATTTGGGGATTCTTGTTTTAAATTCTATGGTGTTTATTAACAATTGGTATCAGAGCTTGGTTATTTCTCGATTCATAGAGAGGTTGTTGATTAGGGTTAATCGAAGAACAAGATGGTATCAACTAAGTTTGAATTGGAGAAGTTTGAAGATACAAACGATTTTGGTTTATGGAGGTTGAAGATGAGGGCAACGCTGGTTCACCATGGGGTGTTGGATGCTTTCAAAGGTGAGATGAACCTACCTACAACTCTTTCTGACAAAGAGAAGAAGGATATTTTTGAAAAGGCCCACAATGCGATAATTTTAAGTTTGGGAGATCGAGTATTGAGGGAAGTGTCTAAAGAAACTTCAGCAATGGTCTAAATTGCAAGGATTGTATCTAACCAAATCCATGGCCAACAGATTATTTCTCAAGAAACGACCGTACACTTTTCAAATGGCTATTATGAAACCTTTAGATGATCATACCGATGAGTTCAACAAATTAGTAATTGATCTTGAGAACATTGATGTTACCCTAGATGAAGAAGATCAAGCTATAATTTTCTTAACATCCCTGCCTCAAGGCTATGAACATTTGTATGGCAGGGATATTTTTTTTTTTGTCTATGAAGGAAGTATTAGCAGCCCTAAACTCTAAAGAACTCATGAAGAGATCAGATGTTAAAGATGAATAAGGGGATGGCTTATTTGTAAGAGGTAGATATGAACAAAAGAATTTCAATTCAAAGCAATACTCATGGTCTAAATCCAAGTTTAGAAGGAAATGCTATGTTTGCAATTATGAAAAGCACCTAAAGAAAGACTGCAAAGATATTTTCACTTGTGAAACATCCCTCTATCAGGGTTGTGTTAGCATTAACTGCATTGGATGATTATGAATTAGAGTAGCTTGATGTTAAAATTGCTTTTCTTCTTGGAGTGCTAGAAGAGAGCATTTACATGATACAACTTTTGGGTTTTGAGGTTGAAGGCTAAGATGATAAAGTATGCTTGTAACAGAAGTCAGTATATGGCTTAAAGCAGTCTCATAGACATTGGTATAAGAGCTTTGATGATCATATGATCAGTTATGGTTTCATGAGGAGTAGCTATGATGATTATGTATATTTAAGAGAATATAACAAAGGAGAGTATATTTATCTTTTGTTGTATGTTGATGATATGTTGGTTGCTTACAAGGATAAGAAAGAAGTCAAAGGTACTAAGAAATTGTTAATGCACGAATTTGATATGAAAGAGTTGGGTAATGCTAAGAAAGATTGGGTAATGCTACAAAAATAATGGTTATGGAAATACAAAGAGATATATAGAGCTCTTGGTAAGTTGTTTTTAACACAAAAGTCTTATGTAAGGAAGGTGTTAAAGACTTTTAATATGGAGAGTTGCAAGTATGTGGTTACCCCTATTGCTCAACATTTTAGATATGTTAACAAAGGCTTTGCCTGGAACAAGTTTTATACAGTGTTTGGGAATTGGTTGAAATTGTACGGAGATTGTTAATATTGAATGCAAAGTCAACAATTGTCAACTTAATAAGTCAAAATACCTAATAAGTCAAAGTTGTAGCTTATTAAAGGCCATGGGAGTATTTTGGTAATTCTACTTAATGAGTTTGTTAATTCCATCTATGATGGTTGTTAGTAGTTAGTTAAGCTAGTATAATTAGGGCTTACAATAGTCAATAGAGAGTTGGTTCAATTCATTGCTTTTTCATCTTGTAATTGTTGCAATGACCTAGTGGTCTAGTATGTTGTTTGTCCCCTATAAAAGTAGACACGTGTAAGAATATATGGTATTTAGGTGTAAAAAATTGTTTATATAGTTACTAATCATAAACAAACGGAACGAACAAAGTTTTTTTCGTGTTTTAAAAAAAACAAAAAATACATTAAGATGTACAACCAACTTAACAGATCATCATGGATCTTGTACTCCTGTTTGTCCATATATATCTCTAGTTTGACCAGAGTTATCAAGTAACGGTGAAGGTGATCCAAATGTTTGTTGCACAACATTTTCCATCATCTCCTATACCATTTCTTCACCGATCTTATGCAACCCATTTGCTCCTCCGCCAGAGTGCCCATTTGCTCCGCCGCCTGAATTAATGCCATTACATCGGTTATATACTATGATTAACGATTAAAAAAAAAGAGTAAAGTGTCATTTTCGTCTACCTGACTAACTTCGACTGTATTTTAACGTTAAATCAGGGACAATTTGGTCTTTTCAATTGCCTTATACTCTCCATGGCATTCAAGAATTTTTTTGGAAAGACCAAATTACCCATGATTTAACGTTAAAATATAGACGGAGTTAGTTAGGTGGATGAAAATGGCTAGATTTTGAAAAGTCAAGGACGAAAAAGTTAAAAAAAAAAGTTTTTAGATTAAAGTGGCTAAATTGGCCAAACCACATGGACGAAAATGACACTTTACTCAAAAAAATATTAGACCAACAATCACAAATAAAATCTAACCTGTAACAATTGGCATGTTTAGTTTTCTTCTCCTACGCAAGATGATAAAAACACCCGCGGCAACCCAAACAAGAAAGAAGGCGGGGATGGTGGTGCCGAGTACTACAGGTAGCGCGCTGCTTTTCTTGCTCGTTACAGGGGTGCTACCCGGATCGGAGTTGATGGTCTCCGGAGAATTTGAGCAGGACTTACCAGATGTACACAAAGAAGGATTTCCAGTAACACTATTCATAATTTGAAAAAAAAATGGAACATAAGATAGTTTTTAGAATGTCTTGTAATTTTAAAATTGAAATAAAAGATGTATAAATAACAAAAAAAAAACAATATATGATAAATAACTTACATTAATTTCTGTTTGTTGTTCTTTGATAATGTAGTGGGTATTCTTCCACTAAACTGGTTATCTGCCAAATTCCTACAAAATAAAAGTAGTTAGATCATGATGAGGGCTTGTATATACGTAGATCTAAAATAAAAGTTTAAAACTCATATATTGTACAAGAATCAAGAGCACCTTGAAGTTCATTGGTGTATCGGTTTAAATATCATAGGCAAAAACATAAATTTAAGATACAAATTTAAAACCTATACATAATATTGAACACATTTCAACACTCTAAACAAGTAAACTAAAATTTGAATAAGACGCTACTAGAAAACTAGCAAATGCGGACTAAAATGCCGGTGGCAAAATTTGCAATCGATTTGTGACTGAAATTATAAAATTAGTGACGGCACAAGATCCGGTCGTAAAACAGTCACAAATTTTGCAACCGCTCAGTTTCGGTAGCACTTTAATCGCAAGTTTTGCCACCGCTAAACTTCGGTCGCAATTCTGTCGCAAATTTTGTCACTGCTAATGATGGTCAGTTAGAGGCCGAAGTATGGTCAATTAGGGGCAAACTATGGTCTGGTATTAGAGTAATTTATGGTAAATTAGTGTTATTAGTGATCTATTGGTGGTCGCTAATATGCGGTTGCAACCCTGGTCGCTAAACAGGGATCATAGCGGTCGCAAACAAGTAGTAACCAACTGGCAGCAAAAAATCCGGTCGCAAATCAGTCGCAATAAAGTTCTGTCTCAAAACGGTTGCAAAAATTGCGACCACAAGCCCGGTCGCTAAAGTCAGTCGCAAATTTGTCTGTTTGCCATTTCGGTCGCAAAAGAGCATTACACACAGACGGCGGTATGTGCGACCGCCTTTTCTGTCGTAAATCGTTATTTGCAACCAAAAAAGCCGTTGGAATTACACAGTTTCTAGCAGTAAAAGTTGATGTAAAAGTTAAAGAATTTTATATGAACAAACATAGATACAACTTAAAACACACATAACATTTGATACTTTTGAAGTTATGGGATCTTCTTATGCACTAAAACGTCTAAGCAAGTTAGACGGTTGATTTACCCAAATTTTAGTCCATAGCCAATTAAATATGCTTCAAAAACATTTATTAGTTCTCATTGATTTCGGCTTTTATTTTAAAACACGTGAATAATTAATGTCATTAATTAACATTTTTTTTTCCGATTTACTTCACTTCAAATTTACTCAATGTTTTAAGTGAGATTAGAATCGAAAGGGAGTCTCACAATCTCACAACCAAGAGGTTGTGGGTTCAAACCTTGCCCAAGACAAAAATAAAAAAAACAAAAAAAATCTGCCGTTCAAAAAAAAAAAAAAAAAAGAATCGAACACCATTCGATGAAGATCATACACCTTTGTCACTAAGTCAAGCTAGTGGTTGTAATTAACATGTTTATTTAATTTTATGTTCGTGTTTTTTCTTTCAAGAATGATAATAAAATACACTTACAGTTGTCGGAGATTAGGCATCGTGCCAAGGAAATCAGGAATTGTTCCGGTCAAGCTGTTATTGTGCAAATCACTACACAATAAAAAACAAATAAATAAGAATAAATTCTTAAATATTAGCTTTGTTTCCCATTTCTTTATCAAATAATCTTTTTTAATTATGTTGATTTAATAAAAAAAAATCACACATTTTAAATAATTTGATTAACCATTCATTGGTTTTTAATTAAATTTTCTAATATTGGTTTTTCAAATCAACCAAATTGATTAGTTGTTTGACTCACATTATCTCAAGTGCATCCATGAAGCTAATGTCCGGAAGTTCACCCAAAAGTTCGAAACTATCAAGATACCTGCAAATTTTGAATTTCCATATAACTTAATCAATATCCTCTTTGTGACGAAAATATAGACCGTCACGAATATTGCAAATGCTATGATACTACCAAAACATTATATAAGTTCAAGATAATTTACAATGCTGTAATGCGAGGCGTTGCGTCATTGCTACAATTGAGCCAGTCCCAAGAGTACGGTGCTGGAAGGCACGGGTCGCCACTCCATCCTCCTAACACGTCGAATGTTGTTGTTAACAACGCTAAAGCTTCGACTGTTTCATTTTAAAACAAGTAAGATAAAACAACTTAAAAACACAATCTTAATAAATCTGAAAAAGGAACTTGAAAGTATTGTTTGCGTACCATCGTTGCTATCGGTACCATCGGTTAAAACTCCGCTAATATTAAACGCCTCGATGGCATTTATGAGAGGGGGGAGATTAGAATCGTCGGTAGCGAGTAAAGAAATATTGGTGACGGAATAACAGTGTAATCATTAAGATCCCGTACAATAACGCTACCGTAAGGTGGTGAAATCGAGAGCCGTGAAGGACCACTCCCCGCGGTTGGCGTCTCAGAGATCGTAAACGCTCGTGTTTGAGTAGAATCGAGGTTGCTAACCTCTGAGAAGTACATAGTTATATAGATGGGCGTATATCTGTAGGGTAAATCGTGCCCAAAAGTAAAGGATCGGACGTGCTTTCGACTGTGGCCGCGTTTTGTAAAATGCCTAGCGGGGGGGTTATTTGGTCCAGTCGGGTCGATAATTGTGTCGCTCATGACGTTTTCGGTCCCGGCGGAGGCAGGTATCCATATTCGGTCATAACCATCGTCTGGGTATCTGAAATAAAGTATTTTTTTTTTGTATTTATAAGACTAAAAATTACTTTATTTTGAAAATGACTCTCTTTCCGTAAAATTGATATATGAACATCGGCATATAAATATTAAATAAAACAGTATATTTAAATTAAAAAAAAGTTAAATAAAACAAGTTATTAGAGGAAAATTAAATTATATGTTAAATGACATGTTTAAAAAAAAAAAAAGAAACCCTTATGTTTCGGGTTGAATCCGTTGTAAGCAAACTTGACTGAATCTACTTAGATTACCTAGTTTTTCTAAGGGAAAATTCTGAAATTAAACATCTGAATTTTCTTTTTCTTTTTTAAATAAACATTGATTTTTCAACTTTCACGTACAAAACATGTCAGAATTGTTGAAACATTCATCAAATAGGACGAAATCGTCGACATACGTGGGTTCACAAACAAATGTCACGTGTAATATTTCACCAAATTCACCAGATCATTTATGAAATAGGACGAATTCACCGGATCATTTACCATCGGCAAAACATTTACATCTACCAGTGAATATAATTTTCAGTGTCCTTTTACCGTTTTTTTAAATACTTAAAAGGGCAACAATACATTAAGTTAGTGATCCAATGAATTATGAGTAAATGTTGGCGTTTCGCCGGATTAATGTAAATGTTTCTTCAAATTCACCGACAAATATAAATGTTTCGCCGAAAAAGGATGTCGGCAATTTCGCCCTATTTAGTAAATGATATGGCGATATGGGCGAAATATTACACATGTCAGTTGTTGGTGAATCCATGTATGTCGGCAATTTCGCTCCATCTGATGAAAGTTCTAGCGATTTTGACATGTTTAGTATGTGAGAGTTGAAAATTCAATGTTTATTTTTAAGAAAAAGAAAAATTGAGATGTTTATTTTCGGAATTTTCACTTTTCCT
This sequence comes from Smallanthus sonchifolius, assembly GCA_023525975.1. Taxonomy (NCBI): domain Eukaryota; kingdom Viridiplantae; phylum Streptophyta; class Magnoliopsida; order Asterales; family Asteraceae; genus Smallanthus; species Smallanthus sonchifolius. The sequence continues at coordinate 12,807,204 of CM042027.1, read as the reverse complement.
AAACCCTCTCTGATATCTAATCAGAGAATCTTTTACAAATCAAAAGTGGATAGTTTAAAAAGTTAATTAATTGAGAAGAAAGAATTAAGAGATCGCACCTTAAGATTTGACTTGCACCGTAAGAAAACCTATTGAGTAAGAACAAAGCCCGACTCTCATCGACGTCGCTATAAACGATGGAATCGAGACTACGGATTTCAAGAGCCGACATAAATGGGAATTGGTTAGGCTTCGTTTGCGCCACACACACACTAACCACATCACGTTTTGCAACATAAGTTGCTTCGTGCACTGTCAGCCACTAATCGAAGTCTCAACCGTGGTCCAAAAGTTTCCATCAAAGTGGAGATCGATACTGGGAGGACTCGACCACTCGAGCGTGGTTCTACTATGGAAACTAAGGGTGTCCAGTACCGTAGATATTGTCGCCCTGTGTAACCGGGTAGGTGTAACAATTCTTTTTCCGAGTTGTGAATACCATAAGGGTGTCCAGTACCGTAGATATTGAGTTACTAGACTGAACCACTCGAGCCAACCCATTTGAGATTAGACTATCATCTGGAGTCCAAGTTATGAAGTTCAAATCGACATTGATCTCCGTTGCCCCGCAATCTATGCTCACAATCACTGCAATCATAATTCATTCACAAATAAACGTTAACATAAAGGCTTTTATTGTATTGAGCTTTTATTCAGTTCGTTCAGCTAGGTTAACCTAGATAGTCTCTCTATTTATAGTCTAACTTTTTCTTTTGTTTACTGTACTTCTTCTTTCATCTAATAATAAACGTTAGCAATATTTTATGTATATCATTTTCAATTTAACTTTAACGCTAGATGTAAACATGAACCTGAAACAATAAAAAAGAATGTTTATGGTTTTGAAAAATAGTTACTAGCATGGTGCGTACGTATGCACGTATGACTTCATTCTAGTTAAATAACAGAACGATAAATGTAACATATCAAGTATAACGAAAACAATCGTATATTTTTATGAGATAGCTTACAGTCGCCGGAAACGGAAAATGCGAACATAGCAAAGAAAAGAATTGGCAGCAACTTGAAAGGTCCGGCCATGGTGATAGAAGAGGTGATGAGTTGAAAGTTGGATTTGTGAGGTTTATATATATATGGGGGAAGGTTCCGCTAAGAAGTGGTTTTTCGTTAAGAAACGCTAAGAAGTGGGTCAAACGAATTCCGATTGAGCTCATTCGAGCGGCGTTGAAACCGTCTCATCGAACTCTAATCCGGACCCAAAAATCTAAACCCCCCTCCACCCGCACCCCCAAAAACCTAAACCCCCTCCAACCCCACCCCGAAAAGCCTAAAGCCACCACCCCCACCCCCCAAAAACCTAAACCTCCCCAAAAACCTAAACCCACCCCCACCCCCACCCCCCAAAAAAACCTAAACCCTAAAATCTAAACCCTAAAAGCTAAACCTTAAAGCTAAACCCTAAGGCTAAAATTCTAAAATTCAACGCTAAGATCTAAACCCTAAAAGCTAAGATGGTAGAGTTCGACGATACGGTTCCAACGCCGCTGGAATGAGCTCAATCCGAGTTCGTTTGATATCGTTTCTTAATGTTTTTGTTACTTCTTACAGTTCTTAGCCGAAAACAACTTCTTATTTGATCCCCTGTATATATGGTCCATATATCTCAGTGGTTGACTTTTAAATGGAAGACTTTTGAGCGTCGATAACAAATAATACCTAGTCACCTTACCATGTGAAAACACGTCTTATTTGAATAGCCCGGTACCGGATGAATATTTATTCTTTTTTTTTTATAATTGTTTTAAAATACACAAGGTGCCTTTCGTAGTAAGATTAAAACAAAAGACGCTAGTTTTTTTTTGTACAGTTATCAAGATATATATCAAATTAAATGATAATAAATTTCAGTTTACACACATTTTTTTTAGTTTTATTATTATAAATTGTATTTTTTGGTATTTAATTATTTTTATTTTAAGTATATGGCTACCTTCACAAAAGATTACAGGACAAACTTTTGATAACAAGTTAACACTTGCTTAGTTTTTCATTTGAGGTAAATTTTTTTTTTCGATTAGAAGTCACTACAAGAATTTTAGGCAGATTCAACGACCTGTCTCGACGACATGTCGTCGATATTGGGGCGTCGGAAAAGGTTTTTACTTTTAAAAAATAAATATAAAATAAAATTGAAAATACCCTATCTCGACGTCGTCGAGATTGGTATAAATTATATTTATTTATTTTTTATTTTAAAAATTTTCCAGATTTTTATACAAAACAAAAATTCAAAACCTGTCAAACCTGTTATATAAATTAAAACATTACACAACATAAAACATTCAACAAAAAAAATGTGTAACTTATTGCAAATAGCTCAAATAAAATGCTACAAACAATTTAATCATCTTCATCGTCATCATCTTGGTTGCCGGATCGACTACAATAACCCTACAATAAAGGTATCAAAAATAACCCTACAATAAAGGTATCAAAACGCAATATATACATGTATTAGTATTGCAAATAAACAAATTGTGTAAGTTATTGCAAATCATAAACAAACATAATACACAAATAATTTCTCAAACATCAATAACCATACAATAAAGGTATCAAAATACATGTATTAGTGGACTTTAGTTAAACAAGTAATTTTGACCAATTTATAATGGTTACGTGTCATTTTGACTCATTTATACTTTGATTCGCAACATAATAACAAAATATATTTACTTACCCAATCACCCGATCGTTGACCCATGTGGCGTGAGAAGTGTGTATACGTCTTCAACCCTCAACAATATATTCATCTACATATATACAAAAATACATTCATCTATATTCATACAAATTATACATTACAAAAAAATAAATAACAACAATATATTCACCTACATTCAAACAAATACCCAAATAAATAATACATACAAATACTCGGGTCAAAACAAGTGAAACGGTGCGTGTTTAAATTACTAACATATATACATGCATACATTTAACTATATTCATACAAATCATACATCACAAAAAATAAATAATAACATATAATTCATACAAATAATACATACATAACACCACCAATAATACATCTATACAAACCTACATTTCACCAATTTCACAAATAATGCATACATCTATATATTTATACATCTATACAAACCTACAATTTCACAAATAATACATACATCTATACAAATTAACCATCAATTTCACAAATAATACATACATTTATATATTCATCTATATTATTCAAATAAATAACAATTATACAAAACTAAATTTCACAAATATATACTTATTAGCAAAGTATTACACAAATATAATACATCCATCTATACAAATTAACCATCAATTTCATAAATAATACATACATTTATATATTCATCTATATTATTTAAATAAATAACAATTAAAACAACTATGCAAAACTAAATTTAACAAAAATATACCTATAAGTCTCAATCTAGCTTCCAATCCATTCATTTAACCAAAACCCTCACATACACAAGATTTATATTAAAAGATAGAAAATTACTAAAAAAAAGTCAAAATAGAGTCTTACCACTTCAAGAAGATGAGTAATGGTGGATTTTCAAGTAAAATGGTCGGATTCGATGGTGAAAGCCGAGAGAAAAAGGGGGTGAAATGAGGAGGAAAAAGGGTTTCCTGCGTAGATAAGACCAACTAAGACCAGTTTCGACGACATGTCGTCGAGATTGAGTCTTTTTTTAATTATTTTATTTAATTTTATTATTAAATAAAAATGATTTTTTAATACACACATATCTAGACGACATGTCGTCGATACTAGGTATTTCCTTTAAATAAAAAAACAATTAAAATTCTACCTAACAAAAAAAAGAAAAAAAAATTAAAATGGGCAATTGCGACGACATGTCGTCGAAACTGCCCTTTTATGTCGTCGAGACTGCCCTGAGATGTCCCCGATGAGCGCCAAAACTTTTCACTTTTTCCCGCTGGACCATCGCCGACGACATGTCGTCGAGAAAATGTTAAAATAGTCAAAAAATTTGACTGGGACCATCGCCGATGAAATGTCGCTGTATTTGGGTGCCCTATATCGACGACACATGTCGTCGAGATTGCCTCGACGAAACTGCTAAGATTTCTTGTAGTGAGTATTAATTTGTTTTTGGTCAATTTAAAGATTATTTTTGCCATTTTCAGTGAAAGAATCTTATTAAATAAACTTTTATTGTTCGGTTAAAAAATATTTAGACGGATAAAGAAAAGTTTGATGGATTTAATTAGAGTTAATTGTAAAAATGTCACTGTGGTTTGATCAAATTGCATGTTTGATTCTCAGGTTTTAAAAATTATAAATTTAGCACAAACTTTTGGGACTGGTTGCGCCTTTAGCCTCTGCTGTTAACAATAGTTAGTTTTTAACGGAAAGTTAGTCCATTTACCATCCACGTGACTAACAATTAAAAATTTAATCCTAAAAATGAGTTAAAATAAGTAAAATTCATCAAAGTATCAATAAAAATCAATAAAATTTCATAAAAAATAAGTAAAAATCACTAATTTTTTTACTAATTTTTAGTGTTTTTTTTTCCTATTTTTACTTATTCTAACTCATTTTAGGGTTAATTTTGCTATCGTAAGTCACGTGGATGGCACATGGGATAACTTTTCGTTAAAAACTAACTGGTGTTAACACCAGGGGCTAAAGGCGCAACAAATCACAAAAGTTTGGGGTAAATTTACAATTTTTAAAACCTAAGATTCAGACATACAATTTGATCAAACCACAAAGGTCATTTATACAATTAACTCATTTAATTAAAAAAAGATAACATATATCATCAACTATAAAAACAATTAACTCATCTTGATTTTTATGTATAAACTTTTTTTTTTGAACAACAAATTTCATTAAAAGAAAGCAAGGCAGAGGCTTAACAAGAGGACAACAGAGCTCCAAACCAAACAGGAGACGGTGGTAAAAAAATAAACCAGAAACTAAAGAGATAAGATAAAAACCGTTTAAAATATTCCTGTATTCGCCAACCTTAAAATAAATTATTTTTGCGTGTTATTGTTCCTGCTAAATGGCAACTGGCAAGTTTTTTTTTATTAACGGCGACTTTTATTTTTAAGTGGCAGTCGCATCTTCGACACGTCAGAGACCCATCACCCCTCAATACCTGACCACTACGTTGTCTGAACCGGGCCCACGGGTTCAGAGCGAGGGGTTAGGCGTTCCCCGAGAAACCATGGAGCCTGCTGCCATTTGGCAGCAGTTGCGCCGCTACACGGGCCAAGACCCGCTAACGTAATGCACTCCGGACTAAAACCCGGGTTGGCTCGGGTTTGAACTTGCGTGGCTTCGTTCAATCATTCATTGCCTTATCACTGGACCAAAGCCCGGGTTGGCTCGGGTTTAAACTTGCGTGGCTTTGTTCAATCATTCATTGCCTTATCACTGGACCAAAGCCTGTAGTTAACCGGCAAGTGATGTTAGTTATATATTCCATGACAGCTTCGTCGTATGGTATGACGTGTCAAGATCTGAATGGGGATTCATAATATAGTCAATCAATAATGTTGACTTTTGATGGCAGAGTTGACGTTTACTTTGATGTGTGCAAAACCGTAAATCAACGATCGGAAAATAGGCGCTAGGCCGTTGACTGGTTGAGACATCTAAAATGATTAAACCCACTCAAAAGCAATGTATGTAAGGTTAATGTTGAAAATAAAATTCACTAGGGATAATTACCGAAACATACATTGATCGGGTCAAACTTATTAAAATAGATATTTAGTCGGTGGATTGAAGGCTAAGCCGACGAAATGCAGACTAAGCCTTTATATTTTTTGGTGTCTGTTTTGGTAATTTTCTGAAAGAAAGGTTAAAAGGTTGATCTTAAATATAAGGCTACCTTCACAAAAGATTACATGACAAACTTTTGATAACAAACACTTGTTTAGTTTTCATTTTTTTCCAATTAGAAGTATTAATTTGTTTTATTTTTGGGCTATTTAAATTATTGTTTTAGTCGATTTGAAGATTATTTTAACGATTTTCACTAAAAGAATTAACCTTATTAAAAAACCTTCTCTTGTTTAAAAAATATAATTTATAGACTACAGTTTATAAACTGTTTCTTTGGAATGGCATAACTGTTTTATCAAGAGATTCGGATTGTGTTAAGTAATACGTTTTTCTTTTAAACAAATCTCAGCCGTTTAAATAGGTGGTTTTCTAAAAAAAGTGACATTTTTAAGAGAAGCAGTTTATACGAGTTGCTAGGGCTGCAAATGAACCGAACTAACACGAACAAAGCCTTGCTCGTGTTTGTTCATTAAGAAAATTTCCTGTTGAAGAACGCTAACCGAACGAGTTTTCTTGTTCGTGTTCATTAACTAAGGAAATTAACTTGTTCTTGTTCATTCGATAATTGTATGTGAAACGTACACAAACGAACGTTCATGAACACAAAGGAACACAAATTCATGTGAGAATAGAATCAACATTTTTCATCTCAAATTAACATACACAAAACCAACCAAAAATAAATATGAAGCACTTGACAATTGACATAATTATCCTAAACACGATTAACAAATATTTTTAATTGATAAAATATAAAAACCTTTAAAGACCAAACGAACATGAACAAACATATATGAACATAAAACAAACGAACATAAAATGAACGCATTACTGCACATTAATGAACATGAATGAACGAATGCGAACTCTGTTCATATTCATTAATTTAACTTAACGAACGAAATTTCTTGATCATGTTGTTCATTTATTAAATGAACGAACCTAAACACATTTCCCGTTGAATAGTTCACGAATTGTTTGCTGAACATTTGGTTTGTTTGCAACCCTATGAGCTGCAGTTTTAACCCCACTTTCCTCTTTTATTATGCTTTATTACCACTCTCTCTTCCTAATCCATTAAACTACCGTCCCATCTCCATAACCTAAATCACCAATCAAAACGCAAAAATTAGGGAACGAAGAAAATGGAACTGTCCCTAGGATTGGCGACTGCTTTAGCTCATCTCGTTGGAAGTATTTCAATATCGTTAATGTGAAACCTACTTCCCAGATCTGGTCTGTACAACACAAGATGAGTTCAAACCATAAGGGTTTTGAGTCCAATGGAGAACGACAGACATTGACCGAAAAAGCTCTCTGTAAAAATGGTGAAAAAGCTCGTCAAATACTCCACTGTATGTGCGCCAATCCCATCTCTATCCTCACTCTCATTACCTTTCCAAAAACACACACCCAAATTGGTCCAAAATCCATTTGGGGATGTTTGGGTCGTAACCCTAGCCTCTAGGGTTAAATATGCATCCAAAAACCGCTTCAAACCCTAATCAATGTGTACTAGTGTAAGCTACGTCAGGGTGGCATAAGCTACACCGGCCCTTACTCCAAACTTTTCACATTCAAACTTTTCAAATTCCAATCTTTTACATGTGAAACTGGCCCGATACTCGCGTGCTAATCCTGGTTCTTTAGTACTCTTCACCATTGACCTATAAAACACAAAGCATACTAAAAGTAAATGTATTACATTCACATTTATGAGTAAAAACACAAAGCATACATAAATCAACCATCAATCGACCTCAAGCTTTTAAAAATATATATGAAAGTTTGATCTAGGTGTTGAATGAACAACTACAACCTTGATATGAAAAACGTTAGGTAAACCTAGCTTTTTGGTTGTGTTTGTCTGAATGAATAATAGTTATGTAATTTGTTTATGAGCAACATGATTCTTTGAAAAAAAAGGGATGATGGGAGTGTTATATTATCAGTTTGTAGTTGCCTTTTAATCAATGATTTTCTTATCACTTTCTTGAGCAAACCTAAACACTATACTTAAAGAACTTACATAAATGACTTCACATTATGATTACAAAGTGTCTTTTGTTAAATCATGTTTTTAGGATGCATTATTAGTATGATATACTTAAATAACTTAACATTTGAATAAATCAGGCTTGTAAATGATGAAAAAAACATTCTTAGAACTACAACAAACAAAATGCCAATTCTAGGTTGGACTTTCAAAGTCAAAAAATAAACTACTAATTTGAGATGCTGGTTTTGTTTGTTACATCATTTTCTTATATGTGTTGCTCTATCGAAGGATTTTCATTTTCAAAAAACTTTAAAAGACCAACCTGATAACATTTATTTTATCTTTTTTGTTGGTAAAACTTCATCATTTCATAGGAAGATGTTCTGTGCCCCATTACTCTAATTTGTTATTTTTTTTTGTATGTGCATGTTTGATGGATATTTATTTTAATCACACTTCGTGCAATTTGTTTCAGGGTATAAGTTAAAGGAGATCACTAGAAGTGGCATATTTGCAGTTGCCGGATAGAATGGTATAGAAGAGACTGATGCTGCAATCCGCGCCCCGATCAAACTCAACTGACGTTTGGGTGTTTGAGGTGAACGATTTGACCATTTCTCTGTAAAAACTAAAAATACTGCGGTCAGATTGAAAGAGCCACATTGCAAGTTCCACTTCGTTCACATGTTGTATTTCGTTGGTAACAAGTAAAGTTGCCGCTTTAACAGATCATGGTGAAATTTTTGTTTAGTCGGTAACAAGGTATGTTCTATTTTGTTGATTGCAGGTTACATGTTTTAACAGGTTAAACCACATATTGTACGGTAACATGTCAGATAGCAAATTGTATTTTGCTATAATAGGTCAGATTGCAAATGTACATGTACGAAATACCCATCTCATCGCGCGGGACAACCCTTAGTAGTTTAAAAAAATAGTTGTTGTCAAGTAATAAATTATGCACGACATCATAAACTTAAAAGAATTCATGCTTTCACTCTTTAATATAACAATCATTACAAAGATTTTTTTCGTATTTCAAAAAGATAAAAACAAAAAAAAGAAGCATTAAGATTTACAACAAACAAATCATGGATTTTGTTCTCCTGTATGTCCATGTAGATCACTAGTTTCACCAGAGTCATCAAGTAACGGTGAAGGTGATCCGAATGTTTGTGGCACTACATTTCCCTTCATCTCGTATACCATTTCTTCACCTATCTTATGCAACCCATTGAAATCCCCTTTTGCTCCACCGCCTGAATGCCATTACATGTGTTATATCTTACAATCGATTACAGATCAAAACTAGTTACAACAACGGTCACAAATATGATCTAACCTGTAACATTTGGCACGTTCGTGTTGACAGATCTTCTTTTCTTACGCAAGATGATGAAAACAGCGGCGGCAACCCAAATAAGAAAGAAGGCGGGGATCGTGGTGCCAAGTACGACAGGTAGCGCGCTGCTCTTCTTGTTCTTTGTTATAGGGGTGCTCCCCGGAGACGAGTCGATGCTCGAGCAGGACTTACCCGATGTACACAACGAAGGATTTCCAGTAACACTATTCATCATAATTTGAACAAAAAAGGAAATAAATTTTCAATAAATAAAACATTTCGACCATAACATGAATATCTCATAACTTTATTATTGAAATAAAAGAATATATAAATAATAAAAAAAACGATATACGAAAATAACTTACTCTAATTTCAATTTGTTGTTCTTTGATAATGTAGTGGGTATGCTTCCACTAAACTCGTTATCAGCCAAGTTCCTACAAAATAAAGTTAACTTTTTATTTAATAGACGAAGACCTACTTATATACATGTAAAAATAAGATCAGCGGTGACTTTACGGTACAATTAATTAAAGCAATGTTTTAAGCCTCCAAATTTTAAGTGCCTAAAAAATTAAAGTAATTCAATATATATATTTTCTACAAAAGTTTCCGACAAGTGATCAACAAAAGAAATTTCCCACAAGTTAGCGACAAATTTCCGACAAAAAAAAAGTAACCATAAGATTTCTTACAATTTTCCGACAAATTTATTAAATAAGTCAATTATAAGATTTCCTACAATTTTCAGTTTTTTGGTAGTGTATATTTTAACGTAAAAATATATGTGATAATTTATTAACTTCTGTGTTTTTTACCCTATACCGACGACAAGTCGTCCGCATAGGTAATTTTTCACGCTCTATAAAATTATAAGTTTTCACGCTATATAAAATTACATTTTAGTAATTTTTAAATATTTAGAAAACTTTCACAAAAAGCCACAATTTTGATGTTCGATTTAGAACCCATATGTTGAGCCCTTTGATCAAATTGTTCAAAATTATACATAGAGAAATGTATAAATATTAAATTTTTAAAACTAATATAGAATGATAATAAAATACACTTACAGTTGTTGGAGATTAGGCATGGTGCCAAGGAAATCAGGAATTGTTCCAGTCAAGGTGTTATTGTGCAAATCACTACAATAAAAAAAAGCAAATAAAATAAGAAACTGTAAAGTTTGCATAAAATTTAAAGAAGTTGAGTTGTTTAACTCACATGATCTCAAGAGCATCCATGGAGCTAATGTCCGGAAGTTCACCCGAAAATTCAAAACCATCAAGATACCTGCAAATTTTGACGAAAATATAGTCCGTCACATATATTGCAAATCGCAAATGATATTGTCCTACAAAACCATAAAAGTTAAGATAATTTACAATGCAGTAATCCGAGGCGTAGCAGCGTCGTAGCTGCAATTGAGCCAGTCCCATGAGTACGGTGCTGGAAGGCATGGGTCACCACTCCAAGCTTCTAACATGTCGAATGTTGTTTGTAACAAAGCTAAAGCTTCGACTGTTTCATTATTAAAAAAAGTCAAATAAAATAACAGAGTCTAAATAAATCCAAAGAATTGAAAAAGGAATATTTAAAAGTATTGCAAATTACGTACCATCATTGCTATCGGTACCATCAGTTAAAACTCCGCTAATACTAAACGCCTCGATGGCGTTTATGAGAGGGGGGAGATCAGAATCGACGGTAGCGATTAGAGATATGTTAGTGGCGGAATCAACACTGTAGTTATTAAGGTCCCGTACAACCACGCCACCATATGGCGGTGAAATTGGTGGTTGTGTAGGACCGCTTCCCGCGGTTGATGACTCATAGATCCTAAATGATCTTGTTTGAGTAGAATCAAGGTTGCTAACCTCTGAGAAGTACATAGTTAAGTAGAGGAGGGTATTCGAAGGGGAAACGGTGACCAAAGTTATACCATCAGACGCACTTTCAACTGTGATCGCGTCTCGTAAAATTCCTGACGGGGGGTTATTTGGTCCAGTCGTGTTGATATAAATTGCTTCGGTTGTGACATCCTTGGTCCCGTCAGACGCAGGTTGAGGTAGCCATATTCGGTCATAGTCATCGTCCGGGTATCTGAAAAAATTAAATCTTTAACAATATTTTAAAAGTTACTTTTTTTTTTTGGAATGTTGACTCACCCACATCTACTCTTGCTTCTAAACTACACCAATTCCTGATCTACCTCATGTCAGAATTTGAACATTGTTCTTTTCCAAAGAATCTTGACTCCCCAAGTAGCAAAAAAATAAATAAATTAAAAGTTACTTTCTTTAAAAGATAGAATTCAAACATCACACCTTAAGGTTTGACTTGCACCATAAGAAGCCCTACTGATTAAGAACAAAGCCCGATTCTCATCGACATCGCTGTAAGCTTCTGAGTCGACACTACGTATTTCAAGAGCCGACATAAGCGGGAACTGGTTGGGCTTGGTTTGAGCGACACACACACTAACGGCATCATGTTTTGCAACATAAGTTGCTTCGTGCATCAGCACCCCACTCATCGTAGTCCGAACAGTGGTCCAAAAGTTTCCATCAAAGTGGAGATCAAAAGTGGGAGGACTTGACAATCGGTCGTAGTTTCCGTAGTTAAACCACGCTCGAACTAGGACTTTGTCGCCCTGTGTGACAGGGTAGGTGTAACAGTTCTTTTTCCGAGTTGTGAAAACCCTGATGGAGTCCATAACCGGAGATACAGAGTTACTAGACTGAACCACTCGAGCAACCCCATTTGAGATTAGAGTCTCATCTGGAGTCCAAGTTATGAGGTTGGAATCAGTTGTGATCTCCGTTTCCCCGCAATCAATGCTCACAATCACTATAAAGAAGAATAAAACCATGTAAGGTACGTATTATGTATTATTATTAACTATATCTATACTAATAAATAAAGGTTTAAGGTAGACACTTGTCACTTTCTCATGCCTACTCACATTGATTTTTCCGCCTCTCTCTCCTAATAAATGCGCATCTATCTTATTAAATACTAATGATATTATAAATATATTATTAAAGAAAAATACTAATTATATTAAATAAGAATATGTAATAGGAAATCAAAATATAACTAATTGAAGAAAAATATTAATTTGTTATATATACACACATTTCCACCTGATATATCTCGAGACGATCACAATAGTCTGACAAGTTATTACGTATTTACAAATTTAAAAGTTTTATATTTTTTAATATATAATCTTGTGTAATACACGGGATTCTAACCTAATATATGAATAAATATGAATATCTACAAAGGAAACATAATCTAATCTAACTCCTATTAAAAATAAACACAATAAATCTTAACTACATAACAAACCATACTCAATATATTTTTATCTAATCGTAATTAATATTTCTATCTTCTTTTTGGACAACGACTTTTACTAGTGGGGGAGAATCACTAATGCTACTAAGCCACAAGACTTTGACGTTAAGCTAAAATGTAAACATGAACGCGAAACAATAAGACAGAATAGAATGGTTATGGTTTTAAGACTCGATGCTAACAATGTATTTCTTCATTCTAGTTAAATAACAGATCTATAAACGTAAATTATATCAGACATTATAAGGAAAGTAATCATATTTTTAATTATGAGATGCTTACGGTTGCCGGAAACAGAAAATGTGAAGAGAGCCAAGAGGAGAATCGGCAGCAACTTGAAAGTCCCGGACATGGTGATCGATAGAGTTGTAAGCTTGATTTGTGAGGTTTATATGGCCATCTCAACGGTTGACTTTTAAATGGGAAGACTTTTGTGCGTAAGTCGAATACAAAATAATACTCAATAATCATCTAAAACCATGTGAAAACACGTCTTATATTTGAATAGCCGATGAATATTTCTTCCATTTTAAATTGTTTTCAAAGATATAAGGTAGCTTTCGTAGTGGCAAAAAGATTTAAAACTTACTTTCTTAAAGAAAGAATTTGGACATCACACCTTAAGGTTTAATCTGCACCGTAACTCCGTAAGAAACCCTACTGTTTAAGAACAAAGCCCGATTCTCATCGGCATCAATGTACGCCTCCGAGTCGGTGCTACGGATTTCAAGAGCCGACATAAACTGGAACTGGTTGGGCTTGGTTTGAGCCACACACACAAACCAGATCATTAAAACGTCCCAAACCGGGGACATCGCAAGTTGGCACAAAAACATAGTTTTTAAACTGGAAATCAAAATCTATTACATCGGAAATCTTGAATTCGACATTCATAACCCGTAAACAAATTAAACTTTAACTAAACATTGTTCAAACATAAATTGTCGAAAAATGGAATGTCAGTATTCAGTGCACCAACCCGAGACTCCATTCTATCAATCCCACGCGACTCCTCTACTCATACTTTCTCTTTACCTTTGTTAGTTGACATGCATACTAAAAAGTCAACTAACGCCGTTGAGTTATAACTTTACTTTAAACTATACACTTTATCTTTCATTAAGGTGGCTTAAGTTTATAAAATAAAATAAGCTTTTTTTCACATTTAAAACCAACTTTACCTCTTACTTTAAAACTTTACAATGTTACAATTATGAAATTGTTCCGTTACTTCCTTTCATTAAAACTTTGCATCTAAGGAAACCAGCTAATGTGTCCTCCTTTACCTTGTCATACTTTCTTTCACTCGAACTTGACATATGACTTTTCACATTTTTTTAACTATCACATATGAACCACACGGTCCCTTTTCTCGCTTATACCTATGATAAGACTTTTACTTTTGTTGTGCCCACAACTCAGGGTGATACTTTCTCGCTTACCCCTCAGGGCAAGACTCATTTTCTTGCTCACACCTCAGGTGAGACTCCTTTGCTTGCTCACACCTCAGGGTGAGTTTTCTACTTTGCATGTCTGTGGGGCTTTCTACTTTACGCTACTATGCCATTATACTACATCACATAATATAATTCATAAAAACACACAACACGTAGACAAATAGCACATATGAACCACTCGAGCAACCCATTTGAGATTAGAGTATCGTCTGGAGTCCAATTTATGAGGTTGGAATCAGTTTTGATCTCTGATTCCCCAACGATCTACGCTCACAAAAGTGTGAAAAATAAAAGGTAAACGCCAAAAAATTCAAATAAAGATTACTAGTTTCTAGTTCACACATTTTTTACTTTTATTGTTACAAATTGTATTTTGTTATCTGATGGATAACATCAGATATAAAAGTAATTAAACTTATTACGAATTTTATGTATAAAATCTATACTATATAATAAATAAAAGTTTTTATATGGCACGTGTCGTCACCATATTCAATCTCATCATTCTTTTCCCGCCTCTTTCTCTTATTAAATGCACCCATATCTTTTAATAAATTACTAATTATAATAATAAAACACATTAATTTTAAAATATCCTTTATTATAAAAAAACTTTAAAATCTTATTATGTAATTTTTATTTTCAGTCAAATAGTAAATGAAAGTTAAATTACATTAAATAGTAATTGACGTATTTTCGAAACTCAATTATATATTATTTTTTTACATATTTTGAATTTTTTTATATCATTAGTATACAGTAATACATTTTTACACCTGTAAAATAAATAAAATTTGATTTACGTATTGATATTTTTCGTCCGTGTATATTATACGGGGTCTAAGCTAGTTAAAACGATATAAAAATATTCATGTTATTATTCTACAGTAAGTTGCTTGGCGCCAACCTTGAAATAATTCTCTTGGCATATTATTGGTTTAATGTTATACTCGATGCTAAATGGCAAGTGTTATTATTCTATGACAGCTTCGTTATATGGTTTGACACGTGTCAATATCGGAGTGGGTATTGATATTTATAATCAACCCATAAGGTTGACTTTTAATGCCAGAGTCAACGTTTACTTTGATGTGTGCAAAATCACAAATCAACGATCGGAAAATACGCGCAAGGCCGTTGAGTTTTTTGTTTGTGTTATGATTGGTTTTTATATACGGTAAAGTGTGATTTTAGTCCATCTGGTTTGACCATTTTAGTCACCTTTATCTAAAAAAGATTTTTTTAGTTTTTTCGTCCCTAACTTTTTAAAATCTAGTCATTTTCGTCCACTTGACTAACTCTGTTAAAATTTTAACGTTAAACTAGGGGTAATTTGGTCTTTTCAAAAATCATTTTTTTATTACCCTCTTTTTCTTCTTCTTTAATCCACCCCCTTTTCAATTTCAAACATGTATTGTCAAATTTTCCTGCCTAACAAAAATCGATCAGACATTCGAATCTAGAAAACCCAAAACTTGCTCCGATCATCTTCAATCTTCCCGTGTTTCTATTGAACAATCGCCATCAATTCCGATCAGAAACTCTGCTTTCATCCTGTCGATTCGCCGATTTTACTCTAGGTACGGCCTTTTAGAATTTCGACGGCCAATTCATTATTCGGTAAGTATGAGGTCAGAATACTCCTCGGTTGCGGTGCTTTCGCTAAGGTGTATTATGCCAGAGACATCAGCAAACTACATAGTGAAATGAAGTGATAGCAACGGCTACGACATCTACACAGGGAATCAACACCGCCTAGAACGTGAAGCGCGAGATTGATATCATGCGCCAACTACGACATCCGCACATCGTTAAATTGTATGAAGTGATGGTGACGAAGATCTCTTTCGTGATGGAGGTTACGAAAGGTCGATTATCGGAAACACCGAGCCGGAAGTATTTTCAATTGTTCAGATACTGTCATTCTCATGGAGTTTTTAGCGAAAACTCTAATCCGTAATTAGACGATCGAGCAACAACAGATGGATTAAACGAATTGATTGTAGATACAAGGTTTTGAAAAGAGGGGTGGATTACAGGGGAATAAAAAGAAAATAATAGAAAAAAAGATTTTTGAAAAGACCAAAGTGCCCCTGATTTAACGTTAAAATTTTAACGGAGTTAGTTAGGTGGACAAAAATGGCTACGTTTTGAAAAGTCAGGGACGAAAAAATAAAAAAAAAAATTAAATGAAAGTAGCTAAAATGGACAAACCAAAGAGACTAAAATGACACTTTACTCTTTTTTTTTGAAAAATAATTTTATTCACAAACCAAAAACAAGTAGAAAGAAAGATATAGAGCCACCAATTATATATTTACAAAATAACTAAAAACAACCCCACTCAATTACAATAAAAAACAAAATATATATCATTGATCCCACTTCAACGACTCCATTCTTGAGCAGAAAGGAACCTCAAAATTTTAATTTCTTCTAATAGCTTCCCGATTTCCACCTTTGCCGATTTAAAGACCACTTTATTCCTTGCTCTCCATAAGACCCAACTGACAATTAGTATTATAGATTGTACCATTCTTTTCTTTATCACTGAACCACTAACAATATCATGAAAGTTAACGAGATCTAACACGGAAAAAGCTTAAACCTGAGGAATGGAACACCATGATGATACACCTTGTTAAACGACTGTAGCCACATAGCAAGAGATAAAAAGATGCTCCACATTCTCATCCAATTCATCACATAGAGGACATAACAAATTCTTTATGTATGGTTAATAGTTGGTATTTGAATCTTTCATGGTTTTTAGGTGATCCGCCAGTTAAACTATTGGATGTGAATAATGCAGGTGGTGATACGCCGTTGAAATAGCGGATATGAATAGTGAAAGCGAATAAAACAAAAATAATAAACTTGATGTTCACTTGTCATATTCACTATCACTTGTAACATTCACATCCGCTAGTTTAACTAACGGATCACCTAAAAACCATGTGAGATTCAAATACCACCTATTAACCATGAATGATTTTGAAAACGACCTACAAAAAAAAACTTCGGCTATTTACTGACTGAGCATCTCAAATGATTAAACCCGGTCAAAAGCAATGTATGCTAGCCTAGCATTGCTAGGTTACATAGCAATACAATTATTAATTTAGCATATAATTAGATGCATGTAATGCTTAATTAGTGACCTAAAACATTATAGCAAAAATAAGGGATTTTATAATGTAGCGATTGGGATTAGCCCAAAGATCTCGTCAACCCAAAATACAAGCACTAGCCTTCGGAAGTGGTAAAAAATTGGGGGAGTCTAAAACTTCACAACTTTATGAACTGGTCAACTTTGTGGATACTATTAAAATGAGTGATCAAAGAAAAAAAAATGCTCAAGAGGTGGTGAATCAGACAACAATATGGTGCTATGCCGAAATAGTAATGAAGTTAATTTCAATAAAAAGACCTACAAGTAATTGCGACCATGAAATTAGTGACACGGAGTTGATCTAAAAGTTGGCAGGTTCGTATTTAAAGCAATCGGATAAAAACAAGGAGGCTAAAAAAAGGTCAAACTTATTATGGACATAACTTATAATACATTTGTACTTCATGAATTTAAAGGGATGGGGCTTGATGTAATTATTTAGGAATTTAACATTTTTGCTATCAAGAGTATTCTCTTTTATATATGTGTGATTTTGATACGTATCTAAGAATTTTAACATTGAATGCTAAAACAATGTCAGCACCCTCATTTGTACTCTTTTTTGTTAAATTCGTAAATATTTAAATAATATTAAAAAAACAACAGCTGTTTCTGAGTGAAAATTATTGTTCCTTTTGAACTGCTTTTGAAACGCAGTGTACACCTACATTATGCATAGGATTTAGAAAAGAAAGTTTTGTATACATATAATATAAATCAATAAAATAACAAACTTGTCGCTAGCCCGAATGGTAAGCTTGCAGTATTCTCACCCGCTTGACCAGAGTTTGAAACCCTCTTCAACATGTTTCTTTCTTTTTTAACCCTTTATAACATCTCACTATCACCCTATCCCGACGATTTTTTTATCCTATAGTGACGACTTGTCGTCGGGTTATACCGACGACGTGTCGTCGGTATAGATGTCGTCGGTATTGCCTCGTACCAATAACCAAGATTGTCGTCGGTATAGGTCAGCCTATACCGACGACGTGTCGTCGGTATAGGGCCTATTTAAATGTACGGACGACTTGTCGTCGGCATAGGGTCAACCTATACCGACGATATGTCGTCGGTATAGGGTTTTTTATTTTTTTTAATAATTTTTGAAAAAGGCCTATCCCGACGACATGTCGTCGGTATAGGTCTTTCTGTTTTTTTTAATTTTTAATATTTTTCCAGAAATATTAAATTTCTAAAAACAAAAACCTGCAAATAATTATATATAAACCATTCAAACATTCGAATCCAATAAAAACTAATATCCGAAACATAAAACAAACATACAAATTGTTCGACCCACAAACTTGTCCGACAAATCAAACACTCAAAACACACAAATATACAAATTGTTCAAGACAACACCACACCAACAACAAAGGCTCAACAACTCTAAGCTAGTTATCATCGCTACTAGTTCGACGCTCCCACATTCGACGCATTTGATCCATTTGTCGTTGCATTTTAAGCATTTGTTAATTATGCACACGACGTTCTTCCTCTAGTTGTTGATTTTGCAATCGCTGTTCTTCCTCTCGTTGGGCTTCGCGTTGTTGTTGTTCTTGGAATTGTTGTTGACAACTAGCCACACGTTGATCAACGTCTTGCCAATGTGGTTGTGGAGGGGGAGTACCGAACACATCCGGTGTGGGATTACTCACCACACGACCAACACCCCGGATATGGTCACGCCGATGACCAAATGCACGCTCCATGCATGCAAACTCATAAACAGTGGATGAGTCACCACTAGACTCAGCAGATGATCTTGTATACTCCTCTTGGATTTGATCCTGCATTAAACAATGTAATAAACAATCAGTTGACTATTTTACTAAAATTCGACAGCAAAACTGCTGTAAAATGGATAACCAACCTTTTAAACTATAAGTAATAGACGACCCAAATTCACAAATTCTAATCAACCAACACTAATAACAACAAATACTAATAATACTAGCAAACATATTCAACAATTGGCCTCGAGTTGGATGTTCTAAGTCTATTAAAGTGTGTTTGGCTCATTTTGACCCGTTTAAAGTTACAGTTGGATGTTCCAAGTATATTAAAGTGTGTTTGGGTCATTTTGACACGTTTAACTTAAAGTTAGATGTTTTAAGTCTATTAAAGTGTTTTTAGGTCATTTTGACCCGTTTAAAGTTAAACTTGGATGTTCTAACAACAAAATCATTTTACTTACATAATCTATTGATGCAAAATCATTGGCCCATCCTGTCCCTTCTTTATAATGGGTCGATCTGAACACGTTAATAGGGCCGGTCCCATGTGAAAAACAAAAATAATATCACAAAGAATTAAGAAGCATGTTTGTATAATAATAACAACTGTATTTCATACCTCCATGTGTCAGCGTTGGGCGTATGATTTGCTGCCATGGAAACTTGGGTAGCGTTGTTGTGCTCGGTTTTATGTGTTCTTCTCCGAGCAGTTTCTATAGCTCGCACTTAAAAACAGCTGATTAATAAAAATATCCCAAGTTTCTTGATCAACATTTTATGGTGGATTACTCCTCGCCGCCTCCACATCATCGTATCCCCCATTCTCGTCGAAATGAACTTTCAACTCTCCCTTGCGGTCTTTATAAGCCCTTTAACACTCGGCGGTGATTCCGAGTTCAACGCCTATCCACTTGTCAATGTTTCTCCAGGCGTCCAGATTAAAATAATCCTACAAATGGAAAGTAATTAGAAAAAATCTAATAGTTATGAAATTGTAAGTAATTATAAAACATCTATACTTACTAGTAGAGTGGGATATACTGCATGTTTCTTCTCATTTGGAACCTTGGCTCAGTTAGGATAATATGGCGGAACAACCTTTTCAACCTCCAAGGAGATAACACGGATAAAATCAGAAGCGTTCGGACCCACGAACTTGTACCCACCGCCATGAAGTTCAACATCAATGGGAAGAGGCTTCCTCCCATTTTCCTCAAATTTCTTATATAATTTAAGGTTTTTGCCTTTAGAACGCCTTTTTTTGTGAGGCACTACCTACATTGACACATGAAAGTTAGGCAATTATAAAGACATCTATTAAACACTAACAAGTAACTTATCACTCGTACAACCCGATTCTAAGTTATACGGACCTCCATATCCACCGTCTCCACCGTGTGATTGCGCCGTCGTTGCCATTATTTCTACAACAAAAATAATTAGTAAGCACAAATAATTAATAATTAACAAAGACAAATATAAAGACATCTATTAAACACTAATACTACATTTTTAACATACATTCAATCAGAATCATCACTACAATAACGTGTACAACATCATCATCATCATCTTCTTCATCGTCATTTATTTCATCTTCCTCATCTGAATTGTATGTATCTTCTTCATCTTCTACATCATTATTAATAAAACTTTCATCGAGATCAATCGGGGCAACATGACTTGGGTCACCACCCTCATTTAAAGTTATACGCATGGGCAAGTAGCCTAAGTCGACAACCAAGTTACCAAAAAATGATTGAGTTTCCCGTGTAATAGATTGACAATCTAGTGTCATATCTATTGTGTTATAAGCATACACATATACGTGCATGTAATAAATGATATAAATGAATGTATGTGATTTGATCGGTACTCTAAGGCGGTGGATCCTAACCCACTTTTTGAATATTCTATCTCATATGTATACATTTTAATGAGTTGACTATTTAAGAAAAAATCAGCAGCATTTCCCCTTAACTCCCCAAGTATGCAGATAAACCGCAAACTCGAAGGAGTAAGGAGAAATAGCTACCAATTTTTTTCTTAAATGTTAACCCGTTAAAATGTATAGATATCCTAAATAAGATAGAATATTCAAAAAGCAGTCCCAAATGGGACAATCCAAAATTTATCTCTATCAGATAAATTTCGGACGGGTATATTCTAAAGAGTTATCCTAAATAAACATACTAGTGTACACAACATGAGACGTACATAAATGACATTAGGGGTGTAAGCTTTTTTCTTATTTATTTTTTAAAATTATAAATCATATATTTTTTTTAATATATAAGTAATAGTATTTATAAAATAATAATAAACGAGTTGTTTACACCATAAATGAAATAAAAAATTAACTACACAAAGGTATAAAAGTCGGGATGCGTACCTTAAAAAATTCAATGAAACACAAATAAGATGTTATTCACACTTCACCAACCGCAATGAGTTCCAAACTTGCAACAAAATTAAATAAAGTTACATATACATACAAACATATATACATACATTCACAATTACATAAATACATACAAATCATACAATTACATAATCATACATACACATTATATACAAACACACATAAATAAATGCCCAAATTCTAAAATTACATACACAAACACAGTTACATACATAAAAATACATACAAACATACATACACGTATATACATACATAGCCTTTACAAACATACATAAACAAATGCCCAAATTACATATATAAACACAATTCTATACATACAAACACACATACACATATATACATACATATTATATACAAACATACATATATAAATGCCTAAATTCCCAAATTACATACACAAACACAATTTCATACATAAACATAATACAAATACATACAAACACACATACACATATATACATACATATTATATACACATACATATATAAATGCTTAAATTCCCAAATTACATACATAAAAACAATTCCATACATAAACATAATACAAATACATACAAACACACATACACATATATACATACATATTATACAAACATACATATATAAATGCCCAAATTCTCAAATTACATATACAATTCTATAAATAAAACATACATACAAACATATATACACATACACAAATACAAACAAACACATAAGTACATACACATACACACATATATATACACATATACAAAAAAAACATTCACATCTAAACCTAATTTCATCAAATAAATATGTATAAATGCCCTAATTTCATCATAAAATTTCATAAATATTTATAAAATCATACATCTAAACCATATATACATACATACAAATAAACACAAACATATACATACAAACATACATCTAAACCTAATTTATAGAAAAATTACTAACCAAGTTTGCAAATTAGCTTCAAATAGCTTGAAATCCTCAAAAAATGGTCAAAGCTTCAAACATCTAACAAAAATCAAAGAAATTAAGCAAAAAACCCAAAAATGTTGATTTTCTTGTCAAGATTGAAACATAGATGTTAACTAACCTCAAAACCCGAGATATTGGTGAAGATTGCTCCACAAAATACATGCAAAATCGTGAAATCGTCGGAGAGAGAGAGAGAGAGAGATGGAATGATTTGGGGATTTTTTTTGTTGGAAATGGGAAGCAGAAAGTTGTTTCCTGGGTTAATTCGCGCTGAGACCTATACCGACGACATGTCGTCGGTATAGGCTCGAAAGTCGGCGCAATAGGTCGCCTGTCCAGATGACATGTCGTCGGTAGAGGCTTCGTAGGGTTTTGACCGATCAATAAAGTAAAAAACTCTATACCGACGTCGGTATAGGGTATCCCAGATTTTTTTTAATTTAAAAAAAAATTCTACCGACGGAAATTTAATACATCAAAAAAAGCAAAAAGAAAATGGAATTTAACCTATACCGACGACATGTCGTCGGTACAGGTTTTCCCCAATTTTTCATTGGGCGCCATGTTTTCCTTCCATCTGGCTCAACCCTTTGCCCACGACATGTCGTCGGTATAGGGTCTCCCTTCTCAAATTTTGGGATTGGCCTATCCCAACGACATGTCGTCGGTATAGGGTGATCTATGCCGACGACAAGTGTCGTCGGTATAGTCGGCGTCGGCACATGGTCATTTTCTTGTAGTGCTTTCTTAAATTCTTTGGTCATTACGTTCGCTTAGTTTTTTATAAAGACTTTTCTTTTAAATTTATTTTTCGATAACATTGATTTATTTCGCTTTTTTACGAGCCGAATTACAAAGACATTAATTTTTTTCGTTATCTAACGCGTCATAACGAGCGTGATGATTTTTTTTGCGGTTTCTTTCTTATATATGGTTTTTAATATTATCAACACTCTCACTATAATGCATGGGTTTACGTAAATTTTTTGGATTTATCAACCCCTTACTTAAAGTAAATTCAGGGCTTGACGCACCGTTACATTTACTTTGATTTAAGGTCTTTAACGAGCGGGTTGATTGTTTGCTATAGAGTTAGTTCCGGCCGCAACGCACCGGAATACAATTACTAGTTTGTTTTAATTATCAAACATGAGGTGGATTTTTAGTAAGTTTAATCTGTTGCTATTTTTCCTGGGTGTAAACCTGGAAAGTTACTTTTTATCTCTATTTGGGGATTCCGGTGGTTAAGAATATAAGAAGAATGAAAATATGGCATATTATGGTGAATAGATTTCATAAAAAAAAGCTTTCTATATGGAAAGCCAATATGTTATTCTAAGGGTGTTATTCAGGTTTAATAATCAAGTTCCGGGTAATACGAGTTAGGTTATTCGCTTGGGATAAAATGTTTCAGTTTGAGCCAGGTGATTTTACAGTTGTAAGTTTTCTCATGGTGGTGTGGGCCGGGCCACCACGCTTCTATTATTCGGGCGGAAGTGTAATCCGTTTACCAGGAGGATCACGGGTGTCCGAGCCTTTGCTGTTAAAAAAAAATCTATTTTAGTTTTCTTGAATAGTTTATAATATATATTATAAATCTAAATATGCAAATTTATTCAGGTCTACATTTTAATATAAACTATAATACCCTTAAAAACCAATGACAGTGGCCAATCCCAAGCCACCGATAAAGGTTTAATAATGACCCTTCAAGTTTCTACATTTTAATATAATACCCCTCAACTTTCTGAAATTTCAAATATACCCTCAAATTTCTAAAATTTTAAGTTTACCTCTGTACATAATTCTAAACTCTACTTCTCAAATTTCTAAACTCTCAAGTTTAGCCCTCAAATTTCTTTTTTATTTTTTTTATTTTTTATATTCGTTTGTAAAAATTAGTTTTTTTCTATTTTTATTTGTTTTTAGTTTGTTACCAACTTTTTTAACTAATTTGTCATTTCAATTTTAACTTCTATTTGCGTCGCAATGTATCTATTTTTCGATCTCCAGAACCGAGTCATGACAACTTCATACGTTTCTTTAATATACTTAGTCACATTATTGTCGTCGTCGCAATGCGTGTAACGAGGTTCGCAAACCCGTCGCATCGTGTGGGCTTTAATTACGTTCTTAAACACGTTAATGTCACCGTACGACTCCGCTGCAACGCGTGAGTCACATTTTCTAATTTTATTAGAAACTTAATTGCATCCAACATAAAGTAATTTTTGGTCTTTGCAATGTTTAAAAGGAATTTTATGTTGATATAAATCAGATTTTAATAAAATTTAGAAAATAATAACAAAACTTTATATTTACCTTTATATTGAAAGACAAAGGGAAAGGAACATTAACTTTTTTTTATTATTTTTTTAATTTTTGTTTCGCCCTTATACTTGGTATAATATACGTTTTAACCCGTTTCATTTACTTTATATTTTTTCACCCTCATACTTTGTATAATATACGTTTTTAACCTGTTTCATTTACTTTGTATAATATACGTTTTTAGCCCGTTTCATTTTCTAAACGGTATTGGTATTATCTGAGAAACGAAGTTAAATAGAGTTTTTATTTTGTATCGTAGGCTATAGCGGACTCCAGGTTATGAGCGAATAACATCGTTGCCGGTATTGGTATTATCGGAGCCGGTATTGGAATTGGTATGCTTTCGACTAACATCATTGCTGGTTTTGGTATTATCGGAACGAGTATCGGTATACTTTTCTACGATTTTTGACGATCTGCATTACGCGGGAAAAAACGACCAAAATCCCACCGCGAAGCGCGGGGAAAAAAAACTAGACGCCGCCGTAACACGAAGCGGCCAAAGTTCCTAGTTTATATTTGAAAAAAAAAGAACATGGTTCAAATGTTTGCCAGATGGTAGAAAACTGTTTTAAAAATTACAATAAGTTAAAAAAAAAATCTAACAAACAATCTTTAAAGAAATATGAATGCGTATTTAGACATGTTCATCAAAATGCCCAAGAAATGACAAAGTAAAGCAGAGACATCTTTCTTGTTCTTTTCCCTTTTTCTTTTCTGCAAATTTAACTTTAATCCAAAATTTTAATTAGCAGCCGCAGTAGCAGAAGCACACTTACGCCACCATATTTAAATTATGACTGCCTTGCTAAAAATCTCTCCTATTTAACTACTGTTTTGCAACCTTAGATCATCATCAACCCTCAAACTTTCAACACAGTCTGCTTTTTGATCAAAATGGGCTTCTCTAAACAACTTCTCATCGTTCTTTTCACTCTTCAAGCTCTTTTAGCCATGTCATCAACACAATCAACCGCACCAAAATCAGACCTTTTTCGGGAATACATTGGAGCAGAGTTCAACAATGTCAAATTTTCAGACGTACCCATCAACCCAAACGTCCAATTCCACTACATACTCGCTTTCGCAATCGATTACACCACTTCATCGTCTTCATCCCCGACCAACGGAAAGTTCAACGTGTTCTGGGACACTGACAATCTCACCCCTTCTCAAGTCTCTTCTATCAAAAGTCAACATTCTAATGTCAAAGTGGCTTTGAGCTTGGGAGGTGACAGTGTGAATGGAGGAAGCTGTTACTTTAGCCCTTCTTCAGTCGATTCATGGGTTTCTAACGCGGTTTCATCGCTCACGAACATCATCCAAGAGTATAACTTAGATGGGATTGATATCGACTACGAGCATTTTCATGCAGATCCAGAAACTTTCGCTGAGTGCATTGGGAAGCTTATAACCACCCTTAAAAACAATAAAGTCATCTCGTTCGCGTCTATAGCGCCATTTGATGATGATGAAGTTCAAAGCCATTATTTGGCTCTTTGGAAGAGTTATGGTCACATTATAGATTATGTGAATTTTCAATTTTATGCATATGATGAGGGAACAACTGTTTCTCAGTTTATCAAGTATTTTCAGACGCAAAGCTCGAATTACGGAGGTGGTAGTATCTTGGCTAGCTTCATCAGTGACGGAAGTGGAGGTTTATCACCACAAAACGGGTTTTTTACTGCGTGTAGCCAGCTTAGGAACCAAGGGAAGCTTGGTGGGATCTTCGTATGGTCTGCGGATGATTCGAAGGCTTTAGGTTTTCGATACGAGAAGCAATCACAGGCTTTGCTGGCTGCCCCGCGTTAGTATGTTTATTATGTTTTGTACTTGTGTTTCTTTGTGGTTATGAGTCTGGTGTGAAAGGTTGTATCTATGTATGCATAATATGATTATTATCTACTAGTGAAGTGTTTACTAATCTTCTTTGTGATGATAAGTTTAAGTAAAGTTATATATGATACATGGTTCGCTAAGTTGCTGACACACATCTATACTATATAATAAATAAAGGCTTTTTCATGTCACGTGTCGCCTCCATATTTATTCTCATCATTTTTTCCCGTCTCTCTCTCCTATTAAATACACATCTATCTTTTAATAATAATATATTTAAAAAAAATACTAACACTACAAAAAAATGTCATTTAATGGCACACATTTTTAATGGCACTTACCTTTTGAGTCACTAGTTTAGATTTTTAGTGGTAATTTATGTATGTCATCTTAGTCTGATACATACTATCAGTCACATTTAGGGGGTGTTCGGTATGAGGGAATGAGGGAAGGAATGGAATACCATTCCTTAGTAATGAAAAAAGTGAGTGTTTGGTTGACCATTGGAATGGAATCACCTATTACATATGGAATCCCATTACCTCTAAACACGTTCTTTTCATTCCTCCACTCCCCCCCGTTTTTTTTCATTTCGTTCTTATCAGCAGCGATATTCTCTATTCTACCCTCCATAAATTGATCACTGATTCTCAAATAAATCTTCTCCATAAATCAATCGTTCATACATAAATCAATCTTCTCCCATCGCGGTGGTAATCTCCCTCTTGTAGTTGTCGTTTGCTCTAGAGAAGATTATTGTTATTCATCCTCTTGATTTGATCTCTGTTCTTTGTTTTTGTTTTCCGATTTGATATCTGTTTGCCCTACGATTGGATTTTAGGGTTAATTGTTTGTGTGTCGTTTATTTTAACAGAAATAGTTGGATAGTCCTAAATAAGATAGTGCAGAGAGCCTAGCAAATTAAACCATGGCTATAAACTGGTAACGTCCTAGAACCCATACTAATCCTAATCTGATTTTTAGTTGCACCCTTGTACTTGAGAACCTCGTTTCCACCAATGGTGTGATAAGGTTTTTAGCTGCACCCATGTGTAATTGGATGGATTTTAAATTTTAGAATTTTATGGCTATAATTCTTAAACAAGAAGATATTCTGTGTGTGTGTGTATATATATTAGAAAACTAATAATTTTATCAAATGATCAAATTGATGTTTTCTTTTTCATGTTACTGTAAGTGAGGTCTTATTTCAGGTTTTCTTTTTCATGTTACTGTAATTTTATCAATAATTTTTTAACCTTTTGGTTTGTTTTTAATCATGTTAACAAGAATGACATGAATTGTAAATTTAAACACAAGCATTCGAGTACATATGTATGTTCACCCTTGCTAGTAGGTTGTCTGCAGTTGGTCAATTTTAACTGTTTATGTACATGTGGCCTATGTTGCTTTAGTATTCAAAGGATTATGTATTTAGTGGATTATGGGTTATAGGTGTGCAAGCAACAACTGTTTCTGTACCTCCTTTCCACCCACTGCTAAATTTTAGATTTTGTATTCAACATATTATGGGTTATAGGTAATTAAGCTTATTTAGTATCCAATGCTGATTTAAGGATGTGAAAGTGTATTTATTATGTATATATCTTATTTTTTAATACCTAAAGTGTTCTAGATAACCTTTGAGTCTATCCTATTTGGAGATGTCTTTTTTTTCCAACCCTCATTTACATGTTATGTTTCTAGTTATCTGATGAAGATGTAGATGTGGATAGCCTTTTAGTAGATGTATCATTTAATTGTGGATTTGTGTATCTTAGAAAAAAGACCCTTTCACTTTCATTTACTTTTAAATGAAATAATGAATACATGCTAGGAACCATTTATTGCTGTTCATCCTAAATATACTTTATCTTGCAGCAAAAAGGTATACTCTATAATCTATTTTGCAGTAACTACTAGTGAAATTACTCTATAAGCTTTTGCCCTTAATTGAGTTTCTGTTATTAGATGATAAATTTGTTTTACAAGAATAAGTTGCATATTTGTTAACCTAGATTATCTTTGTTCTAAGTTCTGACATTATTTGTTGAATACTACTGCAGTTATGTCTAGACTTAAAGTGAACAGACATAAAAAACAAAATAAACTAGCTGCATTTTTTGTGTTGTGGCTTCATATACTAAACATTGTTAGTTGGTATATTTGAGCAGTTCAAACAGCTATTAGTGTGCGTTTAGATTTTTGTCCAGATAGACCTCGCTATAAGATGTTCCACCCCAAGAGAAAAGAATATATGCATAGATTAGTGTATGAAAGTGATAACACATGTCTTCATCAACTACGAATGACTAGCGCAACTTTCGTGACACTGTATAATATGTTGGAGGGGGATGGAAAGTTGAAGATCTTGGCTCACATATGGAACATATTACAACAATTGGGACCTCGAATGAATGGACGAATTTCAGGCAGAATTTGGCAACATCTATGTTTAATGCATGGACATCTAGACATAATTGATTTATTTAGATTATTTTGTTTTTAGTTATGTTATTTTCTAATGTTTATTAAATGGATTGTTTTTAGAATAAATTTGAATGTTTTATGAGTTTGTTATCTTATGTTTGTTATTTATACAACATTTGAAAGTTTTTTTAATGTTTTTTACACAACATTAATGTTTTGTGTGAAGATATGGAATCACAACTTGATCATGAAAGGGGTCCTGGAAAAAAATAAAAAGAAATGGAATGAAAAGGAAGATGAGAAGCTTGTTGCATCCATGCTCGATGTGCTCAATTCAGGTTCTAATTACAAATCAGATAATGGGTTTAAACCTGGCTTTATCAATGCGATGGAGCAACAACTAGCAATCTTACTTTTCGGAGCTGGCATTAAAGCAAAGCCACATATAGAGTCACGTATAAAGACAATGAAGAGTGATTGGTCTGCCGTGCATGATATGTTATCATGGAACAACACAAGTGGTTTTGGTTGGGATTACAACAATGACATGCTTGATGCTCCCCAACCTGTTTGGCAAGCTTATATACAGGTACTCTATTATCATTTTAGCTTTTTATATATAGAATTTATATATAGAAAAGACTTCCGGCTAGAATCCTATCAAATGCAACATTTTATTATTTTTTTGCGATTTATGGCTACTTTGTTTATGTATTATAATTTTTATATTTTGTAACTCCAATTCTTGTTAGGTGCACAAAAATGCAGCAAAATGGAGGGGAAAGAAATTTCCTCATTACTGGGACCTGTGTATTGTATTTGGCAAGGATCGAGCAAATGGAAGAGATGCTCAAACAGCTGCTGATATTATATCTGACATAAACAGAGAAGAAACAGAGGCTAATGGAGATGGATTTGATGATATAGATGTTGATCAGCCATTAAACAACCCTTTAGATGTTGCTTCTAGAGAAGAATCAAGTACACAAAGAAAGAGAAAAAGGCGCAACAACTGGGATCCTTTAATGAACAGTTTAAGAGAGTCGGCGGAAATAATTGGTGCTGAGATCAGGGAGGCTACAAATACATTCAATAGAGTATTTGGAACAGAGAGCAACAGAGAGGAACTACGTAACAAACTTTTTACAGAGATGAATAAAGTTGAGGGTTTGACTATTCGTGAGTGTGACAATGCTGTATGTAAGCTCGCACAGAATGAGGAGTTGATGGTAATCTTTTATAAGGTTGATGAAGAACGCAAAGTTGGATGGGTAAAGAATATGGTTGCCGATACTGCTTGACGTGATATATGATGACTTCTGGATTATTTTTAATTTTGTTTAGTTGACAATTTTTGGATATTTCTTTTTTTTGGTTGGAAAGTGTTGGATGATTTTTAAATTTTTTTAGTTGGAAACTTTTGAATGATTTTTAAATTTTATTAGTTAAAAATATTTTATTTTTCATAATATAAATTTATTATAATTTTTTAATTGGATAATGTTGTGAAAATTGTTAAATTTTCTTTATTTTTAAACAAGGGTATTTTTGTCATTTTTAATGAATTGTATTCCATTCCTTCGTCTTTTCCCGCCTACCAAACATTACAAAGTAATGATTCATTCCATTCACATAGGGTAACCGAACAGGACAATGGAATGGTAATTATCCATTTCTTTCCCTTGTCCATTCCATTCCTTTGTCCATTCCATTACCTCATACCGAACAGACCCTTAGTTTTTTTTTGCCACTAATCTAAAATTTCACCCTTTTTTTGCCACTAATCTAAAATTTCACCCTAAAATTTATATTTTCCCTCCTCTCCGAAAATTTCACGTATCGTTCCCCTCTACCCTTCCCCTCCAAATATTTCAGGTATCTTAATATGAAAATTTCAATCGCACTTATCCTTCCCCTCCAAAAATTTCACTCACCTCTATCCTTCCCTTTCAAAATTTCATTCCAACGTCGCCATTAGCTTCAATTGCAATCGGCGCTACCTTTGATTCTACGTTGCGGTGTAATCTGTGGCTAGTACCTTCAATTGAAGTTTTGATTTCTCCACAATTTCTACAGTTTCTAGAACAGTTAGAAGAACCTTAGGTAAATTTTACTTCGTTTTGTATCCGTTCAAAGTTCTAGGTCAGATATGTTTATGCACTTAATATTATTTTCAATCTTTCAAATTTTAGATTGATTTTGTTGCGCTACGCCAAAATTAGGTTTAATTTACTTGTTTTGTTGTATTTATATGCGGAATTTGTGATCGGCAAATTGATTATCCGGAGGTATAGTAATGAACTTATGATCAATAGCTTCGAATTTGTTCATTGTCTTGCATACGTTTTTAACCTAAATTCTAAGCTTGTACCTATAGTTTGAGAAACTTGTTAAAATGTGATTCTATTAATGGATAAGAATACTTTCTTGCTTTTGTCAATTTAAGATATGCTTCTTGTTACATAGGTGTATAGCAAATTACAATATATGCAATTATAAATGATGATTTCGCCAAAATTCTTAAAATGTGGATCTAGAGCCTCTAAATATATCATCTAGGCTCGAACTCGACTCGTTTAACTTAAAGAGAGCTCGAGCTCGGCTTGTTTAGAGCTCTACTAGTAAAGCTCGAGCTCGGCTCGTGAGTAGTTTTTCAAACTCGAGCGCCGCTCGTCTCGTTGATGTAACCTCCTTGTGTTCCATGACTGTTATGGTTTATTTCAATGATTCACTTATATTTGGATGAAGTGATGAACAACGATTGGGTTTTGGACTAGACTGTCTTTGTAATTGGTATGAGGATGCAGTTTGATCTAATCTAATTGTCATTTATTTATGGAGGAGATGAACATACTAATAATCTGAAGTAATAATAAAAGTTAGTGATCTAGGTTTCAGTTATTGTAAAAATCAAATGAATAAAACCTTTATCACTAGGAATATGATTTTGTTGAAGAAAATAAGCAGGTATGGTTAAATTTTAAAGTAAAAGTTTTATTTGTTTCATGTCGTTTCCACCCCATGTTATGGTTTTATGTTGTTTAGCACCTGCAAATACACAAATCGAACCTTGCATTTGGTCCGTTTTTGCGTTATGTTGGACCGAATGATTTGATTCTCATGCCCTTGTCTGCTCTCTTTTTGAACCATTAATTCCAGTAGTTGTTTGTCGTTTTTCTGTTTTGGTTAGTAGCCAAGTTGCACCTAGTAATTTTTTTAGTATTACTGTTATTAGGGTTTCTTGAGTGGGGGTTAAATTGAGGAATTACTTTGCACTATTATACATTTATTGGTTTTCATTTTCCCTTGTTTTGAAAGATGTGGTTACATACTGAGAGTCAACACCCAAGTACCATTAATCCTTAAAGATTTGGTCAAAAGTATGTGAGCAAGCAAGGTACTGATTTGGTCAAAAGCTTCAAAGAGAGCTCAGGGTGAAGGTTAGTAAAGTTACATGTTATGGCTTCCTGCAATTTAATTTATATAATATCTTTTTCGACCAGAAGAACTGAATCAAGAAAACATTGAAGCTTTAGTTGCTAAGAGTCAACTGGTATCAAGTCAAATCTAGATTGGTTGAGTTCTCTTTGACTTCTTGCTTCTGGTGTATACTTAGCTACATACTTTGTTAATAGGTGAAACTTTAGGCGTCAAATTATAGTAGATGTGTTCGTTGTTCACATATTTTATATTTTCTTATCATGTTGTCTTCTTAATATGAACAATACTTACATAATTTTTTCATAGTTTATGTAAAGAAGATTCAATTATTACTGTACATTCTTGTTTTCACAAAGAATATGCTACTCTTTTGGATGATTTTTATGCCAACTTTTTAGATATCATAACAAGCATCAAGCTTGCAAAATTTATGCTTTTAATGACATTGAGAGTGTCTCATGTAATCTTTGTGATTTCAGGAAAAACTTCCAACCATGTTGAGAATATATTGTGATATAGTTGCATCTGATATAAAAACTGTTATCAAGTCAGTTGTTGTAGAGCTGCTTTCAGTTCTTCTTGCCAGACCTTTAGACTTTGATTTTAAGTCGGGCGATCGAATTGTTGATGGAGATATATAAAGTCTAACTTTTTTTACTCCAAACACCAACAGAGAAAAAATAAAATAAAGAAACCGTGATATTTGTTGAAATTTTAATTATTACGTGTTGGTGCAGGCGTAGGTTCATCACTCGCAAGTAAGTTAAAAAGTCTGCCTTCTGAAAGCTTTGTCCAACTTCTTGGGGGCTATTTTCAAGATTTTATAGGTACTGTATATACTTCATTGATTTCTTATGGGTGCCCGGACTTTCATTTAAAAATAGTTTGAGTTTTTAAACTATGCAACTATAGCATTAGTTCTTGTAGTGACAATGATGACATAAGATTGTATAGAAGCACACAGTATGAATACATTAAGACAACACGCAACATTTTCAAGTATTTTCAGCTTCTTCCTTAGGCATTAGATCATGGCCTAGTGGCATCGGTGATTGCCCCCACAAAAGTGGTGTGGTTTCAAATCCTGCAAGTGCAGGTTTAGGTTGTATTTAAGAGTAAAAAAATTGCTCTTCAAAAAAATATAAAAACTATGCATTGAATATGTTCATCTTTTTTCCCTGTTAGATCAGCATCAATTGCCGCATCAACTTCAGTTCAAAGTATAGCAGCTGATGAAAAGAACATAGATTCTGATTCGGATGATGAACCAGTCTAGCATGGAGTGAATAAGCTTCATTACAGTTCAAAGTATAGCAGCTGATGAAGAAAACTTGGATACTGATTATGATTCGAGTTTTTATTCAAACATTTATTAGCTTTGTGTTTTATATGTTTGATATTTAGACTTAATTTGACACGTATTAGACATTTGTTTGTAAACAGTTGGAATATGTTTATGTTATGATTTCTACATTTTATAGTTTTATTTTTATTTTATATTGTAAATAAATAATTATTTTAATTAATCAAAATTAATATGATAAACGTCTATAGTGACATTTAATTTGATGTAATTTTTGTGACAAAAGTTATGTGCCACTAAAAGTAGTATGGATATTTAACTAGAAATAATTTTTACCGACACAAAATTTGTGCCACAAAAGCTTTTTTTTAAATTAAGTGGCCACAAAGCCTTTTTTAATATAGTGGCAAAAAAAAGTGCCACTAAAAGCTTAAAAGTTTGTAGTGACAGACAAAAAAGTGTCATTAAAAGGCTTTAGTGTTAGCGCTTCTAATGACACTTTTTTTTTGTGTCGCCCATTCCTAAAGGGGTTTTTAGTGGCACTTTTTTTGTTTTTTGTGTCACTTTTTGTATGCCACTGAATGGCTTTTTTTTTATAGTGTAATTATACTAATAAAACACATTTATTTTAAATTATCCCTTAATATAAGAAACTTCAAAATCTAATTATATAACTTTAAACAGTAAATAAAAGTCAAATTACATTAATAGTAATTAACCTAAAAATATATGCATAAAAATTTAATAATTTTATGTATTGATATTTTTTAACCCGTATGTATTACACGAATTCTAGGCTACTTATTAGTTAAAAGATTGTCTACTACTCAGTTTGATTATCTGAGATCAAAGCTCACATCATTTCTCAACTTGCTAAGGAGTATCAGAGTAATGTGAGTCAGCATCATTTTTGTTACACTTTGTTACATGTTTGTTATTCTACCTTTATCTTCTTAGGAAGCTATAGATATCTATATTATATAATAAATAAAGGTTTTTTTATGACACGTGTCGCCTCCACATTTAATCTCATAATTTTTTTCCTGTTTCTCTCTCTTATTAAATGCACCTTCATCTTTTAATAATAATATATATTTAATAAAAATATTAATTATACTAATAAAACACATTTATTTTAAATAATCCTTTATGAAAATTTGAAATCTAATTATGTAACTTTAATTTCCCATCAAATAATAAATGAAAATCAAATTATACTAAATAGTACATAATTTATTTTCAAAACTCAATTATATATTAGTTTTTTACATATTTTGAGTTTTGTTTTCTATCCTTAGTATATGATACATTTTTACAACTGTAAAATATACACATAAAGATTTAAAAAAATTATTTATTAATATTTTTCATCATGTGTGTATACACGGGATCTAAACTAGTTTTCTATATATAGAGTTTAGATCATTTTTTAAAACCAATATCCAAACGATATTTTTTCTATATGTAGAGCTTTTATATATATATATATATATATATATATATATATATATATATATATATATAGGGGAGGGTTCTAGAGAAAACCACAAGTTAGGCGAAAACCGAGAAAACCACTAAAAAAACCAATTTTACCCAATCATATAATAATATTTTTTTTTGTTTTATTTTATTTTTATTTATTTATAAGAGTATCAATGTAATATTAAACATTTTTACCAAAAATCATTTTTACACATAGTGTTACGTATACGTAAACATAAAACAAAAAATTGTGGTTACGTATACGTAAATCAAAAAAATTATTTTTGGATACGTATACGTAAATAAATTTTTTTGCCTAAAATGATGTGGTTTTCTCAGTTTTCGCCTAACTTTGTGGTTTTCTCTTGATCCATCCCCTATATATATATATATATATATCTCCTTTCTTAAACAAATATCCGAACTATATCCTTTCTATATATAGAGCTTAGATCTCTTTTTCTGAATATAGAGTTGCACATCGTTATCATTATGGATGAATATTTGTTACCGAGTATACCGTACCGATAGATTCGGTACCGGTATCGGTACCAACTTTTTCATAAATTTGATACCGGTACCGATCTCATCCCTAGTTATCATCGTTCAATTTAAGCGTTTTCTATATATCATGTCATGTTACACCTAACACACTTTTCTAAACCAAGATTCAAACGAGATATATAGTACAAAATACTAGATTTCATTGTAATATTTACATTTTATCCAATTTGTGGCAACTATCTTATGGTTTATCATACTAGTCAGTTTCTATATTCCATAACATTGAGAAGTACCTATGGTCATGGTCTTGTATTTTTTTAAAACTAGCCACACGTCCATGACTATTTATGAAGCTTAACATTATGTTTGATAGCTCCAAAACAATTATTCAACATGTGTTTTCAAACCATCTAGAATTAATTAATATCCATTTTTTGAATTTAATTTGTTCAACTAATCAATTCATAATATATTTTTCGTATCATTTATACTTTTGTACTTGATACGTATACTTTTATAGAGATTTTTATTATTTTATATCATATCAGAGCATAAATTCTTTTTTATCTTGAACTCTTGATCGAAGCTCAGTTGTTTGTAGCCCGGTTTTAGTTTCATTAAACGAATTGGGCCTTTTTATTATGTTTTATTTTATTTTATTTATTGGGTCTAGTCAATGCATTATACATTTGGGTTTAAATGATTTTAACGGCTAGGCTTGTGCTGGTTTGGATTTTAATGGCTATGTTTTAGCCGGGTAAATACACGTGGGAAGCCCCTGTGTTGACAGGTGGCCGTCTAAATTTGTGCCTTCAAAATAATTTTAAGTTACGTGTCGCGTGGTTATTGGTGGGATTTTGATTTGGATAATTTTTAAAAGTTGAAAAGTCAATGTGCATTTTGCCACTTTTTTTGTCAAAATATACATTTTGACGATTTTCTCTTTATTTATAGGGTCTAGTCAAAACATTATACATTGGGTTTTTATGTTTAAGGCCACATGCACCGTCGCAAACACTTGGAGACGTCGTGATAACAGGGTATCTCTAACAGCGTTTATCGGTTTTCAAGAACCGTTGTATTACCAAGCACTGCGACGTTTGGTTTAGTATATAGGGTGTTTGAACGTTCAAAACTTGTAACCCTACACTTAGTTTCTATCACAAAACAATTGTGTGTTTATATTTAATCTTAGTTTGTTTACCCATATATCGATTTGGTTATGAATTATGAGTTCACTCGTGTGTTACGAAAATTATCGAGCCATAATGAAGATCGAGGGACGGTTATTGTCAGCCCCACACCCTGTCATGCTGCGATGTGTTCATTTATTTTCTAAAGAATAGCCACCACCTTTTATTTACAGTTGCCGTTCACAACTGCTCTAGAACGCCTTAATCCAACTGCCAGAAGTTAATTCCTTTTTTTTTGCTTCTATTCTTGGATGAATCACATAATAGCGCCCCTGCCATATCTGTGTCGTTGTCAGCCCGATCCTGTTGTTTCTTTCCTTCAACCTATTCACTTGTGTTTTCCTCCTAATGATGGATTCTTTTATCTGTTCGGCGCGCTGATGAATCCAAAGCCTTTGGTTTTAGATACTAATAAGAATATCAGGCTATATTGGCAGCATAATCAATATCCTTGTTTTAATCATAGCATAATGTGTTAAATTTCTTGTGCCTCTTTCTTTTCTTCTTCTTTACAAATAAGTAATAAAATCATGAAACAACAAAAAAGCAAGGAAACACAACCGCATTGTTTGCATTCTTGTAAAGACAATCGATATGACAAAAACTTAGTTTTTTTGACGAAGTGGCAGTGACCGCTGAGAACATGATTATTATTTATTTGATCACATCCTTA
Organism: Smallanthus sonchifolius; assembly: GCA_023525975.1. Taxonomy (NCBI): domain Eukaryota; kingdom Viridiplantae; phylum Streptophyta; class Magnoliopsida; order Asterales; family Asteraceae; genus Smallanthus; species Smallanthus sonchifolius. The sequence goes on along the minus strand of CM042027.1, from coordinate 12,769,695 downwards.
ACAATTTGCCCAAGAGCACTTCTATGTTTTTTGATCAAAAGAATGAAGTTCCCTAAACTTTTCATTGTTCTTTTCACTCTACAAACTCTTTTAGCTATGGCACTAACAGAACCTATTGAACGAAAAACGAATATATTTCGAGAATATATTGGAGCAGAATCCAATAATATCAAATTTGAAGATGTACCCATAAACCCCAATGTCGAATTCCACTACATACTTGCATTCGCGATTGATTACACCACTTCATCTACTCCCAAGCCAACCGACGGCAAATTCAATGTGTTCTGGGATACAAATAACTTTAGCCCTTCTAAAGTTTCTTTAGTCAAGAATCAGCATTCTAATGTCAAAGTGGCTTTGAGCTTAGGAGGTAACAGTATGGGAAAAGAAAGCTGTTACTTTAGCCCTTCTTCAGTGGATTCGTGGGTTTCTAATGCCGTTTCTTCACTCACTAAGATCATCAAAGAGTACGACTTAGACGGGATTGATATAGACTATGAGCATTTTCTTGCAGATCCTGTAACTTTTGCTGAGTGCATTGGGAAGCTTATAACCACCCTCAAACACAATGGAGTCATCTCCTTTGCATCTATAGCTCCGTTCGAAGACAGTGAAGTTCAAAGCCACTATTTGGCTCTTTGGAAGAGTTATGGTCACATTATAAACTATGTCAATTTCCAGTTTTATGCGTACGATAAGGGGACCACTGTTTCGCAGTTTATGAACTATTTTGAGACACAAAGTTCTAATTATAAAGGAGGTGATATCTTAGTTAGCATTACCACTGAAGGAAGGGGAGGACTGTCTCCAGAAAACGGGTTCTTTACGGCATGTAATAGGCTGAAAAGTGAAGGGAAGCTGCATGGGATCTTTGTTTGGTCTGCAGATGATTCTAAGGCGTTAGGTTTTCGCTATGAGAAGCAATCGCAAGCTCTGCTAGCCGTCCCTCATTTGCATTCTACGGTGTAATCTTTTAGTTTATAATATAAGTGATTTTTTATAGAATAATGGGTAAGCTATCATGTATTATTGATCAATTTATTATAAGAATACAACGAGGATGATTATAAAGAAACCTAATCAAATCATATCTTCTAGTTATAGTAAAGTTAATTACGATAAAATAATAAGCTCTAACTAATATATCGTGGGTTTATTGAATTTGTGCAGCTCTCTGTGGAACTAGGTATCACACTAAACCATCTTGCAAGATTTCTTTGCTAGATGATTGAGGAAGAAGAAACAAGTAATTTTCTTTAAGAATAAAATCAATCAGAATGAATGATGTGAATTGAAGTTGGATGGTTCTCTGATTCAATTGAATTTTCCTGATGGATTTGTAGTTGATTACTCGAAACCATATATCCTTTTACACATAACTATATACCCGGATAAAGTTGTATAAAATTTAGAATGGTAAGAAAAATAAATTTAATTGAAAATCTCAACGAGTATTTTTTTTAATAAACTAACAGGTTTAACCGAGGCGTATCTGACGGGTAATTACCCGATAAAACCCTAACGGATATTAAGACGAGTACGGGACACGATTTTATAATCGGGTATGGGACTAAGATTACCAATACCGGTCCTAAAGCTCATCTTATTGTCATCTCTAAGTTAGAGCATCTTTGCTTGCTTCTTATAATACCATATGAATACTATATGTACTTACATAAAATCTGAATACATTAAAACATCGTTATAATCATAAAAAGAATTTAAAATAAATAAATGATCATATAGCTAAGAGCATTCACAACCTGTTTGGTATAATTATGTGAGTAAGTTTTATATATTTTAAGTAGTGATTTAAAGTGGTTGTGAGTGGAGAAGAGAGAAGATATAAGGTTTTTATAAATATAAGGAAAAAAGTAGTAGTTTTTAGTAAAATTATAAGGATAAGGATAAGGAGAGAGAAAAGTACAGATAAAAGGTAGAAAAAATAGTGTTTTTTAGTGTAATTATAAGGATAAAGATACGGGTGTTTTTTAGTGTAATTATAAGGATAAAGATACGGAATATAAAGAACGGACTGTGAATGCTCTAATAGGAGTGGTAATTTACACGGCATCAAAATAATCATGATTTTGGTTTTAGGTTTGGCCCACTTAATAAAGATGTGTATATATGTGTTATACTAATTGTACCCGAGTTAACCCGTTTAAAAGTTACAATAAAAAATATCATCTACTTATATCATTAATGAGTTAACCAGTTTAAAAAAATAATCATCATTTCTGCATATGTTCTTAACACTCCTTAAATTATCATCTACTTATGTTAGTCCGGTTGGTAAACCAACTTAGGATGGATGGGGTGAAACCCTTGAACCATAAACTATCTTAAAAATTATCTAATCAAAACACGTCATGCCATTTTTATCCTAAACTATGTTAAACACAAGCGATGAAAAGTTAAAGTACCCTAACCTTTCTTTTGGACACACATATATTTTTGGAAGTTTATTAAAGTTATACATAACTTATGTTAAAAATGTTGGAAATCATGTCCAAGAACACGGACACAGAATTTGATCTCAACAAAAGATCTACTCTTTCTGTTTATTATAATTCTTGACAAATTTACAATGATTCCTAACCCATGTATTTATACTAGAGTTTTTTACATATTTCCCCCTCTTAACCTCCTTAATCTATACTATATAATAAATAAATGTTTTTCCATGGCACGTGTCACCTCCACATTCAATCTCATTCTTTTTTTCCCGCCTCTCTCTCATATTAAATGCATCTTCATATTTTAACAATAATATATATTTAAAAAATATATTAATTATACTACTAAAATACAGTTATTTTAAAATATCCCTTTATGAAACTTTAAAATTTAATTATGTAACTTTATATTACAATCAAATAATAAATTAAAATCAAAGTACATTAAAATCAAAGTACATTAAACAATACTTAATTATTTTCGAAACCCAATTATATATTACTTTACATATTTTGAGTTTTGTTTTCTATCCTTAGTATATGATACAATTTTACACTTGTAAAATATACACATAAAGATTTAAAAAATTTATTTACCGATATTTTTTATCTCGTGTGTATCCACGGGATCTAAACTATAACATATATACCAACCATAAAAATCAATTACATATTTATCCAATACTTATACATTTACCTATTTACCCTTTATGATTTTCTAACCTAAATTGTTGGTTTGACGCGAGAAACGCCGGTGTGAAGTTGACGGACGGTGTTGCTTGATACGAGTGTTAGACTATGACAAGATTAGCCCATTAAAAAATAGGTTTAAAATAAAATAAATAATGAGTTATGTATATTATTTATAGAGGTGGTTTGATTTGTGAAAGGGTGAAAGGTGATATACAAACGAACAAAGTCAAACTTGAACAGTCATTCACTCATTTTCTTCAGGGATTCACAAAGCCGTGAAGACTACCCGTTGGACTGAACCCTTCACGGTTGCGACGATGTTACCGTCTACCCATGACAACCTGAGCTTTATGTCACACCCCAACCGACGGCGGAAACGTCGGGGCGGGACATGTAGACTGTTCATAAGCTCATGGTTTACTAAAGTTGTGATAATTAAACAATAACTTTCGTTTCATATCTCAAGTAATCAAGTACAACTCTTACAAGAATAAAAATACATGAATAACTTTATTTAATTTTAAAACTAGGTCCTCAATCCTAAGTGAAGCGACTTGAAATCTTAACTCAAACACTGTACCTGAAACATGATAAAATGAGATGGTCAACTATAAATAGCTGGTGAGCATACATAGGTTTTGACACCACAAGTAAAGTTCAAATGTTTTGTGTACAATTCGTATGATGCATGGTTTATAAAGCATTTATGGAGAATCTAAGTTAAGCTAGATGCACAAATGAAACTTTGTAATTGAAGGGCATAACAACACATGTTATCCTAATGTAGGACATAACAACACATGTTATCCTGATGTAAATGTAGGGCATAACAACACATGTTATCCTAATGTAGGGCATAACAACGCATGTTATCCAAATGTAGGGCCTAACAACACATGTTAGCCTGAAGTAATGTATTTGTGTTTGCACGTGTATATCATGTATATGTAGTCTTAACAATTAGCATTCAAGCATAAAGCACAAATAAACACATATAATCATATTGTAGAATTGTACGTGTGTAATTGCAAATAGTGTTTGTTGAGTAATCATGTTTCACCCCAAAATATGTAAAAATATAAAAGAGGGGCTATGTAAACTCACTTGAATCAAATATGTAGCTAGCACGAGAGACTAGGTAGCAAAGTGATCCTTGTAATCTCTCAATGTTAACCTAGTGTGTAATGTATATGGATCTAGATTAATTACGTGTACAATAGTCCATACCCAAGTCTATGATTTAAATGGATGTGTGTACAAAGGGTTAGAGTTGTAGATGTTAATGGTTTGTACTTGAAAGGGGTGTTTTATAAAATGAGAAATTGAAATGAATAGTTTTAGAATAATTAGGGTTTGGGTTTGAATAACTAAATAAATTAAATAATTATTATTTATTTATTTAGTTAGAAAAATAGTGTAAAAATTATATTTATTTAAATATAAATTAAACAAATAATTTTTACTTTATTTATTTATTTAGGAAGATATGTAATGAAACACACCACTTTTAAAAACAAAACTTTAACGCGCGGAAGTCTTAACCCAGGAATTTTTTTTTTTTTACCCTCTCGCGTACCGCGAGAGAATCCTTCCTGGACTCTCGCGACCCGCGAGGGACCCTTTTTCTCAGAATGTTTCCAGTTTTCAGCAGTTTTCACACTTAACCATTTTTCCAACCTTTTTCATTTTGCTTAACATCAAAACTTTACCAACACTTAGATTTTTGACCAAAAACATCATGACAACATATGATTACATCAAAACATAACTTTTGTGCCAAATTACACCACTTTACAAAGATTTTACGAAAATCCTCAAAATACCAAAAATGCATACGAGAACCCTCCAAGCTTGGACGTTGACCTTGACCTATTTCAGAGCTTTCCCTGAATAACCACATAAACTTATAATCATTAGTAATGAGATAAACATAACCAACAAGTATTTACAACTTGTTTTCACCCTTTTCACCCATTTGACCCGTTTGCCTCTATTTGGTCAATTATAGTTCCATACATTAGCATTTCGTCAACATATTACCATTGTAATGTGTTAAACATAACAAACAAGTGATTACAACTTGTTTTCACACCTTTCACCCATTTGACCCGTTAACACCCATTTGGCCAATTAAGGATTTCATACACTTGTATATCACCTACAAGTTACTTTCATCATTTCATTATCACTTTTCCATTTCCATTATGGCACGTAGGCCATAACTTCATATCCCAAAGGATACGAGATCATAACTCCATAACTAATCTATCCATTATGGTACTTAGACCATAACTCCATATCCATTCTATCCATTATGGTTCATAGACCATAACTCCATATCAACATATCCATTATAGTGTAAATACTATAACTACATTCATTCAATTATGCATACCATTTTATACTCATTCATACCACATAACAAATTATGCAACTTTACACATTATACATACAACATTGCATAAAACTCATTTATCATCAAAACTAAGTAAGTGCAAAAGCACTTACCTTTCGGGTTAGAAGATCCCGCACCGCTTTCAAGCTTTGCAATTTGATTACCTAAACACATTCGCCTAGTTTAGTAATCTAACATATACCAAAATTTCATTACAATTGAGTTCACAACTCAATTTCCCAATTCCAACCCAAATTGACCCGTTTGGGTTATCCTCATAACCAAACACCCTCTTTCACTACAAACTCACCTACTTGAGTTTCATTAACTTAATCTTAACACTAATTCTTCTTTCAAAAATTATTATTAAGTTAATTTGGTGCTTGTTCTAGTGTCTAACATCTTAAAAACACTTAATCTTCATTAATTCACCATTTTTTTCATCAAAACCCCAAAACCCCCAATTTCCTTCATATGAACCCTAACTTTCAAAAAATCAAAATCAAAGGGTTCCATGGTGTTGTTCACCTTCCTACACCTTTAGTTTAGCTAGATTATCAATAATCTAACACCATTTACCACATGCAACCATAATTTCGGGTTTTTAACAAAACCCAACAAGAACACCATAAATGGTGGATCAAAGAGGAAGAAATCACTTACTTGATGTTAGAAAGGTGATGTGTGAGCCAACACCTTCAAGTTACAAGCTTCAAACACACGAATTTTGGCTTCAACCCGATTTCTCCTCTCTTCCTCTTCTCTTGAACGACCCAACTCCAAAATGAAGTCAATTTTGACTTCTAAAGGTCAAATATGGCAGATTTGCCATGTTTCACCTTTAGCCCCTCTACTTTCAATCTTTTTCATTTCCTTCCATAACTAGTTAAAACTAGTATATCCCCGCTACTAACTTGAAACCCACTTATTTCAACTTATTTTTAAAATATTATTTTCACCATAATATTTATTAGAATTATTTATTTATTTATAACGAGACCCGGATTTTGATTCGTTACAAATCTCCTCCCCTTATTTGGGTTTCGTCCCCGAAACCCGACTTCACATAAAAAGGTTCGGATAGCATTTGAGCATCTCTTCCTCGGTTTCCCAAGTCATTTCCGCCCCCTTTCTATGCTTCCATCTAACCAATACTTGGCTAATCTCTTTATTACGTAACTTCTTCACCTTCCTATCCAAGATTGCCACCGGTTCTTCAACATAATTCAACTTTTCATCCAATTCGATATCGTCCAAAGGGACAAAAGTAGATTCATCCGCCAAACACTTCCGCAAATGAGACACATGGAACATGTTATGAAGTCTACTTAGTCCCTCCGGTAACTCCAATCGATAAGCTACCGTACCCACCTTTGCTATTACCTTAAACGGCCCAATGAAACGAGGACTTAACTTCCCCCGTTTCCTAAACCGTATCACCCCTTTCCAAGGAGAGACTTTCAAAAGCACAAAGTCCCCCACTTGAAACTCAATCGCCCGCTTCCTATTATCCGCATAAGACTTTTGGCGATCTTGAGCCGCCTTCAAGCGTGCTCTAATTTGGTCAATACTATCATTAGTTTTCTTGACCACTTCGACACTACCAAGCTCCCGTTGACCAATCTCACCCCAACACACGGGTGTTCGACACTTTCTCCCATACAATGCCTCAAAAGGCGGCATACCAATACTAGAATGGTAACTATTGTTGTAAGAGAATTCCGTCAACGGTAAATGGTCGTCCCAACTACCACCAAAATCCAAGGCACACGCTCGCAACATATCCTCGAGCGTTTGAATCGTTCGCTCGCTTTGACCATCCGTTTGTGGATGATAAGCGGTGCTAAGATTCAATCTAGTCCCCATATCCTCATGGAATTTCTTCCAAAAACAAGAAGTAAATCTCGTATCACGATCCGATATAATCGACACCGGCACACCATGACGTGACACAATTTCCTTCACATACATTTCCGCCAATCTATCCGAAGAATACGTTTCCTTTATAGGAAGGAAATGTGCACTCTTCGTCAACCGATCCACTACTACCCATATCGCATCATAACCCTTTCGTGTCTTTGGTAGTTTAGTGATCAAATCCATGGTTATTTTCCCATTTCCAAAGCGGTATTTCAAGCGGTTGAAGCTTTCCATACGGCTTTTGATGCTCCGCCTTAACCCTTAAACATGTGAGACACCTCTCCACATACTTAACAATATCACGCCTCATACCCGGCCACCAAAAATGACACCTCAAATCATAAAACATCTTTGTGGCCCCCGGATGGATAGAATATTTGGATTTATGCGCCTCGTCAAGAATAGTTGTCAAGACACTTGACAACCTAGGTATCCAAATTCTTTCAAAGCATGTCTTTAAACCCATGCTATTTTCACCAAGCTTATCAACATAAGAAATCATCCGTTCTTTCTTCAAGTCACCACCAAATGCTAACACTTGGGCCTCCCGGATTTCATCAATAAGAGATGATGAAATTGTCATCTTAAATGACTTCACCTTGATAGGTGAATGACTTGACTTTCTACTAAGCGCATCCGCCACAACATTCGCTTTACCCGGATGATAAAGTATCTCACAATCATAATCCTTAACCAATTCAAGCCACCGTCTTTGCCTCATATTGAGGTCCTTTTGGTCAAAGAAATATTTGAGACTTTTGTGATCCGTGTAGATCGTACACTTAGCACCATACAAATAATGCCTCCAAATCTTGAGCGCGAAAACCACGGCTGCAAGCTCTAAATCATGGGTTGGGTAATTCACCTCGTGAGTCTTTAATTGCCTAGATGCATAAGCAATCACTTTCCCCCTTTGCATCAAAACACACCCCAACCCCAAATGCGAGGCATCCGAATAAACAACAAAATCCTCGGTCCCGTCCGACAAGGATAAAACAGGCGCCTTAGTAAACTTTTCTTTCAAGAGTTGAAAGGCAGATTCTTGCTCGGGACTCCAAACAAACTTTGTCTCCTTACGAGTCAACTTCGTCATCGGCAAAGCAATCCGAGAGAAGTTTTCGATGAACCTCCGATAATAACCCGCTAACCCCAAGAAACTTCTAATCTCCGAAGGCGTCTTCAGTGATGACCATTTTTTAACAGCCATAATCTTGGATGGGTCAACGGTAATTCCTCTTTCATTAATCACATGACCCAAGAATTGGATCTCGCGCAACCAAAATGCGCATTTGGAGAATTTAGCATAAAGCTTCTCCTTTTGCAAGATTTCAAGAATCTCACGCAAATGACAAGCGTGATCACCCTCGCTCCTTGAATAGATGAGAAGATTGTCAATAAACACAATGACCGAACGATCAAGGAACGGTCTACACACCCGGTTCATGAGATCCATGAAAAACGCAGGTGCGTTGGTCAAACCGAAAGGCATAACCGTAAACTCATAGTGACCGTAACGAGTGCGAAAAGCTGTCTTATGAACATCCTCTTCCTTCACTTTCAACTGATGATACCCGGACTTCAAGTCAATCTTAGAAAACCATGACGCCCCTTGCAATTGGTCGAAAAGATCGTCAATCCTAGGCAATGGGTACCTATTCTTCACTGTCAACTTGTTCAACTCCCGGTAATCCATACACATTCTCATGCTCCCATCCTTCTTTTTGACGAAGAGAACGGGCGCACCCCAAGGTGAAACACTTGGGCGTATGAAACCCTTGTCAAGAAACTCTTGTAATTGCTCCATGAGTTCTTTCATTTCTGGCGGTGCCAATCTATAAGGCGCTTTAGCTACCGGCTTAGCACCCGGTATCAAATCAATTCCAAACTCTATCTCCCTATCCGGCGGAATCCCCGGTAACTCGTCAGGAAACACATCTACGAATTGGTTCACGACTGGTACATCGTGAATCTCCTTTACTCTTTCATTCACATCGGCGACACAAGCCATGTACGCCTTGCACTCACGCGCCATGTACTTGGTCGCCTTCACATAAGTGCACATCCTTACTTTACCCTTTTTATCACCTTCTATGTAGATGGACTCTCCCGACGGGGAAACAAGTTGGATCGCCTTCGGTCCACATAAAATACTCGCCTTATTCTTTGACAACCAATCCATCCCCACAATAACATCAAAATCTCCCATAGCCAAAGGAATCAAATCAATAAAGAAAGTTTCGCCCCCCGCTCTCAACTTACAATCTCTAAAAATGTCAAAGACAAGGAAACTCTTATCATTAGCCGCTTCGATTTCTAAGGGTTCATCTAACTTGCTACTTACAAAAGAAGAATGCTTAACAAATTTCAAAGACACAAACGAACGACTAGCCCCCGAGTCAAAAAGAACTAGTGCAGGTAAAGAGTTAATCTTGAATGTACCTGTCACCACCTCCGAGTCGTTCTTTGCTTCCTCCGCAGATATGTGGAAAGCTCTACCCTTAGGCCTGGGTATCTCAACTTTTCTCTCGCTTCCACCTTGCTTCAAATCCGGGCAATCCGCCCTAAGGTGTCCTGGCTTGTAACAATTATAGCATATACGAATCTGGCTTGGACACTGATTTGCTATATGCCCCGGCTTCCCACACTTGTAACAATTCGACGTTCCCTTCTTACAATCCCCATAGTGCTCCTTCCCACAAACTTTGCATCCTCGAGAAGAGAACTTGGTAAAAGCCTTCTTACTAGGGCTCCCGCCCTTTATCTTGCTCACCACTTGATCCACAATTTCCCTTTTCCTCTTCTCTCCTCTAGCTTCTTGCCTCCTCAACTCCACTTCCCTTTCCCGGCACCTGTTTATCAAATCCACAAGCGTGGTGAAAGAAGATGGAGATATGCTATCTCTGAATTCCACAGTCAACATAGCATAAAATCTGTCAATCTTCGCCTTCTCGGTCGACACCACGTCCGGACAGAACTTGGCGCGATCAAAGAAAGCTCCAGCCAATTCATCAATAGTCTCTGTCGTCTGCCTCATGAGGAGAAACTCCTCGGTCATCCTGTCAATAGCGGCCTGTGGGCAATGGTACTTCAGGAATGCCGCTTTAAACTCCTCCCATGACATGGAGGTCACCCCTCTTTCACCCCTCTCCTTTCGGAGATTTAGCAGCCACTCCTTAGCCCGCCCAGTCAATAGTGGCACGCTAAACATCACTCTATCCTCGAGCTTACACCTTGTCGTCTCAAAATTTGACTCCATGTCTACCACCCACCTGTGGCTCAGAATCGGGTCCACTTGCCCGTTATATTCCTTAGGCTTGATCACCATGAAATCCTTCAGTGTACAACCCCGAGGTTCCTTATCTTTCTCTTTCATGATCTCCTCGAGAGAGAGTTTAATAGTCCCCCTCATTTCTTCCATCAACAGATTTGTGGCTTGCTCAAAGGCCTTGGCCACCTCCTCTTTTATCAACTCTTGGATCCGTGGATCCAACGGTTCCCGATTGCTCGATTCTTCTGCCATCTCTTAACTGAGAATTAGTAACAAACACCTTAACACCCTTATACTATCAATACCTTAAATACTTATCACACTTACACCCCTATATGTATTAAGTATATGTATACTTATCTACTTATATACATACATACATATATAATCACCTTCACCTAATCCTTGTAAATGTTCATTGTCATATGGTTATTATAAAGACCCTTGCACATCTCGTCATATTAATCATATTGGCCAGACATGATTAATAACGCGCTATGCCCAATTGCAATTATCATATTCATATAACAAATCACAAGACAAGTTTCGGCACACATAACACTTTGCCAATCATTCATACATATACATAAACGCCATATGGAATTATCATTAATCATAACATTACTAACCTTTCATTTCCGAAAGCTCCGAGTCTTAGTCAAGTCCTTCTTGGATTCTCGTATCATCCCCCCCATATCAAGAGCATCCGGTTTGAGTTTGGTGCCACCCACACCAAATCCCTCAAACCATTGCTCTGATACCAAGTTGAAACACACCACTTTTAAAAAAAAAACTTTAACGCGCGGAAGTCTTAACCCAGGAAATTTTTTTTTTTTTTTTACCCTCTCGCGTACCGCGAGAGAATCCTTCCTGGACTCTCGCGACCCGCGAGGGACCCTTTTTCTCAGAATGTTTCCAGTTTTCAGCAGTTTTCACACTTAACCATTTTTCCAACCTTTTTCATTTTGCTTAACATCAAAACTTTACCGACACTTAGATTTTTGACCAAAAACATCATGACAACATATGATTACATCAAAACATAACTTTTGTGCCAAATTACACCACTTTACAAAGATTTTACGAAAATCCTCAAAATACCAAAAATGCATACGAGAACCCCTCCAAGCTTGGACGTTGACCTTGACCTATTTCAGAGCTTTCCCTGAATAACCACATAAACTTATAACCATTAGTAATGAGATAAACATAACCAACAAGTATTTACAACTTGTTTTCACCCTTTTCACCCATTTGACCCGTTTGCCTCTATTTGGTCAATTATAGTTCCATACATTAGCATTTCGTCAACATATTACCATTGTAATGTGTTAAACATAACAAACAAGTGATTACAACTTGTTTTCACACCTTTCACCCATTTGACCCGTTAACACCCATTTGGCCAATTAAGGATTTCATACACTTGTATATCACCTACAAGTTACTTTCATCATTTCATTATCACTTTTCCATTTCCATTATGGCACGTAGGCCATAACTTCATATCCCAAAGGATACGAGATCATAACTCCATAACTAATCTATCCATTATGGTACTTAGACCATAACTCCATATCCATTCTATCCATTATGGTTCATAGACCATAACTCCATATCAACATATCCATTATAGTGTAAATACTATAACTACATTCATTCAATTATGCATACCATTTTATACTCATTCATACCACATAACAAATTATGCAACTTTACACATTATACATACAACATTGCATAAAACTCATTTATCATCAAAACTAAGTAAGTGCAAAAGCACTTACCTTTCGGGTTAGAAGATCCCGCACCGCTTTCAAGCTTTGCAATTTGATTACCTAAACACATTCGCCTAGTTTAGTAATCTAACATATACCAAAATTTCATTACAATTGAGTTCACAACTCAATTTCCCAATTCCAACCCAAATTGACCCGTTTGGGTTATCCTCATAACCAAACACCCTCTTTCACCACAAACTCACCTACTTGAGTTTCATTAACTTAATCTTAACACTAATTCTTCTTTCAAAAATTATTATTAAGTTAATTTGGTGCTTGTTCTAGTGTCTAACATCTTAAAAACACTTAATCTTCATTAATTCACCATTTTTTTCATCAAAACCCCAAAACCCCCAATTTCCTCCATATGAACCCTAACTTTCAAAAAATCAAAATCAAAGGGTTCCATGGTGTTGTTCACCTTCCTACACCTTTAGTTTAGCTAGATTATCAATAATCTAACACCATTTTACCACATGCAACCATAATTTCGGGTTTTCAACAAAACCCAACAAGAACACCATAAATGGTGGATCAAAAAGGAAGAAATCACTTACTTGATGTTAGAAAGGTGATGTGTGAGCCAACACCTTCAAGTTACAAGCTTCAAACACACGAATTTTGGCTTCAACCCGATTTCTCCTCTCTTCCTCTTCTCTTGAACGACCCAACTCCAAAATGAAGTCAATTTTGACTTCTAAAGGTCAAATATGGCAGATTTGCTATGTTTCACCTTTAGCCCCTCTACTTTCAATCTTTTCCATTTCCTTCCATAACTAGTTAAAACTTGTATATCCCCGCTACTAACTTGAAACCCGCTTGTTTCAACTTATTTCTAAAATATTATTTTCACCATAATATTTATTAGAATTATTTATTTATTTATAACGAGACCCGGATTTTGGTTCGTTACAAATCTCCTCCCCTTATTTGGGTTTCGTCCCCGAAACCTGACTTCACATAGAGACGGGTGATAAAAATATTCTCAGTTGAATTTATTATTAGCAATCGATAAAAAGTAGAATTATTAAAATTCAATAATGCTTTATAATTTATGTTCATATTACCTGTTAGACATGGGATTTAACAGTAGTAGAATCTTCTACATCTGTTTGATGTCTGCATTTCACTTTCACAAAATTATATTATATTATATCTCACCAGAAAATTCGAGTATTTTATCGTTATTCTTAAATTTTGGATTGCTTTTTGTTTTGTTGAAGGTGACTAAATTGCGAGAATCATGTGCCGGCATTGCATTATTCATTTTCATATGGCCCAGTCATTCGGAACCTGCCGCTAACCCTACTTGTCCCATATTTTGTTCAATAATTAAATTATTGGTCTCAAATTTCAAAAACTTAAAACTTTTATTTATTAAAAGTATTTTTTATTTTTTTTTGCCTCCTAATTTTCTTGGATTATTTTCGTATAATCCTTAGGATCGGTTTCCAACACATAACTGGGCGAAAGAGTTCAATTGTAGCCTTGATTCGGCCTACCACTCCTCATGTGGTCCATCTTATGTTAATTAACTAGTTTAGATCCCGTGTTTACACACGGGGTGAAACACATCAATATATAAAAATTTTAAATCTTTATGTATATTTTTTTACATGTTTAAAAATATATTACATATATACTAAGAATAGATACAAACTCAAAATATGTAAAAATTAATATATAATTGGGTTTCAGAAATATAATTTAACTTTCACTACTATTTGATTGAAATAAAAGTTACACAAATAAATTTTAAAGTTTCTTATAATAAGGGATAATTAAAAATAAATGTGTTTTATTAGTATAATTATAATTTTATTTAAAAATTATTAATATTAAAATATGAAAATGCATTTAAATAAGAGAGAGAGGCGGGGAAAAAATGATGAGAATGAATATGGAGACGACACGTGGCAATAGAAAACATTTATTTATTATATAGTATAGATTTCTTTTAAGACCGGTTAAGGGCAAATTATGATTTAAGACATGATCTCGGACTCATGATATTACTTAAGAGGGAGAAACATCGTGACATTTGTTTTGGACATATAGATGCATTAATACGTTTTGGACATAGAAACATTAATACAAATAAAACGTGTAACGTTGAGCTATTTTCATTTAAATTTATGTTGGCTTTTCTAATTATTTTTTCTTTCTGGTATATAAAAGAAAATGAGAGTAATTCATAATAAAACATGTAATACTTGTAGTTTATCTTTGAATAAATACAAGAAACCCATAGACCAACATTAATCTTGATTATGTATATTAAAGTTTAACTAGGTTAGAAATTTATATAACTTTTCTAAACCAATAGTTTCTATGATTTTGAAAAACTCAAATTGGTTTTGTAAATATTTAAATGATCAAATTGCATGTTTGACCACTAAGTTTTAAAATTACAAATTTAGTTCAAACTTTTGAGGTTTAGTTGCGCTTTTAGCCTCTGATATTAACACCAGTTAGTTTTTAATGGAAAGTTAGCTCATGTGTCATCCACGTGACTTACGATTGCAAACTTAACCCTAAAAATGAGTTAAAATCAGTAAAAAAATTAAAAAGTCAATAAAAAATTATAAAAATCAACAAAAAATAGTAAAAATCACTACTTTTGTACTAAATTTTACTGATTTTAACTCATTTTTAAGATTAAGTTTGCAACCGTAAGTCACGTGGATGACATATGGGTTAACTTTCATTAAAACTAACCGTTGTTAACATCAGGGGATAAAGAAGCAACCTTGTCACAAAAGTTTAGCATAAATTTGTAAATATTTAAAATTTAAATACCAAACATGTAATTTGATCAAATATATCGTGCAAAGGCTCCGTCAATTTTCACGGTTTGGAACCCCAAACTCCAAACGATTCATTAACGGCCATAATATTTTGAAGTTCCCTACCTTCCTCACCCTCTCTCTCTCTCTCTCTCTCTCTCTCTCTCACACACACTTACTGTGTGCTTTCACGTTAAAGTATCACCGTTTATTCATTAAATCGCTTCTCCACGCTGATTCTACGCTCTCAGTCTGCAACATTTGGAGCAGTCAACGGCCGGCGATTCCAGGTTTCACGCATTCCTTATATTTCACCTTAATTTATTGAATTAATCAATTGTTTCGATCGGAATCTGCTATAAGTCAATGAAGATCAATCGGACCAAATCAGAGATACTTTTCTGTAATAACGGTATTAAATCCTATATCTATTGTTTCTACGACCTAATTTCCTCGCAGAAAAACGCTTCCAGATTTGGATTGAGTCGACTCAGTGAGTTCAACGGAAAAACTCGTCATGCTACGAATCGGAACACTTAACAGCTGGCGATTAAGAGGTTTACTGTCATTGATTTGTTTTAGCTAATTATACATTGCTCTTATTGAATTTGCTTTTTCTCAAAGTTTGGTAAAGACTGATTGCGAAAATTGGATCTTTGTGATTACGATAGATTGAATCGTTAGGTCAGATTCATCACTACTGGTGATTTGAGTGAGCGCAAATTTAGCTATGGATAGAAGAGGAGGAAATGTGGTTCCAAATTCACCTTCGAACACCCCGAGGTCCACTGATAAGGGGGCTAGAGATATCAGGCCAGCAGAAGGAAATATGAATGGTAAACATGATAGAGAAAAAGGTGTGAATGTTCAAGTCATTGTGCGATGCAGGTCTGTATGCTTTAAACCGAATCATGTAATAGATTTGATTACGGTTCTTTTTACAAGAATTACATGATTGTTGTGTTTTTTATGAGTAGACCGATGAATGATGACGAGATGAAAGCGCACACGCCAGTGGTGATTACATGTACTGAGAGCAGGAGAGAAGTTTGTGCAATACAGAATATAGCCAACAAGCAGATTGATAGATCATTTGTGTTTGACAAGGTATTTCTATTTTCTTATTTCATTTATGCTTATTCGGCTTAGGTGGATGATAAAGGACCTTACTAAATTATCTAAGATGTGTCATATCATATGTGTAGATTATGCATGTGCAGGTATTTAAATTTGAGGAGTGTCGGATCATCAAGCTTATATCATAACTTTCTTTTGTAGTTTGTAACCTGGTTTTCATGTAAGAAAAATAAGAAATGAACAAAGAAGTGTTCTGTAAACCTATATGATACGAATGAGGTCAAGGCTCAATGTAATGTTTGCTAATAATGTCAATGGTTTTTGGTTAATACCGGATCTGTGATGTAACTAGAAGATGTATTTTAACTGGGAATCAATCTTTCTAAAGATATCACAACCTCTGGACCATATATTAAGAACACACTTACTTAAGAAGAATGTCTCTATCAATGTTTCCAAGAGCTAACGTGGAATAATCCATAGGTATTCGGTCCAAACTCACAACAAAGGGACTTGTATCATGCTGCTGTCTCTCCCATAGTTTTTGAAGTTCTTGAAGGATACAACTGCACTATATTTGCTTATGGCCAAACAGGAACCGGGAAAACATACACAATGGAGGGAGGAGGGAGAAAAAAGGTGTTTACATGTTCCATAGTGAAATGATAAAATCAACCGAATTTCTTTTCTTTGGCTTTTACTGAACCAAAAACCTTATATTCTGTCCAGAATGGGGAATTCCCAAGTGATGCAGGTGTTATTCCCAGAGCCGTACGACAAATATTTGATATATTAGAAGCTCAAAAAGCAGAGTACAATATGAAAGTTACATTCTTAGAGCTGTACAATGAGGAGATAACCGATCTTTTGGCCCCTGAAGAACTTTCAAAATATCCTGAAGATAAATCAAAGAAACCCATAGCACTTATGGAGGACGGAAAGGGTTGTGTTTTTGTAAGAGGCTTGGAAGAAGAGATGGTTTCCACTGCAGATGAAATTTATAAAATCTTAGAAAAAGGTTCTGCTAAAAGACGCACCGCAGAAACCCTTTTAAATAAACAAAGTAGTCGTTCTCATTCAATCTTTTCTATCACAATTCACGTTAAGGAACGTACTCCAGAAGGGGAAGAAGTTATCAGATGTGGCAAACTTAATCTTGTTGATCTTGCTGGTTCAGAGAATATTTCTAGGTCTGGTGCTAGAGAGGTAAACACAAACTTCATTGTTTTGTTCTCTGTTGTAGCAATAATCATGATTACAGATAAATGCATGAAATTTATGTCTTAATATCATCTTAAATCCTTTTTGCTGCAGGGCAGAGCAAGGGAAGCTGGTGAGATAAACAAGAGCTTGCTTACACTTGGAAGAGTCATAAATACATTAGTTGAACACTCAGGGCATATACCTTACAGGTATTACTTTATCAGATAAAGCATACCAGCAGTTGACACAGACATTATTAAAAAAAAATTTAAGTGCATAAATGTTTGTTTTTGATGACAGAGATAGTAAACTAACAAGGTTGTTGAGAGATTCCTTGGGAGGGAAAACAAAGACATGCATAATTGCCACTATCTCCCCCTCTATTCATTCTTTGGAGGAAACACTCAGTACTTTAGACTATGCACACCGAGCAAAAAATATTAAGAACAAACCAGAGGTTAGTGCTGTTGAGATTAGTTGTTTTATTAGTAGAAAATGTATGTTCTTTTAGCAAGTTTTGATCTTTTGTGTCATTCTTATTTCAGATTAATCAGAAAATGATGAAATCTGCAATGATGAAAGATCTGTACTCTGAAATCGAACGGCTCAAACAAGGTTGGAGTCCTCTACCCATCCTTCTCTACTCTTATCATTAGGCTAATTTATATTTTACACTCTTACGTGGTTTGAATTTTGAGTTGACCAGAGGTCTATGCTACTAGAGAGAAGAATGGAATCTACATACCAAAAGACAGATATCTACAGGAAGAGGAGGAGAAGAAGGTACACCCCGCCAATTTGTAACATTTACTTCATTACATCCAACCTGATTGAAGCTGTTTTTCACCATAAAAGGATCATAAGTAGCAACAGATATTGAAGTTCTTGTATTATCATTATTTTTTTACTCATAATTACAATCTCCAGGCAATGGCTGAAAAAATAGAGCGGATGGAACTTGATGCTGAGTCAAGGAGCAAGGTAGAGTCAAGGCTAATTTCTATCATTTCCACCTTTTTTTGTTAAAAAACAAGACTGATAATTGTTATCTACTACTGCAAACAGCAATTTATGGAACTTCAGGAACTTTATAATTCTCAGCAACTGGTGAATGCTAATTTAACTGGGAAGCTTGAGAGGACAGAGGTAGGATGTTATATGAGTTTTTCAATCGATGATAGGTGTCTAATACATTAGATCTTCAGTTTCTAGGACTAGGCATGAAATAATCATATTTTTACTACACCCTTAGATAAAGCTCCAAGAAACTGAAAATTCGTTGTTGGATCTTGAAGAAAGGCATAGACAAGCAAATATAACAATCAAAGAGAAGGAATTCCTTATCTTTAATCTTCTCAAATCTGGTAAGCAATTTCCAACATATCACTATTAATCAAAAGTTTCTGAATAAACATGCATCTGAACAGAAGTTTAACGTTTTTCTAATGTTTTTATCAGAAAAAGCTCTTGTGGAGCGGGCATTTGACCTTCGTGCTGAGCTGGAGAATGCTTCATCAGATGTGTCTAGTCTGTTTACAAAGATTGGTATGTAATGTCAAAAATCAAATATAATTATCAAATTTGGCCAAAAGTAATCCTAATTTCTGTAACATACTAACATGTTTGTTGTTTCAGAGCACAAGGACAAAATAGAAGATGGAAACAGAATTCTTGTCCAACAGTTTCAATCTCAGTTAACTAAGCAGCTCGACATCTTGCATAAAAGTGTGGCAGCTTCTGTTACACAACAAGAACACCAATTGAAAGGCATGCAGGAAGATATGAAATCTTTTGTATCAACCAAGGGCAAGGTGCAGTTTTTCAATTTTAGCATACTAAACCATATCTTATATATTTAATTATGTGATTGTGATTGTTGTTGCTATGTGTGGACCTTATATAAATGAATATACTACTTTTGTGGGATACAGGCTACTGAAGAACTTCGACTTGGTCTAGAGAAGTTGAAATCATTGTATGGTTCTGGTATTAAATCTCTGGATAATCTGGCAAATGAACTTGATGGAAATTCACAGTCAACACTTGAATGCCTTAATTCTCAAGTTTCCCAAAATTCTTCTGCTCTTGGGGATGTATGTTCTTATCTTGATTTATTCGGTCTCTAAATTGTGTTTTTATACATTTATTGTTTAATATATTGACATGATGTCATCCACAAATTCAACACAGCTTTTCAAGGGCATTGCATCAGAAGCTGAGGAATTACTTAATGATCTCCAAAACATTCTCCACATCCAAGAAAATAAACTAGCCACCTATGCTCATCAACAACGAGAGGTTAGAATTGCTAACTAGCATAACTATTGAAAATATTTTATTTGGTTATCTCCAAAAGATATACAAAGCTCTTACTTTTTTTAAAATTCTCTGCAGGCACATAGTAGAACTGTTGAAACCTCGCGGTCAATTTCTAATATTACAGCAACCTTTTTCGTAACCCTAGACATGCATGCAACCAAATTGACACAAATTATCGAAGAGGGCCAGACTGTCAATGAACAGAAGTTATCTGAACTTGAAAGAAAGTTTGAGGTAATAGTTATCTTTGCATGATCCTTTTGAAAAAAAAAATGTTATCTTCTCACTTATATTACCTTCTACCTTCAGGATTGTGCTGTCAATGAAGAAAGACAACTGCTAGAGAAAGTTGCAGAACTGCTTGCAGGTTCAAATGCTAGGAAGAAAGAACTGGTATGACCAATACACCACTATTTTTGCTACTTTTTAGTAGTTTTTTAGCATATAAAGATCATTGAGCTCATCTTTAATATTTTCTGATATTATTTTGACCAAATTATAGGTTACAATGGCAGTCAATGGTCTACGAGAAAGTGCAGCTAGTAAAACCAACAGATTCCAACAGGAAATGTTAACCATGGAAGAATCAAGATGTTCTGTGAGAGCTGAATGGACGGATTACACTAAAAAGGCTGAAACCCATTATATTGAAGACACTGCTGCAGTTGAAAACGGAAAGAAAAACCTAGATGAGATTCTTCAAAATTGGTAGGTCCCCATGTTAACTCAATTGTTAATATTTCTACAGAACTTATTTATTAATGTTTCATGCTTGCAGTTTACAAAAGGTGCAAATGGGGTCACAACAATGGAATAGT
Source organism: Smallanthus sonchifolius (assembly GCA_023525975.1). Classification (NCBI taxonomy): domain Eukaryota; kingdom Viridiplantae; phylum Streptophyta; class Magnoliopsida; order Asterales; family Asteraceae; genus Smallanthus; species Smallanthus sonchifolius. The sequence goes on along the minus strand of CM042027.1, from coordinate 12,748,973 downwards.
GCTCAAGAATCTTTGCTCAGTTTAGAGAAGAACAATGTGGCTTCTGTGGATAAAATAGTTAGGTAAGTCCTTATATGAAGAAAATGAACTACTTTAAATGGTATTTTTGAACTTCTTTTATATATCTTATTCTTTTTCTGAACCTTTTGTAGTGGAGGACTAGAAGCCAATCAAACTTTGCGTTCCCAGTATTCAGCTGCAGCATCATCGACACTTTTAGATACAAATGTTGCAAATGATAACCTCCTTTCCTCAATTGAGTGTAAGCATTTAGTTTTGGAGCTTCAATATTTATAATTCTCCTTTTGAAACAAACCTTTAGCTTTTTCATAATACAATAACTTGCAGATTCCTTACAACTTGATCATGATGCATATCGAAATCTTGATTCCATGATTGTTCCTTGTTGTGGAGAACTGAGGGAACTGAAGGATGGACACCGTGATAAGGTTGTAGAGATTACAGATCATGCAGGAAAAACCCTCCTAAATGACTACACAGTAAGTTTCTTCATACAAACCCCTTATGTAACATAGAATTTCATATTAGTTGATTAATTATCTTTTCTCCATATTCACAACTTCCCAAACCCAGCCTTTATACTAATCTCAAACCCATCCAGTTAGCCTTTATGGGTATAATGGTATGCGTTTATATTAAATTGGGCCAATCATATTACAGGCTACAAAAGAAAAAAAAGTTTACAACTAAAGGGCCAACACATAGAAAGATTGCCCGGCTTGTCTGATTAGTATTACATAAGTGTTTACTTGGACACATTATAATTCAAACAAATATACCTAGTAAAATCCCACTCATAGCAGAGCTATTGGTTGGGTCTGGGGAGGGTGGGATGAAGACAAACATTCCTCTATCCCAAAGGATAGAGAGGCTGCTCCAGCTGAGACCCTAGCTAAATCCAGATAACATAGAATATGACACATTATAATTGTGTGTAGCATATTAAAATCATTATGTACAGAAACCAGGATATTGCTTACGTGGCACCGGTAACTTGAACCAAAGTTTACTAAGCATTGACTCCCTATTGTAGTTGTGTGCATCCATATTCTAATAATTTAAAAGCAAAAAAGTTACAAAAGTAAAATTATTGATTTTATAAATAACAATAACAATACTAGTATTGTCTTTTTTTAAACAATTCAAAAGCAAAAAATTGAAAAATAAAACGAATGACCAACTTTTGTTCATGTCACCGGGTGCATAAATGGTAAAATTAAAGTGTTTAGGTTAAGAATGACCACTCAAAGGTTTAACTATCACTTTCACTTTTGAGATTCAAACCTCCCGGATGTTTTCCTTGTATAAGTAATTATTAAAGTAAATAATAACATTGTATTGTCTATTAGTAAACCTCAAAAAGGAAATTGTTGTGTTTATTTTAAGCGTTTTATGCGAAATTCTTTCAACGCTAGTGTTCTTTTTTTTTTTTTTTCATGGAGGCAACATTTTTCTAACTAAATATTGGGTATGTTGCAGGTTGATGAACCGTCATGTTCCACACCAAGAAAGAGGTCTTTCAATCTACCAACCACCACCTCCATTGAAGAGCTACGGACCCCACCATTTGATGAACTGCTCAAATATTTCTGGGATTCAAAATCGTCGCCTTCAAGGCTACCGAATGGTGATGCAAAGCATCTTGAAGCTGGTGCTCATTCCATGCGAGATTCACGACACCCGCTCACTGCTGTTAATTGAGAAAAATATAAAGATAAAACAATAACCGATTTCAAAACGCCTTATATATAGTGTACATACACATATTGTTTACTAAAGAAAAATATATTCATTGTTCAAATTTATAAAATAGATTCGACGTTAGGTTTGGATGTTGAGAGTTACGGGAATGTGGTATTGCTTGTTACTTTAATATGGTTTTGGTCTAATGTATCGTACTTTGAATACAACCACCTGTCCACTTAAAGGCTGTTGAAGTTGTTATCAAATCTCCATTTATGTAGGGTTTATTTATCTATCTTTTAAGGATTTTTTTGTTAAGCAGAGGGGGAGTTGAAATGGCCCAACTGTGACATGTTTGATTTGTTGCCTCCAATAGAGCTATATAAAGATACAGATAAATGGGTATAGGAATTAGATCTAGAAGATTCTTTCTAAGTTAAATCGGCCAGGAATCATATTGACAAGATTATTCTTCAGATGGTAGGATGCGTACTAGATGGAATATACTCATTCGTAGGAAAGCTAATATCTTGTCTTGGCGGGTGATGCTTAATCGTCTCCCCAATAGAGCGAATCTAGTGGATAAAGGATTTTGTTATAGTTTGATTCAATTTCTGCTGGTTTGGAGACTGCAAGGGTCTAATTGTCATTTGATGATTCTTGTTTTATGACTTTACGTAAGTTTAGGCAAGTTCAGGGACTTGGTTGTAATTCTTGAAAGTCAGGTTGTTAGTGAGGTTGTTAATAAGGGATTAGGTTTGATTTCTGTTTTTAATTCATTCTTTTGTAATCTTCGGCTGTATTCGATTCTTCTTGTTCGTTTGTAATCAACTTGGAGTTAATGGTGAATCGTTTGGTTGTTGGTTAAATCTCTGGTGTGTATTATCACAGATTTGATATCCCTTCTTCGTTATGTCCTTTATGTACGGAGAAAGTGGAAATTGTGGATCATATTTTTGGCGAGTGTGCGGTTTCGTTAGAATTTGGAGAGTTGTTAAGCGATGGCTGCATATGGATGCCCCTTTGTCCATGAATCCTAGTTGACCTTTAGCCTAGATTGATTCCGCCAATTTGAATAAAAAGGAGGTTCTCGAGGCTATTACTATGACGTCTTGTTGAATTCTTTGGGAAGCTCAGGAATTAAGTGGTGTTTCAAAATGATAATAGCTCATCTAAAGAGTATATTTTTTTTATCTACTGTTAATGTGTCGTTTTTATGGATCTCTAGTAGAAACCAGAAGGCCAATATTGGATGGGTCGAGTGGTTACAAAACCCTTTAATGTTTTTGTAATGTTTGGGTGTTTACTCGTCTGGTTTCTTTCTAGTCGGATTTTTTGTTAATATGTTTAGCCTTTTTCCAAATACATTGGTTTGCGTTAGGATGTGTGGAATGCATACTCAATCGAGACTTCTAATTTCTAAAACATGGACCTCTAAGGTCCTTGGCACCACCCACTTGGTGGGGTCCAAGGGGTAGCGCCCCTGGTGGGTCAAGGGGGAAACGCCTTTGGCGGGGGGTTAAATAATCTTATTTTTCTTAATTGTTATATACTAAAGGTTTTTTCGGATTTTAACTAATAAGTGGGAAATGGCTAGAAAATGAAGATCGGTATGAACTAAGTAGAAAATTAGTGGTAGATCAGTAGAAACTGATGTCAGGGGAACTAACTAAACAATAACACATGATCGATAGGAACTAAGGATCAGTAGCAATGAGAGAGCAGCAACAATTTCTTCAACATTAAGTACGATCAGCAGTTACTACTAATGGCAACCATCAATAGTAACATAGTTACTGCTAACTGGCATGTCATTGGTAGCAACATAGTTACTGTTGAATGTCAAGCCATAGGTAGCAACATAGTTAGTACCGATGGAGTTAGTGTGATGTTGCTGACGTTTTTCTATTGATGTAACTGTATAACTGCCAACAATTATTATTAACTATCATGTCTTTTCGTGAAGAGTTACAATGATTCGTTGTGACATTTCAACATCTTTATAAAGGATTCATTTGGTTTGATTTCAACACATCTTTTAATACGAATTTTTCACATAAAGTTTCATACTCGTTCTTTGAAATTAAACTTTTTGTCTTATCCGATTATTGATTTCGTGTACCCATGAAATACTTTAATCTCAAATTAAAATCAGTATACGATTTAGAAAGCTATCCATGGAACTGAAAACACAAAACCTACAAACATTCCTATTACACATGATCAAATGCATGGAACATAAAAACACGATCCGACACCACAAGCAATGGAGCTTCGATCAAGTTTCACGTATAACCTAAACGAAGCATTTCTAGATGTACATGTTAATTGTCTTTGCAACCTGCATTCATCCATTAGAAGTTCTCCTTATGGAATTCAAAGCGAGTTGAGGTTTCTGCATTAAATTCTTTAGCAATACTTTCTAGTGATTTAACAAGTGTTTGACTCCCACAATAGAACACACCTGCAACTCACCAACGATCAGAGGTTACCAGAAAAGATCAAGTAACTCACAAGATATATATCAAACACTGGTGTTTACCAACTCTTGCAGAATCATGGTTGTTTGCCAAAGCAGAGAATACCCTCTTCCAGTTAGGTCTTGAAAAATGTGTTCTTATCTGTTATGTTTCTAACATTAGAATCAAAATTCCAGATTTGGAAAGAAACAAAAAACACTACTAGAAAATATGTATATTTTTTTAAAAAGTTTCCGACAAGTTACCAACAAAAGAATTTTTTCACAAGTTAGCGACAACTTTCCAACAAAATAAAAACAAAAAAGGCTTTTGTCGTTAATTCGTACAATTTTCAGACAAATTTATTAAATAAGTTAACTTATTTATTTAATATAATCGTCAAAATATTATTGGAAATTACCGATGAAAGGCTTTTGTCGCTAATTCGTCGGAAAACTAGTCAGGACTTTGTGGGAAAAAAAATTCCCTATGGGGTTTTTTCAACAAACACTTTTTGTCGGAAACTTGTCGCTAACGGCCAATTCCGATAAATTTCCCACAAAATCTGTTGTCGCAAATTTTTAAGTTTTTTTTATAGTGAAAAACAGGATCATGTTTCAAGAAAACATACACGACTTTGAGAGACGACATCAACTCCGTTTTTAGCATGTTGCAGAGACTGCACCATGGCAATGAGCGCGGATCGTGCATCACCTTCTTCATGAACACATGTTAAGTAGGTATGCATTTCGATTATATGCTGTAATTCACATTCAAAACACCCATTTAAACAAAACTTTAACCTTATGCATATGAAAAGAGAGTATTAGTTTTTGTTAATGAGTAATGAGAACCTACGGTTTTATCATACTCGGCGATGTCATCCATAACTCCTTTGAACCACTCAAATGATCCTTGTTCTCTTGTCACCCAGTAGAAGTAGGCTCGATCTGGGACTCTTTGGTCAGAATTCTAGAAGAAAATGATTAGAATACTTTCATTTTTATAAGGTAACATAATATTTAGAGTTAATTGCATAAATGACTCCTGTGATTTGATCAAATTGCATGTTTGGCTTTCTAGATTTTAAAAACTAAAAATTTAGCCTAAACTTTTGGGACTGGTTGAGCCTTTAGCCCTTGGTGTTAACACCAGTTAGTTTTTAACGGAAAGTTAGCCTATATGTCATCCACGTGACTTACGATTACAAACTTAACCCTAAAAATGAGTTAAAAGAAGTAAAAAAACTAAAAATCAGTAAAAAGTTAGTGATTTTTACTGACTTTTTATTGATTTTTACAGATTTTTTATTTATTTTTTAATGAATTTTACTTATTTTAACTCATTTTTACGGTCAAGTTTGTAATCATAAGTCACGTGGATGGCACATGGGCTAACTTTCTGCTAAAAACTAACCGGTGTTAACACCAGGGGCTAAAGGCGCAACCAGTCTCAAAAGTTTGGGACCAAACATGCAAAATGATCAAACCACATGGGTCATTTATGCAACTAACTCTAATATTTATTTTGTACTACTTACCGCTTCTCTTTGGTGGTTTAGGAGATCTTTCAAAATGCTAATGAAGGGAGTTGCACCAATACCCAATCCAATTAATAACAAGATATCATATTTCCTGTAATCTTGAGCCGGTGCTCCGTATGGTCCTTTGATAAAGATTTTAGGATATCTGAATGAAGAAAGGTTCATGATGATTATAGAATCAAAACAAAGTTATGTGAGAAACAAGTGCGGAACATATAAGGGGCCAGACACTCCTCCCAACGCCAATTTTTTTTGCTCAGAATTATATATTTCGGCCCACTAGTTTTATTTCATATTAGTTATAGTGTTTGAGCCTCTCATAATCCAGACCAAAAGCCCAAATTTTTGCTCAGGAATATTGATATCGGCCCATTTTTTGGCTCAAAAGTATTGATTTTTGGCCCACTAAGTTTATTGCATATTAGACCTCGTTTATGTGTAAGAGCTGTTTTTTGTTATTTAAGTTCTTTATTTGGTAAAAAAAATTGTTTTTTTTATGTGTAATATTTTCGACCCCAAATTTAATTGTTTAAGGTCTGTCACTTTGTTTCTAGTCTCACATTGCTTGGGCTTCTTCTTCAGGGATGTTAACGTTCGCTTTAGTTTCTAAACGAACAAGGTTTCCTCGTACAGCTCTTGAAGCAGAACCAGCAACTGGAGGTTTTTGTGGTGGAGGCTCACAGGCCTGCATTTCTGTGTTTTAGAATTTAGATTAACAGAAAAAAGAAGATTGAAGACGTAACATTGACAAGTAAAGTTTCAAATATTCGTTTTACCTTTGCGAATTCGTTTTTAAGAGCCGTTGTCCAGTCTCCTAAAGTACGAATATGTACACTTAAGTAGTCTTCTCCAGGTGCAGAAGTTATGGAGAACGGATGCCTGCGGCCAGCATTCAACGTGTTTTAATGAAGTTTATTTATATCACGAATTTTCGTTATATGTAAAGTTGGACATGATCAACAAGACTTTTACCACTCGAAACCTGATATATTTGGGCATTTAACAAAAAGGTACATTCCGCTTTTGTACTTGAATCCATTAGGTTTGCTCATATAGAGCGCTAGCACGTTTCCAGTGTATATGATAGCCTGTGAAAAAGTATATGTGTTAGATTTCATCATGGATGATTAAAAAGATGAAAACAGAAGATTGATGGTCACCTTAACAATATTGACCTTGTAGTTATGATCATGAGATATAAGAAGTCTCTCTGTGCCATAACACAACATTGGGATCACAAGATACATCCATGTCTGCAAGGTAATTAATTAGTTTGCATAATGTACATAAATCGAATCCAATAGATAGTATAAATTGTTGGACTCACGAGGATATATGACGAATGTTTTAGATTTACAGGGGACTTACAAATTTCATATTAATTTCTAGGTGAAATTTGAAAACAATTTGGTTTCTAGGTAGTTCACCACCTGAGGTAGCGGACTCAAGCAAAGATGGGAGGACTCTACTCACGAGGCAGGCAGACTTGGTGACTCCACTGCTGAGATGGTAATTTGAGTCTGCTTGTTGAGATAGCAGACTCTACCCGTCCTTTTGTTCTTCATGAGAAAGTTTTGCTTTTCTTTTCAGAGCTTCTTTGCAGAGTTTGTTTGCCATCTCAGCAGAGTCATTGAGTCCGCTTGCCACGTGAGTGCAATCCTGCAAGTTTTGCTAGAGTCCACTACCTGAGGTAACGCACTACCTAGAAACCAAATTGCTTTCAGATTTCACCTAGAAACCAAAATCAATTTTGTAAATCCCCCGTAAATCGAAAAAGTTCGATAACTGACTTACTGTTTTCCTGTACCAGAAAGTGGCAAACACCAGGAAGTACCCATGCAGGATCAACAAGATGTAAACGATGATCAGAAGATGGTGTGCATACCAAAAGGAAGTAAAACCGGCTAAATGATTAAAAGGCCATGGCAAATTAATAACATTCCTCCTAAAAGCATGTGTCGCGAGTAGAAAGCAAAAGAACATCATTATATCCATGATGACACCGGTAAAACCTGGGATTGTTAGCATTAAATCCATGTATGATGGCTGCCTTGCGAGCAAATTTCCATAAACACGTTGGAAGGTATCCGGTGGGCAACTGCTAATCCTTATGAAATTGCAACCCATGTGCGCGACAGTATGAATTACAACTCCAATCACAATAGCACCCGAGATGAGTTTATGAAAGTTAATATTATCATCAAATGGTAAAAGTTTGCCTAGCCATGTTTCTCGTAAGCCAGTGAGTGTTTTTCTACAAACCGGAAGGAGAATTAGAGCCATGTTAAGCTTTAAGGTCTCGCCTGCACCCTTGGCTAAGCATACGCAGTAACCCATTACTTGGAACGTTGGCAGTTTGGTATATTGAAGGAATTTCCATGTGAAAAGTGCGACATTAATCAGGAGGAATACGGTTACTACCCACAATCTTTTCCAGTTATCTTCTATAAAATCGATCCCTTCATTTATGCTTCTACTAATAGGATTGCGATACATTTGTGGAATCATCGACATTGCTAGATTAGTAGTGTCTTGATTCTTTTGAGTGGTCCTTGATTTCGGGTTTGAGTGACCACTATCCTTCAATACCATTCCTGTTAGTAGGATTTCGAGCTGCCACATCTGTCCGAAAAACAAAATTTAGAAATGTATCTCAATATAGATTAAAACAATGATGAACACTAAATTTAGTTTTATTATTAAATAATTATCTTTGTTAACCGATATAAGAAACTGACTGCTTAGATATAACTAGATGCAGCTAGGTTTGTTTATCAAATGTTAAAAACTAATTAGTGATATAAATACTTCAAAAGCACAAATCCAAACACCTTTAAATAGTCTAATTTTATATAACCTCTATGTAACCACGATGGTCGGGGTCTAGCTCGTCCATGATTAAGGCTGCATATGTTCCGGCTTGGTTCTTGAAATTCGAAAGCTTGTTTGCCGAAGCACTCATTATAAGTACCTTAAAGATGAGAAAAAACTAGCATGAGTTTGAGCTTCCAGTAACAAAGGAGAAGAAGATAATTTCTTTTTATTCAGGGGCGGAACCAGCTGAAGGTCAAATTGCCACATTTTTAAGCAAAATATGAGTTGGACACCTTAGTTATAGTCGGTAAAGAAGAGAACATAACGATGCTTTTATTGATAACTCACCTCTTTTACCTCTTCCTCTGATAATATACCATCTCCATTCTTGTCACACCTAACATCAAAATATTTAAAATCTAAAATTTAAATGGAGATTCTGATTCTTGTTTGAATTTTACATACCAAATGTAATTGAACAAAGAGATGGATTCATGTTTACATGTCGAAAAAGATGCTAAGCCGAGCATCAAGATCTTTCTTCGTCATCTCTTGCCAAAAATCTTTAACTTGCTCTATAGTTAGCCCGCTTTCGGCATCTATATTCCTACGTCTAGCCATGGCATCATACAACTCTCCTGCAAATTCCATGCTATCTCCCATTCCTACAAACATAAAGGAAACATTCAACAAAGGGGTTATTATATATATATGACTTGCATCATTTGTTCACAAAATTTTCAAATTAATCTAATTTTCTAACCAACACAAATTCCAAATTTATCTCTAGGCAGCTTCCCTTCAACAGAAAATTGATTAAAACGTCTCTCTATCACCCTCCACGCGTCCCCTTCTTTTCCTGTTACAGTTCTATCAAGAAACCGCAAACTATTAAGCCCTTTGGCAGCACTGGACGTTGTCCTGCCCATTTGAGGCGCCCCGCCAGTAGGTGGGGGCGCCCTCTTTCTAATAGACACTGTCTTACTAGATTTCCCATCCATAGGGTCGATCTCAATCTCAAGATCCACCCCTTTCATTGTGATCTAGGTTTACTTTCCCACCATAAAAGTGAAAGAATCAAAGAAATATTTTGGTTTGTTTCCAGAAAATGGGAAGGAAGTAAGGATAGAGAATGGAATGCATAATGAGGAATGTGTGGGGAAATGAGGGGGAGAAAATAAACCACTAAAGCTTAGAGGTTGTTAAGTTAATTGTCCAAATATAGAAAGAAAGCTATCTTGTTTACACCATAAATTTTGACTTGAGTTGAATCATATCAACTCAAGTAACATCATGTTAATTTATAATTATATCTTATACTGATATATATGATCAATTCAACTCATGTCAAGAACCTTTCTTTTATGGAAAATGAGTTTGACCCATAACTAGATGTTTGAACACCCATTTCGGTTATGCAATATTTGTTGTAAGAGAATTTTAAAGTAGCTATTTTTCATACATTACTTACGTGGCTATGGCGTCAATTATTTATGTTTTCTAGCTTATAAATACCCTATGCCCATTAATGTATAGGTAAGTTAACCATAGTCGAACTTCCAATACAAAACAACTGAGCATCAGTGACGGTCGATTCCGTAAGAAATCCGCCGGAATACTAGTGGTTACCGATAAGTATCGGCCGATGATACTCCGACAGAAACATGGTTGTGGGTAATATCATTTCTGACGGAACACCGACAATACGGACAAAATAAGCGGCAATTTATCGACGTACTTTAGTATTTACTATTTAGTAAATTACCGATGGAATTACCTACGGGTATTAATCTTTTAAAATTTTATTATTTCATTTATTTTAATAACAACAATATCAAAAACAATTTATTTTAATAATAAAACTTTTAAAATTATTTACTTTTTACTTATTTCATTTTGTAAAAAGTAGCTTTTTTAGTTTAAATAAACATATAAATAATAAAAAATAGGGTCCGTTTATTGTACAAAGGGGTTTTAGCGTACGAAGGCATCAGCATGCGACACGTGTTTAGCGGACGAGGGATAAATGCGTCCGCGTTATAATCACGCATGCTTTATAATAACGTATGACCATAATCACGTATGTTATACACATGATCATAATCACGTAATCACGCGTGTTATATACATGACCATAATCACGTAATCACATAATCACGCATGGTATATGCACAACACATCGGCATTTTAAAAAAAGGCCACTTTAAAATAAAAGTATAGCAAGACTATACTCAAATTAAAAAATAAAATGTTCGATTTTATGGTGTAACTTTTTTAAATAAATAATGTAGTTTTAAAAAAATGGAGGAGCTTGTAAAAAGTCAACAAAGATAGGCTATTCCAATTTTACCCTTTTCAGAATTTTTTCACGCTTAAAACAATCATATTTGATATTAACCATTGATTTTCTAGATCAAAAAAGGTAGGCCATCAATTAAGTTGTCGCCTCAAGTCGGGCCATGTTGTCCCGGTCAGCGTCTCGTTTTCAACTCGTCCATGCACACACATTAAACAAATGATTACTTTATTGTTTACGACAATTTTTTTTTGAACGGCGAAAACTAAAATAAAAGATTATCCGACTAGCAAGAAGCTAGCTAGACAAAACCAAAACAAATTATATAAAATTTAGAGGGCTTTGAAGCCACTCTGTCCACATAATCTTATTTTTTCTATTTCTACTACCAAACCAAAGAAAAGAAAGTTGAAACACATCGTCAAAGCGTCAATTTAACAGACCGATTCTTCAAAAACATCAGGTCTTTCCTTAGCTTCCAAACGGCCCACCACACTACGAAGATAATCCTGATTAATTCCTTATTAGCCCTACCCAGATTAGCGTCATCAAGCGACTTCATAACCGGCCATGGAGCCACCTTGCCACCAAATCCCAAGTTCTTCGCACCATAGAATACTCCCCAAAAACATGAACCATATATTCGATCACGTCAATACATAATGGGCAAAGAAGAGAATGAACCTCAATACCTCTTCTATCCAAGTTCATACGAGTTGGTAGAGGTGCACAAAAAAACCGGTTTGGAAATCCAAACCGGTTCGGAACCGGAAACCGAACCGCCCACGAACCGGTTTTTTGTGAACCGGTTTCAAACCGGTAGGAACCGCCGGTTTAAAACCGGTTTGGATCATTTGCGTGAGGATCGGTTTAAAACCGGTTTTTTGTGAACCGGTTTGAGGAACCGGTTTGATAAACCGGTTTGAACCGGTTTAACGTTAATTTTTTGAATCTAGCCGTTGGAAAACGGCTATATAGCCGTTAGAACCAATTTTTGACCGTTTTTTCACCCATTTTAACCCCCAAACACATTATAAATAGGTAGTGGGTGTTTTGGTTAAATCACACTTCTCAAACGCTCAAAAAACGCTCAAGAAACGCTCAAAAAACGTTATGGCAACTTCTTCAAGTTTTGGTGTTTCCTCTTCCGAAGTTAGCGTTGTGAGAATCATACCAACAACGAGGAACCCCGCAATTTGGTCAAACTACGATCTATGTGAGATGTCTAACGGGTTGGAACGGGCTCGTTGCAAAAAATGTGGTGGGTTTTTTAAAAAGGATTCAAATTCTACTTTAAAAACTCATAAGAAAAAATCTTGCCCGAGTTTGAAGAAAATTCCGGATGAGGGTCAAGCATCTATGACAAGCGAGGGTGGAATTTGGAACTTCGATCCAAATATTGTTCGAGATAGAATGGCGAAATTAGTTATTCAAAGAGGTTTGCCGTTCAACCACTTCGACAATCCGCTCACGACGAGGATGATTCAAGAAGCCCTTCAACCACGTTATCATCAAGTAAGTCGTAATACTCTTAGACGTGATTGTCTAAAAATGTGGAAAAAAGCAAAAAAAGAATTAATTTTAGGTTTTGAAAAATTGGAAACCGGTGTGAACTTAACCACCGACGTTTGGTCGGCTCCACATGGTATTCCCGACTCATATATTTGCGTTACCGCTCATTGGGTTGATCCCAATACGTGGCAAATGATGAAACGTACAATCGCGTTTGATATGTTTGAATATCCTCACACGGGTCAAAATTTATTTCACATTTTAGATGATGTGATAACCGATTTTAAATTACAAAATAAATTATTTTCAATATCTTTTGATAATGCCTCAAATAATACAAATGCGGTTCAAAAATTAATATTAAAATATAATCCGATTTGCAACGACGCTTTTTTCCATAGTCGATGTATTGCACACATCATCAACTTAGCCGTGCAAGACGGGCTTGCGGTTGAACCCGTTATTGAATTAAGTAATGCATTTCGAGTCATGCTTAAAGACGTTTTTAGTAGTAGTAAAAAAAGATACCATGAATATATTAGATTATGTAACGATACGGGTTTGACTTTGCTTAGGTCCCAATTGGGACCTCCCAACAAGATGGAATTCAACTTATAAAATGTTTCATAGTGCTATACGACAAAAAGATACTTTATCAATTTTTCATGATATGCTTTCCTCAAAACCGCGTCGTAAAATTCAAAGTTTTCCGTCTACGAGTTGGGACATTCTTGAAAATATAAACGAATTGCTCGAAGTTTTCAAAACAGCCACTACTTTTTTATCCGGGGTTTATTACCCCACAAGTCCCTTGGTTCTTAAACAAATATTTCTAATGTGTAACAAATTAGCCGAACTTGAAAATAAAAATACTTTTTTTACGAGAATGATAAAACCGATGAAAGAAAAATTTGTTAAATATTTTAAAGAAATGCCTCCGGTTATAACTTGTGCCGCCGCATTAAACCCTACAATTAATGTTTACGGTGTTGAAACCTTGATTGATAAAATAACTTACGATTTGGATTTGAATGCCGAAGATATTCATTTTTCAACCGTAACAAAAACTTATTTTAACAAATGTTTGCAAGATTTGTTTGATATTTATTTACATAAATATGGTACAACACAAACCCCACATGATACGATGGGCGTGGGCGCATCAAGTAGCAGCTCGAGGAATGTGAACTTAAATTTGTATAACGAAATGAGAAATGAATTTACTAAACGGGCTAGAGGGTCCATCCCGAGTAGCGAACTCGGAAGGTATACGGGAACAAACTTTTTATCATTTATGAGTCCGGATGTTTTTGAGGACTTTGATATTTTGGCTTGGTGGAAAGGAAACGAATCTACTTTTCCGGTCCTTTCCGCCATGGCCCGTGATTTACTAACCGTCCAAGCTTCCACGGTAGCTTCGGAATCCGTTTTTTCTCTTAGTGGCAGGGTTTTATCTATTCGAAGAACTAGACTCACTCCCGCGGCAATGGAAATGTGCATTTGCTTGAAAGACCATTTGGATGCGGTAGATAGGAGACAAGATAGGGCTTCGCTTGAAGACGAAATTGAAGTTGAAGAACTCATACACGAATCTAAGGTTAACTAAGGATTGGCGAGCCCACTTACAAATGAAGAACTCGCCGAAGATGATAGACTACGAGGATCCACTAGTAACTCCGAGAATGACGGCTAATATTAAACAAAAAAACTCCAAAAAATAAAAATATTTTTTTTTCTCGTATTGTAATGTTTAATTTTGTAATGTTTTGTGATTTCCGAACCCCTTCAATATGAATAAGCGTTAAACTTTATGTTTTTATTTTTCTCGTATTGTAATGTTTTGTAATTTTGTAATATTTTATAATTAAAAAAAAAAAAAAAAAAACCGGTTTAAACCGGTTTACCAACCCGAACCGGTCCAGAACCGAACTGAACCGGTTCAACAGGTTCGATGTTTTATACTTACAAAACCGGTTTAACCCGAACCGGTTTTGGTCAAAACCGGTTTACTGTTCGCGTTGACCAAACCGGTTCGGGCCGGTTCGAAACCGGTTCGGTTCAAAAACCGGCTTTTGTGCACCTCTACGAGTTGGGAGACGATTACCTAACACTCTCCAAGCACAAATATTAACCTTTCGCGGAGCAAACTTAAACCAGTAAGACTTTATAGGCCCCGTGGGAAGGATGTCATCATCTATTATCTCTCTAGTACCTTTAACCGAAAATTCATACATAGCATTAGTTGCCAAACCCGTTTATCTTTACATGATCAAGATGAACCCCATCAATAATCGTCAATAAATACCAAAACTGAGATTGCTCTATCCCCCCTCGAATGTTTCTATGTCAATTCCACCCCTCCCCACGAATCCTTTGGCTCACCACACATTTTTTTCCTCTTCAAGCGCGAATAATCTAGGGAATCTATCGGCAAAACAAGAACTATCAACCCAACACTCCCTCCAAAACAAAGTATCGTCCCCACATGCTTATGATAACTAGCCCATTAATGGTGAGTATCAACGGATTACTATGTATGACATTCTTTATAACCAGGCATTGATAGGTATTGTAACGTGTTTTTTTTAAGACAAATTTCATTCACAGAGCAACCAACCAAACACAAAAAACAGAAAAATTATATCAAAATAAACTTACAACAATTGGTCTAGCTAATGGACTTCAATTTGGATCAATTTACAATCCATAAAAAACATAAAGCCTTGATATTTTGGATGATGTCTTCAATCTTAGCCGCTTTTTTGAAAAAATATTTCTCGTTCCTAGCTTTCTGTAAAGTGTTAGTGAGTTGTTTAGATTACACAAATGGTTTTCTGTAAAGTGTTAGTGAATTGTATACATTACATGAAGCCACAAAATTGTCTATGTCCACTAAACTACGTCTTACATTTCCACATATTACAAATAAGTTACGTACATTATATTTTCACATCTTACAAATAAACTAACTTTATATGTGTGTCCATGCGCAAGACCCAACATCTCACCATGGGGAACATTACAAATAAACTACCTCTACATGTGTGTCCACGTGACAGACAATGCACACCAGCGGCTAGACCTACGCATTACCACTTTGGGTTTTGATCAAGAAGTGATGACCACCACAATTTTCTAAAAATGTGATCTACCTTGCATCAAATGGGATTTCATGACCACCGTTGTCGTATTTAATTTCGAGAACACTAATTCGAACATTTTAGTTACCCCAAATAAATAAATAAAAAGGGTATAAAATAGGGATGATTGGCTTGGAGACGAAGGAAAACAATAGTTGTTATTTATATCAAGCAAAAACAAACAACTTTCCATTTGTATTTCGTTTGAGGTTAGGCTTGCCGTTTTTGGTTGGTTTTACCCTACTATTTATAGACATATTTGTCCACGGATTACCGAGTGATGGATGTCGGAAATTAATCACATTGATAAATGACTGAAAAGCCTGGCGGGAATCTGATCGATATCAACGGATTACTGACGAATATTCGATCGGCAATCTACGAAAACTAAGGAAATCCATATTGTTGGGTTTTTTAAAATTCTTACCGGATTCCGTCGGTAATTACTGACGGATGTAGTTCTTCGGTAATTTTTCGCCGATGATACTCCTTTGTTTAGTAGTGTTCGTTGTTAATGGTCAGCGTATATGGGTTATGATGGTACACTAGTGAAAGTGTGATATGCTAGCATATTTCATGTCTATAAGATGCAAAACATATGCATTATTGGAAATAAATTCTGATAGACATATAAAACACCAGGAGATCATACATTCTCACTCTGTGCCAGGTATGTATACCTTCGTTAATAATTTGTTGTATTTATATTTAGATATATATTAATTAATAAAGTATCGTTAATTTGTTTAACATGTGATTTTATTATACAAAATTGTATTGTTTGTAGTTAAAACATTTTTTTACTAGTAAGTAATATATGCAGTGGTGGAACCAGAATTTTTTAATCAGGGGGTCGTAATAGAACTGTTTTACATTCGTTAAAATATATCAATCGCCTTTTTTTACCAATTGTTGTATCTTTTTTTTTTAAGACAAATTTCTTTATTTCTACGGGAGTAGGACTTGAACCCATGACCTCCTCAATCCTTAGTATTCCTAGAGGATTTTCCTCTATCAATGAGCCACCAACCCCATTGGCACCAATCGATGTATCTACCGTTAATTGTAATCACTTTTTTTGTGTTTAAATGACTAGACTCACTTTGCATTTGAAGTTGGTCCAGTTTTGCATTTGAAAAGTATTTGAATGTATTTAAGATCAATAAAACAGATGGATGATCCGTCATTATTGTCTTGTAAATTTCCATCTTTTTCGCAATTGTCTAATGACATTTTCATCAATCTTAACCCTAAACTATAGCTGTCCATTTTTTTCTCATTGTAACCCTTTCCCTTCATTACTTGTCCATAAACATCTCTCACTCACTTTAACCAAACCATTTCTTAAAACATATGTCCACAAGAGAATGTAAGATGATGTGAAGATATAAGACAACAATAAAGATGGAACACGATGGAAGTGCGGTTTTTTCTAGAGCCGGGTCAATCCGAACATTTTTGAAAGATGATGTGAAGTTGTCGGTCTCAGGCAGGCTAAGCAGGAACTCTAGCAAGGTAGATGGTTCTAGCCGGAGGAGACGTTTGCATAATGAAGAGCCTAGGATGGAAAGGCAAAGATCAGGTGCGGCTAGAGGTCTTGATGGGTTGCGGTTTCTTGATAGAGTCATGACTGGGAAAGAAGAGGACGCGTGGATGGCTATTGAGAAACGTTTTCAACGATTTTCAGCAGATGGGAAGCTGCCTAGAGAAAAGTTTGGGATATGTGTTGGTTAGAATAGTTTTGAATTTCAAGATGTGTTTTTGGATCTTGAATGATTTGTTTACGCATTTGTTTTGAATTGTTTCTTTGTAGGAATGGGCGATGGTGGCGAGTTCTCAGGGGAACTGTTTAATGCACTCGCGAGGAGAAAGGGGATAGATGGATCCGACGGGATCACATTAGAACAAGTGAAAGAATTCTGGGAAGATTTGACGAAGGAGGACCTCGATACTCGAATTCATATTTTCTTCGATATGTAAAATCAATATTCGATACACATTTTTTTTGCATAATGTAAAACTAGAAACTCGCAACTGATAATCAAAAATCTATTCAGGTGTGACAAGAATGGAGACGGGTTGCTAACGGAGGACGATGTAAAAGAGGTACACATTAGTCATCCTTCTATACGTAGCAAAATGGTTAAAACATGTTAGATAATGGGTCAAAACAGATCCAACCGTCCAGGTTGGATTGAACCGTTAGTTTTTCATTTTCTTATGAAGTTGATAGTAACCAACAATAGATTACAGCTTCTTCTAAATCATTTGTTAAATGATTAGATTATTGGTTTAACAGTCTTTGTTTATGATTTTACTGTCATCAAGCCATTTTAGGTAATTAAGGATTCACTTACGACCAAATTAGAAATTAGAATATATCTCGACACAAGTTAGGGGTGCGGAGTTCACACTTAATAGCCTTTATAGTTTAAGTAAGCGAAGCACAAGGGTCCGGGCCATGGGCAGCGCCCCCGGTAGCGGGGTCCTTCGGGCGGCAACCCTGGTGGTCACTGTCTTATGGCAGTTATAACTACCACATGTAGTTATGGAGGTTAGAACCACCAACAATAGTTATGTCGGTTATATAAGTACCAATGATAGTTATGGCGGTTATATAACTACCAAACATTTGAAACCCATATAAGAAATCGTTTGGTCAGACTTTGGGATCGTATTCTAATCAAATTCTAACGAATTCTGGTATGAATCTCACAGAAATTACACACTCAGTTCTTGAACCTTTCTCTTATCCAATTAAGCATTTTTGAAGTACCACCAAAATAATCTTAATCTGAAAGTGAAGAACGTGTGATTCAAATGATTATCCAGGAAATTTCAAATCAGAAAATTCAACAGTTTTAGAGGGTCATCCCAACCAAATCCGGCCTGTTTTAATGCGCAAGTTCTTAAGCAAGTTTATTCAACAGTCTTTATGCATTAGTTCAGTGTTTTGTGTTTTCTGTTTTTCTCATGTTTAAGGTCTTGATAATGAGTGCATCAGCCAACAAGCTTTCGAGTTTCAAGAACCAAGCCGGTACATATGCAGCTCTAATCATGGAAAGACTCGACCCTGATCACTACGGTTACATAGAGGTAAAAAAAAACAAAAAAATATACTCTTAAACAATATATACTATAACTTAAAACAACTCAACACATTTCTTTAATATCATTTTGAAACAGATGTGGCAACTCGAGACATTGTTGAAAACCATGGCGACATCAAACGAAGCCACCATGAACTCTGATGACACAACCGATCTAGCCAAAACAATGATCCCAGAAGATTACAGGAACCCATGGAGAAAATTCACGACAAAAATGTTCGAATCAGGACTCGAGAACTGGAAGGTTTTTTGGGTATTATTTCTATTTTGGGAAATGAACGTCGCGCTGTTTTTATGGAAATTCCACCAGTATACAATGATGCCGTCGTACCAAGTTTTGGGGTACTGCAGCTGCACAGCGAAAGGAGCAGGGGAGACGCTAAAGTTTAATATGGCTCTCATTCTCCTTCCTGTATGCAGAAGAACACTTACAGCGATTCGAGAAACTTATCTTGGGAAAGTATTACCTGTGGATGAGAACATTAACTTCCACAAGATAATCGCCCTTGCGATCGCGATAGGGACAGTGATTCACACTGTGGCTCACATGGCCTGCAATTTTATAAGGTTGTCAAAATGTCCTGCAAACCAATTCAGGACCGTCTTTGGAGGTTTATTTCCAACACAGCCAAGTTACATGGATTTAGTTCTAAGCATCCCGGGATACACTGGAATTATCATGATTATTTTGATGGCGGTTAGCTTCAACTTTGCGACAAGTTCTTTTAGAAGAAACGTTGTTAAGTTACCTCCTCCGTTCAACAATCTAGCTGGTTTTACTTCCTTTTGGTACACTCATCATCTGCTGATTATCGTTTACTTCTTGTTCATCGCTCATGGCTACTTCTTAGTCCTCACTGTAGGATGGTACAGGAAAACTGTATGTCACTTGACAACTTGTCTTACACTCCCACACAACTCCAAATACGCGATTTTCACACTTCAAAAAGTGTGTTCAAATTGCGTATTTGGTGTAGCGCGTTAAACACAAGTTTGACCAAATTTTGTCAAAAACAATATGCTTGCAGACATGGATGTACCTCTTGCTTCCAATGTTGTGTTATGCGAGTGAGAGAGTCCTTACAACTGACCATACAATGCGCGTCGACACCATAAAGGTGACCTACAATGCCCTTGTTAGTATCTTTTTTTCATTATTCAAGACAATTTTTTTATTATCAGTTTGTGATATGTAAATACAGGCTATCATATATACTGGAAATGTGTTAGCACTCTACATGACCAAACCTATAGGATTCAAGTACAAGAGTGGCATGTACCTGTTTGTGCAGTGTCCACAAATATCACGTTTCGAATGGTAAGCGTATTTATTTAAATCGCTAATGAAAAATGTTAATTAATTGGATTACTAATTATAGATGTTGGTTTACTATGATAGGCATCCATTTACCATCACTTCTGCACCTGGAGATGATTATTTAAGTGTACATATTCGTACTTTGGGCGACTGGACGAAAGCACTAAGGGAAGAATTTGCGAAGGTCAAACAGTGTTTTCTAGTGAAGGGGATTCAAACGGGCTCGGGTTGGATTGACCCACTAACACTTTTTTTCCAAAGACGGTAAAAACTTTTAATTTGGTCTGTTTGAGGTAAAACTAGACCCAACCCTTTTGACAACTACCCATATTACCTAACCTTTTAATTTGGCCCGTTTGAGGTCAAACACAACTCAAACCGACACTTTCATAAGTAACTGGATTGAGATTGCCACCTCAGCTGTATATCAACTGTTCTATCTTAATCCAAATTCTAAAACGCAGAAATGCAGGCCTGTGAGCCTCGGAAGAACAACCCAACAGAAAGAAACCTTGCCAGAATGGAAACTAATAAGAACTTGACCATAGAGGAATCCCGAGCAATGTGAGTACCACAGAAACTAAAGTTTTTTACATAACTTTTAATTAAATTTCATGATAT
Organism: Smallanthus sonchifolius; assembly: GCA_023525975.1. Classification (NCBI taxonomy): domain Eukaryota; kingdom Viridiplantae; phylum Streptophyta; class Magnoliopsida; order Asterales; family Asteraceae; genus Smallanthus; species Smallanthus sonchifolius. The sequence goes on along the minus strand of CM042027.1, from coordinate 12,728,456 downwards.
TATTCGTTTGTTTCGGCAGCTATCCTAGAATCTACATCAAAGGACCATATGGCGCGCCAGCACAACATTACAGTAAATACAGTGTTCTATTACTGATCGGTTTGGGTATTGGAGCCACCCCGTTTATCAGCATATTAAATGACCTCTTACAGAACCTAAAACACTCAGTAAGTAATAAACACAATGCCTATTCAAATGGTTAAGTCATGCCTGTGTACAAATGAAAAAAAAGACACTTTAGATAACAGAAAACTGCATAATAAAGGTAACTAACTTTTAAAAATGATAAAAAAATTCAAACTTTCAAAAGAAAGTTATTTAAGGTAACTTGAAAAGTTATCCGGTCAAAAATCATGATGTGGCAGCTGATGTGTCAACAACTTTGACCATGCTGACATTTTTATGTATTTTTCATTGATTTAAAAACCTCAAAGAGAATTAATTTCTGTTGCAGAAATTCAGTGGAAGTCTGGATAAAAGAGCTTACTTTTATTGGGTAACAAGGGAGCAGGGTTCGTTCGAATGGTTTAAAGGTGTAATGGATGATATTGCGGAACATGATCACGATGTGAGTCAATAACCAACTTTCTTCCAATGTCTATTATGGCAATATTGTAATTTTTCTCTCCTAAAAAGGTACAAAATTTCAAAACTTTGTATTTAAAGGTTGGGCAAATCCCATAAAAAATCAACATACTTTCTGGTTTTTCTTATAAAAGTCCCTCAACAATTTTTTGCACATAAAAAACCAACATACTTTCTGTTTTTTCTCACAAAAGTCCCTCAACAAATTTTTGCACATAAAAACCAACATACTTTCTTGTTTTTCTCACAAAAGTCCATCGACAACTATTTATCTTAGCAAATGAATCCGCAAAAGTAAAGCAAAGGAAATCGACCAACGGAAGCAAGGCAACAAAGGAAATCGACCAATGGAAGCAAGAGCAAATTAATTTTTGCCTTTGCTTCTGTCGATTAATTTGCTAGGATAAATAGTTGTCGAGGGAATTTTGTGAGAAAAACAAGAAAGTATGTTGGTTTTTTATGTACAAAAATTTGTTGAGGGACTTTTGTGAGAAAAAAAAAGTATGATGGTTTTTTATGTGTAAAAAATTGTTGAAGGACTTTTATAAGAAAAACCAGAAAGTATGTTGGTTTTTTATGGCATTTGCCCTTAAAGGTTAGGAAAAGTTTTCCGTTTTAAATAACCAACTTATAAGTTTCTATTTCGGGCAGTTGGGTGTGGACAAAAATAATCAAACATCTGTTCAGGATAATATAGCATCTTTTTCCTTATATTAGGTAAGAGAAAATATTGTAGTACCCGGAACAGAAATTTGAGGAAAGTTGATAATATGAATTTTAAGGATACTATTTGTTCTGATGGGGTTTTGGGATGTGAATTTCAGAACATAATCGAAATGCATAACTACCTCACCAGTGTGTATGAACAAGGTGATGTGAGGTCTGCACTTATTTCCATGGTGCAGTCACTGCAGCATGCCAAAGATGGAGTTGATGTCGTCTCTCAGAGCCGGGTATAAACTTCCTTCAAATATATGATCAACGAAAACCTGATTCAAGTTTCGGTTTCAAGATTTATGTTCTAATAACAAATAAATCACAACAGATTAAAACGCATTTTTCAAGACCTAACTGGAGAAAAGTGTTCCACGAATTGGCAACTACGCATGAAGGCGCTAGAATAGGTAAAACATCATTCATTGTGTTTGTTGTGATTAGAGGTGCCAATATGGGCTCATTTCCTTGTAAATAGACCTAAAAATGTTAGTGGGTCAACCCAACCTGACGCGTTTCAATTTTCAACCACTTTGGGTCATATTGACCCGTTACCCAAACGTGCGTTTCCAATGAACTGCAGGTGTTTTCTATTGTGGGACCAGAGCACTCATAAGACAACTAAAAGATCTCTGCAAAGAATTTACCCAACAGAACGCGGCTCGCTTTGATTTCCACAAGGAGAATTTCTAAAAGAAGGAAATATACAAATGTTTTCATTCGGGCATAATGGCATAAGAATTTGCTTGTAGGTCTGCAGGTTTCTATCAAAGTTCTGATGATGCTACACTCTAATCAAATGGATGGTCTACAACCTCACATTCTTTTATTCCTTTCAATAATTAGTGCAGATGCATATCATTATGCAGCATATGTTTGTGACTCCAGCAGTTTTTGGTGAATTTTTGTATGATGCCAAAGGGCTCCGCCTCGTGTTGCCATTAGAGAGACAGCCACATTTTTGTTAGCTTTTTTTGCAGCTTTTTTGTAGCCCTATATGGAGGTTCATGCTATGTAAGGGGCAATTTTGATGAAAATTAGTAGAGAGCGGTCTCTATTTCTGAAAATTCTTCATCTTGTTTAGATATTTGTGAGGTTGGAGGTGTGAAGTGTTCTCTGTCAATCTTTGTGGACTAATTCTCCTTTAGAGATTAAAGTTGTGTGTGATTGACCAATTATATTATCTTGTTACAATCTAAGAGGAACAACTTAATTCCTTCTGCATTACGAGAACGTCATATTAATGTATCATCATCATCAAAACTGCATATAAGTTATAAATCGATTGCTCACAAATGAGTCGTGTCTGTGGGTTGGCAGGTTGAACTCGACATGAACCCGAAAATCGTGTAAGACACATGAACCCAAATACGACACATGTATTCATGCATTGACACGAACACATCACGTTTAACCATAAAAAGTTATTTAATGATACTTTAAAATTACAAATTTACATATATATTTTTTTATTTTTTTAAACAATTTGGTTTAAACTTTGACAATTTGTATTTGAACCTTTAAATTTTGGTATAAAAAGCACCTAAATGGTTTAACCAATTACATAAAGCACATATTAAAAAATATATAGAAAAATAAATGGGCTAAACGGGTCAACCCACGAATTTGTCAGTTTGAAACAAACATGACCCATTTAGCTAAATGTGTTCACGGGTTCGACTGAAAATGATACGCATACGTTTAGACTAAACCCAAACCTGTGAATTTTATGTTAGGTTCGGGTCGTGTCAGAAATTCACTAACCCTACCCTACTCATATTCTTCCTACACCTTTTACAGTTAACTTTCTTCTAACCTGTTCCTCTCTCTCTCCTAACTCTATGTGTGTGTGTGTGTTCCAAATAGGACCTTAAATATATTATACAATAGGAAATAAAATTGATAGAAGACAGACAAAGTCATCAAGTAATGGAACAAATCCATAAAACAAAAGCAGAATGCGTTCATTTAAACTAAACTGCACAATACGAGCCCGCCACCTCATATGGGTTTCCCACTTTCCTTACACCACAATGTGTTTTTTCAAAGCTAAATCCCTTTACAACATAACAGAAAACACTTGAAAATTCAAAATAAAGATAATGAAGCAGCATATACCTCCCTTGGCCTTCTTATTCTCCATTCATCACATACCTTAGGCCTCTGCAAATCTGCAATCATTCCAGACAAATGATAAATTACACACTGCTTGTTATCAAAAATGTTATTAAGTGCTTGATAAAAGAGTAAAGTCTAAAACGTTACCCCAACTCAGAGAGTTTCATGTGGGAGACTGCATAGTCAGCAAAGAAAGCATCCTCATCCTGTGATTCAAAAAAACAACAAAACAATTAATTACCCGAGTAGATACAAAAGGCAAGGGTTGAAGATATGTACTCACAGCAGCATATTTCTCAACCAGGGGTCGGAATACAGGGTCTTCCAGAAGAGCTTTGTCAGTAGGTAACTTCAGAAGTCCCTCCTTCTCGCCAGCAAGAAGTTCTCTGTTTATTATAAGTACACAACTACAATTTAGGTTTTGCATAAAATAGGAATTACAATAGAAAACTAATATCAAATACTAAATCTTACGTGAAGTAGCTGTTGTCAAAGATAAGTGGATTGGGGGTCCATGGTCCTTCAAATCCAGATCGCTCCTTGTGGGCAGCTCCCTATAAAATGCCACATTAGAAACTTTACTCAATCAAATTCAAATATAAATAATGAATGTTGTGACACCAACCAGAGTATGGCCACCAGATAGTGTCACAATGTCAATATCATCAAGACCCATGGTTTTAACAAATACATCCCTCAAATGGTCATTTCCTGAAACACATATGAAAGACATATCTTAATAACTTGATGACTTCACTTAAAACACATTATCAAATGCCAGAAATATCAAATAAGTAAATGATCATCATATCCTAATACGCATGAATTTCCAAACTTATCAAACTCACTAACCCTTGGTTGCATTAGGAAGACGGCCTTCAACTGGGGGCTCTTCTTTGTCCTGAAGCCATGTAAAAGTAGCCATTTAGTTATAGAAGATAAAAATGAATTTCCGTAACTAAATGCATTTTCAGGTAAATAGTATAATGATTGATGAAAACCTCTATGTATAGAAATGCAGTGAGAATAATTACAAAGGAAACCTAATCATATCTCCTAATTATGGTAAAGCTATTTACAATAAACCCTAACTAACATATTTTCTATCTAATAAATAAGACAAACCTCCCTTCCCGGATGGAAAGGAACATCAGGTCCTCCAGCAATTTCAACAGCAACAACACCAGCCAACTGCGGTAAAAATTTAATCATATCAGCACCAAAAAGCTAATCCAGACAACAAGTAGTTGCACAAAAGCCAGCCTACCTGGTAGAAATCACCATATGAGATGATGGGAAACTGTTCCTTAATAGGCTCCAGTAGCCTGACCGCAATGTCAAGACCATTGTTGGCACCATGGCTTAGCTCAGCCTTATACCTCATGGTACCAAAAGGACCACCGGTTTTGGTTTTCACATCATAAGTACCAGCCGAGTGCCATCTGTACCCGTCATAAAGTTGTTTCATTTAACAGCTCCATCAAAGTTAACTAACATTCTTTTATAAACTAATTACATGATTATGATTCAAACCAAACCCTAACTTCCTCAGAAGACTTAATCCCATAATCTCATAAATACCTTTGGCCTACAACTAAATCAGCACAAAACCTACATAAAAATGATCATCAACTATACAAATGGAAGACGCATCTTACGCGAGACGAAGCATCAAAGGAGCACATCTCTTTTCAGCAATGAATCCTCTGAGCTTTCTCCTGGCTTTATCAACAGCCTTATTGTATTCCTCACTGACACATGGATAGCTCTTCACCATGGTACTAAACCCTAAACCAGCAATCAACACAAATAAGTTCATATCATCCTATAACTGAAAAATCAAACTCCTAAATATCTGCCGATTAAAAAACTAAAAACAAATTCGTTGAGCACGATGAACAACACAAGCAGACGATCGCCGTTTAAATCAGCAATCAAAAAGCTAACAACTCTTAGACGTCTTAAATTACATTTAAAAAAAGATTGATCGGCAACAGACTAACCTTTTCGATCGGATGATGAGATAAAAATTAAGCAGCTAGAAATTGTAGGATGAGTGATATGAGTGAACGCGGAAGCCACAAGCACTGCCGTAGAGGGCTGCTGTGAAGAAAAAGAGAAGTTTCAATATTGTTATATTCTTAGCCGTTAGATGGATGATATAAATGGTAATGCTCGGTGATTCAAAGGACAGGATTGCATAGATCATGATCGGATCGGACATACACGATCTCGAGTGACGAGATATAAGAACCGGATGAGTTAATAAATAATATATACATATGTTTTGTTATAGATTTTGAGTGAAAAAAAATAATTAAGTTTTGGTTTGACTGGTCCGGTTTGACTGGTCCAACTCAATGATTCAACTGGAAAACAGTTTAAATAGGCTAACGGGAACCGGTTAGACACCTTATTTGGGTCCAACCGGTCCTGTCATGAGAAATTGTATGAAGGATGTCGGACTTGAAATAAACGTATAGACTCTTATACTTATTAATTATATACTAGTATGAGTTTATCCATTTATATATTTACATAACTTATATAATGATGTTTTTAAAACCGAGCCGGTTGGACTGGATTTAAGAAGTGGATGACGGCATAAATAATATAAAAACTAAAACTACATATATAGATTCAAAATATAAAAATATTTTGTGTTTTGATATAAATTTATAATTTTAATGACATTAAAGTTTAAATAAATAAAATATGGAACTTCGAATATTAAATTAATTAAAAAATAAGGTTTTGGAGGAAAAATATTTAAAAATTGGAAATCCAGTCCAACCACTTGGTTCATTGGTCCCGTCGGTAACCAAGCGGTTCAAATCGGCATAATCGGGCGGGTTGTATACCCAATTCAGATTCAACCGTTTTGACTGGCCAATCCGGTCCGGTTATGAAAACACTAATTAAATGCATAATAATTATTTATTTTATGAGGCGTCGCAAGTAGTTTTACGAATTGACTCAACTCGTTTACGAATTGACTCAACTCTAGTCTTGTCTTTGTTGTATCTTTCTGGTCTTAAGTTTGTTTATTCCGATCCCTAGCCGGCTAGCCGGGTTCTTTTGCTATTTATATAAATATATTTTTGCTGCCGTTCAAAAAAAAAGTATTAATGTGTCCTTGTGCCTTGTTTTTAAATTATAACATTTTGACGGATCGTTGGACGTCGTGAGGTGCACAGTGGTGATCGTGTGAACTCATATAAAGGAATAAAGATCCTTTCGCAAATTGACAGTGCAACACCAAAAAGATAGGTGACAAACCAATAAGAATTGATGAACACATGTGCATTGTGCAGAGAAGAATGACTGCACATGTGAAATTAGAACCTTCCCATGTTTTTTTATTTTCCACAATAATTTAACAAACAAATGCGGGGAAGACATGTAGACAAAAAGAGGATTACAGCCTCATAGGCGAAGGCGATGTTTTCAATTTTTCCTAGGTTTAATTGGTCAATTGTTAAATGGGTTTTTAAAAAAAGTAAATAAATAATTTAAAAATTAAAAGTATATCACAAAAAATTCTCTTTATATTTTACATCATACGGTGTTATGGCAACTGATTTTGATTTTAAGATTTCAAATTTTTTTTAAATAAATGCAAATTAGCTATTCACAGATTTAGTCAAGTAGTTAGGTTGAACGTAACGGAAGGGTGAGAGAAGGGCTGTGAGCCACGTGGAGGAGGTGAGGGGCGTGAAACACCGTGCCACCCGGTATGAGAGGGGGTGTGGGGGGCAAACGTGAGTGTAACCACGGACACGAGAGGGTGAGGGGGTACAGGTGATGAGGTGTCCCAATGAGAAGGGGGTGAGGGGGTACAGGTGATGAGGTGGCCCAATGAGAAGGAGGTGGGGGCGTCAGGCGTGGGTAACACTACACAGTCTTATCTGATTTTGAATTTATGAAGTTTCAATGATTATGCACTATCTTCGAAATCTGACTTAACTAAAACCTAACCAAAGATAAGTAAACCTGGGGCTAAGCAGGGTTGGGTCCCAATTAAAGTTTGAGTTTGAGTCTTGAAGGTGACAATTATATCTTGAATTATCAATGTGTTATTTATTTTATGTTAGATAATCTACGTGTAAGAAAAAAAAAGATAAGTAAACCTAAAGAGTGAACAAAATTTGAACAAAATTTGGAGTTTGGTTATTTTATACAAATTGCATAAGCGGTTGTTAAAATAGTTATAGGGATTTTGTTGAAAGCAAAATTAGTGGAGCATATATTCTTTTAATAAATTTTGTAACTAATTATCTGCCTCACAACATTCCGAACATCACTCATCCCCTAAATCATTCTCTTCATCCAACCTTTTCTCCGAACATTACCCCGGCGTTGCAAATTAGCTATAACAATGGGCATGCCGCCCAACCAAAACCACCACCCTAATGGCACCCTCCCCCTCCTCTGCCGCCCAACACCGCCACCATTCTAGCCTCCCCACCGTCAGCTCCGCCGTCTCCTGGCTCTTCCTTTCATTACTCTTCCTCTACGTCGTCTACTATTCCACCATCCTCTTTGAACCTGCCCCTACCTTCACAACCACAACCACCACCAAAACCGCCACCGACTGCCAAGATATCTCCACCATTGAAAGCAACACCACACGGGTACTTCGGTTTGACACCGAGCTCAGACACATTGCATTCGGCATTGCCGCCTCCTCCAGACTATGGCGGATCAGAAAGGAATATCTAAAGCTATGGTGGAGGCGTGGGGAGACCCGTGGGGCGGTTTGGCTAGACAAGGAAGTAACAACCACCGAAAACGAAAACCTACCTGACATCCACCTATCTGAAGACACATCAAAGTTTTCATACACGAATCCGAACGGGGATCGATCAGCCATACGGATATCGAGAGTTGTATCGGAAACGCTGCGGTTGGGAATGGAGGATGTACGGTGGTTTGTGATGGGGGATGATGACACCATATTTATTGTGGAGAATTTAGTGAGGATTTTGTCTAAATATGATCATAATCAGTTTTATTATATTGGCATGACGTCAGAAAGTCATTTTCAGAACATGTTGTTCTCGTATGGAATGGCGTTTGGTGGCGGTGGGTTTGCCATTAGTTACCCGCTGGCGGTGGAGTTGGAAAGGATGCAGGATAGGTGCCTTCAAAGATACCCTGGTTATTATGGGAGCGATGATAGAATGCATGCTTGTATGGCTGAACTTAATGTCCCACTCACCAAAGAACCAGGGTTTCATCAGGTTAGTTTTAACCACATCTAACTTGGGTCAAAAGAATAAACCTAAAAAGGATAGCTTAAGGGAAAACGGGTCAAATGGGTCAAACACGTTGAAAGTAACCCAATAGTGTATTTTGATGAATAAAACTCTTAAACCCGTTTATTCACAATAATTAGATCATTAATGAATTATATAAAAAGTCTGAATTTTGGACAGAAAGAGTTTCGGGTCAACCCAACCCGACCCATTTTGAACTGTTAACCAGCCTGCCCACCCGCCTGCCACCTCTAATATATCCAGAAAGTTAACTCTTAAGATTTTCTAATTCTGAATTACTGAATATGCAGAATGATGTGCATGGGAATCTATTGGGCCTATTAGTAGCCCATCCAGTGACTCCATTAGTCTCACTACACCATCTTGATGTAGTGGACCCGATATTCCCGGGGATGCCTAGAGTACAAAGCATCAAACACTTGCTAGAATCGGCCAAATATGATTCTGCAAGTATCATACAGCAGTCCATCTGCTATGACAAAAAAAGAGAATGGTCCATTTTGGTGTCATATGGATTTGCAATACAAATTGTAAGAGGAATTTTGTCTCCAAGAGAGCTCGAGTCACCTGCCCGCACATTCCTAAATTGGCACAAAAGGCTCGATTATACTGCATACGCATTTAATACTAGGCCTGTTACGAGGAACCCCTGCCAGAAGCCTTTTGTGTATTACATGAGTTCAACTGAGTATGATAAAACTAGGGAGAAGATTATTGGTATTTATACTCTTCATAGAGAACGCTACCCTTATTGCAAATGGAAAATGGAATCTCCTGAAGATATTGATACTATTGTAGTCTTAAAGAAGGAAGATAGTAGTCGGTGGACAAAGGTACCCTTTTTTCTTTCAAATTCATTCAATAAAATGTAAAAGAATACTTAAAGCTTTTATATAATTATGTCTCAAATAAGGCAATTAAGAATCTTAACAAGGCATATAAACAAGTAAAAAAGACAAGAGAGAAGTGGTTTATGTATGAACATGACATTTTCGAATCTTATCACATAATTCTATGATAGTGCATTCATATTCTAATTGGCTTTTTTATGATGCAGGCACCAAGAAAGGATTGTTGTAGGGTCTTGCCTGCTACTAAAAATGGAACTCTATACTTGTGGATTGGCAATTGTCAAACAAATGAGGTTATTGAGTTGTAGACTACTAGAAGGGTGCCTTAGTTTTTCATAGATGTTCTGCCCCTAATCATGTACTTAGATGGTATAGAAGGACAAGGATCAACTCGGGTTCCGTTTTCCAAGAAAACCGAGACTCACAAGATTCAAATGTTTCCCAGATTCCAAAATAGATTCATCAACAAAACCAACATTGTATGTAACAAAATCTTAGCAATTTTCTTGTTTTCTCCTTTCCTCTTTTTCTTTTGATACACATCTTACGGGTAAATTCTAGATCAAACTTTGTATTGTACCTATGATTACAAATTTTGCATGTGTGGTCGATATACCACTGATTCATATGCTAGGGTATAACAAAATGAACTTGTCTACTATATCTTCTTCTCTGTATACTCCAACTGCAGTCTAACTATAGCAGAAATTAATGAAAAGTCTAGCAGTTAACGGTTTCCCATACAACAGTTATGGGAAAACTAGAAGAAGTTCATTACCTTATGAGCCTTCTCCACTAGCCTGTTGCTCAGCTTTATTGTTTTTGCCTACATACGAGAGTCTTGGCTCATCAGAAACCGGGAACAAGAGTTTCTCATCATGAGAAACCGTGAATGAAACATTTGGCTCGTGTAAATCAGAGAATGGGGCACTTGGCTCTTGCGAAATTGAGAATAGCTCATGAGAAACTGATAATGAGGCATTTCGCACATGCGAATCTGTTGACGAGGCACTGTGATCATGAGAATCCAGGAATGACACATTAGGCTGATTAGCAAGACCTAATGAGACATATGGCCCATCAGAAACCAACAAGAAACCATCCGGTGGACTTTCTAATGCCAATACAGTTAGATCAAGATCTGCAGCTTCACTCGTTTGCTGTGACTTCTTGTTCTTGGTCCTTGGAACAAATGTGGTTCTCCCATCGTTGGTTTCCAAGTCCACTAACATAACAAATAATAGTTATCAGATATAAATTTATAGCAGAAGATCTTCAAACTAAAATTAATAGCACCAGGCAACATAAAAAATTTGATCAAACATTCCGCGCTCATCTCTATAATTCAATTCCAAGATAATGTCTGTAAAACGAGAGAGAATATTAGGGGAATTTCCTGATTCTCATTGATAACTTGATATAATAATACAAATCTATTTATATACAAAACCAAGAAACAGAAAAAAAAAAAAAAAAAAAAAAAAGACTAAGCTAAACTTTCGTGCGAAAGTCAAACGTATCAGATAACAATGTCAAACAGATTGTAACCTAGGGTTTAAACTAAATCATCGCTTCATAATCAAACTATTCTCCACGTTACAATAACAACAATCAGTCAATTAATCACCAGTTATACAGGCCTGAAGACCTAATTTAAAACCTAAAACAGAAAAAGAAAACACACAGACGAACGTATAGATATGTGAATAAATTACATTGATAGCACGATTAGGAAGATGAAACGTTAACAGAATTTTGAACTTAAATTGACGGTGAGACAGGAAAGAGTGGATACCGGGAGTACTGAAGCACCATAGGATGAAGAAGCACAGCATGACAACAAGAGGAATGAGATGAATCAATCTGTACTTTATTGCTGAAGTCGAGCTCCAGGTTTGAATCTCTCTCCGGCCAGCGGCGGAAGCCGGATTGTAGATAGGGAGATCGCCGGTGATGTCCGCCGCAGACATCGACCTCTTCCGCCATGACGGCTCACTCATTTGAAACTGCTGCATCCGATCGAGAGTAGGATTCTTTCGATCGGAGGTCTGTGTGTGTGTCGGTGTGTGTTTTGATTTGATTTTAACAATTCAACGGAGACCAAGATAAGCGCCAAATTTCTTTACACGCAAGTTAAACCGGGACCATTAGTTATACTTAAACTACCTTATATCCCGTGTCTACACACGAGATTAAAATATTAATACATAAACTCTTAATTTTTTATATATATATTTTACATTTGTAAAAATGTATTACATACGAATGATTGACAACAATATTCAAAATATATAAAAGTTAATATATAATTAGGTTTTGAAAATACGTTAATTACTATTTCATGCAATTTGACTTTCATTACTATTTGATTCAAACTAAAAGTTACATAATTATATTTCAGAGTTTTTATAATAAGAAATAATTTAAAATAAATATGTTTTATTAGTATAATTAGTATTTTAATTAAAGATATATTGTTATTAAAATGTAAAGGTGTACTTAATAAGAGAGATATGCGAGAAAAAGATTATAAGAATGAATATAGTGACGACACGTGGCATGTAAAAACTTTTATCTTACTACTCTAATAAATAAAAATCTTTTTAGGATACGTGTCAATCTCTGGTTACTCCTCATCTTTATTTTCTCGTCTCTCTCTCCTATTAAATATTAGATTTTCTATTTCTCTCTCCTATTAAATAATAATCTTTATATTAATAAATCTAATTACGAATACTTATTATTTAATTATAAATAGTTATTATATCATCAATCAAATGAACTTAATATGAACAAACATTTATCAACTAAATTAAAAAATTAATACTAAGTTGAAAAAAAAATGTTTTAAAAACTAACTTAACAGACCTTATAACTGTCACGATAAATTAATTTTTTAAAAACATATTTTGACAAATGTGTTTGTTAACAAATTACATTATATTTTATTCAACCGATGTAATATACTGGTTTATTCAACCCGTGTATTACACGGGTTTTTAAAAATATAAAAATTTTATTACTAAATATATAACATTTTATTTATTTAACCCGTGTAATATACGGGATTTTAACCTAGTTTATTATATAGTATAGATGTCATTGTGATTGGTGGTCAATGATATAGAAAAATCCTTTGAAACACCGGTGATTAAAGAGATTATGGGTTCAAGTTTTACTCTCACGAGATTAAAGAAATTTGTCTTTAAAAAAAAGTTATACTTAAATAGTTAAATGATAACACGGAACTTGTCGTTATACTCGGGGTTTGAAAAAAGTTTTACATCGATCTTGAAGCTACAGGGCAATGAAAGAATATAGAATTATCTTCCATTTTAAAAAGTTTTACATCGATCTTGATCTAGCATTTTAAAATATACGAAATCTTCACTGAAATTAGGATGATGAGGTGAAGGTGGCGGAGAGGATGCGGAGATGGATGTGTGGCACATAAGGTTGGACTGGATAAGAAATAAGGTTTTTGGATAAAGATTAGGGGTGGCTGGTATAACGGATAAGAGAGAAGAGATTGAGATAGTCTGGTTGCCTGGGCATGTGAAAGGGAGAAAGATGACAACATCTGTTAGGCCGTTGATACCCCCTCATTGTGGAGGGGAAGATAAGTGGATTAGACAAGATTTACTAGACTTGCACATCTCTACTTACATGGTCGAGGATAGAAGTTTGTGAAGACATGAAATTAAGATTTAAGACTTTTAAAGAAAGAAATAAAGGATACATTTTTGCCTAGATTTCCTATTTTTGGTGGCGGCCTTAGCATGTTACTTCTTCCAGTCTGTGTCTCTATGATGATTTATATATTTCACCTTTTGTTCACCATTCGTATGTTATTCTATTGATTATATCTCTTGAGTAGCACTATGTATATATTTTTAATACTTTAACATTCGGCCCCTCGCACTACTAATATTATATGTTTTGTCCCCTAAGAGTTCACGGATTTGTTTTTTGTTGCCCGGGTGAAAACTTCCCGCGGGGTCACCCATCCCTTGATTACTCCCACCCGAGCACAGTTAACTGTGGAGTTCTCCTCTCATCCACTACAATAAGCACCAAAACCCGTTGTTGGTATTTGAGGCAGAGCATTCCTTATGAACCAAGAATCTCTCCTGGCCACGGGCGATGTGGGATTTGCCTAGGGCATTACAACTTGCCATGTTAATCTTCTCTGTATCGTTACAATAACCCCCTTCCTTATGGACTCATCGTCCTCAACGAGGTTTGCCCCACCATCCCAATCAGGGATGAGGGATTTGCCTAAGGTGTCCTCATTGACACCCCCGAGGACTCACCATCTTTGATGAGGTTTGCCCCATCATCTCGAACGACACAGGAGTGGCTCTGATACCATTTGTAACATTCACCCCCTCATACCACCAATATAGTCCGCTTTGCCCCCTAAGAGGTCACAGATTTGTTTTTGGTTGCCCGGGTGAAAACTTCTTAGCGGGTCACCCATCCCTGGATTACTCCCACCCGAGCATGCTTAACAGTGGAGTTCTCCTCTCATCCACTACATTAAGCCTCAAAACGCATTGTTGGTATTTGAGCAGCGCATTCCTTATGAACCAAGAATTTCTCCTAGTCACGGGCGATATGGGATTTGCCTAGGGTATTACAACTGGCCATGTTAATCTTCTCTGTATTGTTACAAATATACTTTTATGTCTACATATGTTTCTAATATACTTTTATGTCTAGATATGATTTTATGGTTTGCTTAATTTTTTCTGGGGTTCAAAGCGAATTATAAAATTGGGGTCTTTTTCATAAAAAATACAAAAAAAAATTTAGAATCCTAACATATGGGAATACGATGATACACATTTTTGTACACAATTTTTTAAAGTCACACAATAACACGTACCAAAGTTGGAGTGAGTTTAAGTAAAAAAGAAAACTCTTTCATTTATACTTAGGGTGAAAGGGGTGCAATACCCGGGTACATCCGAGTAGAAGAGAGATCACCTAGTAAAGGGGGATACACCACCCCGTTTGAATCGAGTAAAATGGAGTATGCTTCATCCGATTATATTTTTGGTGGTAATCAAGTTGTTTTATTTGGACACCATGGGTGGAAAGAGGGTACCCGGGTAGTTTGGGTAGTGGGGTACACCACTGATCGATGTCGTTTGGTCGGTCAAAAACAATACTTAAACACTTAACTAGTAAGGGTAAGAAAAGTATCGTATCCACGAGGAATCAATGTATAGTTCAATTTCTTAGTTTGATAAATTAGAATGAAAACACAGATCAAATAAAGATGTAACTCTCTCCTAAACTTCAGGTTACTTATACAATACTCAGTCATTCAATGGAAACCACATAGACATAGTGTTGGTAAATAAGTTGAAATAGTAATTGAAGATAAACTGTTGTCAGCAATCTATACGACAAGCTCGTCACAACTAGTACAATTCAAATACTCAATTTATAAACACCAAATACCTACTTTAGTCACTCAACCTTGCTACAAAGTTTTGTCATCAATCGAACACAGTTGTAAAGCAAGCAAGCTCAAGGCATTCAAATAAATTGTACAAATCAACTCATACATCAATCTATCAAGTTATTGTCGGAAACTAACAAGATTCAAACATACAAATAACTGATTAAAACAAGAAACCTAAACGAACCATCCGTTGGGAGGAAGCCACATGCAGCTTAGCCACGCATGCTTGTCAGGCACACGAGCATAGCTTCAATACTTGATCTGAAACTGCTCTTTCCTCTAAAAATCGCCCATTTTGGCTCTGAAAACGGCTAGAAGATGAGAAAGGTTGGAATGGGGGCTGCAAACTCTTTTAATGAAATTAGGGCTTTTTTCTGATTCAACCGGCCCTCGCGTATCGTGAAGATCCAGGGCCAGTCCTTCGCGTACCGCGAAGGACAAAACAGTTGGGTGAGTCTCTGAATTCTTCACGTACCGTGAAGGTTTCCTTCCCGGTCTTCGCGACACGCGAAGCCTCCATTTTCCAGGAAAATTGACTTTTGACACTTTGACCCCTTGTACTTTCGTGCCTTCTCGATTATGCTTCGTTAACCGCTCATTTAGCACCTAATACCTGTCATAGACTCAAACACAAATACAAACCTAAAACCGACTCTATAAACAACATAAACGCATAAAACTATACAAACCCGACACTTAAACAAGAGACATTTGACCCTACATCAACCACCCCAATGATTTGAGTAGTTTTGAATTGATATGAGTTAATTGAGGTGGCAAAATTTTATTGATGTGTTAATTGAGTAGTTAGGGTGTTTGAGTAAGGTGCCCCTCTGACCCTTATGGGAATCATCTGAACACATCTTCGTATTGTAACGAACCAAAATCCGGGTCTCGTTATAAATAATTAATATTTCTAAATAAATATTATGTCGAAAATAATATTTTGAAATAAATTGAAACAAGCGGGTTTCAAGTTGGTAACGGGGGTTACACTAGTTTTTAACTAGTTATGGAGGATATGGGTGAATTGGAAGTGGAAGGACTAATGTTGTAATTATGCAAATCTGCCATATTTGACTCCTTAGAGTCAAAATTAGGCTCATTTGGCAAATTGGGTCGTTCATCTCAAGAGAGCTAAAAGGAGAAAACGAGTTTGAAGCCAATTTCGTGCATTTGAGCTTGATTTGAGAAGGTTTTGGCTTACTCATCACCTTCCTAACATCAAGTAAGTGCTAATCTTCCTCTTTGATTCACCAATGTTGTGTTCTTGGTGGGTTTTGGGTGAAACCCGAAATTTATGTTGCATGTGGTAAAATGGTGTTAGACTATTGATAATCTAGCTAAACTAAAGGTGTAGGAAGGTGAATAACACCATGGAACCCTTTGATTTTGATTTTTTGAAAGTTAGGGTTCATATGGAAGATATTGGGGGTTTTGGGGTTTTGATGAAAAATTGATAAATTGATGATGATTAAGTGTTATAGAGGTGTTAGACACTTAAACAAACCCCAAATGAACTTAAAGAAACTAGTTTGATGAAAAATTAGTGTCAAGGTATTGGAAAGAGAATTCAAGTGGTTGAGTTCTTGATTAAAGGGGGTGTTTGGTTATGGGGATAACCCAAACGGGTCAATTTGGGTTGGAAATGGGGAAATTGAGTTGTGGACTCAATTGTAATAGAATTTTGATGTATGTTAGATTACTAAACTAGGTGAATGTGTTTAGGTAATCTAATTGCAAAGCTAGAAGGAGGTGCGGGATCCTCTAACTCAAAAGGTAAGTGCTTTGCACTTACTTAGTAATGATAGGTGGTGGTGATGTTCATATTTGAATTTCATGTTGGTTATTCAAATATCTTATATGTGTTTATTGGTATGTGGATGAAATTAGTTATTAAACCTATATGGTGTGAAAAATTGACTTGTGTGGTAAAAGTCAAGTTTTGTATGCATAATGTAGTTGGCTATGTGGTATATGGTCAAACTAAAATGTAGAATATGTTGAATCGGTGTAAATGACTATGTGGTATATAGTTAAGCTAAAATGTGATATGTGATAAAGTATAGTAATTGACTTATGTGGTATATAAGTCAACCATTGTGGAATAATGGTGAAGTCGGTGTAAATTGACTTATGCGGAATATAAGTCTAACCATTGTGGAATAATGGTGAGATTGGTGTAATTGACTTATGTGGTATATAAGTCAAGCTATTGTGGAAAAATGGTGAATGTGGTGTAAGTGACTTATGTGGTATATAAGTCTAGTGTAAGGGGCCTTATTTGACCAAATGGGTGCAAATGGGTCAAATGGGTCAAATGGGTAAAAAGGGTGAAAGCAAGTTGTAAATACTTGTTTGTTATGTTTATATCATTACTAATGGTGTTATATGTGGTGAATGTAGGAAAAACTCCGAAGTAGTCAAAGTCAAGTCCAAGGCGTTGGCGGATTCTCGTATGCAAAATTTATGTTTTTGATGAATTAGTAGAATTCCCCCTTTTTTGCTTGTAAATTGATAAACAAAACTTGTTTTTGGTGTGTGACCATGTTGATAAAGGTTTTGTGTCAATTTTTATGTTGTGGGAAAGTTGTTGTTAAGTGATTTGGTAAAAGATGGAAATTTTGGCTAAGTAGAAAAGCTGCTGAGAAAACTGAAACTTTCTGGAAATCTGGTCCCTCGCGGTACGCGAAGAACCTGAGAGGTTTCTCTCACGGTACGCGAGAAACAAGTCTCTCGGATTGCTTTCCTGACGCCCCCTCGCGGTACGCGAGAGTTGTGAGTCTGGTCTCTCGCGGTACGCGAGGACGTAAAAAAAAAAAAAAAAAAAAAAAAAAAAAAAAAATTTCCTGGGTTTTTACTTATGCTTCCGCGTGTTTAAGAATGGTGTGTTACAAATTGGTATCAGAGCAATGGTTTGAGGGAATTGGTGCGCAAGGCACTAAACTCAAACCGGATGCTCTTGATATGGGGAATTGATACGAGAATCCATGAAGGACTTGACTAAGACTCGGAGCTTCCGGAAATGAAAGGTTAGTAATGATTTGATAATATGATAATATATATATGGTGTATGTATATATGTATGATGAATGTTGTTAAGGTGTTATGTGTGCCGAAACTTGTTTTTGTGACTTGTTATATGGAGATGGTAATTACAATTGGGCATGGCGTACTATTAAACATGTCTGGCCAATATGTTTAATAAGATGAAATGTGCAAGAGACTTTATGATAACCATATAACAATGAACATTTGCAAGGATTAGGTGAAGGTGGTTATATATGTATGTATGTATATAGGTAGGTATATATATACTTAATGCATATAATAGTGAATGTGTAATGGATACCTAGGGTATTGAAAGTGAAAGGGTATTAAGGTGTTTGTGGTTCATTTCTCAGCTTAGAGATGGCAGAAGATGCAAGTAATGAACCGTTGGATCCACGGATTCAAGAGTTGATAAAAGAGGAGGTGGCCAAGGCCTTTGAGCAAGCCACAAATCTGTTGATGGAAGAGATGAGGGGGACTATTAAATTCTCTCTCGAGGAGATCTTGAAGGAGAAAGAAAAGGAACCTCAAGGTTGTACTCTGAAAGAGTTTATGGTGATCAAGCCCAAGGAGTATAATGGGCAGGTGGACCCGATTCTGAGCCACAGGTGGATTGTGGATATGGAGTCTAATTTTGAGACTACTAAATGTAAGCCCGAGGATAGGGTGATGTTCAGTGTGCCTTTGTTGACTGGAAGGGCAAAGGAGTGGTTGTTGAATCTCCGCAAGGAGAGAGGTGATTTGGGTGTGACCTCCATGACTTGGGAGGAATTTAAGGCGGCTTTTCTAAAGTACCATTGCCCACAAGCCGCGGTTGACAGAATGACTGAGGAGTTCCTCCTCATGAGGCAAACGACTGAATCGATTGATGAGTTAGCGGGGACTTTCTTTGATCGTGCCAAGTTCTGCCCGGATGTGGTGTCAACTGAGAAAGCCAAGATTGACAGGTTTTATGCTATGCTGACGGTGGAGTTCAGGGATAGCATATCTCCATCCTCATTTACCACACTTGTAGACTTGATAAACAGGTGTCGGGAAAGAGAGGTGGAGTTGAGGAGGCAAGAAGCTAGAGGCGAGAAGAGGAAGCGTGAAATCGTCGAACAAGTGGTGAAAAAGATAAAGGGCGGGAGTCCTAGCAAGAAGCCATTCAACAAGTTCTCTTCTCGGGCGTGCAAAAATTGTGGTAAAGAGCACTTCGGGGATTGTAAGAAAGGATCCTTGAATTGCTATAAATGTGGAAAGCCGGGACACATGGCTAATCAATGTACAAGCCAAATTCAGTTGTGTTATAACTGTTACAAACCTGGGCACAATAGGGTGGATTGTCCCGAGTTAAAGCAAGGTAGGAGCGACAAGAAGATAGAGATGCCAAGACCTAAGTGTAGAGCTTTCCACATCTCAGTGGAGGAAGCAAAGAATGACTCGGAAGTGGTGACAGGTACTTTCAAGATTAACTCTTTACCTGCACTAGTTCTTTTTGATTCGGGGGCTAGTCGTTCGTTTGTGTCTTTGAAATTTGTTAAGCATTCTTCGTTTCTAAGTAGCAAGTTAGATGAACCTTTGGAAATCGAGGCGGCCAATGATAAGAGCTTCCTGGTGTTTGATATTTTTAGAAATTGCGAGTTGAGAGCGGGGGGTGAAACATTTCTTATTGATTTGATCCCTATGACTATGGGGGATTTTGATGTTATTGTGGGGATGGATTGGTTGTCAAAGAATAAGGCGAGTATATTATGTGGACCAAAGGCGATCCAACTTGATTCCCCGTCGGGAGAGTCCATCTACATTGAAGGTGATAAGAAAGGTAAGGTGAGGTTGTGCTCCTTTGTGAAGGCAACCAAGTACATGGCGCGTGGGTGCAAGGCGTTCATGGCATGTGTTACGGATGTGGATGGAAAGGTAAAGGAGATTCACGACGTGCCGGTCGTGAATCAGTTTGCGGATGTGTTTCCTGACGAGTTACCGGGGGTTCCGCCTGATAGGGAGATTGAGTTTGGGATCGACTTGATGCCGGGTGCTAAACCGGTAGCTAAAGCGCCTTATAGATTGGCACCGCCAGAAATGAAAGAGTTGATGGAGCAATTGCAAGAATTGCTTGATAAAGGTTTCATACGCCCAAGTGTCTCACCTTGGGGTGCGCCCGTTCTCTTTGTTAAAAAGAAGGATGGGAGCATGAGGATGTGTATGGATTATCGGGAGTTGAATAAGTTGACTGTGAAGAATAGGTACCCTTTACCTCGGATTGACGACCTTTTTGATCAATTGCAAGGGGCGTCGTGGTTCTCTAAGATTGATTTGAAATCCGGGTACCATCAACTGAAAGTGAAAGAAGATGACATTCCTAAAACCGCTTTTCGCACTCGTTACGGTCACTATGAATTTACAGTTATGCCTTTCGGTTTAACCAACGCACCCGCGGTTTTCATGGATCTTATGAACCGGGTGTGTAGACCGTTCCTCGACCGCTCGGTCATTGTTTTCATTGACGATCTTCTCATCTATTCAAGGAGCGAAGGTGATCACGCTTGCCATTTGCGTGAAATTCTCGAAGTCTTGCAAAAGGAGAAACTTTATGCTAAATTCTCCAAGTGTGCCTTTTGGTTGCGCGAAATTCAATTCTTGGGTCATGTGATTAATGATAAAGGGATTACTGTCGACCCATCCAAGATAGTGGCGGTTAAAGATTGGTCTCCACCGAAGACGCCTTCGGAGATTAGAAGTTTCTTGGGGTTGGCGGGTTATTACCGGCGGTTTATTGAAAACTTCTCTCGGATTGCCTTACCGATGACGAAGTTGACCCGTAAAGAGACTAAGTTTGTTTGGGGTTCCGAGCAAGAATCTGCCTTTCAACTCTTGAAAGAAAAGTTGACAAAGGCGCCTGTTTTATCCTTGCCGGACGGGACCGAAGATTTTGTTGTGTATTCGGATGCCTCGCATTCGGGGTTGGGGTGTGTTTTGATGCAAAGGGGGAAAGTAATTGCCTACGCGTCTAGGCAATTGAAGATTCACGAGGTGAATTACCCTACCCATGATCTAGAGCTTGCGGCCGTGGTTTTCGCACTCAAGATTTGGAGGCATTATTTGTATGGGGTTAAGTGTACGATCTACACGGATCACAAAAGTCTCAAGTACTTCTTTGACCAAAAGGACCTTAACATGAGGCAAAGGCGGTGGCTTGAATTGGTCAAGGATTATGATTGTGACATACTTTATCATCCGGGTAAAGCGAATGTTGTGGCGGATGCGCTTAGTAGGAAGTCAAGTCATGCACCTATCAAGGTGAAGTCATTCAAAATGACAATTTCATCATCCCTAATTGATGAAATCCGGGAGGCTCAAGTGTTAGCACTTGGTGGTGACTTGAAGAAAGAGCGGATGGTTGCTTATGTTGATAAACTTGGTGAAAATAGCATGGGCTTGAAGACATGCTTTGGTAGGATTTGGATTCCTAGGTTGTCAAGTATTTTGACAACTATTTTAGATGAGGCGCATAAATCCAAATATTCTATCCATCCGGGGGCCACAAAGATGTTTTATGATTTGAGGTGTCATTTTTGGTGGCCGGGTATGAGGCGTGATGTTGTTAAGTATGTTGAGAGGTGTCTCACATGCTTAAGGGTGAAGGCGGAACACCAAAAGCCGTATGGAAAGCTCCAACCGCTTGAAATACCGCTTTGGAAATGGGAGAATATAGCTATGGATTTGATCACTAAACTACCAAAGACTCGAAAGGGTTATGATGCGATATGGGTAGTAGTGGATCGGTTGACGAAGAGTGCACATTTCCTACCTATAAAGGAAACATACTCTTCGGATAGATTGGCGGAAATATATGTGAAGGAAATTGTGTCACGTCATGGTGTGCCGGTGTCGATTATATCGGATCGTGATACGAGATTTACTTCTCGATTTTGGAAGAAATTCCATGAGGACATGGGTACGAGGTTGAACCTTAGCACCGCTTATCATCCACAAACGGATGGGCAAAGCGAGCGTACGATTCAAACGCTCGAGGATATGTTACGTGCGTGTGCTTTGGATTTTGGGGGTAGTTGGGATGACCATTTACCGTTGGCGGAATTTGCATACAACAATAGCTACCATTCTAGCATTGGTATGCCGCCTTTTGAGGCATTGTATGGGAGGAAATGTAGGACACCCGTGTGTTGGGGTGAAATCGGTCAACGGGAACTTGGTAGTAAGGATTTGGTTGATGTAACGAATGTTAGTATTGACCAAATTAAGGCTCGCTTAAAGGCAGCGCAAGATCGCCAGAAGTCCTATGCGGATAATAGGAGACGGGCGATTGAGTTTCAAGTGGGGGACTTTGTGCTTTTAAAGGTCTCTCCTTGGAAGGGGGTCATACGGTTTAGGAAACGGGGGAAGTTAAGCCCACGTTTCATTGGGCCGTTTAAGGTTGTTGCTAGAGTGGGTGCGGTAGCTTACCGTTTGGAGCTACCGGAGGAACTAAGTAGACTTCATAATACGTTTCATGTGTCCCATTTACGCAAGTGTTTAGCGGATGAGTCTACTTTTGTTCCATTGGATGATATTGAGGTGGATGAAAAGTTAAATTATGTTGAGGAACCGGTGGCAATCTTGGATAGGAAAGTGAAACAGTTACGCAATAAAGAGATTAGCCAAGTATTGGTTCGATGGAAGCATAGAAAGGGGGCGGAAATGACTTGGGAAACCGAGGAAGAGATGCTTAAATACTATCCGAACCTTTTTATGTGAAGTCGGGTTTCGGGGGCGAAACCCAAATAAGGGGAGGAGATTTGTAACGAACCAAAATCCGGGTCTCGTTATAAATAATTAATATTTCTAAATAAATATTATGTCGAAAATAATATTTTGAAATAAATTGAAACAAGCGGGTTTCAAGTTGGTAACGGGGGTTACACTAGTTTTTAACTAGTTATGGAGGATATGGGTGAATTGGAAGTGGAAGGACTAATGTTGTAATTATGCAAATCTGCCATATTTGACTCCTTAGAGTCAAAATTAGGCTCATTTGGCAAATTGGGTCGTTCATCTCAAGAGAGCTAAAAGGAGAAAACGAGTTTGAAGCCAATTTCGTGCATTTGAGCTTGATTTGAGAAGGTTTTGGCTTACTCATCACCTTCCTAACATCAAGTAAGTGCTAATCTTCCTCTTTGATTCACCAATGTTGTGTTCTTGGTGGGTTTTGGGTGAAACCCGAAATTTATGTTGCATGTGGTAAAATGGTGTTAGACTATTGATAATCTAGCTAAACTAAAGGTGTAGGAAGGTGAATAACACCATGGAACCCTTTGATTTTGATTTTTTGAAAGTTAGGGTTCATATGGAAGATATTGGGGGTTTTGATGAAAAATTGATAAATTGATGATGATTAAGTGTTATAGAGGTGTTAGACACTTAAACAAACCCCAAATGAACTTAAAGAAACTAGTTTGATGAAAAATTAGTGTCAAGGTATTGGAAAGAGAATTCAAGTGGTTGAGTTCTTGATTAAAGGGGGTGTTTGGTTATGGGGATAACCCAAACGGGTCAATTTGGGTTGGAAATGGGGAAATTGAGTTGTGGACTCAATTGTAATAGAATTTTGATGTATGTTAGATTACTAAACTAGGTGAATGTGTTTAGGTAATCTAATTGCAAAGCTAGAAGGAGGTGCGGGATCCTCTAACTCAAAAGGTAAGTGCTTTGCACTTACTTAGTAATGATAGGTGGTGGTGATGTTCATATTTGAATTTCATGTTGGTTATTCAAATATCTTATATGTGTTTATTGGTATGTGGATGAAATTAGTTATTAAACCTATATGGTGTGAAAAATTGACTTGTGTGGTAAAAGTCAAGTTTTGTATGCATAATGTAGTTGGCTATGTGGTATATGGTCAAACTAAAATGTAGAATATGTTGAATCGGTGTAAATGACTATGTGGTATATAGTTAAGCTAAAATGTGATATGTGATAAAGTATAGTAATTGACTTATGTGGTATATAAGTCAACCATTGTGGAATAATGGTGAAGTCGGTGTAAATTGACTTATGCGGAATATAAGTCTAACCATTGTGGAATAATGGTGAGATTGGTGTAATTGACTTATGTGGTATATAAGTCAAGCTATTGTGGAAAAATGGTGAATGTGGTGTAAGTGACTTATGTGGTATATAAGTCTAGTGTAAGGGGCCTTATTTGACCAAATGGGTGCAAATGGGTCAAATGGGTCAAATGGGTAAAAAGGGTGAAAGCAAGTTGTAAATACTTGTTTGTTATGTTTATATCATTACTAATGGTGTTATATGTGGTGAATGTAGGAAAAACTCCGAAGTAGTCAAAGTCAAGTCCAAGGCGTTGGCGGATTCTCGTATGCAAAATTTATGTTTTTGATGAATTAGTAGAATTCCCCCTTTTTTGCTTGTAAATTGATAAACAAAACTTGTTTTTGGTGTGTGACCATGTTGATAAAGGTTTTGTGTCAATTTTTATGTTGTGGGAAAGTTGTTGTTAAGTGATTTGGTAAAAGATGGAAATTTTGGCTAAGTAGAAAAGCTGCTGAGAAAACTGAAACTTTCTGGAAATCTGGTCCCTCGCGGTACGCGAAGAACCTGAGAGGTTTCTCTCGCGGTACGCGAGAAACAAGTCTCTCGGATTGCTTTCCTGACGCCCCCTCGCGGTACGCGAGAGTTGTGAGTCTGGTCTCTCGCGGTACGCGAGGACGTAAAAAAAAAAAAAAAAAAAAAAAAAAAAAAAAATTTCCTGGGTTTTTACTTATGCTTCCGCGTGTTTAAGAATGGTGTGTTACAAATTGGTATCAGAGCAATGGTTTGAGGGAATTGGTGCGCAAGGCACTAAACTCAAACCGGATGCTCTTGATATGGGGAATTGATACGAGAATCCATGAAGGACTTGACTAAGACTCGGAGCTTCCGGAAATGAAAGGTTAGTAATGATTTGATAATATGATAATATATATATGGTGTATGTATATATGTATGATGAATGTTGTTAAGGTGTTATGTGTGCCGAAACTTGTTTTTGTGACTTGTTATATGGAGATGGTAATTACAATTGGGCATGGCGTACTATTAAACATGTCTGGCCAATATGTTTAATAAGATGAAATGTGCAAGAGACTTTATGATAACCATATAACAATGAACATTTGCAAGGATTAGGTGAAGGTGGTTATATATGTATGTATGTATATAGGTAGGTATATATATACTTAATGCATATAATAGTGAATGTGTAATGGATACCTAGGGTATTGAAAGTGAAAGGGTATTAAGGTGTTTGTGGTTCATTTCTCAGCTTAGAGATGGCAGAAGATGCAAGTAATGAACCGTTGGATCCACGGATTCAAGAGTTGATAAAAGAGGAGGTGGCCAAGGCCTTTGAGCAAGCCACAAATCTGTTGATGGAAGAGATGAGGGGGACTATTAAATTCTCTCTCGAGGAGATCTTGAAGGAGAAAGAAAAGGAACCTCAAGGTTGTACTCTGAAAGAGTTTATGGTGATCAAGCCCAAGGAGTATAATGGGCAGGTGGACCCGATTCTGAGCCACAGGTGGATTGTGGATATGGAGTCTAATTTTGAGACTACTAAATGTAAGCCCGAGGATAGGGTGATGTTCAGTGTGCCTTTGTTGACTGGAAGGGCAAAGGAGTGGTTGTTGAATCTCCGCAAGGAGAGAGGTGATTTGGGTGTGACCTCCATGACTTGGGAGGAATTTAAGGCGGCTTTTCTAAAGTACCATTGCCCACAAGCCGCGGTTGACAGAATGACTGAGGAGTTCCTCCTCATGAGGCAAACGACTGAATCGATTGATGAGTTAGCGGGGACTTTCTTTGATCGTGCCAAGTTCTGCCCGGATGTGGTGTCAACTGAGAAAGCCAAGATTGACAGGTTTTATGCTATGCTGACGGTGGAGTTCAGGGATAGCATATCTCCATCCTCATTTACCACACTTGTAGACTTGATAAACAGGTGTCGGGAAAGAGAGGTGGAGTTGAGGAGGCAAGAAGCTAGAGGCGAGAAGAGGAAGCGTGAAATCGTCGAACAAGTGGTGAAAAAGATAAAGGGCGGGAGTCCTAGCAAGAAGCCATTCAACAAGTTCTCTTCTCGGGCGTGCAAAAATTGTGGTAAAGAGCACTTCGGGGATTGTAAGAAAGGATCCTTGAATTGCTATAAATGTGGAAAGCCGGGACACATGGCTAATCAATGTACAAGCCAAATTCAGTTGTGTTATAACTGTTACAAACCTGGGCACAATAGGGTGGATTGTCCCGAGTTAAAGCAAGGTAGGAGCGACAAGAAGATAGAGATGCCAAGACCTAAGTGTAGAGCTTTCCACATCTCAGTGGAGGAAGCAAAGAATGACTCGGAAGTGGTGACAGGTACTTTCAAGATTAACTCTTTACCTGCACTAGTTCTTTTTGATTCGGGGGCTAGTCGTTCGTTTGTGTCTTTGAAATTTGTTAAGCATTCTTCGTTTCTAAGTAGCAAGTTAGATGAACCTTTGGAAATCGAGGCGGCCAATGATAAGAGCTTCCTGGTGTTTGATATTTTTAGAAATTGCGAGTTGAGAGCGGGGGGTGAAACATTTCTTATTGATTTGATCCCTATGACTATGGGGGATTTTGATGTTATTGTGGGGATGGATTGGTTGTCAAAGAATAAGGCGAGTATATTATGTGGACCAAAGGCGATCCAACTTGATTCCCCGTCGGGAGAGTCCATCTACATTGAAGGTGATAAGAAAGGTAAGGTGAGGTTGTGCTCCTTTGTGAAGGCAACCAAGTACATGGCGCGTGGGTGCAAGGCGTTCATGGCATGTGTTACGGATGTGGATGGAAAGGTAAAGGAGATTCACGACGTGCCGGTCGTGAATCAGTTTGCGGATGTGTTTCCTGACGAGTTACCGGGGGTTCCGCCTGATAGGGAGATTGAGTTTGGGATCGACTTGATGCCGGGTGCTAAACCGGTAGCTAAAGCGCCTTATAGATTGGCACCGCCAGAAATGAAAGAGTTGATGGAGCAATTGCAAGAATTGCTTGATAAAGGTTTCATACGCCCAAGTGTCTCACCTTGGGGTGCGCCCGTTCTCTTTGTTAAAAAGAAGGATGGGAGCATGAGGATGTGTATGGATTATCGGGAGTTGAATAAGTTGACTGTGAAGAATAGGTACCCTTTACCTCGGATTGACGACCTTTTTGATCAATTGCAAGGGGCGTCGTGGTTCTCTAAGATTGATTTGAAATCCGGGTACCATCAACTGAAAGTGAAAGAAGATGACATTCCTAAAACCGCTTTTCGCACTCGTTACGGTCACTATGAATTTACAGTTATGCCTTTCGGTTTAACCAACGCACCCGCGGTTTTCATGGATCTTATGAACCGGGTGTGTAGACCGTTCCTCGACCGCTCGGTCATTGTTTTCATTGACGATCTTCTCATCTATTCAAGGAGCGAAGGTGATCACGCTTGCCATTTGCGTGAAATTCTCGAAGTCTTGCAAAAGGAGAAACTTTATGCTAAATTCTCCAAGTGTGCCTTTTGGTTGCGCGAAATTCAATTCTTGGGTCATGTGATTAATGATAAAGGGATTACTGTCGACCCATCCAAGATAGTGGCGGTTAAAGATTGGTCTCCACCGAAGACGCCTTCGGAGATTAGAAGTTTCTTGGGGTTGGCGGGTTATTACCGGCGGTTTATTGAAAACTTCTCTCGGATTGCCTTACCGATGACGAAGTTGACCCGTAAAGAGACTAAGTTTGTTTGGGGTTCCGAGCAAGAATCTGCCTTTCAACTCTTGAAAGAAAAGTTGACAAAGGCGCCTGTTTTATCCTTGCCGGACGGGACCGAAGATTTTGTTGTGTATTCGGATGCCTCGCATTCGGGGTTGGGGTGTGTTTTGATGCAAAGGGGGAAAGTAATTGCCTACGCGTCTAGGCAATTGAAGATTCACGAGGTGAATTACCCTACCCATGATCTAGAGCTTGCGGCCGTGGTTTTCGCACTCAAGATTTGGAGGCATTATTTGTATGGGGTTAAGTGTACGATCTACACGGATCACAAAAGTCTCAAGTACTTCTTTGACCAAAAGGACCTTAACATGAGGCAAAGGCGGTGGCTTGAATTGGTCAAGGATTATGATTGTGACATACTTTATCATCCGGGTAAAGCGAATGTTGTGGCGGATGCGCTTAGTAGGAAGTCAAGTCATGCACCTATCAAGGTGAAGTCATTCAAAATGACAATTTCATCATCCCTAATTGATGAAATCCGGGAGGCTCAAGTGTTAGCACTTGGTGGTGACTTGAAGAAAGAGCGGATGGTTGCTTATGTTGATAAACTTGGTGAAAATAGCATGGGCTTGAAGACATGCTTTGGTAGGATTTGGATTCCTAGGTTGTCAAGTATTTTGACAACTATTTTAGATGAGGCGCATAAATCCAAATATTCTATCCATCCGGGGGCCACAAAGATGTTTTATGATTTGAGGTGTCATTTTTGGTGGCCGGGTATGAGGCGTGATGTTGTTAAGTATGTTGAGAGGTGTCTCACATGCTTAAGGGTGAAGGCGGAACACCAAAAGCCGTATGGAAAGCTCCAACCGCTTGAAATACCGCTTTGGAAATGGGAGAATATAGCTATGGATTTGATCACTAAACTACCAAAGACTCGAAAGGGTTATGATGCGATATGGGTAGTAGTGGATCGGTTGACGAAGAGTGCACATTTCCTACCTATAAAGGAAACATACTCTTCGGATAGATTGGCGGAAATATATGTGAAGGAAATTGTGTCACGTCATGGTGTGCCGGTGTCGATTATATCGGATCGTGATACGAGATTTACTTCTCGATTTTGGAAGAAATTCCATGAGGACATGGGTACGAGGTTGAACCTTAGCACCGCTTATCATCCACAAACGGATGGGCAAAGCGAGCGTACGATTCAAACGCTCGAGGATATGTTACGTGCGTGTGCTTTGGATTTTGGGGGTAGTTGGGATGACCATTTACCGTTGGCGGAATTTGCATACAACAATAGCTACCATTCTAGCATTGGTATGCCGCCTTTTGAGGCATTGTATGGGAGGAAATGTAGGACACCCGTGTGTTGGGGTGAAATCGGTCAACGGGAACTTGGTAGTAAGGATTTGGTTGATGTAACGAATGTTAGTATTGACCAAATTAAGGCTCGCTTAAAGGCAGCGCAAGATCGCCAGAAGTCCTATGCGGATAATAGGAGACGGGCGATTGAGTTTCAAGTGGGGGACTTTGTGCTTTTAAAGGTCTCTCCTTGGAAGGGGGTCATACGGTTTAGGAAACGGGGGAAGTTAAGCCCACGTTTCATTGGGCCGTTTAAGGTTGTTGCTAGAGTGGGTGCGGTAGCTTACCGTTTGGAGCTACCGGAGGAACTAAGTAGACTTCATAATACGTTTCATGTGTCCCATTTACGCAAGTGTTTAGCGGATGAGTCTACTTTTGTTCCATTGGATGATATTGAGGTGGATGAAAAGTTAAATTATGTTGAGGAACCGGTGGCAATCTTGGATAGGAAAGTGAAACAGTTACGCAATAAAGAGATTAGCCAAGTATTGGTTCGATGGAAGCATAGAAAGGGGGCGGAAATGACTTGGGAAACCGAGGAAGAGATGCTTAAATACTATCCGAACCTTTTTATGTGAAGTCGGGTTTCGGGGGCGAAACCCAAATAAGGGGAGGAGATTTGTAACGAACCAAAATCCGGGTCTCGTTATAAATAATTAATATTTCTAAATAAATATTATGTCGAAAATAATATTTTGAAATAAATTGAAACAAGCGGGTTTCAAGTTGGTAACGGGGGTTACACTAGTTTTTAACTAGTTATGGAGGATATGGGTGAATTGGAAGTGGAAGGACTAATGTTGTAATTATGCAAATCTGCCATATTTGACTCCTTAGAGTCAAAATTAGGCTCATTTGGCAAATTGGGTCGTTCATCTCAAGAGAGCTAAAAGGAGAAAACGAGTTTGAAGCCAATTTCGTGCATTTGAGCTTGATTTGAGAAGGTTTTGGCTTACTCATCACCTTCCTAACATCAAGTAAGTGCTAATCTTCCTCTTTGATTCACCAATGTTGTGTTCTTGGTGGGTTTTGGGTGAAACCCGAAATTTATGTTGCATGTGGTAAAATGGTGTTAGACTATTGATAATCTAGCTAAACTAAAGGTGTAGGAAGGTGAATAACACCATGGAACCCTTTGATTTTGATTTTTTGAAAGTTAGGGTTCATATGGAAGATATTGGGGGTTTTGATGAAAAATTGATAAATTGATGATGATTAAGTGTTATAGAGGTGTTAGACACTTAAACAAACCCCAAATGAACTTAAAGAAACTAGTTTGATGAAAAATTAGTGTCAAGGTATTGGAAAGAGAATTCAAGTGGTTGAGTTCTTGATTAAAGGGGGTGTTTGGTTATGGGGATAACCCAAACGGGTCAATTTGGGTTGGAAATGGGGAAATTGAGTTGTGGACTCAATTGTAATAGAATTTTGATGTATGTTAGATTACTAAACTAGGTGAATGTGTTTAGGTAATCTAATTGCAAAGCTAGAAGGAGGTGCGGGATCCTCTAACTCAAAAGGTAAGTGCTTTGCACTTACTTAGTAATGATAGGTGGTGGTGATGTTCATATTTGAATTTCATGTTGGTTATTCAAATATCTTATATGTGTTTATTGGTATGTGGATGAAATTAGTTATTAAACCTATATGGTGTGAAAAATTGACTTGTGTGGTAAAAGTCAAGTTTTGTATGCATAATGTAGTTGGCTATGTGGTATATGGTCAAACTAAAATGTAGAATATGTTGAATCGGTGTAAATGACTATGTGGTATATAGTTAAGCTAAAATGTGATATGTGATAAAGTATAGTAATTGACTTATGTGGTATATAAGTCAACCATTGTGGAATAATGGTGAAGTCGGTGTAAATTGACTTATGCGGAATATAAGTCTAACCATTGTGGAATAATGGTGAGATTGGTGTAATTGACTTATGTGGTATATAAGTCAAGCTATTGTGGAAAAATGGTGAATGTGGTGTAAGTGACTTATGTGGTATATAAGTCTAGTGTAAGGGGCCTTATTTGACCAAATGGGTGCAAATGGGTCAAATGGGTCAAATGGGTAAAAAGGGTGAAAGCAAGTTGTAAATACTTGTTTGTTTTGTTTATATCATTACTAATGGTGTTATATGTGGTGAATGTAGGAAAAACTCCGAAGTAGTCAAAGTCAAGTCCAAGGCGTTGGCGGATTCTCGTATGCAAAATTTATGTTTTTGATGAATTAGTAGAATTCCCCCTTTTTTGCTTGTAAATTGATAAACAAAACTTGTTTTTGGTGTGTGACCATGTTGATAAAGGTTTTGTGTCAATTTTTATGTTGTGGGAAAGTTGTTGTTAAGTGATTTGGTAAAAGATGGAAATTTTGGCTAAGTAGAAAAGCTGCTGAGAAAACTGAAACTTTCTGGAAATCTGGTCCCTCGCGGTACGCGAAGAACCTGAGAGGTTTCTCTCGCGGTACGCGAGAAACAAGTCTCTCGGATTGCTTTCCTGACGCCCCCTCGCGGTACGCGAGAGTTGTGAGTCTGGTCTCTCGCGGTACGCGAGGACGTAAAAAAAAAAAAAAAAAAAAAAAAAAAAAATTTCCTGGGTTTTTACTTATGCTTCCGCGTGTTTAAGAATGGTGTGTTACACGTATCATGTAATCTTACCCAAACATTGTGGAACTCTGATTGCACAATGGTGTAACATTTGAAGTCTAGACTTGCTACTCCTTCACACGTTTACTGCGGGTCTCACAAAAGAAAGAAGGCAGTTCAATCGGTGATTTCAGCAACAATTTGATGTTTATAAAAAGCGCGAAATGAATTGATTATTATCTCTGGGTGTCGCTGTCCATCTTTTAGCTGCATGTTAGATATATATACTATATAATAAATAAAGGTTTTGATGTGCCACTTGTCAATCTCTCATGCATGCTCAAGTTTTTTTCTCGCCAATCTCTCCTATTAATTATACAATTATTTTCTCTCTCTTATTAAATAATAATGACTTCTATAATTTTTTTATAAAATGTTTTTCATGAATATATAATATGTAAATCTTTATTACTAAGTGTGTGTATATATATATATATAACATTGTATTTATTTAACACGTGTAATACATCGGGTTTCTAAAGTTTAATATGAATTAATATTTATCAGTTACATAAAAAAAAGTTAATAGTCAGCTAAAAAAATATTTTAAAAATTAACTTAACATAATTTATAATTGTCATGTAAAATTTTATTCAACTCGTGTAATACACGGGTTTTTTAAAACATAATTTTTTTATTACTAAATATATAAAATTATATTTATTCAGTCCGTGTAATACACGGTATTTTAACCTTGTCTTACTATATAATAAAAGAAAATATTGGGGGACACGTGTCGTTTTGTGGTTAAGCCTCACCATAATTTTTCCGCATAAATCAATAACTTATTTTATCAATTATTAAATTAGTTAATTACAGTTAACTTTTTTAGTATCATATTGTTTACTAATTTTAAACTATTTCCTTTTTTAAATGATTAATTCAAATATTTTTCATAATTTATAAATATTTATATCATTCACTTTTCCTATATAATTTTCAATTGCTTATTTCTTTTTATTAATACAAGTTCTTTTTAACTTTAATTTTAATCATAATTAAACATTAATGCTTAATATTTTTTTAGGAGTCGTCAAGTTTATGTAACTTTGTGGGATGAATATGTTGAGCAGATGTTTGTTTATATTTCAAACAATCCAAATGATAACAAAATCGTTATCATTCTTCATTTTGTCAAAGTCAAGTTTTTTCACGGTACAATAGTTATGTTCTATTTTTATTACGGGTTGTTTCCTATTTTCTCTTTTTTTTGTCTTTCATACAATATGTATAATTTATAATTTGTTACTTTCTATTATTTTTTTTCACATTGTCCGTATGTTTTCAATTATTATAACGTTGCTAGACTTTTCATCAATGATACATTGCTAGAGTTTAAGAAAATGTTCATTTACTATCAATTTTTTTCATATTATTTGTGAGCATGCCAAGGTAGCTGATTTTTATTTTTTTAAAGTTTTTATTTTTAAGACACAAGTAAGTTGTATCCGACCCGTATTAGGAACAACGTGTTTCGACATGTCTTACCCATATTGCATTGACGGCTTTGTATGTTTGTTAATTTAGTTGAAATGACTTATTTATGAATGCATTATAACTTATTGAAATGTATCGACACTTGGTTTATTTAAATTTAATTTTTACAATCCGTAACCTAGTCGTTAATATAATGTTTTGTTGCCGTTTAAAAAGTAAAAGAAAATAAGACAAAAGTACAAAATGTCAAGGAGTGAGGGCGCTTCATCAATCCAAATCAAACACGTCAAAAATGGAGGGCAAAACAACCTACTTAACTGGTTTTCAATTATCATAGAGGAGGAAGAGGATCAAATCGTACTGAATACTGAAAAGGTGTGAGCTCCACAGCAATGGCGTGCGCGAGGTTTGCCACTCTAAAAGCTATTCATGGAACATCGACACACATGCATTCCCTCCGGCCTCGCATTCAAATTTCCGACAAAGTTAGGGCTTTTTCCGCCCTCATGTCACCGCCGTCTACAGCGGTCTTCTACGAGAATCACGGTCCTCCAGATACCGTCACCAAGTCGTATTCTCTTTCTCTCTCTCTCTATTTTCATATTGAAGCTCCAGTTAACATTTGTTTAACTTGTGTGCAGAATTGTCCAACTTCCGCCGGTTGAAATTAAAGCAAACGACGTGTGTGTTAAAATACTTGCTTCTCCCATTAATCCATCCGATATTAACAGAATTGAAGGTTTGGAACGAATCTGTTAGTCTGTTACAATAGGTTGTTAGGTTTATGAAATTAATTAATAATAACTATATATTGAGGTCTTATGGTACCAATTTGTAGGTGTCTACCCTGTGAGGCCACCGCTGCCTGCTGTTGGGGGATATGAGGGTGCTGGAGTAGTACACTCTGTAGGCTCAGCGACACGAGGTCTTTCCCCGGGCGATTTAGTCATGGTGTCTCCGCCATCCGCTGGTGAATTTCATTATCTTTAGTTTTGCTTGTAAAAGAATCCAATTTTGAACTTTTAGTTTTAGTTGATGATGATTGATTATTGGTACAAAACAATGTACATACAAATTATTTTGTTCGATTCGTATGATGCAATAATACATCATCATTCATAGTTGAAAACTTGAAATCAAATCTGAAAAGATGGAAACAACAGAAAGAGGTGAAAGGGACAAACCTGCAAGCATCTTTTAGACTATTACTGCAGTTAAGGACCTCAATGTAGTCATATCCGTGCTTTTGTCACCTATACGAAACCGCTTTCACCATCTGACTTTGTATGGAACTGATCGGGTAACTTTAGATGATAGTAACCAAGTTTCCCAAAAAGTTTTTTGTTCCTCTAAAGTCACTCGACTTTCATTAGGTGTTCCAGTCTTGTAATTTTGTTTTAAATGTTAATTTTCTTTTTAAAGCAAATGAGGCAAATGAAACATATATGAATCTTGTTTACTATGTAGTGATTATCTTTTTTTTCCAATCAAGATTCATATATGTTAGATTTGCCTCACTTAATTTTAAAAAAAATTTATAGAAGATTGGAACACCTAACGAAAGTTGAGCGACTTTAGAGGAACAAAAAAAACTTTCAGTGACTTCAGTGAGACACCTGGAAAACTTGTTTTCCTATTGTGAAGTTTTCCCAAAGGGATTATGCCTTTGATTATTGCCACATTCATGTTTATCTTCGCTTTCTACCATTATTCCCATTTGTAGTAACATACTAGTTTAGATCCCGTGTCTACACACGAGGTGAAATATATCAATACATAAAAATTTTAAATCTTTATGTATATATATTTAAATGTGTAAAAATTTATTACATATAGTAAGAATAGAAAACAAATTCAAAATATTTAAAAATTAATATATAATTGGGTTTCGAAAATACGTTAATTACTGTTTTTTTAATATAATTTGACTTTTATTTACTATTTGATTAAAAATAAAAGTTATATAATTAAATTTTAAAGTTTCTTATGATAAGAGATAATTTAAAATAAATGTGTTTTATTAGTATAATTAGTATTTTTTCTTTAAATATATATTATTATGAAAAGATAGAAGGGCATTAAATAGGAGAGAGATGCGGGGAAAAAAATGGTGACAATGAATATGGTGGCGACACGTGGCATGCAAAAACCTTTATTTATTATATAGTATAGATTTGTAGCACAAATAGCTTAGGTCATTCCATCCCAAACAAAACTTGTGACAGATGATGGATGCTTCTGTTACAATGGTGTTTTCATTTGAAATAGTCAAAATAAGGAGGGAAAATGAAGCCAAGGATAATATTAGATTCCCAATTTAAATTGCTAAAGCTTTTGGTCATAGTTATATAAATTTGAAAAGTTATTTTGGGCGCAAAAAAATTCTTCCTAGGTACATGGCAGACGCATGTTGTTAAAGATAAAATTTTCTGGCACAAACTTGATAAAGATACACCGGTGGAATATGCTGCCACAGTGACAATTAATCCTTTGACTGCTCTAAGGATGATAGAAGACTTTGTGGATCTCAAATCAGGTGCTAAAATGTCTGGTGATGTTAAATTTTCATGTTCTAGTATGCATTCACCTGGCGAATTTTGAGTCTGTAAATGAACAGGGGATGCAATCGTGCAAAATGGAGCAACCAGCATGGTTGGCCAATGCGTCATTCAGCTTGCTAAACTCCGTGGCATTCATACTGTTAATATTATAAGGGACAGGTCAATAAATAATATTTTGCATTTTGCATTTTGCATTATACCTACATTGGATTCAGTTCTTGGTTTAACCTAATTATGGAATCCGCTCACTTGTAGGCCCGGGTCAGATGAAGCAAAGGAGAAACTCAAGAAACTTGGTGCTGATGAAGTGTATACTGAGAGCCAACTCGATGTGAAAAAAGTGAAGAGTCTTTTGGTATGTTTTTATTTCAAACCAGTTGAAAATTGTAAGCCTACAGTTTCTTGTATTTTATTTGTATCACGCTTCTAAATCTTTTTTGTAGGGTAATGTACCAGAACCTGCTCTGGGGTTTAATTGTGTTGGTGGTAACGCTGCTTCTCTGGTTCTAAAATTCTTAAGGTGTGATTAAGTTTTATACATAATTATATCTCATTCATTATAATGTATTCCTTCAGTTAGATTACTAATAATGGTTTCAGGCAGGGTGGAACAATGGTGACTTATGGTGGTATGGCTAAGAAGCCTATAACTGTATCAACTTCATCCTTCATATTTAAAGTATGTAACCAGTTTATCGTCCATTCCCATCCTTATGGCATGCAAGATACCGCCTTTTGCTTATAAGTATATTATGATGATAATATAAAGATATTGAGGGGGATCATTTTATAGAACATCACGCCCTCTACCTGAAATTTAAGAAAGCTTTTGGCTTTTGGACTTGTCCTAAATGATAAGCCATTTTTATTTTTTTAATATACGGGTCGGGTTGACCTACAATCCCTTTTTCCAGTTTTATAAACAATTAAAGTATTATAAATGAATACATAAATTTAAAGATTTCTCATTTGGTGTGTTCGTGTTTATCCTTGTAATTCCTGTTCTTGCAGGAGCTTTCTTTAACAGGATTCTACTTGCAAAATTGGTTGAGTTTAGATAGAAATGAAGAGTGCAGAGAAATGTTAGATTACCTTTTGGGCTTGATTCGTCAAGGAAAACTGAAATACGAGTTAGTCACTTATTCGCGTATCTCATGTTCTCTGTTTATTTTTCCTCCTCTCAATATTAGAGAGCATTTATTAATAGTATTTTTACACGTTTTAGTTTCTTGAAAAATGACATCTCCAGGCTTCTAAAATCGATCTTTCACTTACCATTGCAGCATGGAGCTTGCGCCTTTCAGTGAATTTCACACAGCATTAGACAAGTCACTTGGAAAGCTTGGAAGCCAACCTAAGCAAGTCATCAAGTTCTAATACATCAGTTTCATGTATCCAGAACTTTATATCTTATCTTTAAAGTTTACAAAACAATAATAATGGGAAGAAGAAATTAGGCTCATTTCGTACGTTTAAGCCAATATAGTAACTCTTGGTAATCAAGAAGCAATCAGTTTTGCGGATATTGTAAATGAACTTTGAAGAGAAGAAACTATATTTGAGATTGAGATAGGTATCAAGTTCTTCTCCGCAGCAGATTTGAGCCGAATTAAGGCCAATTCGTGCTCTTTGATGGACTTTTCTATCTCCTAGTTGGTCTGATTTTAAGTTTTCATCATCACCAACGATTGCCGTCAATTACTTCAACAATTTCAAGATTCTGATGGGGATCAGAAGCTCTGATATCAATTATTAGCCATCAAAAGAAGTAAGAACTAGGGGAAGGAGATTTCGTACTATTCATAGCTAAAGATCGTTACAAATGACCTAATCTGGTATTTAGACCGCTCGCTAGTTGGTGGTTACATGTTACAAATAACTCCTCATAATTACACACAATACAGTCTAGTACCTGTAATCTATACATTTGATAATTTTAGTCCCCATACTACTTTCAAACATAGCAAAACATGAAACTATAACGTTGTTTGATTAAGGTTTCTTAACGACCGTCACTGACATCATTGTGGTGATTGAATGGGCCGTGAATATCCTGCCATCCAATCATGACGACATACAATATGTCGCTGGCTACAACAATAAAGTTTCTTGTGTTATTCTTAAATAAATAGAGTTATTCACACTTCTAGTTATTAAGACCCATATGTTGACACAACGGCCTGCGATATTCATGTCAATAAAAAGTTGTCTATATAACCTCAACCAATGAATGATCTTGTTACTAACTGAAGTTTTTTTAAATCAATTTTAAACAAGTTTACATATACTAATACTGGTTTGAGTGATTTTCTTTTTAGATAAAATGAAAAGGCATTGTAGAGATACCCTCCTAATCGGGCTAAGATTCAATCCATGAGAGCCCAATCTTAACAGACGCACTAGTGTTAGGCCTAGTAGCCTCCATATAAACATGGAGCTTCTCGATAGCATTAGGCAGGTTATTCTCCTCCCACTTTCCCTTTCTCTACGCTATCATGTATGATTATGAGTGTCGGAGTGCCCGTGAAGCAAATTCTATCGGGCCCTCTAATGAGCTCTTCATGTGGTTGCATGCAGTGAGCAATTAGATTGGGGGAGGAGGAAACAGACTTCACAGTGGATTTGAAATAAGTATGTTTTCTCTTTATTCGTGGAGCATTTATTCGAAGACCCAATTTCTTCAAGCATGTTATGTTTTTTTACGGTATTATCAGATTAACACAAAGAGATTCACTAATATAAGGTTTACAATAATAAATCTGAGTTAAATCAACATCAATAATAAAGTCATAACCGACAGGACCGGTCCCGAGAATCCTCAAAACGTTTTGGGCCCGGGACATGTAAAAAAAAACGGGCCCTATGATATAAACTCAATAAACATATATATAAAAAACATAATACGGGCTTATACATATAGATTTTTTTTTTAAATTAGTCTTATATATATATATATTTTTATTTATTTATTGGTTTTAAGTTTAAATCTATAAACAATTGGGCTTATATATATATTTAAAAAAAACATATTTCTAAGTGGGTTAATAAGATAAATGTATAATATAAGTTGGACCTTTTATAAATATATAAAATATATAAAAAGTATTAAAAACTACGGGCCCCTTAGAAGACCGGGCCCCGGACAAGGCCGCCCCTGATAACCGAGCCAACAAGTTACATAGTCACCTAAATAATATATCAATTAAAAAACAAAAAGAACTTAAAGATATTATTCTTTATAGTTTCGTATTTATATTTTAATGATTACAGTCACAATCATGAGACTACAATATAAGTCGCATACTTGAACGTCAACGAGCTTAAAGCTTTGTTACCCTCTGCTGCATCTGGTCCTACTTAATCAATCACGTGCCGCCACGTAAACATTGTTGGCGGTGGTGGGTGCAGAGCCGTCACTTTCTTTCTTGATGAAGCCCAGAAAATCACCGGTTCTGTTGGCTGCAGACACCACCGTATCTGCAAGCCCTTCAAAAATGCGAGCTTTAATCTCTCCCCTTTTGGGTGTGTGGCTCTTCATTTGTGAATGTGGTCTCCATGCAACTCGAATGGTGTCTTAAATAGAGAACATTGAGGGGTTGAAATTTGTATATTTTATATTCTTGAGGGCACGAGTCAAGAGTTTCATTACTTGCTCTAGAAGTCTGTCCAAGTGAATCTACCTCTAAGTGACTCACCTATATGTTACGTAAAGATTTGCTAAAAACTTCGGCATCACTATCACAATCATTAGCTTGGCCTAGTGACAAATGTGTATATCTAAGACTTTATTAAAATAGGGAGGTCTTGGGTTCAAGTCTCATTTGTGACAAAAAAAGGGATCCAGGCTAGGCCAGGGGCGGCTCAATCATTTTGGTGGCCTAAAGCGAACTAAAAATAGGGCTTTACTTGCTTTACCCAAAAGGCGCCCTTGGGCTAGGCCAATGTGTGAGTTTACTCCTGAGGGAGGTGGAGATGATCGGGTGGGTCAGTAACCCGTCAGTGATCCAAATGTATAAATAATAGCCAAAGAGTTTGTGGTGTAGTGGTTGAGGTGAGACCTGAAGTCCCAAGGGACCCGGGTTCAATCCCTACCACCACCATTAATTTCTGAGGCATGCAAATGAAACCTAGTTCTTAGGCTGATGCACCAGGGTTTTACCCACGCCGATCCAGGGTTCGAGCCTCGGCTCTCCCTCAAGCCCGGAAGGGGCCGTATTGGGTGGGATTTTTCCTTGGATGCTCTCCAACTCTGACGTCAAGTGGGCCCGGTTAAGACAACATATTAGTCGGAGTTGGACGAGGCTCTCCCATGTGACGGGGGGTGCGACGTCACAACATTCAATGTTCGCCGTTCAAAAAAAATAAATAAATAAATATTCAATAAATAATAAACAAGAAGTGAAAGTGTTAAACGAGTTGAGCTCGAGCCTAGACGATCTCGACTCCCTTGGCTTATTTACACCCGTAATCTTACCTAAATACTTGTATGTTTATATCCGATCGGACCAGTTGAACCATTGAGTCGGTAAAAAGGTCTCGTCTGGATTGTGAAACATTGTGTTTATTCCGTCTTAAGAAACAGCTTGAGGAGTTGGTCATCATCAAAGAAAGATCATGGCTTAAACTCATCGAGATTAAACTCTAGATAAAATTATATATGCAACATGAAAGATCATAACTTTATTATCCATATTTGTGCACGTGGTTTAGTCGGTTTTAACAGTTTCATTCAAAAAAAATATTTTTCTCTTATGTGTTCTCGTGCTTAACTCCATCTAATAAAACTTGTCATTTTCATCCAATCAGTTAACTTTATCTATATTTTGACGTTAAATGAGGTATATTTAGCTTTTTTATATTCATTTATTTTATCAATATTTTAAACCCTTAATTATTCTCCTCGTCCCCTTAAATCGTATTAACCCGACCTAATTACCCTATTATAATCTTGCATATGGTCATCAGCTTCTTAATCCCGATCGTCCATGTGACCATTATCTTCTTGAATTACGATGGTCCATGTGCTATTATCTTCTTGAATTACCACAGTGACGATAGTAATTCAAGAAGATGATAGTCACATAGACGATTGTAATATGGTAATTAGGGTTAATACGGTTTACGGGGATTAGGGAAATAATTAAAGGTTTAAAACATTGATAAAATAAAGAAATATATAAAAAAAATACCATTCATTTAACGTTAAAATATGTATAGAGTTAACTGATTGAATGAAAATAACAAATTTTATAAACACGAGAATACACAAGAGAAAAATAAATTTTTTGAATAAAAATAATAAAAATGATTAAACAATATGAACGAAAATAATAGTTACTCTATTATTTATTTAAACTTTGAATCCTTCATATATTTTTAGTATAAATAACTTTTGTTATAAACTATAACAAATATAAACAGATTTAAACCTATGAATACGATTCCCTAAATCTCGATTTGATCTTATGAAAATATAGTTCCGAAATGAGATCTCAATTATGACTTTTTTTTTTCGAAAGGCTGAATTTTAATAGAAACAGGGGAGCCCCCACCACAAAAAACAATAAAACTTAATACATAATTATACTAGACTGAAGCTAATCCAGTTTTTTTAAGAAAGATTTTGAATGTTTGAGCGATTTTGAATACATAAAAATCTTAAAATTTCAGTCTAGTGTAATTATGTAATAAGTTTTATTGTTTTTTTTTTGTTGTAATAATTATTACTACTTTTGGTATGTATTATCTTCTACTTGTCTTAAGTAGCTTTTTTTTTAGTAAATAGGAAAACACTAATAAAAAATTAAAAATCATAATCT
The DNA here is from genome assembly GCA_023525975.1 of Smallanthus sonchifolius. Lineage (NCBI taxonomy): Eukaryota > Viridiplantae > Streptophyta > Magnoliopsida > Asterales > Asteraceae > Smallanthus > Smallanthus sonchifolius. The sequence goes on along the minus strand of CM042027.1, from coordinate 12,686,820 downwards.
ATTTTACTAATTAATTAATTGTATAAAATGTCATTGCTGACTTCATCATGCCAAAATGACCGTGACCGGCGAAATGACCTATTTGGGGACTAGATCAAAATCGAGAAGGAGACCAATCCTAGTTTTATAGTGAAATTATTTATTGTGAATATTCGTTTTTTATTAGCCTTCTATTCATGTCTATATCATATACAAAGTTTCTTATTATCAGTCAAGAAATAGTGATTATAGTATAACAATTATAAGATATCATAAAATAGTCAATGTGATACTAGCCTAGTTGATAATATTTTTAAAACCCGACCGAAAGCGAACCGGCTGCTTTAAATGTCCATTGGTGGAACCGGTCGGACCGGACTTAAAAACCAGGTGACGTCATAAATAATAAAAATGTTAAAAATATGTCTATACAAAATATAAAACAATTTTTATTTTAATGTGAATTTATAAATTTAATGTCATATGAAGGTTTTAACAAATAATATATGTAACTTGTAATACTAAACTAATAAGAAAATAATATTTTGAAGGAAAAAAATTGATATCCGGTCCTACCCCCAGTCTAGTTCACCGGTCCGACCAGTGATCGGCTGGTTTATATGAAAGCGGTTCAACTATAAACAATCGGACATGTTATATGCCCGTTCCCGGACAGACCTGCTGGTCCGGTTCTGAATACACTACTACTTGTTATAGGTTCTTGCCTCTTACATTGGAGGTTCTGGATTCAAACTCAGGTATGAGTGAATTATTTGATGTAATTTAGGAGTAAGAGTATCATAGTTGAACCGTTAAAAAATATCATAATAATAAAAGTTTTTATTGTTTTTTAACTCTTAATTTTTTTATTTTTATAACATGTGTAGGATTGTTTTAGTTTGAAATTGCCTCGACAATGTCTCAAAAACGTGTACTATTATTTACTTGCAAATTAAAGTATTTCAGGGTACTGCATGTCTTTAATCGGATAATTATAAGGCAAATAAAAAACGCGTATATTTTCTGGTCAGTAAAACGTAATAGAAAATGTGTACGAAATCATACCAAAAACCGTCTTTATATAGTCAGGGAACCATCACAACGTTTAAGTTAAAACGTCACAACTGTTCGTGAAAGATATGTTAGCTCACTGTTGTAACTTTTAACAGTTATTCAGTTAAACCAGTAGTAACTTCTATCAACATGAACTCCTTTAGTAGTAACTTAGTTACTATTGATGATTTTGTCAACAATAACTCGGTTACTACAGATCTCCAAGTTGTTGATGACCAATTACTATAACACCTGATTTTAAGGGCGTTAATTTTTAATTAATTAATCAGTATGACTTGGTGTGTGTTTCATATGTGATTGTGTGTATATGTATGCATATGTGTGTCTCGTGGGTATATGTATAGTCTCAATATGCATATAGGGGTGAGTTCATTAGAAAACTCATTTTTAAGAGAAAACCAAAAAACTGTTACTGCATATGTGTAGTACACTAAAAAACCCAACCCACCCTCAAAAACCTAACCCCCCACCCCACCCCCACCCACCCCCTCACCCACCCCCCAAAAACCTAAACCCCCCACCCCACCCCACCCCACCCCTCCAAAAACCTAAATTAAAACCAAAAATCCTAACCCACCCTCAAAAACCTAAACCCCCCACGCCACCCCTCCAAAAACTTAAATTAATCCCAAAAAACTAAACCAAAAATCCTAACCTACCCTCAAAAACCTAAACCCCCCACCCCAACCCCACCCAAAAACCTAACCCTACCCCTCAAAAAACCTAACATTAAAGCTAAACTAAACCCAAAAACTAAACCCACTACTTTTCAAGTATGTTTGTTTTTTGAACGAGGACGACGTGGGAAACAAGGGCTCCGAAGCAGTTTTTTAAGTTTTGATTTATTTTTTGAGTTTTTTATTATTATTTTTTTACCTTAAATAAGTAGTTTTTTTATTTTCTCATGAATATTAAGTTTTCTTATGATCCTTCACCTATACATATAATACATATATATATAGGGAGGGTTAATGAGAAAACCATATAATTAGGCGAAAACGAGAAAACCACTAAGAAAATCAATTTTAACCAATTATATAATAAAAAAAAAATTTATTTTGATTTATTTATTTTTAAGAGTATCAAGGTAATATTATACATTTTTACAAAAAAAATCATTTTAAGTTTTGGCTTACGTATACGTAACACGTGTTACGTATACTTAAACAGAAAACAAAAAAATTGTTGGTACGTATACGTAAAATGACTTTTTGATAAATCGTGTAATATTATATTAATATACTTAGATATAAAAAAATTAAAAAATTTATAAGTTATTTGATGGCTATTGACAGTTTTCTCGGTTTTCGTCTAACTATGTAGTTATCATTCCCCTACATATGTATATAATGTGTGTTAGTACAAAGTCGAGCCAAAACAGAATTCGGATTGATGTATTAATATATATATATATATATAGGGGAAGGTTCCGCTAAGAAGTGGTTTTTCGCTAAGAAGTGAGTCAAACGAACTCCGATTGAGCTCATTCAAGCGGCGTTGTAACCGTCTCATCGAACTCTAATCCGGACCCAAAAACCTAAACCCCCCTCCACCCGCACCCCCAAAAACCTAAACCCCCCCTCCAACCCCACCCCGAAAAGCCTAAAACCCCCACCCCCCCCCAAAAAAAAACCCACCCCCCCCCCCCAAAAAAAACCTAAACCCCCACCCCCCGCCCCCCAAAAAAAACCTAAACCCTAAAATCTAAACCCTAAGGCTAAACCATAAGGCTAAAATCATAAAATTCAACGCTAAGATCTAAACCCTAAAAGCTAAGATGGTAGAGTTCGACGATACGGTTCCAACGCCGCTGGAATGAGCTCAATCCGAGTTCGTTTGATATCGTTTCTTAATGTTTTTGTCACTTCTTAGATTTCTTAGCCGAAAACAACTTCTTATTTGATTCTCCCCCTATATATATATTTCCCTGACCGATTACGATAAAGAAACAGATTTACATAAGCTTCTTGTACAGAGTTCTCTTCTCTTCTTGGCGGAAAAAGGAACCCCTCATCTGGTAGCGAAGACTCCCATTTATACTTGATTATGTGGTAGTGAGACCCCCTATCAAGGGCCAATATGTCATGCCCTTTCTGCGCCATCTTCTGATTGGTTCACTCTCCTTCTAGAGGGTCCCACCTTCCACGCACCCTAACCGTTTTGACAGCGACTTAAATAGGATATGGGTCGCGTGCATGGGGTTCACACTGGGTCCTTACGCTTATACCTCTTCAGTGGTGAAGGCTAGCGGCAGAAGTAAGGTGTTGGTGTTCTCGGGTGGATCAAGTTGAGGAGGAAGAATGTGTGTGTGTGTGAGAGAGAGAGAGACCAACGAAGCCAAGGGTTGTGGTGTGTGTGCATGCATGGTGGTTAGAATCAGAGTCAAGAGGTTTTCCAGGAAGTGTGTGGTGGTTCTAGGCGGGTCACGGTGGTGGTGTGCGGTTAGAGAAAGAGAGTAGAGTGAGGAAATGTGGTAAGGAACCAATTACGGTTTATGTGTGTGCAAGTTCGAGGGTTGTTGGGCGAACAAGGTTGCTAGTGTGGTGGTGGTTCAGGGGGACAACAACTGAACCAAGGTGGTGGCCGACGTCGGTTAGCGATGACGTACGAAGGCGGTTTGACGGTTTGACTTAAACGGGGTCAAACAAGCGTGTTGAACATGAATATACAAAATAAAAGATCCTCTTATGATTCCTCAAAGAGAACAAAAATATCACAACTTTTTGAAAAACTTTTTGTAGAACATGAAGTTCCTTTATGAAAAAAAATCTTTTGCAAATATCTATACTATCTAATAAATAAAGTTTTTTAATGATACGAAAATCGTTTTCATATTCATTCTCATTATTTTTTTCCCCGTTTCTCTCTCAAGTTAAATACATTTATATCTTTTAATAATAATATATTTAAAAAAATAGTAGTTATACTAAGAAAACACATTTATTTTAAATTATCCCTTATTATCAAAAACTTTGAAATCTAATTATGTAAGTTTTATTTTCAATAAAATTGTAAATGAAAGTCGAATTATATTAAATAGTAATTAACGTATTTTCAAAACCCCATTATATATTGGTTTTTACTTATTTTGAATTTTGTTTTATATCCTTAATTTGTAATACATTTTTATACCTGTAAAATATATACATATAAATTTAAAAAATTTATATATAAATATTTTTTATCCCGTATGTATTACACGGTTCTAAACTAGTTTAAAGAATACATGATTTGAAAAGTGTACTTTAAAGTTTACACACACATAAACACTGGCAAAAGGATTGGACTCCAGAATATAATATGGGTCTGGGCAAATAAAGATACTTTTTTTTATATATGTCAGCCCAGAAGAACTGGGCTTTAACAATAGCATCATGAGCTAAACTCATCTATTGTGTTATTAAAATAAGTTTTTTAATTTATGGATGAAATTCAAAATTCAGACAGTTACTTAACTCTAGCTGGATTGGAGGCTCAACTTTACATCAGACATATAACTCAATACATGGGCCCAAATCTAAAGGTCGTTATATAACTTTGGTCATTCGACCCGAATATAAGTACTATACATACAATTTTAAACGTTGGTGAAATTTGAGATGAACAATTTTGTCTTCTTCTGTAATTTACATTTTGACCCTGAACTTTAATACGTTTATTTTTTTTTGTTTTTCTAACCAATTTTTATTATTACTTCTGACCGCCTCTGAATTTTAATAAAGTTATTTTTTTAATGTATTTTTACTTTTTTTCTTAGATTTTTTAATTTTCTTTTACTTTTCTTTGCATTTTACTTTATTTTAGTTTATGTTTCCCGTGTTTTGACGTACATTTTTTCACGGTGTGAGTATTAATATACCGTTGCGTCTACCTTATTTTTTTCTACGTTTAGAACCCACAACAGAGCGCATACACTAGTTGTATACATCACTCATATTAGTTCATTTGCAGACCTAATGAAAAGGAGCTGATATAAGAGTGAACTCATACTTGGACCAGTTAGACATACGCAAACGGGGTAGAAAATGGCTCAACTTAAAAAGGACATAACTTGGTCTAGGTCTGGAGTTACGTGCCCAAAAGTAATGGACAAAAAACGTCTCAACGAGTCAGATCATGTGACAAACAGCCATAGACAGTTTCTCTCAATTGCCCTCCATCGTTTGGAGCCTCAATTTTGATACACACGATTTTTCCCTAATTTACACAATGTTTGATTTATTTACTTTTCTTTGTAAAAACGTGTAAATATTTGACTTAAATAATTTGGGTGTTTATTTAGGAAGTCGATTTCAATACTAGGCAGTCAATTTTAGTTTTTTTTTAATTTGACCCGACCTACCATATTTAGATTCACTCGATAAAAAGAGGCTTGATGTGGTTTGAGTATCTATATAATATATATCTATACTATCTAATAAATACAGGTTTTTTCATGACACGTGTCACATCTATATTAATTCTTTTTTATTTTTTTCTCGTATCTCTATCTCTCTTATTAAATACACCTCTGTCTTTTAGTAATAATATTTTTTTAAAGAATATATTAATTATACTAATAAAATACATTTATTTTAAATTATCCTTATTATAAGAAACTTTGAAATCTAATTATGGAACTTTTATTTTCAATCAAATAGTAAATAAAAGTCAAATTACATTAAATAGTAACTAACGTATTTTTGAAACCCAATTATATATTAATTTTAACATATTTTGATTTTTGTTTTCTATTCTTATTATAAGTAATACATTTTACACCTCTAAAATATATACATTAAGATTTAAGAATTTTAGGTATTGATATTTTTCACACTATGTATATATTACACAGGTTCTATGCTAGTTCATTAATATATCAAATATTCATCAAAGAAAATTTCCTTTTTTATTTGTATAGACTTGGTATCTCTTCTAAATTGAGGTAAGAACTAATATGTGGACTAAAAATGAAGTCCTTGTTGTGAACCAACTATTCACTTTCATATCTAGTTTAGTTTTGTTTTAATTTAAAATGAAGATGCAAGTTGGTCTTGTCTAGCTGCTGTTAATGGTCCCAAATCTTTTCATGTGACCCCTTTCTTGCTTATTACTCATGTGCAACACCTTCATTCGTAGTAGTTTCTCTTGCAATGATAGTTGCATTTAGACCAGATGTGTTGAAACATGAACCATTTATAATTGATTTGGGAATTATATGATCGACGTAAGACATAAGTTGCAATTAGAGATAGTTGGTTATAAGTTTATAATAATCAGGACCACTACTAAGTATCTAGGCCCGTTTATCCGGTTGGTCGAGCCCGTATAGTAACATAATCTATTATCACTACATGTCACATGAAGATATTTTCAGGTCATCTCGTTTTGAACAAAAACTGTTATATTTAAAAGTTGTTTACAAATAAAATATCATTTTTAAGGCAACTTTTTTAAACACCCTTATTCCCTTCGGGAGCAGTTCGGGTGTTCTGTGAGTCATGCATGTCTTTTTCTATAGGTTGTAAACGCATGGACTCAAACTCGTGACCTTAAAAAAACTACTATATGAAAAAACTCTTTAACCATCATGACAGAACTAAAAATAAAAATTTTAAGTTTGTATTTTGTTGTAATAACAGAAAAACTATGAAGTCAACTAGTTGAAGTGAGGGTTGATCTTGAAAAAAAAACTGATTATACTTGTAACACACGTTATGATATCAATCATGGATGACGGATCTTGAATCTTGATCCTAGTTTCAATGTCTTTTAAAAATATTAAATATATAATTGAAAGTCTATCCTAGTGGTTAGTGGATAGTGATGGGACCCACTTGGGTTCAGAAAAATATCTTAGTACATGATAAGTACTCACACCGCCAAGATTCAAGACAACTTGTGTCTTAACTTATTCTTTGTTGCAACCAATGGACAACGTTGTTATTATTAACTGTTTTCAACTGTCTTCGTGCCTCTTCCCTAGGAAACTTTAAGATCTCCTTCCAATCTTAATAAGGGGGTGTTGGGGGCGGGATACCCACATCTAATCAAGTAGAGGAAATGACAATCGAGTAAAGGGGAACACCGCCCCTATTGATTCGAGTTGGGCCGGGTAAAGGAAATCGAGTAGGTTGAACGAGTTAATTTACTCGGTTTACGTTGCAATCGAGCCGTTGGTTTCTAGCCGTTGGTGGGGGTGGGGGTGGGTTGGGTGCTTTTAAAAAAAAATACTAATTTTTTACCTATATATACCCACATTTCACACACATATATTTTTACCTATCATCTATATATCTTTCATCTCATCTATATAATTTTACACTCTACAAAAAATGGAAGGGCCATCCAAAAAATCAACAAAGCCTAGAAAATTTAGGCCAAAAGTTCAATCTCAACCGCGACCCGAACGAACCCAAGCCGCTCCCCAACGAACCCAACCACCTCCTCAACGACCACAACCACCTCCTCAACCAATTCCAAGCTATTTCCCGCGATTGAGTTGATGCTTGAAAAACAAAAGGATCGTGACATCAAAACATTCACCGAATCGCATGATCATCTCGTAGACCCGTACTTGTCGATCGTATTGCAACGTAAACGTGAAATTGCCGCAAAGTATGGATGACAATGCAACTTTTAGATTTTAAAATTTTATTATCTAGCTTTTATTTATTTTGTAGGTTTTTTTTATTTTTAATTGTATTATGTTAATTTTTATTTTAATGAAATTGTCTTTTTTTAAAATTAAATGTTTATTTAAAAAAAAAGTTGGTGAGTAAATGAGTAAATGAGTAGGGTGTTTCCAATTAAATCTGAGTAAATGAGTAGTTTTGAGGTGACAGAATTCTATTGGCCAGTTTTGGTGAGTAAATGAGTATTGGGGTTAATGACCCCCAACACCCTGATAATAAAAACAACTCATAAGTAATCAAGTCTTTTAACAAAAAAAAGCATTGCTTCTTTTGTTTCTTTTCTTTCCCAATAGTCTATCAATAGCATGCTGTTTTTGACAGATAAGTTCACATTCCACCAACCATAAAGGCTTTACATACTAATTTGATACCAAAGGGTTTTGACATAGCAGTATCAAGGTGTGTAAACTGTTTTTCTATAAGTGAATGAGTGTTCAATTACTATGTTAGACAAAAATAATGTATATTTAAAATTAGGAACAAAGGGTGTGAGAATTGGCTGTTCTAAAATGAAACAAGATCTTCTGTATGTAGAAATAGCATAACTCGGTCTTGATTAGATGCCCTTGTCTAGTCAGATTTGCCATCTTCTTACGGTCAAGTGAGGCTCTCTAAACATACATATTCACCTCTTTTGCACCCATAAGATCAATATATGCTACACGAAAGACGAATTGATTATCCATCTATTCTTAACTTTACAATTTATAACATTTTTTAGAGCGTATAGGTGGGAGGACACATTCCCTAATGTGAGCCCATGACTGGACCCAATGTCCACCAAAATCTTGTGCCATAACCATTAGATTTCTAACGAACAAACTGATAAAAGATATACCAAGCTCATCAATAGCCTAAGTGGTACTAATAATACCATCCCAAACTTCCTTCTTCAAACCGCCAACCCATAATTAAAAGTTGTTATCGTTGCCACAAAGGTTTTTGAATTTGATGAATTTCTTCCAAGCAGCCTTTTTTTAGTTAAAGAAAATGTCGTTTTCATTTGTTTTATCTATGAGTCCAAGGGCATTAGGTTTTTTGGAATTCAATAGAATCAGAATACGAATTTCATTCATATGATCAGAGAATGAAGTGAATTAAAATTTGCATGATTATCGATGTTGCCACCCACCACTGTCACTTTCCAACATCTTTGACGAAGTTACTGAACATGATTATTTGTTACCAAAATATATCACAAATTTCGATTCCTTTAACACATTTCAATTTATTGGACAAAATTCAATTCCAATTCCTTTAAAAAAAAATTGTGAACCAAACGCAAGGCTCCTAGCCCGAATAGAACTAAGAGATGCCCTTTAGAGCCCTCCTAAATCCCATAAAAGATAGCACTTTACATTTGAATATTTTCAAACATTTAAATCACTTATTATGCAGACCAAAAGATGAATAGTTAATAAAAGGAGAAACTCTGTTAAGAACCGTCTGCGTAAGCAAAAGGCCACCAATATATTTGATTACTCCTTTGTTAATGTATCATTTATTTTAGTTCAACAATTACGGCGTTTAAGAAATAGTTTAAAATTTAGGTGTTATAACGACCATAATGCAGATTTATCTATCAAAGCACTTCTTACCTTCACAGCTAAAAAGTTGATTCATGACATTAAGTTGTGTCGACTTTACGAACCGAATAGGAGAATATACTTGTTACACTATTTTTTTCTTAATATTTATATTGATCGGCGATAGTCATCCAAAATGTTTACCAATTATAGGTTTGAACCAGGGTATCCTGAGAGACCTTTCAAACGCCTTACCACCAGACCATCGAGTAATAATCTTTTAAATAATGGTTTTCTAAACACATACCTCATGAATAATAAAATTTTATGTATTTTTTTTTCTTTTTTTCTCTCCATGTTATTTTATAACACAATTATATGGTAGTTTAAACAACAATTGACAAATGAAGACCGAGTTTCTTGTTTTTATATGATAATTGGCCTTGACAAATTTTCAATTTAGAACACAAACAGAACGATAGTTGTACTTTGAATACTTGTAGCCGAAATCCACATCACAACACATGTACAAATATTATACGGTCAACAAACGTGCTATTATGTTAAAGGAAAAACACATGTGTTAGTTATTTATAAATTATAAATATAAAATAAATCCGCAAGCCCAAAAGACTACAAAAACTCGTTACGTGTCTTCTAACAATTTAGATATACCAAGCTTGAGAAAATTAAAGTTTAGATCTTAGAAATTTGTTCAAGTTGTTCTCTTTTCATTAAAACTTGATAAGTTATATTTACGGGAAAGAAATCCTAATTATTTACAAAATAGATTATTTAAAAAAGATCCAAGTAATGAAGAACAAGAAATTTCACACAATACTCCATGTAAATTATACACTTTTGACACCACCTCCAAGTCTCCAACGCCCGTTTGTGCGTATGAATGCCATTGGAGGGAAAATTTGTGGTGTCGTTCGTCCTTAACTCGGATGAGTAAAACTGAGTGGTCGGGGTGGGGCCAAGGTTTGCCACGGTAATACACACACCAATGGTCTTGATGGATATCTTCCTCACATCTTAAAGCTGTTGAAAACAGCAATAACAACAACTGTACCCAGTAAAATATCACTCATATCAAAGCTATTGATAGAGCATAGGGAGTGTGGAATGTAGGCAAGTCTTAGCTCTATCCCTGGAGAAAGAGATGCCGCTTCCAGAGAGACCCGCGGCTCCAAAACAAACCACAAACAAACAAAGGATACTATATATATATATATATATATATATATATATATATATATATATATATATATATATAAATTGCAAGTTATCGCTAACAACAAAAATGGCGCAAAGATGAGTAGTACAAAGAGACAAAGAAATAAAATAAGACGATAACATAACTATAGTAACATAGTAGCGTGCAATCCCACCCCTTTAAAGCACATAGATCTAGCCCCCTAAGGAAAATCTAAGCTACATCTATCATCTTCCCTAAAAGTCTTTGACTGCGTATCCATTGACTCTTATCTTGGACCATGTCCTCTGAGAGGTGAAGAATGGCAAAACAATGACGTCATCGTTGAATGAAAAGAAATATGTGAAACGACATTGTGGACCTTAGGCGACGAGGTTCTATATGTAAAGGCATATATACATATACTTGTCGTTTCAAGTTTTAGAAATAACTAGAAGTCCATGCAGGTAGAAACATACTATATGCAAGGAGATCATTCGGGTGTTGAAAGGACCGTTCACAATTTGCGGTCTCATTCGCACACGATCAAAGCAGGTGAATATGATCAACGACGTCTATTTGCGGATAAAATCACAAAGAAGAAGTGGTTGATCTAATGGCCAAGTTATAACATTTGTTAGGGGGGACTATGGAATATTGGAATCCCTAATGATGGAGTAAATGTTGCAGCACTACTGCTTTCGACCTGAACGATGATAATCCTCTATCGACCGAGGACTATGGAATCCCTAGTGATGAAGTAAATGTTGCAGCGCTAACCGGTTCAATGGGGAAGGAGCAAGGCTAAAGAAAAGACGAAGGCGAAAGGGGAATCATCTCTTGTAAAAAGTAAATCCAAGCTTATTGTGGAATTAACCAACTCATTAAGACAAAAATCAATAGTAAACAGATATTTCGCAAATCACATGAAAAATGACCTCGAAAAAGAAAAAAAATTACTCTCCGTCCATACAAACAAAAAGGATTTTATTAGTCACAATCGACCAACAAATATGCCCTACAGACAAAGCAATTCATGTTTAGTTTATGTTTGTAGTTTTTAATTTATGTAATGTTTCTCCTCAATTTTAGAAAAATTAAATATTTTTTAATATAAATTATAAATATATTTCTTTAAAAAATAAAATTAAAAACAAAAATTGGTATTGTTTTAAGACCGGCAAATTGTTCAGTCGGTCACCGAAGCATGAGTAGTTGTTCACCCTTAAATTGGGACTGCATGTTCCCCTATCTACACGTCCCATCTCTCTCTCTCTCTCTCTCTCTCCCAACCATCCTCAATGGATTCAACCCCTCGCCAATGATTCGCATTCATTTCTCCGGCCACCTTCCGGCAACAATTTCTCTCATATTCACCTCCGATTCTTTCTCACCACCACATCACACCTAATCAATCTTCGCAAACTCTACAAATGCTGGATCTCAATCTGACCTTCGTTCACGACGACATGAGGACAGCTGTCCGAGGTGAACTGGAGGAGTCCGGCACTTCAAATTCATCGCTTGTGAATGCAGAAGGTTGCAGTTCCAGTAATGTTGGCGACGACGGCGACAACTTCCATTGCTTCGATTTTGACATCTTAAAGGTCGGAGATACTGTCGGTATGAGCAGCAATAGCAACGATGAGGATCGGACGAGTCAGTCTCAGGCCCCAACCCGGTCCGAGTGGACCGAGTTCGTGACTCGGACAACTCAGACAACTCGGTCACTTTTTCCGACGAGACATGAAGAAGGAAGGCTTAATCCAGAACATCAGGTGAACTCCTTGTTGCTATTCCCTAACAGTAACGAATCGGAAGAGATGAGATTAGTACATGTACAACAAAATAAGCTGACAGTACAGCAAAATCAAATTGGGAAAAAGAGTAGGAGAGGACCTAGGTCTAGAAGCTCACAGTACAGAGGAGTTACCTTCTATAGAAGGACTGGTAGATGGGAGTCTCATATCTGGTTAGCTTCTGCATTTGATTTTTGCTCAATTTTATTCAATTTTGTTGATATTTGTGTACCTAATTTCATTATTATGACTGTAATTTTGTGTTTGATGTAGGGATTGTGGAAAACAAGTCTATTTAGGTATGGATATGTCTAATTGATTGATATCAAGTACATTGCTTTGTTCTTGTATCAAATTTCTGATTGTAGTGATGAATTATTTGATAATCAACTTTAGGTGGATTTGACACTGCTCATGCTGCAGCTAGGTATATATCTGAGTCTGATGTTAATTTTCTTATCTTTTTTGTAACTTCATATACTATTTGAGGTTAGAATTCGAGTTTGATTGTGATATCCAGAGCGTATGATCGAGCGGCTATCAAGTTTCGAGGTGTTGATGCTGACATTAATTTCAATATCAGTGATTATGAGGAGGATATGAATCAGGTTTGGATTCAAAGTGATAAGCTAGCGAATTTGAATCAAGCTATTGGTTTTTCACTTTGTTGTTGCTTTGTTGTAGCAGATTAAGAGTCTTTCTAAAGAAGATTTTGTGCACTTACTACGCCGCCATAGCGGTGGGTTTTCGAGGGGGGGCTCAAAGTATAGAGGTGTCGTGATGAACAATTGTGGCATGTGGGAAGCGCGAACGGGTCAGGTTCTTGGAAAGATGTGAGAAACTAGTACTTGATAGAATTAGGTTTTAGATTATGCATTGTTTTTAGGATATGTAGCTAATAACTATAGGAAATCAAATGAATGTGTTGCCTCTGATGATGATGATCATGAATCACAAATTGTTTTTAGTTTCATCCAAATTGGGCACTAATCCACATTCTTGAAAATAGGGCTTATGACAATACAGCTATCAAATCCAATACATATGAAGGGGAAACTGTTGCATCTCATTTTGGTAAATTTCATCATGTACCACCATTCTAGTATATGTTGTTACTTGCAATTGACATGTCAATTTACGGATTTTTTGTACAATGTGATGCAGGAAACGATCACAACTTGGATCTAAACTTGCGCATTTCAACCCCTTCGTGTCTTGGAGATGATCCAAGCGCGAATGAGAACTTGCAGTTGAATCATGGTTTGCATGACATCAGGAGTTTACAGGTACCAATGTGTACCATTTTGGGAAGTCTTACTATGTTACGGTCCAAACATGAGAACTCATCTAAAAAAACTAGTCTAATGGGTGATGAGCCCATTTGGTCTATAAACCCCACATTTGTTGCCTATACAACTGATGTGGGACAAATCTCATATCTGTCAATGGTTTCGATCTGTAACATACTAGTTTTTTATTTGTCTTAACAAACAAATGAACACCATTTGAGGCCAATTTTTCCCCTTTGTTCTTATATGACAGGCTGGAAACGCAGGGCTACCAATAATATCTGAGCATGGTCAATCATGGACAGGCGCGTATCCTCGAATCATCGGAGGGTCTTCCAGCCAGGCATGGCAACCGCATGGTCAAAGTCAAACCCCAACCGCATTGTTCACCGCAGCATCATCAGGATTCCCAGCTCCGGCACCCAGTGGCGGATCCAGAATTTTTTTTCAGGGGGTTCACTGTTTTTAGATGATCCAATTTCATAGAGCCGGACATAAAAATTTTCGGTTCGGTTCGATTGGTCGGGTCGGGTCGGGCAGGGGCGGCTCAACCATTTTTGGAGGTCTAAAGCAAAGAAAAAAACATGAAAATTATGCTTCAAATGTTCACAAAATCAACTAATTTGTATTTAAGAGTCATCTACTCATTTGTTTCTATCAATTTTTTACCTCTAATCATATGAATGCTCAAGAACACACATTTAGTTCAAGAAAGAGTTCTTAGTTTTATAGCTTCACAACCGGATCAACCGAGCAGCAGTGGGCGCCGTCGTAAGGGGGTTCACCCTATAATATTTTAGGGGGTTCACCCTAGTTTTTTTACCTACCGTTACACTAAAATTTCAAAACTCGGGGGGTTCCTGTGCACCCCCCCTCGCTTCACTACATCCGCCCCTGCCGGCACCCCCAAACTCTCTGGATTTCAATTAGCATAATAAATCTGGCTTGTGATTTTTCGGTTGGTACTTGTACGTTATGCATAAAAAGGTGTACGGGGTGCTAGTCGGCCTTCAGACGTACATCCTTTTTGACCCCTTTTTGCGTAGTTTGGCCAATGGATGATTGGATACTAGGTCAAGTTGAAGGTTCACTGGAGAGGGATTTGCCACGCCAACGTTCTTGATTTATTACGTGGATTTTCTAATTTTGTTATTAAAAAACTTACTAAGTGTAAAGTTTTTATATATAATATAGACTAAATTACATAAAACAACCTTTAGGTATATGGTTTGTATCAAGTTATAACCTTTAGAATAACCGACGTTAGATTTTTCAGTTAAATAACATTTAATGACTAATTTACCCTTCATTCTTATACTAGATTAAAACCCATGTATTACATGGTTTGAATAAATACAACTTGTTATAAAACATCAGTTCCTATGTAAATTTATAAATTCTAAAAATGTTATATAGTTATTTTTTTAAATATTTTATAGAAAAGAATGAATAAATGTTCAAATTATAAAAATGTTTTATGAATAAACCTATTTTTTTAAATAAAAAACGTTTTATAAAAGTAATTTTAAAAATCATTATTATTTAATAGGAAAAAAAACTATAAAAAATTAAAATTTTTGAATAATTAATAAGAGAGAGAGGTATGAAACAAAAATTATAAAAATAAAAATAAAAAAACTTGTATAATTAATAGGAGAGAGATGTTGGAAAAAATGTTGAGGATGAATGTGTGAGTGACAAGTGTCCCTCAAAACTTTTATTTATCATATAGTATAGATTAACAAATTAATATATATATATATAGGGGACGGTTATCATACAAAGAGCCTAAATCGTACGAAACGTACGAAGGGTCTCTAACCGTCCGATTAATATGATATATGGTTGAGGATAACGCGATGACATAAACGTAATTACTTTGAAAAAATAACGCGTTGTCCAGATAAAAAAGGGCATAAATGTCAATTTTTTTTAAAATAATCACACTTCATGCGTGCTTTTTTTTACGTAATCACGTTTTTACGTGATCACGTTTTTACGTAATTATTTTTACGTAATCACATTTTTTTCATAAAAAAAATTATCGTAATAACGTCTTGTGTGATTGCAACTAATTTTAAACATTAATAATGCTAATCAATACTACTTTCTTCAATCTCATCTTCTTGCGTTTAAGTCAAATTATCAGCAAAAAACATTAATCAAAGTTTCTATCGAATGTGTGTGGATCTGGAAACGAAAACGGATAGGAACAAACAAACAAAACTAACTGAAAAATCTAACATTTGTTAGTCTAAAGGTTATAATTTGATACATACCATTTAGATAAAGGGTATCTAGCGTAATTAGTGAAGATAAAGGTCTGTGAGTGTAATTTAGTATATACTTAAAGGTTGTTTTTTGTAATTCAGTCTATAATATACTAGCTTATAACATGTGTACTACACAGGGTGAAAAAATATCGATACATGAAATTCTTAAATATTTATATATGTATCTTATTATAGTTGAAAAATGTATTACATATACTAACAATAGAAACAAAATAGTTTTTTTTTATAAAAATTAATATATAATTGAGTTTAAAAAATACATTAAATATTATTTAATGTAATTTGACTTTTATTTACTATTTGATTGAAAACATAAGTTAGAAAATTGCATTTCAAAGTTTCTTATAATATAAGATAATTTAAAATAAATATATTTTATTAGTACAATTAATAATTTGTTTAAAAATATATTATTATTGAAAATATGAAAGTGTATTTGTTTTGAGAGAGAGACGGGAAACATTTTATAAGGATTAATATGGAGGTGACATGTGACATTGAAAAACATTTATTTGTTATATAGTATAGATATAGACTATGTTAAAACACATGTATTACATGTGTTGAATAAAGACAACTTATTGTAAACTAGTGGTTTCTATGAATATTTGTATGTTAGATGTTATTGGTGAAATAATTATTTTTTAAAAATTATTTATAAAAAGAATGAAAGAAATGTTCAATTTATAAAAACATTTTAGGAACAGACATATTTTTTTAAATAAAAAACGTTTTATAAAAATAATTAAAGAAATCATTATTATTTAATATGAGAGAGAGGCGGGAAACAAAATAATTTTAAAAAAATTTAAAAAATTGTATAATTATTAAGAGAGATAGGCGAGAAAAAAAATTTTAAGGATGAATATAAGAATGACAAATGTCCTAGTAAAACCTTTATTTATTATATAGTATAATATAGATATATATTTGAACTTCTATGGTAATTTTAAGATTTTTTTATTATTATTTTGAAATAATTTTAAGATACAATAACATATCATTTTAATAAAATTAATAAAAGAAAAAAACTAATCTACTCGGTATATTAATATATGATATAAGTTTTTTACTTGTATATTCATGAAATACGTGAATTTATTTGGATTTTGTATTTAAATACAAAAATGATGCAAAATCTATATTATATAATAAATAAAAGTTTTTGGTAGACATTTGTCATTCCAATATTCATTCTCAAATTTTTTTTCCTCCTCTCTTTTTTATTAATTATCAACTTCATTATTTTAGGCAACTAAATTAATTATTTGTTTCAATTTTTATCTACACATTTTTTAATTTAAAGTTGTGTTTATTGTTAATTAATTTGTTCAATCATACTTTTATGAATTTACAAACTAAAAACAACTTTATAGGCGGATATGATTCAAACAGAAAACGTTTAATCATATATTTACATAGTCACATTGTTTCATTTTGACGAGTGTATGTGCTAATAGATTACATTATATTTTATTCAACACGCGTAGTACACGGGTTTAAAAAACATAAACTTTTTATTACTAAGTTTATAACATTATATTTATTCAACTCGTGTAGTACACGGGATTCTAACCTAGTAAAATTAATATATAATACGAATTTGTTTATCTTCATAAATGTCTTACCAGGTACAAACATAACCAACCTTCTACTTTTTCTTCTGATTTATACATAAACTTTTTTTTTGTCAAACATCTACTTTGTACGACTATTTTGTTTTCACATGTTTGTACTTCATTTTTCATAAAAATTGTGCCATGTTTCTAGTTTCGAGACATATTAGATGACACATGAACATAAAATGTATGTGTGAAATTTGTCGGTCTACTTCATAACTATATAGTTCTAATATAATCTACATACTTATAGCATTCCCATTTGATTTTTTATATTTCTTGTTCTTATCTTTATAATTACACTAAAAATCACTACTTTTTCTACATTTTTCTCTCTTTTTTCTTATCCTTATAATTACACTAAAAACCACTACCTTTATCCTTATATTTACAAAAAAATTATATTTTTTCTCTCTTCTCTACTCACAACCACTTTAAATCACTCCTTAAAATATACAAAACTCACTCACATAATTTTACCAAACCGGATGTGAATGCTTAGTGATATATATAAGGTGACTCATTGTATAAAAAAATAAGCTGCCTATTAAAACTCTTATATTTAAAAGGGGGCTTCAAGTTTTACGATTTAATTTTATGGTTTTGAAAAAAAGAACAAAAAATCAGTATGCTTAAAAAAAATCTTTTTTTTTTCTAAAACTCACTCCGACTTTAATGTGTGATTGTGTGCCTTTAATAAATTGTATGCAAAAAATATGTAGAATTAATTACACCGTTAGTCCATATGGTTTGTGAAAAGTAACAGGTATGAGTATTAAGGGTTTGAAGTTGCAAGTATTGGTATTATGTTTTTAATTTTGTAACAATATTAGGTATTAAGAATAACTTTCGTTAGTTTTTTTGTTAAGTTGAAGGGTAGTTAAGTCATTTCACATATGTGGGTTAGTTATGTAAGTTTTCATATACGAGGGACCATTTGTGTAATTAAGTCTATTTAACATAAAAAAACCACCACCGCCTCCTTCATCTACCAGCACATGAACCCACCGCCGTCTCCTTCGTCTCCGGCACCACCCCCACCACCGTCTGCCAGCCGCCACCTCCTCTGACCACCCCTAACACCTTACGCTAGCCGCCACCTCCTCTAACCACCCCCACCACCGTCCACTAGCCGCCAACCCATTTACCGTTCTCCTTCTCTCTTAAACCTCCGCCATCCACCACCACTCACGGGATTCGATTTTCCGGCAGGATCTAATGACGGGTGGATTTAAGCACCATCGGATTGTTGGGTCTAAGTGGTCAAAATCTACGCCGTTTTTCATAAGTTGGAATCAAAATCTAACAGTATTTGGCAATTGAGCAACAAATTGTGGGCGTTGTTCTTGGTGACCTCCATTGATGCGACTGTCGGAGTCTCTGCTTGTGGTTGCAATTGCCGGAAAATCGAGCAAGAGGGAGAAGACTATGTGGGGAAGAAACCAAGCCCCCACCCTTTTGTTTTGATCTTTGTACTGGAATTCCAAACCAAGCTCCCACCCTTTGTTTCAATATTTGTACTGGAATTCTAAAATGGCGACGGCTATGTGGTCTGACGTGAGTAATAAAAGAGAAAGAAGAATTAAGGGTTTATTTCCAATAAGTTACAAAAATAACCCCCCTAAAATCAAATAGAGTTAATTACATAAATGACCCCTTTGATTATATAAGGGTATTTTAGTAATTTTACACCAACTTAATAAAAAAAACTAACGGAAGTTAGTGTTAATACCCAATATTGTTACAAAATCAAAAGATAATACCTATATTTGCAACATGAAACCTTTAGTACCCATACATGTTACTTTTCATAAACCAAAGGGACTATCCATGTAAAAAAAACTAACGGAAGTTAGTGTTTAATACCTAATATTGTTATCATATTCCCTTGTGTTAGTATTCTAAGAAAAAAATTTTGATTTTATAATTCGCTTTCAGCCCCCCAAAAAAGTTGAGCTGGCATTGGACATAAAATTGAACCAAAAAATGATTATTTTATGATTTTTATAGAGAAATATAAAAGTAGTCATTTCTATGTTATACCTTTATAGTAAAATTAGAGAATAATTACACCTATAGCCATGAGATATGTAAATAATACATAGTTGCATATCTACTTTAACTCTTGTATGCGACTTTATTTCAATCAATCATAGCTAAAATCACATCCTACGTGAATCACCAATTGCGTATCATTAGCAAACTGACGATCAACTGACAAAACTCGATACATACCTGACATGGACTAGCGTATTATAGGTTTTCTTCGTATATTTTAGGCGAAAATAACAACACGATACTTGAGTTTGTCGTTTAACGCATGAAGTGTAGAGAACTACTATCCCTAATCCATAACTCACTTAGACATAGAAACACCTTATGCGTTGACAGTATTTTATCCATGACAGTGATCTAAACATATAAAAGGTCTTTAGAAACACTAGATCAATTGTTCTTTTGTGGTATGTTCGTAAGATTAATCATGTAATTTATGTTATGCAACATGCCAAAAAGTGAGAGGACAACTGGTGTTGCACCATAGTTATAGGTATCTATGATTGATTCTTCTTGTCCTATAATGAATTTTTATCTGCATCATTTTTGTATTATGACATTTATAAAGAGTTAAGTTTTATTGACCTCATAACTTAACAACTTGATCAAACAGAAAGCAGAGATGGTACTTTAGATTGCACTTTGTCACCATGATAACAAAGTGAAAAAAACTCTAATCCAACCACCATACATTCTAATAGTTGTGTACCTTTCCAACATTTTACATTGAACATATTGTTGGTCTTCATATGTTCTTGCCTTTTCTAGGTCAATAGCATCTAGAATTTGTTTTCATCATATTAATTTAGTGACCGTTAATAACAATATAATGTAACATTTGTATTTTATAGTGTTTGTTTGTAATATATTCTTTTTCCTCGTAGAGAGAGGCATTTGTAATAATTTCATTGCAGTTTATACTTTATCAAGATAAGTTGATACAAACACCTAGTAAATGCTTACTTCGAGTCTTCCCTCATCAGCACCTATTTTTTTTATGTAAAACATGCAATACATTTCAAGTCGTGTTGTCCTAGCAATGTCATAGTGTTTTGTTAAAACTAGTCGCTAAACCAATAAGATCATTAATCAGGGTCGTCCCCGAGATTGCGGATGCCATGTCCGACTAGTAAAAATAAGCTCCTAAATTAAAAACTTAAGTATATATAAAAGAAATTTATTAAACCGACGATAATTGTTATAACAATAAACAAAACAAAATTACTATAGCAAAATGATATAATTTACATACTTAAATGAATAATATACATCATTGTCAATCTATTAAATTAAATCTTTCTTGAGACATTGTGGATTATAAGTAGACTTTAACAATTTCAATTTAAAAAAACTTTTTTATGTAGATGTCATCATTACTGTAATACTCAACAAAACTCTATATTCAATTAATGGATTAGTTAAACATATCTACTTATCTCAAATATTTTAAAATATCCGTAGTTTTTTTATGTATTGAACAATCTTCAATCGCCAATCAGCGTAGGTTTTTTTCATTTAACAATCTTCAATCGTCAATCGATATACTTAAATGAATCGTGAGACTCTCTTAGCATTTTTGAAAGCAAAGTTTTTGATCAACTCTTTCTAATTCATACCTTTTAAATAATCATTCTCAATATACATCATTATCAATCTATTAAATTAAATCTTTCTTGAGACATTGTGGATTATAAGTACACTTTAACAACTTCAATGTAAAAAAACTTTTTTATGTAGATGTCATCATTACTGTAATACTCAACAAAACTCTATTTTCAATTAATGGATTAGTAAAACATATCTACTTATCTCAAATATTTTAAAATATCCGTAGTTTTTTTATGTATTGAACAATCTTCAATCGCTAATCAGCGTAGGTTTTTTTTCATTTAACAATCTTCAATCGACTATCGTTATTTTTATGTATTGAACAATCTTCAATCGACAATCAGTGTAGTTTTTTTATGTATCGAACAATCTTCAATCGCTAATCAGCGTAGGTTTTTTTTCATTTAACAATCTTCAATCGACTATCGTTATTTTTATGTATTGAACAATCTTCAATCGACAATCAGTGTAGGTTTTTTTATGTATCGAACAATCTTCAATCGACAATCGACTATCGTTATTTTTTTTATGTATCGACTATCGCGAGACTCCAGACGCCAATCACAATCGTCAAATCCCGTAGTCTATCTTCTTTTTTGTTATTTAAAAAAAATAAGGATTAAAGAATAAATATTTATTTACCTAACTGGTAAACAACTTCACATATTTGGGCTCCTCTAGGAATACCTTTTCAACAATGAACGTATTTTTTGAAACCCAATTATATATTAATTTTTATATATTTTGAATTTTGTTTTCTGTTTTTAGCATATATAATACATTTTTACACCTGTAACATATATACATAAATATTTAAAAATTTTATGTATTGATATTTTTCACCTTGTGTAATGTGTGTAATTCTTTATTACCTGCTCATAATTCGTACGACACATTTACCCCTTACCCTGATGACATGTGTCGCATTCTGATCATGTAAAAAATGACATGTTTTGCATTCTGATTATTTTATACGCTTTACAATTCAATCCTTTTTTATACAATAACTTGCATATACAACGTGAAAATTGTTGGAAATCAGGCCTAAGAATACGAACACGGAATTTGATCTCAACAACCGATCGACTCTTTCTGTTTTATTATAATTCTTGACTTGCAAATTACATAGACCCTAACCATCTATTTATACTAAAATAAAATATATTAACCCTACTCAAATACTTCTCTCAATTATCTCTACTAATTAATTAAATCAGATAACTTTAAATATTCAAACTATTAATTAAATACTAATTAATTAAACTCTTTTAGTTACCCTTCAACTTTCACTTTCTTTCGAAACCGACTCAATTAGGATTAAAACCTTTAAAAATAACTACTTCTATAATATATATGTTTTAAATTAAAATTACACGGTCAATCTTAGAGATTTTTAACGTTATTCTCCACTTAGATTTGTTACCATATTTGTCTAGATGAATCTCACCTTAAACATGCCTATTTTTGTTCTAACATATTCTCTGTTTAATCATTTATGTGTAGATAAAGCTTTTACATCTTTATAATATAAAGTTTGAATTGAAGACCGATGGACCCAAAATGCCGTGGGGGATTTGGTAGGTGAAATGGGGATCTCATATCTTTTTGCAGTCTTTTTCTTACAATAAAAAAATATTTAAATTTTGTGGCAAAGATTCAGACAACTCCTCCTCGAACCACAAAAGATTCGAAATAAATCCATCGAATTGGTTGCCAATTTAAGAAAGTTACTTTATTTTTAAAGTAAATTTCTTAAATTCTATTGAGAGTGGAATTTGAACCCATGACCTTCTTAAATATTGGTATTTCTAGAGGATTTTCCTCTACCAATGGATCACCAACCCCATTATCATTTAAGAAAGTTACTTAATAGACGTAATATATAGGTTCCAAATATATATATATATATATATATATATATATATATATATAGTTTTAATGTGGTATTTATAACATTTTTATTCTAATAAATTATTCTAAAAATGTCACATGTTATCATCATATTTTTTTTTACCAAAATCTTCTAATTTTTCATATTTTAAGTAAGTTTAAATTTTGAAATTTAATTATGTTAATGTTTTTATTTTTCCAAAAATATAATATAAAGTTTGAATTCCAATTATTACTTAATTAAAGAAACAAAGAATTTTATTTCTTTG
Source organism: Smallanthus sonchifolius (assembly GCA_023525975.1). Taxonomy (NCBI): domain Eukaryota; kingdom Viridiplantae; phylum Streptophyta; class Magnoliopsida; order Asterales; family Asteraceae; genus Smallanthus; species Smallanthus sonchifolius. Next base: position 12,663,546 of record CM042027.1, on the reverse strand, counting down.
TTTTACACATTATTTTAATCTTTTTTAAATATAAATCACTACTAAAAAAAGAGGTGTATTTAACAAGAGTGGCGATAAAAAAATGGTGGAAAAAGATGTGGACGCGACACGTGTTATAAATGATTTTCATTTATTATATAATATATATATATAGATTTTTATTTCTCAATTAAACGACCTCATTTAATAACTGGATATATAACCTAGTATCTTATAAAATCAGATGGATTTAGATTGCATTTTATTCGTAATAGGTCAAAATAGTACAATAAAAAATATTTATAAAAATTTCAGTTTGAAAACCTTGTAAATATATTTCCTATATCCTGCTAGATTATTTTATTCATAAAGGTGTTGGGGTACGATCCTCACCCAAAAAAATACTCTAAGAAAATACTCAATGATGGAGTGTCACCTCATTTTTACCCAAATCCAACCTTAATACTCTAAAGTATTAGGGCACAACCCTAATACCTAAAGAATTTTTTTACATTTTAAGAAATAAAATTAATAAAAAAAGCTAACTATTTTTATATTTTAATTTTAAGTATCATAATATACAATTATAAAACAAAAGATTTCAGTTAAATTACACTTATCAACTGATTTTATATCTTAAATCTATACTATATAATAAATAAAAGTTTTTCAATGTCACGTGTCGCATCTATATTCAACCTCATCAATTTTTTCTTGTCTTTCTCTTTTATTAAATGCACCTCTATTTTTTAATAATAATATATTTTTAACGAAAATACTAATTATATTAATAAAAAACATTTAATTTAAATTATCTCTTATTATAAGAAATTTTAAAATCTAATTACATAACTTTTATTTTCAATCAGATAGTAAATGAAGGTCAAATTATATTAAATAGTAGTTAACATATTTTTAAAACCCAATTATATATATATTAATTTTTACATATTTTGAATTTTATTTTGTATTCTTAGTATATGTAATACATTTTTACATCTTTTATATATATATATATAAATTTAAGATATTTTTGTATAATATTTTTTATCCCGTGTATACACGGGGTTCTAAGCTAGTATAATAATATAAAAAAAAGTAATAGGATTAAGAAGACTAACATATTTTGTCTATAGCAACCCAACAACACGTAAACTCCATCTCTGTCCTCTCAATAAACTTATCTCCCTTTCTTTCATCTCCGCTAAACTTGAACAGACCAGAAGCTAGTACCTAACGGCTGCATTTATTAAATCAATCACGGTTAGACATACCCGAAGTCGACTACCCGATCTAGTACCTGAGCCATCGATGGCGGTGTACTCACATAACACGTGGAACCCGATGGGGGTACCGCAAGGGTGCCCCCAATACCCTAAATATCATATTAAAAACCAAATTTTGATTGTAAGGGAAAAAATATCGTAGAAAATTTACAGTTTGAGAAGCCAATGATACAAGCACTTTTCAAGGCTTTAATGCCATTTTAATTCTATTTTTTTCTTGCCATTTTTTATTCTATTTTTTTTCCTACCATTTCTTTTTTCGTTTTAATTTATAACCGTAAATTTTATACGCTTTTCTCACGTACGGTGATTTAGCTAAACGTTTTGGCTTTATTTTATAAGCTTTCAACAATGTTAGTTTCTTCCGCGGTTTAACACGATGCAATGCATATGGCTGCAACGAATGCAAGAACTATGGGTCGAAAAGTCACTATCAAATCGAAAAAACCAGAACTATCATTCAGAAGCCGCCGCAACGCACAAGGCTTCTATCTAGTTATTATTTAAGATTTAACAACCTGAATTTGATCATAATAATTGACAACCAACCTTAAAAATGTAATAAAATAATAACACATATTCCTAGTATTATTTTAGTAAAAACTATTAACGGTAAATATAATATCACTTAAACTCTATCTACTAAAATGACTTCTTTCAATAACTAATGATTAAACAACAAACTTTATTTTGTAGTGTCTTGTGGTCGCCATTAGGGGTGTTCAAAAAAATCCGAATCCGAACCCGAATTATCTGAAAATCCGAATTATCCGAATTATCTGAAAATTCGGATATCCGAAATTTCGGATATTCGAAATTCGGATATCCGAAATTTCGGATATTCGAAATTCGGATATCCGAATTTTCGGATTCGGATTCGGATAGTGATTTTCGGAAATTTCGGATAGTTCGGATATCCGAATATCCGAAATATTATATTTATATATTTTTTTAATTGTTTTTATTATTTAAAAATAAGAAAATTTGAATCAAAACCCGATATATTGTATTTATATATTTTTATATGTATATTTTCTAATGTTTTTTAAGGTTTTTAATTGTTTTTGTAATTTAAAAATATTATTTTTTTATCTTTTTTAATTTTTTTTATATTTTCGGATATCCGTTTCACTATCCGAATCCGTATCCGAATTTTCGGATATCCGAAATTCGGATATCCGAAATTTCGGATTCGGATTCGAATAGTGAAATCCACTATCCGAAAATTTCGGATATCCGAATTTTCGGATATCCGACTTTGAACACCCCTAGTCGCCATATCATCGTCTTTACTAGATCGACCAATCTTTCTGGACAAACATCCATAAAAGAAAACACTTTATAAAAACATATGTGCATATGCAACCCAGAATAAAACATGTACCAAACATTCACTTAGGTTGTCACTTCTATTAGGGCAGTTTAGCTTGAGAGTTACTCTTTGTTATATGTGGTTGTTAGAGATAGTTGCTAGAGTTGGTTAGATAGCAACTTGGATTCTATCATTCTATATATAGGCGTACGTATCATTATATCCATTTAAATTAATGAGAATAAAAACTTTACACATATCACTCTTTGTTTCATATGGCATCAAAGTTTCAGCTCAATCCATGGCAGTTTCTGGTATAACTTCCGACGAACTATAAAATCTCTGGCTAGATTTCGGCCATATGTGCCATCTAAAAATTTTCTTTTAGTTTTTTCTACTTGTTTATTCTCCTCTTTTCACCTGATTTCTTTTCTCACATCATGATTGGTCTATATTATGATAGAATCATAGAAAACACACAAAATCAAGGAAATTAGACTAGTTCAACAGAGAGAATCACCTGAGAGAAGCCAGAAGGTAGATAGTCATGTCTTAGTTTTTCTGACGGCTAACACTTGTTTAATCACTAGCACATCTAGTAATAGACACAAAAACTACATAAAGAACTTTGGAAAGCTATTGAAGATTCATATTTTCAATAAGTTTTTGTAAAACAATCTCATATCTAAACTCAATTTCACTTATTGAAACAGAATTCATCATCAATCACTTGATATTTTAATTTGGCAAAAATTCTTGTTGAATATCTACAAGCAACATGAGATCTAGCCACAGATTCAACACTTGTGTTACAAGTGTTGCAAGATTTGAACTCCGATTTTAATATGCCCCTTTTTAATATTGCAATCTCCTATATTGATTATTCTTTACTTCGTTTATCGCATCGTACTCTTATATTCAGTAATGTTTTTGTTATTCAAGGACTATCTAAAAATCTCATGATCATTACTCATTTAGTCATAGATCATCACAATGTTATATTTTCTCACCTTGGTTTATCAATTCTCATCCACCACATGTTGTCTAGTTCTCATCAACTCTACTCAATATCTGTCTTTTTCTTTGCATCGCGAGAGTTGTGGCACTCTAATTTGGGACACCTTTTGATTTTGTGTTATCTTTACTTTCTATTCTCAACATGTCAAATAAATATATTTGAATAAAAATTGTAACTCATATAGCATAGGGTTGTTCACGAACCGAACCGAACCGAGTGAAGGTCTGCTCGAACTCGGTTCGGTTCAAATTTACAAATCCGAGCGAGAATGTATTGCTCAAACACGGTTCGATTTATATCCGAGCCGCTCGGTTCTGTTCGTTTTCGCTCGATTTCAAAAATCCAAAGCCTGAAAATCACAAAAAAAAAATCTTCATCTTCAAAATCTAAAAAGTATACAAAATCCAAATCCAAAAACATACAAAAGAAACATGTACCTAATAGTTTGGTTTGACGTCCAACAATCACTAGTAAGTGAAATAATATCAACCTTTTTTTCAAAACGTCATTTAATGTTCAGTTAGAATGAGGGGTTTCAAAAACTCAAAAAGGTTAAAAATATATGTTTCTATATAAAAAATATATATATAATAAATTAAAAAATAATTCGAGCCAAACCGAATGAGCAACGAGCGAGCGTACTAATGCTCGTGCTCGGCTCGTTTACAAACCGAACCGAGCGACTCGGCTCGTTTTCAACTTAGCGAAAATCGAACGAACGTATTTCCGAGCATTTTTCGAGCGAGTTTCAAGCGTCGAGCTTTTTGGACAACCCTAATGTAGCATTTCAAAATCTACTACTAGATTACCATTTCTTTTTTCTCTTACTCATTCTATTGTACCTTTACATATTATGCACTATGATGTATGAGGACCATGACCCACCATTTCTAGGTCCGGTTATAGTTATTTTATTATTTCCATTGATGATTTCCGTCTCTTTACTTTGATGCATTCTTTATCTAACCACTTTCAAGCGGTTGATTTTTCAGATATTTCAAACCTCTTGTTGAAAGCCTTTTTCCATGCACCGTCAAGCATTTCCAGTGTGATGATGAACCCGAGGTTACTTGTGGTTTGATGCCCAAATATATGTTTGACTCGGGAATTGACAATCATATTTCATGCCCGAACACATCCTAACAAAAACAAGGTTATTGAGAAAAACAAGCATCATTTGTCCGAGATAGCTCGAGCCTTACCGTTTCATGCTTATCTTCTCATAAATTCTCTTATGATGCTTATGCCACAACTACTTTTCTCATCAACCGCTTAGACGCTTAGTGATTCTACCTTATTCATCTCCTTATGATATTTTGTTTGGTTCTCGTCCTAATTACTCTGTATTACGTACTTTTTTGTGTTTGTGTTATTCGTTTCTTAGAGATATTTAAGAAGAAAAAATCTTACCTAATTCCTTTCCTTGTTTATTTCCTAGTGTTGGGAAAACAATGTTTGATTTGAAAATCATCCTTAATTTTGACTAGTAGGAAACCCGCACGATGTGCGACCCCGACAAATTAATTTTGCGTAAATATTTGTCTAATTAAACGAATGTTTTTAATAAATTACACCTCATTTGCAAAAGCAAATGTAACTTGCTTATAAAATATTTATATGAGATACCACCACATGTAAAATGTATCCCGCACGTTAATAGGGAGGTAAGTACGGTGGGGACCACTTTTTGCTTGGATAGTAACTTGGTTGGCCTACATGGCTACATATGTTGGATATCTGCATGGATGTTATCGCTTTAATATGATTGGTGAGAATAACTCTGAAGCCCACCCGGTTCAAGCCCAATTACCCTCAAAATGCATCATTGGTGAGCCTGTTCTGAATGGGTCTATCTAGCAATAAATGATCATCAATGTGGGATTTCAGATGTGTTTATAATCGGTAATATATGTACGGTCACTCAGTTGGTCATAGACCTCCTGAGTTAAGACTGATGCATCAGAGTTTCTACCCACAAGAGATCAGGGGCCCTGTAGAGGGGTTTTATCCCTCAAGCCGCCAGGGCCGTTCTCTGTGGGGTTTTCTCCTTGAATGCTCGCCAACCTCAATGTCAGGTGGGCCCAGTTTAGACAACATACAGCCCAGGGTTGGTTGAGGTTCCCCCATGTGACGGGGGGTGCGTCACTCTATTCGACATATTGCCGTTTGAAAAAAAAAAGTTATTCTTAGCTCACTGAACTCATTTGATGCAATTCGTATAACAGTAATACCATGCAAATTTAGAAATTAAAAAAAAAACATTTTTTGTTTAAAATCTACTAAGTTTAAAATCTACTAACATTTGTCACATTTTATTCAAAATCAAATACTGTAAGAAAAAAACAAAGAGAAACCGTCAATCAGAAAAAGTAAAAAAAAAACAAATGAGTTCGTATCTTGAACGAATATAAAACATATACATTTTAAGAAAACGTCATATTTATATGTGTTTATTAAAAATCAATAACTGTAAGAGGAATGAGACATATAGATAGATAGCAATAATACCATGCAAATTCAGAAATCGAAAAAAAAAACACATTTTTTGTTTTAAATCCAGTAACATTCGTCACATTTTATTCAAAATCAACAACTGTACTCGAGATGAAAGACGAGACCTCTTTGTAAGAGTTGAAAGTTTTAAGAAACCTCTTGATAAACACAAATGGAGTTGGAACCGAGAAGTTGAATTGGAGGGTATTCATCATTTCCTTCTCCTGCAACATCAAATGAGAACAAATATGAGTTTATAAACTATAATTAATAATAAAAAGTAGATAATCTTGGTTTTTTAGTTACCATTTCAAGAACTTCTGCCCTTGTGTAAGCTTTATCAGAAATTACTATAAAATAATCAATAACATGCACATAAATTTCTTCATATTTACAAGCTAGGAGCATGGCTGTTACTTCAACGAGTTGCGGTTGCTTCCTCGTAACAATTTGGCGTTACAAGATTGACTGTTATGTACAAAGTCTCCTCCATGAGCTCAAATTTGTAGTGAACCTGGCATAATAAGTAACTAAAAACTTTAAATTCTGCATTTGGTATAGATGTTTTTGGTAAGTAGATAATTACATAATGTGCCTCGATGAGCCGGTCGATGAGAATGCCTCTCATCCTTTCGGTTATGTCATGTTGTCGTGACATGTATCTAGGTGAAACACAGCTTGATATATGCATTTTTATAGAAAAAATGTTAAATTTCTTGACATTTAACAAGCATATCTTGAAAAACCAATATGGTAACTTCATAGCTATCAAAATTACAATCAGGTCTTTCTAGTGATTGTGGTCATATGTGACTTGTAACGGGTCAAATGGGTAACAAATCAAATATCGTAACTTTCTTGACATTTAACAAGCATACATTTGAAAAACAATACAGTAACTTCATAGCAATCGAAATTCCAATCAGGTGTTTCTGATTGTGGTTATATCTGACTTGTAACGGGTCAAATGGGTAAACATATCCCAGCCTTTGACCCGAAGTGCATTTAACAATGAAAACTTTCTTGGCATTTAACAAGCATATATTGAAAAAAAATATAGTAACTTCATAGCAATCAAAATTTCAATCAGGTATTTCTGATTGTGGTTATATTTGACTTGTAACGGGTCAAATAGGTAAACCTATCCCAACCTGTCCTCTTGGTGGCAATTGACCCGAAGTGCATTTAGGTGCTTATAACTTCTAAATTCCCTTTATTCAGGAAAAAATAACAAAAACAAGTTTGTGGGTCAACCTATCCCGACCTGCCTCCTTGTCCAGTCTTAAAATTACCATTTGGACCCCACCCCGACTCAAGTCGTCTGACCATCCCGATTTTACACCTCTAGTGAAAAGTGACATAACCAAGGAGGGGAAGTGTTGCCCTCCTTTCAATTTTCATAGGCTAATAAAGATTTATATATTATTTAAAATAAACTCATAAATTATCATAATATGGGTGGCCTAAATATTACCTATTGTTTCCTGTAGTGTGCATTTAGATGCTTATAACCTCTAAATTCCCTTAATAATGGTGGATTTAAAAACAATGTCAGAAAAACATAATTAGGAAGAAAGCAATTAGATACCTGTATTGAATAGTAAAAAGAACGTTCAACAGCTTCTGATGACGCTTAGACCCCATTTTTAAGAAGATATGCATGAATTAGGGGCTTCCCAAAAGACGAAAATCTGCCTTGGAGGGCTAAAATTGTCTCAGCAGCTGCAATTTGAGCAGATGAGGAGTCTGAATTTTTAAGACATGATAAGAGTATCAATAGCTTCTTCTATATAAATACTCATCTTTCTTAGTTCTGCCTAAAATAACATGTAAAAGTAGAGTTACAATTTCGATTTGTTTACTTATGAATGGGTCGATTCGGGTTGTGTTTAATCATGGGTTGAATAGGTAAAATAGAAAAAAAATTAGCATAGAAAGAAATGGGTTGAAGACCCCCAAAATGTATTTTTAACACATAAAACCTCATAAAATATTTTATTCCAAAAAAAAAAAGAAAATTATACAAAAGGTTAAAAAGTTATGTACAATCTTAAAACATTTATGAAAGGATGAAAATATTACTTAATATTAACCCTTGCATAAAAACCTAAATAAATAACTACATAAAACAATTTTTTCTAGTTATTTCAAAATAAATAAAGTATTTTTATTCTCACATAAGTTTTATATGCAAATTGCGAACTTAACCTTTTGTCTTTTTGTATGATGATATACCCATTATAGAATATTAATAATGTTGACTGTCGTACAGGTCTTCATTTGTTGTCATTTTATTATTATTATTATTATTTTTTTTTTGTTGGATTCAAAGGGGCGAAGATAACCCAAACAATAGCACCAATTTTGGCGGGAATCTTATTAAAAAATCTAATTCCACAATTGAATTTTTGGCCCAACTCAACCCGTTTAAATCCATAAAAAAGTTTAACGTTTTTGACCCGTCACACATCCCTGCTAAACCCTACCATTTTACCACCTCTGATTAAATCAAATTACTTCTATACTTCATACATATGTGTCACACGCACACATAGACAAACCAGAAGGTCTAGTTGGAGAAAGAGACCAGCGACAACGGGCAATTGTTCGGTTTCAGCAGTTTGTAGATATACAAGGAGTGTGTGCATTGTACTAAAAGTTCCTTCATCCTTTATGATATGCAAAATTTGATTGTTGAATGTTCTCCTATAGTAACAAACCTAAAAAATAAAAGGCCCTAAATAGTCATAGATATATGCCTTAAAAAATAAGAGGCCCTAAATAATCACGGTTTTGTCCCCATGTAATCCAACTGAAAAGGCTTCAACCAGTCAAGAACTCAACCATTATTCAGTTTGCAGACAAGATCTTTTACAATCCAATAATTCAATTTCAGAGATGCAATCAAACTGGATATTCAGAGATGCAATCAAACTGACACCTAATCAAATTCAATACCTATGTTATAGAACCCCAAGCTCTATATTCTCAAGCATTTAATGAAATAACAACTGAATCCATGCTTCTCGTTTCATTAAACAAAAAACAGTAGAATACAATTCCAATGAGAACATAAAATGGACCGGTTCCATGGCGTTTTATGCAGCGGTCATGAGCTAAGTGAGGAGCCCTAACTTACGGTGGGTACGGAGAACGGCGAGAGAGGAAAACATCACTCACATATGCAGATGCAAACTCACAAGATAAAGGCGGAAAAATGCATTGGAATAATTCTACTTTTGTTAGCCACCAAGCAAAACAAAATATAGACATATGTGATTTGTATAAAAGGAAGGATCTTTCCAAATAACTTGTGAATAGATCTTTCCAAATTGATAAAATGCTATTTGACAGTTCTATGCTGTCACACCCCAACCGACGGCGGAATACGTCGGGGCGGGACATGTAGACTGTTCAATAGCACATGGTCAAACTAAAGTTTCATATATTAATTGAATCCAAATTTTTATAACACTTGTTCAACAAAACATGTACAATTATACAAGAGGAAAAATAAGGTACACTATAAATGTTCGATTCATTATTTAACTAAGTCCTCAATCCTATGTGTAGCATCTTGTAAATGATCTCAAGAGTTAGTACCTGAAACATGATAAAATGAGAGGGTCAACTATAAATAGTTGGTGAGCATACATAGGTTTTGACTCTAAATAGCATCAAAGTGTCGTGTGTAAACAAATCCATACAAGTCATGATTAATAAGGCAATTATGGGGAGCAACTATTGTGTAACCAAGTAGTACAATCAAACCTTTGTAACTAGCATGCAAAAATTGTGTTGTCGGTAACAATCACCCCAATCTGGGTGGGTTTGTCAGACTCAATAGATCTATCATTGTTAACTGTCGGCTTGGTTAGTTAATGATTGTACATGTAATTGCAAATAAGTAGTTAACACACCTAGCACTCAAACATAAAGCTCAAATTGCACACAAATTGTAAAGTGGATTTGTATTGTGTAGTTTATGTAAATCATTGTAAGTTGTGATCATGTTTCACCCCAAAATGTAAAAACAGTGAAAAAAGGGCTATGTAAAACTCACCTGTACTAGTAAGTAGTATATCACCCGAGTAACGAGTTGCACAAGTGATTTGATATTCACACGCTTAACCTATGATTGAATTATATAAATGTAAATTAATAACATGCACAAATTCTATGGCAAGGTCTAGGGTCCAACGGATTTTTGATGTATGAGGATTCGTATCAAAAGTTGAATTATTTCATGTAAAGGATGCAAGCGAGTTGATGTTTGTACTTGAATAAAATAGGTAGGTTCGAAGTATATAATAATGGTATTAGGGTTTAAATAAATTAAATAAATAATTCCTTTTTATTTATTTATTTAAAATAGTGTGTCTGTAAGGAGTGGTGTGATACTATATTTATTAAATATCACTTAAACCCTAATGGGTTATTAGTGTGAAACGATAACTAGTTTAGATAGGTAATTGCTTTCTATTTTCGTATTTATTATAAAGATAACGTGTCTCAAAAAGAGAACAAGGATGTGTAAATATGTATATATATATATATATACATATATATATATATATATATCTTAATATATATTTAGAAAAATTACATTTGTTTAAATAGGTTTAAAAATCCAAATAGACGTTTGATGGTAACTGATTTATAAAAGTGATTTATAAAATTCCTTAAAATGTATTTTATAACATCTTTACACAATTTCATAATAATAAATAATACAAATGTTTCAATCAAATTAGTGATCTCTATTAAAATAAATCTCTTTTTATTTTGTAAATTCGGTATACAAAATCATTCAAATCGTAAAATATACAGTTAATAGCTTGACAATTTGAATTTATAAAACCGTTTGGGTAAATCGAGGGTTAAATTATTGGTTCAATGCTTGAAATGGATCTCGAAAAGAAAAGGAATATGTGTGTAACAAGGCAGCCAAAATAATAGAGGAAAAAGGGTGACAGGCCGGGTCGAACCTGTGACCTGTCCCCTTAGCGCGCATGTAACTAACCACCAGACCAGCTTCTAATTATTGATTTTTGAACAGAAAGACCATTTTTATATCAAAACCCATCTGTGTCATTTTCTCCAATAGTCTTACCCAAACCCTAGCCCCAATATATGACGGTTTGGTACAAATTGACAAAACAACATTAGGGCTTTCATCCAGGGAAACAAGACGAGTAAAAAGACATAACAATCACCTGAAATGGTTGCGGGAGGAGGAGACCGATTGGCGCCGCGGGTTCGAGTTCTTCGGACTACGATCGAGTTCCAGCAGAGGTGAGAGGAGCGATTGAGGGTTCAGGGAGTTAGGAAAAGGCGTCACGATCGTTTATGAGTGGATTTTGGGTTCCAATTTCAACTGAAACTTGAAATTCAATTCGCAAGTTGCTTGAGGCCGGTCACGGGAATGATTTGAGATTAATACGTTTGATTACAAATAAATTGGGTAATCAGTTGAGTTTGGAAACGCGTGAGTACTGGCTGAGCGTGATTTGCGGCCATTAAACTCGTTAAATGGCCATGATTTGAAACCGAAATTGCCATGGTTTGACTTTGGATAGTCAAACGCGTTTGAACTCGAATTCATCCGTACAATCCGCGGAATTAGTTGGCTAATTGGGTTGGAAAACGTTCATGATTCACTCGAGCATACATGGTAAGTTCTTTTGATACAAGGACTTGACCGATTATAGTTGAATTGCAAAAAGAAATCGATTTTTGTTGACTTCTCAAAGTCAAAGGGACGAGTTTGGTTTTCAAGATCAAAGAGAGGTTTCAATTTGAGGGTTCAAGTCCAAGGAGGTGAATGGGGTTCAAGTGTTCCAAACATCTTCTTTTAAAATAAACAATTAAATAGTTTTTATAAAAGCTTGTAACTTAACATCATGTATTTAAACTATTTTATATAGAACTAAATATATAAAATGGTTTATGTAATTATACATATATAAATATCAAACCGGTGATGAAGAAATGTAAACGTCGGGTTCTAAATTTTGAATAGATGTATTAGAAATATATTTAAAATGGTGGTTTATGTGACAACAGTTCTAGAATAAATACCGGTTTTAAGTGTAGTGTTATTATTGGAATTAATAAAATGAATCCAGAAAATTTATGGTCTGAGAAATCGTGGATGTTACATATGCTTAGATATGACCTTTTCATAACATCACAATAGTAAGATATAGCCATTGCTCTTCAAACTCTGTTGTCACCTGTTCAAATCAGTGAACCAGATCATGTTGCAAAGAGAGGTTGCATGATGGGTTGACTTGACTATAATTAATTACACACAATCAAGTCATAAAATACAAACCAGCCCTATTATGTCATTGCTAAATTGTCAAAAAAAAAATCATAAAAGTAAAACCTAAATAAGGTCTCATTGGTACAATAAAGGGTCATTGCTAAATTCATATAAACTATGGAAATTAAGATTCAGATACAGAAAATTAAGATTCGGGCATACATTCGTTTACCATGAAAAATCAATTGCTTCTTACCAATTGCCCTAAAATCAAATGGCCAGACAAAAATTACCAGAACAGGTTGTCCTAAAATCAATAGCCGATCGTTTACCAAAACCGCTATAATCAATCGCCGGTCATTTTTAACAAAATTAAGATTTAGATAAAAAAGATGGAGACGGAGAATAACAGAAAACAAAATCAAAATTGTACCTTTGAAACTTCACGGTTGCGGAGACAGGAACCGAAGACGCAGGCGATTGAGGAGGAAGATAATAATCAGGGTTGGTTGTTAGGGAGATGACGATAAGGGTTTTATTGAAGTAACTCATTGAATGCGAAGAGAAGAAACGCCTGTTGCGGCGGTGGTATAGATGGCTTTGATTGCGTCCGTTGAGAAGAAGCAAGTGAATACAAGAAACGGTTGTTGCGGCGGTGGTATTGAAGCGTTGCCGGTTGCGGCGTCTTAAACAGTCGGAAAAAACGTCTTGTTCCGGCGGTGGAAAATGAATTATAAGGGAATAATGACAAAAATCAATAACATGTATTATTAATAATTGCCGATAAAAAATTAATCATATGTCATCACATACATGTACATAATACTCTCAAGTATACATATATGTTCAACAAGTTTAATTAAGAAAACGAACACGCAAAACAAGATGGCAACCGCTCATGGATGAATATCGCCATGCAATGCACGTGGATCAAGATACAAACCGACAACATGGATATGTTAAAAAAATGTGAGGGATCTTAAACGATTTCTAAAAGTATAATAAGAATTATAAAAATATATTTATTATAAGACAAGTTATTTCCTAAAAATGTTTTCTAAAACTTGGCTTAAGATTTATAAAATTCAAATTTTTATAAACTAATGATAAAAATTAAATTAGATGTTTTGAAATATAAATTTGAGATTGAGTAGGTGGATCATTTATATGTGAAAGCATCCCAACATATTTGCATATGGAAGATATGACCTTGATTAAAACGAATCGCGCCTAAACTAAAGTGGATGCATCTTTCTAACTTTTAAAATATAAAAGAGAATCTTACTATTATGATATAAACTCTTACAAAACAAGTATAGGGTCAAAATGAACTTTAGATAAGTAAATACTACAAAATTATACATGGAAATGACTTTAGAGTGTGAAATTGAACAACACACAACGACTATAAAAAATCACCAAAGTTGACCACCCAGACCGGCGGTTGACCACCAGGGGGCCATCCTTGGTGACTTCATGATGTTGCCTTCTGCCTATAAATAAGAGCCTTGTCTAATGTTTATACTCACCCCTTTTGCTCATAAACAAATTCTAAGATATCTCAAATAGATCTCTCTCTAATTCCTTTCATATTTATACATCATTTGAAGAGAGATTCAAGATCAAATATCCAGAGCAAAAAATAAGAGTTGTTCTTCAACTTTCATCATTATTATTCTTGTGTTGTAATTTTGTGGTGATCACTACCATTGTTTAGGGAGACGCTTATAAGGGTATCATCACCTACTAATTAGTGAAACGTAGAAGGCGATCACTACATTGAATTAATGAAATCACGAGGGTAATCACTTTCTTGGAACAGTAAGACGTTTGTAAACGATGATCATTACCTTTGGATTAGTGAGGCGTATTGGTGTACTGGTGATCTCTGCCATTTAGAGAATCATTTAGTAGACCAACTCTCGATTAGAGAATCAGGGAGATGACGTAAAGTAGATTTGTTAACATTCACGTGAACCTCTATAAATCTGGTTTTATCTTTCTAACACTTAACCTCTTTACTTTACTTTAATTATTGTGATTAACAAGTGTTCTTCCATACTTGACCACTTAAAAACAAAATTTTTAATAGAACCTATTCACCCCCTCTAGTTTTCTACACCTGGATATGCTTCGGATCATCATGGTTACTTATGTTATGATCCTCGTCAATGGTGGATGGGGACAGAGTCAAGCGACAATAGTAATTTTTGTGTTTCATGTAGAGCATATAGTACGGGATTTGGGTTAACCCCGTAGATTTTTGAAAGTCGACCCCACTAAAAACTTGGTGAAAATGAAAACAAGGTTGCTTACTAGCATGGTGGTATGCCCGGATTTTCACTTATCATAGGTCAGGTGTTCAAATCTTGTTCAAAACGAGAACCGGTTCCTTTTTTTACTAGGCTATTATTTTTGTTCGCATGTGGGTTGAAAAGTGGGTTGTCCTCGGTGGCTTCTTTACAGGACCATTAGCTACTAGTATTCCAATATTATTTTGTGCAATGTTACAAATTAAATTAAGAAGTCAAGAAATATGTTAAACTATAAATATCCAATTTTTGGTTAAACTATTTAAATGTAGTTTTTATAAATATAACAATAATTTTGGTTAATAAATCTATAATTTTTTTAAAAACTTACTAAAACTCATGATAATAATTGTATTTATTTATTTTTTCTTTTAAACACAATTTGAGTAAGGGGTTTTTTTCCTCTCCCTCCCTTTCCATGGCGAAGGAACTGTCATTAACCCCAGCCCAACTAGACATAAAGCATTTCAGTGATCTGATTTGTTAAAAGTGTCTCTATATAAAAAAAACATAGACCGAAAATTGGGACCACAGTGAAAAAGTTTCCTACTCTGCAACTGATTCTCATATTTGTCGTACTTTCACCTCATTCCCGATATTACTCATATTCATGGAATTTCTACTTCCTTTGTACTCTCATTCTTTGCCACTCCTTCTCCTCTATCATCACCACTACCTCCTCCTATTCCTACTAAATACTAATCCTATGGTCACACGTTCTCGTGATCATAGTCGTCAGCCTTGACAAGTTCCTGATTATGTATTTTAAAATTTTTGCTATAAGTTGTTCCATGACTTTTTAGTTGATCCAAAACATAATTTGATTTATTAACTAAATTTTTTTTAATAAACCCACTCCAAAGTCAATGTAAACCAACAATTAACAAATTAACCTGACAATCTTCTTTAATAATTAAACTAGGTTAAAATCTCGTGTATTATACGGGTTATATAAATAAAATGTTATATATTTAGTAATAAAAAATTTATATTTTAAAAAACATGTGTAATACATTGTGTAGAAATAAAGAATGATGGTTACAAAGTTCTCTAAGTACAAACTGTTGCGGATAAGCTTATCTGCAGCGGATAAGCTTATCTGCAGCGGATACTTGTTCCTCTGCTGAAGAACAAATCTGTTGCGGATAGCCTTATCTGCTGAAGACCAAAGTTGCTGCTGATAGGCAAATCATCAGCAGCTGTGGACAGTTATGTCTTGCTGCTGATCAACAACATTGCTGCTGATAGCCATTCCCAATGAAAATCAAACGTTGCAGCTGACTGGCTTCGATAAAGCAACCATTACCACTGATAACTTTCTGCTGCAACACTGACACACTCCACGCAGAAAGAATGTTACTGGTGCAAGACAATAAAAGACAACGACGCTCTTCTTCCAAGGACTCAAGCAATGATGCCTAAGAAGACGTTTGAGTAAAGATAACTTTTGTAGTTTTTATTGTCGTTACATGTAGAATAACTTCAATACAAGATCAACGGCTTGTGTTAGATCTGATCCTTAGAATCAAGGGTCTGTCTTGATTCTAAGTTACTATATAAGTAGTACTTAGAGTCATTGTACAAAGTGTTTTTTTCTTAAGAGTTTTCTTTGTAATCTTGTAATCTTTGAAGCTTAATACAAATTGCATTTATCAGTATTCTTCTTGTTTACTTGTTTACATTGCTTAGTTGTGATTGTTTCCGCCAATCTCAACTAGAATAGAACCATCTTGTATTCATCGATCCTACAAGTGGTACCAGAGCTTTGGCTCGCAGATTAAACAAACTCACACTTGTTTAATCATTCTATGGTTCTATTCTAAACTATCTCTTTGCTAAAGTCACCCATTATCACAAATCAAAAATGGCACAAAACAATGGAGTTGAAGACACTGGAAACATCAGCAGACCACCAAGACTGGTGTCTGGAGAAGACTATGATATGTGGAAGAACATAATGGAAATTTTCTTCTGCTATCAAGAATATGGTATGTGGAAATCCATAAAAGATGGACCATACATACCCATGGTGGCCTCCGCTGATTCCGGAGGTACACTGGTTCCCAAAGAATCATCCAAATACTCTGATGAAGACATCAAGAAAATGGAGGTAGATTTCAAGGCCTTGGGAGCCATCAAGATGTGCTTACCAAATGAAGTTTTTCACAACTTCAGAGGATACAAAACTGCAAAGGAGCTATGGAAAGCTCTTGAGAAGATGTTTGTTGGCTCAAATGAAGTAAAAGAAAACAGAAGAGACATCCTGAAGCAGCAATATGAAAACTTCGCCTGGAAGGAAGGTGAGTCTCTAACTGTTTTATTTAACATATATACTTATCTTGTAGGTGAACTGCAATGCTCAAAAGTGAAGCTGGAGAATGAAGATATTTTCAAGAAATTCATCAGGTCTCTACCCAGTTGTTGGACACTCTACACAGTGTCCATCAGAAGAACTGAGAATCTGAAGACTCTATAGATGACTGAGCTTTTTGGTATGCTAAAGACCTATGAATTAGAGATGATTCAGGCCAAGGAAAGAAGCTCAAGCTACCAAAATGCCTCAACACCCACCACCACCTCTTCTAGTTCAAACAACTATTATCCTCCCATCGTCACTCATCCCCAAACTCCAACCTCTCATTCAAACAACTCGTCATTTCTTCTTGAAGCCCCACCTCAAACATCAACTTCTGCTTTTGTCTCTGAAAACTCAAGCAATATGTCCTTTATCAAGGAAGATCTGGAATGCTTTCATCCAGATGATCTATGTAACATCCCAAAATTTTCTACAACATAAAACACGGGATTTCTATTAGGATTATGAGTGCCAAAGAACTAAAGTGCGTTACAATGGTTCAACAACAAATTAAAACAAAAAGGGGTGAAAGTGTAAGTTCTTTTAAAAGATGAGGGGCCTTAAATGAAAATTCCTTAAAACCTAAAATCTGTTCCATCGCTTACAGCCGCCAACCTCAACATTTATCCTACTTCATTTTTCTTGCGCCTGCAACTCCACACGACATCGCCACCAGGAAACACTAGTCCGACCAATTTCCTTCTTAACCTGCTCGTTTCACACGGGAAAGCTCGGCTCCATTTCAAATCACAAAGGACGATGACAGTGAATACGTGAGCTGCTGCCATAACTCCGGCAGCAGCAGAGAGAGCTTGTATACATCAGGTCAAGACGGAGATGGTGATGTTGGTCTACATGGTGACCTCACGGTGGCAGCCATGAGTACTTGTGGCGCAATGGGGGTTGTTTAAAGCTTCACGGTGATGATGAGGTATGGGTCTTCCGGAGGAGACGGAGCTAGGTGGAGGATCACGGCGGCAATGGAGGTTACGTGAGGATGGAAATGGTGTTGGAAGTGGTGGTTCGTCGCCGGGGACGACAGATGGTGGTTTGTCTCAGGTCCGGCGAGTACTCGCTGATTTGGGTGGATGGTGATGGTCCGAGTGGTGGCTCACAGCAGTGGTTTCGGGTATGGTGATGGCGACGAGATTTTGGCAGCAGCAGTGAGTTCTTGTTCACGGCAGTAGATTCGGGTATTGGTTTAGCAGCTGAAGTTTCGATATGAGGATGATAGTAGTTTCGATGATGGTGATCCTGTGATAATAGTTTCGATGGTAATGGTGATGATAAATGCCTAGATAGTAGTTTCGATGGTTATGATTCAAGATATTAGTTTCGATGATGATGATTATGTTATTAGTTTCGATGATGAAACAGTAGTTTCGATGATGATGATTTAGTAGTTTCGATGATGATAATAATGGATAAGGTTCGGGTCGGGCCTCGGTTAAAATCCGGGATCGTGTTCGGGAAGGTATATCCTTAAACTCGTAGAATACTAATTGTCATTTTTAGTTCGTATTCCGAATATCGTATTTAAGGAGAACACGTGGAGATAATTTATTTGATAAAACGATAACCGACAAAAAGATTTATTATTTTTATAAGTTAAGTATAGAAAGATATCGAAGCTAGAAGTTGAAACACGATTCGTTATGGATTATAATTTATTGATTTGGTAAAGGAAATGGACAACTATGATTGTCGGGTTTAAATCAAATAAAGATACGATTTTCGCATATGAAACTTGAAACAAATCACGTATTTGAACTCAAGAACGATAAAGGAAGGTGTTTAACGTAAAATGTTCAAGGTTTAATCGATTGGAAATAAGTTGGCTGGAGCAAGGTTCTGGTCAGGGAAGATGCAGACCCATGACTCGAAACTATAGTTTCGATATATACAGACCCGTCGAAACTACTCTAGTTTCGATAGTCATGTTTGACTCGAAACTATCTAGTTTCGATAGCAGCCAATGACTCGAAACTACCATAGTTTCGATAGGAACTCAGGACTCGAAACTACCTAGTTTCGAGTGTCACCTTGAACCTAAACTAAGATTTTTCATAAGTAAATGACTCGAAACTACCATAGTTTCGATAGGATCTCATGACTCGAAACTACCTAGTTTCGATAGAAGGATTATGACTCGAAACTACCTAGTTTCGAGTGTAAGACCATAGCTCGAAACTACCATAGTTTCGATGCGACCCACCTCCCGAAACTACTGAGTTCAAGAACAGTAATGTCTAGTGTCATTTAGGAGCCCTACCTTATATGTATGACTTTATTATACAGATAGTGGGTGACCTTAGTGACGTTTCGAAACCAGCTATTATACTTCAGGGACCCGCCTATCAGGTGAGTTCTATGTGCCCCCTATATGCTACGTGCAAATGATTTTAAATGTTTTGGGGCTGGAATGTATACACTAAATGAATAAATGAAATGAATGTCAATGTGACCATACGTGATATATTAAGGTATATGTGTAGATACATATGAAAGTGAATAATGAATTATGAACAAAGAACAACACGTATGTTTACAAAGAATGAATGAATGAATGGTATAACGTAAATGAATGAAATCTTGCTTTATATCTATGTATATATTGCTTGCCAAGTATGAAAAGAATGACACAAAGTGTAAGAACGAAATCTTGCTTTATATCTATGTATATATTGCTTGCCAAGTATGAAAAGAATGACATAACGTGTAAGAATGAAATCTTGCTTTATATCCATGTATATATTGCTTGCCAAGTATAAGTAAACGTTATGGACGCTTCGATGATAACGGCTACTTCGGTAGACGGACGACCACTTGACTATTATGCAGCTAGAGAAGGAAGTCTAGAAAGTTAGACTAATTAAAGGCCACTACGGTGGAGTAAGTCGCTAAAACAATATGCGGCTGCATAATTAGCTCAAGTGGGAAACGGATGCCTTAGGGCAGACGGGCGAATATGACGGACTACGACGGTAGGACGGTAAAGATATGACGGACTACTTCGGTAGGACGGTAAAGATATGACGGACTACTTCGGTAGGACGGTAAAGATATGACGGACGGTTTCTAGTGCCGGACGGTTAAGTAAAAGGGCTACGACGGTAGCTCGAGGGCGTATGTCTTTGTGATATACGTACCGTAAGATGGGTTGATCACCCTTATGTGTATGACCAATAAATGGTAAAGAAAGTAAAGGTGAATGCATATCTATGTAATCACGTAAGAAAGATAAAGAAAGAATGGTAAGAAAAGTGAAAGAAAAAGGGTGAACGCATATATATATATATGTAATCACATTATTAAAGAAAAAGAAAGATGAAAGAAAAGCAAAAGTTATGAATACGTATTTATATGAATGACTTTATAATAATGTTTACTTATGAAGTAAAGAAAAGAATGTTTATATCTAAACGCATTAAACTAGAACTCACCAGCGTTAGCTGACTTTAGTATACATTTCAGGTAAAGGAAGAAAAGGTCGTGCGATGGCGTGAAGGTTACCCGGCACAAGACTGACATCCCACTTTTGTTTGTTAAGAATATGTTATGTTTTATTCGTAAAGACTTCCGCTGTTTTGATTATGTAATTGAATGATGAATGTTTTAAATTTAAGTTCAGTATTTATGACTATGTTTATGAGTAAATCCAACAAGTGAGGTCACCCGGGAAAGGGGCCTTACAAGTTGGTATCAGAGCAATAGTTTGAGAGATTCAGACATCCCTAAATGTCTGGACTCAAACTGATAATGGGACCAACGCACGGATGTCAGTACGGGTAGCCAACGCCAACGCCAAAACAGTAAGTAGCAAGGATAATACATGTAGCTTAAGGTAGATGTCTTAGCATAGGACACATGCCTTAGTTACCAATATCACTACTGATATAAATAGTTACACATAGGACATAAGATGGTAGACAATTTGAGCACATGAGTACAGTAAATGATTAATAATAACACGTAGCTACTGTTATCAATCATCTACCGTGTAAGTGTGTCTCGATTTGCCATCCGTCGTATGTACCCACCATAAAGAGTGAAAGAGATGTTAGTCTAATACTACGAAATGCACACGAATTATAAGAATGATGAGATCCATGTTAGGTGAATCACAAACAACGAGCAGAAGTTCGATAAACCATAAAGAAAGAAAGATGACAGAATATCAACGGTCCGAGTAGACTAGTAATGAATATTCATGAATGACTTCCTTCAACAAGGAGTTTAGGAAGGGAAGAAGGATACATGGATTAGGCACTGTTTATAGAAGACATTTAAATTATGAAGCATTATAAGACGAGTCAGAAATTCACAAGTAAGGTAAGTTGGCAATTACGTCAGGATCCACGTAATTGTAAATTTACATGTGCTTGTGCATACTGATGAACCTTATCATGTGGATTAATACACACGTCACCAAAAACAATTAAATCACTCCAAGCAGGACTATGAGATTAGTCACTTAAGTAATGAAGATCGCAACAGATTAGCAAGACGAATGATGACAGCAACGGCATAACAAAGGTGGAACGAGAAGGAACGAGGCTTTAAATGGAGTTGCTGAAGTTGAGTAACACTAAGGAACAAGTTTAGAAATCTGAAGAAACCTGGTTCGGAACCTGATGCAACAAGTAACAAAGTAATAAGTCAAGCAAAGAAAAAAAAAGGAACAGGAAAGATTGCACCGAAAGAGAATTAGTATGAGGACGATAAGAGAGTCTATCAAGCCCAGTGAGAAAATTTCTTCGCATGACAAACCGCGAACGACGAGACTGATTAAGTAGAATTTGAAGAACTCAACACTTGTTTGATTCAAATTGAGAAAGTAGCTGTCAAGGATCACAAGTTAGCACGAGATGTGAGTACTACATATGTTAGATGAACATACGTTTAGAAACTGCTTCTGAACATGAATTGTCAATGCTTAACGCAAACGCGATACGATGAATGACCGTGGACCTACGGTCAAGTGTACATAAAAGTGAAGAAAATAACCACACAACTATATGTTCAAAGAAAATACGAGTACTCGAATGCTCAAATGACATTTTTCCATGAAGAATACAATTCTAGATAAACTACTAAGAGTATTCACTCCGATGAGAAATTAGATATATCAATGACAACAAATGACTGGAACCACGATGCTAATTAGGGCGTGCAGGCAAAACCAAATGAAAACAGATCCAACCTAGGGTTTGAATGTTTAGAATAAATGTGAAGTTCAAGTTCTGAACAAATATGTGAAGAAAGAAATGAGTACTAGCAAGGACTCAAGAGTCAGAAAGCACTCTACAGTGATTAAGACAAGACAATAGAAAGTGACTACTCAAATTGAAAAGCCAATAAGGAACACAATGAGACTAGAAATGAAAGGAATGATCGAGTATCACCGCACGTGTCATCTATTTGTAATGAAACCTAGGAACGTAATTCTAAAGGAATCACATACAGAAAATTTTAACGATCACGAAAAGTAGAAAATGTATATTTTGGTCATAAGGGATGCCAATCCCTAAGACTATTCAATGGTATAAAGAACGGATAGTGCATAATAGACTAATTATGAGAAATGTGAAACCATGACGATTATGTTTTAAAGAAAGGCAAGAAGGGAGTTACGTGTACAGGGGTATGAATGTAAGGATTGCATACCAAGTATTCCGTCTGAATGAATACCTTCTCAGAAATTTGAGTATGATAGAGTAATGCTTCTAATGGTTCCTTCGTGAACGAAACGTTCCTTTGGGAACATAATGATACGGTTCCTTCGGGAACGAAATGACAAGGTTCCTTCGGGAACAAACTGATATGGTTCCTTCGGGAACAAGATGATGGGATTCATTCGGGAACAACATGGTATAGCCCTTCATGGGCGAATGAACGGAGGATAATTTATGAGGTACACGTAATAACCAAAGCGGCTTAGAAAGTGAATGATAACAACTGTCTAAGGCACGATGTAGACAATTTAAACTAGATCCCAGGCTACCAAAGAGACACTTTCGAGTGTTGAGAGTAATCCATGACTTGCTTAACATGTTAGATTCACGCAAGTGCTTGGTGGATCCGAGTTAAGTCCACCCATGAGACACGCTCAAGAGTAAAGTAGGTTAAACTATTCACCCGAACATACGAGATGTTAGTTACAGAGAAGAAGAGGTAGTAGGGACATGAAAACCCTAATTACATGCAGTCTAGAAATGGCATTGAATGGTCACCATAACGTGAGACATGCCAATTCACAATAACCTAAAAGACAACCCAATCATGAGAAACATAGTTTAACCATGTATAAGAGGCACCGAATTTCGAGGACGAAATTCTTATAAGGAGGGTAGACTTGTAACATCCCAAAATTCTCTACAACATAAAACACGGGATTTCTATTAGGATTATGAGTGCCAAAGAACTAAAGTGCGTTACAATGGTTCAACAACAAATTAAAACAAAAAGGGGTGAAAGTGTAAGTTCTTTTAAAAGATGAGGGGCCTTAAATGAAAATTCCTTAAAACCTAAAATCTGTTCCATCGCTTACAGCCGCCAACCTCAACATTTATCCTACTTCATTTTTCTTGCGCCTGCAACTCCACACGACATCGCCACCAGGAAACACTAGTCCGACCAATTTCCTTCTTAACCTGCTCGTTTCACACGGGAAAGCTCGGCTCCATTTCAAATCACAAAGGACGATGACAGTGAATACGTGAGCTGCTGCCATAACTCCGGCAGCAGCAGAGAGAGCTTGTATACATCAGGTCAAGACGGAGATGGTGATGTTGGTCTACATGGTGACCTCACGGTGGCAGCCATGAGTACTTGTGGCGCAATGGGGGTTGTTTAAAGCTTCACGGTGATGATGAGGTAT
This sequence comes from Smallanthus sonchifolius, assembly GCA_023525975.1. Classification (NCBI taxonomy): domain Eukaryota; kingdom Viridiplantae; phylum Streptophyta; class Magnoliopsida; order Asterales; family Asteraceae; genus Smallanthus; species Smallanthus sonchifolius. Next base: position 12,639,642 of record CM042027.1, on the reverse strand, counting down.
GGGTCTTCCGGAGGAGACGGAGCTAGGTGGAGGATCACGGCGGCAATGGAGGTTACGTGAGGATGGAAATGGTGTTGGAAGTGGTGGTTCGTCGCCGGGGACGACAGATGGTGGTTTGTCTCAGGTCCGGCGAGTACTCGCTGATTTGGGTGGATGGTGATGGTCCGAGTGGTGGCTCACAGCAGTGGTTTCGGGTATGGTGATGGCGACGAGATTTTGGCAGCAGCAGTGAGTTCTTGTTCACGGCAGTAGATTCGGGTATTGGTTTAGCAGCTGAAGTTTCGATATGAGGATGATAGTAGTTTCGATGATGGTGATCCTGTGATAATAGTTTCGATGGTAATGGTGATGATAAATGCCTAGATAGTAGTTTCGATGGTTATGATTCAAGATATTAGTTTCGATGATGATGATTATGTTATTAGTTTCGATGATGAAACAGTAGTTTCGATGATGATGATTTAGTAGTTTCGATGATGATAATAATGGATAAGGTTCGGGTCGGGCCTCGGTTAAAATCCGGGATCGTGTTCGGGAAGGTATATCCTTAAACTCGTAGAATACTAATTGTCATTTTTAGTTCGTATTCCGAATATCGTATTTAAGGAGAACACGTGGAGATAATTTATTTGATAAAACGATAACCGACAAAAAGATTTATTATTTTTATAAGTTAAGTATAGAAAGATATCGAAGCTAGAAGTTGAAACACGATTCGTTATGGATTATAATTTATTGATTTGGTAAAGGAAATGGACAACTATGATTGTCGGGTTTAAATCAAATAAAGATACGATTTTCGCATATGAAACTTGAAACAAATCACGTATTTGAACTCAAGAACGATAAAGGAAGGTGTTTAACGTAAAATGTTCAAGGTTTAATCGATTGGAAATAAGTTGGCTGGAGCAAGGTTCTGGTCAGGGAAGATGCAGACCCATGACTCGAAACTATAGTTTCGATATATACAGACCCGTCGAAACTACTCTAGTTTCGATAGTCATGTTTGACTCGAAACTATCTAGTTTCGATAGCAGCCAATGACTCGAAACTACCATAGTTTCGATAGGAACTCAGGACTCGAAACTACCTAGTTTCGAGTGTCACCTTGAACCTAAACTAAGATTTTTCATAAGTAAATGACTCGAAACTACCATAGTTTCGATAGGATCTCATGACTCGAAACTACCTAGTTTCGATAGAAGGATTATGACTCGAAACTACCTAGTTTCGAGTGTAAGACCATAGCTCGAAACTACCATAGTTTCGATGCGACCCACCTCCCGAAACTACTGAGTTCAAGAACAGTAATGTCTAGTGTCATTTAGGAGCCCTACCTTATATGTATGACTTTATTATACAGATAGTGGGTGACCTTAGTGACGTTTCGAAACCAGCTATTATACTTCAGGGACCCGCCTATCAGGTGAGTTCTATGTGCCCCCTATATGCTACGTGCAAATGATTTTAAATGTTTTGGGGCTGGAATGTATACACTAAATGAATAAATGAAATGAATGTCAATGTGACCATACGTGATATATTAAGGTATATGTGTAGATACATATGAAAGTGAATAATGAATTATGAACAAAGAACAACACGTATGTTTACAAAGAATGAATGAATGAATGGTATAACGTAAATGAATGAAATCTTGCTTTATATCTATGTATATATTGCTTGCCAAGTATGAAAAGAATGACACAAAGTGTAAGAACGAAATCTTGCTTTATATCTATGTATATATTGCTTGCCAAGTATGAAAAGAATGACATAACGTGTAAGAATGAAATCTTGCTTTATATCCATGTATATATTGCTTGCCAAGTATAAGTAAACGTTATGGACGCTTCGATGATAACGGCTACTTCGGTAGACGGACGACCACTTGACTATTATGCAGCTAGAGAAGGAAGTCTAGAAAGTTAGACTAATTAAAGGCCACTACGGTGGAGTAAGTCGCTAAAACAATATGCGGCTGCATAATTAGCTCAAGTGGGAAACGGATGCCTTAGGGCAGACGGGCGAATATGACGGACTACGACGGTAGGACGGTAAAGATATGACGGACTACTTCGGTAGGACGGTAAAGATATGACGGACTACTTCGGTAGGACGGTAAAGATATGACGGACGGTTTCTAGTGCCGGACGGTTAAGTAAAAGGGCTACGACGGTAGCTCGAGGGCGTATGTCTTTGTGATATACGTACCGTAAGATGGGTTGATCACCCTTATGTGTATGACCAATAAATGGTAAAGAAAGTAAAGGTGAATGCATATCTATGTAATCACGTAAGAAAGATAAAGAAAGAATGGTAAGAAAAGTGAAAGAAAAAGGGTGAACGCATATATATATATATGTAATCACATTATTAAAGAAAAAGAAAGATGAAAGAAAAGCAAAAGTTATGAATACGTATTTATATGAATGACTTTATAATAATGTTTACTTATGAAGTAAAGAAAAGAATGTTTATATCTAAACGCATTAAACTAGAACTCACCAGCGTTAGCTGACTTTAGTATACATTTCAGGTAAAGGAAGAAAAGGTCGTGCGATGGCGTGAAGGTTACCCGGCACAAGACTGACATCCCACTTTTGTTTGTTAAGAATATGTTATGTTTTATTCGTAAAGACTTCCGCTGTTTTGATTATGTAATTGAATGATGAATGTTTTAAATTTAAGTTCAGTATTTATGACTATGTTTATGAGTAAATCCAACAAGTGAGGTCACCCGGGAAAGGGGCCTTACAATCTAGAAGAAATGGATATACAGCACTACTATGCCATGCTCTCTATAAGAGCAAAAAGGTTCTACTCAAGAACAGGAAGACCCATTCCAAGCAACAACTCTAACACCAGGGTTGGCTTGGACAAAAGCAAATTGAGGTGTTACAACTGTAACCAACTTGGTCATTTTGCTAGAGAATGCAAGGCTTCAAATGCAAACCCAGATGCTGCTCATACCAGACAAGCTCACCAAGCTCAGCCAAGACAGTAACAACAGCAATAGGCCACTCCTCCTACACAAACTGCAGCTTGTGCAGCTGTTGGAACTGTTGACTTTGACTGGAGCTTCCAGTATGAGGATATTCCTGTCAACAATCAAGCTCTCATGGCAGACACATCAGAGGTACCACCTCAGGTATATGAAAATCTTTGTACTCAAGCTTGTATTGATAAGGTCCTTGGATACAGGAAACATAACCAGAATCTCATAGATCAAAATGAAGAATTTCACCAAATGAAATCTGAATTTAAAAAGGTTGAAAACAGTTACAAGGAAAAGATTGATTGTTTAAAGAAAGAAATTTCATCATTAAAACATGAACAAACAAACATTGAAACTCAAATTGATGATCTTCTGGTTAAGTTAAAAGCTACAAGGGCCGAATTAGCAGACCAAAAGGTCCATGTGGAAAAATATGAGTTTGCATCCAAAAAGTTGCAAAGACTTTTGGATGCTCAAATTCATGAAAAGGTAACTGCTGGTCTTGGATTCCAAGCTGAACAACCCTACGATGATGTTCTTCCACCCGCTGACTTTGTAGCCATTCATGAACCAAGTTTCAATATTTCCAACCCTGACATGGCTAACCGAAATCTTGACCCTGTTGTCCAAGAAACCCCTGTGCAAGAATGCACTACTTCATCCGAGTCTGAGTCAACATGCTCAGACTCCACTGAAACCAATAAAGTTTCATCACCACCTACCTGTGAAGTTATTAAAGCCAAAAATCCAAGCCATTTCATCCCTTCAAAAACAGTACCAGTATCTCAACCAACCAAACAAATCAGAATCAGCTATCCTCCAAAAGGAAGAAAGCTAACAGTTGAAAGGGGACAGTCTTCAACCTCAATCCAACAAATGAAGGTGTTTGGCATATGTCACGCGCCTGGAGAGAGAGCTCCATAAGTTCAAAAGACATTGGAAGAAGCCACCTTTGAGCACAACAAAGCTCACCCTTGGAACTTCAAAGACTTGTTCAAAAGAAAGGACTATGTGTACTTTCAAAGGGACAAACTGGCTAAATCATGCTTTGTGTGTGGGAAATACAATCATACTGCCAGCACCTGCTTCTATTACCTTCAACAACAAAGAAACCTAAAGCAACACGCTTTTGAGAAAACAAACAAGAACAAAAAGGTAAGAAGCTTTAAAGCCAAAGCAACTCAGTTCATAAACTCTTTATCCCCACCAAGAGAGCATCTGCCAAAACCTCAACAATCTTGCATCATCTGTGGTGAATAAGACCACTTTGCTGCACATTGTAAGTTTAATCCTCTCAACCAGGTTCTTCATCAAATTCCTCTTCAACAAAAGCCTATCATCAAGATGAAGAAGGGTAGGCATACTTCGGAGATTAAACAATCAGCAGCAAACAAAACTGTTGTTGATCAAGTAAGACTCAAGCAACCAAAGGAAAAGCCTTCATCAGCAACCAAGATTGCTGTTGCTCAAGTGAAACCATCAGCAGCAACAAAATGTGCTGCTGATAAGCCAAAGTCCTCAGCTGCAACATCTACTGCTGACAAAGCAAAGAGAGCTGGAAAACCACCAATTCAGCATTAGAAAGCCAAATTCCTCCAAGGATTATCATTGGTTTCGTTTAATGCACACATGCTGATACTGATAATCCGAGAACCCTTTTTTGCAAGGATGCAAGCTCTTGGATTCCTCCCACTAACTAGATCCCTCTCATGTGCAGGGACAGCCAGGTCACAAGAATAACACCTGGGTGGTAGACAGTGGTTGTTCCAGGCACATGACAGACAACAGATCCATCCTCTCCAACTTCAGACATTTCAATGGAGGATATGTTGCCTTTGGAAGTGACTCAAAAGGAGGATCTATTACTGGACAAGGAACTGTGTCCAATGAAAGAATGAGTATTGATAAGGTAAACTATGTCAAAGAATTTGACTTCAATCTCATGAGTGTTTCCCAGGTCTGTGATCAAAAGCATTGGATGCTCTTCACAGACAAAGAATGCTTTGTACTGTCTCCTGATTTATCCAAACCTCCTCGAGAAAAGATTTTATTAACTGCTCAGAGAAAAGAAAATCTTTATGTGCTTGACATGAATGAGGTCACTCCATCTGGCAGTGTATCATGTTTTCTCTCAAAAGCTTCAGTTGATGAATCAGCTCTCTGGCACAGGAGATTAAGCCATGTTAATATCAAAACTATCAACAAATTGGTGAAGAATAATCTTGTCAGAGGGCTTCCTGACAAAGAATTCCAGCTAGAAGATCATTGCATTGCTTGTTTGAAGGGGAAGAAACACAAGAGTTCTCACAAGCCCAAGACTTTGAATACAAATGACACTCCACTACAACTGCTGAAACACAACAGTTGGATTGAGGCAATGCAAGAAGAGTTGCTGCAATTCAAGAGACAGGATGTCTGGAAACTTGTTGATCTTCCACCTGGTCAATCTGCCATTGGCACAAGATGGGTATTCAGGAACAAGCAAGATGAGAGAGGCATTGCAGTCAAGAACAAAGCCAGACATGTAGCTCAAGGCTACACTCAGGAAGAGGGAATTGACTATGATGAAGTCTTTGCTCCTGTTGCCAGACTGGAGGCCATCAGAATCTTCCTGGCATATGCTGCATCCAAGAATTTCATGGTCTATCAAATGGATGTCAAGAGTGTCTTTCTGTATGGGAAGATTGGTGAAGAAGTATATATCAAACAGCCTCCATGCTTTGTAGATCCTGCACATTCTAACCAAGTGTTCAAACTAGACAAAGCTCTGTATGGCTTACATCAAGCCCCAAGAGCCTGGTATGAAACTTTGTCTGGATATCTACTAAGCAACAACTTCAGAAGAGGTGTCATTGACCAGACCTTGTTTATCAAAGATGAAGGGGGAGAAATCTTACTAGTACAAATCTACGTAGATGATATCATCTTTAGATCAACAAGGAAGAAGTTGTGTAAAGACTTTGAGATCCTGATGCACTCAAAGTTTGAAATGAGTTCAATGGGTGAACTAAATTTCTTTCTGGGTCTTAAAGTCAAACAAGTTCCAAATGGAATCTTCATTAGGCAATCCAAATATGTCAAGAGCATTCTGGAAAGATTCAAGATGGTTGACTGCTCTGCTGCAAGAACCCCTATGCAAGTGCACCATCAGCTGACTCCAGACAAAGATGGTCAAGACACTGATCAACATCAGTACCGTGCAATGATAGGGTTTCTCATGTATCTCACTGCCTCAAGGCCAAATATTATGTTTGCAGTATATCTCTGTGCAAGATTCCAAGCAGCTCCAAAGAATTCACATCTGCTGTCAAGAGAATTTTTAGATACCTAAAGGGAGCCCCAAGACTTGGGCTATGGTACTCTAAAAATGATAAGTTCAATCTGTATGCATACACTGATAGTGATTATGGGGGATGCAACTTGGATAAAAAGTCCACTTCAGGGGATGTCAGTTTCTGGGAGGGAGACTAATTTCATGGCAGTGCAAGAAGCAAACATGTGTTTCAACTTCTATAGCAGAAGCAGAATACATTGCAGCTTCAAGTTGCTGTGCACAAGTCATCTGGATACAAAATCAAATGCTGGATTATGGGATGACTTTCATGGCAACTCCCATTCACATTGACAACATGAGTGCTATATCAATCACAAACAATCCGGTGCAGCACTCCAAGACAAAGCACATTGACATCAGGTATCACTTCATAAGAGATCAAGCTGAGAAAAAGAGAATTATTTTAACCAAAGTTCATACCAATGAGCAATATGCTGATTTATTTAAAAAACCGTTTGATGAAGCTAGATTTAGATATTTAGTTGAATTTATTGGTATGATGAACTTTGATTAAAATATGTCTCTAAAAATTTGTTTTTGTAAATGTGTTTGTCTTTTGTTATAAATAAAAGTTATAAGTCAGCAGCATCCATTTTTGCTGCTGACAGGTTTAATAATCAGCAGCAAAGATTTTGCCACTGACCGCTTTAAGTTATCAGCAGGAACAAGTTTACTGCGGATAGCTTTAAGGCAGTCAGTAGGAACACCCTTGCCGCGGATCATTGTATCCATCAGCACCAATTGAGTTTGCTGCTGACAGACTTAACTATCCGCCGCAACCAAGCTTGCCGCGGATAGGCTTAACCATCAGCAGTAACCAAGTTTGCTGCTGATGGGTAAAAATTAAGTCTAAATTAACTTTTACCCGCTGTAAAACAATTCCTTTAAGTCTTTACCATGACTGCTATAGTGTATTACAACTGTAACAGTAAAAAGTGAATGAGGTTAGACTGTACAAGTAAGTTTGCTTTTTCCCTCCTCTGTCGTTATAACTCAAATCAATTTCTCCATAACCTCTTCACATTCAATTTCAACCTAACCCTCATCATTTTCTCTCAAACCTCCATAGCATTCAAAGTCTTCCATACTTAACCACCTTTCAAAACCTTCATCCTTCCCTCCAAACCCAACAAATGGCAGAGGTAGACATAAACCGCCCCGATGATAAGTTTTCTCCATACCACAACCTCACAACGTACTTAATAAAAGGAAAGAAGTCCGAGTGGTTTGATGACATGATCGACTTTCTCTGTCGATCAAAGATTCACTATGCACTCACTGTCAACCCACCCATTTACATTCCTCACATGGAGGATTTTTGGAAATCTGCCGTCTTTTCTACCGAACAGGGGATACCCCAAATCAAAGCCAAGGTAGATGGCAAGGACATCACCATATCTGAAGCTACTCTCCGCAAACACCTCAAGCTTCAAGACGAGGGGGCCGCTATTTCATACTCAAAAGATGTCTATATGAGGACCTTTGTATCCATAGGGTACACTGGAAATCAGAATGAGTACACAATAGAGAAAGCACTGATGGGCCCCCCATGGAAGTATCTATGGCACACTCTTCTACAATGCATATCTCAGAAGAGAAGTGGATGGCATCAAGTGAGCTCTGCACTTGCCTCTGCTGTTCACGGTATGGTTACTGGACAAGGATTCAACTTTGCACATCTCATCTTTGAAGGTTTAAGATATAACCTTCAAGAGGGTGCAAAGCAGCAATTTTATATGTACCCAAGGTTCTTGCAGGAGGTTTTTAACAATGAATTAAAAGAGCTTTCAAAACCTGCAAAAATCTATCTTATGCTGGGTCATAAAAGCAACATTTTTCAAAGTATGAGAACTGTTTCCAAAAATTTATCAGGGGTCAATGTTCCATTGTTATCTACAATGATGAACATACAAAGTACCCAGGGTGACAGTTCAGCAATCCCAGCTGATACTGATCCCACACCCTCCACTTCAAATCCTGAACAACAAATTGCTTCCATTGCTCGAACCCCTGTGCATACTACTAAGGATGCACAGGCACATAAATTACTTACACATGTTTTTGATGTTATCGTTCAACTGGAACAAAAGGCCCCAGTTGCAGTAAAATATACTAGAAAAAGGAGCAAGAAGACTTCTTCTCTTCTTTTCTCAAAGACCCAATCCCAACCTAAAAGCCCTCATTCAGAATCCCAAAATTCTGATGAGAATATCAAAAGGGATAGCCACATCATTAGAGAGACTTCCTTGGAAGCCTCTCTATTAGGATCAGGATCACATCCCGGATCCATAGATCAACCCACTGAGCCATTCCATTATTTTTATTCTATGAACTTAAGTGTAGAGGCACCTTGTCAAGATGATATACCTTCTCCAACAACCACTATCTCGGAGGTATTGATTGACTTGGCTGCTAGTGCACCTAACCCAAGTTCTACACCCAAGAAGGTTCACTCTGGGAGTACTGATAGAGTGAATGTGGAAAGGGCTGTCACTACTCCTTGTACATCAACTGACCAGGAGGACAGTGATAACATCACTAAGACCCTAACCATGACAACTCACAGTGACCTTTGAAACACTCTTCACTGATAGGAATCCCATGTGCCAAAAAAACCAGGGTGATGGGGATGCAGAGGCTAGGCCTAAGGCCCCATCTGGATCCAAGGATTCCACAACTGTGGATGAGGATAGACTGAAACTTTATAACTTGGAATTGACGGCCAGGGTGGAAATGCTAGAGGTCGAAGTGTCAAAACTAAAGCACCAAGTCTCTATGTATGAAGCCCATCAATGCCCTCCAGTGACTACTCCCTCCCTTGTCTTAGTGGGCACTCAAACTAACCAGGCTCTGTGCACTGATGCAACCAAAAAGGGGGAGATAGTTGCTGTGGAAGACGATGCTGACAGCCTCGACGAATGGATATAAGAGCAGACAGCCTTTCAAAGTTCACTATTCATACCTGTTTTCGTTCAAGTTCATGACTTGCCAGACTCTGTAGATGAAGAGGAAGAAATCACTGAGGATTGGAAGTTAGTTGTCCGAGCTATTGATGAGGAGTTACAGAATGAAAGTCACCATGAAGACACGCCTCCATCATTCAGCATGCTTCCTGAAGCCGCAACCATAATAAGTCAAACCACTGCCCCCCAATTCACACTGTCTTCAAATAAGCTAGAATTTGAATCCATACTAGCTTGGGGGTATGATGGTTCAACTGAGAGATTCTGGATCAGAAAGGAGTTCAGTGGGGTAGAAGAGCTGAACTGGAATGCACTAAATCCACTCCAAGTGCTTGAACTGTACCTATCCAGCTGCACCAACACCTCTACAGATCTCTCAGCAGAACTTGCAATCAGCAGGTTCCAAGACTTGATAGAGGAATATCTGCCCTTGTTTGAAAAACTATTAGAAGAAGCAAACATCCTAAAAACCGTGCAGAATCTTCAACAGCAGTAGAACAAAAACTGGCTCCAAGAAAACTTGACCTGATCAGGAGCAGTACTTTAACAAAAGAAGAAGTTGTTTGCTGGAGAAGATTTATGTACAACACAGTGGTCAGAGACTTGGAAGTGCTAGGATGGTCCTGACTTCACATTCTTCCTAAGTAATGGATCATCTCTCTCAATCAGCATCAATGAGATCCTACTCTTAAATTCAGACTTCCTGCACAAGGTCTTCGAGCTCAGAACACACATATGCAATGTAAATTCATTAGAGAGTCAAGCAATGATAAAAACCATCAAAGATAAGCTTGAAAAGGAAGGACGACTTGCAATGGATGACTCCAACTCCGACTCAGACCTATCATTTCTTTCTTCTCCAACTGACAGATTAAACACAACAGAAGAATCCAGGAGAAGAGAAAAGGAAAAGATGAAGAAAGAATGGAAAGCAGTGACAGGTCTTGAATGGGAAGAAGATGAAGAAAGTGTCATTCCCTTGTCCATTCCACAAAATGCCAATGAAGCTGAAGCTGAGATCTCAACAACATCTCTTACATCTGCTGTTGTGGTCCATGAAGCTGAAGCAGAGGCATCCAGCAAAGACAAGGGGAAGAGACCTATGACAGAAGATGATGAAGAAAGGTTATTGAAAGAGAAGAAGAAAAGGGAGGAAAGAAGAAGAAGAAGAGAAGAAGCTGAGATGGCTGAATTAAGAAAAGCACAAGAAAGAAAAACTGTCATACTCCTTAGAGAACAACAAATTCATCTCTATGCTAAGCAGCTATATGATCTAAAAGTCAAGATTCCTGCAACTTCTCAAATTCAAGAAGGTGAAGCTCTAGCTCTTCAATTGCATGAACAATTCAATAAAGAAGAAGAAGAAAGAGAGAAGAAGAAAAGGAAGAGGCTATGTTCAGAATAACTGATTCTGAACTAGCCAAAGAAATGAGAGAGGAGTGGATAGAGGCTCTGATTTCTCAAGGTGAGGATGCAGACTACCTTGAGAAACTATCAAATAAAGAAATCTATAGAGCCTTCATGGGTCACCAAGGTCAATTGGCAAATAAGAAAAGGGCTGAAGAAGAAGAAAAAGCCAAACACAAATCCAAGAAGACCATTTCCTTTAACAGAAGAACCCATGAAGAAAGGAAGGTCATGATTGACTTCCTAAAGGCTAGAGGAGAGAGTGGAAAAAGGCTGGGTCCCATGAGTTTCTTGAACCTGCAAGCCCTTTACTTTAAAGTCAAGAAGGAAGAGGAAGAAAGACTGGGGAAGAAAGGCTCAAAGAAGAGGGTGATTAATCAAGAAGATGAAAGGAAACAAAATAAACCCAAGTCTTCTCCCTCATCCACCACTTCCTCTATTCAACAACCTTCCTCTCTCAATTCTAGACCTCCCTCCTCTCCACCCACAAAGTCCAAATCCTTCCACCCAGCTCCTCCTCATCAGCAGCCTTCCAAGAAGAAAACCAAACCTACCATCACACCAGAAGACTCAAGAGAATTAATTTTCTGGTTCTATAACAGTCAAGATAAATGGTTTGAAGTTTTCAGGGGAAAGGAAGAACTGAAAAGATCTATCTATAAATCTGTTGATGAGTTACTGCAACTCCCAGACTCAGACCTAAGAAGAATGATGGAGTTTGATGAAGCCCATGAGCCAGAGAATGAAGGTGGGAGACATCTTTTGCTAGTGATCAAACATTACTTCAACCCTAGTAAAGATGCAGTCATTGATGCCAAACCTCTTCAAACCCATTCTCCATTCACCAGTTGGTCCTTCAAGGCTGATACCAACGAGTTTATATTGATTGATAATAAAGGACAGAAAATGATATGTTCAAGCAAAGCCATCTTCAAAATGCCAAGCAAAGACATAAAGACTCTATCTGAGCTTCCTCTAAACAATCCCAGCCAGGACCCAAGAGACCATGAGGTAGAAAGGATAGTCTGCAACATTAAAAAGCTTCAGCAACAAAAGCAGTAAGGGAGTTTTGGTAGCATCAGTCTAGGGGGAGTTTGTAGAAATAAAGACTGATGGCTACAAAGTTCTCTAAGTACAAACTGCTTCGAATAAGCTTATCTGCAACGGATACTTGTTCCTCTGCTGAAGAACAAATCTGTTGCGGATAGCCTTATCTGCTGAAGACCAAAGTTGCCGCTGATAGGCAAATCATCAGCAGCTGTGGACAGTTATGTATTGCTGCTGATCAACAACATTGCTGTTGATCAACAACATTGCTGCTGATAGCCATTCCCAATGAAAATCAAACGTTGCAGCTGACTGGCTTCGATAAAGCAACCATTACCACTGACAACTTTCTGCTGCAACACTGACACACTCCACGCAGAAAGAATGTTACTGGTGCAAGACAATAAAAGACAACGACACTCTTCTTCCAAGGACTCAAGCAATGATGCCTAAGAAGACGTTTGAGTAAAGATAACTTTTGTAGTTTTTATTGTCGTTACATGTAGAATAGCTTCAATACAAGATCAACGGCTTGTGTTAGATCTGATCCTTAGAATCAAGGGTCTGTCTTGATTCTAAGTTACTATATAAGTAGTACTTAGAGTCATTGTACAAAGTGCTTTTTGCTTAAGAGTTTTCTCCGTAATCTTTTAAGCTTAATACAAATTGCATTTATCTGTATTCTTCTTGTTTACATTTCTTAGTTGTGATTGTTTCCGCCAATCTCAACTAGAATAGAACCATCTTGTATTCACCGATCCTACACATTGGTTGAATAAACCAGTATATTACATCGGTTGAATAAAATATAATGTAATTTGTTAACAAACACATTAGTCAAAATACGTTTTTAAAAAATGTTTGTCGTGACAGTTATAAGGTTTGTTAAGTTAGTTTTTAAAACATTTTTCTTTTCAACTGAGTATTATTTTTTTAATTTAATTGATAAATGTTAGTTCATATTAAGTTCATTTGATTGATGATATAATAAATATTTATAATTAAATAATAAATATTCGTAATTAGATTTATTAATATAAAGATTATTTTTTAATAGGAGAGAGAAAATAGAAAATATGATATTTAATAGGAGAGAGAGTCGGAAAAATAAAGATGAGGAGTAACCAGAGAGTGACACATGCCCTGAAGAGATTTTCATTTATTAGAATAGTAAGATTAATTGAAATCAATTAGTTATGAGAATCTAAAACCCGGATATCAGTTAAATGTTCAGTTTTGACCAATAACCAAACAAACCCAACCATGTTGGCCTCTGGATCCAATCACCAATCATCATCGCCAGCACGACTACCACAAAATCACTAATTCTAGCCAAATTGGTCCAAAACAACCAAGAAAAAATGTGAAGTTAAGTTATCGGTTAGCAAATATTTATAATCCATACTCAACACCCATACAATTGAATTCATACACACACACACACACACATAACTCAAACTTGTAAGCCATGAATCAAATCTACAAATCAATGTGACCAATGATGTTGACGCCTTGATGAACGGTTGTTGATCAGTTATGGCCCAATATGAAACCCAATTCAGGATAGCTACCGGCCCAATATGGCATACAAATAAGCCCATGCTAAGGCCTTCATTAATCATGTGGCCTTGAAGCCCAAAACCTGCTGAGAAATTGCTCTCTCCCTGCTTCAAAATTCATCATGATTATATTCATAAACGACAAAACTACAAAGCAGCCCACCAAGCAAGCTAGTGTCATCATTTTAACTAGTGGTGCGCAAATCGGTTTTTTAACCCAAACCGGTTCAACCCGACCCGAACCTGTTTGGTCAACGAAAAGTCAAAACCGGTTTGGACCCAAACCGGTTCGGGTTAAACCGGTTTTAGTAATGGGAAATGTCAAACCGGTTAGGGTTGGTTTTAAACCGGTTTGCCCTTTAAACCGGTTTTTATTAAAAAAAAAATTCAAATAAATTTTAAATTTTTAATATTAAATCCAAAAAAAAATATAGCAACATTAATACTTAAAGTTCAACGTTTATTAATATTTGAAAAGTTCGGAAATTAAAAAACATGACAAGATAAATTTATAAAATTGTAAAACATTACAAAAATATAACAAATATAAAACATTAAGTTCAATGTTTTATTTTTTGGAATATTGATTGATTATTCTTGTGCGTTGTCTTCGGAACTAGAGCTTCGTAGCCTTGCATCTTCGGCTAGTTCTTCATCGGTGACTGGTTCGGATATTCCAAGATCAACCTCGTTGTTGTGTATGGTTTCTTCGGCTTGAATTTCATCTTCGGGAGAAGTTTGGTCTTGTATCCTATCCATCGCATCCAAATGGTCATTCAAGCAAATGCACATTTCCATCGCTAGGGGTATGAGTCTAGTCCTTCGTATCGATAATACCCTGCCACTAAAGAAAACGCAGATTTCGAAGCTACCGTGGCCATATAGAGAGTTTAGAGAGCATTTTTGACGGGTTTAAAGAGCGGTTTTAGAGATTAGAGAGTGTAAAGAGAGGTGTGATCAACCCTAAACACCCCCACCTATTTATAGTGTTTTAAGGGTGCAAATAGAGCCAAAAAAAGGGCTAAAATCGACCCCAACGGCCATATAGCCGTTCCCCAACGACTCTTTTTTTGCCCAGCTCGAAAACCGGTTTAAACCAGTTTTTAAACCGGTTTATCAAACCGGTTTGTTTGAACCGGTCCCTAACCCGATCTCATCCAGAAAGCATCATACCGGTTTCAAACCGGCGGTTTTTTGGTAACCGAACCGGTTTGGTCCAAACCGGTTTAACCCAAACCGGTTTGCCGGTTTGGACCGGGTTAAAAAAAAACCGGTTTTTTTGTGCACCTCTAATTTTAACTACCTGGTTAAACCCGCGCTTCGCGGCAGGTGTCGGGCTGATCGCTAATAAAATCTCAACGAAAACTTTATAATAGGTTCGGTTTGTTACAGTATCATAACGGTTACGACAGTCGCTATAGGCCACGATACAAAAAAAACCCATTCTTAATATAACTCTGTTTAAAAAAAAATTATATCGGAACGTCCACAAAAAAACTAAAAACATATATGCAGTGTACTTATATGAAAATCTAGTGCATCATTAGAGTACGAAACATGTAGAACTCGACATTCATTTTGTAAGGGAAAAAGTTTGTATTGGGGTCATTCGTGTTCTACATATTCCAACCGATTTTCAGTATACAGACATTTTTACCAAAGGGCTTCCGAGTCAATTGTTTACTCGATTCCGATACAATCAATGTCTTCGTCCTTCTCCGGCTTACACCGAGGGGGTGTATTAGTTGTTAAAGTATTGTCAAATATTTTGTAATTATTATTTGATTTAGTTTCCATAGTTTCAGGGTTATAGTTTCCTTTGTAACCCATTGTATCTCTTGTATTTATTCTACATTGTTAATAAATGGAAATCACTTTCGATCTTCACCATTTTACAAGTAGATGCACACATGCATGTATGTGTATTGTTAATGTGTGGTTTACCTTTACAAGTTCAAGTTCAATTGTTGATGTTGCATCATAACACCCTTGTCGCTTCTCTTGTGCCCTAACAATATCGACGTGGAAAACTTTGTCGCATTTCTATTTCACAATAGCCAATCACAATGCAATATTTTTTAAATTATTCGATCAACACTCATTCTTAGACATGCACCCATCCACACATACTCACATATAATACACACGCATGTCATTTTTATACAAAGCACATTTTCATGAGATCCATATGAATCATTCTATCTATTGCTTTTATCGGTAATAACGGATAAAAAGAATAACAAAAGAATCAGGAAACGAGATAAACGATATACACAAATCCGTTCTCTCACATCCCTTTAAAAGCAACCACTTTTCATAACTTCCATTTCTTTCTACTTTCTACCTTATCACTCATATCGTCGACTGCCCTCACTCGACGCGATATCAAAATACTAACCATAAATGATTTCAAAACCTAACCCTAAATAATATCGTAATCATAACACTATGGTCGTTGATGCAACGCCATCGATGACGTCACACATAACATCATCCCTATTATAATAAAAAACTAAATTTTGTGTCACTTGTTAACACTATATTAATCCTCACATTCATTTTCCCTCCAAAATTACAGTTACATACTTCATCCAATATTTTCATATTTAGCTCATTTTTTTTAAAAGATTACATAAATAAACATTTTACCAAATCAATTTCATCAATCATTGACTCACATTTTTTTAAAAATTTATCATCAAAAGTGAATACTTAAAAAAAAACAAGAATAAAAATTGGATATTTAAAAAAATGAGTTTTTAAAGTTTATTATCTAAATGGGAGTTTTTAAAATTTTATCAATAAAAAATCAAAATTTAAATTTTACATATAAAATTTAAAAATACTACTTTTGTATTTTAAATAAATATGTATTAGAATAAAGTTTGCTAATATTTAACTAGTAGTTTTTTTAATTAAGTTTGATATCAAATTTGTATAAAAAAAATATGTTAAGATATTTATCAATATAATCTTAATGTTTTTAGAGGGTTTAAAACTAGTTTAGCTAATAAACCCAAAATTAGGTGAAAGGGTTATGCATTGATGAAAACTAGAGTGGTACTCCAATAAAGATATCACTAGACATAGTGGAACCACATAACTATAATATGCCAAAAACTTTCAACATATATGCCCTTTCATACACAAACCCGGATTTTGACCGATCAATTCTCAACTCGATTTTGCCGTCGAACCGGCCGTCTCGCAACTACCGTCGAACCGGCCATTTTGATTTCTTTTTCCACCAACCCATCTAAATCAATCCCGTCCGTTAAAAGACGCTTGACCACAGATTACACCAATCCAACGGCTCTAATAAAAGCTACTGGAACCTTCTATTTTTCTTCCAAGCGCCTCTTGATAAAATGGCAGTGCTTGTGGCTACCTCGCGCTCACTGTATCACTCT
The DNA here is from genome assembly GCA_023525975.1 of Smallanthus sonchifolius. Taxonomy (NCBI): domain Eukaryota; kingdom Viridiplantae; phylum Streptophyta; class Magnoliopsida; order Asterales; family Asteraceae; genus Smallanthus; species Smallanthus sonchifolius. The sequence goes on along the minus strand of CM042027.1, from coordinate 12,622,924 downwards.
TCCTAGGGTTTATCGATCGTCGTTCTGATTTTTATTTCGTCAAAAGGTTCGTTCTCTATCGATCTATGTTTTCGATGTTATTCAAGGCTTGTTATCTTTACTTGAATCGTAATTACGATCGATCGTATGTTATTGGTCAACGTACTGTAGAATTTGTTCGTGTTTTCGATTTGTTACGTTGCATTGTACAAATCTGGTTTTGTTTTGTGTATATGGATGAATTTTGACTTGTGATCGGCAAATTTGGGGGAATTTTTGCTGGTTTGACTTTGGAGTTGGTAGATGTAGATTGATTTTGGTAGATTTGTTTGTTTTATCTCGATCGATGTTGAAATTTTGGAATATCTGTGTGATAGGGATATGGAACTAGGTTTTGTTCATGAAACATTTAAATTTGGGGAAATGTTGAACATGCATGTTAAAAATGCGATTAGCGTTTTTCCGATTTGGACTGTGTATTTAGGAGTTGTTTTCTTCAGCTACAGGTAGATTGATTTAACTTATTATTTAAAAATATGTTGGTTTAGGTTTTAATACCATGGGGAAGAGCTATCCATGTGTTACTGAGGAATACAAGAAGGCTGTTGAAAAGGCCAGGAGGAAGCTCAGAGGATTCATTGCTGATAAGAGATGTGCTGCTTTAATGCTCCGTCTTGCGTAAGATTTTTTTTTTGTTTTGTATAGTTCAGGGGCATTTTTATGTAGATAATGTGCTGATGTAGTTGTATGCCAAGTGTGTTTATAAGATAACTGGATTGATTTTGTGGGTCGGTTGGAATTTATTTGTTTGAACTTGCTACTGTATGTATGTGATGATTTCTAGAAACATTGATGAGAGTAATCAGTTTACTCAAATTTGGGTTAACCAAAATTGATCTGGCAGTACCCTGACTCCTTGTGTGCTATAACTCAAAACTGAGTTTATCAAAAGACAATTTTTTTTCGAATGATTAAACAATGACCTTGGCCGGTTACTTTGAATCATAGTTATGCAATTAGTTTTTAAAACAAAAATGTACGTTTAAGTTTAACTGAGCTGTGTGTCATGTTCTGAAGTGTTTTTTCTATAATGGCTTTAGATGGCACTCTGCTGGTACTTATGATGTGAACACCAAAACCGGAGGTCCTTTTGGTACCATGAGGTATAAGGCTGAGCTAAACCATGGTGCCAACAATGGTCTTGACATTGCTGTCAGGCTATTGGAGCCACTCAAGGAACAGTTTCCCATCATCTCATTTGGTGATTTCTATCAGGCAAGTTGGGTTTTTTGCAACTATTTTTCGTTTGGATTAATGTTTTGGTGCTGACATGCTAATCTTTTGCTGTAGTTGGCTGGTGTTGTTGCTGTTGAAGTTGCCGGAGGCCCTGATGTTCCTTTCCATCCGGGACGAGAGGTTAGTTTTGTTTATTTCATATTGCTAATGGACATCTTTAGTTCGTTTGATTTGCATAATGCTTGGAAAGAATATTGGGAATTTGTGGTTAACTGTGTTTTGATTTTCATGTTCTATAACTAATTGGATAACTTAAAATTGCTTCAGGACAAAGAAGAGCCCCCAGTTGAAGGCCGTCTTCCCGACGCAACCAAGGGTTAGTGAATTTGTTAACTCTGGACGTTCATTATATGTATTAGGATATGATGGTCATTTATTCATTTGATGTTCAACGTGCTTTAAGTGAAGTCATGTAGTTATTAAGATATATCCTTTGTATGTGTTTCAGGAAATGACCATTTGAGGGATGTGTTTGTCAAGACCATGGGTCTCGATGACATAGACATTGTGACACTGTCTGGTGGCCATACTCTGGTTGGTGTCAACCTCATTCCATATTTATATTTGAATTTGATTTGAGCAAAATTTCTAATGTGGAGTTTTATAGGGAGCTGCCCACAAGGAGCGATCTGGATTTGAAGGGCCATGGACTTCCAATCCACTTATCTTTGACAACAGCTACTTCACGTAAGATTTCTTATTTGATATTAATTTTATCGTAGTTCCTATTTTTATGCAAATCCTAAATGGTAGTTGTGTACTTTTTATAAACAGAGAACTTCTTGCTGGTGAGAAGGAGGGCCTCCTGAAGCTACCTACTGACAAAGCTCTTCTTGAAGACCCTGTATTCCGACCCCTGGTTGAGAAATATGCGGCTGTGAGTACATAACTTCAAACCTTGCCTTTGAGCATACAACAAGCATATTACACTATGTTAGTTGGGTTCTTAGTTGTTTTCTTACCCTTTTGAATCAGGATGAGGATGCCTTCTTTGCTGATTATGCAGTGTCCCACATGAAACTTTCTGAGTTGGGGTAAAGTTTCTAACTTTGATTTCTTTCATTAAACATATAATAATGGCATTTGTGTCGAGAAATGGAGTGTGATTTATTTGTTAAATGTCTGGAATGATTACCAGATTTGCAGAGGCATAAGGATTGTGATGGAAGGCCTAGGGAGGGGTGATGTAGTTGCTGCTGTTGGATCTTTATTTTGAAAAAAAATTCAAGTGTTTTTGTTTTGTTGACTAGAGATTAAGATTACAAAAAACACATTGTGGAGCAAGGATCCCCTCATGAGGTGGGGTTGCGGTTTCAATTAATGAACTTGGTCAGCTTTTGTCGTTATGGATTTGTTCCATTACTTGATGACTTTGTCTGTGTGTGTTTGCATCTGTTTAATTTTTGAACTATATGCCTCCCCTTGCCATTTTGCCATGGAGCAAAACAGGATGGGAGAGATTGCTGTAAAGATTTTGGCCTTTAGAGGTGGTGTTTGAACCCCATCTTCATGATCAGGACCCCATCTCATTCCTGGTTTGATTCCTCAAGTGCTTGTATCTAGGAAATATTTCGTTTTCTGGAACCATCTTCGAAAGGTTGGGGTGTTCGAGCAGAATTGCTTATTCGACCTTACAGAGTACTCCTGAAGTACATAGAATAAGGTGCAAACACCTTTTTAGATGACATACACACCTCATAGGGTCATACACAAGACGAGTCGAGCTGGCTTGGTTTGTAAACTAGCAGATTTATAGTGAGCTTTCAGTCACAAAGCTATCGAGGGAATGCAGTGGAGATTCAAATGAGCAATTCTATCATAACATAAGTTGTTTCTGTGGTCGATGAGGACTTTTTAAAAGAAGAGGACTATGAGGAAGACGATTCAGAAGAAGTAGGAACTGGATCTGAATTGTTTGCTTCGGGTGAGTTTTGATTAAGAGAGAATAAATTAGGGCTTTATCAAGGTGAATTGAAAGAACGGTAATTGATATAGTAGGACGAAAATAAGGAGTTTAAGTGGGCTGGATTTGATATTTGCAAGTTGGCATTACTTGGTATTTATTACTCCTCTAAAATTTGGCCATAATTTAAAAATATATAAATACTACTTTTAAGGCAGTGAGAAGTCAAAAGCATTGTTTTAACAAATATATATAACCAAAACCAATTATTTAATTAGACCAATATTTAGGTCTCAAATGACCAGTATATACATTGGTGAACATGGTATCTTGGCGTCCTATTGGTAGACATAGCATCTTTAGTTCTAGGTAGTGGTGCACAAAAAAACCGGTTTTTTTTTTAACCCGGTCCAAACCGGAAAACCGGTTTGGCTTAAACCGGTTTGGGCCAAACCGGTTCGGGTTGCCCAAAAACCGCCGGTTTGAAACCGGTTTGAAGATTTCAGGAGGCGATCGGTTTAGGGACCGGTTCAACCAAACCGGTTTGATAAACCGGTTTTCGAACTGGACAAAAACTAGCCGTTGGGGTCGATTTTGGCCTTTTTTTGGAGTTTTTTGCACCCTTAAAACACTATAAATAGGTGGGGGGTGTTTAGGGTTGATCACACCTCTCTTTTCGACAAATGCTTAAAGATATTTTTAGTAACAGAAAAAGATACCATGATTATATTAAATTTTGTCGTGATACGAATAATCTTTGCTTAGGCCCGAATTGGGACGTCGAGACAAGATGGAACTCGACTTATATTATGTTTTATAGCGCTTTACGACAAAGAGAAACTTTAGAACTATTTCATGATATGCTTGCCTCAAAACCTCGTCGTAAAATTCAAAAGTTTCCGTCTCCAAATTGGGATATTTTAAAAGACGTAACCGAATTGCTTGAAGTTTTTAAAACCGCCACCACTTTTTTATCCGGTGTTTATTATCCCACAAGTCCATTAACACTAAAACAAATATATTTAATGGCTAACAAGTTGTCTGAGCTTGAAAATAAAAGCGATCTTTTTACAAAAATGATAGAACCGATGAAAGAAAAATTAGTGAAATATTTTAAAGAAATGTCTCCCGTTATAACTTGCGCCGTCGCGTTAAACCCTACCATAAATGTTTACGGGGTTGAAACTTTGATTGATAGAATTACTTACGCTTTGAATTTGGATAGTGAAGATATCCATTTTGCACAAGGCACAAAAACATATTTTAACAAATGTTTACAAGATTTTTTTGATGTTTATTTACATAAATATGGTACAACTCCGACTCCACATGATACAATGTGTACATCATCAAGTGGTACCTCGAGAGATGTTAATTTGAATTTATATAACGAAATGTTAAATGAATTTAGTAAACTGGCTCGAGGTACCACCCCGAGTAGCGAACTCGGAAGGTATATTGGCACAAACTTTTTAGCGTTTATGCCTCCTACCGTTTTTTAGGAGTTTGATATTTTGGCATGGTGGAAAACAAACGAAGCTTCGTTTCCAATTCTTTTCGCCATGACCCGTGATGTACTAACCGTCCAAGCTTCCACAGTAGCTTCGGAATCTGCGTTTTCTTTTAGTGGCAGGGTATTATCGATACGAAGGACTAGACTCACACCCCTAGCGATGAAAATGTGCATTTGCTTGAAGGACCATTTGGATGCGATGGATAGGATACAAGACCAAACTTCTCTCGAAGATGAAATTCAAGCCGAAGAAGTCATACACAACAACGAGGTTGATCTTGGAATATCCGAACCCGTCACGGATGAAGAACTAGCCGAAGATGCAAGGCTACGAAGCTCTAGTTCCGAAGACAACGCACAAGAATAATCAATCAACTTTCCAAAAAATAAAACGTTGAACTTAATGTTTTATATTTTTTATATTTTTTGTAATTTTTTACAATTTTATCTTGTCATGTTTTTTAATTTTTGAACTTTCCAAATATTAATAAACGTTGAACTTTATGTTTTAATTTTGTTATATTTTATTATGGATTTTATATTAAAAATATAAAATTTATTTGGTTTTTTTTTTATTTTTATAAAAACCGGTTTAAAGGACAAACCGGTTTAAAACCTACCCGAACCGGTTTGACCGGTTTACATATTTCCATTACCAAAACCGGTTTAACCCGAACCTGTTTGGGCCCAAACCGGTTTTGACTTTTCGTTGACCAAACCGGTTCGGGTCGGGTTAACAGTAAACAAAAGGCCCATCAAGATTTTTAAAACATAAATATCTGTCAACATTACATTTAGTGGATGATTGAAACATGATAAGAACATGAAAATCACGAAAATGACCATATGACAAAGTTAAAGCAGAAAAACAAGGCCAAGTCTTGTATTTTCAATGTGACAATACAAATTAAAGCAAATATCGTCAACATGGCTATATCGAAGGGTACTAAATCGCATACGTGACATAGACATAAATACATAATAATGCCTATTTGGCGTTATATCAAAATATATTTAAGTTTTAAATCTTTTAACATTTTAAAATGTTTTTAGTACTTTAATTTTCTTTTGCTACAAGAAACTCTTCAAAAGTAAAAAAAAAAGTTAATCTATTTCTTCACCTTTTATTTTTGTTATTGATAAGTAAAAAAAAGTTAATCTTTTTCTTCACCTTTTCCTATAAACTTGACATCAGAACAGAAAACGGCACTGTGGCGCATGTAACATACGTTGGTTTGTTTGTAAGTTTGTGTTATGTTTCTACATCCTTTCATTTTCATATTGTCTTAACTTTTATGGTACCAAAATCGATTAGGAGTTCAATTACTAAAATTGTTCGACTCATGTATATAGAATAACCACACATTAATTCCAAGGGTTCATATGTTCATATGCGGTGACGGATTCAAAAATCTTTTCTTTATCAGTGTCACACTGTCACATGTTCTAAATATTAATATTTGATGAATTGTTATCAATCGAGTATCAGACATGTGTATAACACAAAAAAAACCATCTAATACTATAAAAAAATTACGTATGTCACGTGATATTAACAACTTGTAATTAGTTTCCCAACTCTTCATATGGGATGACACTTTTATGTTATTAGACAACATACAAAGCTCCCAAACAAAATGCAATGAAAGACCGACCACGCAACATCAACGGTCAACAAACTGGCGGCTTGCTTTTCAAAAAAAAAAATAAAAAAAACTAACTGGCGGCTTTGTAGGAGTATTAATTGAAATCCACCTACCCAATTGGCTTATCTTCTTTTGAACGAGTTTTCTTATTTTACGGATAATTAATTAAATTGATTTTTTAGTTTATTTCTCATGTTAAACTAACTTTGATGTTTTATTTTAACCCATCATTCTAATTTAATATTATTAAAAGGAAGTTTCAAAGAAGTTTTAATCCCTGACTTTGTTATATCATATTAAAAAATAATTATTTTTTGTCAGTTAATTATTATATATGTTATTTGTTTACTAAAAAATAACAATTGTTGCGACATATAATAATATTAAAAGGAAATTTCAAAGAAACTTTAATCTCTTAGACTTTTTATATCGTATTAAAACCACTGTTTATTTTTTCCATTCAATAATAACTATATATATATATATATATATATATATATATTCTTTATTCTCAAATAACAATTGATGCAAGATATAGATGGGCGTTAATATTACACATCATAATAACTTCATATATTAAATGTTCATACACTAGTAATTTTACTCGCCGCGCGTTTGCGGCGATGTCGAAAAGTAGCCTAACTCGAATTCCCACGATCCGCGGAGTGAAGCGGATCTGAAACGGTTGAGACGGTTAAAAAAGAAACATAGTTACGTACATAAGAAAACATATAAGATTATCACTACTCGTTTAAACCTGAAAGAAAATTAAAAAAAAAACAAAGTAAAAAAAATGTTTTGACGTTGACATTAACGTACATAAGTACAAAAAAGTAACGTACGAAAAGAATTGCAACTTAACACAAAACCACTACACCAGACAGATCGGTTGCTTTAGATTTGGACTAATAAATATAAAAGAGGAAAACAACTTGTGTTGGTGGTCAAACCTCGACACTCTAAATTAAGGGAGTAGTAATACAAATCATAGCATAATATATATTATTTTTTTAATATACAAAATTTAACCTTATATATCTAACAACTTTAAGTTTTAACAAGACATATCTTTTAAAATTTTATAAAATAAACATTTAAACTTGTAAAAATTTCTGGTTAACCAAAAACCGTTCGAGCTGAATTCAAACCTATTAAAATTGTGATAGTTATTTCATTTTTGTAAAATATTAACATCACTTCTAGAGTTGTAAATGAACCAAGTGTTCAGTGTATGGTTCGTGAACCGTTCGACAAGAAGTTCGTTTATGTTCGTTGTTTTAATAAATGAACGGACATAAATAAAGAACTCTGTTCGATTAGTCAAACGAACGAACATGAACAAATGTCTTGGTCGTGAACGTTTGTTAATGTGTTCCTGAACGTTCGTTCATTTACGTTCTTTTATATTCGTTTGTTCACGTTCGTTTGTTTTGACGTTCATTAAAGATTTTTTTATATATTTAAATTTGATTTAATTTTTTATATTTTGATTTTTATTTTATTACTCATTAGAGCTTTTAAACATTCTTTTTAAATAATTATGCTTGTGTCTAATACTTATGATTAACATTCATATTGTTTTTAATTTTCTAAACGAAATAATTTTCAAACTAGCATGTCTTCGTTTAGAAAATTAACAAACGAACATGAACAAATCCATTTCCTTAATGAATGAACATGAACATGAAATGTTTTCTATTAGTGTTCATAAACCGTTCGTAAACATGAATTTAACACAAACAAATCAATTTCTTTAATAAACGAATATGAACATGAATTTTTTTCCGTTAGTCTTCATAAACCGTTCGTAAACAATTCAATACTAAATGAATAAACATAAAAAATGTTTCGTTCGGTTCGGTTCGATTCGGTTCGGTTCAGTTCAGTTCAGTTCAGTTCAGTTCAGTTCAGTTCAGTTCGTTTAGGGTAGTGACATATCATACTTTTTGATATTTGTGTATGAAAAGATTATAATATAAAGATAAGTTGTGGAATCATCAAATAATGACAAAAACGATATAAAAATATTATAATTTCACGTCCAAACGCGTACTGCCTTGTCTTTGGCATCTTCTTCCTTGATTTCCGCACACCCACTCTCCACCTTGCTTGAGCTTAACTCTGTTCCATTTTCTCTCTGTTTACACTAACCTATAGCCGGAGGCAGAGCTCCAATTCGAATCCACTGTTGTGTAAAGTAATGGCAGACGCTAGCGGCGGAGGTCAGTACACTGATTTTCCGGCAGTGGCTACACACGGAGGTCAGTTCATCCGGTATAACATATTCGGTAATGAATTCGAGATCACGAACAAGTACCGTCCTCCTATCATGCCTATTGGCCGTGGTGCTTATGGAATCGTGTGGTATGTTTATATTTGATTCACCTTTTGCGATTGCTTTTCAGATCGTTGACTTTTTTGTATGTCACTGTGATTGTTGATTTGCAGTCGGTTAATTAGGTTTAGTTTGTGTGTTTGTGATTAGTTCGATGCTGAATTCTGAGACGAATGAGATGGTTGCTGTGAAGAAGATTGCGAATGCTTTCGATAATTACATGGATGCGAAGCGGACGCTTCGTGAGATTAAGCTTCTTCGACATCTGGATCATGAAAATGTGAGTTTGTTTCATAAATTTATGTAGAATCGTTGAGTTTTAACTTAAATCATATCAATAATTTATCAGCTGTGAATCTGTAGTCCTTATGCTGCTTTTAGGTCAATTAGCTGTAATTATTGTAGATTGATGAACTCTGATTGAAATTCTTATGAAAATTTGCTTATTCGGTACATAAACTTCACAAATGGATCAGTACTTTCATTGATCAATAATGATTTGCTAATTTACAACTTCTAAATGCTTAATTGATGCAGTTTTGTTAAACAATGTTGGTTGATATTATGAACTATCTTATACTGATTGTGATTTGAATCAAATTTTAGATAATATCTATAAAGGATATAATCCCTCCGCCTGTACGGAGAGAGTTTACCGATGTCTACATCACCACTGAGCTTATGGATACTGACCTTCACCAGATCATTCGGTCCAATCAGAACTTATCAGAAGAGCACTGTCAGGTGTTAATCATTTTGAATTAACAACTCAAATCTTCACCAACTGTATGTTCTCGCACTCTCGCTAACTGTTGTTTGCTGTGATGTTTGCAGTACTTCTTGTATCAACTCCTGCGAGGGTTGAGGTACATTCACTCTGCAAATGTCATTCATAGAGACCTCAAGCCTAGTAATCTGCTGCTGAATGCAAATTGTGATTTGAAGATTTGTGACTTTGGGCTTGCGCGCACTAGCGCTGAAAATGACTTCATGACTGAATATGTTGTCACCAGATGGTATCGGGCTCCTGAGCTGCTACTCAACTCTTCGGAGTACACAGCTGCTATTGATGTGTGGTCTGTTGGTTGCATATTCATGGAACTCATGAACAAGAAGCCTTTGTTTCCTGGTAAAGATCATGTGCATCAAATGCGCATATTAACAGAGGTATATTTGACATTTCTAATCTTCACTTACATATCAAGATTGATTTCAATTAGATTTTATCATTTTAGTTCTAATGCCAAATTTGTTTTCAGCTTCTAGGTACACCAACTGAATCTGATCTTCGGTTTATCAGAAACGAAGATGCAAAAAGGTATCTTGCTCAGCTTCCTCAACATCCTCGCCAGTCATTATCAAAGATGTTCCCACACGTTCATCATTTAGCCATTGATCTAGTTGACAAAATGTTAACATTAGATCCAACTAAACGAATCACAGGTACCACTAAATATATTTTAGTATTTTACTTTCCATATTTAAAAAAACAAAAAACTGAACCAGTATTTATGTCACGATTACAGTTGAAGATGCATTAGATCACCCGTATCTTGCAAGACTACACGATGTAGCTGATGAGCCAATCTGCGCGAATCCTTTCTCGTTTGAATTTGAGCAACAAGTCCTGCGAGAAGAACAGATTAAAGACTTGATTTATGAAGAGGCATTAGCACACAATCCGGGTTTTGTTTAACAGAAAACACCAGGGCATCTCATGGTATTAAACTATCAGTTATTCTAAGATATATGCTAAACTATTTGCAGATGAATCCAGCAGCACCATCATCATCATCACCATCACCATCATATCATCATCATCATCATCATGTGTTCTTCTCAGGTTTGAGATTGTTGTTTTATTTCATTTCGGTTCACAGATGGTGTTCGGGTTTCGGTTTCCTTTTGGTCCCTTGTGATTTTTAGAATGATGTTCTGTAATCTGTAGTCATTTGTATAAGTACCTTGAGATCTATTTATGTATTTTGTTGTACAACATTTTCTTATGAGCAGAAATCCAGTTTGTATAAAGGCAAAATTCGACATAATATTATTCATATTCAAACTGAACATCTACATGCAAATATTTCCCCATCAGACTAACGATTGATGTCGTGAAACTAGCCAAAACCTGACATTCTTTCATGGCTTTTAACCTCTGATACGACCCCGTTGATAACCAACTTTCTGAGTTGTGGGCACTGCTCCAAAAGCCCCGCCATCCACTGTGAAAAAGATCGGTTATCACCATCCACCCGAGTTCCAGCATAATCACATTCTTCAGTTCAAAAGACCGTTGCACGCTGTACTGAAGTAATCCCCCTACTCCTAAGTTATACCAAATAGTTCATCTCATGCCCGAGGTTGAACTCGGGACCTCCCATCTAAAAGACAAAAGTCTCTACCAAGTGGGCTAGTCCGGAAGGAAAGACAGCGGCGGTAGAAAGGAGGGAAAATTGTGACTTTCGTGTGGTGAAAGGAGAAAAAGTTTCGTGTACTGACCTAACTTCGTGTGGAGAATAGAAACTTAGAAAGTACAGTGCTAGCCAATGTGGGGCTAGCCCACTTGGTGGACACATTTGCCTTTTAGAGGGAAGGTTCAAACCTGGGCAATTGTATAGTTTATGATTATTGGTGTAAAAGTAAAGTAGAAAAAATGTTTGCCGTTCAAAAAAAAAAGTACTCGGCTACTATCCCTTTTGAAACATTAGCTTGGGCCTTTTGTGGGCCTGTTTCACGCAAGTCACAAAAAAAGAAAGAAGAAAAAGGTGGCTGGATCTTGTTGAAGAAGACACCAAAATAAACAAAAAATTTACATTTTTTTTCAAGTTTTTACATTTCAAACTAGAATCGCTCCCGCTTAGTTTGCGAAGGAATATTAATCCATATATGTAATGTATTAGACTAGAGGCTATGAAATGTAATATTGGACTCTATATCGAGACCCCACTTGTAACCTTAATTAATACAAACGATACAATACAACATTTTTATGGTCTATTTTACCTTTATTTAACGCCTTCATATAAACAAATCATTTATTTAAAGGTGTATGCCTTCACCCAAGTGGTGTTTGGTTCTAATCTCATTTGAGACGTGAAGTAAATTTAGGTTGGAGTAGAATAAAATAAGATTAGCAGTTCAAAAAACAATTCCGTAAGTTTCAGTGCACACATTTTGATATTTATTGTTTACTTTTGAGTTGAAAGATCAATTTTTCGTCAGTCGTCGATTGTGATGGGGATCGGGGTGGGGACGAAGATTTTGAACATGATCTCTATGAGTATGATTCTATGCACTCTTTTAGAATTCGGAAAGTGTTAGATACATGTACATTGTATTTTATTTTCACACTATCAATCAATATTGTTAAATTATTTTTATAAAATTTTGTTCAACATTTTGTATCTTTACATATCTTTTACAATAACTTGGTTGATTTTAATGTTTCTTAGAGCATTTTTACACATTTAAAAGGAATGTAGAGCTACAAAGTTTATGCTTAGCCTTTAATCCCTTTATGGAGAAATTTTGTCGTGGTGGATTACTTTTACAAAATATATATCTTTGATTGTATAAGAATTGACAGCAAAATTTTCAATTTTTGTTATTTCTATTCATTTTTAAATGTAAACATTTATATACGCACAAGCTTATAAACTTGGCAAATATAATTATCTCTACAAAGATATAAATCCTTAAAAATGACATAATTTTTTATACGTTTTTACATAAAATGTTAAGGTTATATAATAACTTCCTACATTTACAAATGTTTCAAGCACATGTACTTATTTTAATAATAAGACGTTATATGAACTTCGAGTTTATGTGCTATTAAGGTACATAAGTTTTTTTTTAATTCTATAACTTTACAATCTATATTGTGGTATACACATGACACACAACAATGTAACACCTATGTGATTTTTCTTTGTTGATGTGGAAACAAATTAACCAAAAGAAGAAAACAAAACAAGTTTTCATCCCATGTTCTTTCTCGTCATCCCGCTACATTCCACATGAAATCAATACCTTTTTCCGCGTATGGTAATGGAGACAAGTTTTTTGGGAAGAATTAGACACAAATGTTGGACGGAGGTAGAGAGAGGTGGATGGCAATCGTTAGCGACGATGGTTATATCATGAGAAAGACGGAAAAAAAAAATTATACAAAAGATTAAAAAGTTATGTACCATCTTAAAACATTTATGAAAGGATGAAAATATTACTTGATATTAACCCTTGCATAAAACCCTAAATAAATAACTACATAAAACACTTTTTTCTAGTTATTTCAAAATAAATAAAGTATTTTTATTCTCACATAAGTTTTATAAGCAAATTGCGACCTTAACCTTTTGTCTTTTTGTATGATGATATACCCATTATAGAATATTAATAATGTTGACTATCGTACAAGTCTTCATTTGTTGTCATTTTATTATTATTATTATTATTATTATTATTATTATTAATTTTTTTTGTTGGATTCAAAGGGGCGAAGATAACCCAAACAATAGCACCAATTTGGCAACTTGTTTCAAAAACCTGGTGATCAAAACCACCTATTAACATATGCAGCCTTTAATTAAACTTTTTTTTATAGGTAAATTTTTTTAATCCTAAATGAGTAAAACTTGAACTCATAACCTTCTCAATCCTTAACATTCAATTAACTATATGACGACTAAAATTTAATATGATATGAATCTGATATTAGTGTAGAACAATTATATTATTATTAATTTAATTGGTAAGTTCAATAAAAATTATATATTTGGGTTATAATTAATCCTTTAATATTATTTTTTAATCTTTTTCGGCCCAAATAAACACGTTCATACGAATAATTCACAGGTCCCTCAATGTGATGGATTCGACAGCACCCCCACAAAGTTGTTTCCAAAATTAGAAAATAAAATTGAATTTTATAAAATCTTTAGAAACTAGTGCATTTTCAACTTATAATAACTAGAAAATTAGCACCGTCTTTTGCGGCAAGTAGCGGATCTTAAACGTTTGAGGTGACAATATTAACGTGGCTAAGCCCAAAAATAAACGTGGTTAAGTATATAAAATAAACGTATAAAGTTACGACGAATCAGTTAGCCTAATAAAAAATGTAAAAAAAAAAAAAGAAAAAAACCCAAAAAAATTAAGACGGACCAACAGAGGGGTGACACGTAGCGTAGCGTGGCGATGGAAAAAGACACCTAGTTTTGACATTTTACAAAGTTCATGGGGGAGTTGTGCTCGACACATGTAATTGAGTATAACAAAATTTAAACCGAAACGACAAGAAAAAAGATTAAACACAACCACATTTATTATATTTTTAAGTTAACGAACGAAAGTTATTGGGGAAAAACAGATTATATATACTGAATGAGTTAAACTTAAAACTTTATAAACTTGAAAGGGTTCAAATGAAACTTAAAAGGTAAGTTTTGCCAACTTACAAAGTTGAGAAGAGGTTTTGTCGATGGAAAAAGTCCACCGACACTTGCTATTAATTAAGTATATTGATAATAAATATTAAATTAAGAAGGAGCACCAATTTAACACATCTGGATATCATAGAAACAAAGATATAAAAATGTTGGGTGGGAGATTTTTGTTGATTCGAATTTAATTGCTTTTAAGTTTTGGTGCATACATTTTAATTTATCGTTTTTGAAAGCTAAATTATTCTTGCGTCATCGATTGTGACGGGGGTGGGACAAATATTTGAACATAGCCCTCAATCAATCCTTTTTAGAATTTGGACTAATGGTAAGTTACGTGATATATGCACATATTATTTTTTTAAAATTTATTTGAACAATATATAATCAATTCTGTTTACTTTTATAATTTGTTTAACATTTTTGTATTTTTACATAAATCGGTTGGTTTTTATATATTTTAAAGCATATTTACACAATTAAAATGTTCTGTAAAAAATGTGCAAATAGCTTCTAAACTTTTATATCTTAGCTTGTATGAGGATTGACTACAAAATTTGCAATTTTCTCACCCCCTCTCTCTCCAGCCACCACTAATCGACCACCACTACTAATCGACCACTCCGGTGACCTAAAACCTTAGGAATGATACAACGAGGATGGTGAGAGGGGGGGCTGAATTGGAAATTTGAGGGTGAATGAGGGAGGAATGGATCTAGAGGATGGGTGTTGGTCTGACCGGAGAGGAAGAGTGTTGAATGGTTAGGAAGGATACAACGAGGATGGTGAGAGGGGAGCTACCTAGATATGCTAATTACTTTTATTTAACAAGGGCAAATAGGTAATTTCATATAAAAACTAACAGAAAAGTTAACGGTCGTTAGGTCCAGAGACGTAAAGTGTGAAAAGATCAAACGTCAGAGACCCAAGGTGTTATTGGTGGACTGAAACTGCTAGACCATGCAAACCACAGGGACGAAACATAAAGTTTACTCAATAAACAAACGTGACAAATGTAATTATTTCTACAAAGGTACAAGTTTGGACATGTGAACATTTTGCATCCTTAATTGTGACATAATTTTCCAACGTTTACAAATGCTACAAGACAAAGTGTACTTGAATTCAATTTTTTGTTTTTAAAATGTTTTAACATTAAAACTCACACATTTACTAATCTACTCATAATTTACATCATTTTATCTACAAAATTTTATAAAAGAGAATTTTTCTTTTTATTTTGAAATAAATAAAGTACTTTTTTTCTCACATAACTTATAGAATATCAATAATGTTGGCTCTTACAACTCTTTAGTTTGTTATTAATTTGGCCCTTACAATAGCACCCATTTGGCAACTTATTTCAAAAACCATTTGGCATCTTGTTTGAAAAACCATGTGACCGAACCACCTATCAAAATATGCGGCATTTAAATTAACAAGATTTTTTAACGGTAATACCTAGATATTTTAGGATAATTAGATTTTTCGGGGCAACACCTAGAGGCTAGAACATCTAGAGCAGGCGGGCAGCCTACCATTATGAGAACCCCCAACTAAATAAACCCTCTTTCATACTCGTTTTTTGTTGTGACTCGAATTCGAACTGACGACCTTCCATTTGAAAGTTATTGGGGTTTCGCCGGGACAAAGCCACTTTGATTTTATATTAAGTAGATGACAACCAAAATTTAATATCATACCAATATAGTGATCAGTTATATTATTAATTTTGGGTTATAATTAAGCCTTTAGTATTCTTTTTCTTTATTTTTTTCGACCCAAATAAAGATGTTTATAAAAATAATTCACATGGTCCCTCAAGGTAATGGAGTGGAATAGTGGATGGAGAAAAATTGTGTGAGCGCCACACAACTTGTCTCCGAAACTATAAAAAAATAATATTCAAAACTTATATCTTTTAAGATGATTACACAACTTATAATATTAATTATTAAAAAAAACTAGTGCTAAAACCCGGGCGCTTTGACGCGTTAAACCATGTAAAAATTTGAAAGAAAAGTTAAACCTTGATATAGGTTAACGTATTCAAAACAAAATTTACACAAAAGCTGACATCAGCACGACGTCAGCGTTGCAATCGGCCAAAGGAGAGGATGCAACCCGCGAGGGGTTGCACGTACCACTCACCTTAGCGTGTGCAACTTGTTCAACAATTTGCATGACCTAGATTCTATATAAAATCAAGAAAACCAAATACTAACTGGTTATCATGTTTGATAAATTATTGTCATTTTTTAAATATAAGGAAAATTTTAAGATTAATTGGTTAGGGTAAAGGGTAGAATGAGTAAGAAATTATTTTAAATTCGACATGTTAAAAAAGTTTCTTTTTTAATATTTTTGATTTTATGATGTAATTTTTTTTTTAGAAAAATGATAACGTATGAAAAAGTTATTAAGAATTAAAAAATTAAGGTGGGAGAGTTTTCCGGCTAAAATGATAACTAAGTTACACCAATTTCACCATTATCCACAATAGTTGGAAAAGGTTATTAAAGTTTAAAACTGCAAACCGAGCTAAAACTAAGTTGAAAACCCTTGGAATTAATTAACCGGATTTAACCGAAACCAAATCATAATCAACGGTTAACCGATTCATGGTTAACCAACCATCGGTTAACAGTTATGGAAATGATTTTTCATTAACCGACTGATCGATTATGGTGGCGGTGGATGGGTCAAACCAACACATAACCGATTTTAAACAACCCTAGTGTTTAGCTTCATAGAAGTCTAAACGAGCTCATTGAACTTGATAAACATTCTTCACCAAAATTAAAATTTATACAAACATACATCTATACAAATCAAGATGATGTATTAGATGTTTGGTCAATAATTTATCAATACAAATATGAAATATTGTTGGGTGTTTAATCTCAAGTTAATCAAAATATTTCTTTTTAAGTAGTACGACCAACCGAACCGGTTCAAAAAATACAAACTAAGAGCGTTCACAACCCGTTTTTTATCCTTATAATTACACTAAAAATCACTACTTTTTCTCTTTACTTTTCAATTAAATAATACTTTTTTATTCCTTTATCATTACCCTTTCTCTCCTCCACTCACAACCACTTTCAGAAAATATTAAAAAAATTATACATGTGAACAGTGTTTTCATAAATATACAAAAAATTATATATTTTCTCTCTTCTACACTCATAACCACTCTTTAAAATATACCAAACTCAGTCACAAACATATACCAAATCGGCTACGAATGCTTTAAGTTAAACAACTAAAACAATTCTGTGTGTACCCTTTGTTCCCACAGTAAACAAAAGACACGTACACTTTTCATATACCACACAAACTCACTCTCAGAGAACATCGACGTGCATCCATACAAACCTTACCCCACCCCACCCCACCCCACCTAAACAATCCTTCCAAATCCCACATAAATCTCTATGTTCTTCTCCAACACAACAGTTACTTGCATTATCAACATCTCATCATTTCCATGGATGCCACCAAAAACCCTAATCTTGAAACCACTCATACCATAACCATACCATCAACATCTTCACAAACTTTCAAGAGAGCCCATGAAGAGTTGCTAGAAAACTACCCTTCTTTCTTGGCTGCCGGAGAAGGTGAGGGAAGAACCACCATGCCACCACCGGAAGCAGTGGTGGTGGTGGTGGAGAGTGGAAGAGAGAAGTTAAAGAGGCACAGGATGGAGATGTCAGGTCGGGTATGGATACCGGAGATATGGGGACAAGAGGATCTTTTGAAGAAGTGGATAGATTGCACGGTGTTTGATTCGGGTCTAGAGAAGAGTAGCATAATGTCAGCAAGAGAGGCTTTGATTCAAGAAGGAAGATCAACCCTTAGCATAGAGAATAGTTGTTGACATTCAATTCCCTTTTTATGCTTTCAAATTTTATGTATTTGTTTACCAAGAATTGCCAATTTAAGTTTCTTCAAGGTATAATGGGTGTCTTGTTTTAGAAAGATAATAATAATTTCATCTATTATTGTTTAATTAGATATTTCTTTCCAAACTACAATTACTTATTTGTTGTTGTGTTAATCAAATTTATACTTCTAAGCAGGGATCGCAAAATAACTCGAGCCCGACTGGTATACCCGAAACCCGACGTATTCAGGGCGGGTATACCCGAAACCCGACGGGTACGGGGCCAGGTATGAGATTAATTTTAAAAATATTTGCGGATATGGGATGGGTATGAGATTAGGTGATATCCGACCCGATTACCCGAAATCATATACCCGTTTACCCGAACCATATACCCGAAAATTTGTAATTTATAATTTTATTTTCTCTTAACCCATGCCAATAATGCTTCATTTTAGTAGGTTTATTGTGTAAAAAGTTATTTTTTTTAAATATATATTTATAAAATATAAAAAAGAGTCATAGATAAGTACACGCCACATACTCGACAGTTATTGGTCGATACCCGATACTAACAGGTATGCCCGTTACCCGCGGGTATACTTGATACCTGACGGATAATGGGCCGGGTATGGGACACAATTTTACAACCGGGTATGGGTTTGGGATTACCGATACCCAACCCATTGCCATCCCTACTGGTAAGAGTCTAACCTGGACATTTTACAATTACATAAACTACTAAAATATGTAATAATATACTTAATAACTTCATTAAACATGCTAAGGGATGAAGATACAAATTCATAAATTAAGAACAAAGGGTGTACCCGGTGCTTGATTTAGCTCTCGTATTTGCACAGAGTCCGGGAAGGGATCAGATAGTTTCACAATCGGATGTACGCAGCCTTGGTTGTTTCCACGTCTCGAACCCGTAACCTCAAGATCACAAAAAAGCAAAGCAACCTTACCAATTGCTTTAAGGCTTGCCCTCGAATTACTTATACTTTATTGTTAATTTCAAGTTAAAAGTATATAATTCCGGTATATTTATTTGATACCTAACATCAAACTACAATGTTTTAATCTTTTATCTTGCTTTTCCTTAGAGTGCACTTGTTTACAAACTCTAATTCGCGATGTGTACTGATTTATAAAAAAATTCTAAGGTTTTCAAGAGACAAATCACACATTGGTTAGAAACTTTATTTTAATTTTCTTGAAATTTTATTGATAATTTATAACCATGATTATTAATTGATAAAATTTACATTAGTAGAAAACGCAAGTATTACCGACAGATATTTACTAAGAGATCCACCAGTCGAAAATATACCGACAAATCATCGACTCATTCACCAAAATCCAGTTTTTAATTTTCTTTTGACTTTGGTGGACCCCGTCAGTGATCCATTGGTAATTATCGATGGTTAATTTTGTCGTCGGTAATATAAAGCTAATAATTCTCGAGCACATACTTTTTTAGAAAAGATTCTCGGTTGTTTGTCTAGAAAGGTTTTTGACGAGATATCCATCAAAATTTTGTGGAATTAGATTTTTAATAAGATTCCCACCAAGCTTTTTCAATCGTTTGTCGCTATGGATCCCTTACCGATGGATTATCTTTTGGAAATCCGTGGGTAAAACCTTATATAAATAGCAACAATCAGGCCTTTTTTAAAATGTCAACAAAAACCAAACTTTAATCTTTAAAACTGTCTATAAATAACCAAAATGGTAATCGCCGGGTCTTTCAAACTTGGCAACTTTCGTATATTTCAAATATGACACATCATTGTTTGGACGTGTTATGTGGGAAGAGTTATTATGGTAGATAATTATTAGAGGGTTTGCTGTAATTGGTAGTCTAGAAATTTAAATATTCTTTCATGGGTGTCGGTGTGTGTATTTTGTCATGGGCTCAGCTGTATTTTGTTTACTTTATTATTATGCGTGTTGTTCATGATAAATAATAGGGACTTGTGGGCTCACATATAAATATAATGGAATGTGTTCCTCGTGTTTCCCACGTCAAGCCCTTATAGAGATCTCGAAATGTGTAATATCCGGAAATCTACGTAATTTGTTTATAAGATGTGGAAATATAAAGTAATTTATTTATAACATATGAAACTTATAATAATAATAATAATAATGGCGGTGGCGTTAGTATATATTATAATTACAAATTATTGGTATAAGCAACATATATAAATTTTAGTAACTTGATTAAACATAATAATAATTCTTTTATTTGGTAAAGTCATTTGATTAATAAACTAGTTAATCATGAATACAATATATTTTTTAAGTTTAACAATCAATTTTAATGATAAGCACGGACGTTTCAGTTAAATCGGTTGGGCAGAAGAAAGGAGAATAGGGTTGGCCTAAAAGTGGGATCCGACCACAATTAAACACCAAAAAGAAATAACCGAGTCATGAGTCGACCTTTTCTTTTAAGGCAGCGTGACAAACAGATGGCCTACAATCTCAATATCAAATAACATTTTCTCCATTATTTATATATGGTATCCTAAGACCATCTTCTACCACCAGAAATTTCATACTATCAAGATACAAGTGTACAAAAATAATCGGTTCGGAACTTGAACCGGCATTAAAACCGGTTCGGCAAGAACCGAACCGCCAGTGTAATCAGGTTGGGAACCCCTTAGTTGAAACAGGTTATTTTTCACTTGGAAAACCAAAACCAGTTTGGGGAAAAACCGGTTTTGATTTTTGTTGACCCAAACCGGAACTGAACCTAGTTTGTACACCTCTATTTACAGAGAATCTAACAATCTTATGACCAAATTAGTTTTTGTTTTCTTGTAATGAAGCATCAAAAGATCCTCATTACCAAATCAAAATTTCTTTTGTTATAAATAACATTAAAAAATCTAGAGAGCAAATATCTACTGTAAAACTTGTTCAAGAAATTAGACCGCGTCACGGTAAAAAAAGAGTTGAAGAACTCAAATCGCACCATGGTAAAATCATGTGTTGCATTGTTAGTAGAGGGTGAAACTTAGTTCAAAGCTAAGCCGCTAGTGAGTTACTTCAGATCAGGTATTAGAATATCGAATCGAGTCAAGCTTAAATCAGATCGGGTACAAGAAGCAGCACAACTATCACAAGTACAAGATGCTTTTGAGGAAGTTAATAAAATCTATCAAAACTAAACCCACCTGCAAATGAGGGTACAAAAAATAAAACACTTAAAATGAATACATTGGGAAAATAGTATGGGTCATCAAAAGGCGATAACGAAAGTTGGGGCGAATAGAATGGATCATCAAAAAGTGATAATAAAAGTTGGAGAAAATAGTATGGATCATCAAAAGACGATAACAAAACTTAGGGAAAATAATATGGGCCATCAAAAGGCGATAACAGAAGTCTGAAGGAATAGTATGGATCATCAAAAGGCGAAAACAAACGTTGGAGAAAATAGCATGGGTCACCAAAAGGCGATAATGAAAGCTGAGGAAAACAGGATGGGTCATCAAAACGCGAAAAAAGAAGTTGGGGAAATAGTATGGATCATCAAAAGACGATCATGACTTCATGAGCATATCTGGAAACTTGTAAGGTTGATCATGACTTCAGAACCACCATGAAACAATAACTAATTCCAAATCATGTAATGTTTAGCTAAAGACCTAAAACTTAAGAGCCACTTGAGATCTGAGAGGCAACCCGTAAAACTTTTTGGTATGTTCCCTGGAAGTCATGTGACGTTTTTAGGATCTAAGTTTTTTTTCTTTTTTAAATTTAACATGAGATTTAAATTGAATAAAATGAACAGGAAATAAATCATAGGAAACTGACCTACAAGATGGTATCGGTTTCCTTAAATGAGGATAGACAGGTTGAATATGAAATGAAAATTCGGTCTAACTTTCATCCATCATAAGGCCACGAGTAATAGGTGTGGAATACATGTAAAAGAGGACACAAACAAAGAGGCATCATTGTTACACTTGTGTACTTCTTACCAGAAAAAAAAGAATCCGGTAGTGTTTCAGCCACCTGGCATGATCATAAAGTGTCCTGTGAAGAATGATTTAGTGTTCACTGCATAGATTCCAACTTCCAGATTTTGATGGTCCCGTCATCACTTGCAGAAGCAAGAAGCATGCTACCCTGCAAATAAAGATCCACTCAAACATGATTACAAAATTTATATTGCTTCAAAGGATGATTTCATCCCATTTGACCGGTTTCCTTTTTAGATAAACTTTTTTTATATTTTACCCGCTAAATATAAAAAAAACAATATCCAGAATAGACCTGTTCATAAGCAAATGGGTCGAATTGCCACCTCTAAGTACATCAATAAACAGACAATAAAATTGCATCCTTTAATGTCATTTTTTGGGTCTTAATATAAGTTTGCAGTTATATGACCAGAATTACCGTAGGGCTCCATTGCACTGAATTTATGTCCATAGCATGCGCCTTTTCTTTCTTGAGAAGCAACTTATATGAAGGTCCATCAGCCTGTACAAGTGAAAAACAAGCTAAATATGTATAATGCTAAAACTTCTAACATTTTTATTACTAGTCAACAAAACAAATTATCTGTTAAAGGACTGAAAATAGACATCCGTGTTAGGTAGCATGCCCAAAAGGACATATATTGTTACAATAAAGTATTAAAAAGTATGCAATGTTAAAAAAAAAAAAAAAAAAAACCTAACCCATCTAACATGTTGCACCAAAGAAGAGTCAAGTTTTGGAAAAAACTGAGCAGAAACTATAACTTTGTCACTTGTAACTTGAAGAACACACATGAAAATAAGATAATGTTGACTTTTTTTCAATGTTTTCATAAGCAAAAAAGAAAAATGAAAGTACATATGAAATGCCTACCGAATGATCTTCAGACTCTCCAAATAAGCGTATAGCATCATCAGCTGCTCCAGTAGCTATTATCCCTTCCCTGTCACATTGAACAATATAAGAATATAATATATACACATCAATAAATAGAAGTGGCCATTAGTCAAATCCTCATTTGTTTCCTCTTTTTCTTTTGACTTCTCATATTTACTTTTCACCACATACAAAATATAAACTTTTTACAGTGGCAAACAGATAAAGTTTTTGATAAGAAAATGAAAACTAGTTAAAAGCTATGCTGGTATGCTACCTTGACCAATGAACTGAGAAAATGGTCCGATCATGATAGCCAGGCATAGTGCAAAGGTGGCACCTGCCAAAAAATGAAGCATAATACGTCATATAGCATCCGAACAGGTGGATAACTAGAAAATTTTAAAAAACTTGCAGAACAAATTCGATGTCACATGACACATAATATGGTATACCGACTTCTAACAATAAAATAAATAAATAAATTTGGATTAAAATTTTACTAAAAAGGAAATATTACTTATTTTTGGTACAACCAAAAGCAGAAGGTGTCAGTTCGATAAGATTTTCTTGGCTCAACCTTAATATTGATGAAAGATCAATAAGAGTTTATTTATACAGACCATAAATAGGAGATATATTTACAAGGCCTGAAATCAGTTAGTAAAAGCCATTACAAATTTCGAAATGCATCCAGTCTGCAAATTTGCCCTTTATAAGAATATGCAGAAGATCTTAAAAAATGGATACATAAAACAAGATGGTATTATTGGTACTCACCAAGAAGCATTGATATCACCAGATTGTAATCTTATAATGTCCACGCCCCACACCTTAATGGTGAGATCATCACTGCAAATTTAACCCACAAATGTTGAGTTGTTAAATAGTTTATAAGCAGTTGAATTACTGATGATACGTAGCATCAACTAGCATACCTGCATGTAACCATTTTATCTCCAGTGACATTAAAAGATAATGCCCATACTGTAGATGTGTGTCCACTGAAATCATTATGATAATTTGATTAGATTCCAACATCATGATGCTACTTAATCAGGACTGAATGCTAACAGAAATGTTGTTTTGTCTTTACTAGTATTTCTCCAACATAACAGCACTAGAAAAAACATTTGTGTTGAAACAACTTTAAGCATTTGTTTTAAACTCTCACCTGTTTGATTCGCTTAAAGTCTGCACACAACGCCAATCATCAGTATCACCATCTTCTGCCCAAACCTGAAAATCAATGTGAATGTGTATTAACGGTCTAACCAATTGTATGGTACCAAATAATAGAACAGCTAGTTGATCTTTTTATGTGTGATAAGAGGTGGCAAAATGATCAGGTTAGGTGAGTCAGGTAATGGTTCAAAATGGTTTTTTTTTGTATGGCCGTTAGGTTGGCACAAAACACTTTTTGACCAAGATTTTTTAGTTTTGTTTATATATCATTAGTGTGTGAAACATGAGTACAAAAAATATGCTATTTTGGAAATAATCTAAAGAGTAAATTTCAATTTTTGTCATTGGTTTGGTCAAAATTACAATCATTTCTACGCTTCATTTATTATGAAAATGGTCACTGTGGTAGTTTGGGCATTCACTTGGAGAGGCAGATTGATACGATTCCTATGAAGGTGTACACAAGGAAAAAGAATCGGGTCAAATCAGATGAGCTGGACCAGTTTCATGCGGTTCATGGGTATTGGGTGGATCCACTTGGTCAGAACAGTTACAGGCAAATGGAGGGGTGGGAAGCAGTTAACACACCCATTTAATAGCAGTTAATCATGGGAGTTTATTAGCAGGCCTTTGTTCTTCATTTCCTTTGTTCATGTTTTTATTATCTTGGTTTTACTTTGTATTGGAGACCTTGCCCATCTCGAATCGGGCCAGTTATTTTATTTCAATAAAGTTGCCTGCTTAATTTTCTCAGATTCTATCATTGGTTCCATTGCCGGGAAACGAAGCAGTGATGGTGCATACCCGGAATTCAGAAACTGGAGGGGGTTCTAACCCTGATCCTATAGCCGCCCAATTAGCCGCAATAGCATCATCAATGGAGACGTTGCAGAAAGAAGTAGCAGCCATTAAAGCTAACCCCAAACAGAAATCAGGTGGGGGTTTGGGAAGGTACGAGGACGGGGAATCATCGGGACACCACAGTCGGCCGTACCGTCCTTACAACAAGATGGATTTTCCGTCCTTCAGTGACGGAGATCCTCGGGGCTGGATACTCAAAGCCGAGAAGTATTTTCGTTACTATGATATACCGGATGAAGAGAAGGTGGACGTGGCTTCCATGCATTTAGAGGGGGATGCGTTAGACCTTTTTTCATGGCTGTCAACAGATCAAGAAATTGGCTTTTGGGAAGATTTAGTCCACGCCCTTCAGAAGAATTTTGGCCCTACGGAATTTCAAAATCCTGATGAACACCTTTGTAGCGTTAAACAGACGGGAACGGTACAGGAATACCGTCAAGAATTTGCAAAAAGATCTTCAAGGGTATCCAATTGGCCGGACCACTGTTTATTGGGGGTTTTTTTAAACGGCTTGAAGGAGGAACTTAAATCAGATGTCCGGATCCATAAACCACGAACGGTTTACAAAGCCATGTGCTTGGCTCTAGAATACGAGTCTAAAGTCAGCCATAACCGCCCTGTGAAAAGTTCAACCTGGTCGTCTCAGTCCAAATCAACCTATCCGGACCACAAGCCTTCAACCTATACTCCAGCTCAATCGAGTGGGAGTTCTAAACCTCCCCTTCGTATCACTGATGCTGAGAAGCAGTCTCGGTTTCTTCGGGGAGAATGTTTTCGCTGTGGGGACAAGTATGGTCCGGGGCATCGATGTAAAACAGGTACCTTCAAAGTGTTGGAGGCGGAGGACGAGTCGGAGGACCAACCTGAAACTGAAACTGTACAAACAGGGGATACCAATGACGAAATTGCTGAGATCAGTTTGCACGCAATTCTGGGGAAATCACATCCTACCACCATGAAAATCCACGGTATGTTACATTCCACTGAAGTTCTAATTCTGGTTGACGGGGGCTCGACGCATAACTTTATCTCGGATGTTCTGGTGAATGAGTTGAAATTAACCACCCAATTTGTCTCACCTTTTGGTGTCCAAATCGGGAACGGAGATGTTATACGATGTAGGCAAGTTTGCAGGGATTTATCGCTGCAAGTAGATGATCTTAAAATTGTTCAAGATTTCTATCCATTTTCTATTGGCGGGGCTGATGTAGTTCTGGGAATTCAATGGCTAGCCACATTGAATACGGTCCAAGCTAATTGGAAAGAGATGTTTATGGTCTTTAATATCAATGGAAAGAAATACCAGTTGCAAGGGATATCATCAGGGCCTCAAAAGTCATCCAGCTTCCAACACTTAGCTATTGAATCGGATATAAACCCAATGATACCTCCATCTTTACAACCCATCATTACTCGATACACCACAGTTTTTGATGACCCACAACTCCTGCCCCCTTACCGATCCCAAGTCCACTCAATCCCTTTAATACCCAACTCAACACCACCCAACATCCGTCCCTATCGTTATCCCTACTCCCAAAAAACAGAAATCGAGAACCAAGTGGAACAACTTTTAGCAACTGGGTTTATTCAGCCTAGTACTAGCCCCTTCTCGAGTCCGGTTTTGCTAGTAAAGAAGAAGGACAACTCTTGGCGGATGTGTGTTGATTACCGAGCCCTCAACAAAATCACCATAGCCGATAAATACCCTATACCAAATATTGACGAGCTATTGGATGAACTTTATGGGGCCAAAGTATTCTCTAAACTGGACTTACGATCGGGGTATTATCAGATCAGGGTGCGAGATCACGACATCCCAAAGACGGCATTTCGAACTCATTCAGGGCACTATGAGTTCAAGGTTATGCCCTTCGGGCTAACCAATGCCCCTTCCACCTTTCAGGCTATTATGAACGACTTATTTCGCCCCTATTTACGTCGGTTTATCCTTGTTTTCTTTGATGATATCTTAATTTACAGCCATGATATGGAGCAGCACATTTCACATTTGGAACAGGCCCTGAAGCTGCTACATGATAACAAGTTCTTTGCCAAAATGTCTAAATGTTGTTTCGGACAAGCTAAGGTGGTATTCCTGGGACATGTGATAACATCAGCCGGGGTCCAAGTAGAACAGGAAAAGATTTCGGCAGTACAATCCTGGCCGGTCCCTTCCAATGTCAAAGAAGTCAGAGGTTTCCTTGGTCTCACCGGGTACTATAGGCGATTTGTTCGAAATTATGGTATAATTGCTCGGCCCCTTACTAACCTTACTAAGAAAGATGGTTTCCTTTGGTCTGAGGAAGCTTTGGAGGCCTTCAATCAGTTGAAACAGGAACTTATATCCGCACCCACTCTTCATTTACCAAATTTCTCCAAAACCTTTATTGTGGAATGTGATGCTTCTTCGGAAGGTGTGGGAGCTATATTATCTCAGGACGATCACCCGGTTGCTTATTTTAGCAAAGGGTTTTCTCCCTCAAACCGCTTTAAGTCAGCCTATGATCGCGAGTTGCTGGCTTTGGTATTAGCTGTACAGAAATGGAATCACTACCTGTTGGGCCGTCATTTTCTGATTCGTACTGACCATTATACATTGAAGTTCTTGTTAGAGCAACGTATCACTACCACTGAACAACAGCGATTACTCCTGAAGCTCATGCCTTACGACTTCGCCATTTGTCATCGAGCGGGTAAAGAAAACAAGGGGGCGGATGCTCTATCGCGCAGACCACATTCCGGTGAATTGTTAACTCTCACAATTCCTTATTGTGTAGAGATTGCGGAGATTAAAGCTGGCTTGAAGACTGATCCGATTACCAATGATATTCTGCAGCAACTTTCCACAGACCCTTTCTCTGTACCTGAGTATTCCATTACGGACCAGCTCTTATTCTACAAGGGTCGCTTAGTAATCCCGGATATACCTGCCCTTAAACTCAAACTGTTACAGGAAGCTCATGATACCCCAGCCGGAGGTCATGGTGGGTTTTTAAAAACAATCAAACGTCTTTCTACCCAATACTTTTGGCCACACATGAAGCAGGAAGTTCGCCTATATGTCCAGCAATGTATGGTTTGCCAGCAACAAAAGTACCAGACTTTGTCACCTGCTGGTCTGCTTCAGCCTTTACCGATTCCCAGCCGGATTTGGGAAGATATCTCCATGGATTTCATCGTGGGCTTACCGTCGTCTAACCGGTTTGATACTATTCTTGTGGTGGTGGATCGTCTGAGTAAATATGCACATTTTATGTGCTTATCACACCCATTTACTGCAAAAGGGGTGGCCTCGGTTTTCTGCAGGGAAATAGTCCGCCTACACGGTTTTCCTCGCTCTATTGTATCCGACAGAGATGTGATTTTTCTCAGCAACTTCTGGCAGGAGCTGTTTCGTCTGAGCCATACCAAGATACAATTAAGCACCAGCTACCATCCACAGACGGACGGTCAAACCGAAGTGGTGAATCGGTGTCTTGAGGCTTATCTACGTTGTTTTATCCATGAGCAACCATCCAAATGGAGTTCCTATTTGTCATGGGCAGAATATTCTTACAACACCGGATACCATACATCAGCGGGCACTACTCCTTTTCAAGTGGTTTATGGCAGGGAACCTCCCGCTTTGCTACCTTATGTGCTTGGGGAAACAAAAAATGCCGATTTGGAACTACAACTAATAAACCGGGATGATATGTTGAAACTTCTTCGCAGCAATCTGCAAAAGGCCCAAGATCGTATGCGGAATCAGGCAAACACTCATAGACGTGATCATTCCTACAAGGTGGGCGACTATGTATTTCTGAAAATTCAACCATATCGTCAAAAAAGTTTGGCCAAACGGCGTTACGAGAAGCTATCTCCAAGATTCTTTGGTCCGTATCGTATCAAACGCCTGATTGGTGCTGTGGCTTACGAATTGGAGCTACCGGCTGACGCAAAAGTCCACCCAATTTTCCATGTTTCTATGCTCAAACCCGCTCATGGGTCTTTTTCGTCTACTCCAGTCATCCCTTTACCTATCACCAAAGATTGGGAGATTGATTTACAACCCAGCGCTATCGTGGCTCATCGTTGGGTCTCTGAAGCTGGCCAACGTGTGTTGGAGTTACTAGTCACATGGTGTAATCGTCCTACTGAGGAAGCTACTTGGGAGTCCTATGATTTATTCGCGAGCCAATTTCCACAGTTTCGCCTTGAGGACAAGGCGTTTTACCGGGAGGGAAGTAATGATACGATTCCTATGAAGGTGTACACAAGGAAAAAGAATCGGGTCAAATCAGATGAGCTGGACCAGTTTCATGCGGTTCATGGGTATTGGGTGGATCCACTTGGTCAGAACAGTTACAGGCAAATGGAGGGGTGGGAAGCAGTTAACACACCCATTTAATAGCAGTTAATCATGGGAGTTTATTAGCAGGCCTTTGTTCTTCATTTCCTTTGTTCATGTTTTTATTATCTTGGTTTTACTTTGTATTGGAGACCTTGCCCATCTCGAATCGGGCCAGTTATTTTATTTCAATAAAGTTGCCTGCTTAATTTTCTCAGATTCTATCACAGATCTGTTAAAATTTCAAATACCACAATGACCATTTCTGTAATAAATAAATAGTAGGAAAGATTTTCGTAATTTCAACCAAATGACAGGGACGAAAAATGTAATTTACGCTAATCAAAATCTCAACAGAATGACAATTGTATACATTAAAAATACACTTTGGGCAACTTTGACCCGTTTCCTTTCTAGCTAACTTTTTATGGGTTTACCCGTTTGAGATAAAAACATAACCTAAATTGACCCATTCACAAGTAAATGGGTCGAAATCAAATTCAAACACAGGACTAAAAGACCAGATGCATTACCTTAATAGTGTTATCATAGCTACAAGAGAATAAAACATCGACAGTCGGATGCCACTGGACCATTTTAACATCTTGTGTATGCCCAGTCAGCACAGAAACACAATCAAACTCGTTCCCAGGTAAAACTTCCCATATCCAAACACATTTGTCTCGGCTACAAGTTGCAAGCAGTGAACCAGATGCATCCCATGACACACTTTTAACTTCATTTTCATGCCCCTGTATAACTCAAAATTCAAATCAAGGTTTTCTTAATGTGTAATAGCATAAATAATAAAATGATGTTACTATATAACATGCCTCTAAAGTGGACACACATTCAAAGTCACTCCCATGCTCTTCCCAAATAGCAGTGGTGGCATCAAAACTTGCAGTTGCCAGTTGTTTACCAGATGGTGACCAACCACATGATCTAACCGTCCGATCATGCTTTTCTTCTAATACCGCCTAAACAAAACTCAAAGCTTTATTTATCTTCAGGATTAGAATCCACATATAGCATAATTGTCATCAAAGTACAGAAAGCTAAGATCTTCATGAGCAGAAGAAAGACATTTAAAATAGGTTTCATAACTCCATATTGCTATGAGTGATATAAGACCAGTATTTAGTTCACGGCATCTTTTGTAATTGGAATTTGAGTTGGAATTTAAAGGATCGCTCTGAAAATCCATAATGTATTTGGTTGATACATTTGTTAATGGAATTGGAATATAAAAATACCTAAAAAGACAAAACTACCCCTTAAAATTAACAAAATATAAAACAAAGATCCAAACTCGAATAACTTTTAAACAGAGATGGAGACGTAACAAATAGCGGTTAGGGTTATTACGTAAATTACAAAAATTCCAGAGGCCTCCTTTGAAATGTTGAAGGATTTGGTTAGAATTAAATCGAATTCCAGTTCCTTTGTCTTAGCCAACCAAACATGCAAAGAAATGTAATTTAAATTCCAGTTCCATTGAATTCTTGCCAACCAAACAGACCCTGTGTTTTTCATTGGAAGGTAATTTGAGCCAAAGTGAATATATTTCAAATAAAGTATAATTCATTTCAATTATGAAGGTGGGAATCTCCCCTGCAGTATAAATTATATGTAATTTTTATTGTTGAACGATAATAATACCTCTATAATGCTCAAATTCAATAAAATAACTTAAAACCCTAGTTCTCTTCGAATTAAATTCATTTATCAACAGATCAAGCAGACCTTGCAGTCAAAGGAAATAGAGGAAGGGCTCCGTTGTTGCCAAATTCGAACAGTTTTATCGCCGCTACACGAAGCGAGGATAGCAGGTACACCGTCAGCACCAGTAGCCGGATTCCAAGCGAGGCCCCATACCCTGTCAGTGTGACCTTCAAGCCTTTGAACTTCGCTAAGTTTCAAGGCTTCTTCTTCGAGTAAAGGCATGGCAGTCGTACGCGAATTGGTAAAGTGGATACCGGTATTCGGCGGTTGATGACTGAAGGTATGATCGGAGGCGTGGAGAGCGTTGGTTGGTGATGAGCACCGGAGGTTGTGAAGACGAGAGTGTGGCGGCCTCGTGTCCTTTCAGCCAATAAAAATTGGCACACGGTTTCAAACCTCTGGATTTGTTTGTTTGCTGTTTGTTTTGATTTACCTTTCCATTTTCTATTGTTAAATTCTCTACATAATAATAAACAGAGCAAATCAGCGTCATTTAACTAAGTAAATTACTTTAAATGTCATTTATATTTGAAAAGGCTTACACGTTATGTCCTTTAACCTAACGACTGTTAAATTTTATCATTAAGTCTGGTCACGTGTCATGCATATGAGGACAAATTGGTCTTTTCACTACCCCTCTTATTCTTCATATCTTTGAATTAATTACAAAAATAGTCCCTAGAGTGACGAAAAGATCAATTTGCCCTCAAATCTTTCACGACCATGAAGAATTCCACGCAAATCTTTCATGACCATGGTCTGCGCGCAGGGGGCGCGGTGTTCTACGGCCATGCGGTCCACCTTATTCCAACATCACATCTCTAGGAAGGTATACAGCTCGGACTTTGTTGTTATATAAATAGAGCACATTTTCTTAACTAAATTGATAACTACTTTTAGCTTTTTAATCATAAAAAAACGTTATTCTTTTATCTATTTAGGTTTGAACGTAATCTTCCATTAATGTAATACCTAAAATATGGTGAGCTTATTCAAATAAGAAGTGAATTTTTATTAAGAAATCTAAGAAATGATTTTTTTTTAACTAAAACCAGGTTAAACGAACTCTAGTTGAGCTCATTCCAGCGGTGTTGAAACCGTTTCGTCAAGGTTTTTGGGGGATAGGGGTGGGGGTTTAGGTTTTTGGGGGTGGGGGTTGGAGGCTTTAGGTTTGGGGTTGGGGGGTAGGTTTTAGATTTTAGGGTTTAGCTTTAATGGTTTAGCGATAGACTTTATTTCGATGAGCCGGTTTCAACGCCATTGAAATTAGTTGAATCAGAGTTCGTCTGTCCCAGTTTCTTAGGTTTCTAAGAAAAAAAATCATTTTTTAACGAAAACTTCTCCCTAAAACATAATCTTGAAATAATAATCAACAATGCCGAAACTCAACCACCAAAAGCCACTGCCCAAGTAATCTATTCTATTACTTTAATAAATAAAGGTTTTGGTGAGGAAAATTTTCCCGCCCCTCTCTCCTATTAATTGCACAAGTTTTATTTAATTATTTTTAATAATTTTTTTTTTCCGTCTCTCTCCCCTATTAAATAATAATAATTTTTATAATTTTTTTATAAACGTTTTTTATTTAAAAAAAATATAGGTTTGTTCATAAAACATTTTTAGAAATTGAACATTTATTTCATTCTTTTTATAAAATATTTTTTGAAAATAACTATATGACGTTTCCAAAATTTGTATTAAAAAAACTATTTACTATGTAATTATTTATTATTAAGTATACAATATTACATTTATTCAACCAGTGTAATACACGGTGTTTTTAACCTAGAGTAAATAAAACAAAGTAAAAAATAGAGGTATACCATCGTAAAAATGAAAAGTAAAAATGAAGAAAGTACACATGCTCAAAGTCAAACCCTTCCGGAACCATCTCTGCGTCCAGGTTCATCTTTCGAACTATCATACATATATTGTAATAAACCATCAAATCTCCAAACATTACCAAAATCGATTTCAATGGCTTCCGTTGTGAAATCCGAGGAGGAATGGCGTGCGGTTCTATCTCCTGAACAATTCCGCATCCTTCGGAACAAAGGAACTGAGTAAGTGATCCAATCAATTCTGTGGATGTTTCGATTCCAAACAGTGAGGTTGATTTGCGACGTATTGATCGCATATTTCAATTTAGCACACACTTGCATATTTTTCTAAGTTGTAATTGTGAGAATTGATCAATTTGACTCTAAAAAGTCTGTTTGGGGCTTCTTTAACTGCTCTTAGCCTAAGAGTCCATATGTATATTATTAGAGATATGGTTTAACTACTATAGGGAAAAGAGGAGTTCTTAGGGTTTAATATTGAGTTAGATTTATTTGTATTTAGGGAAAAATGGAAAAGAGCAAAAGTATTTTAATTTTTCCAGATGGCAATGAAATCATTCAGTCTTTGATTGGAGTAATTTATATGATTGCAAAAGTTATAATGTACCTCAAAATTTGAAGTGGGTTTCATTGAATCAAGTATACTTGTTGGCTATGTTGTCAAACACACAAGGCAAAGGGTGAGCCTAGGCCGGCCAAGGCTCAAGGCGCTTAAAAAGCGAAAGCTTTTTTAAGATAGACACACACAGTATAAAGTTACCGTTTTTAGGGGTTTTAGACATGTTTTAGGCTGCTTTCAGGTCATTTTTGGATGTGTCATACCAGTTTGGCCGGAATTTCCAAAGTTTTTCTGTAATTTACAGGATTTGGCTGGAATCGTGCCTGGACTGCCACGAGGCGCTTTTCTTGCGTTGCACCTAGTGCGCTTTTGACAACATAGCGTGTTGGTTATTATGAGAAGAAATTGGCTCGTTTTCGTTTGCGTAGTTGATAAATTTATGTGAACAAAATTGTTAAAATTTTGAACTTTATAAGAAAATAACTTTTCAAGTAGAGAACACATGAATTTGCATGACTTTTGATAATAAAAGTCTTAGGTTCAACCTCTTGGGAAGGATTTAGTGACACAACAGGCCAATGTTCTTGATCATATGGGTTTTAAATTTTATTTACAGGCCTAGAGGCAGTGGCGAATACGATAAGCTTTTTGCTGATGGGATATACACCTGTGCTGGTTGTGGAACACCACTCTACAAATCAACCACCAAATTCAACTCTGGCTGTGGTTGGCCTGCTTTCTATGAAGGTCTCCCCGGAACAATCACCCGCACTGTGAGACTCAATACCCTTCCAAGATTCTCCATATTTCATGCTTAGTATTTTGGATTTGATAAGTTAAATTTTGTTGATTTTGCAGCCGGACCCGGATGGAAGGAGGACCGAAATTACTTGCACAGCTTGTGGAGGACACTTGGGCCATGTGTTTAAAGGTGAAGGGTTCAAGACACCTACAGATGAAAGGCATTGTGTTAACAGTATCTCCATCAAGTTCACTTCTGAAGGCTCTTCAGCTTCTCTTTGATATGTCTAATCCAAATTGTTGTGAGAAAACAAGTAATCCTTTCTAGTCTTTGAATTGATTTGTGCTTTTGTATGATGAAAACTTCTATGGTTTCTTAAATTGCATGATACTAGAACCTTTCTCTGTATCTATCTGTCCATCTATATATATGTAAGGAAACTTTAATATAACCAGATGACCATTTGTCCATTTCAATATATTTACATAAAATCTGGTCAGTTTGGATTATATTTTATGAAGTGATAACGAGTGTCAATATGGTTGCTCCTCCCGTGAAACATCAGGTTTTTAATCAACGCAAGTGTTGATTTGTTGTCCACTTTGATTGTGATCTTTTCTTCCTTATGACCCGTCAACTCGGATAACAAACCCCTCAACCAAATAGCTTGGCAAGCTTCATATGTAGCTGCCATAAACTCAGTTTCACACGACGATAGAGCCACTGTTCCCTGTTTTTGAGAATTCCGAGCAACAGGTGCATTGTCATAGAAATATACTAGGCCGGTCCACCGAATGAATGATGTCCGAAAAAACCATGCAACACGTCATGATCATTCCTGTGATAGGTTATTCCCAGTTCTGTTGTACCTCTTACATAACGCAGAATCTGTTTTACAGCTTGCAAATGGCTGATTTTTGGGGATTGCATGTAGCGACTCGCATACCCAACCGAAAAACTCAAGTCGGGTTGCGTATGCGACTATGCGTTAAAGATCTTAGGCACCCAATCACTTTTCTGAACTGGGCTGCGTCAACTAGCTCACCTTTATCAGTTTTAGACAATCTTAGGGAATTTAGTTGAATGGCCGCACCTCTGCTTTTCACCTACGTACGTAACCATGTCAATGTCACCACTACAACGTGTGACACTGTTACCGTTCACTAGTTTCTCGGTGAATATTGATTTAAAGTCAACCTCTTCTCTTTTAAAATTTCTAGCAATTTATCTTTTAAGAAATGGCACAAAAGCCCCTCACTTAATCTAATTTCATCACTTTATAAATTTATTTCCACCGTTCTCACGTTCAGGTCTTTAACTTAACTTTTAACTAGTGTCACAATTTCATACGCTTTTTTACATACTTAACCACATCCATGTCTCCGCTACAACGCGCAACAACGTTCACTCGTTAAATACAAGTAATACAACTATATGATTCATGTAAACAACTTTACAATCATCCATTAAACAAAAAGGTAATTACGTGTTTGATAAAGAAATTTATGTAGGAAATGAGGCACTATTTATTAAAATATAATAACGATACTCACGTTATATAAGAAAAATACATGAGTACAAAACTGTACAAACAAATCGAATGAAAAAGATAAAAATAAATACAAAATGTATACAATTCTAACTGTAGTCTTCCACAAGTTCAAGTCTTCGGCTGCAAAACGAACGAATCTTTAGCGGTGGTTGAGGATTCGTGAAGATTCGTGTTCAACGCGGGTCCTTAAAACAGATTTCACGCCTCCTCTAAGACGAAAGCGTCTGTTTCCCAGGGTACAACAACCGATACACTATGCGTACTGTTGGAGATGTCCATGCTCCCGAGGTACCACGGGGTAAACCATATATTTAGAAATGGTAGAAAAATATGAAGTTGATGATGATGGAAGAATTAAAAAGTGTTTATCTCTAAATGATATGAAACTAGCTAGACAAAAAATTTCCCTAGTTTTTCGATTTCCTCTATTTTTTATCACTTAAAAAAGGAACCAGAAGACTTATTTTATACTCGTACTAAAAAAAATCAATTTTTAATCTTTTATCAACCACAATTAAACTAACATAAATCCATATTTTAATTTGTATTAACCATAAAAAATTATTTAATATAAATTTATAAGAGAAACTAAAACCACCATATGGTTCATGACATGGATTTAAGAATTAAAAAAAACAAAGCACCCATTTTGTTTTATGACAGATATTTGTCAACATTTTATAAAAATTTTTACTAAAATCACATAAGTTTCGTATTTTATATTCTAACCACTCAATTTTAAGCTTCAATATCTCAATTTTAAGCTTCAATATCGGTATTTTCGATACCGGTATGGTACCGATCTCATCCCTAATGATTTAATTTTAAGTTTCGTATTTTATACTTTAGCTTCAAGTATAGATATTACGATTGTTAGCTAAACAATTTTTTAATAAGAAAGCTAAAGTAAATCATTAGGGATGAGATCGGTACCATACCGGTATCAAAAATACCGATACCAAATTTATCGGTACGGTACCAGTATTCGTTATAAAATGTTCATTTTTTTCGATACCCGTACCATACTGGTACCAAAAATAGCGGTTACGAATTTATGGAAAAATTGGTCACCTCTTTTTCAAATGCTCATCCCCACCACCGTTCTTCCGTCTTTCCCAACTGAAATTCAAACACACCCTTCTACAATCTACTCCATCGCCCAATGTCTCAGTCAATCTACCCTTCTACTGTAACCCTAGTCTTCAAATCAATGGCCACCGAACGACCACCGCCATCCGTCGTTTCGAGAAGAAGAACCTCCGCAGCTAACAACACGTCTGCCCTTGAAGCTCGACTCTCTCTCGTATTCGCTCTCGCCTCTCAAACCACTTCCGTCTCTCAGCGACGTAAATGTCTTCACACCTCTTTACACCTTTTCATCAATTAAATTGCCCTAGTTCATGGCTAACAATAAGTTTATCCGATTCATTGTAGTTTTGGCGGATTTGGCGACGGAGACGGCGAAGTACGTGTTTCCGAAGAGGTTTGAGAGTCGTAATTTAGAGGAAGCTTTGATGTCAGGTGTTTGTGTAATTTAGAGGAATCGATTTAAACTTAATTACTGTACTCTTAATTTAGGGGCTAGGGTTTCTGTTTCTTCGGTTTTATTTCTTAATTACTGTGTTCTTAATTTAGGGGCTAGGGTTTCTATTTCTGCGATTTTATTTGGTTTTGTATTTTCAGTTCCGGACCTGGAAACTGTGAAGTTCAAAGTTCTGAGTAGAAATGATCAGTATGAGATAAGAGAACTTGAGGTATTATTGACACTGTGTTGTTAACAATTTCACAATAAAAAAGTTTTTTCATGTTCATATAGTTGGATTGGTTACATCTATTCACTGATTAAACAAAATAAATTGATATCTCAGCCTTACTTTGTAGCTGAGACTACAATGCCAGGGAAATATGGGTTTGATCTGAACGGTTCATCTCAATCCTTTAATGTACTGGCAGAGTACCTGTTTGGTAAGGTATTCAATCTTTCATTAGAGGTTTCAGGGTTAAACTTTCAGAACATGCTAAAATAAAACTATTAATCTACCTTGTTTAATTTGTATATGTATCGATCCAGAATACAGCAAACGAGGCAATGGAGATGACTATTCCTGTACTCACACAAAGGACCCAATCTGGTGGTGAGAAAATGGATATGACTACCCCTGTGATAACAAAGAGGGTATGTTATTTTCATGTTGAAGTTTTTTAGATCTTTTTGGGTATCAAATCGTTACTGATGGTGTCATATAGTTATGCTAGATCTGGAATACTGTTTCATACCTTTCTGTTCCTTTCAACCAATATCTTTTATTCGTTCATTCAGATTTGTATTTGGACTTGTAACATTGGTAAATGTTGAAAACTAAACTTGCACACACATATACCAGATAATGATCAATGTAGGCTGAAACCTCATCAACTAACATATATACATACATACATCCATATTCTATCAGACCCCTAGAATCATCAATCTACCTTTTGGTGATTGAGTGCGACACTATCTGGTAACCTCACTTGTTCGACAACCTTATCAATTGATACATGTCTTACTCGTCAGAAATTTGGTTAGCAAAATCAGATATGGGCATACCTGGTGCTTGACTTAGCTCCCGCATTTGCGCAGGGTCCAAGGAGGGGCCAGATCTGATGTACACAGCCTTACTGCAAAATCAGATATGCTTGCACTTAATTAGTGGAAGCAATGCCAGTATGTAAGAAGTGAATCTATAAGTAGGGTGGCTGATTTTTCTGCTTAATGTTTTCAAACACACTTGAGCGACTGAGCAGAATGGAGAGCTAGCCGACCTCTTTTAACTTGGCCTGATTTCTTGTTTGTTTATTTTGCTTATATTTCAATTTTGTTTGAATTATTGTTGGAAGAAGCTGACTGGATTTCTGAAAGGAAATGTGAGGAGGGATGGTACTCTGAACCGTTGGTTGTTAATCTCATAAATTAATATAGTTAATTAAAGGAATCTCAAAGATTTAAACTGGAGGTCGTGATATAATAATTCTTCTCTCTGTTGTTCCCAAGCTGGCATAACTAGAAACATATAGATAAAAAATGCAAATAGTTTATAATGATGTTTTCCCATCTGTACTTTCATCTCAATATCTAACTTTAAAAGCTGTTGATTTAAACTAAAAGCAAATTTATGCTTTTATATCAATAGACTTTCAATTGTTTGAACTCACTGGTCATTATCACTGGACATTTAAGTTTATAAACTTCTTGGTATTACATGACTCTCACTCGGTTTGCACTTTGCAACTTAAATGTATGCTATGCTAGATATGCAAGTTGAATCATTTCATGGATCTGAAGCTGCAATACACATTTCATTAGTTGATCAAGTTTATGAACTTCAAATATCATGATTTTTGGTTATCTTTATTGATCATTGATGTATGTGTAAATATCAACAAAAGTGACTCGTAAAGCTAAGAAGAGGGATGTTTCCTGAGTTGATTCATATTTGATTTTCTCTTATGTATGATATTTTCCATCTTTGATTAATATTCAGATGGAAGATCAAGATAAGTGGAAAATGTCGTTTGTCATGCCTTCGAAGTACGGTTCCAACTTACCACTGCCCAAAAACTCTGCTGTAACCATCAGAGAGGTGCCTGCCAAAACTGTGGCTGTTGTTGCCTTTTCAGGTTAGGGATTCCTTTCTTCGTAATATTTTAGGGAAAAAAACAAATTTCCCATCTTGATAACAACTGCTAAAATTAATGAAAAATACGGCTTTAAGTGGCGCATTAATGAAGACCATATCAATTCAGGTTTTGTCACTGATGAAGATGTTATGCGCCGGGAATCAAAACTTCGGGACACCCTAAAGAACGATAATCAATTCAAAGTAAAAAGTGGCGCATTGGTGGAAGTTGCACAGGTAATGTAAATGATGTTTGAAAAAAAAAACTCATCTATACAACAGCAAAATAATAACTATTATGTATTTTCAGTACAACCCACCATTTACACTTCCATTTACACGACGTAATGAGATTTCTCTAGAAGTTGAAAGGAAGCAAAAGTAGATCCTCATTCTACAATACTCAGCAGCATGATACACAGAAGTAATAAATCAGTGTCTTTTGACACAATCACATATGATATGTAAAGTACAATGCTTAATTTGTGTTGGCTGTATATAATATATAGAATTTCTTTAAAAAGGTCATTTTTTAATGTTTGTTGGCTCCCTACTTATTCACATTATAAATGTAAAGCAAACAACAATATCTTGTAACTAAATTATGGGTTATGTTTACCACCTTTCTCGTAGGGGATTTTTAATTGACTCAAGAAGATATTAGATCACCGAGAAGGAGAAAGTGTCAACACTGGTGCATATCAATCTGCATATGCATGTAAAAACCTTTTAATGTATCACAAATTGAACCTAAGCTATGACACATATTACCATTTGTGAATGTGACACTGTTATATTCACATGGCCTAAAAAATTGAAATGCAACAGTTTTCAGTTTCCGGCATCAGTGATTACAGTTAATGCAAGATGCTAAAATATTTTGTTGATTTATGAATAAAGTTGAAAATATAGACCTTGAAGCCCATAAGGAGAACTTAAAGAGATTGCAAAAGACAAAGTCGCCAGTTGCCTGCAACAAAAACATAGCAGGTTGGAATGATTTAACCATTTATTTGACAGTGCCATTGGGGTGGTGGCCCAATGGAAAGAGCAAAGCCTCTTAACACCAAGGTCTCGGGTTCAAGTCCAGGGAAGCTCAAGAAATTTGCCTTTCAAATTTTTTTTTTATTTGACAGTGATTGTAAGTGCACTTTAACTGTTTCTTAGATCTTGTAAAACCTGTCATGATTGGATGAGGTCCATTGTTTTTATATCTCTGATTCCATATTGACATGAGTGACAGCACTAACACACTTATATATTGGTTGCACAGATTAATGGCATGATCCACCGATTTGAATTATCACGAAGAAATTTATTATCATTCAAGTTCCAGCTCCTGAATTATCATGGATGATATACAGCAACATATGGCTTACACGGTTCCTGTGTCATTCAATTTTTCAGGTGCTAATCAGAAAAGATTCGCCTCTTGAGATTATCTGGAATTAGGACAACTCTAAATAATTAATCATATGAAGTAAGTAGGTCCATTGGATAAGAACCAAACATGCATATAAGATTAGGGTGTGCACGACCTGAAACACAACACGATAATCAGGTTTTGGGTTTTCTTCTCTAACCCGTTTAATAAACATGTCGTATTCAGGTTGACTTGTATACCCCGTTCTCCGTTTAATTAAATAGATCAACCTGAATAAAAATATATATTATAAAAGGTCAACCTGGCAACCCGTTTAACTTGTTTAGATAAATGGTTTACATGGGTCGTGTTCCAGTGCACAATTTTAAGTGTGTTTAGGTTAGGATTGATGTCTTTGACCTGAACAAATCTAGGTAGTCAAAGGCACACTCAAGGCGCAAAGGGTGAGCCTTGAGCGTAGGCGCAAGGCGCTTAAAAAGCGCGTGTCCAAGACAAAGCAAGGTGCATGTGTATCCCGGGCCATTTTTAGTTGTTTTAGACATGTTTTAGGTTGGTTTACACTAATTTAGACTGTTTTTTGGCTTGTTGAGACTGTTTTAGACTAGTTTAGGCCTATACAGGTTTTTTTCTTCAGATTTTGGCTTTTTTAAAAGTTTTTTTTTGCGCCTTTACGCCTTGATGGACGCAAGGCGTTTTTGCTACGCTGCGCCTGGGTGCCTAGGCGTGCGCCTTTGACTACATAGGAATAATATATGGGTCGTGTTCGGGTTCTTCAATTCAACCCACCAACCTGAAACCCCACACCCCTCCAACCCAACATGATTGCCACCCCTGTATAAGATGCTATGTAAGTAGCATAAAAATATAACGCATAATTGTTGTCTTTCCAAAAATTTGCTTGAGCTAAATATACATATATATCATTATCTTAGTATCTTTGATGTGATTACAGTTTATGCTGATCAAGTTTGACTGTACCTGCCAACGCTTGCTGACTACATATTCTTTGTATGTTACTATTTGAGTTGTTAAATTAGTTTAGTTCAGGTATGCTATCTAAAACAGGCTTCCATTTTCCACAATATCTACTATCTTCATCTTTAATCACAACAGCCCCATTTGAGTTTTCGTTTTTCATATGAGAAACCAGATCACCTACTGAAACTCCTCCTTTTGTCAACATCACCTGCAACTCTTGTTTGGTTATCAACAGCTTTATCCTCACAACATTCCCATCTTCTGTTTCTGCCTCTGATTCCGGGTTCTTGTTCAATTCCAAAGATGCTTCCTGAACGGGCACTGGATAATACATCTGACCACCTGAGACTCTGTGAACTTTCATGGATTCTTTATGTTCAATGACTTCTTGACCTGTTTGCATGATCTTGTTTTGTAGAATTAAACAATTCCCCATTTTTGCTGCTTGTGTTTTTGTATGAAAAGGCACTGGCTAACAAGAGGATTTTTTGCAGTATATAGACATGAAATGGCTAGATTGTGAGCAAGATTGTTTGGATTAGATTTTTGTTGTATATATAGAAATAAACCAGGAGGATGCCCTTGTAGTTTCTGATTATTACAGAAATGCCATATCGCACTTTGGACCCCACAGAGATTTTTTGTTGGGGCTCATGCTTAATGGATCTTCTCATAATGACTTCCAAGTTCCAAAATTCATTTTTATTTGCGGTTGCTTTAATCAATTATGTTACTTTGGCTAAGCAATGTAAAATTAGATGATAGTTAAGCAACTTCATACAAATTTTGTAGAGCTTGCAATTACAACCCAACGTATGAATGGGTAGATTCGGTTAAGTTAAAACTCTTAACGGGATTCGAACAAATAAAATAAAAAATAGCTTAAAAGGGAACTCGTTAAATGTGTCAAGCCACCAAATCGTATTTTTATTGATTATAACCTCCTAAATCATTTCATTATTGAAGTACTATAATTTTTGCAATCATATTTGGCACAGTTCTTACTGGTAATAAGTCTGAATTTTTTTAATAAAATTTGTTCCAGGTCAACCGTTCAACCCACCAAAAAACTACCCATCATTGACCCGAACCCGTTACCCAACCCACTCTACCACCTCTAAAAGCTTTACTGTACTATTGATTATTTTCTTTTCTGTATACATCTTGTTAGCTAATTTTACACCGAAGTTCTAAAGGGGAGCTCGATATGTAACATCTGCACGTTTTGCAGCCACCAACGATTATCCCCTTCCTTCCTGGATGAAGGTAACATATCTTGATTCTCCTTTTTTTACTTTAATATTAATTTCTTAATGCTTTCCTAGGTGGTTAAAAGATTAAGTTGGTCATCATTTTGCTTGGCTATTAGTTATTACTATTAGTGTGCCCTACATATAATGAAAGTGGCTATCGCGTATGGTAACCAAAGTGGGCTGTTGTCAGACATCAAAAGTTACAGTGGTAGATCAGTTAGAATCCTGTAGAACCACTAAAGCTTTTACCAAGTGGTTGACTACTGCAGTTTATGATTATGTTTGTTGCAGCACTTCTACATCTGCACACTTTCGAGTATTTTGACTCTTCCTTTGGGCCATAAACGTGTGCTGCGCGACTTCTTAGTCAATGGATACTCGTGTTTTCTCCATAACAGCTTCCAGGTAAATCTTGTGGTTACTGTATTATATTTCATTTCATTCCATCCTTATCTGTATTATAACCTTTAAAAGAGTTTTTTCCTACCAAAATGAACATAAAAAAGCATATTATATGAATAGGAGAAAGCTGGCACACGGAACGAGAATTCTATAAAAACTTATGCCTAATAAAGACAATTATGCATTAAGGGAATGAATATGATTGCAACCTATACCATCCACTACACAGGGGAATGAATATGGGTAGGGGTCTTTGTGCTAAGTGATGTTAACTTGACATAAGCAGTGATATAAGCCATATGAGAGGTTGTGGGTAGGAGCCTTTTTACCTTTTTAAATTTTAAGCATAATTATACTTAGATAAGCCACACAGAAT
The DNA here is from genome assembly GCA_023525975.1 of Smallanthus sonchifolius. Classification (NCBI taxonomy): domain Eukaryota; kingdom Viridiplantae; phylum Streptophyta; class Magnoliopsida; order Asterales; family Asteraceae; genus Smallanthus; species Smallanthus sonchifolius. The sequence continues at coordinate 12,579,185 of CM042027.1, read as the reverse complement.
TCATCTGATTAATTCATTGTCTAACTTAACTTTGGTGAGCTTTAACTTTTTTAGTGGGCCATGAATCATGACTTGTTTATGTGTAATTTGAAGATTAAACTTTTTTAAATGCTAAATTAAACGAAGCAATCCCGAGTTCCTATTAGTTGGACGGTTAGTTGGTCAAGTAAGTGATGATGATGTTAATATGGTAGAAATTTGATTATGAATCAAGTTGGCTTGAATTTCCTCCTGATATTTTTCTAGAATGAATACTACTAATCAGACAATATTATCAGCTTGGAATATCTGTGTCTAAGCATGCAAGTTCTGTTTTTTTTTTCTTTTTCATTTTTGTGGCTGCGCCTTCACGCCAATTAAAATGCGTATCGGTGGAATTGCTTAGAAAAAAAATTATTCAAATTTTAAAGCATGTGTATTGTTACATCCCTATCATCACACAATATGTCAAAAATGTTTGTTGCAGTTCCTATATTTCATCCTAATATATTTAGATTATTTAGTAAGTTCATATTATATGGCCAGGATACACATGTTGCAAATCACCATGAATGCTAGTGTGAAATTTTTAGGGTATATCTGTGGTTCCTTTTGAAGAGGATTAAAATTGATGAATGGTCCAGAAGTGGGGTTATAAACAGCATGGCAGCTCAACATATTTTGGGGTCTAAAGCGAACATTAAAATTATGGCTTTTTATGAAAACTTTCTAAAGATATGAAAATTAGTAAAATATAATTTTATGGAACATGAAAATGTATAATGTTAACATAAAAGTTTGACAGATTACCATTTCTCTTTAAAAACACAAAAGTTGACAAATTATCACATATATTTTTACATTAAAATATAGATTGAAATAGTTGTTTCATATTTTTGGACCCTTAAAATTTGGGGGCCTAAAGCCGTTGCTTATATTGTAGAGCCACCCCTGATAAACAGTTGAAGGTGAGAGAATCGAATTGTAGGGGGCTGTATGGCTAGTTCTGGTAGTTGGAGGGGTCATAGTGTAATATTTCAGAAAAGTGATGGTTAGTCTCACCTCCTCTGTGGGAGATTGGTGGTGGAGTTTGGTCTGGTCAATGTTCCATTATCCTGGCAATATAATGTGTTTGATATTGGAATTAAATGGATGGTGATGATGGTCCATTGTTTAGGGTTGCTGGTTGAGCTCACCTTTTTCACCATAAATCTTTCATGTCAACATAATATTCCCCCACTTTTCATTATACACAGACAAAAAGGATATAATATGTGTGTAAATATAAATATGGAGGATCTACACACAACAAAAGTTAGTATGACAACAATAAAAAAATTTATAAAAGAAAATGGTATAAATGTAATGGTTGGTGTTTCTCACTCGTCTCTCCTAAAATTCAAAATGCATTCAATGCTTAATAAATTTTAAGTAGAGAACTATAATGAACATTTGTATATAGTGCTCATGAGGTGTAGTTAGGGAGACAATTATACAGTACATAACCTTCTTGTGTATCACATTCAAAGCAATAGGTATGAGGTTGTTGTAGTTCTCAACTTAAAATTGGTTAGCGTCTCTCTATATACATACATGAGACGTATCCAATATACTACTAACTTTAAGTAGAGAATCATATAAATATTTATACCTATTCTTTCACTGTGAAAAATAAGGTGGTTATGTAACCGCTTTCTTTCTTCTACTATATTTGATTTGTGGAACGTACAAGTACTTATGCAATTCAATTTTTAAAATTGATACCATACTACTAACAAGGAAAAGGCGAGAAACTTAATTTGTGGTAGTTGTCATATGATAATAACGATAAATATCATGTATTATCCATGACAATTACATTCAATTTATATAGTGGTGACATCATAACAAGCAAGCAAGCAAGCACAATCCATACCTTTTAAAAGACTAGGAAAGCTTCATGCCTTTCTGTTGTGATTTTATAACATTCTATCGTTTTCTTTCTCTTTGTGTCCTTATTTGGTGTTATCATGTTCAATGGTTCATTGATATAATTATACAAGGAGTTTATGGAGATTGCTAAATACTTTAATCAGTATGATCATGTTTAAAAAGTGATTAGTGTGTTTAAAATGATTCAAACTTATGATTATATATATATATATATAACCTATGATTATACAACGACAATATTATATTTTATTATATAACTGACATTATATAACAAAACAATTTATGGGGTGTCTGGAATTTGTTTTCAAAGTATTTTATGTGTATAAAACAAACAACATTTGATGAAGCATGCCTCTAAATCGTTTCTTTGAAATTAGGTTTGTCTTTTCAAGAAACCATAGATCACTTATTTCTTATGTTTTTATCAAATATGTAAACTTCTTCTCTGAATGTAATAAAAAAGCCCTTCAAATCTATAAAAACAACAAAGTTCAATTTTATTTTTTTCAAATATCTATTCGAATATTGTATGTTGTAACATTAGGATGGCTTTTTTTAGTATTTAAATGATTTTTTGTACGGAATAATCAAAATAGAAGCAATTAATTATTGTATGAAACTAATATAATAGTAGATGTATGTTATATATAAAATTAAGGTAAGTTGGATTTTAATAATCCAAACCATGACCTAGTGTCTAATAATAACCTATAATATATAATTTTCCGGTGACGGTCTTAACATTAACTTTTGTTGTCAATAGTTGTCCTATTAATATAATCATCATAAACTTACGTTCCATTTATACTTGTTTTGGCTCAAAATTAAGATTTTAAGTGAGATAGAGAAACGTACAAGTAAAATCGAGTATAAATAGAGCGTAAATTTATGATGATTATGTTATTAAGACTGTTATTGACAACAAAAATAAAAGATAAGACTGTCACCGACCAAATTTATAGATGTATTATTATCAACTAATATGTCATAATTTAGATTATTAAAATATAATCTATCTAAAATAAATAATTTATTATAAAACATCAGTCAAAAAACAATTTGGAAATGTATAATAATTACATTTATTTTTGAAACTTTCTAAATTTGGTTGGACGAAGTCTAAAAAAAATCTATTCCTTCATCAAATGAGGTAAAAAGAGGCCTTACTTTTTAATATCATATAAACAGTACGTCTCCATCTTCTTTTGCCACCCCCACTCAAAAAAAGCTAAAAGGAAAGATGGTTATTTTCTACCGGCCATTAGTTTCCAACAAGCCATGCTACACGTATTTTATACGCTCGGTCACTCCCGTCAATATATATATATATATATATATAGGGGAAAGATCAAGAGAAAACCACAAAGTTAGGCGAAAACCAAGAAAACCATATCATTTTAGGCAATTTTTTGATTTACGTATACGTATCCAAAATCAATTTTTTTGATTTACGTATACGTAACCGTAATTTTTTTGTTTTATGTTTACGTATACGTAACTCTATGTGTAAAAATGTTTTTTGGTAAAAATGTTTAATATTATATTGATACTCTTATAAATAAATAAAAATAAAACAAAACAAAAAATAAAAATTATTATATGATCGAGTAAAATTGGTTTTTTTAGTGGTTTTCTCGGTTTTCGCCTAACTTGTGGTTTTCTCTGGAACCCTCCCCTATATATATATATATATATATATATGCAAGGGTATCCGAGCGAAAAGTTAAAATCAGATAAACGTTTTTTTTTCTTTTTAACGTTGAACTTACACAATTTAAATTTACTCATAATCTACACTATTTGTTCACGACGGGATTAGAACTTATAACCACTTAAAAAAGGTACATTACGCAACGCACCTGAATATCATTTTAGGTCAAATGTCCTTTTATATCAAAGTTATTGAATGAATAAATCGACCATTAAAAGGAGTTATTTTTGAAAACCTACAAAATATCTATTTCATTCTTCTTATATCTTGTCTGAATTAACCAAAAGAGTCATTCCAAAATTTTGCTAGAAATTAATGGTGTATTTTTAGATACTTTTAAGTAGAATATATAATATGATATAATTATTACTTCACGTTTGGTTCATTGAATTCAAGGGAATTGGAATTGGAAAACATTCCATTTAAAATTGTGTTTGGTTGGTCAAGTTAGGATTTGGAATTGGAAAACGTTCATTCGCTTGTTAGAATTCAACTTTCCTTCCTACTACCCATGAAATTCAAAACATTCCATTGGAATGTTTAAATATTACCAAAAAGCCCATGTCTTCTAAGCATAATTGTATATCAAATGAAAATAGATGAAACCAAAATCATAATCCAAAATTCTTTTTCAATAAAAAAAAACCCAATTCTGGGATTTCTATTTATTGATGTGAGATTTTTTTTTACTTTAAGAATCCAACTTTTTTTTATAGTAAATTTCGCTTTTGGCTTCTGTGGTTTGGTCTGTTTAACCATTTTAGTCCAAAAAAGAATCTTTTAACATATCAACTCCTGAGGTTATATTTTTGTAACCATTCCGGTCCATTACACTAACCCTGTTAACCTTTTCTGTTAAGTATATAATATTTTAGTCATTTTATTTATATGTGAGATAATTTAACCTTTTCAGTCCAATAAATTTTTTTAGACTTTTTCATAAAAACTTTTTTTTTTCTAGTTTTCTTAAAAACGTTTTTTTTACCTTTTTAAAATAGTTTTTTTAGTTTTTTTGTTCCCTAAAAATGCTTTTTTTGAACCTTTTATAAAAATGTTTTTTAACTTTTCTAAAAATATATTTTTTTAATTTTTTTTCATAAGAAACGTTTTTAAAAAACATTTTTTGTTTTTTTATAAAAATGTTTTTAAGTTTTTTCGTAAAATGTTTTTTTTACCTTTTTAACTGTACTAGGTTTTAAAGTAGTGAACTATTTTAAAAAATGCGTTTTTTAAAATAGTTAAAAAATATTTTACGAAAAAGCTAAAAAAAAGTTTTAAAAAAAACTAAAAATATGTTTTTAAAAACGTTTTTCGTGAACAAAATTTAAAAAACATATTTTTAGAAAAGTTAAGAATAAATTTTTATTTGACTAAAAAAATACTTTATTTTAAGAAAAAAGAAACTAAAAAAATGATTTTAAAAAAGGTAAAAAAATGCTTTTAAAAAAGTAGAAATTTTTTTTATGAGAAAGCTCAAAAAAAGTTTTTATTTGACTGAAAAGTTTAAAATATTTCATTTAGAAATAAAATTACTAAAATATCTTATATTTAACAGAAAAAGTTAACAGGGTTAGTGTCATGGATTGAAATGGTTATAAAAATACAACGTCAGGAGCTGATATGTTAAAATATTCCTTTTTGAACTAGAAAGGTTAAACAGGCCAAACCACAGGGCCAAAAACGAAATTTACTCTTTTTTTAATTTCTCTCGTTGATTACTATGTATCCATAAACAAAAAAATATTACCTGCAATTTTTTTCTTCTTCCTCAAACAAATTTCCATAGAATCTCCAAATCAGTGCTCTGCTATCATTAATGTGCATGAGTCATCAAAGGTCAGATGAAGAAATCTAAAATCTATTGGTCGTTGCGGTACGTTCTAGTCCGTTTGAAATCTAAAATCGATTGTTTGTTCCATATCAAATCGATGAAGATGTGAACACAAATCATTGGCTAAGATGCATTTCTTACATCAATACCAAATGAAAACTCAATTTAAACCAGAATTTGACGACGAAGAACAAGAAAATCGAACGAGAAATCAGTTCGATGGAATTCCAGAACCCATTTGCTTAGAATTGAAATCTGGATGTTCATTTTTAATGACGCAGGTTTCTGTTCGACGTTGCAGCGACGATGTGATATGGGAAAATAAGAAACTAGCATAGGGTTAGTACGTGAAGTGTAGATGGGAAATGGGGGAGAGAAAGGTTAATTTTGTCATTTCATGCTTTTAATATTTCAATTTCATTTGTATTTTTACAAACCAAACACGATAGAAAGTTTCATTAGAATTAATTCCAATTCTAATTTCTCTCAACATTCCAATTCCTTTGAAAAATAATCCGCGAACCAAACGACCCACAGAAAATGGCATCGAGTAATCCCTTCTCATCTTATCTCTCACTAGTCCATGAAATCTAGGACTTCAAATTTGAACCAAATTGTAAAAAAAATGTTTATTTTTATTTTTTATATTTATTAGGTTAGTAACCCATGTATTACATGAGTTAAATAAATCCAACTTGTTGTAAACCAACAATTTGTATGAAGTTTTGTATGTTTGATGTTATCGATCATTGGTGAAATAAAAAATAATGAAGATTTAATAATAAACAACAAATAATGAAGATTTAAGAATTATTAAATTATATTTTAAGATAAGATATAATTGAAATTTTCTTATGATTTAGTAAGTTTTAATTAAATATCATAATAAATTTTAAATATTTAATTATTTAGAATCATTATTATTTAATAGAAGAGAGAGTTATTAAATGAGAGAGAAAGAGACGTGAAACAAAATATACACTTCACCAGAATTCGACGCGTGACAGAAAAATATAGTTTGATTTCTATTACCTTTGTGTTGTATACATTGTATATAATTGTTTAATAATTTTATAATAGTAACATTATATTATAACTTTAATTGTCGAAAGACATTCATGTCGTTGTTGGAACCGGCGACACCAAAGAACGAATGTTAAATCCATAAATCTTGTGAGGTTAACTTTTCGAGCATAACCATGGAGTATTGGTGATCACCTCTCGTGTATTAATCTCCAAATCCGTTGAACAACTTCTCTAAACATAATGTGTGTTTGATTGTGCCGAGTTATTACCTGGCTTTATGTTAAGAGTTGAGGTCCACTTTGGGACCGGGGCGGGGCTTAATTGGCCATTGAGTTCAAAGTCGGCCCCTGTATAATCAATTTTGGCTCATGCTAAAAACCGGTGTCTATATTGAATTATCTTGTTACCTATATAGGTGTTAAATGAATCGAATTTTGAGATATTAAGTTATTCCAATTTTTAAAATTTAAAACTTTAACATAAACTTGAATAATTCGATTCAAAAAACCGATCCGAACTCGATTTGATTCAGTTGTCTGCTAGCCTGCTTAAATTAATTAAGGAGTGTACTTGTGTGCTTCTTTTCTTCATGATTCCCAGCCAATTCGTTAGGTTTGTGTTTGCTAGCTTGTTTCCTTCGATTTCCTTTACAGCCGCCAAACCTTCAATCTTGACCTACTTCCCTGTTTATTTTTTGTTTCAACTTCCTAAAAAACCCTCCGGGTTAGTGGTGCACAAATCGGTTTTTTAACCCAAACCGGTTCAAACCGACCCAAACCGGTTTGGTCAACGAAAAGTCAAAACCGGTTTGAGCCCAAACCGGTTCGGGTTAAACCGGTTTTGGAGGTGGAAATATGTAAACCGGTCAAACCGGTTCGGGTAGGTTTAAACCGGTTTGGGTTAAAAAACCGGTTTAAACCGGTTTTTATTTAAAAAAAAAATTTATATTTTTAATTTTCGATTTAATTAAATAAATCATTTAATAAATGCTAATTACTATGTTTTTTAAAAATCATTTAATAAATGCTATTTAATGCTATTTAATGCTATTTAATGCTATTTAATTCATTTAATAAATGATATTTAATTATATTTAATGCTATTTAATTCATTTAATAAATGTTATTTAATGCTATTAATGATATCTAATGCTATTTAATTCATTTAATAAATGATATTTAATGATATTTAATGCTATGTAATTCATTTAAAAAAACCCGGTTCAAACCGGTTTTCTAACCCGGTTTAGCCAAAACCGGTCCCAACCCGATTATTTTCAGAAATCCTCAAACCGGTTTCAAACCGGCGGTTTTTGGGCAACCCGAACCGGTTTGGTCCAAACCGGTTTGCCGGTTTGGACCGGGTTAAAAAAAAACCGGTTTTTTTGTGCACCACTACTCCGGGTTGCCGACCAAAAAAAAACCCATTAATTTAGTCCAAACAATTTTAGTTTAGCCCAATGAAAGTCCAACGAAATGTGATATTGTCATCTAAAGAAAAAATATATATTCTGGCCCAATTTAATTATTTTGTCCCAACTCCATTCCTACTAACCAAACAAGGATTTTTTTTATAATGGGACATTTCTTAAAACTTGTTTTACATGAGGGCCCGGTCAACATTTCTTTTTATATGGGGGCTTATCGTCAACCCGGATGGCGAGTAAGTTATTGTCTTAGGCTTGTAAGATAGGTGTCAGACAAAACACTAAAACTTTCTGAAACTCACCAACCTGGAAGGATATAAAGTCGTCTTGTTCGCCAACCGGGAAGGAGAGAAACTTGCCCCCACGCGCGGCTTTCTTGCCATCCGGGAAGTATGATTTCCTATACGAAACTCGTCATTCTAGAATGTGATTAAGTAGCATTTTTTTCATTATTCATGTGATTAAGTCTCATTTTTGTGACTAATGTTTTCAGAACCGAACTGGACAACGAACCAGATGACTTAAAGGTTCAATAGTCGGACCGGTTAGACCAGTCGAACCGGATCACGAACCGGATGATAAAATATAATTAATTTATTTATCTTTTACTACAGAAAATAAGAATATTTAATAACTTAGTTATTTTTGGTATTTATTAGAAAAATATAAATTAAAAAGAAAAAAATAGTTGGTGTTGAAAATACGGGAACATTAATTTACTTTCTCTCATCAGTCATTTCTTAATACTAATATTTCATTTACCCATGTCCTATTAAAATAATTAAATAATAAGCTTTTATATCTTGTTGTCACTCGCAATAAACCCTGGTAGTTTTCATTTTCATTTCCGGCGAGTAAGAGAGGCACAGAGCCATTTTTTAAGTTTCATAACCGTTAAAAGTGCTCCCAAACGTGAAACATAGCCATCGCCACTCACAACCACCATAGCTCATCACCACCGGTGACGACAGCGATCCTAGATCTGGCATCATCGGATTTCACGGCTTCGTTTAACTAAGCAAATACTCGCCAACCAGGATGTTAATTTTCAGAAAAAGCCTGCAAAAGGCAATAGTGTTTGCATGTAATGAAAGGTGTGTGGCAGTCAAAATGCTACTTAATCACATACATGGATGGCGAGTTTCTATCCGGGTAGAAGATAAAAATGGGAGTTAATCATATACTTAGATGGCGAGTTTCCTATAGGAAAATCATACTTCCAGGTTGGCGAGAAAGTCACGCGTGGGGGACTACTTTCTCTCCTTCCCAGTTGGCGAGTTTCAGAAAACTTAACGGTTTTGTCTTGACACCTAACTTACAAGCCTAAGAATATTAGTTTCTCACCATCCGGGTTGACGATAAGCCCCATGTAAAATGAAATGTTGACCAGACCCTCATGTGAAACAAGTTAACAGGCTCCATTATAAAAAAAATTCCCAAATAAGTTATATTTTATTAGTTTTGGATATGGTGGTTGGTGACTCAATTTCAAACCTTGTCTCGTTCTCTTGATCACATTTGTATCCCTGCGAGTACAACTTCTTTGTTTTAGCTCGTTTTTACTTAAATTACAAAATTTAAATATAAACTAAGTATATGTTCATGTAAATTTGTTAATAAAATGCCTAAAACGAAGGTTTAATATGCGTAATATTTATTCTATATTTATGAGCACATCAGAAGGTTTAAAGGGTAACACATACCTATCCCTCGCAAGACTCGTTGTTGAAACTGCACCGTGACATTGTGTATGTTATGTTTCGATCTCCATTCATGTGCGAGATTGTTTAAAAAATAGTGAAAATGCATTTTTCAGAAAATTTGGACACAAATAATTATATGTAATTACGAATAATATAATTATAATCTTATGGGTTTGCGTTATACTATGTGAGTGCTTCGCAACAAACCAAACAGTGTCCAAAACAGAGCTAAGATTAATGATATATCGATGCTTAAAGTTGTGAGTTTAAAACAATAGAAACTATGAAAATCAAGAGAAAACAAATGTGAACTTGTCCCACATAGGTGGGGAGACAAAACTTAAAGTGGTTTATAAGGAGCACTCTGTAATTATTGTTTCCTAGAAGTAAGGAGACACATGTGGAGACCTAAGGGGTTCTTCACGCCCTAACTTGCACGGGCGTGCGGCATGGCGATATGCGCAATGTGGCGCTTTGATGGCATGTTTTGCACTTCACACTATCGTATCACCGAGAGCCACCTTTGTATTTTTTAATTTCGGCTTGGCTTGGTGCCGCTCCTACTGTTGAGTGTGGTTTCATGGTGCACATGATGGATGCGGGTCGGGTGGGGTTACGACTGAGCTGCAGAAGCTGATTTCCACTGAGCTGCAATGTGGTGCTTTGATAGCGTGTATTGCACTTTCGCATATTCGCATCGTTGAGAGTCTTGCCTTTGTATTTTTGAAATCGGCTTGGCTCGGTCAATGGACCATTCCTACTAGGGAGTGTGGTCTCATGGTGCACATGATGGATGCGGGTAGGGTGCGGTTGTGACTGAGCTGTAGAAGGGGGTTTCTACTAATGATGTCATCAGTCCCACGGGTTACACCTGATTACGTCATCGGTTACATTGATGGCGTCACCAGCAGTTACGACTGTCCGGTTTTGAGTTGCGACTAAACCGGGTTACCACTTATACTGATGATGTCACCATTACTTGCAACTGTTGCGTCAGTGCCACTGATGGCTTCCGGTTCCATTGTTCGTTTACTAGTGATCATCCAACAACTCCTTCTAATGGGTTGGTTTCCAGTACTCGGGGCAGTTGCGACTACTCCGTTCTACTGTAAGTTGCGATTGAGCAAGCGGTTCCCACTGGTGAGTTATGATTGATATGTTGCACAAAAACCTGTTTAACTAAGGTATTAAAGGCGTATAATACCCTATTAAAACATAAACATTAAACGGAATTAATTTTATTAAAACTATTTTATACAACTTATGACCTGAGTTTAATGGTGAGGAGTTTCTAGTTTATTTCAACTATAAAACAAGGTCTCTTTATTTACAAATAAAGAACACAACTAGAAATCTTGAGAGACTTTGTATGCTCTCAATAACACTTAAATTCTAACAACAGTTGAAGGAGCCTTTTCAGGCTTGTAGTCAAACCCCAATGGTAGCTTTAGCTATTGTACCTTTGAAGAGGTACATACTGTCCTAGACCATTTGGCCTAGTTGTGAGGCCCAAAACAAAGAAGTAAGCCTAGTTCAGATAAGCCCATCTAGGGGCCTAATATGGAAAAGGCCCATTAGGGCTAACCAGACTCCAGACCCCCTATATATTGGGAGGTCCCCCTTCCATAAGAGGCAAGTCCTTCACCTTTACAAAGGGGCAGGTTCATATTCCCCTTTGCTCACCATCTCCCTCTCTTTACTTCTATATGCAAATATACACTTATATGACGATATTACATGATGTAAAGGCTGACTTGAGCGTCGGAGGGCCCTCAGGGAGATCCCCCTCGGGTCCTCTAACTAGAGTTTCATGTGGCTGCAGGTTCGATCGGGCCTGAGAAGACAAAGATCTGGTCTCGTACGGTGGAAAGGCTGATCCGGACGCGATCTCCTTGCTCCGACTGATGCTACCTCAAGCTAACCTCCTCGGGTGAGTTTTTGGGACGCAACATTGGCGCCATCCGTGGGACCGAGAACAAGACGTGTTTCGATCTCGTTACACAGTGGCTAGATCAGGGTCTCTCATGCTCTCTGAGTGATATTCAGATCAGAGTATGGTCATCCTCACATCGGCAAAGTCTTGACCTATTATGGTCAAATCTAGGGAACTCAGAAAAAAAAAAGTGAAGTTGCCTTCGGGGATGAGCAAATAAAAGATAAGATAACAAGGCAGAAAGCTTTACGTACTGCTACAACAAGGCTTTGTATTATCAGTTGGTGCTGAATAAAAATTCCGCAATGAAGCCGTTGATATGTATATATTAATCGAAAAAGACACTGGTGGAACATTTGGTTTCTGGTGGTCAGCGTAGGAGAATGGTCATCCTCACATCGGCAAAGTCTTGGCTTATTATTGTCGGATATGGTGAACCCAGAAGAAAAGGTGCAAATCAAAAGCATTGAACCAGACAAGGACCTATTATAGTCAGATCTGGTGAAGACCTGCCTACATCGACAGGTTCCAAATCTCTGTATCTCAAAGGTTTATATTCTATGATAAAAAAGTAATAAGAGGAAAGAAAGACCACCATAAATAACCCTCCTTGGTCAAAAAGTATTATTACTTTGATCGTTTCCATATGTCACGTTGGTCTTTATGTTGAGTTTAAGTTCGAGTTCTGGGTAATAGAATTCTTAATGGGTAATGTTGATCATGTAAAGGTCATACGATGCGAGTATATATAATATACCGGATGTTTGTAAGGTGAGCCGAGGAGAAGACATAAAATTAGAAATTTCAAGAGAGGAAAACTGGCGCACGGTAATGAAAGTAACCTTAACAGCATGAAGGGAGTATAGATAGGATTGCATAAAAGCTTGCAAAGGATGTCATGGTTTAAACGCTATAGAGAGGCTTGGTTGCATCGATACGTTTGTTAACCCGGAGTTACCACTCTTTTGAAATTTTCATCTCTTCACATGTGACTCCATGCAGGGATATTTATTACTTCGGAATATCCATAAAAGTTCTCTGTTGATTTTGTGGTTATAGCTTCTCAAGTTATGATGCAGGGGGACCATCAAATTTCCATATTTGTGTGTGGTAATTGGTAAGCATGCATGAAGCAACAAGTTAGCATAAGCCTTTCAATTGAAGTTTGTAAAAAACAGACAAGCCCAACCGTGTATGGTTTCCTCGAAGACAAGTTCACATGTGGGAACGAAAGCTAGGAGGACGAGTTAAAGGTCGGAGATAGATTAAAAAAAAAAAGGGGGAGAAGAAGTACATAAGGCGTCATCAAGCCACGGTTGTGGATTCAAAGGTGAAGAACACATTAGACGGCATGAGAAAACCGTGAAGAAGACAGTTTGCATATATGGTTCACCGCTTTCAACTCTTACACTTTTTGATATACATGGGAATATCACACGGAGTAAAAAATAAAAATAAATAAGTGCATGATGGTTGCATAGAACCATGAGGTGCAGTTTAAGACAAAAGTATTTGGGTGGTTAAAAGGATGTATTCTCATCTAGAGTCAAAAGGGGGAAAGTAATAGTTCCAACTACTTTTTATCACTCGCGGTTGTATAAAACTCAGCCGGACGGTCATTATTGTTGCTGAACTCTGCCCGGGTATGTCAATATTGTAACCACTAAGCCATCGGACAAGGTACACATGTTATCCCCATCTCCATAATCTTGAAAAGCATAAACGATATGATTACTATTGCACAATGTGCAAAGTTAAAAATATCTTTAGAAATTAATATATATTTGTGTTATAAAACTAAAGCAAAGGAAATAAAATGCAAAGTAACAATTCTTGATTAAGAAAATATCAAATAATAAAAGCTTTAATTTTGTCATTCATGAAAAAGCAAGTGTTGAGAAAACCATCAGGGCATTTTGTCAAATATTTTAAAATGTTTTCCTATAGCAAAGTTCATATAAATAGTCTAAAGTGCAATTTGAGATAGCTTATATATGTTTGCTTTCATTTAAATTATTCATAAATACTCTAAATGTTAGCACTGGTGAAAAAGTTTGTAAGAAACATGCACCAAAAGTACCATCTTTAATTTCTGAATCAAATCACGATATGCATGAAAAAAGGAGCCTGACAAACAAGGCTCAATACAAGCCTGACGAACAAGGCTTAACTCCCTGATCAGGAGAAAAAAGTAGGAGGTCCCGCCTAGGGTAAAACCTCCGGGGATGTCTGTCGGGAACGAAAAACCATGGTAAAAAAGGACAAAAGGCAATATACTCTGGTGTGCGGAGCACACCCGGGGCACACAATAAGTCCCCACTCCCGGTTACTAGTAACAAATTACAAAAGCAAAGGCTCATACGTATGAACAAAGGGCAACATAACAAAGCAAAAGAGTATAAACAAACATGCATAAGATTGGAATTAATTACACGACCGAAAGAGCTTAGTGAAATTCTAAGCAGCTGTTTTTAGAAAATTCACAACAAGCAATCAGACATACTCCCCTGGATCACCCCACGCGTGAATGGTCATTGTTTAAAGCAGCGAGTTAATTAAAAAAAGAAAAAAAACCAACTGAAGGTCCAAGTTCATCAAAAGACCAAGCCAACTGAAGGTCCAAGTTTGTCAAAAGACCAAGTTCAAGGAAGGGCATGAGTACTTAAATCAATAATAGAACATAAGTAATCAATTCCTTCGGTGAAAATATGGGAAGTCACAGACAGGTTGGTAATAAGGAAATGCTCTGTAACGAACCAAAATCCGGGTTTCGTTTTCAAATAAATAAATAAATATTTCTAATTAATATTATGGTGAAAATAATATTTTAGAAATAAGTTGAAACAAGCGGGTTTCAAGTTATTAACGGGTTATACTAGTTTTTAACTAGTTATGAAAAGATATGGGTGAATTGGAAGTGGAAGGACCTAAAGTGTAAATTGGTAAAAATCTGTCATATTTGACATTAGAAGTCAAAATTGGGTTTATTTTGGTTGTTTGGTCGTTCAAGAGAAAAGGAGAAAAGGAGAATTCAAAATTGGAAGCTAAATCGTGCGTTTGAGGCTTGATTCGTGAAGGTTTTGGCTCACACGATACCTTCCTAACATCAAGTGAGTGATTATCTTCCTTTTTAATTCACCTTTGATGTGTTCTTGTTGGGTTTTGTTAAAAACCCGAAATTATGGTTGCATGTGGTAAAATAGTGTTAGATTATTGATAATCTAGCTAAACTAAAGGTGTAGGAAGGTGATTAACATCCTAGAACCCTTTGATTTTGATTATGAGAAGTTAGGGTTCATATGGTGAAAATTGGGGGTGTTTGGATCATAATACTCAAATGGTGAATTAATGAAGATTAAGTGTTTTTAAGGTGTTAGACACTTGAACAAACACCAAATTAACTTAATAATAATTTTTGAAAGAAGAATTAGTGTTAAGATTAAGTTAATGAAACTCAAGTGGGTGAGTTTGTGGTGAAAGAGGGTGTTTGGATATGGAAATAACCCAAACGGGTCAATTTGGGTTGAAAATGGAAATTTGGGTGGTAAACTCAATTGTATGTGTTTTTAATGAATGATTAGATTACTAAACTAGGTGTGTATGTTTAGGTAATCAAATTGCGGGTTTAGAAGGCGGAGAGGAGTCGTCTAACCCAAAAGGTAAGTGCCTATGCACTTACTTAGTATTGATGATAAATTGTGAATTTTGTGGATTATGTGTTATGTGATTGTGTGCATACTTGTGATATGATAAATTGTGAATGATTTAGTATGCACAATGAATGAATGTAGTTATAGTGTTAACCTATAATGGTAATGGATCATGTGTTGATCATAAACGAAACGGAGTTATGGCCTTGTACCATAATGGAAAAGGATCATGGGTTGATCGGATCATGTGTTGATCATAAACGAAACGGAGTTATGGCCTTGTACCATAATGGAAAAGGATCATGGGTTGATCGGATCATGTGTTGATCATAAACGAAACGGAGTTATGGCCTTGTACCATAATGGGAAAGGATCATGGGTTGATCGGATCATGTGTTGATCATAAACGAAACGGAGTTATGGCCTTGTACCATAATGGAAAAGGATCATGGGTTGATCGGATCATGGGTTGATCATAAACGAAACGGAGTTATGGCCTTTGCGCCATAATGGAAATGGATCATGTGTTGATCATAATTGACACTTGTAGTAAGGGTGCAAGAATATGTAGCCTAAATGACAATTTGGGTGGAAACGGGTCAAATGGGTGAATGGGTGAAACAAGTAGAAATTTACTTGTTTGTTATGAATTTATCTTCATTACTAATGGGGATATGTGTGGTGAATGTAGGAAAAGCTCCGAGGTAGTCAAAGTCAAGTCCAAGGCGTCGGCGGATCCTCGTATGCATATTTTCATGTTTGATGATTTGGCGGAATTTCCCCTTTTTGATTGTAATTTGATAAACAAAACATGTTTTTGGGGTGCGATCACGTTGTCGTAAGGTTTTTGGTTAAAACCCATGTGATGGGCAAATTTGTTGACTTGTAATTTTGGAAAAAGATGGAAATTTGGTTAAGTGTGAAAACTGCTGAAAATCTGCAGAAACTTTCTGAGTTTTTACGCCCCTCGCACTACGCGAGGGAGGTGGTTGAATGTGTCGCGCTACGCGACAAAAAAAAAAAAATCTTGGGTTTAAGTCTTCCGCGCGTTAAAGTATAGTTTTTAAAAGTGGTGTGTTTCAACTTGGTATCAGAGCAAAGGTTTGAGGGATTTGGTGTGGTGGCACTAAACTCAAACCGGATGCTCTTGATACGAGAATCCAAGAAGGACTTGACTAAGACTCGGAGCTTGCGAAAATGAAAGGTTAGTAATGATTTGATAAAATGATAATATATATATATGGTGTATGTATATATGTATTATGAATGTTGTTAAGGTGTTATGTGTGCTGAAACTTGTTTTGTGACCTGTTATATGGAGATGGTAATTACAATTGGGCATGGCGTATTATTAAACATGTCTGGCCAATATGATTAATAAGACGAAATGTGCAAGAGACTTTATGATAACCATATAACAATGAACATTTGCAAGGATTAGGTGAAGGTGGTTATATATGTATGTATGTATATAGGTAGGTATATATATACTTAATACATATAATAGTGAATGTGTAACGGATACCTAGGGTATTGAAAGTGAAAGGGTATTAAGGTGTTTGTTACTATTTCTCAGTTAAGAGATGACGGACGAGGGTGACCACCACGAAAATGTTGATGTGAACGAAGAACCGTTGGATCCAAGGATCCAAGATATGATAAAGGAAGAAGTGGCCAAGGCGTTTGAGCAAGCCACAAATCTCTTGATGGAGGAAATGAGGGGAACTATTAAGCTCTCTCTTGAAGAGGTCATGAAAGAGAAAGATAAGGAACCTCGAGTTTGTACTCTCAAGGATTTCATGGTGATTAAACCGAAAGAATACGACGGGCAAGTGGACCCGATTCTGAGCCACAGGTGGATTGTGGATATGGAGTCTAATTTTGAGACTACTAAATGTAAGCACGAGGATAGGGTGATGTTCAGTGTGCCTTTGTTGACTGGAAGGGCAAAGGAGTGGTTGTTGAATCTCCGCAAGGAGAGGGGTGTTTTGGGCGTGACCTCCATGTCTTGGGAGGAGTTTAAGTCGGTTTTCTGAAGTATCATTGCCCGCAAGCCGCAGTTGATAGAATGACTGAGGAGTTTCTCCTCATGAGGCAAAAGAATGAGTCAATAGATGAGTTGGCTGGAGCTTTCTTTGATCGCGCCAAGTTCTGTCCGGACGTGGTGTTGACCGAGAAGGCGAAGATTGACAGATTTTATGCTATGTTGACTGTGGAATTCAGAGATAGCATATCTCCATCCTCATTTACCACGCTTGTGGATTTGATAAACAGGTGTCGGGAAAGGGAAGTGGAGTTGAGGAGGCAAGAAGCTAGAGGAGAGAAGAGGAAAAGGGAAATTGTGGAACAAGTGGTGAGCAAGATAAAGGCGGGAGCCCTAGTAAGAAGCCGTTTGTTAAACCTTCTTCGCAAGATTGTAAGTTATGTGGAAGATTGCATTTTGGGGAATGTAGAAAGGGTCCTTCAAGATGCTATAAATGCGGAAAGTCGGGGCATATGGCTAATCAATGCCCAAGCCAAGTCCGTATATGCTACAACTGTTACAAGCCCGGGCACAATAGGGTGGATTGTCCCGAGTTAAAGCAGCAAGGTGGAAGCGGGGTGAAGGTTGAGACGCCAAAGCCTAAGGGAAGAGCCTTCCACATTTCGGCGGAAGAGGCAAAGAACAACTCGGAGGTGGTGTCAGGTACATTCAAGATTAACTCATTACCTGCACTAGTTCTATTTGATTCGGGGGCTAGTCGTTCGTTTGTGTCTTTGAAATTTGTTAAGCATTCCTCTTTTGTAAGTAGCAAGTTATATGAACCCTTAGAAATCGAAGCGGCTAATGATAAGAGTTTCCTTGTCTTTGACATTTTTAGAGATTGTAAGTTGAGAGCGGGGGGTGAAACTTTCTTTATTGATTTGATTCCTATGGCTATGGGAGATTTTGATGTTATTGTGGGAATGGATTGGTTGTCAAAGAATAAGGCGAGTATTTTATGTGGACCGAAGGTGATCCAACTTGTTTCCCCGTCAGGAGAGTCCATCTACATAGAAGGTGATAAAAAGGGTAAAGTAAGGTTGTGCACTTACGTGAAGGCGACCAAGTACATAGCGCGTGGGTGCAAGGCGTTCATGGCTTGTGTCGCGGATGTGAATGAAAGAGTAAAGGAGATTCACGATGTACCGGTCGTGAACCAATTCGTAGATGTGTTTCCTGACGAGTTGCCGGGGATTCCGCCGGATAGGGAGATAGAGTTTGGAATTGACTTGATGCCGGGTGCTAAGCCGGTAGCTAAAGCGCCTTATAGATTGGCACCGCCAGAAATGAAAGAACTCATGGAGCAATTACAAGAGTTTCTTGACAAGGGTTTCATACGCCCAAGTGTTTCACCTTGGGGTGCGCCCGTTCTCTTCGTCAAAAAGAAGGATGGGAGCATGAGAATGTGTATGGATTACCGGGAATTGAACAAGTTGACAGTGAAGAATAGGTACCCATTGCCTAGGATTGATGATCTTTTTGACCAATTGCAAGGGGCGTCGTGGTTTTCAAAGATTGATTTGAAATCCGGGTACCATCAGTTGAAAGTAAAGGAAGAGGATGTTCATAAGACAGCTTTTCGCACTCGTTACGGTCACTATGAGTTTACGGTTATGCCTTTCGGTTTGACCAACGCACCTGCGTTTTTCATGGATCTCATGAACCGGGTGTGTAGACCGTTCCTTGATCGTTCGGTCATTGTGTTTATCGACGATCTTCTCATCTATTCAAGGAGCGAGGGTGATCACGCTTGTCATTTGCGTGAGATTCTTGAAGTCTTACAAAAGGAGAAGCTTTATGCTAAATTCTCTAAGTGCGCATTTTGGTTGCGCGAGATCCAATTCTTGGGTCATGTGATTAATGAAAGAGGAATTACCGTTGACCCATCCAAGATTATGGCGGTTAAATAATGGTCATCACCGAAGACGCCTTCGGAGATTAGAAGTTTCTTGGGATTAGCGGGTTATTATCGGAGGTTCATCGAAAACTTCTCTCGGATTGCCTTGCCGATGACGAAGTTGACTCGTAAGGAGACAAAGTTTGTTTGGAGTCCCGAGCAAGAATCTGCCTTTCAACTCTTGAAAGAAAAGTTGACTAAGGCGCCTGTTTTATCCTTGCCGGACGGGACCGAGGATTTTGTTGTTTATTCGGATGCCTCGCATTCGGGGTTGGGGTGTGTTTTGATGCAAAGGGGGAAAGTGATTGCCTATGCATCTAGGCAATTAAAGACTCACGAGGTGAATTACCCAACCCATGATTTAGAGCTTGCAGCCGTGGTTTTCGCGCTCAAGATTTGGAGGCATTATTTGTATGGTGCTAAGTGTACGATCTACACGGATCACAAAAGTCTCAAATATTTCTTTGACCAAAAGGACCTCAATATGAGGCAAAGACGGTGGCTTGAATTGGTTAAGGATTATGATTGTGAGATACTTTATCATCCGGGTAAAGCGAATGTTGTGGCGGATGCGCTTAGTAGAAAGTCAAGTCATTCACCTATCAAGGTGAAGTCATTTAAGATGACAATTTCATCATCTCTTATTGATGAAATCCGGGAGGCCCAAGTGTTAGCACTTGGTGGTGACTTGAAGAAAGAACGGATGATTGCTTATGTTGATAAGCTTGGTGAAAATAGCATGGGTTTGAAGACATGCTTTGATAGAATTTGGATACCTAGGTTGTCAAGTGTTTTGACAACTATACTTGACGAGGCGCATAAATCCAAATATTCTATCCATCCGGGGGCCACGAAGATGTTTTATGATTTGAGGTGTCATTTTTGGTGACCAGGTATGAGGCGTGATATTGTTAAGTATGTGGAGAAGTGTCTCACATGCTTAAGAGTTAAGGCGTAGCATCAAAAGCCGTATGGAAAGCTTCAACCGCTTGAAATACCGCTTTGGAAATGGGAAAATATAACCATGGATTTGATCACTAAACTACCAAAGACTCGAAAGGGTTATGATGCGATATGGGTAGTAGTGGATCGGTTGACGAAGAGTGCACATTTCCTTCCTATAAAGGAAACGTATTCTTCGGATAGATTGGCGAAAATGTATGTCAAGGAAATTGTGTCACGTCATGGTGTGCCGGTGTCGATTATATCGGATCGTGATACGAGATTTACTTCTCGTTTTTGGAAGAAATTCCATGAGGATATGGGGACTAGATTGAATCTTAGCACCGCTTATCATCCACAAACGGATGGTCAAAGCGAGCGAACGATTCAAACGCTCGAGGATATGTTGCGAGCGTGTGCCTTGGATTTTGGTGGTAGTTGGGACGACCATTTACCGTTGGCGGAATTCTCTTACAACAATAGTTACCATTCTAGTATTGGTATGCCGCCTTTTGAGGCATTGTATGGGAGAAAGTGTCGAACACCCGTGTGTTGGGGTGAGATTGGTCAACGGGAGCTCGGTAGTGTCGAAGTGGTCAAGGAAACTAATGATAGTATTGACCAAATTAGAGCACGCTTGAAGGCGGCTCAAGATCGCCAAAAGTCTTATGCGGATAATAGGAAGCGGGCGATTGAGTTTCAAGTGGGAGACTTTGTGCTTTTGAAAGTCTCTCCTTGGAAAGGGGTGATACGGTTTAGGAAACGGGGGAAGTTAAGTCCTCGTTTCATCGGGCCGTTTAAGGTGATAGCAAAGGTGGGTACGGTAGCTTATCGTTTGGAGCTACCGGAGGGACTAAGTAGACTTCATAAACATTTCATGTGTCTCATTTGCGGAGGTGTTTGGCGGATGAATCTACTTTTGTCCCTCTGGACGATATCGAATTGGATGAAAAGTTGAATTATGTTGAAGAACCGGTGGCAATCTTGGATAGAAAAGTGAAGCGTTTGCGCAATAAAGAGATTAGCCAAGTATTGGTGAGGTGGAAACATAGAAAGGGAGCGGAAATGACTTGGGAAACCGAGGAAGAAATGCTTAAACATTATCCGAACCTTTTTATGTGAAGTCGGGTTTCGGGGACGAAACCCAAATAAGGGGAGGTGATTTGTAACGAACCAAAATCCGGGTTTCGTTTTCTAATAAATAAATAAATATTTCTAATTAATATTATGGTGAAAATAATATTTTAGAAATAAGTTGAAACAAGCGGGTTTCAAGTTATTAACGGGTTATACTAGTTTTTAACTAGTTATGAAAAGATATGGGTGAATTGGAAGTGGAAGGACCTAAAGTGTAAATTGGTAAAAATCTGCCATATTTGACATTAGAAGTCAAAATTGGGTTTATTTTGGTTGTTTGGTCGTTCAAGAGAAAAGGAGAAAAGGAGAATTCAAAATTGGAAGCTAAATCGTGCGTTTGAGGCTTGATTCGTGAAGGTTTTGGCTCACACGATACCTTCCTAACATCAAGTGAGTGATTATCTTCCTTTTTAATTCACCTTTGATGTGTTCTTGTTGGGTTTTGTTAAAAACCCGAAATTATGGTTGCATGTGGTAAAATAGTGTTAGATTATTGATAATCTAGCTAAACTAAAGGTGTAGGAAGGTGATTAACATCCTAGAATCCTTTGATTTTGATTATGAGAAGTTAGGGTTCATATGGTGAAAATTGGGGGTGTTTGGATCATAATACTCAAATGGTGAATTAATGAAGATTAAGTGTTTTTAAGGTGTTAGACACTTGAACAAACACCAAATTAACTTAATAATAATTTTTGAAAGAAGAATTAGTGTTAAGATTAAGTTAATGAAACTCAAGTGGGTGAGTTTGTGGTGAAAGAGGGTGTTTGGATATGGAAATAACCCAAACGGGTCAATTTGGGTTGAAAATGGAAATTTGGGTGGTAAACTCAATTGTATGTGTTTTTAATGAATGATTAGATTACTAAACTAGGTGTGTATGTTTAGGTAATCAAATTGCGGGTTTAGAAGGCGGAGAGGAGTCGTCTAACCCAAAAGGTAAGTGCCTATGCACTTACTTAGTATTGATGATAAATTGTGAATTTTGTGGATTATGTGTTATGTGATTGTGTGCATACTTGTGATATGATAAATTGTGAATGATTTAGTATGCACAATGAATGAATGTAGTTATAGTGTTAACCTATAATGGTAATGGATCATGTGTTGATCATAAACGAAACGGAGTTATGGCCTTGTACCATAATGGAAAAGGATCATGGGTTGATCGGATCATGTGTTGATCATAAACGAAACGGAGTTATGGCCTTGTACCATAATGGAAAAGGATCATGGGTTGATCGGATCATGTGTTGATCATAAACGAAACGGAGTTATGGCCTTGTACCATAATGGGAAAGGATCATGGGTTGATCGGATCATGTGTTGATCATAAACGAAACGGAGTTATGGCCTTGTACCATAATGGAAAAGGATCATGGGTTGATCGGATCATGTGTTGATCATAAACGAAACGGAGTTATGGCCTTTGCGCCATAATGGAAATGGATCATGTGTTGATCATAATTGACACTTGTAGTAAGGGTGCAAGAATATGTAGCCTAAATGACAATTTGGGTGGAAACGGGTCAAATGGGTGAATGGGTGAAACAAGTAGAAATTTACTTGTTTGTTATGAATTTATCTTCATTACTAATGGGGATGTGTGGTGAATGTAGGAAAAGCTCCGAGGTAGTCAAAGTCAAGTCCAAGGCGTCGGCGGATCCTCGTATGCATATTTTCATGTTTGATGATTTGGCGGAATTTCCCCTTTTTGATTGTAATTTGATAAACAAAACATATTTTTGGGGTGTGATCACGTTGTCGTAAGGTTTTTGGTTAAAACCCATGTGATGGGCAAATTTGTTGACTTGTAATTTTGGAAAAAGATGGAAATTTGGTTAAGTGTGAAAACTGCTGAAAATCTGCAGAAACTTTCTGAGTTTTTACGCCCCTAGCGCTACGCGAGGGAGGTGGTTGAATGTGTCGAGCTACGCGACGGTAAAAAAAAAAAAAAAAAATTTCTTGTGTTTAAGTCTTCCGCGCGTTAAAGTATAGTTTTTAAAAGTGGTGTGTTTCATGCTCGAAGGTAGCAAATGCAACATTGGAAGGAAGGATCAACATCGTAATGACAACAGTAAACGCGTGGGCAAACCAAAAGTCAAGCGAACAACTAGAAGCTATTTTTCAACTCCATATGGCGAATTCAGAAATAAAAATATCTGTCAAGCAATGAAGTCACCGAGGTCAAGTATGACGCATAGTGTAACTGTGAGACGTCCCGAAGGAAAACGGTCGTCTAGTATGATTGCTCGATAGATTATCGTACGAGTTCAATGCTACTAACATGGCTTCGTAGCACTGAACTAGGGGGAAATGTGGTATAATACCACTACTTACAAACCCCCGCGAAGGAAGTTTGTCCCTTAAAAGCAGGGTAATAACGACACATCTGGAAGGTCTTATTTGAATTGGCGATGGGTGCAAATTAAATATTGCTAAAGTGGTTTAGCAACATTGAACTGGGAGGCTAATATGGGGTATTAGTACCAAACAACCCCTCCCCTAAGAAAGAAGAAAATTACACACTAAAGATTAAGGTTCATGACAATTTGTTATCAAGCGTCAGTCCCGTCTTCTACAAGATGTTATCAAGCACAAAAAATTTATACAAAGCTGTGCAAGCGTCTCTCGTAAGAGCCTCATAAGTCTCCTGATTATGGTATATCTTACTTTGTGAAGGGCAAAGAGGCACCTGACTAAGGACCTCTAGCATATGATGAAAATGGTCCTATGTAATAAAAAGGAAAAGTCATTTTGTAAAAGGACCAAAAATAAACAACTCACTCATCAGGAGAAAAAAGGAAGGAGGCCCTCGACAAGGCAACCTCCTACCGGAGGGGATCTCCCCATGAAAAACGGGGCCAAAGGAAAAGGAAGAAAATGTCTCTTTCGAGTAAAGAGCATAATAGGTTAAATGTTCCTCTTCCATTTAAAAGGCCCCAGTTGCAGCATTAGGTAACCAGACATAATGTTTTTTTGTTTGAAACGGAGGATGCTTCTCTTGTGAAGGACCTCCCGATGAAAGAGCATGAAAAGTCCTTATGAGAAAATGAAAATGAAAAGGATGATAAGAAAGGAAAATGATGGTAAGGAATGAAAAGGAAAAGAATGATAAGAAAAGGAAAAGGATAATAAGAAATAAAAAGGGAAAATGATGATGAGAAATGAAAAGGAAAAGGATGATAAGAAAACGAAAGAAAAAGGATGATAAAATATGAAAAGTAAACAATAAAAAACTGTCTCGAATATTATTGTACGGGGGCCTCGATTATTATTGTTATCATTATGCTATGAAGCATAGGCCTTCTCCAAGGGCCTCGATTATTATTATTATCATTGTGTTATGAAGCATAGGCATGATCCAAGGGCCTCGATTATTATTTTTATACTATGAAGCACAACCTTCTTTAAGGGTCTCAGTTATTATTCAGTGAGGCATGATCTTTCGAAAGCACCTCGATTATTATTATAGCCGTAAGGGCCTCGATTATTATTATGCTATGAAAAATGTCCATAAAGGAAGGGCCTCGATTGTTATTCTCCCGAGAAGATAAAAAGTATCAATTTACTAATGTCTTGCCAAGGGAAGAAAATGCTCATTAGAAGACCTTCAGATTTATTTATTTCTCTCTTAAAGTAGGAAGAAACCCTCCTTCCTGAAGGTTCCTACATCTTTTACAAGCTCAACTAGGAGACTAGCATAGTATAATCTCATTACCACCAAGGTCGGTAGTTTACCTATAGATTTATTCACGTTCAAGACGCTCTATTACTCTAAATTGAAAATGCCGATTAACCTTCGTCTAAATGTCTCACATTCTCCTCGACGAAAGGAAAGTACTAAGAAACAAGTCATTGACAAAGTGACATCATTCACCTTTGGGTCAAAAGTTGTACAAAGGGGTTATTGTAGAAGAATTTGAAGAAAAAGATATTTGGGGGTATTAGAAACATAATAAAGCGATGAAGCGCTACTATGAAGGTCAAATGACACCCGACGTCGAAATATTATACAAACCCATCCTAACATGGTACGGACTTAAGGGAGTACCCCCGGTCCTGAGCAGTAGAGACGATGGTAAGGATCATTGGAGTCCACTATCCTTATCATAGATGATAAACACAATGGACTAGGAGGACTTGAAGAGATACATATTGTCCCAGACCACTTGGCCCAGTTGTGAGGCCCAAAACACAGAAGTAAGCCCAGTTCATATAAGCCCATCTTGAGGCCCAATATGAAAAATGCCCATTAGGGCTAACCAGACTCCAGACCCCCTATATATTCGGAGGTCCCCCTTCCATCAGAGGCAGGTCCTTCACCCTTACAAAGGGGCAAGTTCATATTCCCCCTTTGCTCACTATCTCCCTCTCTTTACTTCTATATGCAAATATACACTTATATGACGATACTACATGATGAAAAGGCTGACTTGAGCGTCGGAGGGCCCTCGGGGAGATCCCCCTCGGGTCCTCTAACTAGAGTTTCATGTGGGTGCAGGTTCGATCGTGCCTGAGAAGACAAATATCTAGTCTCGTACGGTGAAAAGGCTGATCCGGACGCGATCTCCTTCCTCCGACTGATGCTACCTCAAGCTAACCTGCTCGGGTGAGTTTTTGGGACGCAACAACCTTGGTAGATAGATGTTGAAGAGACACAAAATATGTTTGAAGGGAACCGTATCAAATACGGGCCTTAGCCTTCTACTTCTATCCGTTTTTCGCACTCTCTTTCCTTTAAATGTAATCGTATTGTAAGTTTTCTCTCAACTATATTTGTTTTTCATTTCTCATTATATTTTATTGTATAAAAACATTAAATTCACTATTCGTTAAAATACAAATTAAACGACACAAATGGGACATTTCATATAGAAAGTTGGTCACTGTGAATGAGGTAACGTGTATTCGATCTGGTCCTCATATAGTTGCCCGTTGAAGTTATGCATGTCAAAGATGACCCAGAATGGTTCGTAGGGTAACCTTTCATGAGGGTCTACATATAGGTTGACTTTTCATTTGTGAACATAACATTAAAGCGCTCTCCCATTCTCCACATAAGTTCATCCTTTTCATGTCGAGAACAAAGCCTTCTAGTGAAATGGTTGTTTCATTACTTTTCAAACAGAAGGTTATGGGTTCGAGTCTCGTTTGAGACAAATTGTTCTAGGTTGACCCAGAGAGTTTTCCAAGTTATGGGTTTCCACCTAGTGTGTCCTGGGTTCGAGTCCGTTGCGGTTACAACCCTATGGGAAATACAAGCATGACTCACAAGAACCCGGGTTGCTCCCAAAAGGAGTAGGGGTTTAAGAAAGTCGTCTTTCAAAAAAAATTGTCACTTGACTAAATCGGAATTAGCGACCAAAGGCGGACTCCCGCAAATGATGTGCATATAAGAGCATTTCCATCAGTTTTCTTATCTCAATCTCTATAATTAAACTAAAAAACACTATTTTGTCTCTTTCCTTTTCAATTAAATAATACTTTTTTATACCTTTATCATTACATTTTCTCTCTCCTTCATTCACAACCACTTTAAAAAAATATTAAAAAAATTATATAGGTGAACAGTGTTTTCTTCAAATATACAAAAAATTTATACATTTTCTCTCT
This sequence comes from Smallanthus sonchifolius, assembly GCA_023525975.1. Taxonomy (NCBI): domain Eukaryota; kingdom Viridiplantae; phylum Streptophyta; class Magnoliopsida; order Asterales; family Asteraceae; genus Smallanthus; species Smallanthus sonchifolius. The sequence continues at coordinate 12,552,379 of CM042027.1, read as the reverse complement.
CATCCACTCACAGCCACTTTAAACCACTCGCTAAAATATGCAAAACACTCACACAAATATGCAGAAGCTCATGTGAATGTTGTAAACAATCTTTAGTAACATAAGCAATTTCATATTCCATGTAAGATTTATAAATCTATATCTATACTATTTAATAAATAAAGGTTATTTCATGCCGCGTGTGGCCTCCATATTCATTCTCATCATTTTTTTCCTGTGTCTCTCTAATTAAATACACCACTATCTTTTAATAATTATTTATTTATTAAAGAAAAAACAAATTATACTAATAAAATATATTTATTTTAAATTGTCCTTTATTATAAGATACTTTGACATCTAATTATGTAACTTTTGATTTCAATAAAATAGTAAATAAAAGCCAAATTACATTAAATAGTAATTAACCTATTTTTGAAACCCAATTATATATTAGTTTTTACATATTTTGAATTTTGTTTTCTATCTTTAATATATGTAATACATTTTTACAACTGTAAAATATATACATAAATATTTAAGAATTTTATATATTCATATTTTTCACCCCTTGTGTAGTACACATGTTCTAAGCTAGTTACATATATACCCAACTCAAAATTTAATTTACATATATTTTTTTAAAGCTAAAAATATCAAATATACTAATTTTGATTTATTTTATTAAAAACAAACTAGAGAAAACTGTTTTGCAAAAAAAATAAAATCTAAAACTTTAAATTTTCAAATTTACCTACTTTAACTTGTTTTTTTTACCTTTTTTTTATTTTTACGTATTTTTTTATCCTTTTTTTCGTTTTTTTGTTCCTGTTTTTCAGTTTTTTACTTTCCTTTTTTTACGAAATCACCAAAATATACAAAACAAGTAAAAAATTTACCTTTTTTTTCGATAATCACCAAAATATACATAAAAATGCCAAAATTTTAACCTATTATAGTACTTGAAAATTATGCCAAAAAACAATCTCCAACAATCATTGTAACAATCTTCAGAATCTAAAAAGGAAGGTTTTGTCATAATGTGTAGTTTTATAAAAGGAGGAGATATATGTAATTTAAGTTTTGATTTTGACACATATGTAATTAGATTTTAAAATAAAGGTATATATATAATTCCCTTAATATAAATACAAACTCCTATTCTGACTGTTAGCAACACTTAAAATGATTGGAGATCGTGTCACTAAATGATGTATGAAAAAACTAATGTTTTAGTTATGTGTTTTGTTGTTGTAACTTTACAAGTAACCCTTTAAACAGTACTGTCACACCCCAACTGACGGCGGATTATACGTCAGGGCGGACGCGGTTGTTCATAAGCACAAGGTTGACTATTAAAGTTTAATTATATCATTAATAACTTTCAAAGGTTTAATACAAGGAAAAGAAACACAAGGTTCAACAAAACATAACAAGAATACAAGATTTAATTTGGTAAGTATTCTAAGTACAAAGCATCCTATGTGATCATAAGAAATCCTCATACTTAAGCACCTGAAAAATGTTAAGTAACTATCAACTAAAAATAGTTGGTGAGATACAAAGGTTTTGACACAGTTTAACAAAGTCTTTGAAAGTTTTACAAATTACTATGTACATGCATCTAAGGTATAAGTGTGAGAACAAACAAGTTTAAACATTGTGCATATCAACCCTTTCAACCAAGTTTAGGCATAACCCGAATATTCCCCTTAAAGTATAGGTCTAGTAACAATCACCATGGTCTCCCCCAGAAGGGTCAATCAAACTAGGTGGATTGGTCAAATACAATAGATCTAGTATTGTCACTGTAGGCTCGATCAAATTTAATGAATATGCTAGTATTAAGTCTAATTTAAGCATACAAGTCTCAAGCACATAACACAAAGATTAGCATATTGACATAGTAGTTTATGAACTGTATAAGTTTAAAAGTTTATACATGTTTCACCCCAACTTTTATAAACAAAAACAAAGCAAAAAGGGGCTAAGTATACTCACTTGGAATGATGAAAGAGTTTCCAACAAGGATTAAGTGTAGCAAAGCTTCAAGAAAGAATATCCTCATAACAAGCCTAATAAACAAGTTTAAAGTTCAAAGTTTGATCCTATAAGTCTATGACAAATTATCTAGGATTCTAAGATTAACTAGGGTTTCAAAATGGAGATGGGAATGATTGTGTTAATTGTAAAGTTTAATCCAAAATTTTAAATAAGTTTTTAAATAAATAACACAAGTCTTGAATATCAAAGTTTATTAAGTTTATAGTTTAGAATAGTTATTAATTAAAATAATTATTTAAATGCTTCATGATTATTAATTAAATAAGATAGGCAATAACAATTTAAAGTAGTTTTTCTAAGAATTTATAAATAGAGTTGCAATAATAGTTAAGTGAAAGGATAACAATTATTAAGGATAAATAATAAGTATAAAAAAGAATAAATAATTATTAAGGATAAATAATATGTAACTAAAAGAATTTGAAAGTAATTACTTTATCTAATTAAAATAATCAATACAAATCATTTAAGATTTATTAAAGAATTTAAGTATTAAGTATTTATTTTACAAAATAACTTGTAATTAAATAATGTTTAAAGTGTGATTATAAGTTTAAATAAAATAACATGCAATTATAAGTTTATAGAATGTTAAATAGAGTTTCTTATAAAGTTTATATGTATTTTAGATAAATTTTATATTTCAATTATGAGTTTATAAATGTTTTTAAAGTTTAAATGCAACCATAAGTTTATAAAGTCTTAAATAGAGTTTCTTTTAAATTATAAGTTTATAAGTAATTAAATAAAGTTTATGTTTTAAATTATAAGTTTATAAATGTTTTAAAGTTTCTGTTTTATTTTATAAAGTTTATAAATTTATAAACATTCTGAAAATAAATAAAGTATATTTATTTCTCCTGTTTTAATTTAAATAAATGAATAAGTTTCTGTTTATATAAAATATAAGTTTTATAAAATGTATAAGTTTATAATTTATTAGATTAAAGTTTCTGTTTTTATTTTATAAGATTTATAAGTTTATAAATTTCTGCTTTTTAAATAAACAATGTATATTTATTTTCTTGTTTTAAATTAAATAAATATATAAGCCTTGTGTTAAATAAATATAAATTTTATAAAATGCATAAGTTTATAAGTTTTCTGTTTTCCAAATGATATATAAGTTTTATAAATCTTTTCTGATTTTATAAAAATTATATAAGTTTTCTGAATAATTAAAAGTTTATAAATTTAAATTAAAGATTAAAACAAAAAGAATTCCTTTAATTTAGAAAATAAATAATAAATTAAGTTTCCTGATTTTTATAAAATAACTCCTGTTTAAAATGTAAGTTTTATAAAATTTTAAAAGTATTTTTATAGTTTTTAAGTATTTAAAACTAATTTTTAAAGATTAATTTTTTATAAGTTTTATTAAATTAAAATGTCTCAGAATATAAAAGTGTAAATAAAAATTGATTCTAAGTTTATAAATGTTTAACAAATTTTATAAAAATAATTAATAGAGTTAAATATCTTTGAAAAGGGCTAAAAAAAATAAAAGGGCAAAACTCGGGCTGGCCGGATTCGAACCCGGGCCACCCGAGTCACACACACACAAATTAACCACCTGGCTACGGGCCTCACTAGTATTATAACCCGGAAAAGAAAAAGATAAGCAGTATCCAAAATCAACTCAGATTTCGTATGAACCCTAGAATCAAGATCTCCTAAATATGAATCGATTAACCCTTTGTTAATGCAAATTGACAGAGGGCTATTGATCCTTGGATGAAAACGAAAGATTTGGCCACAAGAATTACCTGATTTGGTGTCGAAATGAGAGAGAACCAGCTCGAGTTTTAGGGTCGGCAGTCCAAGAATCAAACGAGCAAATGCAGGTACAAAATGGTGAAATTGGGAGTTCAGGGAGTTTAAATGCGATGTCTTTGTGGTATAACAACTGGTATTTATACCCAATTTCATTATTTAATGCCAGATTAGTTGGGGAGATTACGGGTGTAACCGACGGATTTAAATTCGAACCACGCGGCCATTAAAATTGAATTCGTGCATTGAGTGTTCTTGGGTTAGGGTTGCATGCTCGAGTAGAAGCATTGAATTTGGTCGGGAAACGTGTTTTGAATAAATGAGGGTGAAAATCGGTCACTGAGGGATTCGAACTCGTGACCGGTTTTAGCTTCGGGAGTTTGGCTTAATTGCACATTCAGTCCCTGAAGTTTCAAGTCTTTATCATTTCATGTGCAAACATGATTTTCAGTTTTAAAACAAGTTTTAGAAATGACAGTTTGGCCCCTAAACTTTATAAAATAAATAATATGTTCTATTTTTATAAAATTCAACTAAGTTTTTATAAGTTTTACACCTTCTATTATTATTTTATAATTTTATAAAAATAATTTATAGGATTACTATTCACAAGTTTAAGTATTTAAGTTATATATTTTTTTTTGAACGGCGACTTTTATTCGTTGAGTGACAGTCGCATCTCCGACAAGTCGGAGACCCATCATCCGTCAGTACCTGACCACTACATTGTCTGAACCGGGCCCGCGGGTTTAGAGCGAGGGGTTAGGCGTTCCCCGGGAAACCATGGAGCCTGCTGCCACTTGACAACAGTTGCGCCGCTATACGGGCCAAGACCCGCACGCACTCCGGACTAAAACCCGGTTTGGCTCGGGTTTAAACTTGTATGGCTTTATTCAACCTTCACTGTCTTTAGCACTGGACCAAAGCCCATGAAAGTACTTCAAGTATTTAAGTTATATAATAATAATAAATGTTGTAGTGATTCCAATAATAAAGATAATATGTGTTAATTCTTAAAACTATATAAGTGCGATGTTTTTCCTTCCATGAGATGATGAAAAATAGTTGTAGTGACTCCGATAATAGAAGTACTTTCATGGGATTTTTATGCATATCTATCAGCATTAAATGTTCACCTGTTTTCATTTTAATTTTTTTTCTATAAATAATTAAAACAAACATTATGTATAAAACTTTCAATTTTGAAATTGTAATTTTTTTTATTTACACTGAAGTAATCTACTGTTACCGTGGTGTAATCGTAAATTAACACGATGTTACCATAGTGTAAACGTAAATTACACCGGTATTATCATGGTGTAATCGTAAATTAGAACATTGTTTACCATGATGTATTTTTGTACTTAACAGTTTTTAAAACACATGTTCTATTTATATATTACAAATAGGTGACATCAATGCAATAGAAGATTATATCATTGACTTTTATGTTTAAAGCAATATGAGGGATGATGTGCTGAATTCAAGCAGGATGGAGTTGATAACAATAAGCAGTCTATATTGAGGGATGATGTGATGAATTCTGTTAATGATTGTTTGGATTGTTTAAGGGGTCCTGTTGATGGATTGTCTGGTTTTGCTCATCAGATTGGTGACATTAAGGATGGTATTTTGGATAAAACACAATGTTAACATTAATGTAATTGTATACTAGATGCATTATGATTTTTTAAACTAAAAGTGGGTTTTGAAAAGAACCACACCCTACATATATATATATATATATATATATATATAGGGGAGGGTTCCAGAGAAAACCACATAGTTAGGCGAAAACCAAGAAAACCACTAAAAAAACCAATTTCAACCAATAATATAATAATATTTATTTTTTATTTTATTTTTACTTTTTTATAAGAGTATCAATGTAATACAATGTGTTACGTATACGTAAACAAAAAACAAAAAAATTACGGTTACGTATACGTAACCCATAATATTACACATTGTTTTAGTGGTTTTCGCCTAACTTTGTGGTTTTCTCTTGATTATTCCCATATATATATATATATATATATATATATATATATATATATATATATATATGCTTTTTAGTATTGTTATGTAAAATTCCAAAACTTGATTTTTTTCTTAAATATAGTAAATTTATCTAAGAATTAGGCTTAATAAGTTTTCAAACTTTAAATTTATAGCACGTGCAAAGATTATGAAATAATATGTTCGTGGAATTTCAATGGAAAATAGAATTACAATGACATAAATGAAAGTAATAGATCGAAAAATCCTGGATATTACAAGTATCACTTTTATTTATATATTAGATTGCTAATTAAACAATTGGGTTAAGAATTTAAGATACAAATACAATTCCTTAGTCACTTGAAATCCTTAATAACTCAATAGTTCAGTCAGCTTATCACCACAAAATGCATTGTTGATAAAGGATTCTACATGTGTTGTTTCATTGTATCTTGAGAAATAGTTTGCCATCGAACTCTATGTGCACGGTGCACCTTAGATTAAACGGTGGAGGCGTAATTGCTTTAGATCGTTTATGGTTTTTACGTAATTCCAAGCACTATTTTATCTTAAACTTTGGACCACCACTTTATGTGGAATTCATGATCGAATGGTGGTAATACCACTATAGATGACACTGGTGTCCTGATTGGAGCACTCCTTAAAGCAGAAATCATAAACCCTAAAGAATGCATCTTTATATATGTATCCAAGGAATTGAATTATAAAAAATATTTTAAAAAAAGTTTAAAGAAGAGTGAATGTTATGATGTATGTCCGGTCTGATTTTGAAATCATTGTTTATAATGAATAACATAGGTAGGTCTACTTGGCTGTCTGCTATCTATTTGAAGTCAAACATGGAATAGATACCATGAAGATTGCCAACCCCTATAATTGTTTTGGCCTAACACCAACAATAGGTTTAACATGGTCACTTTATTCTAGCACAATCACTAGACAACAAAAGGACCAAATAAGTTAAATAAAACAACAAATTGTGACAGGCCACCATTATGGATCATGAATATTACTTTAGTGTGTATGTGGGGATGATTGAGGTGGTGGTGGTGGTGGAGGTCAAATTGTTAAAATAATTTTGTGGTAGTGGAGGAGACGACGGTGGTAGTGGTTGTGGTCAAAATTAGAAACTGTGTTGAAACCTCTGATTACGAGAAACGATTGTTATTATATATATTTTTTTAAATAATTGTGTATAAAACAGTGTCGATCTTGTTAGCTTATTTGATGCATGCAAACAAAAAATAAGATAATAATTTAAATAAAATAAAGAAATCTATAAAACCAAATTTTAAACCTTAAAGCCTTCTTGAAGGAATCTATATATTGTGCATGAGGGGTGGGGGGTGGTCATGAAAATATGAATAGACATTATGGTAGGGACTCCTGGTGTGGTCCTAGACTAGCACCCATGTTGGATGGCTTAGAATTTTTTGGGATAAATTACAAGCATTAAAAATTTAAAATACAATTTTTTACTGATTTAATATAGAATATTTATTGTTTGATGAAAACCCAACCTATAACAAAAAGAATGCAAGAGTTTAAAGAATGATTATTCTATAAAAAGATAAATAGAATTATTCAAAAGGTATAATCAACCTCTAGAGCCATTTGGCTATCCTCCAAAAGCATAGTGTCTATAAATAGACAAGAAAGTAACATGTGATATGCAAGTGGCAATATAAATTAAATCCATTATACATAAGCCTATTCAAATCATCATCATCATCTTCATCAAGCCATAGGCAAGCATCTATCTCCATTCATCCATGGCTACTCAAGTTATTTCCTTCTTCACCGTGACATTGATCATCTTCCTCGGCACATGTGCTAATATCGGTATGATCTCTATATCTCCATACTAGAGTAGTTATATTTTCTGGTTTCTGTTTTGTAATCATTTTAGTTTCTACTGATACTGATACACTTGATATTGATACAAGTGATTAGTAGTCGGTTAGTCGTAGAAACCACTTTTTTATACGAGATATGGTGTTAACACATAGTCTCGGAAATTGATAATACATAATATACTTTGTAAGTTAAGTGATGATTTTAATTTTAATTTTTTTTTTTTTTTTGGATATTTGGTTTGTGATTGCTAAAGTGAATGGGGGAGGACCACAATTCACTTACTTGGGCCCATTTGGCCCACGGAAATGGGGGAGTCTAAGCCCAACATACTCAGCCTGCTCTCATGGAAAATTTCAGTCTCCGGTCAACATAGTAAAGTCAAAATGTGTTCCTGGTCAACACTTGAAGCCGCTAGACATCGAATATCATGTCATTGCCAATGCTACTCTTGTTGACAATCTCTTCAATGTTGCGGTTTGAACATTTTTCGTATATTTTTTTAATCAATTTTGACTTTGTTCTTTAGCTTTGACTCTCGTCAAGGACAACTTTGGGTTTGACTTTTTGAATATGATCATTATTGGGAATTTTTTTGTAGATGAATTATGATGGAAATGCAGGAGGGTTGAGGATGAATGGTAAAAACTATAGTCTTGTTCAAATGCATTGGCATTCGCCTTCTGAGCATCACCTCAACGGTGTTCAGTATGTCTTTCCTCTATTTCGACCATGTATTTTGACTTTTAAAGTCAAACCTTAAACATATTCTTTCTATAGGTATGCTGCTGAGCTCCATTTGGTTCACAAAGCAGTTGATGGCGAAATATCAGTTATAGCGATTCTTTACCGCTATGGTCATCCTGACCCTCTTCTGTCTAAGGTAAGTAGTTAAACTATATCCTACGACAGTAACAAGTACAAGCGGTCAATATTAAATTTGTTGTACTGAACAGATACAATCCAAACTCGCTCAATTGAGGAAAATGGTGCATAGTTCATCTCACGAACAAGCTCAAATTGCTATCGGAACCATCACCACCAAGCAAATTAGGAAACACACACGAAAGTATTACCGATATGTGGGATCTTTTTCTACTCCCCCTTGTACCGAAGGCGTTATTTGGAACATTCTTGGAAAGGTATGAGTACGCGTTATATCTTTATTTCTGTTGAATTGTTGAAGTTTTAACATTTAAGTTTAATGAAAATCATAGGTACGATCGATTTCACGAGATCAAGTCGAGGCTTTAGAAGCACCGTTGATTTTCGGATGCAAGCGTAACTCGAGACCAGTCCAGGCATTGCACGGGAGACATATAGAGATGTATGATGACGATATGAACCACTTTTGATCAAATTTATATATGTGCAAGTTTCGAACGAAAGAACATGTGCACATTCGTCGTGACTCAAATTTATAAATAATATAACTAATATTTATTGTTAAGTGTCACGTGTTTCCTATAACTCGATCATGCGATATTTATAATATACCATATTAGGAACTCATGTTTTACACGAATTAAAATAATTATTTATGGTTCATACTAGGTAGTAATTGAGATGAAATCTTTGGTTCTTCCGTAAGGAGTGATTATTATTATTATTATTAACTTTATTTAAAGAGTACTGGGAGGAATAGCAGATGTACAAGTTTTAGTGCCTAATTTACAAATGGTCTGGCTTTATACGTGGGTTGCTTCATGCTTTATCTACCCACACGCATTCTTTTCTTCCCAAAAGCACAGATCAAAATTAGGGTTTTCCCCTTTCATCATCGTCGTTCCATTGGCGAGCCTTTTCTTCCCTCCCTTTTCGTCAACGGCTCGCCACCAAGGCTGCTTACGCAATTGCTGCTTGTGAGCGGCGATGTTCCTCTAGCACACAGAGATCGGCCCTACGCACCCGGGCGAAGCGTTGAGGTCACCGGCATGGGTGATTTAGGGTTCCGGTGAAGTGAATGTCCACAGTTAATCTGAAGGATCTGGTAAGTCCTTGAACCCTAACAGATTCCGATTCGTTTTTGTGATTGCAAATTAGGGTTTTGAAATTGAAATGATTTTCGATTTTGCTGACCAAAACGGTTCGATGTTTTTATTCTTCGTACAGCAATGGATTCTAGCCAGTTTGATGGTAAGTCTAACATTCTGTTATGATTGTGTTGTATGTATGTTTTGATACAGCTTTATGTTCAAACTTTGTCTTAGATTTCTCCGATTTTGTGTATTTATTGGTTATGTTTGTGGCTCATGGGTGCAAATGTTGTTTACAGAATCTATGTTTTGGATGGGGATCAAAACTAAGTCCTACAGAGGTGGCTGATAAAGTGAAGCACTTCTTTAAATATTAACCTGTGTTTTTAACATTCGTTCTTGATGTTTGTTATGATTGTATGTATGCTTACAAATTAACTATACAGGTCATGGGAAGACGGGAAAGGGCAGAAAATCAGTTATGTGTGTTTCACATAGTAGATTGTTCTGTTTCAAGAAGGGGAAGGGCAGAAAATCACTTAGTCATGGTATGTATGTCTTTAACATTCATTCATTCATTCATTCATTGTTGATGTTTGTTATGATTGTATGTATGTATGTTTCGGAGAGAGAGAACCATTTGATTATGAAAAGATTGTTGCACGATGGAGGTCATGGTTTTAGTTAGGTATTGAAATTATGTGAGTTCATTGTTGTTTGGTTATGAATTTTGGTTCATTCATTCCAGTTGCATATGACTCTGCTTCCTATGATATGAAATATTTTAATTTGAGTCGGTGATGTTTATAAAGAATGCTGAATTTTACTTTTGTTTGGTTATTAAAACATGATGTGTGCTAATCCTTAAGAGTGGATGAGAGTAGATATTCTTAAAATTATTTCACATGTGCATATGGTGTAGCTATTTCTTTCACCATCAATGGACATGTCATTATAATAATAGTTATTTATTATGATATAATAGTTCATACCAAGTAGTGTATTTGCAGTTTATGTTATAAAAGATTGGTATTTGATATGATCATTTTTGTGTGCTATTTTCTTATATTAGGTTCATTCCCTAAAATCCATGAACTAAAGTTGAAAGAAAGGTAAGATTCTTCTTCTATGGCTTCTCTGTAGATTTATGCATGTTGAAGATTAAATTCTTTGTTAGTTAGGATTTTTGTTCATTCTCGCTTTTGCAAACATGTGTGGTTTTCCTAATCTGTGTTCCTTATTTTTGTTTATAATTATTTCTTGACATGCAATGCTTTTCTGATTGTTTTGATAGGTTTTTTTGTTTTTGGAAGGACATGGACTACAAATTTTATTTTTCTTTTCCCGGTGAGTGTTTTAGTTGAAATTCTCAGTTGCGATTGTGATGAAGGTTTTTTTTTTCTTTTCTAATCTCTGCTAATCATTGCTTAATTTGAGTATTATGGTTGTTAATTGGATGCTTTTGGTTTCAAAATTTAATTATTGTGCCTGGAAATTCCAAGATCAGACTCTAGGGTTAAAACTACCAAAAATTTAAACATAAATTTCAAACAAGTAACCAAATAATTGTACAGATCAGGACACTTGATCATTAGTAAACTGAGTGAAAGATATGCAGTAAAATTCAAAAAGGTCTGATAGAGGGAAAGGGAAAGTGAGCATTGGCAACTAATGGCAATTCTGACCCGTTTAGTTCGTGTTTGACGCTAAAAGGAAAACGGGTCAACTAGGTGTTTATGATGCAGTTTTGTTGCCTCTTTAATCACCAGCTGATGTTGTCAGTGAAACAAAGAGGGTTCGAGATCTAGATTAACCAGATTTGCAGAAAGCAAGCTAAAATCTTTTGTAATGATGCAGATAAGCTTAAAAAGCACAGGTCATATATGTGTTAAATCCTAGCCTATCATCAAACACTACTTTTTGGCGACGTAGATCATCACATATGCAGTCATTTTGAACTAGAAAACATTAACTTTGTATGGAAGAATATTGCCTTTATATGACCCATATTTTGATGTGTGAAAATTTGTGTACAAACAGTTTGAAGCAGAAATCCTTGCCTTTAGCTGCAGACATTTTGAAGCCGGAAAAGTACCACTGTGAAAACTTACATACGAACAATTTGTAGCAGAATTCCTACGCCCGTTAGAATTCCTGTCGCAACGCGCGTAGGGGGGGGATAAAACTAGTTGAGATGAAAACTCAATGGTTTGGGTCTATGATGTATAAAGAAAATAAAGAGGGAGACAACAATTAAAATATAACCAGAACATATCTAATCATGGTTTAGAATCAACAACAAAATGTTGCTGGTGTTTATCCGACTTTTGATTTATATATCAAGAGCATTCACATCAGTTTCTTAATATTCATCTTTATAATTTAATTAAATATTATTTTTTTCAAATTCATTTTTAAATTTGTTTTAGCCTTTCACGTCTCATTATCTATTTCTATCTCATTCACAAATAATTATTTTATTATTTTTTCTCTTTTGTATACACTTATCAAAAATATAAAGATATATAAAAATAGATCTTTATATTTAGAAAATATCCATTTACTAAACTATAAAATTTAAATACATAGATGAAAATAGAGATCATGTTACGGGTTCAAAATATGAATGCTCTAATTGAAAATCAAATGCATTTGATTTTCTTATATGCATCTTAGATTATGCATTAATAAAAAAAATCTAATATGCATGTATGGTTAGTTTCAACTTTCAACTTCTAACTTTTTGTATATGAAATTGTTAAGTTAGAAATCTCTATATTTTCTTATATGCCCCTCGCGAAAACGGCCCCAAGCGTCCGTTGATGCCAGCTTGGGCTCTGAGACACCTCTAGATGAAGTTATGGCTAGGAGGTGGATGATAGAGCCGGATTCGAGATCGACGGTCTCCAAATAAACAAAGGACAAAACTTGGGAATTTAAACGTAAATAACAATAAACTTTGGATCAATTTTTCTTCTCCTTCATTAATAAAATGCAAAGCCTTTTAATAGGCATACAAACATGCAGAACAAAGAAAGAAACAATACGTGGAATCATGCATTAAAAGGGAAATGTGGACCTAGTTCAACTAAATGAAACTTGGTAAAATAAAGGTGAACGTGTACCGTGACGAAGGTTGAAGAAAAACACAGGTTTTCCTATCAGGGGGCTGTAACTATAAAATCTTCCGGCGAATACGTATAAATTAACACTATTGAGCGAAAAATCGTCCGAATAGGTATAAATTAACACTACTGAGTGAAAAATCGTGAAGGGGGGGCTCGGGCACTAAGAAAGCTTCGCCAATGAACGTGGATTAGTGCAAATGCAACATGGGTTAACTAAAAGTAAAAGTGCAGGATTGTGTAGCTCTTGACTGGTCGGGTCATGGGTCCCTGGGTTATGGAGGATAGTCCGTATCAGTGGATCCCTCCGATAATCAAATTTGATTTATAATGTTTATTTAAATAATTTTATTTAAATTTATAATTTATAATTGATTTAATATATCTAGTTTAAATTTAATTAATTTAAGTTTATAATATAATCTAACTAATTTAAATTTATTATTTTTATATATACTAATATACTTAAATTGTATATTTTATAAAAATAGATATATTATTTTTACATAATATAAGGAGTTAAGTTAATTTTGTTTCCATGTGTTTTAGAGCTAATTCCATTATGCGTCCCTAATTCAAAATAATAGCACTGGGAGCTCTGAAGTTGTTTTTCACTTCAAATCAGTGTCCCTCTTAGTATAAATCAATTGTTCTGACTAACATAGTTAGTCAATCCTGTTAACTTTAGGGGCATTCTAGTCTTTTAGCAAACTAATAACACCCAAATCATCCCTGATGTCTTTATTTGAAAATTATTTGCATCCCCAAGTTTATAAGACAAGATTTATGTTCTCCCTCCATTTCCAAATCATCCCTGCTCGTTCGTCTTCTATGTCGGGTTTAGGTCTCCAGTGGTTTCCGTCGTCAATTGTTGTCATCGTCTCCGTCATCTCCATCGATTCCCATCATCTCCATTGAATCCTTTCGTCTCCCTACATCATCTCCGTCGGCTATTGGCTTCAAACCTACGATCGAAACCCTAAACCTCAACTGACCCACCCCTCACCGATCGCAACCCTAAACCGACCTCAATTGAACTCCCAATCGACCCGATGGCAACCACTGTTTCTGTAGAAGCTACTGTGGACACCGATCGTGTTACATGTAATGGTTGATTTTAGTTAAACTTGAAATTCAGGGACTTGAACTCGAGATTTGTCTTTTTATTATTCTCTGATCTTGTTTGTAGTTGCACTGACTGTTAATGCGACATACACCCACCTTGCTATGCAACTTAGGGTGGTTTTGAAATGGTTTAGCAACGTCACCTTCAACATAAGGGTTGAACGTGAAATAAACCGTCATCCGCTGGAGTAGAAATGGGTGTGGAAATGGCTGATTTAAGGGGTTTTATTTTGTTATTTTTACCCTGAAATTCTGATGTTATTGGATTTGTACGATATTAATGTAGTAATTTGGTGCAATTCTAATGTTAGGTTAGTTCGGGCATGTGTCCCTGTGGTTAATCTTTTGAATATGATTATATGTGTTTGCTGCAATTTTGGTATTAATGTAGTGTGTTTGGTGGAATTTGTTGCAATTTGGTACAATTCAGGTGGTGAAGGTTTAGGTAGTTTGTTAATATCCAACACAAGCATGATATACCGGAGAGCTCTGTTCTGGAGGTCACAAGCATGATATATCGGAGAGCTTTGTTTTGGAGGTCACAAACATTATATACCGAAGAGCTCCGTTTTGGAGGTCGCAAGCATGATATATCGAAGAGCACTGTTCTGGTGGCCGGAGTTTAGGAATACATGTCGTCCATGTTCTTCGGTTTAAGGATGTGGGTTTATATACGTTAGGGGACTCAAATTGCAAACGATTTATTTTTCTTTAATGGCAAAATAGTCATTTCACATTTATTTAACTGAAAATTAAACAAATTTGGATGGAGGGACACTGATTTAAAGTGAAAGACAACTTAAGATACTTCAAGTGCTATTATTTTGAATTAGGGACGCATAGTGGAATTAGCCCTAAAACAGAGGGACACAAAAAGCATTTAACTCCAATGTTTTAAAAATCGGTTTAAACCGGCCAGTAATACCGGTTGAACCGGGTCTCGGCCACTAGCCCAGTAAGTTTGAGTCCGGTAAATTGGAAAACCGGTATGGTAGTTGGACCGCCGGTATTACCGGTAATACCGGGTTATACCGCTGTACCGGTTTTAATTACAAGTAAAACTTTATGTTTAAACTTAAAAAAATTGTTTAAAAACATTTAAGCCATAAAACTTCTTATTGAATATTGTAGGAAACGAAAATAGTTATGCTCTTGTTAATGAGCATGACGATGATGGTGAATTTTTATCTTTTAAGCAATCATGAAATTTATACATTTAACACTCCAATGACACAAAACAATTATGCACTTTTATTTAAAAAACTTTATTGAAAAATTGAGTGCTTTTGAATTATGGATTACAGATTAATTTTTATCATGGAATCATATATTTTTGGTTTATTTTTTTTAGTTAGAGTTGTATTTTTAAGAAATTATAGGTTTACTAGTCTATCCGGTTGAACCACCCGGTACAACCCGATACAATCGGTTGAACCATTTCTAAGCATAATCCGGTATAATTTAAAAATCGGTTTTTAAAACATTGCTTAACTCTATTATAAAATATATTAAATTTTCTAACGATTAGTTTTTAAACGGTTACTTTTCTCAATTCTACTTTTCTGACAACTATTTTTAACGGCTATATTATACCATATATAAATTAATAACGTATTTTAACTCTCATTTTTACTTCTCAACCTTCAACTTTCACTCTAAATATTATATTTATATTTAATACAACTATAAATCTATAATACATAAAATGATTATATAACCGTATAGTGTTCCCTTTTATCTCTAATTATGTATCTAATTATATAAAATACAAGTGATAATACAAAATTATGGTTGGGATTAAACACCAACTAAATCAATGCAATCACCACACCAAATCACCAATAGAAGAAGTAATAAATCGAAGAGATAGAAACCCGTAAAAACAGGTGGCTTTACTTTTACCTTTTACACCTTGCAGGAATTGATTTTTTTACCATGCCCTATCGGAGCATAGCTATTAGCTTGGCGCACCGACTTACATCGAACTGTCATGGAGCCCAGCCTAACAAACCTACATGCCACGTCGAACTTAATCCAACGGTTGATGATGTGCTGTCAACTCAACATCTCGCCTGACCTCAGGTCTCCGTTCTCGTCCGAAAGATAACGGACTCAGTGAGTCACTCCTCCTACAGCAGCCAGATCAACAGTTGCTTCCTGTTCGTTGTTAAACGAATTACGAGTGACATTGTTTCTTCTCGGAGCTGAATATTCCGACGGATCGTTAAATTCCGGCACCGATTTGTTACTTTTTCTACCGCCGTGACAATCAAATCGGAATAATGACTGTACACAAGATATAAATCCGATTTTCTGCACTTTACCGGTTTTCTCACGTCGAGTTACACGTTTTTCCGGTTCGCTGACCGGTCTATTGGACTTCCTACGGCGAGGACACCTCTTCGATCTAACTCTACCGAGACACGAGACCTTCGGCGACGAAGGTTCCGTCATCGAAAGTACGGCCGGCACTTTTCCAATTGAATCTGATCTCTTCGGAAACAACAATATGTTCGTAAGTTTGCAGTTCCTTCGCTTTGAATCGACGTAATTCGTCTTCTGCGTTGCTTTCGATTTCAAAAACGCAGATATCTGTAGCGAACTCGCGTTTGCGTTTGACTGGCTCGGATTTACGATCGGATTCAGATTCAGAGAATTAGAGTTTCCTTTTATCGATTCCTTTCGTTCTAAAAATGCATTGCGATCAAACCAGTCGAATTCAGCGTCTTTTGATAGCCAAAACGACTCCGGCGCGTAATCGAGTACGGTGCTTTCCGGAATAGCTTGAGCTTGTGACTCGTCGGCGAGTGTCTCGCACGTGATCTTCCGATCACCGACGCCGCATACCGAAGCTAGAGCTTCTAAATCTACTTGCGTCATTTTTAGGTAGACCGTACTCAAGTTTCACAAAATATTCGTGGGAGGGAGCGTTTTAACTTTTAAATGTACAAATTATATATAAGATATTTATTTATATTTATAAGAGAGAAACATTGGTAGAAGTGTTGATCTATTAGTGTTGATCTATTGAAGACAAAATATTGTCAAAAACCATGTTAAAAAAATAAAAATAACTACTTTCTTTATTTGAAATACCATGGCATATTTTTGTATTGTAGCAGATTTAGAAAACTTATATTATTATTGGATAGAACACTCTTATATACATGTTAAAAAAAGTAAATATTAAATAGTTACTAATTAAAATTTAGAAATCATAAAAAAATATTACATGATAATGAATATTTATGAATTAACAAAATAAAATTAAATAGTTAGTAAAAAATATTAAATAATTAATAATAAAAAAAATAGGAAAAAAAACTGTGACAAGTACCTCAACCAATTAATTATTTGAGTAAATTACACGAAAGGTCCCTGTGATTTGTCATTGTTTTGGATTCGCTCCCCAAGTATAAGAAACTACATGTTTCCTCCCTGTGGTATGACAATAGGTATCATAATAGGTCCCTAGAAGCAGATGGACGCTAAGTATTCCGTTAAGTATTTGTGAATTGACTAAATTACCCTTTAGTATAAAAAATAAAAAAAGATAAAAGTATTAAAAACAACAGTAGACCTAATGTTCGTTTTCTTCCCTTCCCGTCACCTTCTCCGGCACATCGTCTCCTATCATCTTCACCGGCCACGTCGTCTCCGATCACCATCTCCAATCACCGACTATCATCTCCGGTAAACCTATCCCCCATTTCACCATTTACAAATTTGGATTCCCATGGTAAGAACAAAAACCAAAACCTAAATTTCTAGAAAAAATGATCAAATTATAATCATCAGATTTACACTTCTAGAGAACAAGAATCACAATGTGGAACTCAGATCTTCACAACATGTGTCACAGATTAGGGCAGAATGGGGCGGCGTTACAGAAAGAAAATCGGGAATGAGCCGGCACCGCCGGGTTCTAAACGGTGGTTTAGTCGGGAAAACCTCCGGCGTTTGCAGGTGTGTTTTGATAAACGAACCCAACACCCTCTGTTCTTCATTGTCAATTTGAACCCCCGTTTTTGCCTTACCAAAATCACCGGCCTTGAACTCTACGGTCAAAACCACCATAGAACCGAGATTCAGACTTCACTACCATCTTTTCCGACCTCGCTGCCATGTTTTCCCTCTCACTTGATTTGCAGGTGGGTTTTATGTACGGCGACTGATTTGGTGAAGATGATGGGTTGGTTTTAGTTTGGTGTGCAGTGTTCCTAGGTTCCAGACTTGAAAACGATCCCGGCGATAAGGGAGTAGATTGATCGGCTTCCATCGATGGTGAGAACTGAGGAGTAGTGATGGCCATGGGGTGTGGTGATTTTGTGACCTTTTATTATTATCTATTGTATTTTAATTTATTTTTATTATTATTTTCTTTTTAAATAGAGGGGCATTTTGGTCATTTTACTGCTATTTAACAGCAAAAGTTAACTGACATCCATCTGGGGACCTATTATTTTACCGGTTATCATACCACGGGGAGTAAACATGTAGTTTCTCATACTTGGGGACCCATGTAATATCCAGGGTTTTCCCGATGTATCGCTTTCTATTTTCAAATTGTAACCTGATGGAACTCATCCATTTCAATAAACGTATCACTTCTTAAACCTCTACGCATACTTGGTAAACGTAATTTATATGCACGTATACGACTGTATTCTACATAGATGAAAACATTTAAAAAAAATTATATTATGTAAAAAAAATGATAATAATAAATTATTAACACTTAAACTTATAAATAAATTTTAAAAACCTATAAACTATTTTATTAGATTTTATAAATAAAACCATTTTAATTATTTTATAAAGTCTAGGGGCTAAACCGTAAATTCTGGAACTTACCTTTAAACATCAACCAAGTTTAAACGAAAAATGTTAAACACATGAAACTTCGAGGACCTGTTGTGCCATTCACCCAAACCCTTTTTGCCCAGAAACCGATCGTGGGTTCGAGTCCCGCTATCCCCGGTTCTCGTCCCTTTTCACGCAGAACTCGCGATTTCGTCCAGGTTCACTGAACCTCGGGCTCGTCCCTCGCGTGCGACCAGTCCCCAAGGCACCATGATGATCAACCTCGATCGAGGCTTGGCGTGGAGTGTGAATTACCTCCGAACGGCCCAACCACCCGCCTCGGCCCGTTCGCGCAATTAATGCCAAAATTGGCTATAAATAGCGACTCCCTCTGCTCCTAAACATCATCCCTAACCTCTCTCCACTACCCATTTCATCAATCCGAAGTTGCATTGCCGGAATTGAAGTCGCGACCGCCGACTCCAAGCCGAACCCAATCTCCCTCAAATCGACACCAAATCAGGTAATACTTGTGCCTATTGTGATCGAATTCGTGAAAGGATCAAAAGCCCTCTGTTTAATCTCATAAACAGAGGGTAATCCGAGTCGAATTTGGGGATTGAAATGTTAGGGTTTATATGGATTGGGGGGGGGGGGGGCGTTTGGGTTTGTGTTTAAGGATTTTGTTTTCCGGATTAAAACACAAACAAGTCCCTGGTCCAGCGGTGGTGCGTGTGTGCAGATCCCGACCCGGAGCAGGTCGGGTGTTCGAACCCGGCCGCCCGTTTTTCTCGATTTCGAATTATTTGGTACACTTTTAATTAGTTTTAAAAATCCCTTTTATTTTTATAAAATATGTTGAACGTTATTATACTCAAAATCGATTTTTATTTCTGTTTTCCTTATTGGAAGACATTTTAACCATATAAAACCAAGTTTAAAACTATAAAAATATAATGTTTAACATTAGTTTTAAATTTCTAAAAACTATAAAGACATTCCTAAACTATTATAAAACTTAAATACTCGACATAAAGTTTAAGTTTTTGTAATGTTTATAAAACATATATCCTCATTCTAGATATTCGAAGCTTATAAACTGGAAGGTTTTATAAAAATTATAGAATTAGAAAACTTAAAACTTATTTATTTTGTAAACAGAAAATAAATATACATTATTTATTTATTTAGACTTACAAATAATTTCTAAATATTACTTAAAATAAATTCTAGTCATTTAAAGAAAATACTCAATAGATAAATACTTTAATTAAAGGCACCATTTTAAAATTTCGATAAAACAATTATTTACAAACTCCTTTAGATAATCATTTTTAAATAATTAACTACTCTATTTTGAACAAATCACTATTGAGAATTATTCAATTGGGTAATTATTATTAACCCATGATATTTATTCCTTTAAATAACTATTATTTTAAATAATTATTAAATCCTATTATTTATTAAACTCAATACTTATTTATTTCTCAAATTGTATTTTATAAAACTAGTTAAAGCATAGTTACTAAAACTTACTATCACTTAAACTTTATGGCACAATCACCTCCACAACCCTAGTCAATCCTAAATCTTGGATCGTGGTCCTAGATCCTATGATCAATCCTTAAACTTTATACTTGTCATTTAGGCTTGTTGTGAGGATAACTTTCCTCAAGGCTTCACTACATATAACCCTTGTTTGGATACTTTTACGTCCGCCACAAGGTGAGTATACTTAGCTCCTTTTGTTTTGCTTTTGTTTTATAAACTTGGGGTGAAACATGTTCAAACTTTTAGACTTATACAATTCAAACTTAACTATGTTTACATGTCTTCTATGTGTTATATGCTTTGAGACTTGCATGCTTAAATTAAACTTAAAACTAGCATGTTCATTAACTTTGGCCGAGCCTATAGTAACAGTGATAGATCTATTGTATTTGACCAATCCACCTTAATTGATTGACCCTTCGGGGGGAGCCCTTGGTGATTGTTACTGAAACTTATACTTGAAACTTATAAGGGTAACCTTCGGGTTATGCCTAAACTTGGTTGGAGGTTTAACGTGCACAATGTTTAACTTGCTTGATTCTCACATTTATGCTTAGATACATTAATCATAGTGAATTGTAAAACTTTTAAAGACTTTTGTTAAACAGTGTCAAAACCTTTGTATCTCACCAACTATTTTTAGTTGACAGTTACTCAACATGTTTCAGGTGCACAAGAGTGAGGCTTATCTATGAAAACGTAGGACGCTTGGACTTAGAAAGACCATCAAGAATTAATCTTATGTTTATTTCTCTGTTGAACAATATGTTATTTTTGCCATGTTAAACTCTTTAAATTATTAATGGAATATTTCAATATTATTAGTCAACCTTGTGCTTTTGAACAACCTTGTGCTTTTGAACAACCGTGTCCGCCCCGACGTATAATCCGCCATCGGTTGGGGTGTGACAACCCAATCCAAAACAATGACAAACCACAGGGACCTTTCGTGTAATTTACTCTAATTATTTATAGGATAGATTGATTATTATTTTACAAACATTAAGTTATACTCGGTTAATATATTAACTAGTTTAAATAATATGAATATAACACTTTTAAGTGATTTTTTAAACAGCCAAAGATCATTAATAATAATAGAATTGTATAATACAAAGAGCTCAATCAACATTTAAAAGATAATATGTGAAAACATACTTCTAATGACAAACCAAATATTACAACAACAATGTCTGTTACGGTACTTGGTCTGGATTTTCACATATGTATTAGTAGGTGTGGCAATCATGTGGATTTGTAGGTTAGAAATTGATAGACCCGGACATTATTCATATATTTATTTGTGTAAACAATATTAACATTAACTCGGACATATTTAGACTCATTTAACATAACACAACTCTTATAATCCATTTATCTAAACGGATCAAACATGTTGGAAATTATAATTAGGTTGTAATCAAAATATAAAGGGTTTGGTGCATTTTGAATATGTTAAAAGGGTTGTGAATAGGTCTGGGGATTTAAGCTTAAGAAATATGACCTTTTAATTTATTTTTTATCTTTTATTCTAATTTTAAAGGGTACGGGTCAACATGTTTACATTAGTATGAATCGAGCAGTCTTGTTTAGTTAAATGGGTTAAACAATTAAGGTTAAATGTACGATCAGTCTAAATAAAAGGGCTAGAGAGGGACCACGGGAAACCTTATTATTCTCATGTCATGAATTGCCGACCAGATTTTTAGGGCCGAGAGTTGGCCATTGTTTTGATATTGTTTCGTGTGTTTACTAAAACAACACGAGGTGCCTTTGACGCATGCCATTCTTTGTCAGATGAAAGACTTGGTTCGTGGTTTGACTAGTTAGATTTTTTTATTTTTTTGAAATGCAAATTTCTTAATTCCTGTTGAGAGTGGGACTTGAATCCATGACCTCTCTAAACTTTAGTGTTCCTTAGAGGATTTTCCTCTACCATTGGGCCATCAACCCCAATATTGACTAGTTAGATAATGCGTGGTACTAGCTTATACCTTGTTGTACGAGCACATTTAATGCTTGTCATACTAATGTTTTAACTTTTGGATTTAATCCATATGTCAAAACTACCATTGGTACGAGCGATAGCTTATATATTATATGCTTTAGAAATTAATCATTTGAAACTAATAACTCTACAAACACTAACCCGTTTTCCGGATTTCATCCGGCTCCATTCTGATTTCCGGATGAGATGTAAAAAAACATCCACCTCCAACACTTCTACCTAAGAACCAGATGACATCTACAACTTGCGTCGTAGATACTCTAATAAACGCCATGTGTTGGTCTCTTCTCCTTTCCAAATAAGACTATGATGAGCCACTCCTTCAATTTTTTTTCTATCAAATTCTTGTCTTTGATAAAATGACACAATTAGTCCATTACTCGTGTATTTTAAATCCATTTAACATTATATTTAGGTTTAGTCAACTTCGAACTCACGATTTGACTTTTGTTGACGTTTTTGTCACTTACCAATACAAAACTAATAATTTAAGTAAATAATAATAAAAGAAATTGCATTCTTTTCTCATTAGATAATATCCTAGTTTTATAATTCAAAAGGATTTTAAAATAGGTTTCATTCTGTGGTCCTCACTTGTATCTTACGTTAGGCATGTTTATTTGTGGGTTTCATTTTTATAACAAAGCCAAATTGTCATTTCTTCAATTGCAATTAAATGTAATACTTCCTAAATTGAGCTAAACGATTATTTATGTTACTTGTAATTATATCATGACAAGAATAGTAAAGAGAAGACAAATGATCTTTATTGACAATGCCACACATTTGTTTATATATAATAATTGAGCATTTAATTCCCTACTTTATATCATTTCAATAATTTTAATTTTGTTATTATTTAAAAAAACCAACCAAAGATACAAGTTTCTACTGCCCAAATATCACACATAAACTATAAACTCTACCGTATTAAAAGAAGGAATATATAAATATGATGGATGAAAAGTAATAATAATAATAATAATAATAATAATAATAATAATAATTAATTAATTAATTATTAAAAATTGTGGACATATCGGATAGGATGCAAGTCACATGTCTCTCGATTTCCGGAGTACATGTGGTGAATACTTGAATATGTTTCCGTCGGTTTGTTTTGCTCTCCTATCAATTCATTTTACTTTCATATCATTATTCTTGAATCTAATTACAAGAGAATTATTATATAAATAAATAACAAACGTACTCGACAAAATTCCACTCAAAGAATAAGGTATGGATAG
The DNA here is from genome assembly GCA_023525975.1 of Smallanthus sonchifolius. Classification (NCBI taxonomy): domain Eukaryota; kingdom Viridiplantae; phylum Streptophyta; class Magnoliopsida; order Asterales; family Asteraceae; genus Smallanthus; species Smallanthus sonchifolius. The sequence continues at coordinate 12,528,849 of CM042027.1, read as the reverse complement.
GGTCGGCCTAGATGGAGGATGAGAAGGGCAACGGTCCTGGGCCCGGTCTCTCTTAGGACCCGAATTTTTTAATTTTTTATATTATTATTATATATGTGTGTTTATTAATATATATATATATATATATATATATATATATATATATAAGGTTAGGTTATAGTAAAAAGAGTTTTAAAAATAAGAATGGTAAGAAAGATTATGGGCTTGACATGTGTCCTTTTATTGTTTTTAAAGGGAGGGCATAATAGTCATTGTGTATTACACAATGAACTTGTATTACACAATTAACTTGTATTACATAATTAACTTGTATTACACAATGACCTGACTAATTACACAATGAATTTGTATTACACAATGACCATATATTACACAATGATCAGACGTGGTATTACACAATGAACTTGTATTACACAATGAAATTGTATTACACATTGACCTGACTAATTACACAATGAGCTGGAAAACGAAAAAAAAATCGTTTTTGTTTATAACAATACTATACTCGTTTTAAAGATAAAAAACGCTCGTTTTTATGGTGTAATTTTTTTAAAAAAATAATGTCGTATGTAAAATTTATGAACGTTTTAAAATGAGGGGGAACTTGATAAAAAGTCAACAAAAATGGCCAACACTAAAACACCCTACAACAACTTTTTCTCCTATAATTTAATCTCAACCATTAAATTTTTTCTACAATTTGATCTAATGGCCCTAAATCTTTCTCATCCTTCTTAGAATTAGAATCATTTTTACCAAGAACCTAATCTTATATATATATATATATAATAAATAAAGCTTTGTAGTGCCACATGTCGCCTCCATGTTCATTCTCATCATTTTTTTCCCGCATCTCTCTCTTATTTAATTCACTTCTATTTTTTAATAATAATATATATTTAAAGAAAATGCTAATTATAGTAATAAAACACATTTATTTTAAATTATATTTTAAAATAAGAACTTCGTTCTTCACTGATCGTGTCTTCACTGATCGTGTCCTAATAAATTAATATGAATGAAAAATAAAGTTTTATTTCCCGATGTTATAAGAAAATAAAATTAATATGAATCGTTACAACGCGTCACTCGTCGCAACACGCGGGGTATAATTCTGGTATATTATTAAGATTGAAAGACCGATTTAACAAAAATGATAAGAATGTTTATGAATATAAAATACTGATAAATGTAATATGATTCAAATTCTAATTTTTCGTATTCTAGGTTGTAATTGCTTTGACCGGCTTAAACTTTTTCTAAGAACATTTTAACAAACACACATTCGAAAAAACATCCACTAAGATTCAAATAGTTTGACTGAAATTCTCCCAAAAAATCATAGTTTTTAGTATTCATCATAAAATTTGTTTTTCAATTGGAAGTGGTGCATATTGTAGTTGTTTCGGTACATCTGTAAGCCTTGCAAATGTTTTTATAACTAGATCGGTAGGACCATAACCGACTATATATCTGGTTCAGTTGAGTGTATTTGAACCGGATGAACGAATTGGGTGATAGGACTGGATCTCAATATATGTTTTTTTTAAATCTCATTTACTGATACGTTTATTACTTTAGCGGCGCCTCCACATTTTGTTTATTTAAAGGCTTTTTATTTTAATTAAATTATAAATCCTCAAAAAGATCAATTAATTTCATATTTTATTTTAATTATATATATTAAATTATGATGACACATCCCGTTGGATCATTGGACCGGTAAAGCAACTGATTCAATAACCGGTGCGGCTATGAAAACTCTATATTTAGTCTTTTTTGTAAATATCACCAACGTTGGTCAATTTACAAACACTTACGTGAACTGATTTAATGGGATTTTAGAGCAATAAACTTTTTTTTATATATCATACTTGAGACAAATAAACAATTACTTTTACCAAAATTACAGAAAAGAAGAATACATGGATTTTTGTCATTTTGAAATCTATACTATATAATAAATAAAGATTTTTGCATTCCACGTATCGTCTTCATATTCGATCTCATCATTTTTTTTCCGCCTCTCTCTCATATTAAATACATTTTCATATTTTAATAATAATCTTACTCTTCTAATAAATGAAAATCTCTTCAGGACACGTGTCACTCTCTGGTTACTTCTCATCTTTATTTTTCCGTCTCTCTCTCTTATTAAATATTAGATTTTGTATTTCTCTCTCCTATTAAATAATAATATTTATATTAATAAATATAATTACGAATACTTATTATTTAATTATAAATAGTTATTATATCATCAATCAAATGAACTTAATATGAACTAACATTTATTAATTAAATTAAAAAATTAATACTCAGTTGAAAAAAATATTTTAAAAACTAACTTAACAGACCTTATAACTGTCACGACAAATTACATTTTTTAAAAACATATTTTGACAAATGTGTTTGTTAACAAATTACATTATATTTTATTCAACCGATGTAATATACTGGTTTATTCAACCCGTATATTACACGAGTTTTTAAAAATATAAAATTTTTATTACTAAATATATAACATTTATTTATTTAATATATTTATTTAACCCGTGTAATACACGAGATTTTAACTTAGTACAATTAATAAACAACATAACTTGAACCTTCTACAAATAACAAAGAAAAACATCGACTCCTGTTTTCGACTTAGGCTGGACGGGTTGGGTTGGGTCGGGTGGGGTTTTACCCGATCCTGAATTGCGAAGAGTTAGCTTTGCCTTTCTAAACAAATATAATTGTTAAAAGACGTAAATAGTTAGTTGCATACCTTGTTGGACGGGCAATATCGACTTTATAAAAAAAAGTCCTTGTCGACGATTATTGTTTATTAAAGACTCATTCAATTATCATCATATCAATTATCATAATTCATTGGTTGGTCTTTTACGTTATCTTCCTAAAATCAAGTGATTCTCACAAAGTTCGTACTCTATAACCACCCATTCAAACTGTCCATCAACACGACCAATGCATGGAATGGACATACGGTCACAAGACCAAATCACGGTCAATACCATGTAGTCATGTAGATGATTAAGGTTTTGTGGTAAGGTGGGGTCTTGTGCATCTAATCATTCATATTGCTCAATAATTCTCACCCCAATAAGCCCATCTATATTTTTCTATACACGAGGAAATTACATGGAAACGATGCGCTAGAAAGAGGTAGACTCGATAGAAAGAGACGACTTGATCGCATAACTATTAAAGCAAATTTTTTTGGGCCTCACGTTTAATAAGACCTGGTCTCTCTGTCTTTATATGCATATCGTTTATGTGAAACCATCACTTAAAGTTAAAATTTGAAGTGCAAAATTTTAACCCGTGTTTGATTATGATTCGTAAGCATCTTAAGTTATTGTTGATTGAGGAATTTTAAACAAAATTATCGGCAAATCCAAGAATCTTTTGGTGTTCGAATGTCTATAAACTCAATATACTGAAATTTTGGTTTAAACATGGTCATATAATAAAAATGCAAAGTCATTATTATAAAGCATATAATAAAAATACAATATTGTTAGAGAACTTCCTTATTAACAAGTGACAATCAAATAAATTAAAATATTATTTTTATTTTGATATATTTAACTAACATAATAATATTAACTATTTTTGTTATTTTTATGATAAAATAAAGTTCTAATATAAAATTACTAAAAACTTGGTTTAAATTAGTAGTATCATAAAAGAAATAAATTAAGTTAATATTTCAATATTAAGCTAAAAGTGCATAAATCTATATCTATATCTATACTATATAGAATAAATAAAGGTTTTTCATGTCACGTGTCGCCTCTATATTCATTTTCATAATTTTTTTACCGTCTATTTCTCTCTCTTATTAAATACATCTCTATATTTTAATAATAATATATTTAAATAAAATAATAATCTTTATATCAATAAAATCTCTTGACATATTTTGACGAGTGTATGTGTTAACAAATTATATTGTATTTTACGGGTTTATTCCCGTGTAAAACACGAGTTTTTAAAAAAATACAATTTTTATTACTTAATATATAATGTTATATTTATTCAAGCCGTGTATTAGAAAACATGAGTTTTTAAAAAACAATTTTTTTATTACTTAATATGTTATATTATATTTATTCAACTCATGTAATACACGAGATTTTAACCTAGTTAATATACATATATAAATAAATAATATATTCTATAACGAGTCAATTGACAGGTACATGAGTCGTGATTTAAGTAGGTAAAGATCAATTTAATTTATTAGAAATATGGAAATATCATGAATTATGCAAGGTGAAGAATATTTTGTATATTATTTCAAGATTTTAAAAGATGATTTGATGGTTAATTGCAACGAGTAATTATATATTATTTATAGAATAAGCTTAGTAAAAGCTCATGCGAGTATACGACACGTTAAACGTTTGAAAAACGTATTAGACTTCTTAAAATCAAGAATCTTTAAAGTTCAAGATAAGAAAACAATAAATAAATATACATTAAAATTATTTTTAAAAAAATATATCGGCATGAATGACTTCAAGGATCCTACGTGATAATCTTGTTGGATTTTACACTATATTTTCTGATCGAATTTGACCACTTACTGTCCAACGAATCTTGTACAAGGCCCCACGTTACCATTTGCAGTTCAAAATAAACCCTATTATTTTATTTTATTTTATTTTGTAGAAATTACAAATTTTATAAATAATCTCTTTACTTTATAAGCATTTATAAATCGATTATGGGATTATTTTAATAAACCTAAATAAAATGAAAATACAGTTGATAATAAAATCAGTTGACAGCACCTAATCTACTTCTATTAACTATCGCCATTAAACCTGCATCCTACAGGATTCGACTATTCATCTGTTGATCTGTTGGTGAGAAGAATACACAATTTATCGGTATTCATAGACAAACTATTGGTAAGGTCTAGGGAGTGTAGGATTTAGGTAAATCATACCCCTATCCGTGAGGAAAGAGAAGTTGCTTCCAAAGAGACCTCCAGCTAAAAAAAACCGCTTGAACTTGAAAAACAAAATATTAGAACCACAACTAAACACTAAAACAACATCATCTTATTAAAAGAATAATAGATGGTGAAAACATGTAAGTGGAGATATTCCTAGAAGACACTTTAGTTTTATGTCGAAACTACGAGAAAAACATAAAAAAACATTGAAGTGTTTATATGTGGAATTTTCTGATGTCTAGACCTAAATTTTGCATATGCAAATATTTGAAGTTTTTAACCCATGTCTTTTTCTTGAAATGTTGGCACCTTATCACGTGTTTCATTTCATGAAAAGTTGATTATCATTATATTCATAGTGTCTCTTCGTATTTTACAGGAGAACTAGTCGTGTCACATAAACAGCCGGTTTTGACAGTATTACTATTTTGAGGTGTCTTAATGCTAAGTTGAGGTGTTGATTGTGTAAGTTTGGGTTCAGGTTGTTAATAGTTTGTTAATAGCCGATTAGTAAAAGGGTTAGGTAATTCTTCTAGTTCTTGAGTTCATTACCGTTCTTGTTTTTCCCAAATTTGATTTGTAATTCTTTCAATTTCGTTCTTGTAACCTCAAATCAATGATTGGTTAATAAAGTGAATCGTTTGAGGTTTCATATTCCTTTGTGTTACATGGTAAAATCCCTTGAGCCTTGTCATTCGTTGGATCAAGTTGGGTTAATCTAAACACTTTCTCTTCATAAATTTGATTCAGATATGAAACAAGAATAAAAAATTATAAAATTTTAATAATAATCTAACTTTGAATGATGCAAATTAGATGGGTTTGGTCATTAAAAGTTGGATATGTTACATGTAATCATTTTTACCCATAAATGGGTCAAAACTGACAGTTCAAATAGCAAGATATTGGCCTACTCTTACCTTTCGGGTTTTGGGTCTAAAATCATGTTTCTTCTTTGCAGTGTTCTTGATTCCATGCATCTCGACGTCAGTAGAGCACTAGGGCTGTTCAACGAGTCGTGTTTGTGGGTCAAACTGGTCAACCCGCGAACCGTTGGGCTGACACGAACACGCCCGTTTAGCTAAACGTGAAACCCGTTTAGACAAAACCAAAACCGGAAAATTTCGTGTTAAGTTTGTGTCGTGTCAGAAATTCACACCACTATAAAACACCGATGAATAAAGCGACAATCTGACAAGTAGTCCTTTTAGCATTATAAAGCTGAGTTGCAGTACTTGTGACATAAAATGTGAAGTAAAACCGGGCCTGACCCAAAACCGACCAGCACTCATTTACACTAAACCTCAACCCAGGGATTTCGTAGTGTTCATGTATGAAGTCACAATATACCCAGCAACTTCAACCCAAACACTTACTAATGGGTCTATTTGGACTTCTTAATATAAGGATTGTTTTAGTGAATTAGCGATTAGGAGGAACAGATATATGGGTGTTAGTGGCAAATTCTTTGCTGAAAGACAGCGAGATACGTTTCTGATTGCTGATATATGGAAGAAGAGTTTTAATTTAAAAATACTACTTCTGTGATCTGCTAGATTTTGTTGTAGAAATTGCTGTAACACATATTTTAAAACCTGTTTTGACCCGTACCCATCTTTGAAAAAACTTGTTCTGACCCGAACCATAATGATCATTTTTTAAAATGGCCCGTCCGAACCCAAACCTATTTTAACCTGTCTCCCCTCCCAGCCCAGCCCAGCCCAGCCCAGCCCGCCTATTTTGCCAACACCCATATATTTGCCTCTTTGTTAAGTGAAGTTATCAGTAATTTTAATTTGTTCCATTACCAAACAAGACTTGTATAATAGATTAATAGTTTAAAAAGTTTATATTTATCATTAATACAGCCAGATCATTGATAACAAACGTCAACAATTTGAAGTCCGATAAGGCGATAAACAGGAAAAAAAAAAGGAATAAGATCCAAGCGGCTCCTCAAATAAACAAATGCCTGAAGTCCCCATTAGCATGTTGGCAAAGCTGGTTGAAATTATTGGCATCTGCAATAACAATATACAAACAAATAAATCCAAATTGACTGCAAGCAAGATTCCATCAGGTCAAGTAAGAATCAACCAAAGTGGTATATGAACATGTTTACTAATAATAACTAATGCGTTATGTGAAACCAACATGTCAAGAAAAATATTTTTTTAATCTTTGGGCCAGAATCATACCAAATGTATCCCCAAAGTTGGTCACTATATCTGCACGGATGGATTGTGCACTCTCAGCGACACCGATTACTTCAACAAAAGTAGTAAGAGGAGATGGCATTTGACCCTTCACAACAATCTGCTGTTCGTCCGTTGATCTACTTGTCAGACCACCGGCATCAGGCCGTACCACCTGAATCACTGTCCGCACTCTTCGGCCCACGTAACTGCGAAGAAGGTCACCATTCACAAGGACAGCTGGGTTTGATGTATCCATCTCCTACAAACACATTAAAGTTTATTCAACCTACAACCCAATTATTTTAAACAGCAACTAAACAGTAAGGTATCTAGATATGTATGTTTTGAATTCGTGTATGTTTGGATATCTCTCTGAATCGTGTTAGACACTTCTAGATTGAAATATTACGTTGGTACTAACGAATTTTCAATCGGATAAGACAAATAAATTAACAAAAACAAGTATGCAAGTTCGGTTATGAAAACGTTTACCAGAATTCGTAATTGAATTCATTGTCTAAAACCTGACCAAAGATCAATTTATAAGGGACAAACCACCAGTCCACCACAACTTTTCAGATAACGGTTGACAGTTGGTGGTTACAAATGTCGACACTTATAACAGTGAAAAATTCATCATTCTTGTTGATCAGTTATTGCTACGCAATTGCCGTCATGCAGCTGGCACTAAGCAATTGCGGATGCTAGCCCGTTACCACTGCTTACTAACTCGTCGTCACTGTTGGTTAGTTGCAACTGATGTCCAGTTGCCACTGATGATCAGTTCCTTATCATTTCCCAAACCGATTTCACCAATCAGACAAACTCAAAACAACTTCAAGTGTATGATTAATAGGTCAAAATAAAACGTTCCGCATTGACTGGGCAGTTCGACCCCCACGGACCCCACCAGGGCGACCTACCCCCTTGAACCCCTACCAAACCCCACTAGGTGGCTTAGCCCCTTGAACCCTCCTAATTTAAAACTATGTTTATACTGATTTTTCTTTAATATAAGTAAGTCCAATTAAACTAAAATAGACTTAGTGACACTAAAATCAACAACAAGGCAAAAACTCACACAGAACTTTTATCAAACAGGTGGTATGCATGTATATAAGGTGAGCCATGGTATCAGTTTCTTTAAGAGATCAACAAATCACACGACCATAACCAGTTTGGTTTAATTATTATCACCAACATCACCCAAAAATTACAAACAAGCTGTTATATAAATATTATCAACAGATCAATCATCAAAGCACAAACAAAGTAACAAGCAATTACACTAAGAACACATTAACACATAAATATGTAAAAGGATTCAGTACTAACCTGTTGCTGTGCGTTGCCAATTTGAGGAATCAGAAGAGACGATCGGATATAAGTTTGGAGCCCTAAAGTCACATGGGGGCGCTAAAAGTTCCCGCCAACCCGCAACTCGAGTGGATCTCGCTCGGTTCAAGTTGATTTCCGTATGTCGGATTGTGATTCCAAATCAAACCCGACCCAATTTGTGTGAATGTGGGTCAAATGGTAATTATTTCTTTCTCACTGACCAGTCTACAATATAAGAAATAGATAGACACGGGACAATCGTGAGCGTGTAGAAGAGAGAGGTGTCGGAGACGAGACAAGGATGAGATCGGTTTTGGTACCGAACCGAAAAAATACAGAACCGTAAAGTATCTATACCAAAATTGTTGTTACTTCAAAACCGAATATTGTACAGTTTATGTCGGTACCGGTGTTTCGGTACTTTACCGTTTTAGTACTGCAGTTACAGTAATTTTGATGTTCTTCGTGACAAACCTTCTTGTCTACACACGATGTATGTGTATATATGTAGATGAATTAAATCTAGTATGTATTAGGGATTATACATGATAAAAGAATAACAATCTGGGACGCTTGACGTGTTTCCGAAGCTCCTCGGCTTTATTTTCCTGGCTAAACCTGTTTACCCCTTTTCTATACACACGGATCTAACCAGGATCCACTTAACCCGCACGCTATGTGTGAAAACCCTAATATTATTTTCTTCTTCCCCTTTCAATTTGAATCAATCAGCGTTTCTTACTCTGTTTAAATCTGGGGATTTCTTCTTCATTCTTCAATACTTGATCATAACCATTGATGACGGTGTATAGAGCTGACGATGACTACGATTATCTGTTCAGAGTTGTTTTGATTAGAGACTCCAACGTTGGAAAATCTAATTTGCTTTCTAGGTTCACTAGGAACGAGGAATCCAAATCAATGTTAATTTCATCAGCAGAAACATTCGTGTTGAAGACAATGTCGTCAAGGCTCACATTTGGGATACTGTCCGTTAAGAGAGGTTCGGTTTTTAGGTTAATTGAAAATATGTTATTTTGATTATTAAGATGGTTTTATTAACAGTCATCTATATTATCAGTAATGTAGTAGTTTTGAATTTTTGCTCATTGCTTTGGATGTTAGAATTAATTTGTTTGACAGCAATAGTGGATAGATATCGTTAATCCGAGAATGGAGTAGCATATAAGTTAGTTGATTCTTTGTGTTACCCGTAGCAAAACATATCAATCATGACTTAGTGTGACAATATTGGTGCAACCTATCTTGAAGCTAACCTTGTATTTCATGCCAGAATAAAACACATTGAAGTTGACTTTCAGTTTGTCAGAGAAAGAGCCGCACAAAGAAAACTTCGTGTACGGTTTATATACATCGGATCAGATTGCAGACATCTTCACAAAATACTCAACGATTCACATTTTTACGCTCCAAGCTACATGTCACTCTCCATCCTTAATTTGCGGATGAATCTAAGGCTTTTAGCTCATATTGTAATTAGATAAAGTATATGATGGATTGTGTAAAAATACAAACATGTACATATACCCTTGTAATACTCTAAATATTTGTAATACAATTACAATTCCCAAACATTCATCTTGTTCGATTTGGCGATTTTTGTTACATCGTACTCCCCTTCTGAGTAGGCTAGTGCACGTTATTTAAGCCCAAGATGTCGCTCCTACCAATGGCGACGACCCTCTTATAAAACATGATCAAGAATATACCCCCTTGTGATGAATGCAATGAATACATACGGGTAAGGGTACCCATCAATGTAAATAAAATCGATAACAATATGAACCTATACATTATTAAATGATTATAGAATGCATATTTAAGTTTCCTTATCAATGGAAGCCATTTTTTTCTCAAAGAAACGGTCTTTCTTGGTAGTTTCTAAACAGTGGCGGATCCAGAAGTTTTTGTGAGCGGGTGCACAAAGTAGGTCTGGTTAAAACGGGTTTGCTCAAAACAAATCGGTTCAAAATGGGTGGGGTAAAAATAAATAGTTATTTACATAATGATATAATAAAAATATTTATACTTATTTACTTAAAGATATTGTAAAACCATTCATACTTATTACTTAAACGTGTGCAGATAATTGATTAAAGACAAGAATATACCACAAATAAGGGAAAAAAAACACTTGTAAACCATAAATAAGAAAAAAATATACTTATAAACCAAAAGTAAAAAAATATTATAAATCAGTTGAATAATCAATAATAAAACATATTATTTATCTACAAAATTTAATTTGTTATGATTAATGTCTATTTTTTAGATGTTTAATATAAAACTATTTAAAAATCAAATGAAAGTAAGGTTTAATATGTAATTTTAGTTGTATTAGAAGGGTTAATATGAAATTTGTATTTTTTCTTCTAACTATGAATGAACATTTTGGGTTTCTCACCTTCCCACTTTCTTCTTCATCTTCTTCTCTCTCTCATCTTTTTTCTCCATTAAACTTTTAAGCTTTCATAGATTTTTTATAGAAAAAATACCATTTTACTTAAAATTATTATCAACCTCTTTGGTTTCTTTCTCTCTTGGTTTGTTGAAAATCGGATGACGGGTGCCTCTTAACATATTTAGGAAGGGACCTACTAAGAGAGATCGAAAATTTCCCACTCGCTGATGAATCCCAGCAGATGCCTCGCTACCCGCTGAGCCATACATCAATTCGCCCATGTTTCTAGAATACATTCCATCATAGTGATTGCTAGCTAAAACTTGGTCAAAAGTGTTGTGTGGAGCAATAAAAAAAGGAACCGCCCAATGGCCAAGACTACCGGCTCAACTTATCGTGAGGTTATACAGTGGTCAAGATTTGGAACCCGGATACAATTTATACTCATAAAAATTGATAACGTGTGTTTCATTTTTAATGGTCTCATTTATTCTCTTAGTTTCTTTTTATGTTTGTAATCTTTTTATAAAAAAAAAAAGAAAACCTAGCAGAACAAATCATTACACTAAATATAGTTGCAAGTTTAATAGCAATTTTGATAGCAAATTTAAATTCATATTTTACTTTTTTTTTAACGGTTTGATAATATTAAGACATCTAGCAAGTCGCTAGAGTAATATAGTACAACGCCAAGATGAAATTCAATTCATATTTTCCTAATAAGAAGACATAGTGTATCATACTAATCACCCCCTCATAGTCATGAATGCATGTATGCGTCCATCCCATTTTTACCCTACTAATCTCGAGCAATATCTGTTGGAAATCAGGTTTAAGAACACGAACATAAATTTGATTTCAACCAATTTCGACTCTTTTATTAATATTGAAAACCAAAACCACAGTTTACAATACCCTCTAAACCATCTATTTATAATAAACCTAAACTAATCCTAACTCAACTCAATAATAATATTAAATAATCAAATAAATATACAAACTCACTCATATTCTAATACGAACTCAACCAAACAATTAATAAGTTAATATTAATAATTATTTTAATTAAGATTAATCATTTGATATACGTTTAAATTAAAAGAGGTTGAGTCATATCGTTTTGAGCCGTATGTAATTATTTTTACAAACTCAAATTCTGCTCATGCTCGAATTTAACTTGTTTATAATTTAATTACTTTTTATTTAAATATACAAGTATTTTAAATATATATGATATTATTTAGTTTTTTCGTATATATAATAATACTAGTTTAGATCCCGTGTCTACACACGGGATGAAACACATCAATATATAAAATTTTTAAATCTTTATGTATATATTTTACATTATTAAAAATATATTACATATACTAAGGATAGAAACAACCTCAAAATATGTAAAAATTAATATATAATTGGGTTTCAGAAATATAATTTAACTTTAATTACTATTTGATTGAAATAAAAGTTACATAAATAAATTTCAAAGTTTCTTATAATAAGAGATAATTAAAAATAAATGTGTTTTATTAGTATAATTATAAACTTATTTAAAATATGGAAATGCATTAAATAAGATAGAGAGGCGGGAAAAAAACGGTGACAATGAATATGGAGGTGACACGTGGCACTAGAAAAACTTTATTTATTATATAGTATAGACTAGGTTAAAATCTCGTGTATTACACGGGTTGAATAAATAAAATGTTATATATTTAGTAATAAAAATTTTATATTTTTAAAAACTCATGTAATACACGGGTTGAATAAACTGGTATATTACATCGGTTGAACTATTTATAATTAAATAATAAGTATCCGTAATTATATTTATTTTAAAAATCTAAAAATAAATTTTCTTTTAATATCATTATTCAATATGAGAGAGAGGGGCTAGAAAAAAATGATATAAATGAACCAAAAAATGACGCGTGTCCATAGAATTTTATTTATTAATATAAAGATTATTATTTGGTATTATTATTTAATAGGAGAGAGGGATACAGAAAATTAATATTTAATAGGAGAGAGAAGCAGTAAAATTAAATTGAGTAGTAACCAGAGAGTGACACGCATCCCCCATAGTTTTCCTTTATTATATATTATAGATTTTGTTATATGTTTATATTATAATTTTTTTTAAATATATATTTATACAACTAATAAGTACATGAGTAAAACCAGACTCGATTTTTGAAACTGATATTTTGATCTATGAGGTGTGCTAATATTTAAGTCTTGTTTCACTCATGTTCATTTAATCTTGAATTGATTTAAGTTTTTAAGGAGTTGATCTTAATAATTGACGAGTGACTTACTTGTTACAGACTTACACCCATTTATCGTATATCTTGAAAAATGTTTAAAAGTATTAGAAAACTTTTTTTATTATATTTAAACATACCATGTTCGGAATCTTCTTAGAACCAACGTAATTGTATATTCATTGTGATTTAAACACTTTGGTTTGAAAAATGGTAATATTTTCTTGAATAATTTTGAAACCGGCCGAATAAAATCAAAAGGCATGCGTTGACATGGAAAATTGATAAATAATTGTGTTAAATTATTGCGAGTACAGTTGTACGGATGATCACCCCAAATTATGTCTTCAATTTCGTCAATTTTCTTAACCTAACTTAAATTAAAGCGCACACACTAGTTGATTTTAACTCCCTTACGAAGAGGAGATGATGTGTAGAAGAGAGGAAAAAGGAGTCATTTGTGCAAGAACGCTCAAATCGAGGATATATGAGATAGAGATGAGAAAGGGAGTTTGCATTTTTACGGAGTGAAGCCGGATTTGAATGTGACAGGAACAGGAGTGGCTCAATCAATCCTCAACTCAAGCGAACTAAATAAAACTTAAACCCATTTTCTGAAAGTCATGTTGTAAACTCCTCCCTTTTGTATCCATATTTGTGTCTTGTTTTTGTTTTATTTTTTAGTTAAAACAATCGGATTTATCATTTCAATTACGATTTTACATGAAAAGGTAGAATACTTTATTCCAAACTAGGTCAAATTCATAAGCATTGAGAGAGGAGCAATCAACAATCACAGATTTATCACAGATTATAACAACTTAACTAATAAGTAACTCTAGTTATCAACAATTTATCACAAATTATGTTGTTATCACATATTTATCAACATAGGTTATAACATATTTGATCAAAAGACCTAGTAACGCTCCAATTTACACGGACCGTTTAATTGTTAATTGGTAACACTTTCAGTCGCCCCAAAAACACGTATATAAAAAATCATTTTTTAAGAAATTGTGGACCCTTTTCAAATGGGGGCCTAAGCCCTAGCTTGGATTGATAACGCACTTAAACTACCCATGGATAAGAGCAAAGCCTGGACATAGTGGGCAAAGGTGACATGGAGATGGTTTTGGATGCGTTTTGGGTTGTTGGAAATATGCGAAAAGCACTACAAATCTCTGGATTAGTAAGGGTTGTATGGATGCCTCTAGACCAGCCCTTAAACCATGGAAAGACCTAGAAATGTTGATCATAGGGTTGCCAGGAAGTTGCTAAAACAACCCCTAAAATTCAGCAACAAGATAGGACATAAACTCAAGCCATGGGCTGCCATAGAACTCTTTAGACCACCCATGAAAACCCTTGAATGGTCGGATATTATGAAGGAGATTTCTAGATGTTAACTTGTATATCTTGTACTTACGAGATTTCTAGATGTTACCGTTGGCCATCTTGTGCAATGGTAGCCCCAACCGTTGTTCTAGGTGTTGCCCCGGGAAACCCAATTATCCTAAAATATCTAGGTGTTGTCGTTAAAAAAAAGTGAAGTGTGGCTAGATGTTACATAGAATTTACTATAATAGAATGATCTAGACATCATGTATTCTTGTAGTAGTATAAATAGGGTTTGCCACCCTCATTTGTACGGCACCCTAACATACTTCAAAGCTCACTTGTGTACTTGTAAACTTTCAAGTAATACAAGCAACGTTTCTTTGTAACTCACAATCTTACATTCTCTTTTCAAGACTTCCACTACGTAACACTTTGATCACTACTATCAAAGGGTCAAAGATTGAACTTAGATCAATCTAAGTGCGGCACGATAGCTGGAAAATCACTCCGTGACATTAAGCTCTTTTAAAATTGATTGGATTTGTCTATTTACGGAGTCAACCTCACCTAACTTACGCACGGCTCGACTTGTTTACATTTGTAATTGATTCGCACATCTTACAAAATTATAGTTTTAAAATAGTTGTTCTTTTAACGTATTAAAATATTAACATGTTCTGAATCTTCTCAGAACCAACATAATTATACATTGATTATGATTAAAGCACTTCGATTTGAAATGTCGCAATATTTTCTTGAATTACTACGAAACCGGCAGAAAAAAACAAAAAAAAAATCGAAAGGCATACGTGGACTTTGAAAAACGAGAAGTAATGGTGTTGAATTTTTAGAGTACAGTTGTACGGATGGTTACCCCAAATTATTCCGCAATTTCGATTCATTTTCCTTTGCCTCCCTTAAATCATAATATATGTTTTTGTGTGGCCAAAAACTAGAATATAAAGTAGATGAACCCCACAAGTTAATAAATTTAAGCTATTCACAACGTTAAAGTTTAAACATATTTATATATTATGGTAGGTTAACTAGTTTATGGATGATATATGAGTTGGTTGTATGATTAATTATTACCATTGTTAAACATTATTATAAGGCTATGTATAGTGGTCATCGTGAAGAAAGGACGTGAGTGCCACCTCAACTACCACGGGTGTCGGACACCGCGACAACATATCGTTAGCATGGGCGTTGCCCTTCTGGCGTGAACGGACCACGGAGGTAGGGTGTTGCTCTTCATACACAATTTGGAGAAGCCAATGGGAGAACGCCAGATGTCCATTTTCTTTTTTTAATATTTTAATATAATATTTAATTTAGATATTAATATGATTTTTCTCAAATCACTATCACTCATTAGCTTTAAAAAATGAAATACACGGGCTTGCTTATTACTTTTATTAGTATTTTTCTGAAAATACGGGTATAAATTTTAACGAAAACGAAGTTGCTTTAAAAAAATATATTTTTGATCTCATACGTTTGTTTTGACATGTGTTTGAATCGACATTTCGGATGATAAGTAACTGTTTAAAATAACGATATTAACTGTTAAAAATAATTAATAAAAACGCACTAGAAAATTAAACAAAAAATGCACTTTTTGGCTCACACTTTTTGTGACCACCACCACTGCCTACGTTGTGTCTACGCTTTTTTTTTAAACAACAAAAATGAGGATTAATCATATAACCGCTAGCAGGGGACTAGCAAGAAACCCCAATGTATAAAATCTTACATGGCGTCTACGTAACACTACTTTTTGACTCAAATTTACTAACCACTGTTGTAGAATTTCAAAATAACCGAGAATGATCTGAGAGTCGTATAAAATACTTTAGATCAAAAATAATTTGGTGGTTTCCCAAATTCTTTGATCGGATCAAACTCAGAGAATTGAGATAATATTCAAGTGTTGATTTTGAGAGAATTTTATGAACCAGAAGAAACAAACGTATGACCAAAATTCAATATTACTTGGAAATCAAATATTGAATTTTTAAAAATAAACTTGCAATTTCAAAGATTATTAATGTAGTTAACTCCGTATTAATTGTTTTTGTTGATGTAAGGTGACTCAACCAAGAAACCTGAAGTACAGGAGGACGTACGAAATTTCCACAGTTTACGTTGAAGATTGCTTTCTTAATTCTCTTTCAGTCTCGCACGTTTCAGAGACATTTTAAATTAAAATATTCATCATGATTTGACTATTTTTTTTAGTTTTTTCTTTTATAAATAATTTATAATTAAATTAATTATTGCGTCCCCGTTAATCATGCCACCCACCATCCAATCTTAGCAATTTTCATGCCATGTTTGCCTCGTATCTATTGTTAAACTAGGTTATAAATTTATAATTAAATAATCTTATTCCTTATGTAATATTCTATTTCATTTCTATGTGATTAACAAATATGTTTTTTTTCCATTCAATCGCAATAACCCATTCAATTTTATTATGTGTTCATGGATACTAAAAAGTAGGGCTGACAATTCCTGACACGTTTAAGATACAATTAAACTTGTTACTAAAAAGTACCTCTAAGTTGTATCATCATAGCTGTTTTCCAAATGCTATTTTCATTAAATAATTTGATTTTTCTTATAAATTATAATCCGCATATTATAATTCTACACGCAATGAATAATTTCTTAAATGTTTTTGTCTTCGGTACAAATTTTAATCAATTTATTTGTTAATTGAAAAAAAAAACCTAATCATCACTTATTTTATTAACTAAAAAACCTAACCATTCAACGCAGACATACTTAAATAAATTATTTCCATCCACACTAGTCTACAAAATATGACATTTTCCCTTCTAATCCGTTAGCATCCAATGTTTTTTTTGTGGCTTTAAATAAACACTCTAATGTAAAAGGTTATAACAATAATAATAATAATAATAATAATAATAATAATAATAATAATAATATATGATCACATAAAAAAACTATTAAATTGATATATAACCAAAATATTTTTGAACTCTATCTCGATTGCTCCTAAAATAAGTCAAAATAAGACTCTAAATTCATTAATCCAACAAAAATGTGAGAGGCCCACGTTCAATTTTTCAAAGATAAAAGTCCAAAGGTTGACTTTCTTTTAGACATTCCTTCCTATACAAATGCCCCACCCAATTCACCCATCCAATGCCATTACACACAACATCTTAACTTCTTTCTGTTAAGAACAAAATGTTGGGGAAGAAGTTAGGTTCGGTTAAGAGCCTAGCCAAGAAGGCTAAGGTTCGACGTGACATTGAGCGGTCACCGTCCGAACGGTTACTTAGGGATGGTGAAGAAGAAGCAGGTTTATCGTCTTTTTGTTCTTCACCATCCTCCAAAACCCCGACTGGGTTTTTCACTGTTTATGTAGGTGATGAAAGACGTAGGTTTGTTGTCCCCACAGGCTACTTGTCTCACCCTCTTTTCAAGATGTTGCTCGAGAAGTCGTCTGAGGAGTTCGGGTTCGGGCAGAAGAATGGATTGGTGGTTCCATGTAGTGTCAATGCTTTTGAAGAGGTGGTAAGTGTTGTGGAGTCTTGTAGTGGAAAATGTGATTTGAGTAATTTGGTTGAAGAGTTTATATAGAGCATTTGTGCACCTACAAGAGTAAATAAATGGTATAGCATTGTGTATTATATTGGTCACACTTGGTTTTGATACAAAAGATTAGTTTTGTTAATCTTTTAGTTATAACTTGTTTCTCTGATTTAGTGTGAAAGAATTTATCGAACGATGGCTTATGTGGCGCTCTAGTGGCACGGTGGTCGTTGCTTACTATTAGACCATGTGTAAGTGTGATTCAACTTCTACTCTTCAAGAAGAACTCAAACTCACATTTGTCTTGTATGAAGAGAATTTATATTCCCAACCATTAATTATTTGGCTTCACTATATATATATTTTTTTGAAAGGCAAACTTTATTAAACGAAACACGCCAAAACCCAAACCGGGCAGGCAACAACCAGACCAAAAACAAAACTAATAAAACCGTACATCAAGTTAAAACTACACCACTTATCCCACGTTAAAGACTTGTTCTTTGATCTATTCGAATACCACAAGAAACCTAACGATTTGATGTTGAGGATGATGTCTTCAATCTTAATGGGCTTGTTCGAGAATCTCTTTTCATTCCTAGCAAGCCAAATGCACCAACAGGTAACCATAATTATACCATGAAAAACTTCTTTGGCGATCTCCCCTAAACCGGCATAATTTTGAAATAATTAATCAAATTTTGAAAATAATTAATCAAATGAATTGAAATCTAACACTCCCTTTTCATTGTTGCTGCTACCGTCATCGTCACTGTGGACATCCTGTCACTACCAACGCTCACCGCCAAACTAACTTCTTTAATAACTTACCAAACATGATTATTTGGTTAACCAAATACATTTCAATTCCTTTCATAGACTTCAATTCTTTTAAATTTCAACAAGTTTGACAAATTCCAATCCAAACCATTTCTTTAACGGATAGAATTGAATTCATTCGAACAAGCTTTGAGAACCAAATGTCCATTAATTACATTATAGCATGTTAGTGTTAAACTTTTATCGTTGATCACGAGTTCAAGTCACACAAACTAACGTGTGGCATATAAACTGATGTAAAACTCTAAACAAGACTCCAAATACACGAATATGTAAGAAACACAAGATTATTTAATTTAACAGACTTAAAGAACAACAAGAAAGAAACTATCCATCTCTCTTAAGAAAACATAGAAACTGTCGAATACGAGTGGTCGTGGTTAACCGTCAGAACAACGATAATCAACTAATTACTTTATCACACTTAATTAGTTATGAAGATATAACATTATTTAATTCAAGTTTCCTTTTAGTTGGGCTCTTATTCTCATTGGGTTAGTTTGGAAGTTATTATTGGGCTCACTTATGAAGCCTAATCAGATCTGATCAGACTTCATCTAAATGAACGGTCAGATCATAATCCCCTTCAAAATTTCAAATTCTACACATTCATCCCGCTGCCTCACATTCCATTTTCATCAAATCCGAGCATCTCCAAATTCTTCACACTTTCACACACCTGCACACACACACACAGAGTTTGTGTGTAAATATGTCCGGCCGTCACGAAAAAGGTGTCAACGTCCAGGTGCTTCTGCGTTGCAGGTATCGGAACTGTTTATTTCCTTTTTAAAATACTACAAGTAAACGATCTGCTAGGGTTTGATGCATTTTGTAAGTTTGAAAGAATGTTTTTTGTCTGCAATTTGTGCGTGAAATGAAGTGTTCTCTTTGTTTGGTAGGCCGTTTAGTAGCGATGAGTTGAAGAACAATGCGCCACAGGTGGTGACGTGTAACGAGTATCAGCGGGAAGTTGCGGTTTCTCAGAGCATCGCTGGGAAGCAGATAGATCGGGTTTTCACTTTTGACAAGGTATCCTGTTTTTTGTGATAATAGGCATTTGAAATGACATTTTAATTAGGGTTTTATTGAATCTGGCATTCTAATTACCGTGCATATTTTTCCATCAAAATAAAGTAATCAATATTCTGTTATGATTAACGATACAGTAGTGTTGTTTTGAATCTCAATAAAAAAATGACATTGAATTCATTTTTGGATGGGGATGTTCCTATTAGGAGATAATGTTCTATCTGTTTTTGGATGACGGGAGTATTTGAAATTCAAGAGAAACAATGAAATTAAGTAACTCCATAGCTCTGTTGTCAAAAGCGTACAAGGCGCAGCCTTGTCGCCTGGCTTCAAAAGCCCCATCTTGATGCACATTTTCAGGCCAAATTCATGTTAAAAATCTTATGAACAGGTCTGAAACAATTATATTAGCCCTAAACAAGCCTGGAATTAACCTGAAACAGCCTAATCTAACCCAAAACAAGCCTAAAACGTGTCTAAAACCCCTAAAATGGTATTTTTATACCATGCGCCTCATTTTAAAAAGTCCTTGCTTTTTAAGCAACTTGCGCCTTGACAACATGGCTCTGTAGTGCAGTGTATGACCTCTTTTTATGGCTGATAATGCATGGTTTTTTTATAAACGCAATAAATGATTCTGACTTCCAATTTACGGTAGGTTTTTGGTCCTACAGCTCAGCAAAAAGATTTATATGAACAGGCTGTTATTCCAATTGTAAATGAAGTCTTAGAAGGATTCAATTGCACCATTTTTGCCTATGGACAGACAGGCACAGGAAAAACATACACCATGGAAGGAGAATGTAAGAGGGCCAAGGTATTATATCTTTTAATACCACACTAGCCTTAACTTATTATTAATCATTTCTTTTAATACTTAATACAACATACCTTATTAATTCTCAGAGTGGGCCAAATGGAGAGCTTCCATTGGAAGCAGGTGTAATAGCAAGATCGGTGAAACAAATCTTTGACACGTTGGAGGGCCAAAACGCAGAGTATAGTGTTAAAGTAACATTTTTAGAGCTGTATAATGAAGAAATCACTGATTTACTTGCTCCTGAAGAGATATCAAAAATTGGTATTGAGGATAAACAGAAAAAACTACTGCCTTTAATGGAAGATGGTAAAGGTGGAGTTCTTGTTAGAGGTTTAGAAGAGGAGATTGTAACGAGTGCAAGTGAAATATTTACATTACTTGAGAGGGGGTCTGCCAAACGTCGAACTGCAGAGACTTTATTAAATAAACAATCAAGGTTATTGTTTTTCTGCAAGCTATTCACATTTCTTGTTAACTCATAATCCACTAATTCTTACTTGTAAGGTTTATTTTTTCTTCAGCCGGTCACATTCACTTTTTTCTATTACTATACACATTAAAGAATCAACCCCAGAAGGTGAAGAACTTATCAAATGTGGGAAACTAAATCTGGTGGATTTAGCTGGTTCGGAAAACATTTCTCGTTCAGGTGCAAGGGAGGTAATATTTCAACAAATATTCATTAATTATTCTTTGAGTTATTATTTTCAAGTTGCAGAGAGTATTGTTTTCTTAGTAATATATGTGGTAAAAGTTTGTAACATGTTATTATGTTTAGGGTCGTGCAAGAGAGGCTGGAGAAATAAATAAAAGTTTACTTACTTTGGGACGAGTAATAAATGCTTTAGTGGAGCATCTGGGACACATCCCTTATAGGTTTGGAATTTTGGATTATTTCTTGAATCATGTTTAGGTTTCCTATTCTTCGAGTTGTCAATGTTTCTAAACTTTAGTAATACTGCTGGATTATAGTTATATATCATGTTCTTTTTCCTGTCATATATATGGCCCTTTTATATGCTGAAATTATGCATTTTAATTTAAATTCCAGGGATAGTAAACTGACTCGTCTACTTCGTGACTCATTGGGTGGAAGGACTAAAACATGTATCATTGCCACTGTGTCACCTGCTGTTCATTGTCTTGAAGAGACTTTAAGCACATTAGATTATGCCCACAGGGCAAAGAATATCAAGAACAAGCCAGAGGTATACCACAATCTAAAATTCTATTTTTTCTGCATTTATATATTTAATTTTTTCTTGTCTGTGTAGGTAAATCAGAAGATGATGAAAACAACCCTAATCAAGGATCTTTATGGCGAAATTGAAAGACTCAAAGCTGGTAAAAAAAATACTATAAGATAAAATCTTGGAGAATTTCAAATGTGAATTAATTTGGAATAACTAACGTGTTACTGTCTCTTTTGTGAACTTTTTCTTCCCAGAGGTTTATGCTTCACGGGAGAAAAGTGGTGTTTATCTTCCAAAAGAGCGATATTACCAAGAGGAAATGGAACGAAAGGTATCAAAACTTGTGGAACTTCACGTTATCGTTTTTGATATATAATCTTTAGTGTTTGCTATCAAACGTGTATTGAATCAGAGCATTGTTATTATATCCTGAAGCTGTTGTCTTTCTGTGTTTACTTTATTTTCTAATTTTTTAGTTTGACAAGGAACTTGTGATGATTTTTCATCACATGATAATTTTTTTACCTACTCTTATGATATTGTTTTTTTTAGTCAATGGCAGATCAAATCGAACAAATGGGAATCAAGATAGAAAACCAACAAAAGGTTTGTTTTTATTGGTTACTAGTGTTGTTCACTTGTTTTTGTTATCTTTTTTTTACTTCTTCTTTTGGTGACATGCACAGCAATTTGAGGAACTGCAAACTCAATTTAACGCCCGGGTAGAAGAGTGTTCTGATTTGAGCTGCAAACTTGAGTCTACACAGGTAAAACTAAAACTTATGATTGACTAGTCTACATTATTGTGGATTTCTATTTTATAGTTTTTATAACGTCCTTGATAAATAACAGCCTATTCACTTTTTTTGTAGAACAACTTGAACCAAACAAATAATGTGTTGGCTAACACTGAGGAAACTTTGAATAAATGTCAGTATGCGCTCAAGGAGCGAGATTTTGTCATACTTGAACAGAAAAAAGCAGGTATATCTTTTTCTAGTGGTGTGAATATTTTCTTACTTTATATCGTTTACACATGGTTAAATATTGCGTACAGAAAATGCATTAGCACACCAAGCATGCGTTCTCCGGTCTGACTTAGAGAAATCTATTCAGGACAATGCATCATTGTTTATGAAAATTGGTATGTATTCTCTCTAATATACATACATATATACATAAACTCATACATATAATATCTTTTCCATTTTATGCAGCAAGAGAGGATAAACTGAATGCTGGAAACAGATCAGTTGTAAATAAGTTTGAATCTGAGCTGGCACAAGATGTTGGTTCTCTTTGCAACATGGTGGCTGTGTCCGTATCCAAGCAAAATGAACAACTTCAATGCATAGAAAAGTTCTGTGACACCTTTATCAACATTAATGATAAGGTACTTTTTGATTTTAGTCATCACATAAATAATGTGTCCACAAATTAATGATATTTGGTTGTTTATATGTAACTTTATGGTACAGGCCATCACTGATTTGAAGAAAAAAGTATATGCATCAAGGAATTTGTATATTTCTCATGTTGAAGACATGGAAAATGTTGTACGTTTGCACAAAGCAAGTGCTAATGGCAGTTTAGAGGATATCTCAGCCAAGGCTTCTTCTAATGCTCGTTGTGTTGAAAAAGTAAGTTCAAATAATTATTAGCATCGCTAATACTTGTTTATAATATTAATGATTAATCATTATATAATCTGAACTATACTTATTATATTAGCTGCTGGCTGAAGAAGCTGCAAAAGGGCATTCTATATTTGAAGAGCTTAATGGCACTTTATCAACTCAGCAAGGAGAGATTGCGGTTTTTGCTAGAGAACTTCGAAAGGTTTGCTTTATTATTTACATTAGAAATTAAATGCCATTTACGATCTGTAATTTTTAGTTTATGTTAATTAAAATTTTGAGTATTCACTTTTTTACAGAGATTTAATGATAGCATCCATCATACAACAAATATATCCGAGCTCATCAATGGTGTATTTGATAAACTGATGGAAGAATCCAAAGAGCTAGGAAATCATGCTAATCAAGTTGATGAGACGCAGACAAAGAATATTGATGAGTTTCAGAAGGCATATGAGGTACATTAAAAACTTTTTAAAATAACAAATATGTAAATAACAACCAATATTTCTAAAATTAAAATAATAAATTCCTTCAGGAGCAATCAAGATCTGATGCACAGAAGCTTATTGCTGATGTCACAAGTTTAGTCTCAAGTCATTTGAGTCGGCAAAAAGAGATGGTGGATGCACGCTTGGCGGGTATAAGGGAAACTTGTTCTGGAAGTAAGGCAGTTTTAGACGGGCATGTTTCTTCATTTGAGAATATTACAACAGATGCCAAAAGAAAATGGCAAGAATTTTCTTTACAAGCAGAAAATAATGCAAAAGAAAGTGCTGAGTTTTCTGCTGCTAAGCACTGTCGATTCGAGTTATTGCTACAAAAATGGTAATTAAGAAATCCAATGCAATCTTCTTTATTTTAATGGTAATCAAAAAGACTATTTTGTTAATGGTCAATTGAACCTTTACATCCAGTGTTGACACCACTGAAATGGCGTTGAATCATTCCAAAGAGACACATGCATCCGTGATCAACATGGGTAGCAAACATGTTTCAGCAATCGAAGAACTTGTTAGGTGAGTTATCAGTTATGTTCATTTATCTAGTGTTAAAAAAATTATAGGAAAACATGATGTTTTTGATCAAAGTGTAGCTTTTATTATAAGTTATAATGCATCAAACTGTAATTGTTTTCTGTAGAACTGCTTCTGAGAGCAACGAGCATCATGACACTGAGATCAGTTCTGCAAGGAAAACTGCTGAAGAAGATGTCTTAAAGAATATGGAGGAAATCATCAAACACATTGAAGGTACGTGTTGGGAAACTATACATTTACTTCTGCAGAGGTTATAAAGATTATAGCATTATTAAAAAATTTAAAGGTGGCAATATGATCTATTTACTTATGAATGGGTCAATTTGAGCCATTTGTCACTAATGTTTTATGCGTGAATTTTTTATACAGGCACATCTCAAGAAGAGTTAGAGTCTGTTTCTGAAATTTTAGAAACCACAAAAGCGCAAGCCATGATTCTTGAAACTTTACAAAATGATCACTCCACACAATCTGCTGCAATAGAGCAGAAGGCTCATGATACTTTCCAACAGAAATATATGGTAACATATGCAGGATCAATTCTTGATGAGTCATATACATATGGATCAATTCTTGATGAGTCATATACATATTGATATTTAATGAGGATAAAATGTATATTTTTTTTGCAGGATTATGAACCAACCGGAAATACTCCTGTACGAGCCGACATTGATATTCCAAGTAAGGTGACTATAGAGTCGCTTAGGGCTACGCCAATGGAGACCCTAATGGAAGAATTTAGGGAAAATAATTCATCTGAATCTTTTGAAGCAAAGATTTCTCATACTCCACGGTCGCCGCTTGCAGAAATCAACTAAACATAATCTTATTTTACTCAATGTTTTTGGCTCATTTGTACCTGTTGCTATGTATATTTTCGAACATGAAGAGATAGTGTGATAGGTGGATCAATCATTTCAAATAATCCCTGCTTGGGATTTGATGTGCTATTTTCACCAATGTAGTAGAGATGGGTGGTATTTTATGTGCACTAGATCTTGTTATGCAATGTATAATTTTGTTTGCTTGAAGAGATGCCCAACATTTGGTTTATGTGGTATGGAATAGTATGCTTTTTGAGTGTATCATATTGAGCAGTTGGTAGTAGAAGGAAGAATGAGAGACTTTTCATACTTGTGATATCGTCTGGAGGCTTTTAAACTAGGATTACATGCACACGTTAGAAATGGATTTTAGTAAATATTTCTTCTTAGAGCGTATTTACTTGACCCCATAAGCAGGAGCACCACCCAATAGCATGTTGCCACCTTGAAAATGTTCTAGTTGTTTCAGAGCAACTAGAAAGAGATTCTTTAATAAAAAAGAATTCAGTTCATTCAGATGTAGGATACCTATCCAGAATTTTTCGTAACTCAATCCTAGATGATGGAATCATCTAAACCTGATGTTATAGTGCGTGAAATAAGTGTTTAAACCACCTTTAAACTAAACCTGATGAAATCTGCGTCTCAAAAAAAAAAAAAAAAAAAAAAAAACTTTAAACCAAACCTAAAGTTCCATTGGGCTACTTCAAATTAAAAGCAAATATTTTGTTGGATCAGAGAAAACATTAGCAGCAGTGACTCAGTGAGCATCCATGTTCAAACTCAAAACTCAAAGATTGTTTACTGCAAATGCAAATCCATCTCTTGAAGCCCAAAAATTCTGCTCCGTTGCTTCCGCCTTATCAATTCCCGATGATGACCAACCAAACCATCAATTCCATTATCAGAAAACCTCAATTCCCACTACCCAAATTCAACAAACATCACATACGGACCCAAAATTCTACATTTCCGCCCTAATTAACTGTAAAAATCTGCAACAGATTAAACCCGTTCACGCACAATTATCTGTTAATGGCTTCATCAATGACCCCTTTTTGGTAAACAAGCTTTTGTATGTGTATGTACGTTACAGTGCTATGGATGATGCCCATAACCTGTTTGATAAAATGCCTGAAAGAAACCCGGTTTCGTGGAGTGTTATGATTGGTGGGTTTGCTAAGGCTGGTAGGTACATGAATTGCTTTGACACATTTAGGGAATATTTAAGGTCTGGACAACAGCCTGATGTTTACACATTGCCCGTTGTGACACGAGTTTGTCGCAATACGCAAGATCTCAAAATGGGTAGATTGATCCATCACATTGTCCATAAATTTGGATTACATATGAATACTTTCATTTGTGCAGCACTTGTTGACATGTATGCGAAATGTGGTGTCATAGATGATGCAAGAAAGTTATTCGATATGATGACGGAGAAAGACCTTACAACATGGACGGTCATGATTGGTGCGTATGCTGCTTGTGGGAACGCTAACGAGTCGTTAGTTTTGTTTGATCAGATGCAAGAACATGGTATTTTGCCTGATAAGATTTCCATGGTGACGGTTGTGAACGCGTGTGCAAAGTTAGGTGCCATGAATAAAGCTAAAGTTATACATGATCTTATACAGAAACAACACCACTCACTGGATGTGATTTTGGGTACTGCGGTGATTGACATGTATGCAAAATGTGGCAGCATTGATTCTGCACGCGAGATATTTGATAAAATGAGAGATAAGAACGTTATATCATGGAGTGCGATGATTGCAGCTTATGGGTATCACGGGCAAGGGCAAAAAGCACTTGAATTGTTTCCTTTAATGTCAAAAAACCGAATCAAACCAAACAGAATCACCTTTGTTTCACTTCTATATGCTTGCAGTCACTCGGGTTTAGTTCAAGAAGGCCTCGAGATTTTCTCATTAATGCAAGAAAAGTACTTCATAAAACCAGATGTGAAGCACTACACGTGCATGGTTGATTTGTTAGGCCGTGCAGGAAAGCTAGTTCAAGCGTTGAACATGATTGAAAACATGAAGGTTGAAAAAGATGTTGGTTTATGGTCTGCATTACTAAGCGCGTGTAGAATCTATAACCATGTTGAAATGGCACAAAAAGCAGCCGAATCTCTTCTTGAAATCCAGCCTCACAATCCGAGTCATTATGTCATGCTTTCCAACATATACGCGAAAGCAGGGAACTGGGAAAACATGGCAAAGATTCGTGCACAAATGACCAACAAAAATCTTAAAAAGACCCCTGGTTTTACATGGGTGGAAGCACGAAACGGGGTCCATAAGTTTAGCAGTGGTGATCACTCACATTGTGAGTCGAAGGCGATATATGAGAAACTTAAGAGTTTGGTACAGAAACTGGAGGATTCTGGGTATGTTCCGGATACAGAATTTGTGTTGCATGATGTTAGTAAGGAGCTTAAGTTGGGAAACTTGTATGCACATAGTGAGAAACTTGCAGTTGCATATGGGCTTATTAGCACACCCGAGAGGACTGCGATCCGAATGACTAAGAATCTTAGAGTGTGTGGAGATTGTCACACGTTTATGAAACTCGTGTCGGTTGTTGAACAAAGGGAGATCATTGTCCGGGATGCAAAGCGGTTTCACCATGTCCGGGAAGGTGTTTGTTCGTGCGGTGACTATTGGTAAGCGATGGATTATTGATGATAGTTTTTTTTTAACGGCGATGGCAATTCGGGCTAGTGGCATGCCACTTCATAGCCCATGTATAACAAAAAGTTTAACGGCGATGGCAATTCGGGCTAGTGGCAATTCCTGACCTGTTTAAGACACGATAAAACATGTTTAATAAAAAGTACACTATGTAATTTTATACATTTTTAAAAATAAATAAAATTAGGAGGTTAGACTTCATCAATTCTTCTTCTTGATACATAAAAGATACAACTGTCTTATAGACATGAGATCTAAAGTAGTTAAACGAGTCGTATTCATGTTTGATACTTGTGGTATTTGCGTCGTCTCTGACCTAGTTTGCTAAATGATTTTTCAACTTATTTTATTATGGATTAAATATTTTCAATATTTTGAATTTTTAAGTAAAATTAGAGAAGACTTATAAACCATAACTAGAAGTCATTGTAAGACGAGATTTAATATGTGGCTCTTATAATCATTTATTTAATTATTAAATGATCAAATATAGTTATTTATTTATGTAATAACCTATGGCTAGTAATTAGTCGATGGGCCTAACTACTCTTAATGGGTCA
The DNA here is from genome assembly GCA_023525975.1 of Smallanthus sonchifolius. Taxonomy (NCBI): domain Eukaryota; kingdom Viridiplantae; phylum Streptophyta; class Magnoliopsida; order Asterales; family Asteraceae; genus Smallanthus; species Smallanthus sonchifolius. The sequence goes on along the minus strand of CM042027.1, from coordinate 12,500,096 downwards.
CTAATGGGTTTCCCCTTGGGTGTACATATAAATAGAGAGTTAATTAGAGGGAATAGACTAATCGACTATTCTATTCCATCACCACTAAATCGTCCCTCTCTCTCTCTCCATAACCGTGAGCTCTCAAGAACTCACCTAATACCATCCTAATCGTACACTCTAAACGGGAACCCGATCCAGATCAGAAATCATGACGTCTTCCCTATCATCGGTGAACTTAGCAGGTATGTTTATATTATTGTTTTCCATTATATAGTTATAAGAACTGATCAACATGTGGTATCAGAGCAGATGTTGATAAATCAGTTCTTGTTTCTTTCCCTTACCTGGAATTAGAATCGGAGAACAAAAGTTCTGCTAAAATCCATAAGAAAATCGTTTTTACCGACTTCACGGTTTTCTGTTTTATTATAAATATCACGTTTTTTTAATCTCATAAAATTCAAGATCCATTAATATTTTCGAAATCTGTTAAATATTAATGTTCAAGATTTCGATTCCAGTCCTTAATATGATATTATTGAAGAACAGTTCATAAATTGTTCTTCGTGTTCATCCTTAATTTTTGATAAAAATCCCCTTAATTTGGGATTAGTTAGGATCTTAATTATGTTTTCTAAAATCTTGTAAATTTATCTCCAAGTTTCGAATTAAAATATTAATTTCTATTATTTTAAATAAAGAAATTTGGATATACTAAATAACTTAAAAAGATTTTAAAATTTATATCACAATCAAATCCCTTAAATATCGCACCTGCCTTATCAGGTTCATCATTCACGGTTTAAGACTTTCACGGGTTTGTATTTACGGGTCTTAAAATTTACGGTTTTAACAGTTCACGATTTAACTGTTTACGGATTTAACAGTTCAAGATTTAACTGTTTACGGTTTTAACAGTTCACGATTTAACTGTTCACGGTTTAATAGTTCACGATTTAAACAGTTCGCGGTTTTATAGTTCACGGTTTATGAACTATTTTCGTGAAACTTAGAAGAGCCGTAAACCATTATTGAACCGTGAACCCATTACTGAACCGTGAACCTTTCCTTAACCGTGAACCTTCCCTGAACCGTGAACCTTACCACGAGCCATGAACTTTCCTGAACCATGAACCTTATCATCAGCCGTGAACCATTCATGAACCGTGAAGCCTTATAGAACCGTGAACCCTCATCATGAACCGTGAGCCCTCACCTTAGCCGTGAACCTTTACTGGACCGTGAACCTAGCCTTATACATGCCTAAAATTTTTCCTCGCGAGGCGCACTGCCCCGCAAACCCCAACGAACTCAGGGGGTTTGGTATAAATAAATGCTTTAGTTTTATTTTTGTTAAACCTTAAAATTAAATGTTTTTCAAAACTTTCAAAACTTACTTGAATAACACCTAATGCTCCACTTCTGCCCAAAGGTGATGCGATGCATGTGTATACTTATTCAAGCTTAAATAAGCATTACAACTTAGTGCTTGTCATGATATTAACTTAGAAAAACATGATAAACTTAAAACACACCTAAAGTTTCACTTCTGCCCAAAGGTGATGTGTCACGCTTGTAAAGTTTTAAGTCCAATCAAGCACTACTTTGCCTAATATGACTAAGTGTTTCAACTTCTACCCAAAGGTGATGTGTCACACTTGGTTTTCGCGAAGCTAATTATGTGCGTACTAAACAAGTGTTTCACTTCTGCCCAAATGTGATGTGTTACATTCTTACTGCACATACTAATATTAAAATTGTTCCTAATACTAAACAACTTTTTTACTTCTGCCCAAAGGTGATGTGTTACATTGTTAAGTAGAACCTAATTAATCTATTATTTTGATGATTATAATAGATAATTATCACAGCTTCATTAACATAATGGTCCTTATTTCTGCCTACCTTAGTTTAAGTTACCCCATAGACACTCTAAGTTCTTCTTTAGAAATTAGTATCTTAATTTTTCTCGTATAAAATCCACTGCAGCTCCTAACTTGGGAATCGAAACTTTGAATGGCACAAACTTCTCTACTTGGAAAGATTCCCTGATGCTGTCTCTTGGCTTGATGGAATTCGATCACTCACTCGACTAGCCTGCACCTGCTGAACTTACTGACAAAAGCACTACTCAAGACATTATCAAGCATGAGAAGTGGTCAAGGTGTAACCGCATGGCTCTTGTCCTAATGAAGAACTCTATCAGTCCGATCATCAGAGGAGCTATACCTGATTCTAAAGATGCCAAGACTTATCTAGCTTCTGTGGAGGATCAATTCAAGGGAACTTCTAAGGCGCATGCTAGCACTATAATTCTGAAGCTGGTGACTGCAAAGTATGACGGGATCATCGGTATTCGTGAGCACATCATGATGATGAATGGCATGTCCCGTAAGCTCAAGGGATTAGACATGGAAATCAGTGACGAATTTCTAGTGCACTTTATCATGACTTCTCTTCCTAAGTCTTTTGAATCTTTCAAGATCAACTACAACACACAGAAAGACAAGTGGAAGATGAGTGAGTTGATTGCAATGTGCGTCCAAGAAGAAGAGCGTCTGAAGCTAGACCGACCGGATGTTGCTTATCTCATGTCCGTTGATTCAAAGAAGAGGAAGGACAATTTCCGTAAGAAGGAATCTTATAAGGTCCAGAAACAAGATGCAAATGGTGCTTCCAGCTCTAAGAACTTCAAAGGGAAGTCTCACTGCAAGTTCTGCCGCAAGGCTAGACATAGGCAGAAAGACTGCCCGGACTTTAAGGAGTGGCTGAGCAAGAGAGGTAATCATCTTTATATGATACTTGAGTCCTATAATTTAAATGTTCCAACTAATACATGGTGGTTTGATTCTGGTTCTATGGTTCATGTAACCAACTCTTTATAGGGATTCCTTACAATCCAGAAGCTGGAAAGTAACCGAAGAACACTTAAGATGGGGAATGGAGAAGAACTAGTTGTCAAAGCTGTGGGAACCTTAGAATTATTTATGAAAACTGGTTTATGTATTAAACTTTATGATACCTTATATATTCCTGAGATTACTCGGAATCTAGTATCAGGACCAAAGTTAGACATTGACGGTTTTGTTTGTTCTCATGGTCATGGCAAACTTTCTATTATGTTAAATTCTCAAGTGTTTGGACGTGGTTATTTGGATGATGGTCTCTATAGATTAGAACTAGATGATGATTTTACCAAGTCTTTGCTATCATATAATATTAATGAAAACTTAACAAAGACTAAACGAAAGCGAGACTTAGAAGCTTCATCTATGTTGTGGCATCAACGCTTAGGCCACATTTCACGAGATCGCTTATCTCGTCTCGTGAAGGATGAAGTGTTACCGTCTCTCGATTTCAATGATTTTGGAACATGTGTCAAATGCTTTAAAGGTAAAATGACATCAGCAAATAAGAAAGGTGCCACTAGGAGCTCTAATTTATTAGAACTCATTCACACTGATATTAGTGGCCCTTACCCCGTTGCTGGTATAGCAGGACATACTTCATTATCACTTTTATTGATGATTATTATCATTATATGTACTTGTATCTTATTAAAGAAAAATCTGAATCACTTGCGACTTTTAAAGATTATAAAACTGAAGTTGAAAAACAACTTGATCTTCAAATTAAAGTTTTGAGATCAGATATAGGAGGTGAATATTATGGCAGACATACTGATGTGGGTTAGGCTCCTGGTCCATTTTATGAGTTTTGTAAGGGCCAGGGGATCGTGAACCAGTACACCATGCCCGGTACTCCTCAGCAGAATGGTGTTGCTGAGAGAAGAAATAAGACCCTAATGAACATGGTACGCAGTATGTTAGCCAACTCAGGTTTACCCTCATTCCTCTGGACCGAGGCCTTAAAAGCAGCTGTTCATATACTCAATAGAGTTCCTTCAAAGTCTGTTCCTAAAACTCCTTATGAACTCTGGACAGGAAGGAAACCGAGTCTTAGATATATGAAAGTATGGGGCTGTCTTGCCGAAGCTAAACTCTATAATCCTTTCTTAAAGAAACTTGACAAGAAAACTGTCACTTGTTACTTCATCGGTTATCCCGATCACTCAAAGGGTTATAGATTCTACTATCCTTCTCACGTCACTCGTATTGTAGAAACCAAGCATGCCAAATTCCTTAAGGATTTTAAGGTCAGTGGGAGCAGTGAAAATCCTTATCCAGATTTAGAAGAAGTACAAGACGCGGGGGGGGGGGGGGGATACGTCGCTTACCTTAACTCCGATTACTCCTCTTGTACACCACGCTGCACCACTTCCTCCTCCCTCAGATCTTAATGCTACTCCTTTTGTACCAGAGAATGAAGGCACATCAAACGACCAACATGAAGACAATGCCGAACCCGATAATCAACTCAGGAGGTCATCTAGGTCCAAAAGGCCTACTAACTTTGATGATTTTGTTACTTACCTGACTGAAGCTGAAATGGATGCCGGAAAGTTTACAGATCCTACTTCTTATCATGAAGCCATTAGCAGTGATTAGTCTTCTGAATGGAATAAAGCTATGATTGACGAGCTTGACTCCATGAATAAAAATGATGTTTGGGATTTAGTTGAATTGCCCAACGGTGCTAAACCCGTAGGATGTAAATGGGTATACAAAACTAAACTAGATCCGAATGGAAACATTGAACGCTATAAAGCGAGATTGGTTGCGAAGGGTTTCACTCAGAAAGAAGGAATCGACTATCAAGAGACTTTTTCTCCTGTTTCTCGAAAGGATTCATTAAGGATCGTGATGGCCCTAGTAGCTCATTTTGACTTAGAGCTACATCAGATGGACGTCAAAACCGCTTTCCTCAATGGCGACTTGAATGAAGACGTGTTTATGAAACAGCCTGAAGGTTTTCAACATGAAGGTCATGAACATCTAGTCTATAAGTTGAAGAAATCCATATACGGGTTGAAGCAGGCATCACGTCAATGGTACCTAAAGTTTGATGAAGTCATGAAGAAACAAGGTTTCCTGAAGAATCAAGTGGATCAATGCACCTTACCTCAAGATGAATGGGAGCAACTTCACTATACTTGTCATATATGTAGATGACATTCTATTGGTAAGTAATAGTTTAGATATGTAGCATGAGTCGAAGCGTTTACTCTCGCATAACTTCGACATGAAGGATCTCAGAGAGGCTTCTTATGTTATAGGCATCGAAATACACCGAGATAGATCTAAGGGCATTTTGGGATTATCTCAGAAAGCCTACATCGAAAAGGTCCTCACACGTTACAATATGCAACACTGCTCTCCTTCTGTAGCTCCGGTAGTTAAGGGAGATGTTTTCGGTTCTTTCCAATGTCCGAAAACAAAGGTTGAGAAAGAGCAAATGAGAATGATACCTTATGCATCAGTAGTTGGGAGCCTCATGTATGCTCAAGTCTGTACTCGTCCGGATATCGCTTATACTGATGGAATGCTAGGCCGTTATCAGACTAATCCTAGCCTTGATCACAGGAAAGAAGCTAAGAAAGTACTACGATATCTGCAAGGGACGAAAGACTATAAACTGACTTATAGAAGAAGTGATAATTTAGAAGTGGTTGGTTATTCTGATTTTGACTTTGCTAAGTGCAAAGATGACAAGAAATCCACTTCGGGGTACATCTATATGTTAGCCGACGGACCTATCTCTTGGAAGAGTCATAAGCAATAGTTGGCCACAACATCCACTATGATGGCAGAATACATAGCTGTGTATAACGTGACCTGTCATAGAATGTTGCTAAAGAATCTGATCACTGGACTCAAAATAGTTAATTCCATTTCTAGACCATTGAAGCTTTATGTGATAACTCAGCTGTCGTTAGTTTCTCGAACAGTAACAGTTCGACCGGAGATGGATTATATCTTGATACAAAGTACTTGTTCGTACATGAGCGAGTTGAGGAAAATAATCTTTGTATTGAGTATATAAGTACTAAAGTTATGCTTGCGGATCCAATGACTAAAGGTCTCCCACCTAACGTTTTCGAAGAACATGTTTCGAAGATGGGCTTTTCTAAAGACCTTATTTAGTAGCATAATGTACTTACTTACGTTTATTAATGAAATTTCCTCAGTTATTTGAATTTGTTTGTCTCTAAATATGTTATGCATGCCTAACGACATATAGACACTGATTATACAAATCAACGTTAAAGGGCTTACTTATAAATTTGATCCTAAATTTATTTAAGTTTTAAATTGGGATTGTAGTATGATTAAATCGAATCAACAAATATAATGTTCACTTTTTGAATTGCCACATTCATATCCGCTCGTCCGTTTCCAGTCATATATTAAAAAATTTCAAATAAAATAAGCATTAAAAATGGTTACATGTATATTGAGCTAAGTTTACAAATAAATATTAAAATAATAAAAATACATTTTTATTATTATTTGGGTTAATCGGGTCCCGATTAACATTTTTTTAACCCAATTACCAAACCGAATACTTCATTCGGGTTCGGGTTCCATCTTAATCGGGTTTGGGTTGTTTGGGTTTCATCTTAATCGGGTTCGGGTTAATTTGGGTCGGGTTCGGTATTCGGGTTTCGGGTAAAAAGAACACCCCTATTTGTATCTACAACCTCTCTTAGAGCATTTGCAGTCGGTTTCTTATATTCCTTATCCTTATAATTACACTAAAAATCACTAACTTTTCTATCTTTTCTCTCTTCATTTCAATTAAATAATATTTTTTATACCTTTATCATTCCATTTTCTCTTTCCTCCACTCACAACCACTTTAAAAAAATATTAAAAAATTTATACATGTGAACAGTGTTTTCGCAAATATACAAAAATTTAAACATTTTCTCTATCCTCCACTCACAACCACTTTAAATAACCCCTTAAAATATACAAAACCCGCTCACAAATTTATATCAAACCGGCTGTGAATGCTCTTACCACTAGACCCCAACCTTAAACGTAAATGCGGTGCCACATGATAGTTATTCTTTTTTTTTAAACTTTTTAATTAACTTAATGTTTATACTTAATTTTAAACATATTATTTTTTTTCTCTTATAACATTTAAAATGTGGCGTGTTACAAAATTTTGAATGTACCGTTGCGACATATCTATTTTTATCTATGTTTCGATATAAATTACATTCAAACCCGAGTTTTAGTGATAATGGACAAGTCATCAAACCACGAACGTTCAAGGGATCGAAGTTGCTTCAAAGTTTCGTTTTGTTATATATTTTTTTTTCCTATTACAACATTTAAAATATGATGTTTTAAAATTTTCAGATTGTCGTTTCAACATACTTAGTTCTATCAGTGTTCTGACGTGATTTTTTTTCTTGCGCTGTCAATACTAGTGTACAAGTTGTCGAAACCGTGCCTTACAAAGTTTAACACTCCCATCGCAATGCAAGTTACCCCGCATTAGCACAGGGGTGGAATCAACTAGTTATATACATTAACAAGTACTAGTGAGGAACCCGTGCGTTGCGACGGAGTCGGCAATTTTCGCAAGTTTTATGTTAGCTTATTAATCACTTAAAACAATTAGGGGTTTCGCGTTTGGTTAGTTATGTTATGTCGGAAGATGATGCAAGATATCGGGTAACATTAGATAACTGCTGATTATATTTGGGTATTATTATTATAATTATTATTATTGATGTCTGACCTGACTCGACTAATATGTATTATTAATTCCAAACATACTATTAAAATAAAAATGAATAAACGAAATTTAAAATTAAAATATTAAATTCAGCTAATTAATGACCCGAACCCTTTTTTACTAGGACCAAAATAACACTAACTCTATTACTTTTACATCTCAAGGGTTGTTTATATAGATTATTAAGTTATTTATTATAAGAGGCAATTTATGTAATTACTCAAGTTAACAAAAACCAAACCACAATTTCATTCTTCCTTTTGTGTAAACTGAGTTTTCTTTATTTGTATATATTAAAAAAAACTGTTTTATTTTTTAAGCTTTTTTATTGTTATTTTATGATTATTATTTAATAAAACTTGTTTCAAATATATAAATAAATACATCTTTTTTAAAAGGTTAAGGGGGGAAAAGAAAATGCTTTAATTAAATGTTGGGTTTTAATCGTAGAGATTTTGGTTAAATGGCTAATTGAATGTTGAACTTTATTTGTAGAGGTAAGTTAAATGACTAATTGAATGTTGAGCTTTAATTGTAGAGATGGATTAAATGGTAATTCAACACATTTTATGCATTGATGAGATGTACCATATGCATACAAATTTGTGTTAGGTGTCTTAAAAATTTAGATAAATTACAATTATATCCTTTCAATATGTATTATATAGTAGTATAGATATAGATAAAATATATATACATACCACTTTAACCATAAATTATCTCAATCTTCAATAATATGAATTAAATTATTTATAGGGTAAACGTCATAAAAACTATGGGATTAAAGCATTCTTATCAGTTTCTTTATCCGTATCTTTATAATTACGTTAAAAATCACTACATTTTCTCTCTCTCATTTTCAATTAAATAATATTTTTTTTGTATCTTTATCATTACATTTTCTCTCTTCTTCACTCACAATCATTTTAAAAAAATATTAAAAAATTTATATAGATGAACATAGTTTTCCCCAAATATACAAAAAAATTATACATTATCTCTCTCTTCCACTCACAACCATTTTAAATTACTCCCTAAAATATACAATACACACTCACACAAATTAAACCATTATACATTAGCTACTAGTTTAAACCCTAAACCCTAAATATTAATATTTAAATTTTTTAAATCTTTATGTATATATATTTCACAGGTGTAAAAATATATTACATATACTACGGATATAAACAAACTCAAAATATGTAAAAATTAATATATAATTAGGTTTCAAAAATACGTTAATTACTATTTAATGTAATTTCACTTTCAATTACTATTTGATTGAAATAAAAGTTATATAATTAAATTTTAAAGTTTTCTTGTAATAAGGGATAATTTAAAATAAATGTGTTGTATTAGTCCAATTAATACTTTCTTTAAATATATATTATTATTTAAATATAGAAGTGCATTAAATAAGAGAGGGACGAGAAAAAAATGATGAGATTGAATGTGGAGATGACACATGGTACTAAAAAAACCTTTATTTAGATTAATCATTTTTTGAAACTTGAGTCTGGTTCCGTAAGATGGGTCCATTTTATGCCCCTAGTCAAACGATATCAATTACAAAAATTCTCCGTAGAAGAAAATTTAATACAATACAAATCAATTGAAAATGAAGTTAATAAATGCATAGAGGACTAAAACAAAATTTTCATTTCACTGATTTCCATATTCATTTATGGCAATTAACAAATTGGTGTTGGAATTATTCAACCTGTCAATTTACATGTAAATCACGCATTAGTAGAAGTAGAAGTTTGCTCATGTTAGGCCACACACCATTTATGAGATGATTGGGAATGTTTGGACCCGTTAAGAAATTGTAATTAGGGTGAAGGGGGCGTTCACGGGTAAGGGACTCGGGTAGGGGAACCCGTGCGGGTACACCGCCGCCGACCCCTTACCCGAATGATTTTGTTGTGTTTTGCGGGTATAACTACCTGAAGTGTCTTGTCATTTCTAGCCGTTAATAACCCATTTAAAATTAAAAAAAACTTTTTTTTCCTATATATATATACAATACATTTATACCATTAAAATCACACCCAAAAATATTTTTTCTACCATTTTTTTTCTACTATAATGGATCGCGAATTGTTATTTCCTCCTGAATCATCCGGTGACTACGAGTTGCTATTTCCTCACGATAGCGGGTCTAGTCTCCAATTTTTTACGAATATTATCGCCCAAGTCGAACAAGAAGACACAACAACCTCTAAAAAAAGATATGTGGCACGTGATCGTGAACAAGCTCTTGAAACTCTAATGAACGATTATTTCGTCGATGAAAATCCAAAATTTGATGAAGGTACGTTTCGTGAAAGATTTCGGATGTCAAACGTTTATTTTTAAAAACTGTTGCGGATATAGAATCAAAATTTGAATGGTTCCAAGAGGGCTTAGACGGGAGGATGAAAAAGAGTTTCGTGGCGTTACAAAAATGCACATCTGAGGTCAAACAACTCGCAACCGGTAATCCTCCCGACGAATATGATGAGTATTTAAGTATGACTTGTAGGACCTCACGTGAATGCCTAGAATATTTTTGTAATGTCATAGTACTATATGGTAAAGAGTTCTTACGAAGACCGACAAGCCACGACGTTGCACTTTTGTACAACGCGCATGAAGGAAAACATGTTATTCCGGGTATGCTCGGTAGCATCGATTGTACACATTTTGTTTGGAGAATGTGTCCGACAAGGCTACGTGGACAACATATGCGAGGTGATCACCAATACCCGACGATCATGCTCGAAGCGGTGGCTTCTAATGATTTGTGGTTTTGACATGCGTTTTGTTGTTCGCCGGGCTCAAACAACGACATCAATGTTCTACAACAGTCTCCATTATTTACCGACGAGCAACTTGGAACCGCGCCTAAATGTCCATTTCATGTCAACGGTCGAGAATACAAACGTGGATACTATCTTACCGATGGTATATACCCTACATGGTCTACGTTTGTGAAATCGTTCGCCTATCCAACCGATCCAAAAGAAAAGAAGTTTAAAAAGGTGCAAGAGTCGGCAAGAAAAGACGTCGAGCGAGCTTTCGGTGTTTAAAAAGCTAAATGAGGTATACTTAGGCGACCCACTCGCTCTCGTAAGCCGGAAAAGATTAGGAATGTGGTTTACGCGTGCATGTTACTCCACAATATGATCATAAAAGATGACGGAAATGCAATATCACCGGACTACATTAGGGATCCTCCGATCAATCCAGTTATAGACGATAATGTCCTTCCGAAGTTGCACGATGCGAGTACACATTTTAGGCTATGATTTGATCTAGTGGAAAATGTTGATAGCACGATTCAGTTGGATGACAAAGATTAGATTGACTTTATGTTATTTTATTTTTATTCTATGTAATATTTTGTATTTCTTGTTATTTTTATTTTATTGAATAAATAAAATGTGTTTTATTTATTTGTTTTAATTTTAAAAAAGAAAAAAAATGTGGGTATTAGGGTTGTGTCCCCATCAATTTTGGGTGTTAGGGTAGTATTTGGGTAAAAATGAGGTGGCACACCCTCATTGGATATTTTATTAGGGTACTTTTTTAAATGAGGGTTGTGTCCCCTTCACCTTACAACTGAAAATGAAGTTGATTTCATTTCATTTTAGATGGAACTAAATATATTCTTTTTTTTAAAGAGTGGGCATATTATCAAACACTAGCTAGGAGCTAGCATAAAAAACTTATAAACATAAATTCTGAATATTATCAATGCACCACGTGGGGGTTTACATCTACTAGGTATTAACATGAACAACATGACAATTTACTCACTTACGTTCATGATCACGACCTTTATAATGGTGATTATAAAATCACCTTCACTTAAAGGGGAGAGCAGATTCAATTAGACTGATTTTATGGTACTGTTCTATTATTTTCTTGGACATAAATAATTTTTAAAAATGTTTTCTTTGACAGACCGGTTCAAAATCTTTCAACCTATGTTGAATTTATTTGTAACATGACTTACAGAGTGACTTATTATTTAATAACAACTTTTGATGTTGTATATTAATTTGCCTTCTCTAGAATAAACATCTGATTTGTTTATTGTAAACTAATTATATTTATTTTATTGTCATATGTGTGCCGCTAATTTTTTTTTTGTTAAAAACTTCAAATTCTCGAGACCGGTCCTGAAAGATACATATGTTATGAATAAAGATAAACAATTTAGAATATGCATATGTTAAATTCCTTATCCTCATCTCCCTATAAATACAACATATCCCCTTGAAACCACCCTTCATTCCTCATCAATTTCTCTCGTTCCAAATACACACTAAAGTTGTTGATCTTTTATATATATATATATATATATATAGGGTGGATCAAATAAGAAGTTGTTTTCGGCTAAAAACTCTAAGAAGTGACAAAAACATTAAGAAACGATATCAAACGAACTCGGATTGAGCTCATTCCAGCGGCGTTGGAACCGTATCGTCGAACTCTACCATCTTAGCTTTTAGGGTTTAGATCTTAGCGTTAAATTTTAGGATTTTAGTCTTAGGGTTTAGCTTTTAGGGTTTAGATTTTAGGGTTTAGGTTTTTTTTGGGGGTGGGGGTGGGTTTAGGTTTTTGGGGGGGGGGGGGGGTGGGGGGGTTTAGGTTTTTGGGGGGTGGGGGTGGTGGTTTTAGGCTTTTCGGGGTGAGGTTGGAGGGGGGTTTAGGTTTTTGGGGGTGCGGGTGGAGGGGGGTTTAGGTTTTTGGGTCCGGATTATAGTTCGATGAGACGGTTCCAACGCCGCTCGAATGAGCTCAATCGGAGTTCGTTTGACCCACTTCTAAGCGTTTCTTAGCGAAAAACCACTTTTTAGCGGAACCTTCCCATATATATATATATATATATAAATATAATGATGAGTGTTTCCAGTAAAGTATTGTGGGTATTTGCATTTGTGGGATGTTTGTGTCCATTGTTGGAAGATATCAATGGAGGAGTTATGGCTTTTCACAAGGATTATTATGTCAACTATAAGTTTTTGAGTGCAAACAACGTCAACAAAGTTTACAGAACTGGAAACCACTTCCAACCTAAACAAAACTGGATGGATGGTACGTTTTCTTATTTAATATTTCCTAAATCTTTAATTTCTAAATATTTAATATTTATTTTATTTAACCCGTGTAATAATTACATGGGTTTATAACTTAATAGACACACACATACTATAGATTTTATTGTAATATAATTTACTATAACTGGGAAAATTGTTTTGATTAGCTTTCTTTTGTAATTATTCATTGTATTGTGTATTATATAGTTATATAGTTAATTAATAATACATAATATATTACACGTTCTTATTATTCTATTAGGTTAGATTCTCGTGTATTACACGTTCTGAATAAATGCAAACTTAGTATTTACATATTACATATAACTTGGAACCCGTGTATTACACACCGGATGAAAAATAATAATAAATAAAATTCTTAAATCTTTATGTGTATATTTACATGTGTAAAAATGTATTACATATACCAAAGATAGAAAAACAAAATTCAAAAAATATAAAAATTAATATATAATTGAGTTTCGAATATACATTAATTAGTATTTAATATAATTTGATTTTCATTTACTATTTAATTTAAAATAAAAGTTACATAATTAGATTTCAAAATTTCTTATATTAAGGGATAATTTAAAATAAATGTATTTTATTATTATAATTAGTATTTTATTTAAAAATATAATATTATTAAAAGATATAGGTGTATTTAATAAGAGAGAGAGAGAGGCGAGAAAAAATTGATGAGATTGAATATGAAGACGACACGTGGCAAGAAAAACCTTTATTTATTATATAGTATAGATTTCATATGTGCGCTCGCCGGTGCTTTTTAACTTAAAATCTTTCTTTGTTTGTTCAAATATATATATTTTTTGAACAATAATTTTTTACACCTAAACCATCTAACCTTAACCTTGTCCTTGTAAATAATTAAACTTACACCATTTTTAGAGAAACATACACTATATACACCACTAGACCATTAGACTATAGGTGTTCAAATATATATTTACTGATCAAATCTGAATGCATAGAACATAGCAGTTAACTAAGCTATTGGTTTTTCGTAAAACAAATCTTTTTCCTGTTTAATACTATATACTACCTGGTTTAAAAATTCAAGACGGATTTTTTTGACCCATGCAACCTGTCACCTTCTCAATCAAAGGGTCAAAGTCAATATACCAAAAAATGTGATACATGAAGGTGCCCACCGGTTGAGATGAATCGAATTATATTATAGAAACCTTAAAAGAAAGTGTAGGTGGTCAATGAGAGGAGGTCATCAACTTTCATTCTATGTTATATATTTGATTATCCAGATTTGTATCAGAACTTGAGTTTGGTGGGTTGGTTAAGGCTTTGGTGTTAAAAGTCTTGTTGTTTTTTTACCATGTTAACGTCACCGCCTCAACCTTTTTAAGTTTCGTCTCCTGTCATGGAGCACGGGGCTAATTTTCTAGTTTTTGTTAAGAGGGGAAAAATATAGTCCGGGTAAAAAAACAACCAAAACCAATGATATAAAAGCATGAAACAGTGTAATATATTTAAAAACCATACTCCATTAAATATTATAAAACAAATTATTTTTGGCCTAGAATCCAAATAATAACACCAAAACACAGTCGGAAAAATCTTTTCACGGCTCATTTTGTATTTATCAATGAAAGCACATAAAAAAAAACAACCGACTCTTTTTCTCTAGGCGGAATTCACACCAACAATCTCCCCCTTAATTCGGACCCATACAACCTAGGTCTTTAATCCCAAGTAATAACCTTTCACAACAACGTTAGTACATCATCCTCAGTTCGGGTCAAGTTAACCATTTCTTCCATTTGTTCCCACTTTGGGCATTCAAACACATAATGTCCGAGCTCGTTGCACTTGAAACACATGATGTGACTTTTATCCCGCTGAAATTGATCATCTCCTCAACCTCTCCCGTACCCCCGACCTCTACCTCAACCACGTCCTAGGTTTTCTCGGTCTGAACTCCCACAACCATAATGTTTACATTTTTGCTCCTTATCCTTATGTGTTCCATTTGTTTTACTGAATAATAACTGCCATGAGTCACTTCTTCCTTGTTCAAATCACTGACTCGTTCTTTGTAAGCTTTCAACATCCCAACAGCTTCATCGAATGACATTGTTTTCAACTCATAACATTGTCAATTGATGCTCATATCCGAAGAAAGGACTTTGGCATTGAATCAAATAGCTTCCTCACCAACGCTTCCTCTTCAATAGTTGATCCAAGACTCCTTGCCTTTGATACTAACCCATTTAGTTTGCTTACTAAGACACCAACCTAGTTACCCTCCTTCATGTATAACCCTTCGAACTTTATCTTAAGGTTTGAAGTCTAGCCGTTTTTACCCAACCCACCCCTAGAAACCTTGTTTTTAACGCATTCCATACCTGCTTGGCTTCAGTGTAACTTGCCATCAGTAGAACAAGATCTTCGGGTATGGCTTGAAGCGAAAAAGCTAAGGCCATCTTGAACTTCTTTGGATCCACTTCAACCCTTGGTGTTGGTTCAAATACCTCCCAAATTCCATATGCATCCATTATGGTTCGAACCTTCACAACCCATTTAGGATAGTTTGTCGATGTAAGTTTTCCTTTTCATCGAGTTATAATTGTGTTATTCTCTTTTCTCTATAAATTAGTTAGTTTTCCTTTTCATTACAAGTTAATTTTATTTACGGTTTCTTTTGAATATTGTTTTCTCTATATTATGATACTAATGGTTTTGCCTTTCTTTTTTTTTGTTGCATATATGATGTGGCTAAAACAAATTGAACCAACGTAGACCCTAATGGTGAGTTTATTTCTCTTATTTTCATCAAATGCAAGACTAATTTAATATCGATAAAATAGCTTTTAACTAATGTTTTGTTTGGCAGCACCAATGTATTATAAGGGATACTATCATTTGTTCTATCAATATAACCCAAAAGACGATGAATGGAAAGAACCTATTATTTGGGCTCATTCTGTATCGAAAGACATGATCAACTGGATCTCATTAGAACCAGCAATCATGCCATCAAAACCTTTTGACAAGATCGGGTGCTGGTCTGGCTCAGCCACAATCCTCCCAGGAAACAAACCTGTTATTTTTTACACGGGGATAATCGCTGAAATCCCAAAACCAGGACACCAAGTCCAAAACTATGCAATACCAGCAAACTATTCAGATCCGTTTCTTAGCAAGTGGATCAAACCCGATGACAACCCAATAGTGAAACCGACTTATGAGAACGTGTCATCTTTTCGCGACCCCACAACCGCTTGGTTCAACAACGGTCATTGGAAAATGATTGTAGGCAGTAAACACAATAATCGAGGTATTGCCTATTTATATAGGAGCCGAGATTTTGTTAAATGGACTAAGGCCAAGCATACGCTTCATGACAAACCGAATACGGGTATGTGGGAATGCCCAGACTTTTACCCTGTATCAACCTTTGGAACACACGGTCTCGAAACCTCAGCATTAGAGGGAGGAATTAAACATGTTTTTAAAGTCAGTCTTGATGTGACTAAGTTTGAGTATTACACGTTAGGGACATATAACACGGTCTAGGATAAATACTACCCTGACAACACTTCTATTGATGGTTGGGCCGGGTTAAGATATGATTATGGAAACTTTTATGCATCAAAGACGTTCTTTGACCCGGTTCAGCACCGGAGGGTTCTATGGGGGTGGGCTAATGAGTCGGATAACAGCTCAAAGGGATGGGCGGGAATTCAGGTAATCACATGAAATAGTTGTTTTGATACATATTCGACAAAAATAGTCTTTTCCAACACATTTGCAACGAAATGTTTAAATAATAATATGGTTTTGTCGTAATGTCGTCGCAAAAATAAGGTTTTTTTTTGCGTCGAAAATTTGTCATAAACGTGTAGAATTTGCGACTAAATTAGAAATTTTCGTACGCATTCGGCCCTTTTTTCTAGTGGTGTATGATTTGTGCAGTTGATTCCACGTATGGTATGGCTGCACCCTAGTGGGAAACAATTGGTGCAATGGCCAATTCATGAATTGGAAAGCTTAAGAGGTGACATGGTGCACCGAAGCGATATAAAGCTCAGCAAGGGTGACATGGTTGAGGTCAATGGAGTTACTGCTGCCCAGGTTTGTTCTTTATGCATTAGTTGAAGTGCATTTGATTCAATAATTTATCACAAAAAATATATGCATTTTTAACTTATTTTCATTTGTAACAATTGACATGATTACAGGCGGATGTCGAAGTGACATTTAGGTTTTCTAGCTTGGATGACGCCGAGACTTTCGATCCGGAATGGTCTAAGTTACCATCGGAAAATCTTGCGATGAAGATATGTGGAATCAAGGGTACTAAACAAGGCGGGTTAGGGCCTTTCGGGATTTTAGCGCTCGCCTCAATCAAACTTGAAGAATATACTCCTGTTTTCTTTAGAGTTTTCAAGACGGTTAACAACAAACATAAAATTCTTATGTGTTCAGACGCTACAACGTAATCACTCTCTTTTTTGTCTCCCTGTATGATTTATAGCCTCCCTCACACACACACACACACACATATATATATATATAGGAAGAGTTAATGCGTTTCTCACGGTTCTTAACATATTGTTGGTTCTCAAAAGAACATACCCCTATATATATATATATATATATATATATATATAAATAAATATAAAGGGTGCGGTAAAAACTTTCATGAAAAAAAGAAAAATATAATTCTAACATAAAAGTTAAGTGATTCAATTCATTGTTTTTAGATTATTGTGAATTTCATCCCTAATTGACTTTGATACATTTTTTTCTGACTCAGTTCCTCGTTGAGACATGGTGTGTATAGGCCATCATTTGCAGGCTTTGTTGACATAACTCTAGACAAAAAGAAGCTTTCGCTTAGGAGCTTGATCGATCATTCAGTTGTAGAAAGTTTTGGGGAGGGAGGAATGACGGTTATAACATCAAGGGTTTACCCGACATTAGCATTGGGTGAAAATGCATATTTGTATCTATTTAACAATGGTACTGAGACCGTCACTGTTGAGAAATTAGATGCTTGGTCGATGAAGAATCCTCATGCCATGAATTAAACTAAGTTTAGTTAGGAAAAATGTATGTTTAAGGACGAATGTTGATTTAAAATCCATCAGTTTAGGCGATCTCTAATGATCCAAATTACTAATGGTAGTATTTCTATTGTTTGAATACTAATGTTTTACAATATTTCAAGTTATATACAATAGTAACGTGACTAACTAAATTAGTGTTTAAAACATACTCTAATATTCGGCCTCTCGTACCAACAATATTGTCCGATTTACCCCTAAGAGTTCACGGACTTGTTTTTGGTTGCCCGGGTGAAAACTTTCAAGGGGGTCACCCATCCCTGGATTACTCCCACCCGAGCACGCTTAAATGTGGAGTTCTCCTCTCATCCACTACATTAAGCCCCAAAACGCGTTGTTGTATTTGAGGCGGGGCATTCCTTATGAACCCAGCATCTCTCCCGTGTACAGAACATAACAGAACGATATGAGATTTGCCTAAGGTGTTACACATACTTTTTGGGTTTCTCTCATAAAAGTCCCTCATCAATTTTCTGGTTTTTCTCATAAAAGTCCATCAACAATTTTTTGCACATAAAAAACCAACATACTCTTTTTTTCTCACAAAAGTCCCTTAACAAATTTTTACACATAAAAAACCAACATACTTTCTTGTTTTTCTCACAAAAGTCCATCGACAACTATTTATCTTAGCAAATGAATCTGCAAAAAGTAAAGCAAAGGAAATCGACCGACAGAAGCAAGAGCTAATGAATCATTTGTCTTGCTTCTGTCGATTCATTTGCTAGGATAAATAGATGTCGATGGACTTTTGAGAGAAAAACAAGAAAGTTCGTTGGTTTTTTATGTGCAAAAATTTGTTAAGTGACTTTTGTGAGAAAAAAGAGAATATATTGGTTTTTTATATGTAAAAAATTGTTGAGAGACTTTTGTGAAAAAAATCCAGAAAGTATGTTGGTTTTTATGACATTTTCCCAATTATATACTACAATTTTGTATGTCGGCATGAATAGTAACTCTACTACTTAAATTTTGACGCATGCATACACTATGTGTACCTCCCTTGCGGAAGGACTCATCAAATGAAAACCAACCTCCTGCTTAGACTCCTACCCTTTTATAAAGGAGGTGGTGGGTTTGATCTCTCCCCTTTACGCCATTACATATTACATATATAGGGACATGTTTAACTAAGAATCATAATTTTGACGATAACTAAAAGAACCATGAATTTCTATATAAATGTAAGGATGCATGTATGCATTTTTGCATATATAAAGTAAGGATGCATGTATGCATTTGTGTAGAATGCATGGTTCTTTTGGTTCTCGCCAAAATTATGGTTATCAATTGAACATGTCCCTACATATTTATATCTTTGATTTTTGTATATTTTTTTGTTTGTTATTCCTTATTTTTATTATTATTATTTTTTCTATTTTATTATTATTATTATTTTATACTTTTTTTACTTTATTTATATTATTATTATTGTTTAGTATTATTCTTTATTATTACATATTATTATTTCATATTATTCTTAATTTTTTGATTTTATTATTGATATTATTATTATTTCCGTTAATAAAAGCCACTACTACCTTCCGCATACCAATGGTATAAAATGTACATAGTTACCATTGATGTAAGATACGCTCCAAGATCTTTTTGGGTGTGTTAGGACTTTATATTTTAGTTACACGAGACAGATGTTGTGTTGGTAACCATAATACTATTGTATATAAACTTTTTAATTTTTAATTTTGTAACATATGTGTTTCCCGTCGCATCTTAAAGAGGAAAATTCCTAGTTTGTTACAAACACCTATTTCATTCCTATTGAGTTTTCTTGCAACATCACAACACCCTCATCGCTCCTTCTTTTCCTCTGTTTCCATCTCTTCGACATTTGCATTTGGGTTTCCTATCACAATATTTCACACCTAGGTTTCTAGTATGCGACTTTGATTCGATTTACACATTCCAAAGTTAACTATTGCATAAGAAGAAGTCTCAAAAAATAAAACCTTTACACTTATATATTGTTAAAAAAACAAACTATTCTTATTCTAAAATAATTAGAGTACGACCACTTAAATGCTAAAACGTCTTTCCTCAGCGAGTTAACACTACAACAAAACTGAGTTTCACCGACGGACGGTCCTATTAGTAATCACCTATGAATATTTCTGATGGAAAATGTTCCCCCTCTTTTTAAAATAAATTGTGAATTTACTACTACTATCGGCAATTTGTCGCATATTATTGACAGATCACAGACATAATATCTTACCATGGGCTGACCGACAAATTACCGACGATATCGTTTAGAGGGAATTGTTTGATACCGTTGTTTTTTGGAGGGAACCGATTGCCCACAAATAGTCTGTCAGTAATCTATCGCTAAATTTGAGGATAAGATTTTGTATTAGATTCCCACCTAGGCTTTTCAGTCGTGTCGATCTGTTTATGAGAATTGTCCATCGGGACTCTTACGGTAAAGTTTTCTATAAAGTCCAACATCAAGCCTGCTATAAACGGAAACACAAATCATCAGATAAACCTCGAGTATTTCAATTCAATCCAAAAAATGGCAACCTCCCTATATCTATACTCTATAATAAATAAAGGTTTTGGTTAAACAAATTTTCTCGTCTCTCTCTCATATTAATTGCACAAATTTTCCTTAATTGTTTTTTAATAATTTTTTGTTTTTCGTCTCTCTCCTATTAAATAATAATGATTTCTATAATTATTTTTATAAAATGTTTTTTATTTAAAAAATTTATGTTTGTTCATAAAACATTTTTAGAAATTGAACATTTTTGCATTCTTTTTATAAAACATTTTTAAAAAATAACTATATGAGGTTTCTAAAATTTGTATTAAAAAACTATGTAATATGCCATAAATATGTAATATGTAAATATTTATTATTAAATATATAAAATTGCATTTATTCAACCCGTGTTATACACGGGGTTTATAACCAAGTAAATCAATAAAAAATGTCCACGTGTATCTTTCTTAAGCTGTCAGCTTTTTAGTTTTCCTGCCAAAATGTTCAAGAAATCAACCCTATCTCTATCTCACGATTTTAGCAATAATCATAATTAGTTTCCAAAAATAATTCATAGCGTTATTTAATAATTAGTTTCTAAAATAGTATTTTGAATTTCCAAACTACCGAAACATTTTCTGTAGTTTAGTATAAATAAAAATTGATTTTAATGAACACAGTATGCTATAATATAAATTTTACCTATAAAAATACATTATTTATTAATATTTTTTATTTATAGGTTCAACTCTAAAAAAAACTAAAAATCCTATAACCTTGACGCCTCTTTTAGAACATATATATTAATATTTCATATTTCTTTCTATTTATAATTTGATTTTACGTATATTATATTTTCTTAGAAAAATTATAAAAATTCAAAACATAGTTTTCAACAACTGGATTTGATCATATACATATTATATTAACTTGTGATTGTTTAGTTTATTATAGTTGAACCTGTGTGATACACAGGTTTTTAACCTAGTTTGAAATATGGTAAATCGTTGTTTGAGCGTGTTTGTGGGAAAAGTCAATACGACATGTCGTTGTTAGCATCTTTGTTGGAGTTTAAGGTCTCGAAATTTGTTCTCGCTATTTTTTCCGAACTCGAAATTAAGAATAAGTGTGAATCAATTTGCTTTGGATTTTAGTTTCTCATTGTGTTTCAAGGGATTCTGGATTTTTGTTGAAAACTTCATTTTATGCTTATATTAATTTTTAATGTTGGTTTCTGTTTTTAGATTTTGGTTCTTTGTTTAAACAAGAAAGAGGCCCCGCGCTTTGCGGCGGCTTCAGGGCGATAATGATAGATTATTACCCACGTAAGTTGCGCCGTGTTAAATCGTGTAAGAAATTAATGTCCTTGAAAACTTATAACATAAAGCTCAAACCTTTAAGTAAACTTATCCTCTCGATGAGAACGCATAAGATTTATGATTATAAACTAAAATGCAAGAAAAAATCTAATGAAAAAAAATAAAAATTAAGCGCTTGTGGGGTTGCGGGTTTTGAACTTGTGTCACCGCCTTAGATTAGATGTAAATGTAAATGCAAATATTTGGTTTGCAATTGCTACATCCAATATTTAAACCATAGATGCAAATAAGAAAAAAAAAGGAATAAAACATGCAACAACAAATTGTACAATTTGCGTTATCACTTGTAAACTTTCCATAGTAAACTACACTCACAATTTTTATTTTTATTTTTGCCTTTTAATATATAGTTAATATTCATTTTTGAAGAAGATGAATAGGAGGAGGATGATGATGACGAATAAAGGGTATTTTCAGTGAAGAATTCTTAAATTTCAATGAATGGTAAAATGTTTTCCAATTCTGATTCTATTATTTGTTAACCAAACATGTTTTTGGATGGAAAACTTTACAATTCCAACTCCTATGGATTCCATGGACCAAGCGTGCCCTAAGGGATTTTGAATTTCATCAATTAAAAGATTTTGGTGGAATTAGTTCTAATTCTAATTTATTCTCTAAGCCAATCAAGCATACAAAAGAATAAAATTTAAATTTCATTTTTATTTAATTCACATAAATTCCTGTCAACCAAACAACCCCTTACACTTATAGGTCATCCTTGAAATTCAAAAATTCTGTTTTAGATAAGATAATTTAAAAAAGGAAATTAGTCAAAGATCTTTGAAGTAAACTTCAAATATTTCAAAATTTGAATCCCTCCTAAATTATTTATAAAAAAAAGTAAAATTCTTAAGTTGACAAAAAGAGAAATATTATCCCATGTATTAGACCTTATCTAGATGCACAATACAACCTCTCCCTATAAATATGCACACCCTTCAACCAATCCTCTTCATTTTCTCTCGTTTTGGTGCATGTATGTAGCTAAAGTTGTTGATCTTTTTTTTTTTTATAATGATGAGGGTTTCTAGTAAGAGCATTCAGAGTCTGTTCTTTATAATTATGTGAGTGAGTTTTGTATATTTTATAGAGTGGTTTAAAGTGGTTGTGAGTGAAGGAGAGAGAAAAGATATAAAGTTTTTATAAATATAAGGATAAAAGTAGTGGTTTTTAGTATAATTATAAGGATAAGGAGAGAGAAAAGTAGAGATAAAAGATAGAAAAAATAGTGTTTTTTTAGTGTAATTATAAGAATAAGGATATGGAATATAAAGAACGTGTTAGGAATGCTCTAAACTATTGTGGGCATTTGTATTTGTGGTGTGTTTGTTTCCGTTGTTAGATGATATCAATGGATCAGGAGTTATGGCTTTTCACAAGGACGATTATGTCAACCAAGTTTACCGAACTGGTTACCACTTTCAACCTAAAAAAAACTGGATCAATGGTACGCTAATTTCTTCCATCTTTTTAATATTTATCTTGTACACAACACCTTAGGGTCAAATTTTACCTGACCCATACTATGCAAAAACCCTCGTTATATGTTGCTCCAAAAAGTGATGTTGACTGAACATTCTCTCGTAAAAATGGACACTTTTAGGAAAATTGATCGATATGTATGTATGTATGTTGATGATCATTACAAAAAATTAAATTATTAAAATCGTTTAATTTTTTCTATCAATGTCTTGTATTTCTTAAATTTTATGTTTTTACATAAAAATTGTTAAAATAATTTGTTCATATATATTTTAATTTTGTACCGTATAAATAAGTGATATCACGTAAATATAACTTATCGATGTGTGGGATGTATATAGATAAGTAACCAATCAAACTAATTTGCTTATATGAGTGGGAAATAATAACAATTATATTTATATTTTTGTTATATTTTTAAAATTTTTTAAAATTAGAAAAAAAAAATCTCTTTTTCTGTTTTTACTTTGATTACTTGATCCAAAAATTCAAGACGAATTTGACCCATACGGTCTGTTACCTTCTCAAGCAAATAGTCAAAGTCAACATTCTTGAAATTTATTACACAAACGAAAAAGTGTACACCAATGTTTTTAAACCCGGACCGGACCGGCCGGTCGGACTGGGAACCGTGACCTCCACCGGTCCGGTTACATGCTCTGAGACCGTTTGCTGGTTGAACCGGGCGGTCCAAGCTATTCAGCGGTCGAACCGCAAACCGGTGGTCGAACCGGGTAGTTTAATTTTTTTTATTTTTTTTACTATTTTTTTTGTCTTTTTTATCCTATAGTCTGTCTACTTACTTCTATTTACAATTTTAACCTAATTTTGCTCTTTCCTTTTAAGTTATACGCTGTCACAGGTCCTCCAAAACCCTAATCAAAATTAAAATTGAAGATTCAAAAGAATTAAAATTCCTACAGACATACAACTCTCGTTCTTGACTCAAAATTGTTTAAATGGTTGTATATGTAGTATTTGTAATTTTTTATATTTTTCTATATATTTTTATGAATATTTATATTATTTATTGCGTCATCCGGTTCTTGAATCCGATCCGACCAGTGAACCTCTAAGACGTCCGGTTCGTTGTCCGGTCCGGTTCTGAAAACATTGGTGTACACACATACACCAACGTAACCTCTAAGACGTCCGGTACGTTGTCCGGTCCGGTTCTGAAACGTGTAAAATTAATCAATAACTCAACACCATAGTATTGCACGCTATTTTAAGGTTTTAAAAGTTAAAAACCTATAGCTTATGAAATAAGATAGAAGTTGGAATTAAAAAAGTTAATTAATTATTATTTAAAAATACAAAAACTGAGAGTGGAGGGAAGAAAGACACAACAATGCCTTTTTCGTTTGTTCATATCTTTTAGGTTTAATAATAAATTTCTAAATCCAAAAAATTTACAAATTAAATAAAAGGTATAGTAATACATCTCATATCCTATTAATAGTAAGTATGAAATTTGTATCTATCTATCCAATAAAGATCAAAATGGATATAGTTTGAAATGTCAATAAAATGGTCTCATTGTGACAGTTCCAATATTGTATGGGTTAGAATCGAATGCATGTATATATGACGTTGCTAAATGCTTAGGGCCGTTTAAAGTATCATCTTCTTCCCATACCTTTTTGTGGAAAATTGTACCAAGAGCTCTTTTAATTACCAAAGGGGAATTCCAACCATACACGGAATATTACTAATTGGATACGTCACCGCACTATACGGCCTCGTATAGGGCAATACGATGGCGTCTAGGGTTCAGTCATTGACAACAGAATGTCACGTGTCATTCTGTGTCAGTCGGCTGGTCGACGTATAGGGCAATACGATGGCGTCTAGGGTTCAGTCATTGACAACAGATTGTCACGTGTCATTTTGTGTCAGTCGGCTGGTCCAATACGTGGCGTATTGAGCTATACGCAACGTATGATGCACGAATTATATTTTTGCTTCAAAAAGTTGGAAGATTTAGAAATTATGATTCCTATACGTGGCGTATAGGGCAATACGCCACGTATAGGTTTTTTTTATTTAATTATTTTTTTTAATTTAATTTATATTTTGTTTTTTTATTTAATTATCTTTTTTAATTTAGTTTATATAATTTTGTTAATATAAGTTTGTTATCTATTTATGAATTTTATATATTTTATATTTTTTTTAAACATTTATTATATTTTTACATTACAACCAAACAAAATATTAAACATTACAACCAAATAAATAAACTAAACATTATATACATTACATCAAAAAATTAAATATATACATCAAAATGTTTTACATACATAACAACGAAACAAACTAAATACAAATAAAACAACTAAACCTGACCGGCTACGCCGTCACCCTGACCGGCTCCGCCCTCATCTTGACCCGCCCCGCCCTCATCCTGAACGGGGTCATCCAGATAATGACGTGGCGGTGGTAGTGGTCGTGTCTCGATGCCGACGACTCGTGACAGATCCACGAACTGTCCAACCGCCCACATCATCAGGTCCTTCATGCGATCGACTTGACGACCTGTCGCTGTGATTCGGCAACAAGTCCATCAAGCAATGCCTGGGTAGCCCTGTCCAGCCTAACAGACCGACGTACGTGTCGGGGATGCTGTGGCGGATGGACGTGGATGTCATCGACGTGCGGAACGTGCGGCGGCACGTCCTCCATCGCCACACCCTGTAGCGGATGAGGCATAGGCAGGTCCCTCTGTCTGGGCATCTGCGGCAACGGCACTGGGACCCAAACCTGGTCCCGGACAGCCCCTACGAACCAAAGGCCCTGCGGGAATCAGTGCGTGATGCGCATGTCGCTCGCCGTGTGACGGTCTAATCGGACAGGGGGAATAGCCGGTAACATCGCAGGCTCATGCACATCAAATGGTGTAACCGACCGCATGATCCGCGTGATGAAAGCACCGCCATACGAAAGCCCGCGCTTCTGCCGCATATAGGCAGATGCAAAATAATGCGCCATGCATGTGGATAGGTCGCACCGTCTGCCAGTAAGCAGGCAATAGAGAAAGAAGAGGTCTCTATCAATGCACCACTCACGGCTTTTCATACACGGTGCGATCGACGTCGAAATAAGCTGGTGCAGATATCTATACAAATGGTCTCTAATCCCCGAGACCCTCCCCTTGGTACCCAACCAAGGACTATCTGAAATCAAACCTCAAAAAACAAGGAGTTCCTCCTTGTCCACCTCCGTCACCGCCTCAGTGAAAAGTGACGTGACCGTATCAGGCTCGTGGTACAAGCCCGTCGTGACAGCCCACTGACGGAGGGTCTGACGGTAAACGGTCCAAAAAATACAAAATGAAATATGATCCGGCTCCATATCCGGCGCCTCCCCGGGAAGAGGCTCCAGCCCAGCCTCTGAGTAGATGAACGTCGAAAGAAACTCGACGACCACCTCTCGGTAGGTCTCCGTGAATGAAAGATAAAAAAGACGCGACCATGGTGTGTCCTGGCCGATGATGGCCCTAGCCCGCTCGGCCTCCTGTACCTTCTCGAGAAGCCCCCAATCGACCGTCGTCCCTGGGCCCAACCGCACCTCCCGGAGCTTCTGGCATCGGGCATACGCCTCCGAATCGGTCGAAAAATCCAGAAAAGGGTAGTGCGCAAGATCGTTAAGCTGCTCCATGTGAATATCATCCTCATGATCCGCCATATCTGATAATAATAAATTGTTTTTATTTTCTAATAATAAATAATTTATTTATTTTAAATAATAATATATTGTTATTATTTTAAATAATAAAAATAAATTTTTTTATTTTAAATAATAATAATATATTGTTTTTATTTTAAATAATAAAAATAATTTTTTATCTTAAATAATAATAAATAATAATAATAATATATTGTTTTTATTTTAAATAATAAAAATAATTTTTTATCTTAAATAATAATAAATAATAATAATACTATATTGTTTTTATTTAAAATAAATTTTTTTTTAAAACCTATACGCCACATATAGCCTTATACGTGGCGTATAGGCTGTTACCAGGTAACCAAGCCATACGCAGGCAACCCAAGCCATACACAAGGCTGTTACCGGGTAACCCCAGCCACACGAAGGTCAACCAAGCCATACGAATGCCAAGTTGCCGAGAACATGAGCCATACCCAGCGTATAGCAGTATACGTGGCGTATGGCTTCATCGTCTTCCTCAGATGAACTATACGTCACGTTTGGTGATATACGTGGCGTATAGAGCTTAAGTTTCAGTGATAAAAAGCCCTAATCTACCCAGTTTTACCTGCTAATCATCAATATAAACCAAACATTATTGATAGAGAGTTGAGATACGTACCTTTACGAAGTTTTTTTGAGACGACAATCGAAATCAAAGAGCAATTTAGACCTGGTCGTGTATATGTTTGTGTGGGTTTGTTGTGGATCGTTTAGGCCACCAACCTTTGGTATTCTATACGCCACGTATTGCCCTATACGTGGCGTATAGCCTTTAAATATCTGAAATTTAAAAATTTTGGATTCCCTCTCATTCAAGCCTATACGCCACGTATTGCCCTATACGTGGCGTATAGAATATTTAATTAAAATGATATATTATTAATTAAAATTAGTTATAATTAATTATAATTAGTTATAATTAATTATAATTAGTTATAATTAATTAATAATAAATTAAAATTAATAAAAAACTAATCAAAATGACCATAAATTAATTAAAAATAGTTAAAATACAATTTTAAACAAACATCATCCGTGATCCGTGACGTACTGTGGAAATCTAGATCTATTATTAGCCATTATTTTCTTAAATCGTTCAATACAATCACTGTATATTTTTTTCCCATTCTACCGCATCATCATTTCGGTGCACTTTCCAAGTGCATTCGGCGTGGGAATCGGAAAATCTCCTTCTAACTTGACGTGGATGAAATGGGCCATGTTGACGTGAACTAACGATACGATTTGATGTTGAGCGTGAACGTTTGGACCAAACCACAATGGAAAAAATGTTTGATTACCGGCGATGCTTAAAAGATGAACAATCACCCCAAATCTTTGAGCAATTAGGGTCATGTGTACCGCATCGGCATCCAACGACTAACTGGTGCGACTTTCACATCCTGTCAATCTATCGTGTGACGTAACTTATCATATTCTTGAAAGGCGACTCTGTCAAAAACAGTTCTCCACCATTTTTTTATTGTCCATCTCCTGTAGAAGTTGTTGTCGGATAAAAAGCCTTCGGTTTCAATTTAACCCTAAGCCTAAACCTACCGATCGAAAACCACAGTTTCCGTCGGGATTTACATCTTGTATATGTGAAATGTACGGATAAAATAAAGATGGTATCGAATCCTTAAAACAATTTATATTGTTAACCGCATCTTTCCCCATAATCAATGGAAACCCAAGATGAGCGTTATCATCTTGTGGTTGCTTTCCTTTACCCTTCGTTGAACGACGGTGTTGAATAACCGAACTCGCTTGTCTAGAGTCTTGTGACGCAATGTACGAGCTGTGTCTCGCAGTGTCACATTTGCTTTGTTGGGATCCTGTGAATGAGCTGTTTCTCGCGACATCATGTTTCCTTTGTTGTTGCCTTTTCAAAGTTGGACGACCGCGAGTATCTTCTTGTACCACAGGCGCTTTCTTGTTACTTTTGCTCGGAAAGACCACCCCTGCTATTCTCGACAGCATACTTCTTTTGACCTGATCGGGTTATGACATAATTTTGTTTCTCACTTGACCAAGTACTTTATCGTCGTCTACATCTTCATCATCGACAAACGACGGTTTTAAATCAAGTTTCCTCCAGAAGACATCCAACGCATCTAGCGGGATTCTGCCACCTGTATTAAAACGAAATAGTCAGAACAGTTTGAAACTAAATGACGGTTTAAAAAAAAACAAGATAAATAGTCAAAACAGTTTACGTGTAGCTTCGATATTTGCCAGACGACAAGCACACGGCAACCCACAACTACTGAAAAGTTGGCAACCACACGTTGCATTTTGTTTCCGTATATGTGATAACTTGTACCACTCGTTTTCTAAAAAATTTAGAGCTTTATGTGAAACTTTACCGTGCAGGTTATCAAACAATTCAATAGCTATGTGGTTGTCCATTTTCCTTATGAGGCTTGTTCCAAACCCAAACTGTAATTGATAATATTGATCTGTTACAATTTCATCAACAAACCCAACAAGTCTATCAAGCGAGCTGTTAGCATTTCTAAGATAGCTCTTTAAGAGCGAATGCTGGCTCTCGACTCGGTTCGTTGTATGTTGACCAAAATTGAGGTTTCTGTTAGACCAGGCGGATACAAACTTTTCTTTATACGGGTCCAACCAATTTTTAGTCACATAATCTATAACTCCTGGAAAAATATTAAATATTGAATAAATATTTAAATATTTAATAAATATTAAATACTAAATATTCAAAACTTACTTCCTCGTTTGGCTGCATACAGTCGTTCGTAAAGCCGGTTGAAGTTGTACTGGTATATATCTGGCGTGGGAGACTCACACAATACCGGCCATGAATACTTGAAATTTGCCCGGTCTTCGTCTGTAAATGATGCCCTGCATTGTTTTGCGATATTCTCGTGTATGTGCCACCGACATAGGTTCTTGGAACAGTCCAGAAATATTTTATCACACGTGTTTATAAGAGCTTTGTCCCTGTCTGTTACTATCACACGCGGCTCCATACACTTTTGCAACATTGCTTTTATTTGCAGTAGCACCCAGACGAAGTTTTCCTCCCGTTCTTTTGATATAAATGCATGAGCGACGCAAAACGAATGGTGTGTGGAGGTCACACCGACCACTTGGACAAATGGAAGTCTATACATGTTTGTTTTGTACATCGCGTCGATTATCAACACGTGCGGGAACGCACGCCACATCTCGTACGATTTCGGATGAACAAAGAATATCTCCTCCACAATATTTGTGGCAGGATCTTCCCGAGTATAGTAAACGTATTTTTTAGAAGAAAGCAGTTTTTCCAGAATCTACATTGGAGTTTCACCGACTCTCGTTTCATTTTTTTATCTTTTGTATCGTATTATAAATGTCTTTTTTAATGCAACTACTCTTTGGGTTTTGTTCCCTTATAGTTGCCAGAATGTTTCGTGGCAACATGTTTTGCGAATACAACTACGCCACCAAAAGTTGTTTCGACTGAGAGAGTCTCCTCGCAAACGAGTGCGCCTCAAGATGTTGACTAGGATCATGGTTATGACTGTCATCCTTCACCGTTAATTTCCAATCACCAGTATTTTCTTGGTACTTTCCTTCCAATTTAAAGGGACAACCTATTTTCTTGCTACCGGCACGTCTAACCGTGGGAGTAGACGCACGTTCGCCGTGACGGTCACACACAAGCCACACCTTGATAAACGGTTCCGTCGGATCGTCGCCTTTTCTCCTCGATCGTCTGGTGACAAGGACGTAACCATTCTCACGTCCTCTCTGGACAGCCCAATCCACCAACTGTTCACGAGACTGAAAATTCTGGTCAGTTTTATACGACACGTTTTGATGGTTTTGTTCCTCGTCTTTGGAGTCGTCGGTTTGTTGTATCGGGTAAGAGACTTCACCGCACACGAAGTCGTCAGTTTGTTGTGTCAGGTAAGAGACTTCACTGTATACGTAGTCGTTCATGGGTTGTGTAAGGTAAGACGGTTCACCGTATATGAACTCGGGATTGCTCAGGGCTCGTTCAAATTTGGAAGCCTTACCCGTTGATTAGAATAAACGTCGGACGAGACCTCCTCCCAGTTCACCTCTTGAACGCCAAAACTTTGCGGGTTGTTTTCCAGCGACTCGTTAGAATATACCTGAAAACCGTAGTTACCATCCCACCACCAAGACATGTTTATAATTTTTGAGAGATTGTTTGAAAAATTTTTGAACGATACGTTCGAATGAGAATTTTGCATTAAATATACAAAATTTGGGCCCTATACGCATCGTATAGGGCAATACGGTGCGTATAGGATTCGGGTCAAACCTCGTATACGCATCGTGTAGTGCAATACGATGCGTATAGGGTACGAGGTACTTTCTGCAACTAGTCAACCATCACATCGCTATACGCCGTGATGGATGACTAGTAGCAGAAGGTACCTCGTACCCTAAACTGCATCGTATTGCACTATACGATGCGTATAGGGTTGGAATGACCAGGTTGTACGAGAATGTCGAGCATGAGAAATTGTGAAGGGCTATACGCATCGTATAGGGCTATACGCATCGTATTGCCCTATACGATGCGTATATGACCAAGTCCAAATAGTAATTCTCGTATGTCATTAGTAGTCCCCTTACCAAATTACCCAACATTTTTGTCAGTTACTAAAATACCCCTAAATAAATTCAAATTAGTTAAGAAAAATAGAAAACAGATGCTGTGTATTATGTTCGTTTGTGTTATTGTTTAACTTTTTTTTATTTTAAGTTAATTTTATATTTTTTACTTATTGTTTTGTCTATATTATGTTACTAATTTTTAATTTCTTTCTTCTTTTTGCATGATGTGGCTAACATAAATTGAACCAAACGTAGACCCCAATGGTGAGTTTACTTATGATATTTTCATCACATGTGCTTAAGGCCAAATTATACATATATGTGTAAAAGTTAAAACGGCTTTGGGCTAAAAGAATTTATGATTTCCTTTTATAGGACCAATGTATTACATGGGATATTATCATTTGTTCTACCAATATAACCCGAAAGACGCAGCGTGGGGTAACATTGTCTGGGCGCATTCTGTGTCAAAAGACATGATTAAGTGGATTCCGTTAGAACCAGCAATCGTACCATCAAAACCTTTTGATAAATATGGGTGTTGGTCTGGCTCGGCCACAATCCTCCCAGGAAACAAACCTGTGATTTTAAACACAGGAATAATGGCCAAAAATCCCAAACCAGGTTACCAAGTCCAAAATTATGCAATACCAACAAACTATTCGGATCCGTTTCTCAAGGAGTGGATCAAACCTGATGACAATCCGATAGTGAAATCGACTCATGAGAACGTGTCATCTTTTCGCGACCCCTCAACTGCTTGGTTCAACAATGGTCACTGGAAAATGATTGTAGGACGTAAACATAAACACCGCGGTGTTGCCTATTTGTATAGGAGCCGCGATGTAACATCCCGAGTTTTAGAGCGCGAAAGAATTCACGAGAAATTTAAAACTTAAATAAGAAAAGAAGGGAAGTGGGCTTGGGCCGAAAGGAGCAAGTTTGGGCCCTTATAAGCCTCAAGATCAGCCAAAAGCCCTCATTTGCATCATCCATTTCCGTTTTCTAGAGAGAGAGGAGAGAGAGAGGAGAGAGAGTCTAGAGAGAGAAAGTCTCGGTTTTCGGATTAGAGCCTCAAGGATCATTAGCAAGAGTCTTGTGAGTGTTTAGCAACGAAAATGAAGTGATTACAGGTAACCGATTCTCCTAGATCTGAATTCTTGTTTGTTTTTGGGTTTTTCGGGTTTTGGGTGAAAATGTTATGTTTGAACGGATGAAACTGAAAGATAAGCATAGATTTGAGTTCCTTAATTCATAACGAACGTTTTGAATGCAAACAGGTTCGGGATCTTGAAGTGATCAGACCCGAATGTGAAAGTTAGGGTTTTTCGCCAAGAACAGGTCGTGCGCACTTGCTAAGTGCGCACCGAGCAGGTCCTGCGCACTTGCTAAGTGCGTAGGAAGAGGAACCTGCGCACTTGCTAAGTGCGCAGGAAGGGAAGTCTGCGCACTTGCTAAGTGCGCAGGAAGGGAAGTCTGCGCACTTGCTAAGTGCGCAGGCATCAGGACTGATTAAGTGAAGTCTGTATGTTAGAGTAGTTAAACCGATAGAGTCGGTAGTGGTCTGATGTGTATTTAACTAATCAATTCAGATCGGAAGTGACGTTGTTGGACCTTGTTTAGGACAACCCGAATTAGCTTACCAGGTGAGTTCTAATCCCCTTTTTGCCTTCTTTAGGGGTGGTGTGCATACTTAGTGTAAAGCGTTTATTATATTTTATATATTATAAACTGAAAGGAAAAGTTATGTTTTAGTGAAAAGTTTAAAAGAGGCAAAAGTACATTTTAGTAAAGTATGATTATATTATTGGCAAACGTTTATTATATCTTTCATATACATAAACAAAGGCATAATATAAGTGCTAGTATGTTTTCAGTAAAGCAAGATATGTTATTTGGCATAATATATGTGTTAGTATTTTCAAGTAAGCAAGGTATATCATTTGGCAAGCGTTTACTATATTTATTATACATAAACAAAGGCATGATATATGTGTTAAGCTATGTTTAGTAAAGCAAGATATATGTTTTGGCAAGCGTTTACTATATTTTCATATACATAAACAAAGGCATGATATATATGATAAGCTATGTTTCAGAAAGCAAGTTATATTCTATGGCAAGCGTTTACTATATTTTATATACATAAACAAAGGCATATTATATATGAAAGTTATGAACAAGATTTACAGAAAGTTTTATGAATAGTAAAGTGAACAGTTTTTCCTTCGGGAATGTGTACCAGTTTGTAAAGGTCCTTGGGACAGATGTTACTTGTACAAGATGTCAGATATGGGTTCTACCCATTAGTAAGAGTCTTGGTGGCTCGTTAACAATTGTACAATTGGGATGAGTGACGGCGGTTGCTCGGGGGACTACGCAATCCCCCATGTACCAGTTAAGAGGTATTGATCACGAGGACAATACCCGGTGTTGATCACGATGACAACATCGTGTCATGTGGTGTTGCTCGCAAGGACAACATCATTGGGTCACGAGGACCCAGAAGGTATTGATCACGAGGACAATACTAGTATGTAACAAGAATTGACGGATAAGCGGTAGTGTCGGTTCATGGTGTAAGCCATGGGGGCATTGACCAGGTACTTGTCGGTTCATGGATGTAAGCCATGAGGGCAGTACAGTAAAGATGAATTGACGGTTAAGTGGTACTGATCACGAGGACAATACCAGCAGTGATAAGAATTGACGGTTAAGCGGTATTGATCACGAGGACAGTACCAACAGTGACAAGGAATTGACGGATACTTTATGAATGTATTAAATTATGTTTTGAAAGGCGTAGTATGTAAAGTTTTGCCTTAAGGGCAGTATGTATGTATGTATTAGTAAATCTTTTGTATAAATGATTTAAAGTAAACGTTAGAACTCACTCAGCGTTGCTGATTTTTAGTATGCATATCAGTTAAGTGCAGGTTTAGTTGATGGATGTGGATGCTTGGCTTAGAGAGAAGAGTTACCCGAAGATCAGTGTCTGGCATCCTGATTATGTTTTATGTTATGTTTTAAGTTGATATTGTTGGAGACAAGTTGTATTAGATATTTATGTTTCCGCTGTGTATGTTGAAGTTTTAAATCGTTTCCGCTGTGTTAATGAATGTCTTATGTTTAAAGTGCTATGTGTTGATGAGTAAATTCAATACGTGAGGCCTCCCGGGTTTGGGGCCTCACACGCGATTTTGTTAAGTGGACTAAGGCCAAGCATACACTTCATGAAAAATTTGATACGGGTATGTGGGAATGTCCTGACTTTTACCCTGTTTCGACCTATGGAACAAACGGGGTGGAAACCTTGGCACTAGAAGGGGGAATTAAACATGTTTTCAAAGTAAGTCTTGATGCAACTAGGTTTGACATGTACA
This sequence comes from Smallanthus sonchifolius, assembly GCA_023525975.1. Lineage (NCBI taxonomy): Eukaryota > Viridiplantae > Streptophyta > Magnoliopsida > Asterales > Asteraceae > Smallanthus > Smallanthus sonchifolius. The sequence continues at coordinate 12,465,197 of CM042027.1, read as the reverse complement.
CGATTGGGACATATAACACGATCAAAGATAAATATTTCCCTGACATCACTTCTATTGATGGTTGGGCCGGGTTAAGATATAATTATGGAAACTTTTATGCATCAAAAACATTCTTTGATCCGGTTCAAAACCGGAGGATTCTTTGGGGGTGGGCTAACGAGTCCAGCACAGCTTTAGAAGATAGCATAAAGGGATGGGCCGGGATTCAGGTAATCACATGAAATAGTTGTATTTGAGATCATTTTTATGTTAGGGTATAAAATCTATACATACTAATAAATAAAGGTTTTGGATTGCCACATGTCACTCTCTTATGCCTTCTCATATTGGTTTTCCTACCTCTCTCTCCTAATAAATGCACTTATATCTTATTAAATTTTAATAATATTATAAATATATTATTAAAGAAGAATAATAATTATATTAAATAAAAATATATAATAAGAATTCAAAATATAACTAATTAAAGAAAAATACTAATCTATACTCCCTAATAAATAAAGGTTTTTGTAAAATGGTTTTCCCACCTAAAATTTAATTATAATTTAAGATTTTAAACCTCTCACAAATAATAAATGCTTAACAAATATAATTGCTAAAATTATTTAATATCATTTTACTAGAACTTAAAAACCGTTTGATTTGAAAATTTTGAACTTTGTATTATTTAAATTATAACAAAATCAATAAATTAACTCTCGCAAATTTACTATAATTAGATAATTAAATTGACAATTTTTTAAAAAAATTAACAACTTATCTTTGTTAAGAAAATAACAATTAATCAAAATCAACTTTCTAGAATCTAAAAAATTTACCTTGTGTAATTTGGTTTTGTGAATGTAATTGTAATTTTATTTTTTTTCACTATGTAAAGTAATTCTTATTTAGATACTTATGAATAATATATGTTTGTTTTCATTAACCGTGTAATACACGGGAACTAACCTAGTAGAATAATATATAGATGTATTATGTTTTTGGTTTGTAATAATTAACTTATCTTGTGTAGTTAATTACACGTATGGTATGGTTGCACCCTAGTGGAAAGCAATTGTTGCAATGGCCAATTCAAGAACTTGAAAGCTTAAGGGGTGACAGTTGCACCAAACCGATGCGACCCTTATCAAGGGTGAGATGGTAGAGATCAATGGGCTTACAGTTGCTCAGGTTTGTACTTTATGCATTAGTTATATTTACAACTGTTTTTAATTTAGGATATAACATGTTATGCAATATGATTTTCTTGTAACATTTGATCTAATACAGGTGGATGTTGAAGTGACATTTACGTTTTCTAGCTTGGATGAAGCCGAGAATTTTGATCCGGAATGGTCCAAATTACCCTCCGAAAATCTTGCAATGGAGATATGTGGAATCATGGGTACTAAACAAGGCGGGTTAGGGCCTTTTGGACTTTTAACGTTGGCTTCAAAGAAACTCGAAGAATACACTCCTGTTTTCTTTAGGGTTTTCAAGACGTCAGACGGCAAATATAAAATTCTTATGTGTTCAGACGCTACAACGTAATTTCCGTCTCCCTTCTTCTCCATGTATTTACATGGAGACGATCATTTTAGAACATCAAATTATTACGAGAACAAGTAGAATAAATCTAAGCCATTTAATTTTTGAACAATGATTCATACTTTTTAATTTTATAGAGCCTACATAGTTAGGTAATGTACATTACCCCATAATGAACGACTCAGATTTTGTTCACAATATATATTCTTACATCATTTTTTTTTTGAAAAGGTCTTCATTGAAGAAGGATGTATATAAGCCATCATTTGCAGGCTTTGTGGATGTCGATTTAGCCAAAAAGAAGCTTTCACTTAGAACCTTGATTGATCATTCAGTTGTAGAAAGCTTTGGGGAGGGCGGAATGACAGTGATAACATCAAGGGACGCTAGCAGTGGGCAAAAACGCACATTTGTATCTATTTAACAATGGTAGAAATTGGATGTTTGGTCGATGAAGAGTCCCCATGTCATGAATTAAGTTAAGTTCAGTTACTTAGTTAGTAAATAACTTAACTAATTAGTTGTATTGGGGATTATTTTTGTCCTAGTACTTTTTTTAAACTTTATTTGCGATTAATCTTTATCTTATTCTTCTTTTTAGACATTTTCTTTAGTTTTAGGTTGTAAATATAGCGACCATCATCAATCCAGAATAGAAAGAGGCCATACACTGATTTGTTAATTCGTAAAATTTAGTGATTTTTTTTATAAATATTTGGTTACATAATAAGTAAGATTGTTGGATATATGTTAATTCGCAAAATTTACTCGAGTTTTTATTAGGTTATGTAAAACTTACACTCTGAGTTATTTCGTATCAAACTATATTTAACATATAGGGATGTAAAAACGTGTCGTGTTCTGTTAAACGGGTCAGATACAACACAATTAACACGAGTACTAAACCCAAACACGACACGATTAATTAAATGTGTCATTTTCTTAAACGCTAGCACGGACATGTTTAATAAACTAGCACATGACACGACCCAATTAACACGGTTAAATATAACATGTCTAGTAACACAAATGACATGACAACCGACGGCTATTTTTTGGCTCCCAAGTCCCAACAGCTATTTCTACGGTCCAGTTCATCTCCACACTCACGACTTTATGAACTCGTAAAACCAACCTGAGCCATAACCCGACTGGATTGCAGCGGTGTTACCGTGAACCCATCGAAACCCGAGGGTGAACCTAAGCTCGACCCCTTCCACCCTAAGAATTAAAAAGGTTACTTTATTTAAATAATCTTAAAAGTATATTTATTTATTAACTTCTATTTTTAATCCATTAGATCACACAATGTGTTGCTTTAAAACTGCCAAGAATAACCAGAAATAAACAAACATTATGGCACCAAGACATAGACCCCATTTTTGGCGGGTGATCGCAATACTCGAACCAGAAACCCGATTCCCCGCGAACCGGATCCTGATAACATATCTGTTTCCAAGTTTCTGTCATTCGCAATCCGGCGAGAGTGAGGAGATAGAGAGAGAAACAGGAAAAGAATCGAACAACCTTTTTCTGCTTTCTTTCTCTTCATGCCCGCTTCGTTGGATTGATTTTAATCTTCTTCAATTACGTCAATTTATGGTTATGAGGTAAGTTGTTCCATCAACCCCTTGTCAATTTCACGTTATTATTCAAATTGTTTCACTTTCCCGTTATGCGCATAAGGTGTTTGCGAAAATGCCTCAATGAGATTTTAATATTTTATTGACTGATTTATATGTTTGATTGCAGAAACCTGATTGGGTAAACATATTGATCAAAGAGAGAAATTGTGGGCTTTTGGTAGATGCAATTTGAAGGATGCCGTGCTGTTGTGGGAAGGAGAAACAGGGCAAGAACACCCATGTCAATGCAGCCTCAAACAATTGTAAAACAGCACCACCTCGTGGACCCCCTGGTAAATTCTTATCTTTACCTAATTACCATCATCCATAATGTCTTTGAATTGCTGATTATAACCAAAACATTACATTCTTTAAGGAAATTTGTTGCTAGAATGGTTATGGATATGTTGTGTAATGTTTTGTCATGGATGTTGGTAGGGGTGTTCACGGTCTGGTTCGGTTGGTTTTGACAGGATTTCTGAGCCGAACCGGTAACTATGTATGGTTTCTAAGTAAACTAAACCAAACCGGCTGAAACGGTCGCTTTCAGGTGGTCTCCCCTTTTGGGCCGGTTTTAACGTGAAATCGTACCGTTTTCAATGTTTTTAAAATATTCATGAAAAAAAATTACGAATAGTTTATCTTTCAAGTACCATAGAGTTTAGCGAAAAAAAAAGTTAAGATCACGAAGTCGGTTAGATTAGTAATCTATGCGTATTATAACTAAAAATACATATACGTAATATAATTTTTAGATTCATATACGTGAAAAAAAACAATTTTTTATTTTAGTTTCTATTAAAATTATATAGATTAAAAAATTACTATTTTTTTTACATTTTGTTAATTTCTCGGCCGGCGGTTCCAAACCGTAAACCGAACCTTGAAATCCGGCCATAAATCGAACGATACTCCTAACCCGCCAAACCGGCCGATTTAGTTTGGTTTATGCGGTTCGGTCGGTCTTTACAGTTTTTGAACACCCCTATTCCCTTAGATGTTGGATACATAATTACAATGGAACATAATGAATTTATGATGATGTAGGCAATATGAGAGAGCCAAGGGCTGGTGGAGCTGCAAAGCATAGCTTGACAATTGAAATACAATCATTGTCATTAGATGAGCTAAACAAGATTACAGATAATTTTGGTTCAAAATATTTGATTGGAGAAGGGTCTAATTGTCAGGTTTACCATGGGAAGCTAAGCAATGGGGAAGAAGTAATCATCAAGAAGCTGTATATCAGTTCGTTAGAAGATTCTGAATCTGATTTCAAAGACAAGGTGAGTATCATTCATTCATTATTTTCCGGTGTACGGTTTTGTGGTTCACATTGTTTAATTTTGGGTGTTATATGCAGTTAGCCATGATTTCAACAATTAAGAATGAGTATTTTTCTCAACTGTGTGGTTATTGTTTGGAGAAAGGAAACAGAATCTTGCTATATCAATATGCACCCATGGGTTGTTTGTATGACATATTACATGGTAACCATCTCATAAAATTTCTTTAAAATTTTTATTTGATATTTCAGAACTTGATGATAATAGACATGGTTTTATAGGGAGTGAGGATGGTGGTGCACGTGGTCTAGTTTTGAACTGGGGCCAGAGAGTTAAAATTGCTTATGGTGCAGCAAGAGGTCTTGAATATCTACATGAAAAGGTTCAAACACCAGTAGTTCATTGTGATGTAAGGTCAAGCAATGTGCTTGTGTTTGATGAATTTGAATCAAAAATAGCTGATTTCAGCTTGAGCAGTATGTCTTCTGATAACACGGCTCAGCTGCAGTCAACGAGAGTCTTGGGAACTGTTGGTTACCATGCTCCTGAGTAGGTCTTACTATCAAGTATATAATTTTTTTGTCACAATGTCGATACAAATAATGTATTTTGATAAGCGTTCATGTGTTTTTACTCAGATATGCTATGACAGGACAGATAACTCAAAAAAGTGACGTCTACAGTTTTGGGGTTGTACTTTTAGAACTTTTGACAGGAAGGAAGCCGGTGGATCACACGTTGCCTAAAGGACAACAAAGTCTTGTTACATGGGTGTGTCTTGCTACCCACAATTACCAGAGTCAACATTTGACTTTTGAGTGTGAAATTAATCACTTTTTAACTTCAAGATAAAATATTGCAGTTGGTTCCTAGATTATAACAGGCAGTAAATACATTTAAAACCATTACAACAAAAATATTTTCAGATTTGAATGTGAAAGTATCAGGTTTGACTTTGAAATATTCTTTTATGCAATTCTTGAAGCAATGTATGCATACTCATATTGTTTATTATGCAACTGTAACAGGCAACTCCAAGATTGAGTGAGGACAAAGTAAAGCAATGTGTTGATCCCAAATTGAACAATGATTACCCTTCAAAGGCAGTTGCTAAGGTCCACTTCATATCTACTACACCTTTGTTCTCATTTTTTAGGTCCCATCTTGATTTTAACATAGTAATGGGACTCACAATCACATGCCAAAGAATGAAAAATAAGGTGGCAATTGTGACCATTTTGGTTGTGTCAAATGGTCAAGCAGGTCAAACATATTGGAACTCGTCAAACATATTGAGAAACTCGTCCGTAATCTTTTTTTAAACGCATACAACTTACAAAATCATTTAATCAAAAGATTCAGATTATCGTAATAATCTTGTTTTTAGGTTTATTAATTGAGAAGTTTAAAACTAAAAAAAGTGCTTGTAGTGCAACCTAGTTTGACAGTTTAAGCATGTACTTAAACCAAATGTGTTTATGATCATCTCAGATGGCAGCAGTTGCAGCACTGTGTGTCCAGTACGAAGCAGATTTTCGGCCAAATATGACAATCGTGGTAAAGGCGTTGCAGCCACTTCTGAACTCAAAAACAGAAGCCTCAGCATCTTAACCCTAGCCAAGGTTTCACCAGCAAGCACGACAAGGTTAGACCAACCATGGTCAAATTCTATGCCGACTCAATCGAGACATACAACCAAAACTGTCTCATCCTTGTAAGATAACGACCCCAGAAGTGGATCTGGTCAAGAACAGACGTTTTGGAGCTCATAAATCCCCGTGTTCAAAGTTATAAGCTCTGCATTGTTCAGCTGATCACATCAATTGCTGTCTTGAACATATGTTTTGAACATATGTAACAATCTTGTGAACCTGTTCATGATTTTCCCCTGAATATAGCACTTGTATCTCTCCTATAATATGTTTTCTGATGGAGTATTGTAACAAATAGTAAAGCAATACAAAACAACCATGCCAACAAATGACCCTAAAATTGTAAATTCTTTTAAAAAATAAAGAAACCCAAAATCAATATATCATCAACGATTTGTAACAAGATGAGCCAAAACCCGAATCATTGCAATTAACACGAAGCATACTAAAACGAGAACAACAAAAAAGAACGTTCTTGAGCCTTTGTATTCAGTTTCATGTGGGCTATGCCATGTATGTAACAAAAAAAAACACCATTGAAAATCTTGCTCCATGAGATCACTTCAACTCATGGGACATCACTAGGTTATACTACTGAAATTATATTTCTATCAAGGTAACAAAACAAGAAACGAAACTGAACATGATTGATTTTCCTGAGTCAAAGGTAGCATGATACAGAGTGTAGATCATTGCACAAATTTCCTACAAAATCTACCTTTTTCACACTTTTCACTTACATTGGTTTCCCTTCATTTTATCACCATTAATTTTCCTTTCAACCTGGTCTGCAAATAAGCATGCAAATAATTACATTTTAACTATAACATCATTAATATGACTGACTTGATTATTGGAATTATAATTGCTTGCCTAAAATGCATTAACGTCTAATGCGAGGCTTGCACCGAAATTCAGCTAAGAGTGCTATATGATCAGATGACCATTCTGGAGAAGGAAGTGCTGTATTTTTCCTCAAGCTATCCTCATCCAAAAGCTCCAATAAAGATTCCACGGTCAAACTATCAGCTGAAAACAGTCAAAATAATTATTTGACTTTCAATAATCAATTGTAGTAAACACTAAAATGGTTTGTTAGAGGTAGCGTTTGGATGTGCTTTTGCTGTTTGAAGTTGTAACAATCGAATAATCAGTTGTTCGAGTGTTTGGCCAAAATAAAAGGATATAACACCTGAGTAAAAAATATAATCATGGGTGCCAATGAAGTCTCTTGTGCAATTTGTAAACAAGGGTTCATTTGTATTAGGGTCCACTCTCTTCTTCTGTTGTTCAGAACCAATTCTCGCAAAGGAAGCGTACGCGCTTACCTGTAAAAATAAAGTCATACTTTAGGAAAAAGAGCACATGATTTCAATACAAAAAGAAAAACTCAACGAATATTTAAGGATTTATAGATTTACCAAGGGAAGAGTGTGAGTCAATTTGGTGTCGGGTCGTAATATTCCAAGAGGGTCTACAGCTAAATCTGGATGCATTGGATCAACTTTTCCAATTGCAAGAAGTGCATGAGGGGCACTGCAATTGAGTTCAAAATTTTATTTGTAAATAGTGAAGTAATAAAGCTTTTTATTTTATTAAATAAATAGCACATGCTCACCTTCCTGGAACTGAATTGAAATCACCACAGACCAACATTGGAATATCTGCACTGGCAGCTATCTTTTCCAATCCTTTTAACAGTGTGTGAACCTTCACCATTTTTCAACCAAACACATTTTGTAATTAATAATAACTATGCAAGAAAATCTTTTTAGTTTATGTTGTTACAAAAGCCGAACCTGCCATAGTTTCACGTCCTTTAGCTCATGCTGCACGTTCACATGAGTATTTGCCTATACATTTTATTTGTATTAAGTGAATGCAATAATCAAATCCAACACATTAATTGAATTCTAAATATTGAAAGTTGTGTCATAGAACATACCACACAAACAAGTTGTCGTTTTCCAAGAGTATCGACACCTTGGTTACCAAACTTTGCTTCTAAAACAACAATTAACGCAACATTATCCTATTAAAAAACCACAGGGTTATCATCAGAAACGACAGATTCAACCCACAAATAAAAAAAATAAAGAAACAAAGCATCAGTTAAAGATATGCTGCTACCTTAACCAATCGATTTAAAGCTGTTTTCTTTTGGGCATTAGGAACCAAAGCATCAGTTAAAGATTGCGCAGCTTTATTAAACTCAACTTCATATTTTTTCACATGTGAGAATCTTGCTCTGCGAAAAAATGTAGCACATCCATCAATTGTCTGATTACTGCCATTGTGCACCTCAGCAGTTCTCCTCTTAAAAAGTGCCTGATACCCGTGTTTGTCCAACTCGGGCGCAAAAAATTCCTCAAAATGATCACTTTGAACCTGAAATCAAATAAAAGTCAAAGTTAAAGGCAAAGTCAAAGTCAAACTTGGCAGATCTTTAGAGAAACAAGAAGTCAAACTCACCTCTTGAAGACAAACGATGTCTGCAAGGTAACCAACGATCTCTCTTAACAAATTCTGTCTGCGGTAAGGCCAAGAAAGGGCCCACGAAGGACAATAACCATACAAATCACTAGTAGCATACGTATCACATAACACATTATATGAAAGCACAGAAAAAGTTCCGGAAGATGTATCCAAATGGCCTGCCACATCAGCATTGGTGACTGAAATCAATTGCCTTGGACTTGGTGACGGGGCGGGAATCACACGAGATGTTAATATAGTGTTTGCTTGTCCAACAGGCGATTTTGTCTCTGAATCTACCACAACACATTCAAATTTAAGCATATGACCAATATCCTCGGCTGTTGGTGTGTATGTTTTAGAGCGCCCAACTTCAAACCAAGTTTCACCGCCATTTCTTTGTGTAACTACAGCAGGATATAATGGTGTTGCATTGGCAACGGCTTGCCCATTCGCATTATTGTTATTATTATTCATCCCAGATGCTGTATTATTAAATCGTCCATAGATATCTTCTTCTTCGTTTCCATTTTCATTAACAGCACTAGCAGCACGCTCATGAAGAACACGATGGTGTTGCCATGCATCAGAAAAACATTTGGGAGTGCAATGGTAGCTTTTGGCAATAGGTAGCTTGGCTTTAACACACCCTAAACACTGCAATGTGGCTTGCTCAGATGGATGTACACTGCATATAGCAACATTTTTATCACTTTGTATGCGATACCTGCAACAAAAGTTACGAAACCCGCAATATGATTATGAATATAACATCTGAGTTCAAAACTAAGACAGTGCTTGGTTTTAAAAAGCGTGTGCCGCTCTAATTTGTTCACATATGTGAGGCGTTTCGTTATTATAAAAACTAAAAAAACTATTTATAGATGATATCACAATAATTTAACTTGTAAACTTCTAAACACTACAATATAAGATATTCTCATCATCTATGGTTAGATTTGTTCAATCGGTGGCCCAATTTGTTCAAATAATCAAACCCATTGCTCAATCGATGGTCAGATTTGCTAAATCAAATTTGAAAAACTCACACCATTAAATTCGACGGTCTAAACTGTTCAAATAGTGGTCAACCGCATAAGGTACCGCATCAGCCCACTCATGCGTAAGATCGCATCATGTAATCGCTTTGCGCGAGGCGATCTCATCACTGCATCATGTGATGCGCGCATTATAAAACCAAGATACAGTGTACAATCACTCTTTATAAAACTAATAATTGTGAGTCCTAACTAACTCCTAACTGTCAATATCCAGCAAAATAAGAGCAACTTCACTTGTCATCATCAAGCAAACTTCCAAAGATATTATAATTTACACAAACTAATACATATTCTAAATCTATAACACAACCATCCTAATCAAATTCAAATAAACATATCATTTCACAACATATTAATGGGCAAATAATTCTTGAAATATTCTCATCGTCTATAGTCAGATTTGTTCGATTGGTGATCTAATTTGTTCAAATACTGGTCCACTGCATAACGAGACGCATCAGACCGCTCATGCATAAGTTCACATCACGTGATTTTAAAACCAAGAGACAGCGTAACACTACTCTTCATAAAACTCATAATTGTGACTCCTAACTGTCAATATTCAGCAAAATACATTTTCTAAATCCAAAACACAACCATCCTAATCAAATTCAAATAAACATATCATTTCACAGCATACTAATGGGGAAATAATTCTAAACTAAACAGTTAATCATTCACTAAACAATATGCATTTATTACTGATCAGATACATGACTAAAGATTAACAACAATAACAGAACACTAACCACTTAAATCTCAAGAAATGGCCCTCAACCGGCAAAGATTCTGGAACATCTTCGGTGTTGATAGTCTTATCAGGATGGCGTATGAGCACGTAGGGCGCAAGCTCACAACCCACAATCGGAATATCGGACGGAAGGTGCACTCTCAGCACGCTCAGCATGCTTCAATTACAGCAACAAAACCCTAACCCTAGTTTCACAAACAACGAAGATGAAATCAAGAAAACGCCAGGCGAATCCTCCATTACATATCTCTAACACGAGCCAGCATTGCCGAATCGTTTGATTCTGTTTTTCAAATCAAAAACCCTTTGTTAATGCAACCACGATTGCGATATCGATCAACAAGCTTCGGTGACGAAAGATCAAGAAAAAGGGTGAGGTGTGAAATTGAAAAGGGAGGTGAATGATTGATGAGAGGAAGATGAAGAATTATTAGGGTTTGAAATCGAATTTGATTGTGCGTGGTGTATACGGGGTTTTACAAACAGAGATAAGAATAAGAAGAGGAGGTAATTTTAGTGTGTGTATATTATATATATATATATATATATATATATATATATATATGATGTATCTATTTCTATTTCTATTTGGGGGTAAGCTAGGAATGGAAATATTAAATTGATTTACTCCATTTTTGCAAAAGTTTGTTTAGCGGTTTTTTGTGATATTTTTTATTTTAAAATTCGATATGATTTGTAGGGTTTGAGAAGGAAAAAAATTGTTAAAATGTGTGTTTTTTATCATCTATACTATATAACTAGTGGGTTACTACCCGCGCTTCGCGACGGGTTCGAAACGTAGATAAAAATAAGTAAATCGCAAGGGTCCATTTTAATTGACGTTAAAAAAAACATGTTGTAACGGTACATTCAATAGTAACGAAAAGTTACTTTGTATACGAAAGTGAAGTTACTATCAAATAAGTTACCTCGTATACGAAAGTATGCTTGCGGCACATTACGGCGGGTCGATTTAAACGTAGATAAAAAAACGTCGTAACGGTGTATTTTGAGATGGGAGCCAGACGGTTTTAAAAAAATGTACAAAACAACAGCTTGGTTAGCAATTATATATAAAGAAAAAAAGGAAAAAAAATTATAAAATAAATAAAATAATAGATTAAAGAAATATTAAAGCTCCTAAAAACATAAGAAGAAAAAAACTAAAAAAGAAAAAACGGTTTAGCAAGGGTCGAACAACTGACGTCCCATGTAAAGGCAAAACAGGCTTACCAGCTTCACTGAAAGAACTTATGGACTAAATTTTAAAAAACTAAAAGAAAAAAGTAAGTTAATGCTCAATGCATTTAAGTGTTATACTATGTGCATAAAATATTTCCATTTTGTTCTATGCGTAAAACGTATGATTAGTTCAGGTATTTATTTGTCTATATTTATTGTAAATGTTGTGAGAAACTAAGTTGATTAGTAAACCTGAAACTATTTTTTTTTCCTATAAAAAAAATTAAACCTGAAACCAATTCAAAGAGCATGACATCAGCACAACGACTAACGTTTCATGTTTGCCTTTACTTCTAGGAATTATTAAATTGATAGAAAAATAAGAAAAAAATTTTTGCTTAAACTATAGGGAACAAAGTACTTGAACCAAAGTGTTGTACCAAATGCTTGAAAAATGTTTAATTTGGTAATTGTAAGTACTTTAATAAATAAAAATAAAGGTTTTTATTGTCACATGTCGCCTTCATATTCATTCTTATCATTTTTTTCCGTCATCTCTCTTATTTAATGCACTTCTATATTTTAATAATAATATATATTTAAAGAAAATACTAATTATACTAATAAAACACATTTATTTTAAATTATCTCTTATTATAAGAAATTTTGATATTTAATTATGTAACTTTTATTTCAATCAAATAGTAAAATGAAAGTCAAATTACATTAAATAGTAATTAACGTATTTTTGAAACCCAATTATATATTAATTTTTACATATTTTGGGTTTGTTTCTATCCTTATTATATGTAATATATTTTTACACATATAAAATATATACATAAATATTTAAAAACTTTATATATTGATATTTTTTTAATTTTCACGCCGTGTGTAGACACGGGATCTAAACTAGTTTAATAATATTTGAATTTAAAAGTGAATAGAAAAAATATTAAAATACCATTTTACTTTTTTAATTACTTAGGGTGAAGGGGGCAGCCAACCCATTTACCCACTTACTCACCAAAACTGTCAAATATAATTCTGTCACCTCAAAACTACTTATTTTACTCAGATTTTATTGGAAACACCCTACTCATTTTACTCACCAACATTTAAAAAAATAACATTTAAATAAATAAACATACTTTTTATTAATTAAAAATAGATAAGATAACTAAAAATAACAAAATACAAAAAAAGCTACAAATTAAATAAAAAAAACTCCGGTAGTGTAGCAAAATGTTCAACAAGATCGTATCGTAGTCTAAAGTGTGTCTCTTGATCCCGCAATTCATTAATTACACCATCGTCTACGACTTCATTGGTTCGAGAGCCCATCACATAGCTGAGTGAGATTGCATTTCCGTCATGCTTTAAAATCATATTATGCAATATGATACATGCATAAACCACATTTTGTATTTTTTTACGTTTACGTGACCGTTGCGGACGATTAATTATCCCCCAATTTAGATTTTAAAACACCAAACCCGCGTTCGACATCTTTTCTAGCCGACTCTTGAACTTTCTTAAACCTTTTTTCTTTTCGTTCGAAAGGGAATGGAAATGATTTCACAAAAACTGACCAAGTGGTGTAAATCTCATCCGCAAGATAGTAGTCACATTTGTATTCACGGCCGTTAACATGGAAAGGACACTTCGGGGCAGTTCCATGCATTTCGTTATTGAACAATAGAGATTGATTGAGAACATTTATGTCGTTATTCGAACCGGGAGGACCACAATACGCATGCCAAAACCATAAGTTATTTGACACTACTGCTTCCATCATGATCGTAGGGTATTGGTGATCACCTCTCATAAATTGGGTACGCAAACTAGTCGGACACATCCTCCAAACGACATGCATACAATCGATGCTATCGATCATCCCTGGAAGGCCCCATATAGTTTCATGCGCATTATACAAACGTGCAAAGAGTCTACGTAAAAACTCTTTGCCGTATAACATAATAATATAATTGCAAAAGTATTCTAAACATTCACGAACAGTCCTAGGGGAGATGGATAAATATTCATCATATTCGTCAGGAGGGTTACCTGTAGCGAGTTGGCGAATAATAGAAGTGCATTTCTGAATCGACATGAAGCTCTTCTATAAGGATGACATGATATTTTGATTTTAAAATTTAGAGTTTATTTACATATTTCCCACTCTTAACCATAAAAATCAATTACATATTTATCCAATGCTTACACAATTACCTATTTACCCTTATATGTAAATTGATATATTTATGAAAGGAATATATGTAAATAGTACTTTAATTGGTTCTTTATTGGTAAAATAATAATTCAATAAGTTATTTTAAATAAATTGGATAAATATGTAATATATAAGCTTTAGAAAGGGAAAATATGTAATTAAAATTAGGGGTTGGGTAAATATGTAATAAATGAATTTAGGAAGGGGATATATGTAAATAACCCAATTTAATATGACTCGTATATTTATTTATGTTTTGATTTTTTCTAATTTAGCTTTTTGGGATAACATGACCATTGTGACTTATACATGTTGTAACGGATTCTAATTAAGTTGTAAACGAGTTAACTGGTTGTAACAAATGTGTCAAGTGGGTTGAAAACAGGTTGATCTTAAAAAAAAATATTTTTTTTTAAATGTTTTGATGGATCTGCCTATTTAACTAAACGGGTTAAAAAATAACCTGAAACAACATCTTACTTCTTACTACTCTAATAAATGAAAATCTCTTCAGGACCCGTGTCACTCTCTGGTTACTCCTCACAATTATTTTCCCGCCTCTCTATCCTATTAAATATTAGATTTTCTATTTCTCTCTCTTATTAAATAATAATCTTTATATTAATAAATCTAATTACAGATAGTTATTATTTAATTATAAATAGTTATTATTTAATTATAAATAGTTATTATATTATCAATCAAATGAACTTAATATAAACTAACATTTATCAATTAAATTGAAAAATTAATACTCAGTTGAAAAAAAATGTTTTAAAAACTAACTTAACAGACCTTATAACTGTCACGACAAATTACATTTTTTAAAACATATTTTGACAAATGTGTTTGTTAACAAATTACATTATATTTTATTCAACCGATGTACTGTACTGGTACGGGTTTTTAAAAATATAAAATTTTTATTACTAAATATATAACATTTTATTTATTTAACTCGTGTAATACACGAGATTTTAACCTAGTATTTAATCAAATAGAATAAGCACAACAACTCGAACGCGATCAATTTATTAAACTACTTGTATATGAAAACCTAAAATTGTCACTAATTATCACTCATGATTACTAATAAAAACGAGAAAGCTTGCTCGCGCTCCACGACGGGGTCGAATCCTATACGGTTGATGCGGTGAAAATAACGTGACTAAGCAAAAACAAAAACGTGGTTAAATACATACAAAAAACGTATTAAGTAATGACGACTCAGGTTAGCCCCGCGCTCCGTGGCGGGACGAGGACATATTTTTTAGAATATTTAAACGGTTGAGGCAGTGAAATTAACGTGGCTAAGCACAAAAAAGAACTTATAAATTCATGTTGCGAAAAAAAACTAAAGAAAAAAACTCAAAAAAATTATAACGAACCAACAGGGAGGTGACATGTGGCGTGTCGGTGGAGAAACACACCAAGTTTTGACATTTTACAAACTTGAGGGGGGGAGTTGTGGGTCCGGGGGCAAAGGCCATTAACACTTATAAATGAGTATGACAAAATTTATATTTGGACACCAAGGGAAAAAAATACTAAACATAACCACTAATTATTTAAAAAAAATTAGCGAACAAAAATTATTGAGGAAAATTTAAATTATATATATTACAGGGAGTAAAATCGAAACTTTATAAACTTGAGGGGGTGGTTTTTTAAAATAGTCAAAAGTAGTTATGTATTAAAACCCAACTTGAAGGGTGGTTTTATAAAATAACAAACTTGAATAAGAGTGGATTGTAACAATTCGTCAAAGTGGAAGGGACGAGTATGTCGGTGACAAAAAACCACCGACCTTGGTTCTTAAGTAATACTATAATAGTTGTTACTCATGTGACATATATATAAAGCACATATATTAGTCTAATAATTTATTATAATATTATTTGTTGATATTTTAATAGGATCCATATAAAAGTATAAATATGTAGATTGTTTAATTTATAACTATAAAATAGTGCTTGAAACTGTAGGTGTTCAAAAAGATTCGAATCCAAATAAAACCCAAATGCATGACTTCACTTCGCTCATTCTTTCGAAGACTGAAAAGACCGTCAGACTGATCCTTATTTGACTAATAGACATAACACATACGGGGGAGAGCATATAAAGACAGAGGAATTCCGTCCCAAAAGAGGATTGATTGCTGTCAGGGACTAATACACCACCTACAAGACCATAACCTACATAGAAGACTTCGACTGTTGGCCGTAAATAGGCCAAATAGGGGAATGAGTCCAGGGCTAGACCCTAAATGCCGCCTACAATTCCACTTAGAAAACAAAATGAGAAAATACAAGATAAAGACTCATGACTTAATAAGAATGAGCTTAAGGAAATTTCTTCAACTAAAAAAAGGGCTTGACGGTATCCATATATATTGTTCAGGTCTTTCAGAAGGAAAGACATAGGCTTACTGTCTTGTCTTGTATCGACCACATTCCATCCATGGACCTCTAGATGGCTTAACACTTTGTATAGAAGCAGAAACTGTACATCAAGCCATGTATAGCGAGACAGATAAAAGAAATGAATTGTACCCCTCCACCCCTTACTATTAAAAAAATGACTAGACGTTGTTATCAGATAAAGGAGGGAAGTTTGTTGAGGAGCCACCGCATACGTTTCCTTTTAATTCATTCGTGAGATTTGCGATCGCTCTTTCCCTCCGCCTTGCTGGTCCTCTAAATCCCCTTGAGTATTCTTGAAAAAAATGTTTATTTTTCTTTTCAAATCGATATTTTCTTCGAAAGCAGCAGAGTTAGCCGAGTAACTCGAGCAAGTTCAAATTGACGTAAAATAAAATTAGTCCGAAAGCACATAATAGACATGATTTTATTCCTTGTGTCCCCCTTTTGTTTTCATTCAGTCGTGGTTCTTAAAAATGCCCTGAAAGTCGGAAACTATCTAACCATCTCCGTTGTTCACCCAATTGCCCCTATCTCCCACTACCAATGATAGGACTGAAAGGAGCTTGACTCACTGTGATTGAAATTCGACTTTTGAACCCGAGTTATCTAATTCAGATATCCGTATTTTCGGATTCAGATAGTTAATTTTTTTAATCGGATATTTCGGATCCAAAAATCCAAAATACATTATTTAATTATTTATAAACTATATTTATCTTATTGATAAAGCTTCGTTTTGAACTCTTAAAGGCAAGCCCTAATATGTTCCATCTCATCACTTGCTTGAAGAAACAACTTAGGTTGGTTTAAAATTGGTACATTTGATTTTTTTTGTTCGTTAATAGTTTTCTTGATTTGTTGAACCCTTCAATTAAGGACTATAATTCCTTTTCAAGATATCAATGATCTATCCTTCATATCGATTGTAATTTGTAATGATACTATATATTTTCTTTCTTATGTGTTGCAGGTGAACTGTGATGAACACAATGAAGTTAGAACACAGAAAGCTTGTTGAAATTTTTTCTTTTGACTTGCAACATTGAATCGAATATATGGTTTATTGCAACATGAATTTCATATTGATTGCAAGATAATGATATTATGTCTTTATTTGAGAAAATGGATGGCACATTGATAGTATGTGTGTTTACTTGAGAAAATGGATATCTTTTTCGGTATCCGAAATTTCAGACAAAATTTCAGATACAGATTCAGATAATGAAATCAACTATTTGATTATAACGAATATTTGAATTTGAACACCCCTACTTGAAACCCACGTCCTTTTATGATTTTTATTCAAATCAAGTACCTATGTGAAAATTACAGTTTATACCACTTCAAAAAAAATGCAATTAAATGATCGGTTAGTTGTGGACTACAAGTTAGAGGTGCACAAATTAAACGATCGGTTAGAGGTGTACAAGCCGGGTTTTTTTTTAAATAAATTAAGAAAAACGAAAGCGAACTTTAGAAAACTGTTTTAAACAAAAAAAAAACCCGATTTTTGCACCTCTACTCTGGAATGTCAACTTCAGAATACTTGAAAGATACCATCATAGTTGTGGACTAAGAGTTCCACATAAACCATTAAAGACCTTCAGGCAATTTCTCTAGTTGTGGACTAACATGTTAGTTTGTATTTTAACTAGTCTAATCAACCTAGCATTTATATCAATGGAACTATTATGTTCAAAACATAGCTAGGTTTCAGCTTAGCCAACTAATTAGCTAACTAAATGAGCCACATAATACAAAACAAAACAAATGGTCTGTCTATTTGGCCCATACTAGAGGTATTTATGCCTAATATAGCAAACACTTGCAATTGAACATTACGTCTTAGGTTCGCCTTCAGACTTATGTGTGTCATTAGTCTTACGTGTGTTTTAATGTTTAGTTGAGCCTTTACTATGATACTCTATTATAACACTTGTTTTTTCCTAGTATGTTTCATGTAGTCTCTATATTTTCTCATAGTGGGGGGGGGGGGGGCTCTTTGGGAGCAGCCAGGTTAAAAGTAAGGTTTGTCTTTATCTCAAACTCGCCAGACCCTACAATATGAGTGAACTTTGGCTAGGTGTGTTTGTTTTACTTATGCACTCACCTTAGAAAATTCCACATAGGAACCTTCTCTATACCACAATCAAGTTTATCACCTATGATTATGCACACAATCCAAATTCAACAGCGCATAAAAGTGCACATTATGGATCAAGTCCGTTTAGCCCAATAAAACCACCAACCATATGTTTGACTTTTAAAGTCAACATCGTCATAAATTCCAGTCCCACACACCACTTCACCAGATATCAAAACTAAGGTGTAGAATGCCATTCTCCTTGTGACAAATCTAGAGCAATGCTAAGTTTTCTAACTTTGACATGAAAGCTTGTAAGCAACCATTTGACCATCTTAGCAATGGTTATACTCTTTTAACCATTTCATGCCCAAATGTGAAACCAAACCCTAGTAACGGGTGGTTTGTTTTTAACTTTTCAATGGTTTGATTTGGGTTTACCGAGATAAAAACTATTACTAATTGTTTGCTTACAGTTTGACCTAAAACCATCAAAACCAGACAGTAAACACCCTTGCTTAAAACTAAGAGAGTAGAAGATACTATTAGCAAGCTCATAGTCTATAAATTAAACGTCTTAAATAATCAGCTTTTTAATAATTATACATCAACTAAATAAGAAAACTTATGATTTACAAACAATCATAAACAAACCAACTAGGCACTTTAGAAGAAAGTAACTCTTTGGAAAAAAAAACTGAACCATTGATCCAACAAGCAAACAGTGGTATGAACGTGAATAAAATCAGGAAAAAAATTATTATCATAAAAACAAATGACCCAATCTCACAGTCTCACATAAACATAGAATCTGTGACTGTGATCAAAAGTATAATTATAAGCAAAGTTATGCTCTAAAGGTAATAACAGATTCAAAACTATCTCATCAGCAGCAATAAAATCAATAAACTAATGGATCAAGTGACAATCACAACAAAATGAGATGAAATTATTACCAACTCAACTCGCACGATCCAGCTTTTTGCGGTATAACTTCACAACGCCAGGAGCTTCTTTCTCATACTTTTGCAATCTCTTGATAAATATACTGTCCGAACACCTCAACCACCAGCTAAAAGCATTTTTATTCTTCACCAATCCCTTCTTCAAACAATACTCAAACACCAAACATCTAGGAACAATCCTTCTCTCCATACTCAGTGAAATCAACAAAGAATTCTTCGCAACAACAGACGTCTCAAACCCCATTTTATTAACAAGATAATCCATCACCGTATCAATCTTCTCTTCCGATTTCATCATACACCACGGATCAGTCCTAAACGCTAGCAAGATTTCATCTTTAGACCAACCCCATTTCCCATAAGTCTCCATCTTCTTATCCCAAGTCGCTTTCGTCATAGACCTAATCGCATGAACCGCTAACATAAAACTAGTTTTAGTAGGATCAAACCCCATCTCAACAACTTCCTCCACCACATTCTTAAACTGTTCCGTATTAACCAAGAAATCCCTAGGCTGATAAGTTAACATATACAACATCTTTGTCCCGGGCACACCAACATCGCGTAACAATTGCATATTCGGAATCATATTCGACTGAAAATCCCAATCCAACACCCAAGCACACCTCTTAATTGCAATCAGAGTCCTGTCATCAGACTGAAGCAAGTCTCTAAGCAAACTCATGGAAGGTTCTAGATGGTTCTTCAAGCTTCTACCTAACGATTTCGGTCTCGCGGTTAACAATTTCACAATGTCAGGACTTGATAACCCTAGAGAACTCAAGAACTCAAATTTAGGCAAAAGGTTTTTTTGGGGGTTACATGAGAGAGCTAAGGGGAATTTGCGGATTAATTGAGAAACCTGAGATTCTGTAAACCCTTGATTTTTGAAAAACTGTATAACAGAGTCTGCTTTATTTGGGGATTTGAAGTTTAGGTATTTGGAGGCTGAAATCGCCTTATCTGGAGGGAATCCGCATGAGTCTATTAGGTATGAAACTGTGAAGGAGTTAGCGATTGGGGATGCATTTGGATTTGATGTTAATGTTGAGGATGATGATGATGATAATGAACGGTGAAGGGTTTTACGAATCGATGTTGTTTTGAGCACGGAGAATGGTAAGTTTTTGGGGATAAGATTGAACATTATGAGTAGGAATCGTAACGATGGAGAAATGAGTGACCTGTGATTTGGTTTTTGCTTCTGGAATTTGAGGTTGATCTTGGTTTTTGCTTGTAGAACAAAACCCTAACTTGATTATGGGGTGGAATTAGCCTCTGCAAATGCAAATAGAGTGTTGTTGATTGAATTAGAGGATGATCGATTGGGGTCAAGTTTATTGAGTATGATTACGAAAAAGAAAAAAAATATTTATTTTTGAGTAAACTCCGATTTTAGTCCATGTGTATTGAGCTAATTCCCTCTTTTAATTCATTAGTTTTAACTTCTCTTTTTAATCACCGTGGTTTCATTTTTATCTTAATTAAACCCACATCTCTAACACCGTTTTTTTTATGTTAATTATTTGCTAAAACATAAAAATACCATTGTTATTAAAAACAATAGCAAAAGACAAAAATATCCACCACAACAATCTTTTCATAAAAACTCTAAAATTTACATAAACCTCTATTGTCACCACCACCAACAAAGGGGTGTTTGAATATGTTTTTGAAAATGAGTTATTGGCTTTTTAAAAAGCTAATAAGTCATTTTCAAAAGCCAGAATTTATTGGTTTTTGAGAATGGTTTATTGATTTAAAAAAAAATTTGTTAACTTTTTTGACTTATCGGCTTTTTAAAAAAGTCAATAAGCAATTTCTCACCACACTACCAAACACCCTCAAAAAATCCGGCCACCACCTCGTTTTTCCGGCTAGGCCACCAAAACACCACCTCCGTTCACTACACCGCCACCTAAATGAGATCTGGCCTTCCAGATCTGAAATTCGCCGGAGGAGGAATAGGAGGTCGTAGTGGTTGCAGGTGCGACTTGTTCAGATAAATACAGATAAAAAATGTGTATTTATAAATATAAATCAAGAAGTAAAAATGAAAAAAAATGTTTAACGTGCCGACTTGTTCAGATAAATAAGGAGAAATTTGCAAATTCCAAAAGCTGCTCACGTTTCGAAGCCTTCCAAATGTTGATCATAAAACCTTCTAGAAAGCCACCGAATGTCATCAACAATCAAGGCCGGGATTTAGTACATCAAGAACACAACTCCATCCCCAACCGGCGACCACCATACTCCTCTCCACCACCACCTCTGCCGCCCCCATCACCGACGAACCATCATTAGAATCTTCAGAAATAAAAAGCCCCAATCGGTGGTGGGTTTGGAGGGTGAAATTGGTGATGGGTCTTTCAAGAATTTTGAGAAAAAGAAGGGAAGAGTTTTTGGGTATTCTGAATTATGGGTGAGTGAAGATGTTTTAGCTGCTTTAGGGGAAATGGGGATGCCATAGCCCACTGAGATTCAGAGTTTATCCAAAGATTTGTTGTCGGCCTGCGTTGGCTTTGCCGGACTGGTTTGGTCGCCCAGGAGAGAAAAAGAAAGAAAGGGTGCATGTGTGTGAGGAGACAGACATAGTAGAGGTGGAGTGGAGGTGGAGGTGGAGGTGGAGGTGGAGGTGGAGGTGCCGCCGGAAAAGGGTTATGACGAGAAATGAAAGAGAGAAATCACATTTTTGTTTAATAATAAAAGGGGAAGGGTATTTTTATCTTTTCATCTTAACTTAACAGAATAAATGGATAGAGGTTAGTGAATTGATTAAAACTGAGACAAATGATGAAACTATTGGATGTAAATGGGGATTATTAAACTATTTGACTAAAATAGAGAATTGAACCAAACCACAGGGACTAAAACAGGAGTTTACTCAATATTTTTTTTAAGAATTTTCAAGTTAGAGTAAATGTTATAAAACTTGGAAATATTGTGGTTCGTTTTATGAGTTAACTATCAATGCACGTTGTGGCGGGGTCGTACAGTAAAATTAACGTGATTAGTTACATAATTAAGTCCACGTGTTTGTGAATACTCGCTACACGTGTTGCGTCTATGACATTAGCATCGTTAAGTACGGTGACGTTAGCACCCAACGCTCTGTGGCGGGAAGTGAACCTTAAAAGGTTGAGGCATTGACAATAACGTAGCTAAACACAAAAAAGAAACGTGATTAAGTATATAAAAAAATGTATGAAGTTACAGCGACTCGGTTAGTCCAATAAAAAGAAATGTAAGAAACCAAAGAAAAAAACCTAAAAAAAATTATGTCCCAATAGATAGGTGACATGTGGCGTGACGGTGATGAAAAACACCTAATTTTGATATTTTACAAAGTTAAGGAGGGAGTTGTGGTAACTGGAAGACACTTGTAAATGAGTATAACAAAATTTATTTAGGAACGCAAAGAAAAAATAAGAAGCACAACAATAAATTAATTTTTTTTAGAAGTATATTTGAATTATTAGAAAATTAAAGAGTATTATTTGAAAATGTAAAAATTGAGGAGGTGTATATGAGAAAAAAAATGATTTGACATCGACTTTGCTAAATGAGAGAAAGGGAATACTTTATATATTTGCGAGAACGGTAATTAAAAATTAAGTAATAATTTAAATGTTATTTATAATGTACTCCAACCATTTAAAGTTTTGGTGAAAGTTATCATTCTTGCCACCCGTTTTCTCCTTCGTTTGGATTGTTAAATATTATATCTTAAATGGATCCACTCACATGTCACAATAATCTGGAATCGGAACTGAACCCGCTCAAATACTTCGAACTGGAATCGGTTTTTGAATACCCGGAATCGGGTACATAGGGTATGGTTTTTCAACAAAAAACCATAACAAGAACCGGTTCCTTCTAATACCGATTCCGGAATTGATTCTTGAGAATACCCGAAATGTGCACCTCCTCACATGTCTTCTATTAAAAATATTATATCTTTCGGTGGAAGCTTTTAAAAAAGCCCCTCTAGCAAAGGTGGAGATGGGGATTTGTTTATGAACCACGTAATATTGGGGTCAGAGTCATTTCTTCTTTGCATGGCCAGATTATGGGGGTGGATTCAGGTGTTACCGGTAATAGTGTGTGACAAAGAAAGAAATTGGATGATAATTTGTTCTGAAAGGATTGTTGGTCAGATAACATTTTTCTAGCTCATAGGTTCACCACATCACACCCGACCCGTCCTGACCCAGTCACACCTTTCAAACACACCAACCGGGCATTGTCATTGAACAACGAAGAACCTAATGTCACTGGAAGACGTGAATGACGACCACTGTGGCGCTACGTAGATACCGCGCCCCCCAAATGCAGCTGGAGAGTCGAATGGCGACCACCTTCCCTGACAAGGATATTTTCAAGTGTGCTGGTATGATACGTGGCTCACTCTAGTCCCTCACCCATGTCGACTCATCATGCCCATGGTAACCATGCATCCACAACATGCATGAACAGAAAAGAACGTGGGAGGCTAGCTACTAGTTTCCTTTAATTGTTTTGTTTACTTGTTTGTTTAGTGAAGTCTAGGTTAGTGGCTTAGTGGGGATTACCACTAACTGGTCAGTTATATTCTCTAAGGGGGCGTTTGGTACACCGGAATTAAGTGGAATTCAACGGAATTGGAATTTGATTTCCATTCCTTTGGGTGTTTGGTTCGTAAAATTCGTTGGAATTGGAATCCGAATTCCATTCTTAACGTGTTTGGTAGAGAAAGGAATTGCAATTGGAATTGGAATTAATTCCATCAAATTCCTTCAAATGAAAGATTTCAAATTACTTCCAACTTATGAAGAAATTCAACTAAAGCAAATGGAATCTCTGACTACCGACCGTTGTCACCGTCGCCAACACGGTCACCGACCCTTGAGACCGCCGCCGCCACCCCGACCATCCCCGCCGCCGCTCACCGCCCTCGCCACCTCCGCCAACCGCCCCTCCGACACCGACCGTTACGACCACTTCCGCCAACCCACCGCCGCCACCGACCACCACCTTCGCCCCGACCATCCCCACCGCCGCCAACCGCTGCATCCGACTCCGACCACCGCGTCGACCGCAAACAAAAATTCGACTATTTTTTCGAGTTTTTTTTTTTATGAAACGAGGCAAACGAAATAAACATTTTGGGTTTTATTATTTTTTTTATTTTTCTTTATCTTTTTTTAGAGGTTTTTTTTGCCTTATAAAAATCTAATTCCTTAATGATTGTTTTGTCAATCAAATGAATTAGGAATTCAAATTTCTTTAATAGATTTCAATTCCTTAAAATTCTAAATTCTTTAAACAAAATACAATTCCAAATCCAATTTCTTAATATTTCAATTCTAACAAATTCCGCGAACCAAACGCCCAGTAATTGTTTCCTTTCTTTGTAAATTGTAGCCAATAAAAAGGCTTTAAGCAGAAAATTGGAACAACTTATTTTATCTTTCACATTTTATTCTTTGGAAGTGTGTGTCTATTATAAAAGGCTACTTTTTGGGAGGTTGATCCCCTCAAACATAATCTTATCAAATAAAAGACCCGAATGCCACCGGAAGACGTGAATGACAACCACCGTGGCGCTACGTGGAGGCCGAAAGCCCCTAATCTTGACCTTTGGGCACCAATCATAAGCAAAACCTACACGGCAGCATTCAATCTAAACCAAAAAACGAATTATACAAGTTTTATATCCATAACACAACACAATTCATCAACCATCTTGTTACACTCTTCTAATCTAAACCAAAACATTCTTCCATCAACACTTAAATTATGATACAAAAGGCTTTCTTCCCCCAAGGGAATACATAACCGACCTACACTGCTATAGAAATCATGTATGCCTCGATGTATATTATCTTATCACTCTGTAAACCTAACCATCATTTTGATTGACCCGAGCTTGAAGACTGGTTTGACTGACTCCCGCTTTCTTCAACCGTTAGCAAATGTGGAGGGCCTAAATTGAACCCGTTTTCCTTGATTGATCCAAACGGGTCGTCTTTAGAGAGTAATGATGTAATTTCTGGTGTCTGATTATGGATTTTTTCCATTCGCTTTAAAGAGGGAATGTAACCTTTACAGTACCCTCGCCACATGTCCCGATAAGCAGATTCCAACCCGGTAATAAATCTGGATCCGTTGCACAACGGAGATTTGGACATGAGGTTTCTTAGATCCGATCTCAGGTTTGAGAGTGCAGTGACCTCAGATGCCAGTTGCATTGCCAACCGGATATACTCGTCTTCGGTTTTTGCAACCAGGTGTTCTAATCCTGCAATTCAGAGTCATGGTATTGTTATATACAAATTAAGAAAAGAATAGAATTATGAAAGAATTACATGGTCAATAAATTTAAGTGTGCAAGGCATAAAGCCAGGGTCGGACTAAAACGGCTGGCCTAACTGGGATCTTATCCTAATTCTTATCTTTATTTTCAACTTTTTGTTTATAAATGAGTTATTAAAAATTATAACTGCACAAACGTTCTAAATTAAACTAAAATAAGATAAAATTAAAACTTTTAACAGTAATTTTAGGAAGCATAAACATATAACATGTTCATTTACATCACATGCAATTGTAGAAACAACTTACCTCATAAAAAATCAAATAGTACTTGAAAATTAGAAATTTATGTATATATATTACAAAAACTAGGTTAGAATCCCGTGTATTACACGGATTGTATATTGAAAACGATATAACTTATAAATTTTTAAATACGTCCTAATTTGTCAGATTATTATGATCGTCTCGAGATATATCAAGTAAAAATGTGTGTATAACAAATTAGTATTTTTCTTTAATTGGTTATATTTTGATTCCCTATTATATATATATAGGGGAGGGTTCCAGAGAAAACCACATAGTTAGGCGAAAACCGAGAAAACCACTAAAAAAAACCAATTTTAACCAATAATATAATAATATTTATTTTTTATTTTATTTTTTTTTTATTTTTTTATAAAAGTATCAATGTAATATTACACATTTTTACCAAAAAATAATTTAAAAATTGGCTTACATATACGTAACCCGTAGTGTTAAGTATACGTAAACCGAAAACAAAAAAATTGTGGTTACGTATACGTAACCCATAGTATTACACATTGTTTTAGTGGTTTTTGCCTAACTTTGTGGTTTTCTCTTGATCCTTCCCCTATATATATATATATATATATATATATATATATATATATATATATATATAGGGGAAGGATCAAGAGAAAACCACAAAGTTAGGCGAAAAGTGAGAAAACCACATAATTTCAGGGAATTTTTTTATTTACGTATACGTATCCAAAAACAATTTTTTTGATTTACGTATACGTAACCACAATTTTTTTGTTTTATGTTTACGTATACGTAACGCTATGTGTACAAATGTTTTTTGGTAAAAATGTTCAACATTAAATTGATACTCTTATAAATAAATAAAAATAAAATAAATATTATTATATGATTGGGTAAAATTGGTTTTTTAGTGGTTTTCGCCTAACTTGTGGTTTTCTCTGGAACCCTTCCCTATATATATATATATATATATATATATTCTTATTTAATATAATTAGTATTTTTTTTAATAATATATTTATAAAATCATTATTATTTAAAAAGATACATGTGTAGTTATTAGGAGAGAAAGGCGGGAAAACCAATGTAAGAAGGCATGAGGAAGTGACGAGTGTCCAACTTAAAAACCTTTATTTATTAGTATAGATAAACATAATTTTATGTATTGGGCTTTGGACCAGACCTAATCGGGCACCTAACCGAGATTTTGAATACTTTAAGATTGGTTCCAACTTTCAGGCCTAGGACCAGGCTTGGTGGTCTCAGACCAGGCCGGACCTAGAACAGGTCCCTAGCCCCAGACCAAAAAAAAAATAGAAAGACAACTTACCAACTGCAGTTAGAAGACTGACACCAACATTATGTGCATGTACAGAACCACCCATAGTGACACATGGAACTCCCATATAAAGGGATTCACATGTGGTTGTAGTTCCTGCATATGGGAAAGTATCCAAGCTACATACCACAAAAAATATAATATGTTAGAAAACATTGTACAAAAGAAAATTCAGCTACGTTACTTTGTGAGTGAAAGAGCAGTATTTTGTAAGCAATATATATCTTTTAAACTAGTTAACAAAATGAACTAAAAAGATCAAAAAATGTATAGAATGATAATACCGTCACCCATTTTTAGTAAGAAACTGATACAAATCCTCTAAAAGTATATTCTAGAAGAAAGAATAAAAAGGCAGCTGCTGAAGACAAGGAATTTCAGTCTCTTTTTGGAAAAAAACTTGATCCACTCGGTCATATCAATTAGAGATATTGATCAAATCAATCAGCCTATTATTAGGAATGAATTAGCTTATTTTACTATCCTTAATTTAAGGGATTATTGGCATAAATAGCTGGCTAGCATTCTTGTTTAGATCATCCGATTATTTTCTGAATTCTCTTAGTTTGTATTTGGAGACCTTGCCCCTCTCGAATCGGGCCATTATCCTTTGTTTCGAATAAAGCTATTCCAATTCCCTTTTCTATTTACCTTGTTCTTATCATTTGGTTCCATTGCCGGGAAACGAAATGGTGCAGACCCGGAGTAATTCAGGCGACAACAATAACCCACCCGACCATATTGCCATCCAATTGGCTGCCATAGCCTCAAAGTTGGAATCCATTGATACAATGCAAGCAGACATAGCAGCTTTGAAGGCAGGAGAGCGATTTCAAGGAAGCAGGAATGATGGAGCAGAAAGTTCTTGGAGAGGACGACAACCATACCGAGTTAAAAAAGCAGTGGGTCCAGTTGCTTATGAGCTAGACTTGCCACCGGAAGCCAAAATTCACCCGGTCTTCCATATTTCGATGCTTAAACCGGCCCATGGTTCGTTTTCTACCAGCCCCACTACTCCATTACCAATTACCAAAGATTGGGAAATTGATTTACAACCTAACCAAGTCATCACCCATCGATGGGTCTATGAAGCGGGCCAACCTGTCCTGGAATTATTGATTTCATGGTCTAACCGACCTATCGAGGAGGCAACATGGGAAACCTATGATCTGCTAGCTGAGCAGTTCCCCACCTTCCGTCTTGAGGACAAGACGTTTTACCGGGAGGGAAGTAATGATACAAATCCTCTAAAAGTATATTCTAGAAGAAAGAATAAAAAGGCAGCTGCTGAAGACAAGGAATTTCAGTCTCTTTTTGGCAATAAACTTGATCCACTCGGTCATATCAATTAGAGATATTGATCAAATCAATCAGCCTATTATTAGGAATGAATTAGCTTATTTTACTATCCTTAATTTAAGGGATTATTGGCATAAATAGCTGGCTAGCATTCTTGTTTAGATCATCCGATTATTTTCTGAATTCTCTTAGTTAGTATTTGGAGACCTTGCCCCTCTCGAATCGGGCCATTATCCTTTGTTTCGAATAAAGCTATTCCAATTCCCTTTTCTATTTACCTTGTTCTTATCAGAAACTTAACAAGCTCAACAAAATGGAAGAAGAAGAATTTGATAACAATAAAACGGTTGATTATATGTATGGGAATCCAGAAAATTTGAAGTTAAAAATACTTGAAAAAAAGAAAAAAGATGAAGAAAAATACTTTTTTTTGTTTGAAAAACCTATTGACTTTTTTTTTCCGATTACAACCGATGGAATCGTCCATTACGATACATAAGAAAGATTAATAAAAAAATTTAAAGGCTCTGTAAGAAAAGAAGCCTCACAATATTTTTTTATACATGCCAAAGTGATTATGAAACCATGTGCTATGGCTCGAATCCGTAGTCAATCCTATTTCCGATAGGGACAGTTGACAACTGAATCCAATTTTTCCCATCATTTTCATATCCGCAATAGTGTGAAAAGAAGGCCCGGCCAAAAGTTGTTCAAGAATAGTGTCAGATTTACCTAATGTCCATAAGAGAATAAGCTTGCATATGATCGTGGTTGAGTAAAATCAAGGGCAAAAGATCAACACGAAGTGACTCCAATCCTAACTGCTCCAAAGTTGATAGAAATTTCTGTCTTACACTATCACTGCAGAAAGGCTTGCATTTTACAATAAGCCTAGAGTTTGGAACTGCACATAAAATTTTGGCCCAAACTTGAAGCACTTTTGGTGTTATCTGATAAAATTAAAGAAAAAAATTCGAAGGTCAAGGAAAGCCCACCATTGGTCAATAAAAATAAGAAACTATGAAATTAACCACCTTTGCTAAATTGTTGAAACTACCGAATGTAATAAAGCCATTGGAAAGAGCAGGTGCTGGTGATGCAGGGCCAGCCTCAGGAGATGGTGTATAACAAAGAAAGCAATCTGGTAGCCGAACAAGATCCTCGACATGCCTGCCACCAATACAATACTTGCATAAAGTTTATTATCCATAATAATAGAAGTTTATTTTATCAGGCCATGAGAATATATATATATATATATATATATTAAAACTGAAAATTGTACTTCTGCTTTGTATCAGGACGGTCAGCAAGGGCATCGGTGATTCGATAGTCAATAGTAGGCAAACCGGTGGTATTTGGGTACCCAATCCAAGTCACCTATCAGTATATGAAGCCAAAAACTGTAAGCAACATGATGAATTTAGTATTTACTTCATTCATGTACTATTATTGTTTGTAATTTCACCACGCAAAACAAGTTCAGAAATAATGTAACAGGTCTTGACAAATTTGGTGATATAAATATACATTAGTTCAATTATCACAGGTACCGTATAATCTTTACAAATAGGTTCACTAGAAGTCAGCATAGCGATGCTAAAAATGATGTGACGAACATACTGTAGCAGCAGACTCTACTAACTAAGAACTATATAAATATATATAATAACACTTTTTATTTAATTATTTACTAACCGTTATATAAATTAACAGGGTAAATAACAAATATAATAACTAATAACCTGAAGAGGTGCAGGGCGGCAAGCCAACATTCCCAACTTATTATTAGCAGTATGACCAGTTAGTTCCACCAAAATATCAACCTTATCTTCTCT
The DNA here is from genome assembly GCA_023525975.1 of Smallanthus sonchifolius. Lineage (NCBI taxonomy): Eukaryota > Viridiplantae > Streptophyta > Magnoliopsida > Asterales > Asteraceae > Smallanthus > Smallanthus sonchifolius. The sequence goes on along the minus strand of CM042027.1, from coordinate 12,434,876 downwards.
AACCATGCTTGCAACCTTTTTCTCATCAACTCCATAAATATCTCTCCACATACCACCTCCTTTCAAAACTCTGTCTCTGAACTTATTAGTTTTCGCATCTGCCTGCAACATTTATAAAGATATGCAGTTACATTTCCCAAAAAATGTCATGTAAAAGTGCATGTGGCATGTAAACGAACACTTACCTTAACAACCGCTGAGTAAACAACAACCTTATAGTTAACATAGTCATGATAGACAAGAGGTGCTTCAATGAAATAAGATACAGAATGTGTAAAATAATCTGGAGACACATATCCAATAACAAGTGGTCTTTCTGGATCTTTTGAATTGTCCCATGAAGTATATTGAGGATATAGTTTCATGAATCGCCAGCCCCAGTCCCTGCAAGAAGTCATATAAGTTTTTCTTAGTTTACTCATTTTAATCTAACATGCAAAGAATATATATTTGACATATGTAGTAACTAAAAGGACCTGTGAGCTTCAAATAGTTTATCATCAGTTCCCTCATTAATGTAGTTCATCGCAAGCAATCGGTTCTGCAATAAATAGTCATTCGTTTGGTAGTCTATAACAGTAATTACTAACTACACTAATGTAACTCTTATGTCCTATTTGTTTACAATAAACTTCCTTCCTGCAGCTTCACAGTTACCAAGCATACAACTCCATCTGTTTTCTCAACAATGTAGCAAATTTTAAAATACTTTCTGACATCATTTTATCCCTCCTACTTCCACTCATCTAATATGCAAAATATATTAACAGCAGAACATCTCATCAGAATTACCACCACTCATGTCAGCAATTTTTTTGTAGAGAAAACATGTGACCTGATAATGTCTCTCTTTGTAGTTACATTCTCTTCTTCAAAAAAACTTACTCCCTCCATCCCAGAATCATTGTCTATGATACTATTTTTGTTTGTCCAAAACAATTGTCCCCTTTTAAGAATGTATAGTTATTGAGTTACTATTTACTAATTTTCCCATTTCACCCTTAATTACCTTTGTTATAAATATTGCAAATCAATGGTATCTTAATGAATAAAGAGTAAAATCTAGGAAGTCAGACGCAAGGCGCACATGACACACAAAGGGCTTGCCTGTCACCTATGCGCAGTCAATGCGCAACAGTCTTGCCTGTCGCCTAGGTGCTAGGCATAAAAAAGTGCACGCCCGATGACAGAGAACACAATAATCAAAACGAATGTGTGTGTGTATAAATAGGCATAGAGAATTAAAAATACCCCCAAATATAACTAAGAACCCTAATATAATTGGCACTAAAATCATCTAACTAATATTAAAAAATTTAAAAACCTTTAAAATCATCTGATTAAAAAATATGCAATATAACTAGTTGTATACTAATTGATTCTGCCTACGTAAACCCTAATAAAGCCCAATAGAAAAAGAAAATCCAAACCAGTAAAAGAAAAGGCGAGTAACAAAAAGGCAAAATACAAAGAAAAAAAATTTAAACAGTCACTTTATAGAGCATCTGGTGTAGAAGAAGAAAGAAAAAGAACAACTGCTGCGTGGAAGAAGAAAAAAGGAGAACTGCCGCTGCCTAGAAGAACGAACTCTTCGAATACTAGTCGACCTCCTCACATCATCATGTGCCTAGATGGAGGCGCGAGTTTCCCGTATGCTTTTCAAAGAAACTCGCCTTGCCTCTACCACAGGCGCAACAGCATCGCCTCTCCTGGGCGTGCGCCTGGCCCGCTTTTGACAACATAGAAAGAAATTGGCATTCTACAAACACAAAATTGCATTAAATGCACATATCTTAGTTACCTTTGTGATTGTCATAATTTACTCTTTTACTACTCTGAAAGGGCCAAAATGATCCCAAAACACAGCCAACCATTACAACTTCACACAATAACTAAGCATGACTTCACATCATGTCTCCATTTTGAAAAGTTATAAAAGATCATCCCCATTAACGCATCATGTATACATTTTTAAGGCAAATCACAGGATTATGTAATATATCAAAATGAGTTGTGAAACACATTCACAAGCATATAATGATACCTGGCCAGCATTGCGAGAATCTGGGTCAATCTTAAGACACTGCTCATATGCTTCAATAGCCAAAGATATACTCCCAGCATCTCTGTAAAGGACCCCTACATGTAACAATTTGTAAAAAAATCACTGAGAGCATGATACATATCAAACAAAAGGAAAATAACAGTAAAAAGAAGCTGTAAGACGGCTACTATTAAGCTTTTACTATGGCGTTGAAACTTGTATGAAGACAAATCCAGATATACAGTGGTTTGGTGTGTCAGAAAAGTGTGCTTCACATAATTTGCTTGCACACTTAACATACTTCCACGTATATAACAAAATCAAGTTTTCCTATTAATTTTCGATGTCAGTAATTGTATTTCCAACCAACAGACCATCTAACTTTTTACTGCCACTTTCTTAGCAAAGCATTTAACCATGTATTTTTAAGAACAATATGATCCTGGTCACAAAATGAAAAAACCCTCCACCAAAATTCTGTACAAGAACGACTACAATCTGATGAAATAGTTAATGATTTCAATGCATGACTATGTTTGAAACAAACCTAGGTTATTGTAAGCTTCTGCATAAGTGGGATTTGCCACAATTGCTTTCTCTATCATGCTAGCAGCAGCATCCATTTTACCCTGTATATTAATTTAAATTGCAATCAAGTAATAGTTGAACCATATTGTCTTGTTAGATATTATTATTAGATTAAACCGTACCTGCACTGTATAGACTACTCCAAGGTTGTTCAGCGATTGAGAGAAATTGGGTTTAATTGACAAAGCCAACTTCAAAAAAACAATATATAAAAAGAATTATTAGAATTAGATCATCATGTATTAGGCATGTAACGCAAATACTTGCAACGTTTACCTGATAACACTCTACAGCTTTATCAAGGTTGTCTCGGTCTTTATATATAACTCCAAGATTATTGCATGCCTCTGCACAATGGGGATTGAAGTGGAAAGCAAGTTCATAGAATACAATTGCCTGCAAACAGAAATGTGAGCTTACTACAATGTCTAGAAAATAACACAAAGGCACTTAAAGATGACCAAATGCAATTCTTTTATGTACAAAAATAGATAATGAAAACAGTTAACAGTAATATATCAGTGTTACCATTTCAAACTTCAGCATTTCTCCATAAGCAACTCCAAGATTGTACATGGCATCCGCATAATGCCAGTTATAGTACAGAGCTTTTTTATAATACGCCACACCTTGGATAATATCTCCCTCCAATTTCACCTAAAAACATATCATGACTAAAAATGACATCTAAAGAAAGAAATAACAAATCATGTTTTGGGAAATTACCTTTGTGCCCAAATCTGTTAAGGCAATTGCCATGTTATTCTTAGCAATCTCAAAGTTGGGTGACACGGCCAAACACCTGAAAAACACCACAACAAAACCATACGAAGACCATTAGCAAAACATTATAAAGGTTACCCACTGAAAACGCAATAATAAACATTCATAACCTCTCATAACAGGCAATAGCTGATTCAAGATCTCCACGATTTTTATAAATCACACCCATGTTACAATATGCTTCAGCATACATAGGCCTTTCCGAAGCAGCCTTTTCATAGCAATTAAGAGCCGTATCATATTGCATCAACTCAGAATATACAACTCCGAGGTTGTAAAAGGCAGGCTGCCCAAAATAAACCAAAAACATCACCATCTAAAAATGCAATAAATGAAATGAAAACTTATAAAAATGTATAAAGAACATGAAATTACAGCATAATGAGGGTCAATCTTTATAGCATCATAATACTTCTGAATTCCCTCTTGAGTGTTGCCAGCAAGCTTTAAACTGGTTCCAATATCTGTCAGTACAATTGACAAGCATTCTGCTGCTGGTTTATATGATGGATCTATCTCCAAAGCCTTTCGGTATGACTGCATGAACAAATAGCAAACTTAACTGATAACCAAGATCTTAACAGAACACGAAATCATTAGAATTATGTAATGAGCTCTTAAAATAGTAATAGTATACTAAGTTCAATCTACACGGTAATACCTCAGCAGCCTCCACCAATCGACCTTCATCTTTATACAAGATACCACAATGAGTAAGTGCACAAGCGTTTTGTGGATCTAATTTAACAGCTTCAGAAAAGCTCTCAAAAGCCTGCTTTCCCATATTTTGCATCTGCAAACAAATTCCTTTGCCAATATGACCCTCAACATTTCTATCGTCTTTCTCTAGTATACTTTCATATATAGTAAGAGCTTCCACAAATTTGTTTCTAGACCGTAAAATATTAGCATAACCAAGGGCATCTTTCCCCTCATAACTCTTTTCTGTAGAACTAACACGTGTTGCAGAATTACTGACACCTAATGACGGCTCAACTGTTTTCAAAAAACCAATATCTTCAATTTCACCCTTCTCATTCCCTCCACCAACATCCTTTTCTGTCAATGCCATCTTGCTGCAGCTAAAAGCTCAAATTCCTGGACCAGTTGCAACAAATACAAAAAATTCCGGTTTAAGAACTAAATAATAATCTCAAAATCCAAAGTAACCAGTTTCATTGATCCACAGGGAACATCCCTTTGAATCATCTGAGATGATAATTTTTAGAAAAATGAAGATATAATGCAATGCTAGTTCTTCAATAATTTCACTAGGTAGCGTCTTCTACCTTGTGAATTATTCCAGTATCCTATATGCACCAAAACCCTAACACAAGCAGACAAAAATATAAATGATCCACCCCAAACCCTAACACAACCTCATGGCAGTTACATCTGAGCAACAATCACGCAAAAACCTCGAAAACACAGTCTCGCACTATAGAGATCAAGGATTTGGTTTCACTTCCAGTAACGCAAATTAATTAATCAAGTGATGAAAACCTAGAAGAACATGATTCGAGTTCATACTTCACACGAGCAATCTAATAATTACAAAAACAAATACACAATAATGCAAAACTCAAATACCTAAATTCGCATTCAACGCGGCGGTTCGGAGACAAATAGCATTTCCGATGCTTGCTCGTATTGACTCTGGCGGAGATAATTGACGGAAAAGTAAAGAGGTATTTTTGTGAACGACGGTAAAAATGAAAAGGTGTTCCTTCCCGCCGCTGTAACAGAGTGCCACCGCGGCGGTGGTGTTGGCAATCAAGCAGTGGTAGCAGAAAGAGGAAACAGCAGCAATCTTTTGTAGTCAAAAGTTAACCCCTTCGTCTATGATTTTGCCCGCGTTCCACTGCAACCCTGGCCCCAATAATAAATAAATAATAATCAAAAATATTTATTATAGTTGACTACAAAAATAGTCCTTGTAGTTATTATAGATGTACATTTGAGTCCCTATAGCTTCTTTTTTGCCTTCTCCATCCAAGAAAGTTATAAAATCTGCCAATCTGGCACCAACTTAACAGATTTGCTGAGTGGTTTGCTTTTCAGGTATGCCGCAACAGATATGGTAATGGTTTCTTGTGGACGTTAAGACTTAGGGGTGTAAAATTGGGTCGTGTTCACAAGTTGAACTTATACGTTTTGATAAACAGGCCAACCCGTGAACCCGTAAGGTTGACCTAACTACCTAAGCGTTACATGTTTAGCTAACTGTGTTTGTTGATTGAACCAGAAACTAACCCAAACTTTTTTAGAGTAAACCAAAAACTCATGAATTATGTTAGAATCATTTCGTGTTAGAAGTTAATACACCTATATAAATCATTCAGGGATTTGCCATCGGTTAGTGTTGGAGAATTTAGTGGAAAATATGACTTTTCACTGACTTTAAACACAAATAGTTACACGTAATTATTGTTAATATAGTAATTACTATGTTAGAATCTCATGTATTACACGGGTTGAATAAATATAATGTTATATATTAAGTAATAAAAAATTATTTTTAAAAACTCGTGTTTTACACGGGTTGAATAAACCCGTGGAATACAATATAATTTGTTGACACATACACTCGTCAAATATGTCAGGAGATTTATTAATATAAAGATTAATATTTTCTTTAAAAATATATTATTATTAAAAGATAGAGGTGTATTTAATAAAATAGAGAGGCGGAAAAAAATTATGAGAATGAATACGGGGGCGACACGTGACATTAAAAACTTTTATTTATTATATAGTATAGATATAGAAATAATGTGTTTGCCATCCCCTTGGAGAGAGCTTAGCAGCAAGCTAAGAAGTGTCTAAATGAAACTAAGATGAATGACGTAATGACACTCAAAATGATGTGATTGAAATGAAAGTGTGATGATAAGCAGATTTAGTTGTGTTTCACTTAGACTGTGAAATTTGGCTCAAATGACCTAAAATAATCGAACTTGTGCATGCCCACAACAAGCGGACATCTTTTCTATCTCTGAACTAAGGTAAACCGGTAAAGTTCATAAGGCAAGTTCTTGTTCAAAAGGACGCATAGGTCTGTGAACTAAGTTGCGTTCAGAAGCACTCAAACGTGTCAGTTACTCGTGTTCAATTGACTGAGTTATGAACTTCTTCCGACCAGTTATGGGTAATGCGAGTATGTTATTAATGATAGCGAACGTGTAACTACAAATTAAAGTTATACACGTCAAAGGAACTAGATTTTCAATAAGGGTGACAATTGTGTCAGATTAGCGTGTTGGTGGTTTTGGATAGGTTGAATTAAAGAAACCAAACACGACTTGTGTATTTGGTTGTGTCAAAGACATCAAATCCTACTTAAACACACTTAAAATTTTGTAGCCCGACAATGTGACATGTTTATATAAACAAGCCAAACGTATTGACGATTGTGTATGGGTTAGTCTTATAAAACATATTTTTTATTATAGTTTTAACAGGTATAATTAAATGAGATAGATCTTAAAAAAATTAACACCCTTGGTTTTCAACATGAACCAATGATGAAATTGACCTATAAATGATCATGTTGTTACATTGTGATTTCAAGTTTATAATAATATCGACTTCAAATATATAATTTTGTTATTTAAAACATAACATATAGCCCCTATAGAACTTTAGAATGCTTCTGTGTAAGAATACACCTATTAATCATAATTAGCTTATTTAAAGAAAAAAAACTTGTTGCATATTCTTCACAATTTGGTAAAGTCAATGAAAGTCAAAGTCAATTAAATGATTTCCTATTAAAGTCAAAGTTGAATTATAAACTTGGAGGGCTAATTAGTGTTAGCTTGAAAGTTTGTGGGTCTTAGTGTTAAACTAAACTTAGTTTGTTAATGAATGTTAACAGATTTGGGATATATGTCTAATGGTTAGTTCGCAGATGTTTCAATTTTCTTGTAATTCTTCTTTGTTTCAATTTCGTTTTGTAATCGTTTGCTTAATCAAGTGAGTTGATAATCGTTTGGATCTTGATTGTTATCTTTGGTGTATTCAATCATATTCCGCTTTAGTGATTTTGGTACAATTGGTATCAAATCCTTGTGCTTGATTTCAAAAAAGGTTTCAATTTCTGGTTAATCGAAGAAGATGAAGATGTTTGACCTCGAAAAATTTGATGGGAATAACGACTTTGGTTTGTGGTGATTGAAGATGTGGGCTTTATTAGTTTATCGAGGTGTGGTAGATGCCTTGGCCGGAGAAGCTAATTTGTTGGCGACAATGAATGATAAAGAAAAGAAGGATGTGATGGAGAAGGCCCACAGTGCCTTGATTTTGTGCCTCGGTGATAGAGTGCTTAGGGAAGTCTTCAAAGAAAGTACTACAGCCGGAATTTGGTCAAAGCTTGAGAGTCTCTACGTGACCAAATCTCTTGCAAACCGATTATACTTGAAGAAAAGTGTGACACCCGACATTTCAGGTCAATATCCGTACACATTATAAACAAGTTTACATGATAATCATTTTTGTGATTTACTTAATTTCACAAACAAGGACATTAAGGTCTAACAAAAACCGAGCATTGTCTCATTTTACATTTTGGTAATTTTAGGAGTTACCGGTGCACGTGTTATATAAACCGACAAATTCGAACACTAGTGGTTAATTTAAATAACCAGAGAAATATATATACATATATATTTTATTTCCACAAACTTTACGTAGAACAATAAATTATTTTCAGAATAAATTTATAATACCGTGGAGGATCTAAACCAGATTTATTTACCCCTTTAAAACTATAATTGATATTAATACCTAAATCTAATTGTTTTGTTATTATAACCCAAACCCCCCAACCCACCCTTGACTTTTGGTCGAAAAAGCCAGAGAAACCCCCCTTCACTCGTCCCATGCCATAACTGAGAAAAACTCAGATAAAACCCATACCACTTTCAATCACTTTCCTCACAATTCTCATTTTTCTATCATTTTCATACGGAAAACTTTCCATTTATCTTCAAAATCAAAGCCAAGTTTTAAGACAAAAACCATCAGGATTCAGTGTTTTCAAGTGTTTCTGAAAAGGGTTTAGCAAAAGATTCAAGATCATCTCTGTTTTCTCTCATCATCATCGCCACTGTTTTAAAGGTAAAAAACTCCATATTTTCATATTATTTTCTTAAAAACCGGAGCCAATCATGCAAAATGTTCAAACGCAAGTAAGATAACAAGAAAAGAGTGTCAAATTCAAGTTTTAAAACAAAATATACAGGACTGATTCTGTCAAACAGAAGTCCAGTAATCGAAACTAGGAGTTTCGATACCTGTCGCTCAATCGAAACTAGGAGTTTCGATACCTGTTGGTCAATCGAAACTGGGAGTTTCGATACCTTTTACTCAATCGAAACTAGGTTGTTTCGATACCCAGTTTACTCAATCGAAACTAAGAAGTTTCTACACCTGACTACTCCATTGAAACTAAGTAGTTTCGATGCACATTTGTCCAATCGAAACTAAGAAGTTTCGACACATGTACAACAGTCCCATTTGGGCAGTAACTCAAAACTATTTTATAACAAAACATGTGTTGAACAACTAAGGAGATATTCAAACAAAAACAATCAGATTTACAAGGTCGGTGAACAATTTACAATTAAGACGTTGGTCTTAACAACAATTTACCCTTGGTATCTAGGGTACGAATAGTCAAGGTTGACTACAACAAGTTTTATTACAAGTATACACAAACTCAAGGTGAGTTTCACGGCCCCTTTTTACTGTTTTCAATATTTGGGGGAAAACATACTTACAATTATTTTATGGGATAACAAGAGAATAAGACACGACTTGTATGTTTACATGAGATGAGAACAACAATTTGAGGCCGAAAAAGTCCCCTGGAACAACGTAGTAACCATTAACTGTAGCCTAGGGTCCTATGAATAGTACTATGGAGAGTGACGTCTCCCGGTCATGGTTAGTCGCGCTAACCACAATCTGGAGGATTTATGGCCGCATAGAACCGGATAACGAAATTAGGGGCGTGTACAATTGTCATGGTTTGGTTACGCCTCATGTAGGAACATATTATTTGTATTCCTAGCTAGTTTACAAATGGGTCAACAATTCTTATTCTGTTTATCACATACAACTGAAACTATTTACGAACAATGAAATTTTACAAAGAACTATTTGATTAAACCTGTGAACTCACCAACCTCGTGTTGACGATTGTAAGTATGTTTTTCATGTAACTGAACGTGATTTCAAGGTTAGCAATGTAGATTACATGCATGCACGATGGATACTACTCAAGGAGGATTTCCCTTGTATAACTCATTGAATTGAGTCATATTTTGTGAAATCTTAACTTTTTGTAAACTCAGATTACATTTTTGTAATGTAAAACTTTAAATTTGTTTATGTATCCATGTATCATGTATGTGTTTGCGGTAATCATGTATGTGTTTGCGGTAATCATGTATGTGTTTGCGGTAATCATATGCTTTGGAAACCATGAACGTTGCGCCTCGCGTTTCCGCCTTGGCGGGGTGTGACAGAACTTGGTATCAGAGCCATTGATTATAGCGAACTAGGAATCTAAATTGGAACCTAGTCTATAATCTAAATGACTCACTAAAACGTTTTCATTGCATAAGCATTGTATAACCAGTCATTTTGTCATATGGATATTGTAGTCATAAGCATGTCGTCACATTCACATTCTGATCCCGTCTCTGACACTGAATCAAACGAGGAACGTTCCGCCTCACATCCCAAAAATCGAGTACAAACCCGTAGCTCCACACCACCTAAAGTCGCCTTGGGAAAACCGCCTATCGTCTACCGAAAGAAAAGCGGAGGACCAGTGAAGGTACAAAGCGCTAGAAAGAAGTTTCGACTTCCACGCAAAAGGAATCTAGCAGCCCATGACCCAGAAGACTTGGAGGCTGGTGAAGAACCACCTAGGCAAAGACCTTGCTACCACCCGACTGTGGGAACTATCCGTTGGATGCCACGTACTCTGGCCCGATGGAGGGAGATGGAGAGCATCCCATCTACCTTTGAGATTGGAGAGTCTTCTAACTCCCCAACACCCCTACCCCACACTGGGGAAGCCATAGAGCTCACAGTGCCTACACTAGTAGCACGCGTTCGTACGCATGAGGAGTGTCTTGATGATCTCCTAGATGACATCCGGGCACAGGGGGATGCAGCCACGCGACTTCGTCAAGGACTCGGATCTCGAGTTCAGACTCTAGATGACCGCACCCGAAACATACAGGATGCCACTAACTATCTGGAGTTGAGAGCCGACATGGACTGGCAGTTCACTGTCACTGTCCGAGACATGGTGGAAGCACTGGAGGAAAGGACTTTGGCTGCAGAATTTGTGGCTAGAACAAGCTTTGTTATGGCAGGACTTGCCATGATGATTGGATTGTACTCTCACTTCTTCTTCTAAACCTATTATGGGCGGGTTGTGCCCATAGTACATTATGTAGTTTAAAAACTTTAGTACTGATGTGGTCATGAGAACCCATCACTTTTTGTATCCTTATCTTTTGGGAACAATGTACTATGTATGTTTTGACTATGTATGTAATGGTTTATGTTGTAATGATAGTTGTTTACGTTTGATGTTGTTGTATCCTTATGTCATGATCTATCATTATTTTTATATAATGTTGTTTCTTTTTAATTGACATGATTAGAAAGAACGTCATGGCACCTAAGCGTAGGACAACCCGTAACACTACTGGTGACAACAACGAGACAATTTCTCCAAATGTGGAACAACTTATAGCACAGCGAGTAGCTGCTGCCATGCAACAGTATGAGGCGAATCGAAATAGTGGAGGAGGAAACGGCAGTGGTACCGGTGCAGGAGGTGCAGGAGGAAGCGGTACAGCTGGAGGTTCCGGAGGTTCCTGAGGTTCCGGAGGTAATAGAATAAATAAGCCGTAACACATGGTCATGATCCGAATTATTGACGTTATGACTTGTAATTCTACAGATGCTCCAAATAGAAAGTGCTCCTACAAGGCCTTTCTATCTTGCAAACCCCGTAACTTCAATGGCACCGAGGGTGCAGTTGGGCTAATGAGATGGATAGAGAAGATGGAATCAGTGATTGATATCAGTGAATGCACCGCTGACTGCATGGTGAAGTATTCTACATGCTCACTCACTGATAAAGCTTTAACCTGGTGGAATTCACAAATAAAGACTTTGGGAAGGCAGACAGCATATGAGTTGTCATGGGAAGACCTGAAGGCCATGATGATCGAGGAATATTGTCCTCGAAATGAGTTACAAAAGATCGAATCTGAAATGTGGAATTTGCAAATGACAGGAGATGATGTTGCTGGCTACACTGACCGATTCAATGAGTTAGCAATCTTGGTTCCACACATGGTTACCCCAGAATACAAGAAGTTTGAAAGATATTTATGGGGTCTCGCACCTCAAATCCGAAGTCTGGTGACTTCATCGAACCCTATGGATGCCAAGAGCGACATAACTCTAGCTTTCAAGCTGAGGGATAATGCTGTACGTGATGGTTTGTTTGAGAAGAAGGAGACCGAAGAAGGAAGGTCGGGGGAAAAGAGGAAATGGTTTGGAAAACCAAGTAATCAAAACAGGAATCAAAGTTACAAGAGACCTGAAACTATGAAAGCCTTTGTCGCCAACACTGTGGGACAAAATGGATACCTTGGGGCACTACCAAGGTGTGACAAGTGTGGATATCATCACAGTGGAAGGTGTACTCAATGTGGAAAATGTAAAAAGTATGGGCACCTAGCCCATAACTGTTGGAGCAATGCAAACTCTGATAAGACAAATCAAGTAACAGGAAAGGGCAACCCAGGAACAGGGAGGATGAATCAGGGATGCTTTGAATGTGGAGATCCAAAGCACTTCAGAAAAGACTGTCCAAAGTTGAAGAACCGAAACGACAATCAGGCCCGTGGAAGAGCATTTGTGATGGGGGCTGGTGACGCACGACAAGATCCAAACATTGTCACTGGTACGTTCCCGATAAATAATCACTATGCCTCTATACTTTTCGATACGGGTGCTGATTTGAGTTTTGTGTCAAATGACTTTAAGTCCCTACTCGGTATTAAGCCCAGTAAACTAGACCAAAAGTATACAATTGAATTAGCGAACGGAAAATTAATTAATACCGAAGAAGTCATTCAGGGTTGTACCTTATGTCTTAAAAACCACACATTTAGTATAGATCTGTTACCCGTTGATTTAGGAAGCTTTGACGTTGTTATTGGCATGGATTGGTTGTCAAAGAATCATGCCGAGATTGTTTGCTTTGAGAAGATTGTCCAAATCCCACTCTCAAACGGAGAAGTTCTTTCGATTCAAGGTGAGAAGAGTGGAGTAACGTTAAGGATGATAAACTGCATGAAAGCTCGTAAGTGTTTACGTAAAGGCTATTGCGTGTTTCTGGCTCACGTCGTCGAAAAGAAACCCAAGGAACGTCGACTTGAATATATTCCAATCGTTAGGGATTACCCCGAAGTTTTTCCTGAAGACTTACCTGGATTACCACCACCGAGGCAAGTCGAATTCCGAATCGATTTGGTACCAGGATCCGCACCGATTGCGCGATCGCCGTATCGATTAGCACCTTCTGAAATGCAAGAATTATCAAATCAACTACAAGAGTTGCTTGATAAAGGTTTCATAAGACCGAGTTTCTCACCTTGGGGAGCTCCGGTCCTATTTGTAAAGAAAAAGGATGGAACCTTTAGGATGTGTATTGATTACCGAGAATTAAACAAGCTTACAATCAAGAACCGATACCCACTTCCTCGAATAGACGATTTGTTCGATCAACTACAAGGTTCTAGCTTCTATTCAAAAATTGATCTACGTTCATGGTATCATCAACTAAGAATCCAAGAAGAAGATGTACCAAAGACAGCGTTTAGGACTCGTTATGGCCACTACGAATTCCTAGTTATGCCATTTGGTTTGACGAACGCACCAGCTGTCTTCATGGATCTCATGAACCGCGTGTGCAAGCCATACTTGGATAAATTCGTGATTGTATTCATCGATGACATATTAATATATTCACGAACTAAGGAGGATCATGAACATCACCTGAAATTAATCTTAGAACTACTCAGAAACGAGAAACTTTACGCTAAATTCTCTAAGTGTGAGTTTTGGATCCGAGAAGTGCATTTCCTTGGTCATGTCATCAACAAGGAAGGAATTCACGTTGATCCATCTAAAATTGAAGCGATCAAAAACTGGGAAGCACCAAAGACTCCGACAGAAGTACGTCAATTTTTAGGTTTGGCCGGTTATTACAGACGATTCATCGAGAATTTTTCAAAAATAGCCTTGCCTTTAACCACATTAACCCAGAAAGAAAAGAAGTATGATTGGAGTGACAAGCAGGAGTCAGCTTTCCAATTACTGAAACAGAAGCTGTGTAGTGCACCAATCCTATCCCTTCCGGAGGGAATCGAAAATTTTGTCGTATACTGCGATGCATCACACCAAGGACTTGGTTGTGTGTTAATGCAAAGAGACAAAGTCATCGCATATGCCTCACGACAACTAAAAGTGCACGAAAAGAATTATACGACCCACGACTTGGAATTGGGTGCAGTTGTGTTTGCGCTCAAAATTTGGAGACATTACCTTTACGGTACAAGATGTACTATCTTTACTGATCACAAGAGTCTCCAACATATCTTTGATCAAAAGGAACTTAACATGAGACAACGTCGCTGGGTAGAACTACTAAACGATTATGATTGTGATATCAAGTACCATCCCGGGAAAGCCAATGTCGTAGCGGACGCTTTAAGTCGCAAAGAACGAGTTAAAACTCTTCGTGTTCGTGCCTTAGGATTGACAATTCATACGAATCTTACTACTCAAATTCGGATGGCACAACATGAGGCAATCAAAGAAGAAAACATTCAGAATGAAGCTTTACGAGGAATGATAAAGCAATTGGAGCCAAAGTCAGATGACACTTTATACTTCATGAATAGAATTTGGGTGACACGTTTTGGTAACTTACGGGAGTTAGTTATGGACGAAGCCCACAAGTCCAGGTACTCCATTCACCCAGGTTCAGATAAAATGTATAAGGATCTAAAAGAATTATATTGGTGGCCCAATATGAAAGGAGATATTGCCACATATGTCAGTAAGTGCTTAACATGTTCAAAAGTAAAAGCCGAACATCAGAAACCGTCTGGTTTGTTACAACAACCTGAAATTCCCCAATGGAAATGGGAACAAATTTCTATGGATTTTATCACAAAATTACCCAAGACATCCAGTAGTTATGATACCATATGGGTAATTGTCGATCGATTGACAAAATCAGCTCATTTCCTACCTATGAAAGAAACTGATAAAACCGAGAAACTTGCAAAGCTTTATATCAAGGAAATTGTGGCTAGGCATGGAGTGCCAATTTCTATTATATCGGATAGAGATAGCAGATTTGTGTCTAGAATCTGGAAATCATTACAAGAAGCCATGGGCACACGTCTTGACATGAGCACGGCATATCACCCACAAACAGATGGTCAAAGTGAACGGACTATCCAGACACTAGAAGATATGCTCCGTGCGTGTGTAATTGATTTCGGAGGAAATTGGGATACTCATTTACCGTTAGCGGAGTTTTCCTACAATAACAGCTACCATACGAGCATTAAGGCAGCTCCGTTTGAAGCTTTATATGGTCGTAAATGCCGCTCACCGTTATGTTGGGCGGAAGTTGGTGAAAAACATTTGACAGGCCCTGAGATTGTCCAGGAAACCACTGATAAGATTTTCAAAATTAAGGACCGTTTGAAAGCGGCCCGAGACAGACAAAAGAGCTATGCTGACAACAGACGAAAACCATTAGAGTTTCAAATTGGCGACCGAGTAATGTTAAAAGTCTCACCATGGAAAGGCGTTGCAAGGTTTGGTAACCGTGGTAAGCTCAACCCTAGATACGTTGGTCCGTTCGAAATACTGGCTAGGGTTGGCCCTGTAGCTTACAAACTCAAGCTACCACAAGAACTAAACAATGTACATGATACGTTTCATGTGTCAAATCTCAAAAAGTGTCTATCAGACAAGACTTTGATCATACCGCCTGATGAAATTCACATTGACGATAAACTTCATTTCATCGAGCAACCAATTGAGATATCAGATTGGAATGTTCAAAAGCTGAGACGTAGTCGGATCAAACTGGTTAAAGTACGTTGGAACTCAAAGCGTGGTCCTGAGTATACATGGGAACGAGAGGACCAAATGAAAACAAAATACCCATCCTTGTTTAAGGATACACCAGTTCAAGACGACACGAATTGAATTTCGGGACGAAATTCTTTTAACAATGGGAGAATGTGACACCCGACATTTCAGGTCAATATCCGTACACATTATAAACAAGTTTACATGATAATCATTTTTGTGATTTACTTAATTTCTCAAACAAGGACATTAAGGTCTAACAAAAACCGAGCATTGTCTCATTTTACATTTTGGTAATTTTAGGAGTTACCGGTGCACGTGTTATATAAACCGACAAATTCGAACACTAGTGGTTAATTTAAATAACCAGAGAAATATATATACATATATATTTTATTTCCACAAACTTTACGTAGAACAATAAATTATTTTCAGAATAAATTTATAATACCGTGGAGGATCTAAACCAGATTTATTTACCCCTTTAAAACTATAATTGATATTAATACCTAAATCTAATTGTTTTGTTATTATAACCCAAACCCCCCAACCCACCCTTGACTTTTGGTCGAAAAAGCCAGAGAAACCCCCCTTCACTCGTCCCATGCCATAACTGAGAAAAACTCAGATAAAACCCATACCACTTTCAATCACTTTCCTCACAATTCTCATTTTTCTCTCATTTTCATACGGAAAACTTCCCATTTATCTTCAAAATCAAAGCCAAGTTTTAAGACAAAAACCATCAGGATTCAGTGTTTTCAAGTGTTTCTGAAAAGGGTTTAGCAAAAGATTCAAGATCATCTCTGTTTTCTCTCATCATCATCGCCACTGTTTTAAAGGTAAAAAACTCCATATTTTCATATTATTTTCTTAAAAACCGGAGCCAATCATGCAAAATGTTCAAACGCAAGTAAGATAACAAGAAAAGAGTGTCAAATTCAAGTTTTAAAACAAAATATACAGGACTGATTCTGTCAAACAGAAGTCCAGTAATCGAAACTAGGAGTTTCGATACCTGTCGCTCAATCGAAACTAGGAGTTTCGATACCTGTTGGTCAATCGAAACTAGGAGTTTCGATACCTTTTACTCAATCGAAACTAGGTTGTTTCGATACCCAGTTTACTCAATCGAAACTAAGAAGTTTCGACACCTGACTACTCCATCGAAACTAAGTAGTTTCGATGCACATTTGTCCAATCGAAACTAAGAAGTTTCGACACCTGTACAACAGTCCCATTTGGGCAGTAACTCAAAACTATTTTATAACAAAACATGTGTTGAACAACTAAGGAGATATTCAAACAAAAACAATCAGATTTACAAGGTCGGTGAACAATTTACAATTAAGACGTTGGTCTTAACAACAATTTACCCTTGGTATCTAGGGTACGAATAGTCAAGGTTGACTACAACAAGTTTTATTACAAGTATACACAAACTCAAGGTGAGTTTCACGGCCCCTTTTTACTGTTTTCAATATTTGAGGGAAAAACATACTTACAATTATTTTATGGGATAACAAGAGAATAAGACACGACTTGTATGTTTACATGAGATGAGAACAACAATTTGAGGCCGGAAAAGTCCCCTGGAACAACGTAGTAACCATTAACTGTAGCCTAGGGTCCTATGAATAGTACTATGGAGAGTGACGTCTCCCGGTCATGGTTAGTCGCGCTAACCACAATCTGGAGGATTTATGGCCGCATAGAACCGGATAACGAAATTAGGGGCGTGTACAATTGTCATGGTTTGGTTACGCCTCATGTAGGAACATATTATTTGTATTCCTAGCTAGTTTACAAATGGGTCAACAATTCTTATTCTGTTTATCACATACAACTGAAACTATTTACGAACAATGAAATTTTACAAAGAACTATTTGATTAAACCTGTGAACTCACCAACCTCGTGTTGACGATTTTAAGTATGTTTTTCATGTAACTGAACGTGATTTCAAGGTTAGCAATGTAGATTACATGCATGCACGATGGATACTACTCAAGGAGGATTTCCCTTGTATAACTCATTCAATTGAGTCATATTTTGTGAAATCTTAACTTTTTGTAAATGGGCCTAAAAAGCCTAAACCGTTAGTAACGGTCTGATCTGGTTTGGTTTTTATTTTCAACGGTCCGGTTTTGGTTTTAGTAATAAAAACCGTTACTAACGGTTTGGTTTACAGTTTGACCTAAAAACCGTGAAAACCGGACTGTGAACACCCAACGTGCGTGGGCCTGCTAAGAACTTGTCCATGGGTGGTGCTAGGTACTTTTTTTTTTATCAATTATAGATGATTTCTCA
Organism: Smallanthus sonchifolius; assembly: GCA_023525975.1. Classification (NCBI taxonomy): domain Eukaryota; kingdom Viridiplantae; phylum Streptophyta; class Magnoliopsida; order Asterales; family Asteraceae; genus Smallanthus; species Smallanthus sonchifolius. The sequence continues at coordinate 12,416,936 of CM042027.1, read as the reverse complement.
AGAAGGGCGTGGGTCTATGTACTTAAACACAAGTATGAAGCTTTTGATAATTTTAAAGAATGGAAACTTCTAGTTGAAAATCAAACTGATAGAAGGGCAAAGAAACTAAGAACTAATGATGGGTTAGAGTTTTGAAATGGTCAATTTAATCAGTTTTGTTGGGAGTTTGGTATTGCAAGGCACCTAATAGTTGCTGATACTCCACAACATAATGGTTTGGCTGAAAGAATGAATAAGACTTTACTTAACAAAGTTAGGTGTTTACTTGCCAGTTCTGGTATCCCTAAAATCTTATGGGCAGAAGCAGTCTCCACGTCTGCTTATTTGATAACTAGGTCACCTTCCACAACAATTAATATGAAGACTTCCATGGAGTTATAGCCAGGGGAAAAACCAAGTTACGGATGCCTAAGGGTGTTTGGCTCTATAGCTTATGCACATGTGAATTAGGGGAAGCTAGAGCCAAGGGCAATCAAATGTGTTTTCATAGGATACCCTGAAGGAGTAAAAGGGTATATGTTGTGGAAGCTTAATAATGCGAGCCCTAGAGTCATGATCAGCAGGGATGTTACATTTCATGAATCTGCAATGTATAAGGATGAATTGGGTAGTGATAAACCTATAGTTGATGTTGATCAAGCTAATGATCAAGGGATGCATATTGAGGTGGAGCCTAGTGGTGATGATAAGTCTAGAGAGAGCAGGGTGGATACTCATAGTACAAGCAGTGTGAGTGATATTTGGCCAGGGACAGGCCAAGAAGGCAAACTCAAATACCTACTACATAGGCCTGTAAACGAACCGAACGACCACGAACATCGATGTGTTCGTGTTCGTTTATTTATATTTGATCGAACACGAACACATAATCGAACACATTTTTTTGTTCATGTTTGTTCATTAAGAAAATGAAAATGTTCGTATTCGTTCATGTTCGTTCGTTAAAAAGCTAAACGAACGTAAACGAACACAAATGAACAAACATAAAACGAACACAAACGAACAAGCATAAAAAAACACAAACGAACATAAATTAACACTAATAAGTACTCATGAACAAGTCTAATACTTAATAATTCATCCAAAAACACATGTAAATTAGTGCTTCAAATGTACATGATTCATCCAAAAACAAATGTACACAAACAAACGAACATAAATGAACGTTAATAACGAACATAAATAAACATATATTAACGAACATAAACGAACGTTCACGAACACTACATGTGTTCATGTTCGTTCGTTTAATTAAACGAACAAAAAAATTTGTTCGTGTTCGTTTGTTTATTAAATGAACGAATATAAATGAACTTCCTGTCGAACAAGTTCATGACCAGTTCATGAACGTTTGGTTCATTTACATGCCTACTACTAGATACATAAATGAATAGGATTTGTCTGCATATGTGTTTATGGCAGCTGAAACAAAAGATTCTTATGAACCAATGACTTATAGTGAAACTCATCACTACGCGTATTTGTTAAAGCGAGACGTGAACGAAACAAGGGCGTGTCGCGCAAACACGACGAGGACGTCATGGATTTAGGTGGGAGAGAATGTCACGACTCGTATAAAATTAAGTCACTTATCTCGGATTCCGGAAGGTTCCGGACACGTTTGGAGGTGTCTAGGGATGCCCGGAATACTCCGGAACACCCCATAAAATTATGGACAAACAAAGAAACATTGGAAGGTGCTATAACCCATCATATAAATATCCATGATAATGTGTACTTAGAAGACTCTAGAACAAGAACAATCTAGAACTAGTAGCAAGTAGTCTAAATAGGCATTCAGACCCTCATTTGAAATTACCTCACATAACTTGTAGTCTTTGTAAAGCTTCTTGTACTCTTATTCTTGTATTCAATATAAAGAATTATTTAATCATAACTCTTACGCTTCCACAACACATTACCTGAATTACTACATAACCAGAACAAAGACAATTTAGATCAAAATCTAAGTGTCGCACGAGATTTGGAAGATCACTCCATGACAATAAGGATACTTACTACCATAGAAACATAATACGATTATGAGATATGACAAATGGATATGTGAAGACCTCTTTTTTCTAAATAGACATCATACTGAAGATGTTTATATGGATCAACCAGAAGGTTTGTAGATTCCAAGCACCCCGAAAAGGTTTGTAAGTCTACAAAATCCATCTATGGATTAAAGTAAACATCTAGGAGTTGGAATTTTCGATTTAATAAGAAAATCAAAGATTTTGGTTTCATCAGAATCGCAGATAAGCCATGTACGTGTTTACATGAAGACTAGTAGGCACATAGTTACCTTCCTAATCATGTATGTGGATGACATATTTATCATATGAAACAACACTCCAACATTGAATGATGTTAAATCAAATTTTGGAAGTACTTACATTGACAAAAGTTATATCCTTGGAATTAAGATTTATATAGATAGATCAAAATGACTCATAGTCTTAAGTCAAAACATTTACATTGACAGAGTTATGAAACATTTTTTATGGATAATGCTAATTACCTCTGGAATGACTCAAAGGTATGAACCTGGTGTTATTATAGATAAATCTCAATGTCCGACAACGAATTAAGAGATTAAGCGAATGAAAGAATACATTGTTGCATCTGAAGCGACACAAGAATCGGTTTAGATGAAAAAGTTCATTGTTGACCTTGGCGTGGTGCATAGCGTCGAGAAGCCTAGAGATATATTATATAATAACATGAGAAATAAGATTCATATATGTTCAATTGAAGTCACGTAGTTTTATAAGAATTTAACATGGTAAATTTTTTTTATAATAATGAAATATTTTTATTAAAGTTGAGTGGGAAAATAAACTTTAAGACTTTAGGGGAGAAATTAGAAAATGGTTAGCATTGTGTAATCTTAAATAATAATAATAATAATAAAAAGAAAACGGAGACATTCACCGCCTATTTATATATCATTTCCATGCATGAATGTTCTTCACATCTAGTTCAAATTCTCTTTTGTAATTTTCAACTTTCAGTTACTGTAAATCAAGTACAAAACCCTTATTTTCGATCAAGTCAAATCATACACTAATCGAGATCATCCACCATGATCAATTCCAGGTTAAGGTTCGTCAATTAATTCAACGTTCCTAAAATCATTTCTTGATCATTGTTAACGTTTCTTGAATCTATCTACTGCAGCATGGATTCATCGTCGCCGTCGTCGGTAAGAGGCAAATCAAAAGCACACAAGATCCTGAACCAAAAGAAGTTGATGCCAGAACACCGAAGAGCGGTGCGTCAAAACGGAATCTTGAAGAAGGTGGAGGTATATATAGTAGGGTTTCATTTTTATCTCTGGTTTAACGGTTAATTAATTTCTTGTTATTCATTTCATATAGCATTTGATGGTAGTGTTCTTTCCAAGAACCAGCGTGACCTTTGAAGGAGACACCAACAAAGGTAAATATCGATCTTTAAATTTTCTCTTTTTTTTTTACTTTTAACCTTTGGTAATTAATTATTTTTTTATTATTTTTTTGCTACATATCTTTAATTGAAGCAAGAAAGTTAACTTTGTTTTTTAAACTTGTAACTACATATAACATCCAAACCCACAATTTGATATGGCATTTGCAAAATCAAATAAAAAAAAACAACAGAAAATGTGTTGGTGGCCATTGATTGGCCGTCGACCGGTTGATGTTCTATGCCAATTGAGATTTTATGAATTGTGTAATCTTAAAATAATAATAATAAAAAGGAAAACAAATCGGAGACATGGATCACCGCCTATTTATAAATCATTTCATGCATGAATGTTCTTCACATACCATTCAAATTCTTTCTGCAATTTTATTTGTCACTACGGTAAACAAAACCCTCATTCTCGATCACTTCAAATCACATCAATTCTAAGTTAAGGTTGTCAACTAATTCAGCGTTCGTTTCTTGATCATTATTAACGTTTCTTGAATCTATCTATCTGCAGAAAATCGTTTCTTGATCATTATTAATGTTTCTTGAATCTGCAGCATGGATTCATCGTCTTCAGTAAGAGCCAAATCTAAAGCGGTAAAAGATCTTGAAAAGAAGTTGATGCCGGAACACCGAAGAGCGGTGCGTCAAAACGGAATCTTGAAGAAGGCGGAGGAGGAATATACGGTAGGGCTTCATTTTTATATCTCGTTTAACGGTTAATTAAGGTGTTGTTATTCATTTCATATAGCATCTGCCGGTAATGTTCTTTCCAAGAACCAACGTAGGAAAGAAGTGGAGAATTTCTTGGATTTGGAGCCTGAAAGGCCTGTAACTACCGCCAAGAAGAGCAAGAAAGATGATGAGCACTCTCAAGGATCTTCAACTACCGGAAAGAAAAAAATGATATGATAAAGGGGTTAAGAAGTTCTTGGATTTGGAGACTGAAAGACCTGCAACTACCGACATTGTAATAGCGAACCAGAGGAGTAAGAAAGATGATGAGCGCTCTCAAGAACCTTCAACTACCGGCAAGAAAAAAACATTATGATAAAAGGGTTGTGAAGTACTTTGATTTGAAGCCTGAAAAGCCTACAACCGGAAAGAAGCGGAAGAAAAACAAGATGATGAAGGTTTACTTAATTTTTAGGGTTTTTTTTTGTTTTTAATTTAATTTAGTTTCTAATTAGACGTTTAATTTTTGGTTTACTAAGGAGCGATGCCGAAGAAAAAACTTGATAGCATGGGGCGTATAATAACCGATTAGGTTGATGGAGACACCAACAAAAGTAAATATCAATCTTTATATTTTCTCTCTTTTTTTTTTACTTTTAACCTTTGGTAATTACTTTTTTTTTCGTTTTTCTGCTGTAGATCTTTAATTGAAGCAAGAAAGTGTTATATTCAAAGCTTTAATTCATTGAATTTTGATTTTTGAACTTGTAACTACGTATAATGATTGTATCGGAGCTTTAAATCATTCAATTTCGGTTTTTAAAATAAATTCAACAATTGTATCGGTTACTCCTAGCTAGTGCTTTGCAATACGATTTAGTAAAAAGAATTTAGCATCAATTAACATTTTGAATGTTTCAACAACAAATTTAAACATTCAAAATATTGTTACTTATAATATCATTAGGTTAGTTACCCGTGTACGGGTTGAAAAAAAATAATAAATTGTGTACATAATACATAAATCTAGAATTTAAAAATTCCTTATACTAATAAGTAGGCCACTAAATTCGTGGAGACCAGAGAATGGCCTTATCAAACTCATCAAAATCCTCATTCTGCTCACTAATTCGTTTATCTACAAACACTGATGACTTGCCAATCCTCTCATAATCTTTCAGCAATATTTTCTTCCTCTACACTTGCACAACATCACAAACAAATAAAAGCTGCATCATAAATTGAATAAAATAAAACCCGGATGATATAAGTTGGGGATATTATCTCAATTAGACCTAATTTGATATTCAGAACCGCTATTACCTGTTAGTTTTTCAAATATTTAATTAGGTATGAACAATTTATGTAACAATGAAAATATGAAACACCCTAGTTATTCCTTTATTATTTTATCAGGTTTAAAGCGGAAAAACGGTCCCAGTTTTAACAAAACATTGCCATAAGTGGCTAAGGTATCTTTTTCATTAAAATATTATTTTACATAAGATAATATGATTACATCATTTTACATAGGGATTTCTTTGACTCCGATAGCTTTGTCCTCAGGAAGCTTCGTTCCATTTGCTTCTTTCCTGTAGTGTTTGAAAAACGTTTTTGAATGAGCTTACGCTAAATAAGTACACTGTATTGTTCATTTTATTTTGAGCCCTTTAGGTTCTTATTATTGTTCAAGTTTTCTAGGCTCTCGACGCCCTCGTGACCATCTCTGAACGTACCTCCGGTCACGTCATTCGTATATTTTATGGGTGTGCTAACCCCCTCGCAGCCATCTTAGGTCGTACCTCTGGTCCGGGTTTTTGACAAGATTCTTATACTCGTTAGTATAGACCCCGTAGGCTTGGAATCTTTTCCTGTGGAGTCTCTTTTTCCTCAGCCCCGTAGGCTTGGAATCTTTTTTAGTTATCTTCTTTATTATTGACATCCATCTTACAGGCCGGGTATCTCATTTTATTTGGGACCTTGAGTATCTTTGACTCACAACCTCCCAAATGTATCAAGTATTTTTTTTCATTTCGTGTATATGCTTGATTTATTTCCCAACCAGTCATCACCTTAAAACTTTGTAACGGTTTCTCCACAATGCATTAAAAGGGTTTATATATCGCAAGTACCAGCGGCGTATCCACCACCCCTTTAACACTTCGTGAGTACTACGTTATTCCATTTTAGGGTTTATACTCGTTCCATCATACTCATTCATCTTTGCATGTATCATCATGCATTCACGTATTCATATTCATCATGCATTTCATGTGTTCATGTATTTTCAGCATATCTTCGTACTTGTTATATATCATAAACTGGGGTGATTATCCTTCCAGAGCAATACCTTCAACAGAGATGTTCCCAGGAAAGAGTGAAGGGTCTAGGAGAGATTTATACACCACTCTTCCCTTAGACAGAACATTCCATTTGTCAGATAACTACATACCGATCGGAAGTTCTCCCGTACGTTTACTATATATCATTATTGTCTTTTAGTCTATACCCCTAAACAATCATAATGGTTTCACCATGAAGTACCAAGAGAATTATATATAGGAAGTACCAGCGGCGTATCCACCACCTCTTGGATACGTCGTGATTACTCCATTATTCCCGTTTAGTGTCTAGACTAACCTTTCATTACCCCGTACCTTTGTCGTATCACATATAACATAACACATATCATTTAAACACATAATTCACATAATCATGTATAAGGTACGGGTCCAGTGTACTTACATTATTCCTTGGATAGTTTCTAAGTTCGTTCTTCGTCTTAAATGTTTCTCTGAACTCGAACCGCACTCGCAGGGTACCTAACAAGAAAAGCGAAACTGACTAGGTTCGCATGTGTAAGAATAGTTTCGCCTGAACCGAAACGAACAGTATCTCCTGAACCGAAACGAACAGTATCGCCCAACGAACTCAAAACCCATACTCGAAGTTTGAAGTCTAGAAATCGTCAAAACAAGCAAAACGAGTCGAAAACGAAGAAATCCTCCGATAGGAATGAGTAAAACCCCAGATGACAAGAAAAGAGGAGAAAATGAGTAAAAAGAAACTAAAAACATGAAAACGAGAGAAAGTGACGTAAAAGAGACAAGAAGCCACTGAAACAAAAAAGATTCAAGTGGAAACCTCGTCAATGAATGTGGAAGAAGAAGATGAAATCACATAATCGAGCAAAAATCTCGGATACCATGTTATAGTGAAAGAGACTGAAAAACAGAGAGAGAAATTGGTGGGAAAATGACTTTGATTGATAACTCAAATAATAATTATAAAATGCTTATATACTAAAAATTAATCAAAGAAGCGAATCTAGCTAAACAAAGTGAAACTAAGCTAATAAGCGAAACTACAAAGTGAAACTATTAAAGCAAAACTTTCGCCCAACAGTAGTCAGTATGCACAATAACAACCACGTGACTTTTTCTTATTGGTCCACGTGTTAGCATCTACTTGGGTCACGTAAATTTTTTTAAACTTTTTTTGTTATTTGAAGAGAGAGAGAGAGAGAGAGAGAGAGAGAGAGAGAGAGAGAGAGAAAGAGAGAGAGAGAGAGAGAAAGAGAGAGAGAGTATGACAAGTTTGTATTTTTTTTTTTCAAAACGTCATCTTTTTAATGAATTTTATTAAAAACCAAGGAACCAACGTGTCAAATATGATATTTTTTTATTTTTTTATTGAAACAACGAAACATTTTTAAATTTCAGCTCGATGATCACATGCAACCAGGTCGTCCCAACACTTTTTAAAATAGGTTTGGTTTGAGGCTGCATTTTTGTTAATGTTTTCATGTTGTTTGGACTCCCTTTTCATGTTGTTTTTATCAAGTTTTAACCTTGTTTTGGTGGTCTTACTTGTTAGAAATGTTTTAGACATTTGAGACTATTTTTATGTTATTTAACGCTGTATTTTTTAGTTGTGTAATATTATTGGGGGTTGTTTCGAACCCTCTTCACTACTATTATGGTATGGTTTGTTAACACGACTTAATAAACTTATTCAAATTGATTTAAGGGGGTGTTTGGGATTACTTTTCAAACTACTTATTAACTTATTACCTTTTCTAAAAAGGTAATAAGTCAAAAGTCTGTTTGGATAAATGGAGAAAAAATTATTTTTAAAAGAGATGAAAAGTTGTTTTTGAAAAGTAGAAAGTTTTAACTTTTACAAAAAAGTCATAAGTTACTTTTCAAAAGTAATCCCAAACACCCCCTAAATGATTCTTATTTGAATTCGAATGCAGATTTTTTTTTTCAAATTCGAATAAACCGAATAACCCATCATATTCTTTTGATTACCCTGAAGCTGATCATCTTCTTCGATATTGAAAGCGGAGTAGCGGACAGGACACCCTAGCTGCTGCTTAGACACACAACAATGGCGAGAATCATCAACAACAAATCCGGATTGAGATTCTGTACCGAATTTCTGTACTCACATAGATTGATTATCCTCCCATTCACGTCTACAAGATCCATCGAAACCCTAGCTTTCGAAGAGGTCCGCTCTCCCTCCCACAAGCCCGTACCCGATCATTCCGCGTTTGTTCTTCACGGATTAGTCGGATCCGCTAGAAATTGGAGATCCTTTTCTCGCAATTTAGCTTCCTCTCTCTCTACCTTCTCTCCACCTTCAGGTAATTCATCCGTACCAAAAGATTGGAAGATGGTTCTTTTCTCGCAATTTTGACTTCTATATAAAACTTGCTCAATGTTATTCATTACTTAGCTTATGTTAATTTTATCGTAGATTGGAAGATGGTTCTTGTTGATTTGAGGAATCATGGACACTCAGCTGGTGTATCTGCTTTACATCCGCCTCATGACATAGTCAACGCTGCTAATGATCTTGCTAATTTAGTCAAATCTCAAGATTGGAACTGGCCTGATGTTGTTCTAGGGCACTCCATGGGTGGCAAGGTGGCTTTACAGTAAGTGCCCGTGGTGATTATGGCGGTTCAGCCAAGTTACCTAAACAGGTATTTTCATACAAAAGTTTATATCAGTTATACAATCATAGTTGTCAAAGGCGCAAGGCGCACTCAAGGCGCAAAGGGTGAGCCTTGGGCCTACACCCAAGGCGCTTTCCGAGATAAGCAAGGTGCATAGCACAAATATACCATTTTTGGGGTTTTAGACATGTTTTAGGCTAGTTGCGGGACATTTTTAGATTGTTAAAACCAGTTTGCCCAGAATTTGTAGGATTTTAAGGATTTGGCCGGAATCTCACCGGAATCCGACTAGAATCTAGCCTTAATTTCGCTCGAAGGTCGCCGGAGGGCCTGGGTTGCAGCAAAGCGCTTTTCCTGTGCCTCGCCTCGCCTGAGGGCCTAGGCGCACGCCCGAAGGGCTTTTGAATTAGTCAACAAGTTAGAGAAAATGAATAATCTATTGGCATATCAATTTTGCTAGGTGGAATGAAGCAATTTGATGTTTTTATACAAGCATGGATGTCTTGCATTTGTGAAATGATTGTTGAAGTTCTTTCTATTATCGATTATAGCTAGAACGGGTTGTAAAAGTAATATTTATATCGATCGTTGAAAATATACTTACAGCCACATGTTCTGTGTGACTTTTTGAAAAAAAAATCTTTGATTTATGTGTATGTGATAATATCTGTCTCACATCTCAGTGTTTCTCAATGCATAAGTTTTCTATTACAAGAAGAATGTCTATTCAAAATTAGAAACTCACTTGGAGACCATGTATGTCATATTTCAGCAAATTTGTCCATATTCCTTCTTAAACATATGCAATACTTTTAAATATGGTTAAAAACCCATATTTTGGTCATCGTGGTTTTTACATTTTAACAATTAAGCCATTGAGATTTTATTTTGCGTGATTTATTTACTGCGGTTAGTTACTTTAACAATCTTAGCATCACCATCCATGTCTATTAAAAAGGTGACCGAATTGCTCACTTGATGAAATATCAATAATGCATATACCCAAGTCAAGGAAAAAGTATAATTGACATCTCACCAGACACCAATAATGTACACGTGCTGCTATGTATACCGGGTCTGCAATTCAACTGTCACACTGTTTAGGGACACTAAATAACAGTGATTAAATCATTCAAAGTAAAAACCAAATCATGGAATTGTTTATTATATAAAAGACCATATTGACGAAACAAAGAATGTTATAGTAGGTGGTTAATTATTTTTTATTGCCCCGACTTATATGTTTCAACTGATAATTTCAAACAAATTTCGGTCATTATATTATCATTATCTGACAATAACTCATGAAGACAAACACCTGATGCAGAACAGTTGTGGGTACTGGATTCTGTGCCTGGAACAGTGGACCCTGAAGAATCTAGTGGTGAGGTGGAGAAAGTTTTAGAAACCTTGCAGACTCTACCAAAAACAATCTCATCACGCAAGTATGTATCAAAATTTCATCAAACCACTTTTTTTAGCATCACATTGATTTTTACATTATGTTTGAAACTTTGAATAAAATATATAATGTCTTGGTAGAGGGTGGGCCTTGGAGCAACTGGTAAGGTTGCTGCTTTGTGACTTTGAGGTCATGGGTTCAAGCCGTGGAAACAGCCTCCTGCACAAAGTGTAGGGTAAGGCTTCGTACATCAGATCACGTCTGGCCCCTCCCCGGGCCCTGCGCAAATGCGGGAGCTAAGTCAAGCACCGGGTTCGCCCTTTTTATATAATGTCTTGGTAATTATGATGCAAGTTTCTGTAGGACGCTTAGATTCAAAGATGGTTTTTGTAGAACCTTCATAGTTTCATTTTACTTGTTGCAAATTGCATTGAAAGATAACTTTGGATTGATTTTTTTACTTTGGGTTGTTTGCACCCACAAAAAAGGCTAGAAATTTTGGGTTATTTTCCAAGTTAACTCGTTTCTAGGAGCCACATTATTGCCACAAACAGTAAAAAGGTCAACCTGGTCAACTTCATTGACACATCAGTTGTCACGTTATCATTTAAATCAAAATCATAAAAAGAGTTGATCTAAGTAATAGCTAAACTTTGTTCTTGGTTGCAGGTGGCTGGTGGATCACTTGACAAATCTAGGATTTTCAAGATCATTATCTGAATGGATCGGTACCAATCTCAAAAAATCAGGAGAACACTATACATGGGCATTTAATCTTGAGGGAATCATCCAGATGTTTGATTCCTACAGGTTAGCTTCTATGATTTTTCACATCTTGAATGATTGATCCTAGGTTAAAATGGTCATTTTGCTCGTTTCAAATCACGTTAACTCCTGTTGTTGATATTTGATGAAAGTAGGGGATTGAATATTTATTAACCATGTTCTAGGAAAATGGATTATTGGCCGCTTCTGGAACACCCACCTAAAGGGATAGAGATTGTGATTGTGCGCGCTGAAAATAGTGACAGGTGGGACCCACATATAATTCAGAAGCTCGACAGCGTTAAAAATCGCGCATGTGATGAATCAGAAGGTAAGCTTTCGGTTGTGGTTCTTCCAAATTCTGGGCATTGGGTTCATGTGGATAACCCAAAGGGTCTTCTGGAGATGGTCACACCCAAAATGGCTTCTCTCGCTTAAAAGTTAAAACCCAAATAAAGGGCGAACCCGGTACTTGACTTAGGTGCCGCATTTGTGTAGGGTCCGGGGACTCGGGGAGGGGCCTTGTGATGGCTTAAGACCCAAATGGGTTCTATTAATGAACAAATTAACATTCACATATTTGCTTAGGATCTGAGGTTCTCTTTTTGATATAGTTATCTTGGTTGTGTGTTTCATTTAAAAATTATCAATTGATAATAATGAGTAATTTTAATACAAGTGATTGGTTTATTTTTATCATTTTTTCTAATTAATTGATTTTTGTTTGATTTTAGTTAAACTAAACCTAATATAAATAATTATTGGGGACAGAGGACGATAGAGTGCAAAATGGTGTAGAAAATGTGTTTTAAAAACCAGCCTAGCATTCTCTATCTGGTTGGTAATTTTTTTATGTTTTTTATTTCTCTGTCGTCTTAAAATGACATTGCGCGTAGTGAATGAAAGATATCACATGTAAAAAATGAAAAAAAAAAGTGGCAACGGAAATTTAAACTTTCTACCAACAGTGTTGGTTCAGTTCAATACGATAGTCTTAACAATTACAATCTTTATCCAAATACTAAATACGTTTAAGGTTTCACAAGATATCCCAAAAGCTTCAAGCCAACTCTAACCCACCTTGAGCGATTTCACACTCTCAACGGTCCTCTGAAAATGCATGCTTAAAACATACGTCAGTATAAAGCTGGTAAGTCCACGAAAGACCTACACTGAAATCAAGTTTAGTGTAATTTAAATATGTAAATTGTTGACTAATCAACTCTTTTCCAAAGTGACCAATAGTAGAAGCTTGTTAATTCTCGGGCGGAAAGGCCATCAAATCCTATTGTATGGTATTGACTGATGTGTATATACATCCCGTGACTCCTATCTTATTTATATAGCCTAATTGCAATTTCAGTGTTAAACATACCCTCTAAAATTTGTATTAAACAAATCGCGTTTTGCATGCACTCAGTTCCAAAACATATATAAAAAGGGAATTTAGTCTTGAGACTCACCTCAAAGCTTAAACGGGTAGCATGCATGGTCTAAGTCTTCAGTTGCCTCCGCAAGGTAAGGAAATCTTAAATCCAAGATTAACAAATTCAACTCACGCTTAATCATTCCTTCTTAGGCGTTTTAGTGGGAATAAACATAACATACTTATCCAATCCTTATTAAAATGTTTTAAAGTTAAAAGTACGGAGTTCTGTCAGTTACACGATATGACCATATTATTGTGATGCTCTGGCCAATACGACCTGTATTGGGTCTTTGGCCAATACGACGTGTTACCATTTCTTTCCAACCAATATGACATGTATTGGTGGTTGCTCTTGACCAATACAGCCTATATTGGGTGACCAATCAATACAATTCGATGAAGCTCGTTTTAGGGTGTGCTTCATGCCGCTCTTGCACGTATTTGACCGCACCGAGAGGATCTAACCCCCAAAACTCATATCTTTATGCTAAAAATCGGATTTCAATGATAAATAAGTTTACCGACAGTGCTCTAGTTCAATATTACTTGCCCATCGCCCCTCGATCTCCTGAAAACAAATCGTTCAAACCCTTAACACCTAAAAACAAACCAATGGAGACAATTTCTAACTAAGGTTTGGGATCCTTACCATAAAGTTGAAGTCTTGAAGTCAATCCTAGCATGGTGACGATCTTTGGAGCACAAACGAGTGAAAACCGAGTCTTGTTCAAATTTCAAGAGCAAAAAACGAGATTAGGGTGAAATGAGCTCAAGAATACACTGTTCATAACATTATATACTCTAGAAAAAACTATTGTATGTATCGTAATGATATGATTCATATTGGAAAACCATGGGCCAAAAACCGGATCTGGTTTCCTATTTTTGTGACGAGTACATGACAACTATCAATAGGCCCGTATTTTGACAATACAACCCGTGTTGGTCACTTAACAATACGACACGTGATAGTCAGTACGACCCATATTGGTCACTTTACATAATTGGTAGTTTTGATCTTTGTACTTGTTTTTTTCAGTTTTGTCAACTTTAGTCCATCACTTCCTAAAACTCTTTACGTAGAATTAACTACCGCCAACTAATTGCGTACAGACATGTTATGAAACACGAATAATCTACATACTTTATCCGGTTGTCCTTTCTCATTTCCATTTCACCAAACCCATATGCTAATTCACTATTAACAAAATCACAATCTCATTCTCAATAAGTTGATATAGTTTTCATATAATAATTTATTAGATTTCACTATTCTCAAGCATAATTGGGCCTGAAACGTATTATGGGCCCAAAAAACCCTAACTAACCCTAATCCTAAAACCAGAATATAAAACCTCTTTCTTTTCACGTCCACAGATCAAGGCACAGAGACAAAAAGATGCAGATCTTCGTGAAAACCCTAACCGGAAAAACCATAACCCTAGAGGTTGAGAGCAGCGACACCATCGACAATGTCAAAGCGAAGATCCAGGATAAGGAAGGTACGATACTTATATTATTCGATCATTTGTATGTTATCGCATCTATAATAATTTGTATCATATAGGTATCCCACCGGATCAGCAGCGGTTGATCTTTGCCGGAAAACAGCTTGAAGATGGCCGAACTCTTGCCGATTACAACATCCAGAAAGGTTTCTTCATTTCTAAATGTTAAACTAGTTTTGCGTTAACCTTGCAATTTTGTGCGACTTGTTCCTAGAATTATCAAATAAACATGTTGTGAAGTTAGTTTTATCAAGTCTAATTAGTTTGCTGTTTCTGTACATCAGTTTCATGGTGGTTTAGATTTGAATTGTGACTGGTATTAGGTTAATATTGACCTTCTACTTGCTGATTAGCTTTGACATTCTACTTGCTGATTGGCTCTGAATTGTGACTGGTATTAGGTCTAGATTTGAACGTCAGTTTCATGTAGTAAAATTAGTTTTGATTAATTTGGAACTTTTGGCTGGTTTGTGGCTGCACTTGCTTGCTGAATAGCAATTGTTTTACTACAGTTTTTTTGTGATTTTTACTGAAGAATGCATAACAAATACATTGCTTAAAGAAGTTTAGATTGAATGTTATTTCTATTTGGAATGTGATTTTTTTTAATATTTGTAATGTTTATTTTTTTAAACCTTTTTATGTTTTCAGAATCCACTCTTCATTTGGTATTGAGGCTGAGGGGAGGAATCATTGAGCCTTCTTTGATGGCTTTGGCTAGGAAGTACAATCAAGACAAGACTATTTGCCGCAAGTGAGTCGTTTGTTTCATTGTTTTATTAGTTAGTTGGGCTTGTATTTATATTTTATAATATTAAGCACTTTTGCATATGCGTAGACAAAGTTTTATTTCTAGCTGAAAGTAAATTTTAACTTGGTTTATAGTAGAATATTATAACTGATCAGTAGCTGCTATTGAGGTTTTAGTGGGCTCAGTTTTTGTAGTTTTTAAGAAATTATGATTTGTTTTACAAACACCTTGTCTATGTAAATTTAAAGTTTTTAATCTCATGTGTTTTAGGGGCTGGTGTTACTTGCTAAATTAATTTTATTTTTTGCTTTCTGAATCCAAATCTTGAAAGCATGTTTTTTGTTGTAGGAATTGTT
The DNA here is from genome assembly GCA_023525975.1 of Smallanthus sonchifolius. Lineage (NCBI taxonomy): Eukaryota > Viridiplantae > Streptophyta > Magnoliopsida > Asterales > Asteraceae > Smallanthus > Smallanthus sonchifolius. The sequence continues at coordinate 12,401,625 of CM042027.1, read as the reverse complement.
TTTCAATATTTCAAGATATCTTATGTTAGAATTGTTTTTTCATACATATTTACAGGAATTTAGTTTTACCCATGACTTTTTTTTTAATTTGGCCAGTATTTATTTATTTTATTTGTTTATATTTGACGTGGTCTCCTAGAGTTTTGTGAGTTATTTGAGTTAAAATGTAAAATACTGTCTTTCATTTTAGGTGTTACGCTCGCCTGCACCCAAGAGCTGTAAACTGCAGGAAGAAAAAGTGTGGTCACAGCAACCAAGTAATTGTTTTCCCAACTATTATTCTGATTGTTATTTCTGTGCTTGTCTAAAAGTTTTATTTAATCGCCTTTATCAAGATCTTTATATCTTTGATCTTTTTCGTTGATTGGTGGATCTTTTTTATTTTCTTTGTGGTTGCAGCTAAGGCCAAAAAAGAAGATCAAGTGAAGACGCGTGAGTGCCTATTGTATCTGGTTATTTTTAGAACATCTGCATCTTTTTTAGACATTTTTGTTGTCAGTATGAAATGAAACTTATTGGATTTTGTTGTTTAATTTAAGAAGTGCCATTGATATAAAATTTTCTTTCTGTGGTGCTTTGCTGTTGCTGATGCCTTTTCCATCCTGGACAACTGTTGTTTTAGGCCAATCTGACATGGCCTGTTTTGACTCTACCCCATTTGAACTGTCATCCAACCAATCTGTTTTATCACCCCTACTAGAACTGTATCTGTTGAATATCTTATTTTTGAACTAAAACCAAATTTTAACAATACCAAAACAACGTAATCAGTATAATTCTGCTTACAGCATCCCTATTAGTAGGGTCCGAGGAAGGTGGGAAGGGGGCATGGCAAACCTTTCTTTTACGGGTCTACCTTAAGGGATAAAGAAGCTGCTCTTAGAGGGATCTTCGGGTCCAAAAACCTCTTTGCGTACAGATTTGGTCTCGGCTAAGTATTGCAAGCCTCAAATCACATTTATAAATTTTTATTTCGCTGGACTTAAACCTCCCTGTTGGACTTTTTGAATATAAAATCATGAAACTGGGACTGACCATATATATTTAGGCAGGTTTTTTAGGTTCTCATTTAGTTTGTCATTTTGTACGGCCTCCGTCTCGCACTGTATCTGATATTTTAGCCAGATTTATCTTTTTGTTGGACCAGTAGATGCAATTTTGAATTTGGTACCATCTTAATTGGGTCAAATGTTTGTTTAATAAGAGAGGATGAAAAAGATTTTTTAAAAACTTACAGAAGCACTGCATAACCTGTTGATGGGCATTGGTTTCTTGTAGACTAGATCCGATCGTAACTGTTTCTGTTGAAAGATAAAAAGAAAAAGCCGTTTAACCAAGCCTTATGACCAACCCAAACTCAACTTTCCTCTAGTAAAACACTCCACTGTTTTCAAAACGAGTACTTGACCTTTTGTTTAGGAATCATAAGGGAATCAAAAAACTTCATTTTGTTTGTTTTAGACAGAGATTAATAGTAATGACCAAGAGATTGGTAATAACCAGAGTACCCTTCCCAAAAACCTTGAAATTAGGCTTTTTAGCCTTGCATTATAGTTTTTAAGAGAGTAATATTATGATAAGACAGTAATTTATGAAATGAAAATAGTAATTTGCAAAACACACCTTTATAGCACACTACTTGCTTCTTGCACACTTAAGGTTCTATTATTTGATTTTTTAGAACGACTGACACATTCTAAAGCTACATCTAAATCTAAACCGACTAGAACCTCCAACCACCTGGAGATGAACACTTTTACTACATAACACAGTACCGCTAGGCACAAGCTCTTTGGGCATCTATTAGCATGTTCATGGACAAAACAATGTTGCAAAATTCCATTTTCGTGGACAACCAGCAGACCAGATTGTAGCAATAAGACCTTAATCAAAACCATCACCTTATTAATCATGCTCATGGTTGGCTTTGCATTATTATCCTCCTCAACACTATAAAACCAAAAGAAAACAGATAAGATTGCAACTATAAAACACACCATATGAATGTGGCTACCTCGAAAGAAAATTCTTTAAGAGGTGAAATGTAGAATGTTTTAAGCTTTTGCGTGTTTTATTGTTTTAATTACTTGTTTTATAAGTAATATCATTTATCTTACTTTATCTTTGTAGCCGTCACTTGTTAAGGGAGGTGGGAGTGGTACCTTTCCAACTAAACTACCCTAAAAAATTACACCAATAAAAAGATGTCACCTCAATTAGTCAAAGTACCCTCTATGGTGGGAGTGGTACCCTCCAACCCTTTTATTTTTATTTAATTTTTAATTAAAACAAATTAATAACCAAATTAAAAAACTAAAAATTTAATTAATTAATTAAAATTACCTAAAAATAAATTAAAAGACAATAAACAAAAAATTATTTAACTTTTCTAACCATTGTTAACTTTTTATTTTATAGATTAGTAAAAATAATCAACTTTATCTTTGATGAATTTTCAAAAGTTTTTTTTAAGTGATCTATATATTATTTCAAAAATAAATGTTTGGTAACAATATACCCATTTAAGTGATCTATATATTATTCTAAAAATCCAATGAATCTAATTATATAAAAAAAATAATAGTTTAGAATAAGAAATGTTTTGCAAGTTTGTATAGGTATTTGAAATTTCTTTCACATTGACTAATTTCCACCATACCCTCCAACAACTTTCCACTTTCAACGGGTTCTTTTACTCGCCCAAAGTACCCTCCCACTTCTACCCGCTGAACCCTCCACCCATGCGGCTGTTGGCCCATTTATTTCTTGATCCGGGTTAGAAGGAAAACGCTGCGGGTGGCACATATAAAGAATTGTTGGGTTATTTTTAAGTATTTAGTTAGAATTAGTATTTGATTATTATTGGTTTTTGAATTTTAATCTTATCGAGTCTAGAAATTAGTTTCTTGTTCTCTGTCTGTTTGATATGGGGTAATGGAATGGACGAGCGAATGAAATGAATGAGGTAATGGAATGGACAAATGAATGAAATGAACCATTCCATTCCATTGTCTTGTTTGGTTATCATGAAGGAATGAAATAATCATTATTTTATGTTGTTTGGTAGGCTAGAAAAGACAAAGAAATAAAATCGGTGGTGAGTGGTGGTGGGTGGCGGTATTGGGTGGTGGTGGGTGACGGTGGGTGATGGCGGCGGTGGTGGGCGGTAGTGGGTGGTTGTGGAGGAAGCGATGTTGGTGGTGGTGGTGGGAGGTGGCGGTGGCGGTGGTGAGAGGTGGGGGTGGATGGTGGCGACGGTGTGGTTGTGGGTGGTGGTGGAGGCGGTTGTGGGAGGTGGTGGTGGGTGTGGTGGTGATGAAGGGTGAAAGAGGGGATGCAATGAAAAAAAAACAAGGGGGGTGGATGGAATAAATTTGATGGATTTAGAGGGAATGACATTCCTTGTGGAATGAGTGATTCCATTCCATCGTCCAACCAAACAATATTTTTTTCATTCCATCGTAATCGTCCATTCTATTCCACCTCTCATTCCTACGTACCAAACGCTACCTAAGGTTTGTTTTAGTATTTAAAGAAGTCTTATGTAATCAGTCTTGTTAAGAGAGTTTTCCATTCAATAAGATCAAGTCGTGATCCGTTTTGATCACAAATATCGTTTGTGTTTGTTGTATTCCATCCAATTGTCACCAACAACGGCGGTGTACCCGCTGTCCACTCCCAGTCCCCTAAGTACTCGATGTGTAGTTTCACTTTAGTAAATATGAGTTAGTAAATATGAGTAAGGCCATAAGGCTTCTTACCTGACGGTCAGGGTTTTCCCTATAAAGGGTTTTCTCCTGTGAAGGTCATATGTTCGAATCCTGACAAGGGGTCCTGACGAGGAGAATTTTACAAGTACCCTCCACATGTATTGTTAACTTTTAAAAAGGAGTAAATATGAGTAAGTGTCCTGGTGAGAACTACATGGATGAATTTAGATTAGCTATTTTGAATCATTTAACGATAGTAGACTTCTACTATTAGTTTTTTTAATTACCATTGAAGTAAACAACGACTATCACCTGACTTTATGACTCCACTTTAATAATTATATATATGAAATATAAAACAATTAGTTTTTAAAGGACGTTGTCTTATGAATGGGTAACATGTTGTAAATCAGGGTCACTTCAGTTGTGAAGTTTTGTGGTACTTTGAATGACATATTACCTTAAAGTCTTGTCAGGACATTTTGTGACATGGCTCTCGTGTGAGTGAGTGAAATGTTTTAGTTAGTAGGCAAAGATAATGAGAGTTACCTAAGGGTGCTTTCTATTATACTCTTGGTTGAGACATTTATGGCGACTTATGTATAAGGTACAAACACCATCTAACCTAATTGTTTCCGTCATGAAGTAACTAAGAAATGTAAACCATAGATCTTTTGCGATTTCTGTACATGTGTTTCATTTTATTTGATGCATGACACTATATTTTGTCACTATTTCAGATTCGCCTTTCTCTAGTGGAGTTGTTCAGAGGAGTGTTGATTTAGATGGTAAAGTGAGTTTTATTATTCACATCAAATTTAGTTCAAATTGTCGCCTTGGTCATTAGTATATGAGTAATTGTTCATATGTTATTAAGTCCGACCAATGTATATAATCACCATAAATATACTTTCTCTTTAATCACTGTTTGTTTTCTCCAAAAGACCATTGATTTAGGTGAGTGGACCATAACTTCTTAGCAAAATAATTACATTTTTTGAATGACAAACACACATTCTTTTAAGTTCTACTTCTAAAGCGCACTTATTATTAACTTTGTAAGATTTAAACCTACGTCACTTGAATGTTGAGAAAAAACTCCACTTGTCACTATTGACAACAAAATAATTACATGACTGTCATTATCAAAATAATGCTGCATTGTACATTTGTCAACATGTTTGTGTTTCCTGACAGACTTTGATATGTCGGAATATAGGTTAGTTACACATCGTCTTTTCTACTTTTCACCTTTTACTTGTTTTGTCTTTTCTACTTTTCATCTTTTACCTTTTTTTAACGGCGAACATTGAATGTTGTAACATCGCACCCTTCATCACATGGGAGAGTCTCGTCCAACTCCGATCAATATGTTGTCTTAAACGGGCCCACTTGACGTTAGAGTTGGAGAGCATCCAAGGAAAAATCCCACTCAATACGGCCCCTTCCGGGCTTGAGGGAGAGCCGAGGCTCGTACCCTTGATCGGAGTGGGTAAAACCCTGTGCATCAGCCTAAGAACTAGGCCTTATTTACATGCCTCAGAAATTAATGGTGGTGACAGAGATTAAACCCGGATCCCTCAAAATTTCAGATCTTACCTCAACCTCTATACCAGAGACTCTTTGACTTTTCCCTTTTCACCTTTTACTTGTTTTGTTTTTCTCACAGTTTGAAATCTAATAAATTAAAGTATAATAAAAAAACATCAGCAATAAAGTTATAGATGAATATTAAGAAGTGGTTATGCAATTTATATTTTCTTTTAATTATTTCACATTATTCAACCCTTTGTCATGTTACCTCTTCACTTTTACTCCAATCATTTTGCTACTTTATTCTTTATTAATAATTAATACTATATTTCTTAATTATTTAATATTTATCTTTTTAAATCAATTTCTTGCTCTCAAGCATGTGTCATACATCTTTATGCACATAATCATCAACAATATTCCTTCTTTAACCATTGTTTTCATTCTTTCATGGATCTCAAGTTTCCTTTCTCCAATTTCTAACATTTCCTCTTCAAACTATTTACTTCTTTTAGAAAGATGGAGTCTATCACATATTCAATAAGTTTCCTATATATGACTCAAGAAGTAAAAATTTCATTTAACCTAGTCGTTTGTGTCAAATGGTAACTAAGAAACGTAAAGCAACAAGTTCAAATTTAGAACGTGGACTTTTTGTACGGTATTCCTGTACATGTCTTAGATTATATTTGATGCATGACATGATATCTTTTTTCATTATTTCAGATTTATCTTTCTTTGATAGAATTTTTGTTTAGACGAGGGTTGATCCAGATCATGGGTGGCTCTATGTTGTGGATTTTTAGACTTGAGCCTAAGGCCAAATTTAAAAAAAGAAAAATTATATATATAGTTTAATCTAGGTTTTTTTAGTCTAAAAATATCAAATCCTACTTTAACAAAAAGATTTTAAGCCTAAATGTTTTTCATATATACATATCCAATCTTATTTTACGAACCGTTTTTTGCCCCACTCACAAAAAAATCCTAGATCTCTCACTGTTTATAACTATGACAATTGAAAAAAGACCTCAGAATTTACTTCGCCTTAGGCCCCCAAAATAGTTTAGCCGACCCTGATCCAGATGATAAAGTGGGTTTTATCTGTTCCATGTCAAATTTAGTTTAAATATTCACTCTGGTTATTACTTGTGATTATTACCGTGTGAGTAATTATTCAGATGATATTAGGTCGTATCCATCTTTGTTGTCACTAGAAGTATATACGTTTGGGGTGGCAATTCCTGACACGATACGAAAATAATCAGGTTTTGGGTTAACAATTTTAACCCGTTTTAAAAAAAACAGGCCGTGTTTGGGTTGACCCGTTTAATAAACGGTTCAGGTTTGGGTCGACCCGTTAACCCGTTAAGGTTTCAAAATATTATTATTTAATTTTCCCATTCTAGGAACAACTGTTTAATTAATTTTGTATTTAGTGTTTACAATAAAGGAACTGATTTATACAAAAACCTTTTTTTTTCTTTCTCGAGATAACTATTTAATTACTTTTTTGATTTACCTTAAATAAGTTAGATTTTGGATTTAGTAGTTTATGATTTTGATTTACATAAATGAGTTAAACGGTCAGGTTTGAGTTGACCCGAATTTATGTGTATCCAGGTTAGGTTTGAAATTTGATACGAATTTTATATGAGTCGTGTTCAGGTTTGCATAAATTAACCCTTCAACTCTTCAACCCGACACAATTGAGACCCATAATATAGTTTTTTTTTTTTTACAACAAAGGCCGGAACACCTACGGTAATTTTGACAAACGGATTACTCTTCCAACAAAAAAATCTCCGATATAGTTCACTTCAATCATTGATTGTTCTCCCCCCAAGAGACATTGGATGCTGTCATTTCTTCGCCAAATAATTACATGACCGTCGGTATCAAATAATAAGTTGTGTTTCCCGACACTTTTTGATAAGATGGAATATAGGTAAGTGACACTACTTTATGAATGTTTATGGTCTTTTCTGCTTTTCAACCGTTTACCTAACTTCTTTTGTTAATTTCTCCCACTTTAAAATCTTTAAAAAAAAGTGGAAGTGTATGGATAATAAAAAAAATATTAATAATCTTACTACTCCAATAAATGAAAATCTCTTCAGAACATGTGTTACTTTCTGGTTACTCCTCATCTTTATTTTCCCGTCTCTCTCTTCTATTAAATATTAGATTTTTTATTTCTCTCTCCTATTAAATAATAATCTTTATATTAATAAATCTAATTACAAATACTTATTATTTAATTATAAATAGTTATTATATCATCAATCAAATGAACTTAATATAAACTAACATTTATCAATTAAATTAAAAAATTAATACTTAGTTAAAAAAATGTTTTAAAAACTAATTTAACAGACCTTATAACTGTCACGACAAATTACATTTTTTTAAAAACATATGTTGACAAATGTGTTTATTAACAAATTACATTATATTTTATTCAACCGATATAATATACTGGTTTATTCAACCCGTGTATTACACGGGGTTTTAAAAATATAAAATGTTTATTACTAAATATATAAAAAAAAATTTATTTAACTCGTGTAATACACGAGATTTTAACCTAGTAAAGTTATATAGGTGAATATTAACAATTAGTTAGGGAATTTATCTTTTCTTTTAATTATTTCACACTAGGTTAGAAACCCCGTGTATTATACAGGTCGAGTAAATGCATGTTATATATAGTTACTAATAAATATTTACATATTACATATTTATAACATATTATATAGTTTTTAATACAAATTTCAGAAACGTCATATAGTTACTTTTTAAAAATGTTTTATAAAAATAATGAAATAAATGTTTAATTTCTAAAAATGTTTTATTAACAAACCTATATTTTTTAAAATAAAAAACGTTTATAAAAACAATTATAGAAATCATTATTATTTAATAGGAGGGAGAGACGGAAAACAAAAAACCATTAAAGAAACAATAAAAAAAACTTATGCAATTAATAGAAGAGAGACGAAAAACGAGAGAGACGAGAAAACTTATTTCATCAAAACATTTATTTATTATAGAGTATAGATTATTCAACCCTTGTCATGTGACCTCTTCACTTTTACTCCGTTCATATTCTACTTTCCCCTTTATTAATACTATTTTAATATTTTTCATAATTTATTTAATATTTCTTTTCTAATCCAATTCCTTGCTCTACAAGCATATGCCATACATGTGTATGTACATAATCGTTAACAACATGGGTTCTTTGATCCTTGATTTCATTAATTCCATGGATCTCAAATTTCCTTCTTTTCCAATTTCTAATCATCAACCTCTCTTTTTTAAATCAATTCCATTTATATATATGGAGTCATCACATGCCGAGTAACTTTTTCTTTAGAGTAAACTTCTCTTTTACTTTATTTGGTTTGATCATTTTAACCATTTTGATTTAATAGTTTAAAAATAGCTATTTTGATTCCTGTAATTACATTTTTCTCTCCAATATTCTCCCTGTCACTAACTCCATTTATTATCCACGTTAAATGACAGTCACGTGTCCCTCACATAAGGGGCATTTATGTCTTTTCCATTCAAATCAGATTCAACGATCACATATGATTTGGGAAAAAAACCTTAGTTAAATAGGTGTTGAATATGATTTGAATAGAAAAGACAGAAATGCCCCTCATGTGAGGGACACGTGACTGTCATTTAACGGGGATAATAAATGGAGTCAGAGGCAGGAAGAATATTGGAGAAAAAAGTGTAACCATAAGGAGCAAAATGGATAAAATGCTCAAATCATAGGGAGCAAAACAGAAGTTTACTATTTTCTTTAATGCATTTAACCGATTATCCTATTAGAGCATGAGGTATACCAATATGATTATGATGTGGTGTGATAATAAAGTGCACACAACGTGGCCCCATGTCACTATGCTCATTATCACACCACCCATCACTAGGCAAGGGGTATACCCGTGTGATTGTGGTGGTGTGATAATTAAATGTTATTTTTTTTCATTTAACTAAAACTAAAACATAATCTTACTACTCTAATAAATGAAAATCTCTTCAGGACACGTGTCACTCTCTGGTTACTCCTCATCTTTATTTTTTCGCCTCTCTCTCCTATTAAATATTAGATTTTATATTTCTCTCTCATATTAAATAATAATCTTTATATTAATAAATCTAATTACGAATATTTATTATTTAATTATAAATAGTTATTATATCATCAATTAAATGAACTTAATATGAACTAACATTTATCAATTAAATTAAAAAATTAATACTGAGTTGAAAAAAAAATGTTTTAAAAACTAACTTAACAGACCTTATAACTGTCACGACAAAATACGTTTTTTAAAAACATATTTTGACAAATGTATTTGTTAACAAATTACGTTACATTTTATTCAACTGGTGTAATATACTGGTTTATTCAACTCGTGTATTACATGGGTTTTTAAAATATAAAATTTTTATTACTAAATATATAACATTTTATTTATTTAACCCGTGTAATACATGGGATTTTAACCTAGTATTTAATATAAAAAAAATACATTAAATCGAGGACCTTTAACCAGCTTGATTACGAGCTTCTTCCTGTTGAGGCGGCTTAGCTTTTTTACGAGCCAAATTGGCGGTGAATCCACCCGACAAAAGAGGCGCTTTCAGTTGAATTCACCGGTAGAAGACACAGCCTGAGATTTCACCTTCTTCATCACCGAGAAGTGAGGTCCTTCGCCGCCGCCGCCGCCGGCTGTGTTGTTGGATGGTGGAGATGGGCAGGAGAAGGAAGAAGGAGAGATGAGATGAGTTCCGTTTCTCGCGTGATAATTCTCACACCAATAGATGACGCCGTGAAAACCAAATCGAGGGGGCGGTGTTACCTAGTGATCACGGCGTGATTATGGTTGCCACATAGGATCACGGCGTGAATCGAGCTGGTATACCGGATGGCCTTAGATTTTGATTGACAAAATAGGCTATGAATACCGATCAATTTGTGATGGACATTAATCCTGAATATTGAATATATGTTTTTGATTGATGGGCTTTTATCAAATAGATTACCGACAAATATACTCCGCACCTCTAACTCCATCTATAATTCCGGTTAAATGTTACCCACGTGCCGCTCACATGAGGGGCATTTCTGTCTTGTCTATGCCCCTCACATGGGTAACATTTAACCGGAATTATGGATGGAGTTAGGGCCGGGTAGTATATTAGAGTAAAAACTTTAACCATATAGAGTAAAATGGTCATTTTCAAACTATTACAGTAAAATGGTTAAAATGTTCAAACCACAGGGAGAAAAAACGAAGTTTGCTCCAAAACTAGTGTGGAATCCTCTAAGGGCAAACTAGACCATATTTGAAAGTAAATAGTTGTTAAAAAAATAGTTTTAACTAAAGTTACTACAAGAACTGCATAAACACTTGTATGTAATGCATTGAAGATAATCAAATGTAACAAGATACAGAAATAGATTTCTATATCTAAGTATCCATCAGGCCCGGTCCCGAGAATCCTCAAGAAGTTCTGGGCCCTGGACAAGTAAAAAAAAAGTGGGCCCCTATAATATAATCATCATATTATATAAAAAAACCTTTATACGACAATAATAGTTATAACAATAATTACTAAAACAAAAGTAGTGTATCAAAATGAACGAGATTACTTACTTATGCGAATCGTGAGACTCTCCTAGCGTTTTTGGAAGCAAAGCTCTCCATCTAGTCTTCATAATTCATAGTCTCTAATATATCACTTTCAATAGATATCATCGCTAAACCGTTAAGTCTTTCTTGGGACATTGTCGATCTTAAGTAGGACTTCAACAACTTTAACATTGAAAAACTTCTCTCCGCCGAAGCCACTGTTACCGGAATACTCAACAACACTCTATATGCAATTAATGCATTAGGAAAAAAACCTAACCGGTTCAAATTGTTTAAAGCATCAACAGGGCTAATGATTTGAGTAGTTAAAAATGTCTCAAACAACTTTAACTCCAATTATAATTCATTGACATCAATATCAGATTCTTCTTTATACTTCAATGCATCTTGAAGGCGATAACACCACGATTTGAGATCTTTTCATCAAGTTCCCTCAACTTTTTAGGAAACAAAAAGCCAACTAGTTTTTTAAAATCTTTGTATTGTTCGAATCGTGTTTCAAGGGAAGCAATTGCTTGATCAACAGTACATAAAAAGTAATTGACTTTAAAATCCTCCTCGGGTGAAAATAAAACTTCTTCACTTGAAGTCTCATCATATTGTTTTTTCCTACGTACCGGACGCCTTTGCGGGAATATCGTATCAACACCCAATTCATTTGCAATTTCTTTAGCTTCGTCAATCGTCTTAGAAAACCCAGTTTCTCTATAATTCTTGAAGTATTTAATCAACTTGTCTACTTCTTTAATACCAACATCAAGAAGCATATCTTTCGATTGCAACATTTTACTCAGCACATTCACCTTTGTTAATATTTCATACCAAATGACGACTGATACCAAAAATTCAAATTCACCAACTTCTTTCGTTGCTAGTGATTTAGCTTCGCTTTGAATTTTAGCATCATTATCGTTGTCCCCAGCTTGAAGCAAAGCTTCTCTTACATCTACAAGTTGTAATCTAATAAGTGTAACACTATTTACACGACTTTCCCAACGAGTGGTAGACAATGACTTAAGAGTTAACATCTTCCTCAACATTAGAACTTTGTGGTTGTTTTTGAAAGAACTTACGTATAGCCTTTCTTGAGACTTTCTTTTTTCTTCCTCTAATTTCCTCATTTTATGTTTTTCATATCCAGATAAGTACTTGGTTTTTGGAGGCATATTTGAATATTTCTAAAAAAAGATAAAAATACAGTGTAACAATCATAATCAAGTTTCAATTCATCAAAACCAAAATAAAAAAGATTAATAAAAAAATCATAATAAAATTTTTATCAAAACCAATCTGCGTAAAACCTGCTATCCCTTCCATTCAAAAAATCATAATAAAAAAGTAATCAGAATCGTACCTTCCTCCCCTGCTGCTGCCGATCGCCTCGCCGAGTCGCTGCTGCTGGTTTCGACCACAAAGCTGTCCTTCTAATTGCTGCTCGATCGCTGGTTCCTATTCTGTCCCGATCGCTGGTTCTGTCCTATACCGTCGTCGCTGTCCTTCTAATTCCCGGCCACAAAGCTTCCTGTCCGGTCGTTTTTCGTCGCTCACTGAGTCCTATCGCGAATTTTTCCTTCGCCGATTGGATTTCCCTCAATTCCCCCAAGTCGCTTGAGTCCTATCTGCCGTTCCATGCTGCCGGACAAGCCCTTTAGCCCAGTTAATGTGGGGTTGTTTCCTATCTTTTTATTGGGTCTTTTTTTAATTTTGAAGTGAGTTAATTAGATAAATGATAAATACAACTTGGCCCTTTTATAACTAACGTTAATAAGATTGGGCATGCTTTATAAAAATATATGTATATATATAATATATATAAAAAAATTTAAAAACTACGGGCCCCTCGAGATACCGGGCCCTGGACAGTCGTCTACCCCACCCTCCCTTTGGGCCGCCCCTGTTATCCATTTCACCCTCTGAAAAGCAACAAAAGGAAATTTGTGTGGTTATAGAATAGAGAACTAATATGAATGGGAGACCTTAACACCGACAAAAATCATGGGATAATATTGAAGGTTTAATCTTAGATTAAAAATAATTATTAGTTTATTAATTGTTTGGTTGAATTCGTATTAGACTATGAGAAAGTTTGTTTATTTATTTGATTATTTAATATTTATTAGAGTTGAGTTATGATTAGTTTAACTTTATTATAAATAAAGAGTTTAAGGGTCACTGCAAAGTGTGATTTTGGTTTTTAACATTCATAATAAAATACTCGATCTTGGTTGAAATAAATTTTGTTTTTCTTCGTGTTATTGGGTCTAATTTTCAACAAATATATCGTGAGATTTTCACGGGATGTATATATATTTTTCTTTTTAGGTTGAAACCAACTTGAATATGTCAATTGACAACGGAAAAGACATATCATTAGTTGGAAGACCAAGAGAGGAGGAGGTGGTGTGGTTGAGAAATAGACTCAATAGTTATGGAAATGGACCCTACACGTATGCCAAATGTTTGAAACTTGAAAGTGCTCCACTCTCTCTTTTTCACACAAGGCACAACTCCACCATTTTGCTTTGAAATGGTAAAACTATAGGATAAGTTTTGTCTTGTTCATAAATAGAAAATTTTCATTAAAAGGCTGAATAAAATAAATATTTCAAATATCTATGGCGTTAATTTTTTATAGGACAGGAGTTTAAGACTTCCTTTAACGCAAGGCTAATAAGGGAGTGTCTGGTATGAATGAGTGACTCTACAATATAAACAACTAAAGCAATCGTTTTAAACCCCTAAATTTTAAGGGCATCAAAAATTGAAGAAACTACTTCAATATTTATTTTAATATAAAAATATATGTGATAATTTATCAAATTTTATGTTTTTAGAGAGAAATGATAATCTGTCAACTTTTGTGTTAATATTATACGTTTTCACGTTCCATAAAATTACATTTTACTAATTTTTTTTATATATTTAGAAAACTTTCACAAAAGCTACAAATTTTATGATCACTTTAGGCCCCAAAATATGTTGAGCCGCTCATGCTGGTATGGTCCATATGGAGAAGAGGGGGGGGGGGGAGAAGTCATGTTCACGGGCTCGTCCGTATGAATCAAGTGGCGGTTTGTGAGAGGCGGATGAGAGGGAGTCGGATGGGGAGGGGAGAAGCCGAACATGCCGATGTAGAGGGCGGTCAAGGCGCCCCCTCTTGCATTAGAAATGGTCTAATATATAATTCGTGAGTCTGAGTCTAAACTAAATAAACATCAGATAAACTAAATAAATATCAGATATTGATATATAAGGATGCATATTATTTAGACAGGGAAAAAAGGTGGATTAGAAAACTATAAATAAACAAGAAGAAGAGAACGCATAGTAACTCTTCATTTATTTTAATCTTAATATTTTAACTAATCATACAATGATAGAAATTTCTATTTTTATTTAGGGCAAATGTAATAAAAAAACTAACATACTTTCTGTTTTTTAATTTGATAATGGTATCACTGTATTAAAATAAATTTAAAAATGTTTGATATACTGTTGATTATAATGTTACGTACAAGGGCGGACCTACTCAACTTTTACGTGCAGTGTAATTTTTTTTACGGTTTTATGTATCCGGTTACCTCTTACGTTACCCTTGAGAAAAATTAACGTTACCCCTCAATTTTTTTAAAAGCTCAACACTTCATAAAAAGTCCAAAATTTTATAAAAAGTCCTCACATTTTATTAAAGGTTTTAAGGTATTAGTTTTTAATAAAACATTTGTACTTTAGCCAGACCAAATGTTTTATTAAAACTCAATATCTCAAAGTCTCAATTCTCAAACCCAACTTACCCAAGCGGTCGGCCAAGAAGAAAGACAGAGAGCGGGAATTGTGAGAGTCAGAGACCGACCACTCGACCAGCCGCTCGACCTGAGCTGGGACCACCGCCGGACGCCGCCTTCGCCAAACCCCAGTCCTCCACCTCTGCAGTCCGCCTCGCCAGTCGAATGTTACCCAATGGCGGAGGATAGTGATTACCCCTAGGCCTGTAAATGAACCGAACGTTCATGAACTGTTCGGCAGGAAGTTCGTTTATGTTCGTTCATTTAATAAACGAATGAACACGAACAAAATTTTGTGTTCATTTAGTTAAACGAACGAACATGAACACATGTCGTGTTCGTTCATTTATGTTCGTTTATTAATGTTCATTTATGTTCGTTTGTTTGTGTTCATTTGTTTTTGATGAATAATGTACATATGAACTACTAATTTACATGTGTATTTGAATGAATTATTAAGTATTAGACTTGTTCATGTGTGTTTTATTTTCGTTTGTGTTTGTTTATGTTTGTTCATTTGTTTTTGTTTATGTTCGTTTAACTTTTTAACGAACGAACATGAACGAACACGAACACTTTCATTTTCTTAATGAACGAACATGAACAAAAAAATGTGTTCGTGTTCGTTTACAGGCCTAATTACCCCCCCCCCCCCTCTATTTTTCACTCAGAAGTGTTAATATTTACGTATTCGGTTGATTTTTCGCTCAGTAGCGTTAATTTATGTGTATTCGGCAAAAAAATTATTGTTCCGGCCCCCCTGATAAGAACCCCCCCCTCCACCCAGACGTTTTTTTTCAAGCTCCGCCACTGATGTTAATGTAAAAAAAATTTGTTTACATGAAAGTACGGTCTAAATTTTTTTTTTGTTTCATTTATATGAAATTACGGTCAAAAAAAAAATTTCGTTACCCCTTAACTTTTTTCTAGATCCGTCACCGGTTACATAAAATATGCACCAAACTTTTGAGGTCTAAATCATTATTGTAATTATTTGTAGTTATGTAACGACACCTTTACTAGAATGGTTCATCTATGGATGTGGGGTGTCGTATCGCTCACCCATTCTTGCCGCAAACTTTCTGATTGAGGGGGAGGGGGCGGTGTTACCGCTGAAACCCCCTGCGACGTCACACCCTTTGCCGTTGCACCTTGCCACAACCTCACCCCCTCACACACATCTTTCACTGCACATCTGGAAACACCTAATCGTTCATCCCTATGGCGAAAGATAAACCGAACAATGTCAGTATTTGCATGCGATATGGTCTGAGGTTGTAACATCATCATCCCGTTCAGTGGCGGATCTAGGAAAAAAATCCAGGGGTATCGGTTCAAAAAAAAATTTCCGTACATTTCAAGTAAATAAAACAAAAAAAATTTGGTATTAAAGTAATGAAACAAATTTTTTTTCTGTACATCAAGTAAATAAAACAAATTTTTTTTTTGGCATTGTAGTAATTCAAGGGAAAAAAAAAATTCCTTACATTCAAGTAAATGAAACATTTTTCCGAACCAAACACCTTAGAGGTTCACCGGTCGGACCGGATTTAAGAACCGAATAACGTCATAATTAATATAAAAATTTATATATATATAATAAATTTACCTAAAAATAAGAACTCACTTACAATAAAAATATTAATTAATAAAGTTTAACTAATACGAAAGATTTAAAAGTTACTGCACATTCATTAAACTTTTTTTTAATAGAATTTACTTATGTTTCCAACACTCTGCTAAACCTTTTATGTATATGAAAACACTTCACAATTATTTCATTTTTCAAGAAGGCAACAACTTTTTATGATGGTTTATTTTCCTTTATCTTCTTCACTCATCTTTCATCTTCATGAAACCATCAAACATTCAAATTTCTTATTACCTCACCATTTCTCTATCAACAAGAAACTCATCGAAGGCACCCAGCGCCACCAACTACAAACAAGAAGCCTGTTTCAAATCTCTATTCTCCTCGTTCAGATCTTGAGATGATGACTTTTAGTCTTTAAGGTTTGGTAAAACTTAAAAGGAGTTTTAAGGTTAGTGTTGGCGGTTGGGATTTGTAAAACAATTTGAGGGAAATCTAAAATTTCGTTCAGGGGTATCGGAAAACATAAAACGGTAAAAAAAAACAAAAAATTCCACTACGCGTCGAAAGGTACCCCTGCCCAAAGGCTAAATCCGTCCCTGATCCCGTTACCGCTACTAATCTACCATACTCTCAAACCTAATACATTAGAATGGTGGATTCGATTTCGAGTCCAATTTCTTTCTTGCATTAAAAAAGAAAAACTATTTTTAGTTTAACTAGTAACTATAAATGATATTTGGTGTTGTTAAACCTAAATAACTTTTTATGTAATACAAAAAAATGTGTTTCGTCAAAACTAGAAAATATAAAAATATTATCTAAAACAAAAAAAACTAATATCATCTGATGGATGAGTAACATACAATGTCTCGTTATCAGATGGGGCTGGCATCGCAATTCGCATGTGCCATCAATGACATTTAAATTTACGAAAGAGGACAGTATATTGTTTCTTTTTTTTTCAGTCGTGTTAAATAATTCGCATTAAGGATGACGATAAGTACGGAATGAGACTCTCGGCCCACACCGATCTGCACCGACATCAGTTTTTGACCTTTATTCACCGGCCGAATAGAAAAAGTAATATATATTTTCTATAATGAGAGTATTGTTACAACACAATTAAGTGATTAATTTAAAGATTTGTAATGAGATAGTGATACTAATACATTTTGTAATAAGTATTTGATTATTATTTATTTTTTTATTATATTTTTGTGTTTAAAGTTTAACCAGTTACTTTTACGTGGACGTGAACTTTCGGCCTCGATTTGATAACACACAAATTGCACCGTCGCTTGGACCGCACTAACGAACAACCTGTTATCCTCGGAGGAATCGGATGAGGACGACGATGAAAATGGGTAAACCCCACCTTATCATGGGTGCCATAACAATAAAATCAATCTCCGGTCACTCCACTATTGGTATGAGCTGTAAAGAGTTTTTTTTTCTTCAAATATAACTTTAACAAGTATAGAAACAACAAACTTCTAGGATATATATATGTTATAAAATATTTTCTTTATAAATCAACCACTTTTCTTAGGATGCTACTATTCACACGCCGCTAAAAGTGGCGATTATGCGTGCACACCCCTTACCGTGTTGAATCAATCTAAAAGGTTAAATGTTTGTTTAGTTGTTAAAAACAAACTCTAACACCTAGTCTATATATGAAAAAAAAAGTTTGTTAAAGAAGCTAAAAGAGATGATCGATCTAAACATAACAAATTTTGAATAGCATGCAGTTCAGGAAAAAAAAATCATTATAAGCGACCGAGTTTAAAAATATAACAGAAAAATCATGGTGGCACAGTAAATCAAGATCCACGTGGAAGTAATTACTCATCATCATCATCATCCAATCTTGTTGGTTTTGATTTTATGGACATAAATCAACAACTCAAGAACTCACAAGACATACTTCATACATGACCTTTCAAACAAACTATTCACACCCATTAACGGCTCAAGTTTCATCTCTCTCTCATCATTACATCACACTAGGGTTATGTATGGGTCGATTTTGGGCTCAACAGAATCCAATACATAAAACTTCGGTTTTTAATTTTTGAAAACCTTTCCGTTTCAATTTTTTGATTTTCGATGTTTACGATGGGTATAATTCGATTTCAGTTTAAGTAAAAAAAGCCCCAAAATAATGAATTTGAACCTATTTTTTTTAAGTTAATGATTAATTGATTATTATATCTTTGGACCAAAACTTTTTGGACCGCACGAGTTATTAATTTCTTATAAATTACTTTAACATTCAATAATAAAAATTATAATTTAAATAATCAATAATAAATAATAACCTTAACCTACTGGTAACACAAATATGCATAAGACTTAAAATTTTACACATATAATACTCGGAACATACAAACACATAATACAAATATAATATATACTATGAATCTTGCATTCACACAATATATTATAAAAGTATGCATGTATATGTTATGTTCAGTTCGATCTTTCAGTTTTCAAAAAGTACAAAACCAAACCGAACCGTAATTTTTTATTTTCAAAAAATACAAAATTAAACCATCGGTTATTAGTTTGGGTTGAGTTTTTTTGGTGCATTTTTTCGGTTAATTTGGTTTCGGTTTGGGTTTTTGGTTTTTTTGCTCACTTCTACATTACGCATATACAAGATATACACGCTGATGAAAATTGGGGATTTTGAACAATAGTTGTTTGTTTCGCATAGACAAGAAATAGAAGTAACACTAACCCTTTCACCACACATATACCATCGCCTAATTAAAAAATCTACATTTCAACTCATACGGTAAAGCACAACTCATGCTACGGCAAAGTTAGGGCTAAGAAGAAGCTAAATCAAAGGCAAAACTAATGCTAGGACTAATATTAAGACTACAAATAAGTGTAAGACATATATATACACAAACCTCTAATAGTCCATAACCTTAATCTTATGTCTCCAAAAACTCCGATTACTGATAATATCTTAAGAGAGGTGCAAGTTTATCTGATTCTTCTTGATCTGATCGTCTCATGTTAGTTTTGGTCTTCCTTTACTCCTCATCCACTCAATTGTGAGAGTTTCTACAATTCTCACTCGTGTAGTCATTTGTCTCGAAAAACTATATCAATCTACCTTCTCTTATATTATTTGAGATACATGCGACCTCTAGTTTCTTTCGAAAAACTCCATTTCGTATTTGATCCATCATTGGGTGTCTACACATCCACCTCAACATCCTCCTTTCTACTACCTCCATCTTTCGCACTTGTGCCTTCTTGATTACCCAACACGACGGTTCCGTATAGTATAGCCGGTCGAACTGCAACTTTATAAAAATCATCTTTTAATCTTGTTGGGAATTGTTTGTCACACAAAACTCATATGGTTGCTCTCAATTAACTGCAGCTGGAGTTAATGTTTAGAAATCGTAATGTTAAAACAATAGATTTAGACATGAATTTTATTTTTTTTGGAAATTATTCTATTATTTATAATTGTGTTTTTTTGTTCTTTTACTTAATTAAAAAAATGTTAATACTTTTTGAAAAAAGAACTGATTAATAAGATATTATTAAAAAAAGCTAATTAGACAAGGTTACAGTTTTTTAAATAAAAACTTAACGAAAAAAAAATTGTAGTTTAAAAAGAAACTAATTAAAAATATAGTTTTTTTATTAAAAAAAACTAAAGTTATAGTTAAAAAGTTATAATTTTTAATAGAAAAATTAATCAAAAACTGGTTTTTAAAAAAACTTTTAACTAGTTAAATGGCCGTTTAATTCATGTTAGACCACCGTTTAGTTAAATCAGCCACATTTAGGGACATATTAGTGGATTGCTTCAGAGTGTTTAGATTAGGGTTATAATTTATGACACAACTCATTTATACGACACGAAGTTAAGTGGGTTAAACGGTTTGAGTTTGAGTTAAATGAATATGGGTTATAAACAGGTCGACACGATTAAAGTCATGTCGAAATGGGTTCAACCCGCCTAACCCATTAATGACACGATTAGACAGAGTTTAACTAACGGTGTTAAATGGTTAACATGTCCACACAACCTGTTTATAACATATTTATCAAAACTATATATTTTTAAATGATTAAATATATAAAAATAAATTAGAATATTTGACAACATAACCTTTCCACTTTCAAGCGCTAGTCAATCGATTTCCACTTTCCAGCACTAATCTTTCTGTTTCCAATAAGAGTGTCAATTTTTATACAGCCCGTTTTACAGAACACGACACGACATAAAGTTAAACGGGTTTGGGTTAAATGAATATGGGTCATAAAGGGATCGACACGATTAAGACACGATTAATATCATGTCTAAATGGGTTCAACCTGCCTAACTCGTATAAACACGTTTTGCGAGCCTAGTTTAGATTAGCCCCCCTTCTTATCCTTAGAAAATAGATGAAAATTATATATATTTGTATTACATTTCTTGTTAAAATGTTGATAATACATATTATGGGATAGATCCGTAATGCCAGTGAGATATAGTGGAAGAGACAAAGAAAGACGTCTATGCATTCATATACCATATACCGTCTTATGTATCACAATTAATACATTATGTTTCTTGTAATTATCGACCTAAAATTAATCTTGCATTAATGACGTTCATGTATATTATAAGGCTTGATGTTTATTGTTTACTTTTAAAAAATAAATATCAAAATTTATGATTTTCCTTTTACAAATTCAGTTCCTGGTCAATTAATATATGTTAGAAATAGTTTGAAATAATCGTAAAATTCCTAAATATTGGTTTTCAAAGGGATTTTTTAGAGATACCTACTTTTTGAACTATATCTTCCCTAACCGTCATGTATAAGGCTAAACGTGTCGTATTGGGCACATAATGTCACGTACAGGGCAATCCGTCACCGCGTCAGAGAATGTCGGGATGTGTTGGTGGTTTTTTTCTTAGGGTTTAGTTGGGTTTTAGGGTTTTGGTGGTGTATATGTTACGTATAGAGCAATCCGTCACCCCTTACTTTTTTTTGATATATGCATGTGTTCACACTTGAGATGTACTACGCGAGATAGCGGCACGGTTTGTCAACTAAGAACCGTGAAAAGTTTTTAGAATAACGACTTATTTTTTCCTTTTGGATTTTGTTTTTATCACGTTAAAAGTTTGTAAAAATCGGTAGTTATAGTTTTTAAAATCCGGTCACCTCGATTATCGGTTTGAGATGTAAAAAGTGAATAACGACTTTTTTTTTCTTTTGGATTTTTGTTTTTATCACGTTAAGAGTTTGTAAAAATCGGTAGTTATAGTTTTTAAAATCCGGTCACCTCGATTATCGGTTTGAGATGTAAAAAGTGAATAACGACTTATTTTTTTTTCTTTTGGTTTTTTGTTTTTATCACGTTAAGAGTTTGTAAAAATCGGTAGTTATAGTTTTTAAAATCTGGTCACCTCGATTATCGGTTTCAGATGTAAAAAGTGAATAACGATTTTTTTTTCTTTTGGTTTTTTTTGTTTTTATCACGTTAAGAGTTTATAAAAATCGGTAGTTATAGTTTTTAAAATCTGGTCACGTCTTTTTTAATTATAAAACTAGTTTTGATTTTCGGTTTAAGATGTAAAACTGAGTTTTTTTCACGTGTTAAACTACTCGTAAATAAAACCACATATATAAACATCATATACAACCATTATAAACAACCAAACAAATACAACCATCACAAACACAACAAAAACATCATAAATAAAACTTCTTAGATAAATACAATGAGTTTGTATATATAAAACAAAAGTACAACTCTATCTAAACAATATATCTACCCCTCCATCTAGTCATCACCCTCCGCATCGGACCCACCCGCATCGGACGTGCTAGCACCGTCGTGGCCCAATCTCTCATGACTAATCTTATAAAATAAAAGACATATTTAATGTAAATGCTATTGACCAATACTATAACATTATTCACATGACCAATGCTAAATATATTTTCTATTTAAACATTAAAATATATAAACGATATCACATTTTAAATAAATAATCAACTGTAAATGATATACAATCAATATTATAACATTATTCAACATATTTGTATTACATAATACAATAAAAATATATTTAGTGTGAGCAGCTAACATATAAATTTGTTCAATACAGAAGTAAAATGTTATATACTAAAACTTTGACATATTATGATTACCACTTATGTTTAAACTTTGACCCATAACCGACTTTGCACACCCTTAAGTTTACCCGTCCCAGTAGGATTCTTAATAAAATAAAGACTTGTTAAACCTAGTTCAAATCTTTGAAGGTTGGCTCCTCATTCAAATCTGCTAGCTTCGACTTCTGATAAAGATCTCCCGAACTCGACATCGGTGTCAGGTGTGAAACAAAAAAAACAGCGGTGTCCCAACAGCAAATAACCACAACCAAGAACTCAAACACTCACTTTCGTCTATATACTTTCTCTTCTTCTTTTTTTTAATCATGGTGAAGCTGGTGGTGTCGGGTTTGTGTAGAATGGTGGGTTTAGTGTGATGAGAGTGAGTGGCGAGAGTTGCGTTCATATATGTTGAATCTGCATACATAACCGTCACGTATAGGTCCATCCGTGACGGTTAGGTTAGGTGCCCGACAATGCTGTCAACTTTAACTTTCTGTCAAAACAACCTCGTATTGAACCGTCACGTATTGGCCTATACGTGACGGTTAGGGTTCGCTTTTTGCAGTCTTCCAGACTGCACAACCTCGTATTCTCATCAGTGTCTTTTTTATTCTTGTGACTCACGAGAGACCTACCGTCACGTATAGGCCACAACGTCACGATTTAGGACACAGCCGTCACGTTTAGACCTATACATAATGGCTAGGTCAGGTGTGAAACAAAAAACACAATGGTGTCCATAACACAACCCTTTTCAAAAGAGAAATTCAAGTATTAATTAGATCCTTACAAGTATTAAAGCATTTGGTACAAGTCTGAAACGTAATCAGCAGGCTTCGGCGTGATTCCATTCTGTTGCTCCGCGGCACGTGCTATACAGTTCGACTTTGAACCTCCCGTGAACTAATCTATCACGTGACATCGACTGGCATTCCCGTAATTTATTATATTACTATTTCCCGTTTCATAACTCTTCAAAGATGAAATTTAGAAGAATGTTTCTTTGATAAAATAAATATATTGTTTTTACCCAACAATTATTATTTTTTCTTCCATATAACACCAAATTTGTAAAATAATATTAAATACTTTAAATGTATTTTGATAAAGACATATGAACCATATTAAAATCAACCAAGATCAAAAGATACTTAGACACTCACTTGTATGTAATGTTGGTTAGATATACTGAAAAGAGAACTATATGGTATATAATCCATTATTAAATCAATAATTATAAATATTTATAATTGTAATTATATACATAAAATTAGTTATGAATTGAACGACTTTATAGCATATTCAACGAACTCCTCCCTCTAACGTCGATGTGGAGGAGAGAAGTTTTGAGGAAAATCTGTAGTCGTGGACCATCCGTGGATGAAGAATGACGGTTTTGTGAGAGGAGAAGTGTGAAAAAGGGGACTAGTTTGTAGTGCATTTAACCGTACAAAGATAATATTACAATCTATAACCTCCTTCATTACTTACAGAGACAACAATAATATTATGTAATAAATGTAACCATATTATATATGTTAGAAAAGTAACTAAATTTGACTTTAAGTCTGAAAGTAGTCAACACAAATAAATTATCGTGAGGAAAATTGTGCTTTTGGAAATTTAACTATAATAAGTTACACTTTGTAGACGTATTGGTATCATGGATTTTTTTTTCTAGAGCAATATTTTGGATTATAAAATTTGAGGCATTTACATATTCTCTTTTACTAAAATTATTTATTACATATTTCTTTAAGTTAAAAAGCCAATCACATATTTCATTTTTATAAAACACGTTAAAAAGTCAATTACGAATTTTTCCTCACTAAAACATATACAAAGGAGATATATAATTTAGGAAGATATATGTAAAAAACCCATAAATATTTATAAATTGTAATAATATTTGAACCCAAATTAATTTTGTAATAGTTACAACATTTAATAATATTAAAAACAATAATAACAATTTGAATGTTTATTTTTTGTCGTTGAAACATTCAAAAAGTAAGTTAATTTGATGCTAAATTCTTTTAAATTTTTACTAAATCTAAATCTTGCAAAAAACTAGGAGCAAACCAATACATTTTTTGAATTTATTTTAAAAACAGAAATTGAATCAAAGCTCCTCACTTTCCGAAACAACTTCTTCTTCCTCCACCCCTTCTCTCTCCTCACTTTCTCTCTCTAACACACAGTTCACTAAACCATAGTCTTCCATTTCATGGCGGATTCAACTAAATACATACCCATCAACGAAAGAACTCTAGTTTCAGACTTGAAATTAAAGAGCATCTTTTCTTTCCGAACCAAAACAACAACAGCTTTTGTTTATGTTTTCGTCGCTATTTTCGTCGCTGTTACTTTTTTCTTAGCATTTAATCCTTCATCAGACCCTTCTTCTCCTTGGTTCACCAATATCTTTACTGACACAACCATCAGTACAACTATCAAAGCCAATGGTACAACCAATTCATCCGATTCCAGATCTCAATTCTCCTCAATTTACTCTTACCTTTTCCCGACGAATTCTTCCCAACCAAATCAAACTGGTTCCAACCAGACCACAATTGAGTCCCCACCATCATCTCAATTAGAAACAAACCAGACTTCAATTGGGTCTCCATCGTCTCAATTAGCGACGAACCAGACGGCTAAGAAAGTACCCAATTTAGCAACGAAATCAGTGACGACAAATGGTACTGGAAGTGGGCCCGGAGGGAATAATAATAATGTAACTTCTTTGGGAAAGAAACAGGGGAATAATGGAGTGAAACAGGGGATTGAATATTTGGTGAAGAATTTAGTGAACTGTGATATGTTTGATGGTGATTGGGTTAGAGATGAATCATATCCGTTGTATAAACCCGGTTCTTGTTCATTGATCGATGAACAGTTCAATTGTTTCTCCAATGGTAGGCCTGATTTAGGGTTTCAAAGTTACAAATGGAAGCCTAAAGGTTGTACTTTACCAAGGTGTGTTCAATTTCATCCCCAAATTTTTAGTTTTTAACAAATCTTGTTTCTGGGTTTTTTTTTTGTATAATCTTTGAAGTTCATAGCTTTTTGATCAACTTGTTTCTTATACTTCATTGATTTAATTCTTGATTCTTTCTTGAAAAATTGCTTTTGTTTGATCCATTTCTTGATTTTGTGGTTTTATTATTGTAATTACTTTTAACCTTTTTAGAACCGCGGTGTGATCCTACTCCTTAATCTACAACTTTAACGTTTTTTTTTTTTTTTTTTGTTTTTTTATCGCGGTAAATAGTTAAGTTAGTGGTTTTTATTGTTGTAACTAGTTCATAGCTTTAGTTATAGGAATTTTCATTTATTTCCGTTCTTTTATCTTCGCTTTAAAAAACTAAATTAGTGGAATTTTGCTGGTTATGTTTGTTAATTTTTTGTTTTGGGATTATGGTTGCGCTCATCTCATCTTTCTTAATGGAATTGTGCCGGTCATGTTTGTTTGTTATTGTTGTAATTAATTAATTGATTATGAACTTGTTTATGACATATATAGGTTGGATGCAAACAAAATGTTGCAATTATTGAGAGGAAAACGATTAGTTTTTGTTGGCGATTCGCTAAATCGAAACATGTGGGAATCATTAATTTGCATCTTAAGGAACTCCATTAAAGATAAAACAAAGGTTTATGAAGCCTCAGGAAGGCACCATTTCAGATCAGAAGCTTCTTATGCTTTTATTTTCAAGGTATATCAGCCGCTTATCGCGATAATCCATTGATAATTTCAACTATTTGTCTTGGGGATTTCGTTAGATTGTATAAACTTGTTTAATTCTGATTTTTTGGTATTAATTTGTAGGATTATAACTGCACAGTGGAGTTCTTTGTGGCACCATTCTTGGTTCAAGAATGGGAAACCAGAGACAAAAATGGAACAAAAAAGGAGACCCTTCGACTCGATTTGGTCAGCAGCTCAGCTGATCAGTACAAAACCGCGGACATTGTTGTCTTCAACACCGGGCATTGGTGGACTCATGATAAGACTGCTAAAGGGTAAACTTGATACATTTCTATAAAAAAAAGTTAAAAAAGATATTTTTTATTGCACCAATGACTCATTGCACGTTGTGAAATTGTCAGACAAGATTATTATCAAGAAGGGAGCCATGTTTACCACGAGCTGAATGTTTTAGAGGCGTTTCGTAAGGCGATGACAACATGGGGAATGTGGGTTGATGCTAATATAAACCCTACCAAAACTTCAGTTTTTTTCAGAGGTTATTCTGCTTCCCATTTCAGGTAAAAACAACATTTCATTCTTATTTTGCATGCAAAGAGACTGTTTTCTTTATCCAATCACTTCATGAATTTTTTTTTTTTTTTTTTGTAAAAATAGTATTTTCTGAAGAAGGGTTAAAAAAACTAGTAGTTTTTTGTCTTGTATATCTGGTGGATTTGTTGCCCGTATAATCTCGAAGTTGATAAACTGATTGGATCAATTTATCAACTTCATCAACTTGGAGGCATGAATTCGCAGTTGTGGACAGCAAATCCACCAGTTTTCAGTATTTTGTCTTTTAATTATAAATAATAATAATAATAATAATTTTAACTTTATGTTTTGGATCAATATCCTAACTTACAACAACAAAATGCCAAAAATTCATTCTTGTTAGGCCAACATGCAATCTACACAAGGTGTTTTTGACATTTACAAAAGAGAATATTCAAAACTTCATCATTTTCTCTTTGGACAGCGGCGGACAGTGGAACTCTGGCGGAGCATGCGACCATGAAACCGAGCCCATCAAGAACACGACTTACCTTACTCCTTACCTCGACAAAATGGTAGTTTTGGAGAAAGTTTTAAAAGGAATGAAAACCTCGGTGTCATATCTTAATGTCACGCGATTAACAGATTTTCGTAAAGATGGTCACCCTTCGATCTACCGCAAACAACATTACACGGAGGAGGAAATAAAATCACCATTACATTTTCAAGATTGCAGCCATTGGTGCTTACCTGGTGTTCCTGATGCTTGGAATGAAATCCTTTTTGCTCAACTTTTGGTCAAACAATACCCAAGTCAACAGAAAATGTGAATTACAATTTACAAGTATTTTTTTATGTTCTTTAAAAAAAGGATAGGAATATAGAATACAAATAAGAATATAATCATTTGCTTAGTTTTATTTTGGAGATTGTTGTTTATAAGTGTAAAGAGAAGAAAACTTTTTCTGATTATAAATTGAATAGATGGTTGTTATTTTTTGCCTGTTTTTAAAAGTAGTTAAGCTCTTTGAATATTATTCTGGTGTTACATTTTTTAAAATTAATAATTTGAAAAAAATACATTTTTAAATAAGTTGAAATTATTTATGATTGAAGAGTTTGATTCCACATGGGGTGTTCAACAGTGTTTTTTACTAAATTTTGTGCTATTAAAATTTAATTTACATGTATAATTGTATGAACTTTTATATAAAAAAAAAATCTAGTGTTGTACTGTTTTGATAAGATTTTATTCTTTAAAAATTAAAATCACAAAATTTATTTTTTAAAAAGGTAACGTATAGCTGTATTCAACGTACGGTTTCTTCTAGAGCCTCTAATTGGACATACCTCGGCCCACATCATGAAGCTTAATGTTTTATCATACTGGTTTTGTTTTTTCAACCATCTTTTTGGCTTTCATACTATAACAAACTAAATTACAAAATTGCATTTAATTTTGACTTCAATTTTCAACTTTAGAGACCAACCAAGATGCAAGTTTCAAACACTTTCACAAAAAAAAAATAGTTTACTGTTGATTTGTACACCAAAAGTACTCAAACTTTTTAACTCTAAAACTGTGTGGAGTGGAGTAATGTCGCGCCCCGCCCCTTAACGGCTAATTGGGCCACCTCAACTAAAGCAATGCCTCCTCAGCCACCACCCTCTCACACCCGTTAAACCCACAACACCCCTTTAACACCCCCGCCCCCTCGTAACGGTTTTTGGCGCCCCTTGCCGGTGAGGGGGCAAGTGGCGCCAAGCCACTACACTTAGTCTAATCATAAAACTCTCGACGGAAATTTAAGTGTTCAAACTATAATATAACTCTTTTTACTAAATACCCTTATAATAGAAAATTTGATTGGTTAAAAGGTTAACAGACACCCGACCATGCTGATCAGCGTATATACATGATCATTATCATTATATAACACTAAACTATTGTTAAAACAAACAAAAAAGAAAGAAACAAAAATAAATAGTTTATTTTTTTATTAATAGTTCACATTTTTAAAATTTCACGTTTCTTACATACACACGATTAGATTATGTACGTAAAAACCACGAAACTACTTTGTTCATGTATCTTTTAACTTTTTACCGTCTCCCGACGCATGTGTAGTTATATACATAAAAGAATAATCAAACTAATTTGTTCTTATCTATTTTTTGAATTTTAGGAGAAATAAGTGAGAAACAATAACCTTACATTATAACATTTTTCTTTATCTTTAATTATTAATAGTGAAAAATCGAATGATTCCTAATTCCCTATGTGAAAATGTGTTTCTTTTTCACATTTTGTTGTACATAAAATTTTTAAAAATGTTCTAGTTTTATAGACAAAATATATTCTAAGTTCTAACTGATAATTTTTTTTTGAATGACAATTTGGATCACTGACGGGTCACTGACTCACCCGATCTTCTCCATCCCCACAAGCGGAAAGTCTAACTGATAAATTTTAATAGTAGTGTAAGAATTTTAAAACTAACATTAAAGCAACTGATTTAGCAAGTAGTTAATGGAGTGGTAAATTAGGAAGCAAGGAAAGCTCATAATGATAAATCAACGTTGGTGATCCGGTGTATGTATAGTGGGGTCTCCGCCAGGGACAAGAAACATCACCGACGAAACCACCACCACAACTTTCTAAACCCACACCACACCACACCTAAGCCTCACCACATGCTCCCCACATTTTTAATGCATTATTTCCAATTCCTTCATATATCACTTTGATATTTAATGCAAGACTTAATAAATATTAAAATAATATTCTATATAATAAATATTTAATGCCATCAAGGTTCTGCCTTGATGGTCAGGGGGGTTTTCCCAAAGGGTTTCCCCTCTGTGAAAGTCATGGTTCGAATCTTGCAAGGTGCACTTCATAAAAACTAGGAACACCCTCTACAGATTTCGAATTCCTTGGGGGATGTTCGGGTAGACTGATGTACGAGCCTCCCCTGGTGGGACGTGCCAGTTGAGCCCACGCCGTTCAAAAAAAAAATTAGATATGTTTTAAATGTTATCTTATTAATCTAATAAATAAAAATCTCTTTAAAACACGTGTCACTATCTGGTTACTCCTCACCTTATTTTCTCGTCTCTATCTTCTATTAAATATTATATTTTCTATTTCTCTCTCCTATTAAATAATAATCTATATATTAATAAATATAATTACAGATAGTTATTATTTAATTATAAATAGTTATTATATCATCAATCAAATGAACTTAATATGAACTAACATTTATCAATTAAATAAAAAATTAATACTTAGTTGAAAAAAAAATGCTTTAAAAACTAACTTAATAGACTTTATAACTGTCACGACAAATTACATTTTTTAAAAACATATTTTGACAAATGTGTTTGTTAACAAATTACATTATATTTTATTCAACCGATGTAATATATTGGTTTATTCAACCCATGTATTACATGGGTTTTTAAAAATATAAATTGTTTATTACTAAATATATAACATTTTATTTATTTAACCCGTGTAATACACGGGATTTTAACCTAGTTTAATATAAAACAAAGTTTTATTTTATACATAATAATTTGATATATGCTTAATTTTTTTTATGTAAGAATATACCCACGTGCCCCTCACATGAGGAGTATTTCTGTCTTTTCCGTTCATAATTCTGACAAACTGTAACGTTTAACCGGAATTTTGGATGGAGTTAGGGACGGATAGCATATTAGAGTAAAAACTGTAACCACAGGAAGTAAAATGGTCATTTTCAAACTATTGAAGCAAAAAGATTAAAATGGTTAAACCACAAGGAACAAAAACGAAGTTTACTCTATTAAATAATGAAGATTTTAAATTAGATGATTCAACAATCAAGAATTAATTAACACTAAAGCGATGGTGGAAGCAAGAGAAGTCACAATTCAAATTAAAAGTATAGGCCAAGGTCCCAAGTTTTAAGTCACATCAAGTGTCAACATGCTACAAGGTGAAAACAACAAATCAAAGAAAAATCATGAGGTAAAAGCTTAAAACTCATTTTAACACACTTGTGTGTGTTCTTTAATACGTATGTGGTTAGAGGTTTAAACTTATAAAAGATTCAAGTAGATAATGATATTACATGTCTTGTTTGATGCATTTACAAGGCGCGATAACTCCGATTTAGAAGGGTTTTGAATCACAGTTTTTTTTAAATAATGATCGATTCGTGGGTTTGATTATGTTTTGATGTTAGAAACAAGTTAAGAACTTCAAATATGTGTACAAACATGTTTACAAACTAAATTTTACCTTGTGAATCGTCAAATTTGAAGCTAGAATGGATTTTACGTTTCTAGGGTTATTTACAAAACTTAGAAGGTTGTATGTGACACCGTACGAACCCCTTGGCCACCATAGGTTTATGGTTGGATAGCTAGTTTGAGAGTCACCATGGTAGTTATTATGGGTATTATTTGTTGGAACACATGTGACTACTAGGGGTGTAAACGAGCCAAGCCGCTCGCGAGCTACTCAAGATCGGCTCGCTAAAAACTCGAATCTAGCCGAGCTTAAACGAGCTCGAGCTTGTTTAATAAACGAGCCCGAGCTTCACTAATCGAGCTCGTTTAGGCTCGCGAGCCTAAACGAGCCTTCTATTTATATATAATTTTTAATTAATATTTTAAAAATATATTTATAAAATAATAACTCGTATATATTACATTATGATAAAAAATAACTTAAATAATATATATTATGTTATATATAAAAATTATAATAAAGCTTATATAAAAATAATTATAAATATATAAAAATTAATTAATAAATAATAAACGAGCCGAGCTCGAGCTTGAAAAACAACCCACGAGCCGAGCCCGAGCTTTAGAAATAAAGCTCGAATCGAGCCGAGCTCGAGCTCACAGCAAGTTAAACGAGCCCGAGCTCGACTAGGCTCGAGCTCGGCTGAGCTCGTTTACACCCCTAACTACATACATATATTTTTCTCAAAGAAAGTGTACATTAAAATAAAAACATAGCCCTAGATCATAAAACCTATAAACAAGGATAGCTCAACCAAATAACAACGCAATAATATATTATTTCTTATTAGGCAATTTAATATGTGATATCCATTTTTTTATTAACAAAAGTAAAATGAATAAAATTACTTAAGATTTATGATGAGGTTTGCCATTGTTAGATACCTTCATAGATATATTAACCAATAGATTTACTATGAGTGAGATATTACCAGCCTACCGGGTATGTTCTTTTAAACGTATATTTAAAATTCAACATAACCCATCATTTATCAGACAGTATGCCCAATTAGAGGTGGGCACTAGAACCGGATCCGATCCGGTGGATTATAACTGTTCCGAATTTTTTTGAAACAACCGGATCTGGGACCGGATACATTGTTTTTTCAAGAGACCGGATCCGAACCGAATAAAATCGGACAAATTTGGAACCGGACAAAATCGGTCACAAAAAATCCAAATAAAAACGGATATTTTGTCTGAACCGGTTCCAATAGGTTCCGAATCTCATACCCCAACACCGGATCCAATCCGGAACCTATTCCACTAGATCCGGTCCTTGACCATCGTTGACTTATCCGGATCCGGTTCCAAAGAAAATCCGATTTGTGCACCTCAATGCCCAATTGCCCACGTTACACTTTGGGTAAGCTTAGGCCCACTTACTCAAGACCCATTGGACTTTTCTTTCAAATAATCAATTTTGAGCTCATTTTCAGAGATCAATATTCTTTAGATCATATGCAGTTCATTAAAGTTCAAAAACACAATGTCCCACCAAAATAGAAACATTTCATGTGTGTAAATGTAGTAAAACCAGACGAGAGAAAATGGGTACACAATGCAGCTTCTTCATAGATATGAAACAAGATCAGAAATTATTCAGCACAGGAAACACATTTTATGAAGAAAAAGCCAAAGGAATTATTTACAAAAACGTCCCCGTTTGCAGACAGATAAGCAGCCATGTTCTCATCAGCATCAACGGGCAAAAACCGCTAAAAGAAACATATTTAAACACATATCAAACATAGTTAGATTAATAACTCACTAGACTTAGTCCCCTTGGTTTGCACCCATGATCAGTGAAATGCTTGTTTTTTAGAACAAGCGTCGCCTTCTTGAAGCCCGAGAATCTCCACTGTCGACATCCGATACCCTTGAGGATTCACTTCTTCTTCTAGAAGAAGAGGTAGATAATGATACCCGTGAATCGATTTCAGCTGCAGTGTCTACTGTTTGGCTCTCAGACTGTATAACAGCAGCAATACTTGACACAGAATCGCGATCCTCCATTGATGGAGTTTGTTCTTGATGATTATGAAATGGTTCAACCAATGTGGGATTATTATGACTTTGGTCTTGATCTATTCTTAATCTTCTAGAAGCTAAAAATCGGTTTAACAACGAGTTGTTTCTCTCTGAAATTTCCCGAGGATTTTCAGCAAGAAAAGAATGACTCAGACCCTGACCCTGAACCAAATCACGGGTCAGATCAAATCTACTCCCGAGCCTACGGATCATCTCCTCCATAGGCATTGTAAAGACGTTTCTTTGAATAGTTTGCCTAAAGCTCTCGACTCTCTTTGCTTGGGGTCTGCTAGGGATCTTTAGATCCGAATCTTCCTCAACTACACGGGTCGGGTTTCCACGCCCGTAAATCGGAGTTACTGTTTTTGTAGTCATTTCCCCTTTGCAAATCGGGCATTCTTTTACATCCGAGTGAATATGTAACCACCGGTAAAGACACGGCCAACAGAACAAATGTCCACAGTAAGTAACAACCGGATCACTTGCCATATCGAAACAAATATTACAATCGAAAAAACCGCCTTCATTTTCATTACTTTTCACAACATGTTCTTTCTCACCCACACAGTCATTTTCTTGGTACCTGTTACTGTTATCACATGTTTTGGTCAACTCCGCTGGCGGTCTTCCATCAACAGCCGCCACACTTCCCTCACCGGTTTCTAAACCGCTCATACCATCCGTGGGAAAAAGAACAGGTCTCCACATGGACCGCCACCGTCGCCGCCTAGTCATGGTCCTAGTAGGCCCAAACGAGTCACCTACAGGTTCCTCTAACCAATCTTCCAAGTTCAAACCCCCTGGCTCAGTCTCAACTGGTCCCAAATTAAGGTCCAGATTCATTACATTCTGTGGTGTATCATCTCCCATTGCAAACAAAATCAAAATTCAAAACCCTAACGGTTTCAACTCATTAATCAATTCACACATAACCTAATAGAAGACCGTAGTTTTCAATTTGAGTACTAATTACTAAAAACTATCAACTAATTATGAAATTGAATCATACGCAGATCGAAACCCTAATTTCTTACAGTCAAAAGAGGGGAAATACTGTCGGAGTTGTAATTAAAGTCAAAATCACGAAATTGAACACTACAAGCTACTAATAATAACATAGTAAACCCTAGAGGAATCAAATTAGGGTTTAATCGAGAAACAAAACAGTAGATAAGATGAAGACCTTAGGTTACGCGAGGTGTGATCGAGATGAATTTGTGGCAATTATGCTCCAGTGATTGAGATGAGCAAAAGGTTGGGGATAATTTTGACCTAATTTGGGGGATAAGATTACACGATTGTCATTGATATTTTACTCCCTCCATTATTAGAATAAGGTTTGGTCGAGTTTACTTTGCAAGTTGCAACTTGTTTGGAGGCTACTTTCCATAACCCATACTTCATATTTGACCAAATTGTAAAATGCAATGTTTTTAATAAATGTTTTTTTTATATTTTATTTACATATAAATTATAAAGTAATTGTAATTAATTTTCTTTATGTCACATTATTTATAAAATATATATATAATAAAGAGTAAACTGTCATTTTTATTTATATAGTTTAGTCACTTTTATCATTTTTAACTAAAAGTTTATTTTTCTTCCGTGTATTCTCATAATTTACAAAATTTGTCATTTGTACTAAATCAGTTGAATTTATCCATATTTTAGCGTTGTATAAGTGGTATATAAGTCTTTTTATATATTTCTTTATTTTATCAATATTTTAAACCCTTAATAATATCAAATAGAATTTTTATATCCTTTGACTCTCAAAATATAGAAATAATATTTAATACGGTTATAATAATAATAATCTTTTTTGTTTCTAATACCAAGAATTTATAATTTTTTTTAAAAACAACATTTTTAATTCCGGTTAAGAGTGAGATTTGAATTCATAACTTACTCAAATCTTGACGTTACTAGAAAATTTTACTATTTTAACAAATGTTAAAGGATGCACAACTTTTCCCAAAGGTTTTGTAAATGTCGGAATGTTTCTTTTCCTATAATGTAATCTAAATGGTTGGTTATACACTCTTTTAGAAAAAACACATGGAAAAATAACTTCTTTTAAAATAAAGATATTTAATTATTTTAACTTGCCTTTTAGAAATTCAAACAAAATAACCACCACCCTAATGACTTATTTTAAAGGAGGTGAGAGTGGTACCCTCTTACTTTAAACTATCATCTCAAACACATCAATGAGGATATGCCACCTCATTTTGACAAACTACCCTTCATGGTGGAGGTGGTACCCGCTATTTATCCGCAAACTTAGCCGCTTTCTCCCTTTCTTTCGGCGGGTTCCAAAACCCGCTAACAATACCCACGTCTTACCCGCTGGGAGTGGAAGTGATACCTGCTATACCCGCAGTTGAACCCGCTCACGACTCCCACCAGCGAAATTCATACGTTATTCCATCCTCTTAATGTTATAGTCATGAAACGTAGGGTTAATGAGTTTTTTCAATTAACATAAAATAAAAATACTTCTTTATTTGTAAAAAAAATAATGTAGCACAATACTGCTACGAATTGTAGAAAAATTGAAATACATATTAAGCGAAGGTGAAATACTTCAAACCAATGTATTCAACGATGTCTTAGGAGTATCTTCGAGACTTCGACTGAAATAATTGAACAAACTTGAAATTTTAGTGTTGGCGACGGTGGTCGGGGGGTCTCGGCGGTGGTCGGCGGGGGACAGAAGCGGTCGAGGGCAAGTGGCGGCGGAAATCGACAGGGGTCGAAGGAGGCGGTGGTCGGGGTGGGCAGTCGTCAATGGTGGGATTGGGGCGTGTGGATGCGACAACGGTGAGTCGTCGGAGATTTCATTTCCTTTTGATAAATTCCTTCACAATTTGGAAAAAAATTGAAATCATTTATTTAAAGGAATTTGCGAAAATTAATTCCAATTTTTGTCTCAACCAAACACACTGAAAAATGAATTTAAGTTCCGATTCCAACAAATTCCGCAAACCAAACACACTGACAAATGAAATTCATATTACAATTCCATTGAATTTCGGCGAACCAAACGCACCCTTATATGTAAATTTTGTAACCTTTTGTAAAAAGACTCCACCAGTTTATTTCTGGATCATGTCTTTTTTGGAGTCAGTCTTATATCTTGACCTCGGAGTGAAAAGATAAGTTGAAGGGTTGTTTTGGAATATCAACCAAAACATGAGGAATGCCATGAAAAAGAATGGAAGCTGGAGGACCAAAGTGCAATAACTGAATTTGAGTATATAAAGCGCATCCAAAAGAGGGCTGCGGCGCAGCTTGTTGTCCGTTTACCTGCCACTTTATTGTAACCATCCTTCTTATGAATATAACTAAGTAAAAGGAAAGAGAAATGAAATGCTGAAGCATTGTGAAAATGGTCTGCTCCAATTTCATCCAAAATATGGTTTGCAAAAGTGCACTAATGACCACTAATGCGCATATGAAAACTTGGAAAATTAATCATTCTATTCATTACAAATCTGAGTCGGTCTTCATATACTTTGTGTTAGGACTATAAGTCTGGTTCATCCATATGAGATTTTTTTATGTTAATAATTGCTTGTTCATCAAGTTATATGAGTTAGAAACTCGAAACCATTGCAAGTATTTTTAAGGAGATACATTTGGTGTTCTTGATACAAAAGTCCGGAAGTATTTTGTTCATATAATTCTTGTTCAATGCGAATTCTGTTACGAGGTATTTGAACAATAATACCAAAGAATCAAACATGTGAAAATATAGTGGAAGTATTTTGTTCATAAAATTTAGTTGCCATAAGTTTGACAGCAAACTTAAAATTAAAGGAATAGTTTTTTTTTTTAAACTAAATTTGATGTAATAATTTCTTTAAACTGTTTTAACAAGTAGCAAAGGACATGAAAATGAAATAACTAAAACAGATCTTATAACCGAGTGTTTCATACGCTCCCAATGCCGATAAAAGTACCTTTACTCTGGTGTTCAAATTTGCTATAACTGTCATCAACTGTATTACCAAGTTTCCAATCAGACTGCCAGTCCAATTGAGCCGTAAAATCTTCTACTCCTAAATCATGGTATAAATCACGTACAAAACCAAGAACAGCTTGATCGTCCGCCCCCTTCTTCACCTATTAATTCATATTCATAAATAACATAAAAATAAAAAAACTTATATATTTCTAAATATCTTAATTGTCTAACAATTTTCTCTTGAAATTTACCTGTAGCGAAACTGATCCAACCACATGACTCGGCACAAATTCCCAGAATCTCGCTTCAGATACTTCAATGACATCTTCAAGAGAAGCCACCTAACAACAATACATGTTACAAATAAATAAGTAACTGGTTGCGCCATATGTCACAATTATGTGAGAGTGTGAGCCCAAGATTCTTTTTCCCGCTAATTTTTTCCCAACTATTTTCTTTATTTTTTCCGCTTATTACTAACCTAGTTATGTTTAAAAAAACTTAATACCTGTCTCCAGCATTTGTTCAATGCGGATGAATGGATATTGGGCGGGGCCTCTTGAAGAAGAATACCACCGCTTGTTTTGAAAAGTGGCATGGCAAGCATGAATACACTGAATGAAACTAGCCCCAAACACAAAACTTCAGCATTATCAACCCTGATAAATCAACAATGTCACCAAGTATCATACTTTCTTCACTTAATATTACATAAATGAGAATTAAGAAATTAAATATAATCATTTGTTAATTGCAGAACTTACCCAAGGCTTAATAACCAGGAAGCCAGAATCAAGCCTGCACTGGAAAAAAAACGCAGTACAAGCTTTAAAATGAGATTTATGAAAAGCCATATGCCAAAATTGGAAGAAATAATCATACCTGCGAATGGAATCAGCAACCACATGCAAGCAAACCGAGTGGTGGTTCATATCTTCAGCATTCCTATAAACTGAACCAGAAAAATAAGATAAATTTTCAAATTAGTTTATCGGTGCTTTTCGTAATATATTATATATATCCTGAAGGTAAGAGCAACACATACCAAGACTAACACGAGCATAGTTCCTAAAGAACCAAATGCCAATGAGATTGACAAACAAGTTTGTTACTGCAGAAACAATCAAGTAATGCCTGCAATCGATAACAATAAACAACAATATGATGTTTTAGGAACTTCAAACATTAGTGATATTAATCAGGCAAAACGACGTATTAGAGAACAATTAGCTAAAGCAAGCGAAGAAGAACAACTTACTTGTGCTCAGATTCATCTTGTACAAATGCGTGAAGTGCTTCAACAGCCAACGAAAACGACATAAACAGAAGAAATAGCTGTCTAAACATGAAGCACAATTTAGATATTCACCATGTTAGCTACAAACAAATGCATACAGAAAGGATATTTCAGCTTCATTGATATTGTAAGTTGAACATTAATGATATGAAGAAACATAAACATGTGTTTGACTATCAACAGAAGTTTAAATCATGCAGAAATTGTGCATACTTACAGAGTTGGTGAAAGCAGATAAAACTTCTAGTCGTTTGTACCTGATATCAAAAGCAATCCATTCAGCTGAACTTATCTCTACACTTTCCCATTTGTTAAAAAGGCATCAAGAACAAGATTCACAAGCTTGGTTTTAAGAAGCTTGTTGCGTTTTGATCCCAAAACCCGATGTGCGATGCATTATTAGAAAAGTGTGTGGCGCTCCATTCGTTACTAAAAAAATTATTTACAGATAATATTTTAACTTGCTAACTTTTAAATGCTAAAATATAAGATATTCTCATCATCTATGGTCAAATTTGTTCAATAATGGTTAACTGCATAAGGCACCACATCAACTGCAGCGATGCGATCTCATCATCGCGTAATCAATCTATAGAAATGACAGTTTTCAGCAATCATCTAATCAATTGCTACAAGCTCAAAGCTCACCCATAAGTATAGACTCGATCCGGCTTTCTCCGAGAAGCAGCCATTGCAAACAAAGAAAATGTCAAAAGGCCACATCCAAATGTCAAATGAAACGCATCAGACACCAAACCTAAATAGTTAAACACATCATCAAATTGTAAATTCAGTCAACATTCATTGCTAATTTTGAAACCAGAAGCAATATGCACACGCACCTGCTTGACCTAATAGCAGACCGATGAGCAATTCCGCCGTTGAACAAGCAACATTAAGTGAAATCAACATAACTAATCTCTTCATCGGTCGATTTCCAGATCTAATAACACTAAGCAAAGATAAAACAAACGCTGATACTGAATTTGACGGAAAACCTTCTTCCGTCCAAATTCTCTCGCTTCCATGTGGAAAAGCCTTCGGTTCCGGAAATATATCGATCTTAGACGACGTGCGAGAGAGAAAAGGCTTCTTCGAAGAATAATCGTTGGAGATGACCGATACTGGAGTGTGAGGAGGTTGTTCACCAGACTGACGATGGAAAGAAGTTTGGCGGGAAAATGCGAATCGGCGGTCGAAATCACCAGCGTTCCATGAGCGAGGTGTCTCGGCTTCTAGTTTCTGGTAATCGAAAGGGAACTTTGAGTCGGTGTGTTGATCAGAAACACCAGATATTTCCATTTTTTTTAAAGGAATTTGTTCGACCAAAACCCTAGAAGACGAGATCAGATCGAGATTTGGAAAATTGGGAAGGGTAGAAAAAAAGTCATCGGCGAAACGAAGACTTTGACCAAAAGTCAAAATTTATTTATGGATGAACACTACAGAACAGGGATTCATATTAATTTTTGAAGAAAATTTTAAAAGGGTATATAGTTTTATTTTGGGGGATTCTAACCACACACGCAATATTTCTAATTGGACACGCCGTCGCCCTATACGCCCTCGTATAGGGCAATACGAGGGCGTATAGAGTTCAGTCACTGACAACAGAATGCCACGTGTCATTCTCTGTCTGGCGGCTAGTCCAATACGTGGCGTATTGATCTATACACAGCGTATGAGCCACGAGTTATATTTTTGCTTCAAAAGGTGAAAGATTTGGGAATTTATGAATCATATACGTGGCGTATTGCCCTATACGTCACGTATAGGTATTTTTTATTTATTTATATTTTTTTAATTTAATTTATATTTTGTTTATTTTTATTTAATTATCTTTTTTATTTTAATTTATATAATTTTGTTAATATAAGTTTGTTATCTAATTATAAATTTTATATATTTTATATTTATTTTAAACATTTATTATATACATTTATTATATTTTTATAGTACAACCAAACAAAATATTAAATATTACAATCAAACAAATAAACTAAACATTATATACATTACATCAAAAAATTAAATATATACATCAAAATGTTTTACATACATAACAACGAAAGAAAGTAAATATAACTAAAACAACTAAACCTGATCGGCTCCGCCGTCACCCTGACCGGCTCCGCCCTCATCCTGACCTGCCCTGCCCTCATCATGAACAGGGTCGTCCGGATAATGATGTAGCGTGACAGATCCACGAGCTGTCCAACCGCCCACATCATCAGGTCCTCCATGTGATCGACTTGACGACCCTGTCGCCGTGAGTCGGCAACAAGTCCATCAAGCAATACCTGGGTAGCCCTGTCCAGCCTAACAGACAGACGTACGTGTCGAGGATGCTGTGGCGGATGGTCGTAGATGGGCTCAACATGCGGCGGCGCGTTGATCGGCATCGAAGTACCGATCAAAGATAAAGAGTTTATGTGTACCTAATTACCTAAGACTAGCTAGGGTAAGCAGGGTGTCGAACCACAAAGAGTTAGTGGTCGGTGAATAACAAGAACTGATTGTAAACTATTTTACACTTAAAGTTGTTTGATTGATTGTTACTATGATTTAACATACACTTAAAATTAATAAGATTGAAATACATAATTAAAGAGAATGAGCACAACCAAGTTTCAGTTTTAATTCACAATTAGTAATCTAGGTTCTTTACTAAATTAGAAGATCACATAGACATAATCTTGATTATAACAATACTTGATGTACAATTGAAGGACCTTCACATGTATGACTAAACTTTTAACGAACGATACCGATAAAGTTAATCTATACGAAGTGATCTCTAGCAATTGTCAATACAATGAACA
Source organism: Smallanthus sonchifolius (assembly GCA_023525975.1). Classification (NCBI taxonomy): domain Eukaryota; kingdom Viridiplantae; phylum Streptophyta; class Magnoliopsida; order Asterales; family Asteraceae; genus Smallanthus; species Smallanthus sonchifolius. The sequence goes on along the minus strand of CM042027.1, from coordinate 12,360,502 downwards.
TATACATCAGACACACATTCAACCTTTAACGATTACACACCGATGAAGAAGAATACATGAATCAAAATAAGTCATTGCATGTTTTAACACCAAGTATTAGAAACAACCACATGAAGAAGCATCACAATTAACGAAACACAGTGAACCTCATGTCTAATTCAGAAAAGAACCCAAATTGAACTAACAAAATTATAAACCTACACCTGGTTATGATCACAAATGTTTTAGCCACACATGTTCATGCTTGATGATGATGATATGTTGCGATTATGGGAAGCACTTGATGAAGATTTGATGTTGGAATCCTTTGTCACTAAGTCTCCTTGTCTCCTCTACGTTCTCTAGCCTCCAGGGATCCTCTTTTCTCGAAAGTTACGGAATACACTTAAAGAACTCCTCCAAAACCGCTCAAAACTGCTCATAACCGTCACTGGCCGTAATTTATGCCGGCTGGCCGTAAATTACGCCGGGTCAATTCTAAATACGCCAAACGAGCCTGTATACGGAGGTCTTGTACGCCCAACTTTTCTTGCCAGACGTAAATTACGCCGGGTGGGAGTAATTTACGCCCAATTAGCATTCTTCCTTCCTTTGCTTCAGTCTTTGCTACCAGAATTCTCGATCAACACGTCCCAGTTGTGTGTGTAATCCCATGTTTGAGCCCTGCATAAATAACACACAAATTGGTAGTTTCTATGCTAGGTTTTCTATATAAATCCATTCATAATATAGCATTTTTGCACCTCGGATTACCCACACATCACATTCCCCAACTTAAAGCTTTTTCGTCCCGAAAAAGGCTTGCAAAGAGATCACAACTAACATGTCAAGTTATCCACATTCATTCAAACTTAGGGGACTATTAACATACTTAAACACAGTTGTTGATATAATGGTCCTCTTTAAGCGTATCTCTCTTAAGGTCAACCACATGCATGTGCCCATACGTTCACTTTATATTATGGCATCTAGATTCCTCATCTCAAGAAATTTGAACAACTTAAATGAGACATCACCAAGGACTTGTGATTTTCAAGTATCAACTAATACATATCATAACAGTTAACAATACATATGAATGCACATATGCAAGTGAAGTCTGTTAGATAGGAAGTCTACTCATATCACTCTCTCAACAATTTTCAAGGTTTAGTATTTCACTCATCAATTCAAGAAAATTGGGTTCCATAGGCTTGCATACAGTTTTATTTCTCCACTACAGCTTGTACTCATGCATATGTCAAATGGTCTTCTCAAGGGTTGTAACGGGGCAAGGTAAAGGGTAGGTTAAAAAGGCTCAAGTGGTTCATTAAAATAATTAAGCATGGTAATTTCAACTATATGTACACAAACCTAACCAATATAAACATAAATGCCTAAGTTTTTATTTTTTATTTTTATTTTTTGGCATATATAATATATATAGAGAATAATTTGAGAATTCTCTTCTTGGACTGATTCATAACTTAATACTACAACTATTAGAAGTTTGTAACTTTTTTTTTTTTTTTTTTTTTTTTGCATAGGCATGAAAACTATAAACTATACATTCTATAATTTCAAAAACAAAATCTAGACTTATTACACATGCTTAATTAGGGTTCAAACTTTAAGAAGGCTTCAAATGACTGGACTATATAGTTAGGTTGAATCAAAAGACGGATTTAACAATTAGGCTCAGCTTGGCTCACTAATGGATATATACACAGGTGGGGGAAATAATAGAATGAAATAATGAAGGGTTATACCTAAGTTGCCATTATCATTCATATGTGATTGAGTCTCTCAACTGACTTACAACTTCCCTCCTGCCCCCTCATCCATCCATTGCTTTATTGAACAAACCATACGCAAGTTCTAGATAGCAATTCACTTGAAGATTTCCCTCATGAAATGAATAAGACTGATTACAGATGTGACAGTCATGTATTGGCTGAAAATTCTCACTAGGGTTCAATAACAGACATCACTTTCACATAACAGAACATAGCTCATGACAGCCTAGTATTATAACTGCAAGATCTAACCGATTAATTGATATCCTTTTATTTCCACACACCTTGGCAATTGTCACACAAGCTTCTTTTTCTTATGATAGATAATGAAACCAATTCACTTATATTAGGATGAGGAATCAAGCACTTCAAACTCCAGCTTAGCATTTAACACATGCAATGGTGAATTCAAGAGAGATTCGCCTACCAACACACCAAAATTTAATCATACTTTAGTCCCCTATATTTATTATTCTTGTTTAAACTTTGACATATTAGTTTTCTATCATTTCTCATGCACTAACACTCTAACTCAGGGAATCATTGATCACTTTAAAACAAAACAAAAAATAATAATAATAATAACTTCCATCATCCTATTTTTTATTTTATTTATTTATTTATTTATTTTTTAATTTTATTTATTTCATAAACTGCATTCTAAACTAAGTTACCAAATTCAACTAACAGCTACATGTCTTAAACAACTGAACAAGCAAGAAAACATCAAACCAAACAAGTTCATCCTAAGCTTAAACTGAAAACATAAAGATAGATAGATAGAACACATGGACCTGATCAAGTGAGATCAGAGAGTGTCTGATCAGTGATGACTACGAGGATGTCCAAACACCGACTGATACAAACTGGTTGCCAATGCTGAAGTGTCAAATGCATCTGGCGGCTGTCCACTGCTACTGCTGGATCCTTCACCTGTAACAAAAGAACTAGAAGATTGTGGCCACTAGTCTGGTGACCTCATCTGTGGATATCCAGGAGGTGGTAGATCTGAATCAACTGGGCGGTTACGATAATCCACTGGAAAATATGTTTCCTGATACGGTAGCCCAGCTCGGTAGTCTTCATGGTGACGAACTTGCTCTGAGTGGTCATAGATGTTATGATAGTACTTTTCCTGCTGATAAATCATACATCTAGTGATTTCTTCCTGATCATGCCTCCATTGCTCCAATGACTCCTCTTGAGCCTTCCTCCATTTAGCTTCATCCGCTCTTCTTTGTCTCTCTTCTTCATAACTTTTCATTGATACTTCCCATATAGATTGATCGGCTGGTGACCAATTTCCCCAACTTGGAGGTCTAACGGTAGAGTTCCACTCGTGTTGTCCCCGATCATATCTATCATACTCAATTTCTTCATGTTCCACTTCAGTCTCTACCTCTTCTTCATCATCACCTTCATCTTGCTCTATCGGGAATTCCTGGTTCCTTCGCCCTTTCCTATCCTCCAACACATAAGCCCTTCTTGTCTTCTCAAAACGAAATTCCTCTGAATGAAAAGTAGTCACCCGAATTGTGACTGAGTTACTAACAAAAGGCTTAGCATTGCCAGGAATTGCACCCGCATTCAATAATAAGCGTGACAACAACTTGCAATGAGGAATGACTTTCTTATCTCTGTTTTCACGTGCTTCCCAAACATCCAACAACACCAATTGCTTGAAAGACAAAGTTGGGTATCCAGTACACAGTGCATGAAGTACCTTCACATCATAGTTTCTCACCATCGACTTATCGCTTGTTCTCGGCACAATGTTCCAAGTCAAAATAGAGAGAATTAACTTAGGTAGTGGTCAAATGACAAAACCACTTCTTTGTTTCTGACTAATCCTACGAGTTGAGTAGTTCTAGGGGGATTAGTTCCTGGAATTCTTCTCAATGTTGCCATCCACCCAATGATTTCATTCAAATATACCTCTTTTGCATCTAAGTTGGTACCTTTCAACACATCCAACCAACCCAGTTTTTTGAAACAATCCACTATTCCATAGTTTTCAAAATCTGAAGTGTAAGTTTGTCTCTCTGCAATCATAAGACTCTCCTTCAAAGTTATCGCACCAACATTTTCCCTATATAAATGCTCCCTCCATGCTTCAGGTAAACTTGATAATGGAGCTGCTCGCGACCACACTGGTTTTTCACCGGCCGGTATACTTGGTGCACTTTCTCTCCTTGCTCTTTTACTTGAGGCAGCCTTTCCCATAGTCCTGCAAAACAAATTAACCTCATCATATTCAATTAAGACCAAATAATTCAAGCAAATGCTTCTTTCATCTTCATTTCCAACACCCTAAACACTTTCACAACAGATTTTCATTCACATGTGCATATACAATGTAATGTAGAACATACCTTTTGAGTTAGATAAATGAAAATGAAGAAAGATGTTAACTTGCTACAAACCCACACAAACCCCCAAATTTTCATGAACTAGGGTTTGGTCAAATCACTCCAACAGCAACGAAATCAGGAAAAGCAAACCGTGGATTTCCTTCTCCTCTAGATTCTGAACGTTTTGACTACCTATTTGTAAGATTTAATGGAGGATGGGAAGCATCATGTATCCATGGATTTAGGGTTTTTGAGAGAAAAATGAGAAGGTGGGTGAAAAGGAATGGGTATAATCTGATGGAAAAGGAAGAAAAGTAGGTTTGTGGAGAGAGAATGTCAAAAAGTGAAGATTTTTCGACCCTATCTGGTTTGGCCGTAAATTATGGTCACTGGCCGTAATTTACGCCGGTTCTGATTTGTTCTTGGCCGTAAATGGGACCGTATACAGACCCGGTGGCCGTATGAAAAAATGGACCACCGTAATTTACGCTAGGGGCCGTATTTTATGCCCAAATTTTTTTTTATTTTTTTTTTAATAAATATATGGTTTCTCCCCTTCCCCAACTTAGAGGTTCATTGTCCCAAATGCACTATGAAAATTATGAGCATGAACCAAGATAACTGTAAGGATGGGAACAAGAAACAAACACAAAAGCAACTAAATAAATAAAAATAAAAATGCAAACGGGTTGCCTCCCGTGTAGCGCTGCATTTAATGTCTACAGCCTGACAGTACCTGATTTCTTTAAGTGGTGTCATATGTTGGTGAATCTACAATAAAGTTCACCACATCCAATTGCCCTTCGGTATGGTCGACCATGGAGATGAATGGTTTTAACCGATGTCCATTTACCACTTGCCTTTGCTTACCACCATCTTGAGCTTCAATCTCTATTTCACCAAACTTCCCAATTCTTATGATGGTGAATGGTCCTAACCATTTGCTCTTCAATTTGCCCGGAAAGAATTTGACTTTAGAGTTGTAAAGTCATACCGTTTGTCCTTCTTGAAATGTCTTCTTTCTCAATTTAGCATCATGTACCGCCTTCATTCTAGCTTTGTATGTGGAAGAACATTCATAAGCTTCATCACGTAACTCTTCAAGTTCACACAATTGCAACTTTCTCTCATGACCTGCATCATCATAATCAACATTCATAGCTTTCACCGCCCATAAAGCACGATGTGCAATCTCAACGGGAAGATGACATCCTTTTCCATAAATTAAGCGGTAAGGAGTTGTTCCAATAGGTGTTTTAAATGCGGTCCGATATGCCCACAAAGCATCATTTAACCTTAAAGACCAATCCTTTCGATCGGGTCGCACCGTTTTTTGTAAAATATTCTTGATTTGCCTATTAGAAACCTCAACTTGCCCACTTGTTTGTGGATGATAAGGAGTAGCAACACGGTGATGAACACCATACTGTTTAAGCAATTTGCCAAATTTGAAATGTTTGAAATGGGATCCACCATCACTAATGATTACCCGAGGGACTCCAAATCTAGTGAAAATGTTTTGTTGGACAAATTTGCAAACCACAGCATGATCATTTGTTTTAGTAGCGATTGCTTCAATCCATTTAGATACATAATCCACCGCTACTAAAACATATAGATTTCCAAACGAATTGGGAAATGGGCCCATGAAATCAATGCCCCAAACATAAAAAATTTCAACTACAAGAATGGGTTTCATGGGCATCTTATCTCGTTTGGAAATACCACCAACTTGTTGACATTTAGGGCATTGTTTAGCATAATTAAAGGCATCACGAAATAAACTTGGCCAAAATAGACCACATGATAGAACCCGATGACCCGTCTTCTTTCCACTAAAATGCCCACCACATGCATAAGAATGCACATGTGCCAACACACTTTGAATTTCCTCATTTGGCACACATCGACGAATAATTTGGTCCGCTCCCATCTTAAAAAGATCCGGTTCATCCCAAATGTATTGCTTTGCTTGAGCTCTCAAATGTTTCACTTGCCTAAGTTGCCAAGATTCCGGTGTTTTGCCTGTAGCCAAGAAATTAACAATATGAGCATACCAGGTAAAGTAGAAACAGTAAATAAATGCTCATCGGGGAAGGATTCATTGATATCTCTTGAGTGATCCTCCTTTAGTGTCGGTATTCTTGACAAATGATCTGCTACCACATTTTCACATCCTTTCTTGTCTCTCACTTCAAAATCAAACTCTTGCAATAAAAGGATCCACCTAATCAAACGTGGCTTGGCATCCTTTTTCTCCATCAAGTATCTCACTGCACTATGGTCAGAATAAATAATCACTTTACTACCCCAAATGTATGACCGGAACTTATCAAGTGCATAAACAACTGCTAGTAATTCTTTCTCGGTTGTTGTATAATTAAGTTGAGCTTCTGAAAGAGTTTTGCTAGCATAGTAAATGGCAACTGGCTTTTTATTCACCCTTTGCCCTAGAACAGCCCCAACCGCGTGGTCACTTGCATCACACATTATTTCAAAAGGTAATGACCAATCAGGTGATTGTAAGATAGGGGCTGCAACTAGATGTTGTTTAAGCACATTGAAAGCCTTAAGACATGCCTCATCAAATATAAATGGTGCATGTTTTATTAATAAATTGCACAATGGTTTTGAAATTGCACTAAAATCTTTGATGAAACGGCGATAGAAGCCGGCATGTCCCAAGAAGGATCGAACACCCTTCACATTGGATGGTGGGGGAAGAGTAGAAATGACTTGTACTTTGGCACGATCAACTTCAATTCCTCGATGAGAAATCGCATGCCCAAGTACAATTCCTTCTTGAACCATGAAATGGCTCTTCTCCCAACTTAGCACGAGATTTGTTTCGGTGCATCTTTTTAAAACTTTTTCCAACTCATCAAGACATATCTCAAAGGAATGACCAAAAATAGAGAAGTCGTCCATGAAAATCTCCAAAGACTCCCCGACCATATCGGAAAATATGCTCATCATGCACCTTTGGAAGGTGGCGGGGGCGTTACATAAACCAAATGGCATCCGCCTAAATGCGAAAGTACCATACGGACATGTGAACGTTGTCTTTTGTTGATCTTCCGGATGAATTGCTATTTGGTTATACCCGGAATACCCATCCAAGAAACAGTAGAACTTTTGACCTGCAAGTTTTTCAACAATTTGATCAATAAATGGCAATGGAAAATGATCTTTAGAAGTAGCAGAATTTAACTTCCTATAATCAATACAAACCCGCCACCCGGTTACCGGCCGGGTAGCAATTTGCTCACCGTTATCCCCATGTACCACTTGAATACCTGCTTTTTTGGGAACAGTTTGGGTAGGACTCATCCACACGCTATCAGAAATTGGGTAGACAATACCCGCATCGAGCCACTTCAAAACTTCTTTCTTGACCACCTCACGCATATTTGGATTCAATCGCCTTTGTGCATCTCGAGATGGCTTGACACTCTCATTAGTGATGATCTTGTGCATCACTATGGAAGGGCTTATTCCCTTCAAATCCGCTATGGTCCAACCAATAGCTGCCTTGTGCTTCTTCAACACCTTTATAAGGTCATCTTCTTGATTTGTTTTCAGATTTGATGCTATGATGACCGGCAATGTTTGCTTCTCACCTAGAAATGCATACTTTAGGTGTTTAGGAAGTTCTTTCAACTCGACCTTGGGAGGTTCTTCTAGAGATGGTTTCAACTTTGAATCAATGTGATCTGGCAAACTCTCCACTTGTAGTGTCCATGGTGGTCTCCCATTCGTGACTGCCATTGCTTCAACCTTGCATTCTTCTTCCATTAACTCTTTGATTTCCTCCAACCTGTACCTATCATACAAAAAACACTTCTCCATGGTGGTGTCTTCATCCCCTTGTGATATATGGGGAGGAACACACTCGTCAATAATGTCCGCCATGAAGCATTCATTATCAAACTAGAGAATTAGATGAATTTGCAAAAACATTAAACCTCAATTTCCGGTTGCCAAAAGTCATATCAACCGTCCCATTTCCACAATTGATTTGGGTATTTGCAGTTCTTAAAAACGGTCGACCCAAAATGACATTTGGTTCCCTATCCTTACAATTAGATTCATAATCAAGCACAAGAAAATCAACTGGATAGTAAAAATCTTCCACTTTGACTATAACATCTGTCACCATCCCCCTAGGAAGTTTGAGAGATAAATCTGCCAACACAATGGTGGTGTCGACTGTTTGTAATGGACCAAAATCAGATTGGTCATAAAGACTTCGTGGGAGGATGCTCACACTTGCACCAAGATCTAGGAGTGCCCTATTGATTTTTAAATCACCCACTTGAATTGAAATTAAGGGTGCTCCTGGATCAGACATCTTTGGTGGAAGAGTACCAGTTAAAATGGCATTCACATGTGTGGTTACATCAAGCTTTTTGGGAAGCTTAATTTGACGTTTTTGTGTGCACAATTCTTTCAAATATTTAGCATAAGATGGAATCTGTTTAATTGCATCAAGTAAAGGTAAGTTAATTTTAACTTGTTTGAATATCTCCCACATTTCCTCGGATTGTGGGCTCTTTTTACTTGAGGATGCCTTCTTTGATGGTTCTACTAAAGCCAAAGGAAATGGTGTGGATTTGGACTCTACAACCTTCTCCTTAGCAATAATAGAATCACTTTTCAAAACATTTTCATTAATTGAATTTTCAAAAACTTGTTTTGTTTGGGTTTTGTTCACATTAGATTCCATCTCACTCTCAACATCTGAATCTTCCACCACACCTTCAACGAATTTTGGTGGATGATCATCACCACTTTTATAAACTTTGCCACTCCTAAGTGTACGTACCTCATTGATTTGCACATTTCTTGTGTTCTTAGAACTTGAACCATGTTGAGGATTGACCGTGGTATCACTTGGTAGCTTTCCTTGATCTCGAGTAGCCACACCTTCGGCTAATTGACCCATTTGCTTTGATAAGGCACCAACCGTCTTGTCGGTGATCTTTTGCTTTTGCACCACACCCTTCAACATTCCCATAATCTCATTGAGTTGAGATTTCACCGAATCATCATTGCCTTGTGAAGAATTCCCTTCTAATTGGTTTTGATTTTGGTTTTGTTGATAATTCCTTGTGAAATTTTGTTGTGATGGCCCTTGATTCGATCCACCTTGACCACCTTGATTGAAGTTGTTCTGATTGTAGAAGCCCCTTTGATAATTTCCTTGAAAATTTTGTTGATGAGGTGGTTGTTGTTGTTGACCACATTGATTTGCCCCTTGGAAATTTGGATTGAGTTGATTTGAGGCATTACCATACCTCAAATTAGGATGATTCCTCCAACTAGGGTTGTAGTTGTTAGAATTCATATCAAACGGCTTCTTATCTCCATAGACTTGACTCACCTCTTCTTGCTTTCCTGAATTCATCATACAATTTGTTGCGATGTGGCCAATATCTCCACAAGTTTCACAAACCTCATACACTTGGGACACATTTGCTGAAGTCCCACTCATATTCTTGCAAATCATATCCAACTTACGTTCCAATGACTCAACCCGATCATTATGGACACGCTCACCTACTGATTTCACTCCTGCAGTTAACTTCACTTTCCTACTACCTGAAGCTTGAGTCTTTGATCCCTTACTTAACCTTTCCAAAAAGTTCCATTCATAATCCTCAGAATGTGTAAGGAATGTACCGCCACTACTAGTGTACACAAATCTGCGGTCTTCTGGAATTAATCCATCATAAAAGATCTTGACTAACTCCCATCGAGGAGTATCATGATGAGGACATAATCTTAACATCTCTTTGAACCTTGTGAAGGCTTCATGCAATTCTTCACCAACATGTTGACTAAATGACTTAATAGCATTCCTTGCTTCACTAGTTTTGCTCATCGGATAATATTCATCTAAAAAGATTTGTTGCATTTCAACCCATGTTCTAATGCTACCCGATGGAAGTGAAGTAAACCATTGTTTAGCTTTATCTTTTAGAGAAAACTGAAAGAGATAAAGCTTGACTTCATCCGTGGTGAACCCTTGACTACCAATAGTGCTACATATAGCAGAAAATTCCTGAAGATGGGTGTAAGGTTCATCCGATGCAAAACCTCTAAATGATGGGATGATGGCAAGATATTGAGGACGAATCTCAAAATGTTGACCTTGATGTTGTGGTGGTATGATCGGCGATGGATTGTTCATAATTGTAGGACGGAAATGACTATCAACTCCTCGAACATGTTGATAGTTATTGTTGTTGTATCCTCCACCATTTGGTCCATCGTTGTAATTTCCATCGTTCCACTCATTATATCCTTCATTTTTGTTGTAATCATCCACTCATTATATCCATCATTGTAATCTTCATGATTATTATTGTTATCATAATCATCATAGCCCCTATGTGGTAACTGATCTTGTGGAGCTGCCATTTTTGAAGCTTGAATTGAATGAGTATGTGAACTCGAAGACGAACTTGAACTTGATTCGTTTAAATTTAATCCTCGTGATGAAGATGTCAACCAAGCTCTATGAAGTACTCTGTTGTTTCTTGCTGTTCTTTCTATCTCAGGATCAAATGCCAACGGTGACGCTCTACCAGAAAACCTTGTATGTATGCACAAAATGAATTATACCTGCACACTAGTACACCCAGTGAAATAGAGAACAAACAGTAATAATACTTATGATATTTTTGGATTTTTGAATTAACAAAAACACAAATCAACTAAAGCTACACACCAAGCGCACAACTCTCCGGCAACGGCGCCAAAATTTTGATCGGTGTCGAAGTACCGATCAAAGATAAAGAGTTTATGTGTTCCTAATTACCTAAGACTAGCTAGGGTAAGCAGGGTGTCGAACCACGAAGAGTTAGTGGTCGGTGAATAACAAGAACTGATTGTAAACCATTTTACACTTAAAGTTGTTTGATTGATTGTTACTATGATTTAACATACACTTAAAATTAATAAGATTGAAATACAGAATTAAAGAGAATGAGCACAACCAAGTTTCAGTTTTAATTCACAATTAGTAATCTAGGTTCTTTACTAAATTAGAAGATCACATAGACATAATCTTGATTATAACAATACTTGATGTACAATTGAAGGACCTTCACATGTATGACTAAACTTTTAACGAACGATACCGATAAAGTTAATCTATACGAAGTGATCTCTAGCAATTGTCAATACAATGAACATATACATCAGACACACATTCAACCTTTAACGATTACACACCGATGAAGAAGAATACATGAATCAAAATAAGTCATTGCATGTTTTAACACCAAGTATTAGAAACAACCACATGAAGAAGCATCACAATTAACGAAACACAGTGAACCTCATGTCTAATTCAGAAAAGAACCCAAATTGAACTAACGAAATTATAAACCTACACCTGGTTATGATCACAAATGTTTTAGCCACACATGTTCATGCTTGATGATGATGATATGTTGCGATTATGGGAAGCACTTGATGAAGATTTGATGTTGGAATCCTTTGTCACTAAGTCTCCTTGTCTCCTCTACGTTCTCTAGCCTCCAAGGATCCTCTTTTCTCGAAAAGTTACGGAATACACTTAAAGAACTCCTCCAAAACCGCTCAAAACTGCTCATAACCGTCACTGGCCGTAATTTATGCCGGCTGGCCGTAAATTACGCCGGGTCAATTCTAAATACGCCAAACGAGCCTGTATACGGAGGTCTTGTACGCCCAACTTTTCTTGCCTGACGTAAATTACGCCGGGTGGGAGTAATTTACGCCCAATTAGCATTCTTCCTTCCTTTGCTTCAGTCTTTGCTACCAGAATTCTCGATCAACACGTCCCAGTTGTGTGTGTAATCCCATGTTTGAGCCCTGCATAAATAACACACAAATTGGTAGTTTCTATGCTAGGTTTTCTATATAAATCCATTCATAATATAGCATTTTTGCACCTCGGATTACCCACACATCACGCGTCCTCCATCGCCACGCCCTGTAGTGGATGAGGCAGAGGCGGGTCCCCCTGTCCGGGCATCGGCGGAAACAATACCGCGACCCAATCCTGGTCCTGGACGGCCCCAACGAACCGAAGGCCCTGTGGAAATCGGTGCGTCATGTCATGCCGCTCGTAGTGCGACGGTCTAATCGGACAGGGGGAATGGTCGGTAACATCGCAGGCTTATGCACATCAAATGGTGTAACCGACGCATGATCTGCATGATGAAAGCACCGCCATACAAAAGCCCGCGTTTCTGCCGCATATAGGCATATGCAAAATAAAGCGCCATGCACGTGGATAGGTCGCACCGCCTTCTAGTAAGCAGGCAATAGAGAAAGAAGAGGTCTCTATCAGTGCACCACTCACGGCTTTTCAGACGCGGTGCGATCGACGTCGAAATAAGCCGGTGCAGATATCTATACAAAGGGTCTCTAATCCCCGAGACCCTCCCCTTGAAATCAAACCCCAAAAAACAAGGAGTTTTTCCTTGTCCACCTCGGTGAAAAGTGGCGTGACCGTCTCAGGCTCGTGATACAAGCCCGTCGAGACGGCCCATTGACGGAGGGTCTGACAGTGGTCCCAAAAATACAAAAAGAAATATGATCCGGCTCCATATCCGGCGCCTCCCTGGGAAGATGCTCCAGCCCAGCCTCTGAGTAAATGAACGTCGAAAGAAACTGGACGACCACCTCTCGGTAGGTCTCCGTGAATGAAAGACCAATAAGACGCGACCATGGCCTGTCATGGCCGATGATAGCCCTAGCTCGCTCGGCCTCCTGTACCTCCTCGAGGAGCTCCTAATCGACCGCCGTCCCTGGGCCCAACCGCACCTCCCGGTGGCACCGAGAATACGCCTTCGAATAGGCCAGAAAATCCAGAAAATGGTAGTGCGCAAGATCGTGTAGCTGCTCCATATGAATATCATCCTGATGATCCGCCATATCTGATAATAATAAATTGTTTTTACTTTTTTTTTAAATAATAAATAATAATAATAATATATTGTTTTTATTTAAAATAAAAAATATTTTTTTTAAAACCTATACGCCACGTATAGCCTTATACGTGACGTATAGGCTGTTACCGGGTAGCCAAGCCATACGCAGAAAACTCAAGCCATACGCAGGGCTGTTACCGGGCAACCCAAGCCATAGGAAGGCCAACCAAGCCATACAAAGGCTAAGTTGCCGAGAACATGAGCCATACGCAACGTATAGCACTATACGTGGCGTATGGCTTCATCGTCTTCCTCAAATGAACTATACGCCACGTATGGGTCTATACGTGGCGTATAGCGCCTAAGTTGCTGTCGAAAAAACCTCTAATCTACCCAGTTTTTACCCGCTAATAATCAAAATAAACGTAATATTATTGATCGGGAGTTAAGATATGTACCTTTTCGAACTTTTTTTAAGACGACAATCGAAATCAACGAGTTTTCTTGCGGGGTCGCGTATGTGTTTGTGTGTGTTTCTTTGGTTCGTTTGGTCATGTACGAGGCATCAACCTGGTTTATCAAAAGGCTATAAGCCTCGTATAGATCAATATGTGGCGTATAGCTACCAACCTTTGGTATTCTATACGCCACGTATTGATTCTATACGTGGCATATAACCTTTAAATATCTTAATTTTGAAAAGTTTGAATTCCCCCTAATTCAAGTCTATACGCCACGTATTGGGCTATACGTGGCGTATAGAATATTTAATTAAAATTAGTTATCATTAATTAAAAGATTTATTAAATTTAGTTATAGTTAATTATAATTAGTTATAATTAATTAATAATAAATTAAAAATAATAAAAAACTAATAAAAATGACCATAAAATTAATTAAAAATAGTTAAAATACAATTTTAAACAAACATCATCTGTGATTCGTGACGTATTGTGGACATATAGATCTATTAGTAGCCATTATTTTCTTAAATCGTTCAATACGACCACTGTATATATTTCCCCATTTTGCTGCATCATCATTTCGGTGCAAATTCCAAAGTGCATTCGTCGTGGGAATCGAAAAATCTCCGTCTAACTTGACATGGATGAAATGAGCATTTTTACGTGAACTAACGATACGATTTGATGTTGAGCGTGAACGTTAGGACCAAACCACAATGGAAAAAATGTTTGATTACCGACGATACTTAAAAGATGAACAATCACCCAAATCTTTGAGCAATTAGGAGTCCTGTGTATGGCATCGACATCCAACGACTAACTGGTGCGGCTTTCACATCCTGCAAATCTATCGTGTGACGTAGCCTATCATACTCTTGAAAGGCGACTCTGTCAAAAACAGTTCTCCACCATTCCTCTTTATTGTCCATCTCCTGTAGAAGTTGTTGTCGGATAAAAAGCCATCGGTTTTCATTTAACCCTAAGCCCAAAGCTACCGATCGAAAACCACAGTTACCGTCTGGATTTACATCCTGTATATATGAAATGTACGGATAAAATAAAGACGGTATCGAATCCTTAAAACAATTTATATTGTTAACCGCATCTTTCCCCATAATTAATGGAAACCCAAGATGGGCGTTATCATCTTGTGGTTGCTTTCCTTTACCCTTCGTTGAACTACGGTGTTGAATGATCGAACTCGCTTGTATAGAGTCTTGTGACGCAATGTACGCGCTGTGTCTCGCAGGGTCACATTTGGTTTGTTGGGATCCTATGAATGAGCTGTTTCTCGCGACATCCTGTTTCCTTTGTTGTTGCTTTTTCAAAGTTGGACGACCGCGAGTATCTTCTTGTACCACAAGCGCTTTCTTGTTACTTTTGCTCGGAAAGACCACCCTGCGATTCTCGACAGCGTACTTCTTTTGACTTGATCGGGTTGTGACGTAATTTTGTTTTTCACTTGACCAAGTACTTTATCCACGTCTACATTTTCATCATCGACAAACGACGGTTTTAAATCAAGTTTCCTCCAGAAGACGTCCAACGCATCTAGCGGGATTCTGCCACCTGTATTAATACGAAATAGTCAGAACAGTTTAAAAAAAAAAGATAAATTGTTTCCATCCAACGCATCGACAAACGACTGGAAAGTCAAAACAGTTTACCTGTAGCTTCGATATTTGCAAGACGACAAGCACACGACAACCCACAACTACTGAAAAGTTGGCAACCACACATTGCATTTTGTTTCCGTATATGTGATAACTTGTACCACTCGTTTTCTAACAAATTTAGAGCTTTATGTGAAACTTTACCGTGCAGGTTATTAAACAATTCAATAGCTATGTGGCTGTCCATTTTTCTTATGAGGCTTGTTCCAAACCCAAACTGTAATTGATAATATTGATCTGATACAATTTCATCAACAAACCCAACAAGTCTATCTTGCGAGCTGTTAGCATTTCTAAGATAGCTCTTTAAGAGCGAATGCTGGCTCTCGACTCGGTTCGTTGTATGTTGACCAAAATTGAGGTTTCTGTTGGACCAGGTGGATACAAACTTTTTTTTATACGGGTCCAACCAATTTTTAGTCACATAATCTATAACTCCTGGAAAAATATTAAATATTTAATAAATATTCAATACTGAAAATATTAAATATTCAAAACTTACTTCCTCGTTTGGCTGCATACAGTCGTTCGTAAAGCCGGTTGAAGTTGTACTGGTATATATCTGGCGTGAGAGACTCACATACCGACCATGAATACTTGAAATTTGCCCAGTTTTCGTCTGTAAATGATGTCGTGCAATATTTTGCGATATTCTCGTGTATGTGCCACCGACATAGATTCTTGGAACAGTCCGAAAATATTTTTTCACACGCGTTCATAAGAGCTTTGTCCCTGTCTGTTACTATCACACGCGGCCCCATAAACTTTTACAACATTGCTTTTATTTGCAGTAGCATCCAGACGAAGTTTTCCTCCCGTTCTTTTGATATAAATGCATGAGCGACGCAAAACGATTGATGTGTGGAGGTCACACCGACCACTTGGACAAATGGAAGTCTATACATGTTTGTTTTGTACGTCGCGTCGATCATCAACACGTGCGGGAACGCACGCCACATCTAGTACGATTTCGGATGAACAAAGAATATCTCCTCCACAATATTTGTGGCAGGATCTTCCCGAGTATAGTAGACGTATTTTTTTTAAAAGAAAGCAGGTTTTCCAGAATCTGCATTGGAGTTTCACCGACGCTCGTTTCGTTTTTTATCTTTTGTATCGCATTATAAATGTCATTTTTAATGCAACTACTCTTTGGGTTTTGTTCCCTTATAGTTGCCAGAATGTTTCGCGGCAACATGTTTTGCGAATACAACTTCGCCACCAAAGTTGTTCCGACTGAGACAGTCTCCTCGCAAATGAGTGCCCCTCAAGATGTTGACTAGGATCGTGGTTATGACTGTCATCCTTCACCGTTAATTTCCAATCACCAGTATTTTCTTGGTACTCTCCTTCCAATTTAAAGGGACAACCTATTTTCTTGCTATCGACACGTCTAACTGTGGCAGTAGACGCACGTTCGCCGTGACGGTCACACACAAGCCACACCTTGATAAACGGTCCCGTCAGATCGTCGCCTTTTCTCTTTGATCGTCGGATGACAAGGACGTAACCATTCTCACGTCCTCTCCGGACAGCCCAATCCACCAACTGTTTACGAGACTGAAAATTCTGGTCAGTTTTATACGACACGTTTTTGATGGTTTTGTTCCTCGTCTTCGGAGTCGTCGGTTTGTTTTGTCGGGTAAGAGACTTCACCGCACACGAAGTCGTCAGTTTGTTGTTTCGGGTAAGAGACTTCACCGTATACGTAGTCGTTCGCGGGTTATGTAAGGTAAGACAGTTCACCGTATACGAACTCGGGATTGCTCAGTGGCTCGTTCAAATCTAGAAGCCTTACCCGTTGATGAGAATAAACGTCGGACGAGACCTCCCCCTGGTTGACCTCTTGAACGCCAGAACTTTGCGGGTTGTTTTCCACCGACTCGTTAGAATATACCTTAAAACCGTAGTTACCATCCCACCACCAAGACATGTTTATAATTTTTGGGAGATTGTTTGAATTTATTTTTTTGAAAGGATACGTTCGAATGAGAATTATGCATGGTTAAATACATAAAATTTGGGCCCTATACGCATCGTATAGGCCAATACGGTGCGTATAGGATTCTGGTCAAACCTTGTATACGCATCGTATAGGAAAATACGATGCGTATATGGTACGAGGTATAAACCTATACAGAGCGTATAGCGAGATGATGGATGACTAGTAGCAGAAGGTACCTCGTATCCTAAATTGCATCGTATTGCCCTATACGATGCGTATAGGGTTGGAATGACCAGATTGTACGAGGATGTCGGGCATGGGAAATTGTGAAGGGTTATACGCATCTTATTGCCCTATACGATGCGTATATGGCCAAGTCCAAATAACAATTCCCGTGTGCCATTAGTAGTCCCCTTTATTTTTAAATTTAAGAGTTAAATACGTCCATTCTTCAAGTTCAGTCCCTAAGCTTGATTTATTACAAGTTTAGTAGTATAACTTGTAAAAATATAACACTTGGTCACAGGTAGTCCCTGACTTAAATAAACGTGAAATCTATCTGTTAAGTATGTGTGAAATAACCAAAATATTCATTCATGTTAATAACAAAATTAGTAAAAGTTACATCTATACGTGTGGTGTTGTTGTATTGATGGTGTAAATGATTAAGATTACGAAAGAGGGATCTATATCCATATTTATATAATTTACCTCCTATATATTACTATTGACACCTATATATTACTACTGACAATATGATCTAATATTCCTTCGCAAACTAAGGGCGAGTAGCGATAGTCAATAGAACAATTGTAACATAGTAAGATAAACTTACTTGCACGCCATTTTACTTCTGAAGACCACCCTATCTAATCTTTAGGGATCGCTGCCTCAATATCCCCACAAACCACCGTCCTTACAGGTTTAGAGATCACTATCTCTCTGTCACACCCCGACCGATGGCGGAATCATCGGGGCGGGACATGTAAGACTGTTCATGAGCACAAGGTTGACTAGATTGTAATATATTAAATCCATTCCCATTCAAACAAACACGAAACAAATTCAAAGTACATAATGAAATACAATTTGTCTTTGATTTAATATTACTAGGTCCAAAGCCTATGTGTAGCATGTCTTGATCAAACTCAAATGAAATCACCTGAAACATGAATAAAATAAAGTCAACTAAAAAGTTGGTGAGTATAACACAAGTTTGTACATAGATAGCATATAGTTTGTAAACCAAATCCTTTACATAACATGATAAATAAGGCATTTATGGGGAGCAGCTATTGTGTAACCAAACGTACAATCAAACCTTTGTAACTAGCATGCAAAACAAAGTGTGTTGTCGGTTTCAATCACCGCGTACCATGGGTGGGTTTGTCAGACTCAATAGATCCATCATTGAAAACCGTCGGCTTGAAAAGTTAATGATTGCACATAATAGCATACAAGAGGTTAACACACCTAGCACTCGGGCATAAAGCTCAAATTGCACACATGAATGTAAGTAGGATTTGTACTTGTGTTGTTTGCGTAAATGTAAACATGTAAGTTGAATAGTGTTCATGTTTCACCCCAAAAATGTAAAAGAGTAAAAAGGGGTTGTGAATACTCACTTGTTTCGAAGGCGTAGCTAGCACAAATACTAAATAGTATAATGATCCTTGAGATGCACAAGATAACCTAAAGTGTAATATATTGCATTAATAATGCACAATAGTCTAAGTCTAAGTCTATGGTTGAATTGGATGGAGTTAGTGATTTGGTACTTGAAAGTAAAATAGAAGATTCGAAATGAATATTTTTAGAACATTTTAAATAAGGTTTGATTTTGGGATAATTACTTAAGTAAATTAAATAATTATAGTTTATGGAAATAACGTAGGTATTATATGTAATTTAGTATAATTAAATAAATGTTTTTGTTTAGTTATAAATCAAATAAATAATTATTAACTTATTCATTTATTTATAAAATGTAACTTAAACATAACAATATTATTTAAGAGTAGAGTTTATGAATTAAATGTTGAACTTTAAATAATTTCCATTTATTTTAAGATTAAATATTTGATCTTTTCTAAATAAACAATAATACAGATTTTTATAATTTCAATCATTTTTATTTTAAAAATAAATCTGAAATACTATTTGTAAAAAGAAATAAAAATTATAAATATTCTGTCAACACACACGACCGTGCCAGCTAAGGGCACGGTCGTTCTAGGTCGGGCGCGACCGATCAAGACAGGGCGCGACCGCGCTGGTCAAACAGAGGACAACTAGCCAAGACACTAGGCACGACCGTGCCTCGGACAGGCACGACCGTGTCTATGCTTCAGGGGCACAACCAGAACTAGCCAGCGAGCATGTCTGGGTCTGAGCAGGAGGCACGACCGCGTTGTATGTCAACACGACCGCGTCTCCCGATGCACGACCGCGCTAGATGATTAGCGCGATCGTGTCTCTTTCAAAACAGACACGAATTGGTTGATCCTTATATTGATGGAGTCGGAATTGATAGGGCTTTCATTCACACGGTTATTACGAGTCTGTTGGTGTAGATTAATTGTGTTTAAAACATGTTTATGACCGGATTTGATTAAACTATTTTGAATGAAAATATGGTTTCGGGTTCGAGTAGATTTCGATATTGAATGCCCAAATTAGTTTGGGGCTTTTGATCTATAGAATAAATCGACTGAGGGGAAGGTTTCAATTACCCGACAGGACGACGAATTGATAGCGGACGGGTAGAACAAGTTCCGACGTCGGCGGTGTGGTCTCCGGTGCTCTCTGCCGCAACTCCGACCAAAATGATGTCTTCTGAAGCCTTAGGGAGGATCGATTAATGTGTTGGTTTGCTTAGTTGAGAGTATTCACAATGAAACGATGAATTTGATGGTCACAAAGGAGAGTCTTGATACTTTGGAAAAGGATCGATCAAAACGGGTTCATTTGCTATAATGAAAATGATTTAAACTCCTAATTGTTTGTTAATGTGAGAAATGGTTACGAAACCGAACGGTCCAGCGATTAAAGGCTGTTTTTACGTTTCAACTGATGCGAGGCGCGACC
Source organism: Smallanthus sonchifolius (assembly GCA_023525975.1). Lineage (NCBI taxonomy): Eukaryota > Viridiplantae > Streptophyta > Magnoliopsida > Asterales > Asteraceae > Smallanthus > Smallanthus sonchifolius. The sequence goes on along the minus strand of CM042027.1, from coordinate 12,340,280 downwards.
GTGCCAATAATAGGCGCGACCGTGCCAGACGAGGCGCGACCGTGCCAAAACATGGCGCGACCGTGCCTACTAGGGTTTCTGGTTATTTACAAAATCAGCCCCTGCAACTTCAGCTTTGACAGAATTAGCTTGGTTAGGATTTAACGGAACACTTAACGGGATTATTAACTGGATTAACTCAAGAAGGTATTACTACATGATTATGAGTTCTAAATTTTTGAATTGAATACGATCGGCTAATGAGTAATGAGGTGTAGGTTTGAGTAAATATAGAGTTAAATGTTGTATTGCTATTTTATTAACTTAAATAAATTAAAATAGGGTCGGAAAAATACGGAATGTTACACTCTCCATCCATACTAGGTCACCTCACCATTGCGGTTCCCGTAAGTTATCACCATCATTGGGGTCACAACACACTTGTGACTCCCCAAAACTTCAAATGTTGTGGTTACAACACCTGTGACTCCCTTTAAGTATCTACCGTCTGGGTCACAACACATGTGACACCCATAAATTTCTCCATACTTGGTCTCATCACGCCTCTGTGACCCCAGTAGTCTACTACGAGTGACTTTACATTTGACTAATCTCGCACTTCAAATTGTGTGCAGTTAAAGAGTCACACACTAGTGATAATCTCGTCAAGTGGCTGCTCATTAATAATCTGTTGTGTCAATCAACCATGTCATCACAACTTAACTTAATCAATAGGACATGTTCACTAACTTTTTCAGTACTTTAACACAATTATGCCAGTGCTAAGAACACTCTCAGATGTTACATAATGAGTTTTAACAAAATGGGTAAGATATGACATTTTAAGTTTTTGATGAATATATACATCATATTTCATAAGTTTGTAAATGCGTGAGAGAGTTCAACTCTGAACACTAAATATTGCGATAACACGTTAAAACAAATCATCCGTTTTTTCAATGTTAAAAAGTTTGAAAATACAAGGAAATGATACAAATGTAATGTTTATTCGTTTTTCATGAAATTCAAATAAAAAAATATGAATAAATTATGTGTAATTCAAGTGTAGGTTTTTTACCTACACGTGTAGGAAATTTTAAATATATATATATACACACACATATGAAAACTAGTTTATTGATTTTTTATGCACATACACATACATATTTTAATTTTTTTTACCATACATAAAAAAAATAAATGATTTAAGTTTCTCCGAGTGTACTTAGATCCTATTCTCATCTATTTCCCTAATCTGCTCAATTAGGGTTTATTGCTGTTTTCTAATTTCAATCACAACAAATTCACAATAACCAATGGCGTCTTGTTCAATTCAATCCATGCTTCCTTCAATCCCTGGCCTTTCTACTTCTCCGTCCTCTTGTCCTTGTGTAATTGTTTTGCCTGTATTTCGCGCCAATTTCTCTAATAGAAATATGAAGATAATCGGTAAGAAATTTGAAGTTTGCCGGGCAATGGTGCAGCAGAATATGGTTCAGGGAGCATCTGCTACTTATGCTAAGGAGATGGAGAGACTCTCTGCCAAGGAATCGTTACTTCTCGCTGTCAGTTTTCGATAACCTAATTCTATTGATTGATTTTGTTTAATTTAGAGAATTGAAACTTGATAACTGCATAGTTGTATTTTAGATGATTTTTTTTAATTTGCCTTGAAAAATGTGGTTTATTTTCTTGTAGATTTTAGTTAGCATTTATAGACAAGAAAACACAGTTTGGATTGATTATGCAATTTGAAACTAGTTGTGTAGATTCATCAAATTGTGATAATGGAGATTTGAACATCAAGTGTTTGTGTGCTAGACAAGGTTATATAGGTCAAAGAGATGTAAAATATGATTTGGAAGGTGAGGATGTGCTAAAAGCTTAGATGTGGTAGTCCATAGTCGAGTGTAAAGATCGGCATTATGCTAGAAATAGCAAAGATGAAGCATCTATGGTGTGGTTCTAGTAAACTATGAATAAAGCTGTTTTGTGTGACGGGAAAAAGGAGATACAGTGATACTCTTTAAATGTTATTATTGTTTCTGATTCCACACACATACATATATACATATGAGAGGTAGTAAATGGATGATCATTGCATAGCAAGTCTAAAAATGTCATCGTATATGTAAATTCACATAAGTTGTGACACTGACACCTTAGACGAATCCCACATCTTTCTGTTTTGTTTCGTCCAATGGAGAGATGTTTGGCCATTAGTAATGCCCCGCCTCAAATGTTACCAACGTGTTTTGGGCACATTAGCTGTGCGTGAGAGGAGAATTTCATGGTTTAAGTGTGCTTGAGTGGGAGCAATCTAGGGATGAGTGACCTTTTAGGAAGTTTCTACCCGCGCAACCAAAAACTAATCCGTGAGTTCTTAGTGGGCAAAACGGACAATATTGGTTGGTACGAGGGCCTTATTTAACTTTAAGTGTTGCTATGAAATTACATGAGTTATGGTTGGCTTTCTCGACCTTTAAATTTATCTAGATGTAGTTGTACCAGTATATTGGCTACAAGACATTCAAGATATTTTCATTTAAAGTTAAGATGCAAGGTGTGAATAATTTGCCTTCAAAAGTTCAAATTAGGTTGACATTTACCCTTAATTGGACTGCAAAGTCAAAATCAAGGGAAAGCTATTTCAAGTGTAATCCTGTTATCCCGGTATATTGGCAGATGTACAGTAAAAAAATTATCAAGTTATTTAATTTTTTTGTGGCTTTTTAAAAGGAATAAAGAAGTCCTATTGTAAACTTATACAAGATTCATCAAACTTTATAAATCACTTGAACCAAGTTATTCTATAAATATTTGAACTTTTTGGTATAGTTCAAAGATGCTGGAGGGTTCGAAGCACTAATGGCAGGAAGGACATCAGATATGCAAAAAATCGATGTGAGTGAGAGAATAGTTGGTCTTGAGAGGCTTAATCCAACACCTCGTCCAACAACGTAAGTTTTAATTCTAATCAACGATTTAAACATCAGTTTTAACATTTTTCCTTCCCCAGATCTCCATTTTTGGAAGGTCGATGGAATTTTGAGTGGATTGGATATGGAAGCCCTGGATTATTTGCAGCTAGACTGTTATCAGAGTATGTGCTTTCTGATTTCTTGTTTTTAATTTTAATAATGTTAAGATATACCGTCATATAAGCTTTGCAGGAGATTTCCTGCAAGATTAGCAAATTTGTGCAAGATGGATTTGGTGATTAAGGATGGATATGCCAAGATTACTGCCAATATGAAATTTCTAAATACGGTAATATATTTCAAGATTCTTTTAATATTAAAAAGTTTGTATTTTTATTATTAATTATAAATATTATTGGGGTATAGAGAAATAAAATGCTACTTCTTGATATGCAGATAGAAAATAATTTCATTTTAAGTACAAAATTAACAGTGGAGGGCCCACTTAGAATGAAGGAAGAATATACAGAAGGGGTGCTTGAAACCCCAACAGTTGATGAAGAGACAATCCCACAGCAGCTAAAAGGTGTTTTGGGCCAAGCAGTTAATACCATGCAACAGCTTCCTGGCCCAATTAAAGATGCTGTTTCTAGTGGTTTAACTATTCCCCTAAGTGAGTGATTGTTATTATTATTGTTAAAGTTTTGATCTTTATCAGTTTAGATTAGTTTTGTAATGCATCCTGTCTTATTGTTTCAGATGGTGCTTTTCAGAGGCTGTTAATGATTTCTTATCTTGATGAAGAGATTCTAGTAAGTTGTTATACACACCCATGGCCCACCCATACTATCTAACACAAAAATCACGGGTTTGGGTTTAGTCTAAACGGGTTAGGGTCAAATTTGGGTCGAACATGCAGACCCGTTTAGCTAAAGGGGTCGTGTTTGGGTCGATCAAACGGGTTAGCGCCATGTTTTTGTATTCGTGTCGGGTTCGACCCACCAACTTGCGAACACGACCCATTTAAAACCTTTACTTGGGATGGAGGGAGCATGTAATAATATTTTTTAAAACGGATGTTCAGATTATAAGAGATACAAGTGGGGTACCGGAAGTTCTCACACGATTGGATGTGGCTCAATCTCCCATTGATTCCATTGAAGAGTATGAAAGCTGAGTTGAAATAAATATGTAAGGATATTTCATATATTTATTGAACTGCAACAATATGAGTATGATAAATTAATACAAAGCATAACCCTTTAAGTGGCGATGATTCTTTAATATGATGACGGTTCATTTAAGTGGCGATGATTCTTTAATAAATCGTTATGCTAATTTAAGCGACGAATGGTTTACCGGCCTGTACCCGTTTTTAATTTCACCGGTTGGTGTTCTTGATTTCACCATCCTGTTCTTGATTTCAGGCAAGAGAGAGAGAGAGATGAGCAGAAAGAAAGAGGGCAGGGTGGTCGTGGACAGGGGTGTAACCAAGTCGAACCCGAGCTCTCTAAACTTGAGCTTGATTCGTTTAATTTAATAGAGCTCGAGCCGGGTTCGGCTTTTTGAAAGTTTTTTAAAGCTCGTTATCGTTTATTAGTTATTTTATTTATATGCATCTATCATGATTTACTATTTTTATAATTATAACTTTTATATATCACATGATTTGTATTATTTTAATTTATTCATAATTTTATAATATAAAAATATATAAATAACATAAACCTAGTTACGTTCGATACGTAGAGTTTGAGCATTATGAGCTCAAATAATAGCTTGATGCTGGTTTAATCTCGACTCGATTTCAACTTTTAACGATTCCATCTTCAGTAGTTTATGAGCGGTTCCGCTAGTTTACACTCTTAGTCTTACAGTTTTGGGAAGACGGAGGGGGCTACAATTTCTTTTTTATTTTAGTTTTTAATATTAAGAGTATTTTTATAGTTATACACAAACTTAATAAAAAATATAACATAAGTTAGTGTTGATCCCAAATTGTTATAAAACTAAAAAAAAAAACCAAATATGTAACTTTTTAACTTATTAAACCCTAAAAGTGTGATTTAGGTCCAACTTTGATGTAATTAATTCCACATTTTATAAAACACTAGCTTAGACCCCGTATAATACACACGGGTGAAAAATATCAATATATAAATTTCTTAAATTTTATTTATGTATTTTACAGGTGTAAAAATGTATTACTTTATATTAAGGATATAAAACAAAATTCAAAATATGTAAAAAATAATATATAATTGGGTTTCGAAAATACGTTAATTACTATTTAATATAGTTTGACTTTCATTTACTATTTGATTGAAAATAAAAATTACATAATTAGATTTTAAAGTTTTTTTTTAATAATAAAGGATAATTTAAAAATAAATGTGTTTTATTAGTATATTATTAATTTATTAAAAGATATGGATGCATTTAATAAGAGAGAGAGGCGAGAAAACAATGATGAGATTGAATATGGTGATGACACGTGGCATACAAAAACCTTTCTTTATTATATAGTATAGATGCGATAAGTTACAAATTTCATCATATTTATCATGAAATAAAATATAAGAATTTATATGTGATAAAAATGAGGGTTTAAATTTTACAAAGGATGAATATTAAATCTGAAGTACCACCTAAATAAAACAGATATATGATTATATGAACCCCAAATTTTATCACCCTTCTTCAGGCTTCACCTGCGGAGAATATTCATTCCAAATTTCCACCAAGCTCCATACGCATCAAGGAATCTGAACGACGATGTACCAATTCCCACGTGTCAAACCGTTTAGACACGTGTTAGTTCATATTTCCACGTGTCAAGTGTACGTTCATGAACCCCTCTCCACCATCCAACCCTTGTCATATATAAGTTGAAGCACACACCTCTCCTTTCCCAACAAAACAGAAGAAAAAAAACCTTAAAATTAACAAACAACAAAAAAGGAACTAAAAACAAGTGCATAGAATGCAGGCGGTGAAAGAAACGGCGGCGAACATCGCCGCGTCAGCACTGTCGGGGATGGAGAAGACAAAGGCGGTGATAGACGAGAAGGTTGAGAAGATTAGCACGAGCGATCCAACTGAAAAGGACATGGCTACTTTGAGAAAAGAAGACCGGATCAGGATGGCTGAGCTCCGGAAACAAGAGGCTTACAACCAGAACGCCGCTGCCGCTGGCGGTGGTCCTGGCAGTCCCACCTTCACCGCAGCTGGTCACGTTCACCCTGAAAAGAACCCTTTTCATAAGGCCAGTGTTGATGGTGCAAAAGTAACACCCACAAAGGCTGTGTCGACCTAGCTAGGTTGGTGGTTTGATTGGTGGATGAATAAATTTGATGAATGAAAAAAAAGTTTGTAACTTGTAGGTTTTTTCATCATTTAAACATTCGTTTTTATTTTTGATCCGACTTTAATTCTTCATTTAAATTAGAAATGAAGCCCGGTAGCGGCGCGTATATAAAAAATTAATTTTGAAGATCGAAACATAGATAAAAATTATGAGTTTTTTGAAGATCGAAACATAGATATAGAAAATAAGACCGAAACATAGATAAAAAAGTATTATGAGTTTTCTGAAGATCGAAATATAGATAAAAAAGTATTATGAGTCGCAATGAGGACAAATTTTATGAAAAAAAGTAACTTCTAAAAACAAATATAAGAAAAGAAAAAGGAAAAACATATTTTTTCTGATTTCAAAACCTATATTTGTAAGTTGAGGTTATGTTGAGCCAGGTCGTTAGCTTATTTGTAAAATATTGTATTTAGCTAGGTTATTAGTTTATTTATAAAATAAAATATTCTATTTTATAAAGAATAAAAATAGAAAAAAAAATCTACTTACAAACCGCGTTACACACGTTGCAACGGCACAGTACCATGAGTAAGTATGAAGTTGCACAATACCATGAGTAAGTACGTAATAAAAAGGTATGAAGTTGGCATGGCTCGGTTTTGGAGGCTGAAAAAAGGTAAATTACAGCACGAATAGTAGTTAACATTAAAACGATAAATTCGTTAAAGTTAGTAATAAAGTAAAAATAAAATAGAAATAGAAAAAATAATTTTTATAAATGAATATAAAAAAAAGTAGAAGAAAAAAGAAACGAAATCTAAAGAGTAAACCTGAGAGTTGAGAAATTAGAAGAATAAAGTTAAGAATTTTGTCAAGCGTAAGACGTCGAGTTTAACAAGTGTGATTCGGTAATCGATTGTGTATTTGTGTGAAAAACATGAAACCAATTCTCATCAATAAAACGTCGTTGTCGTTACCGCCCATTCCACTTTATTTTTCTTAATCGTTTCACCAACAAAACCTAATATATATGATTTTTTTTTAAGATGGGGCCGTAAGGTTTTTTTTAGGACCCCAAGTTATAGTTCTGGGCCGCCACAAGGGTAGCATTCAAAATCACATATTATTTTGTTACCTTTTTTTTAAAGTAGATTCTAATGAGAAAGCACATGTTTCCCAACATCTCTTATCTAAAATTCTAAAAAGTTAAAAGAAAAGTGATAGGAGGAATACACAAAGATTATGTTTTTTAAATAAATTATTTCACAAACACTAAATTATAAGGCATGCTTTGTGTCTCTGAGAAAAAAAAACTCATATTTTTAAATTAAATATCCTATTAATTTCTTTTGAATTCAAAACATGACGGATGGTAGAGGTGCACAAAACGGTTTTTTTAAACCGAACCGGTTTAAACCGGCCCGAATCGGTTTGGTCAACGTTTGGTCAAAACCGGTTTGGCCCTAAACCGGTTCGGGTTAACCCGGTTCACAAGCAAGGAAAACCTAAACCTATTAAACCGGTTAGGGTCGGGTTATGACCGGTTTACCCTTTAAACCGGTTTTTTTTTATTTCAAAAAAATCAATAAATTCGGAATAAATGAATATAAGGAAACAATTTTAATTAAGGGATCTTGATCAATGACTATAATGGAGGAGCTATATCAAATGAGAGAATTATGAAATGAATATAAGGAAACAATTTTAATTCCAATCTATATCAAATGAAAGAATTACATAAATAATATTAGGAAACAATTTTAATTCCAATAATATATTTTCTCTTCCTTCACTTGTATCTTTCAATCTTTAGTTTGATTCATATGCATAGAGGTATGTTTCGGTTTATTTGCAGGAAAGAACAATTACATAAAAGGAATAGAGAAAAATAAGTTATAATTTTTTGAAGTAAAGTTTCAGCTACAAACCGGTTTGAACCGGTTTAAAAACCGGTTTTCTGAACCGGTTTGAAAGAACCGGTCCCTAACCCAATCAGATTCAGAAACATGCAAACCGGTTTGTAACCGCCGGTTTATTCCGGGTTTAGGGTGAACCGGTTTTCGAGTTTTGACCGGTTTGAAAAATCAAACCGGTTTTTTTGAACACCTCTAACGGATGGGTTGTAAATAGGAATCGTCTAGACATTGGGCCATTGGGGTTTATTTGTTTGAAATTGCAAGCCCAGTTAAGAACTCTGATTTGATCAAATGAAAAGAGATGAATATTAGATGAAGCCCAGATGAAATTTGGAGAATCATTTTTATGATCTTGATTTGGATATAGGGCTCGAACTACTGTTCGCGACTCCAGTCGAAGGTAACTCGCGGTAAAATACAAGTAAAATGGAATAGATGAAATTTGGAACACCTTATTAGGAAGGGCAGTTCGTCATTTGAAAAAAGTAACGGAAATTTTAACGCATGCTAGGCTAAAGGATGCGACTTGTTACAAACATTTTACATAAATGATGTTCAGAGTGATTTTTAAAGATAAATGATGAAACCTGCAAGTACATATAAACGTAAAGAACGTTTTTTTGTAACCTAATGGTGAATATTTTGAAGCCCTAATCTATCGGTGAAGGTAGACGTACAACTCGTTAACTTATTTTCGTACAACTCGTTAACAAATAGTTTTTTAAAATAACACACTCAAAACGACCATTGGATGTCGATTCTTACACGTAAATTAAAATGATGGAATTAATCTCTAGAACTAATTTATTGTACGTCAACTAAGGGTTAAGTTATAGTAAAAATGTTTTAAAAATAAGAATGATAAGAAAGATTCTAAGCTTGACATGTGTCATTTTATTGTTTTTAAAGGGAGGGCATAATGGTCAATGTGTAATATACCAGGTCAATGTGTAATACAATGTCTGATATTACACAATGACCAGATCTGATATTACATAATGAACTGATATTACATAATGAGCATATTACACAATGACCAGACATATTTAAGAGAATTACACAATAATGAGCGAATCACACAATGAGTTGTAAACATAAAACACAATGATGAATACATATAACACAATGATGAAAAATATTTGACACAATAACCTGACTAATTACACAATAAACTTGTATTACGGAATAAACTTGTATTACACAATGACCTGACTAATTACACAATGACCAGGCGTGGTATTACACAATGAACTTGTATTACACAATGACCTGACTAATTACACAATGAACTTGTATTACACAATGACCCGACTAATTACACAATGAACTGGTATTACACAATGAACCGACTAATTACACAATGAACTTGTATTACACAATGACCTTGTATTACACAATGACCTGACTAATTACACAATGACCAGACGTGGTATTACACAATTAACTTGTATTACATAATGAACTTGTATTACACAATGACCTGACTAATTACACAATGAACTTGTATTACACAATGACCTGACTAAGTACACAATGAACTTGTATTACACAATTAACTGACTAATTACACAATGAACTTGTATTACACAATGACCTGACTAATTACACAATGACCAGATATTACACAATGACCAGACGTGATATTACACAATGAACTTGTATTACACAATGAACTTGCATTACACAATGACCTGACTAATTACAAAATTAGCTGAAAAACGTAAAACACAATGATAAATACATATAACACAATGAACTTGTAGTACACAATGAACTTGTATTACACAATGACCTGATTAATTACACAATGAGCTGAAAAACGTATTTTTTTCGTTTTTGTTTATAATGACACTATACTCGTTTTAAAGATAAAAAAACGCTCATTTTTATGGTGTAATTTTTTTGAAAAAATAATGTCGTATGTAAAAGTTATGAACGTTTAAAAATGAGGGGGGAACTTGATAAAAAGTCAACAAAAGTGGCCAAGACTAAAATACCCTTCCAACAACTTTTTCTTTTACAATTTAATCTCAACCATTAAATATTTTCTACAATTTAATCTAATAACCCTAAATCCTTCTCACCCTTCTTAAAATTAGAATACTTTTTACCTGAACCTAGTTCCGTCAACTAATATCTTATTCCCATATTAAAAATAAATATAATCACTAATGAAAAATTAATCAGTAATTATATTTATTTTAGTGAAGAATCAGATAAATATTAAAATGAGTCGGTATACATGTTACCAAATTAAATATTAAGTTTATAATTTTACTAGGTTAAAGCCCATGTTTTACATGGGTTGAATAAATACAACTTGTTATAAAACAGTATTTTCTATGAAAATTTGTATGTTTGATGTTATTAGTCATTTGTGAAATAATAAATAATTAAAAATTTCTTATTATTTTATAAATTTTTATAAAATATTACAATATATGTTAGATATTTAATTATTTAACATGATCATTATTTAATAGGAGAGAAATACGAAAAATAAAAAAGCTAGATTTAATCAAAAGTTGACACGTAGCAAGTATAGTAATTCATTTATTATATAATATAGGTTGGAAACTCTGTATATTATACATGGTGAACAAATGCAGTGTTATATATACTTAGTAATAAAGATCTAATATTACATATTTTTGACATATTACATAATTTTTTAATACAAATTTTAGAAACGTTATATAGTTATTTTTCAAAAAAGTTTTATAAAAAGAATGAAAGAAATGTTCAAATTCTAAAAATGTTTTATGAACAAATCTATTTTTTAATTAAAAAATGTTTTATAAAAATAGTTATAAAAATCAGTATTATTTAATAGGAGAGAGAGGCGGGAAATAAAAATTATAATTTTTTATAGAAACTTCTGTCATTATATAGGAGAGAGAGGCGGGGAGAAAAATATTAATGATGAACGCGAGAATGACATGTGGCATCCCAAAACCTTTATTTATTAGTATGTATAAATATATCAAAACCAGTTGGTAATTCAGTTGCTAAAATGCCCTCCGAAACTAGAATACCTATATGGCTATATTTCCGATCTGGTATCATCGACCGAATTTCGTGGGTACATGCCTTTACCAATGGATTTATGATGGATTGAGCCGTCGGTGATACTTGTTTGTTTTATAGTGGACTAATATTATCTGAAGATTACCGACGGGACATTTAACAAGCAACGAATTGTTGATACGATTATTGACAGATTCTTACTGACACGCTAAATACTAATGTATTACACTATTAGCGACCGCTTCAATGAAACAATACCGACTAATATTTCCTCGGTAGTCCGGTGGTAATCTTTATTTTAAAAAAGGAAATAATAATAAATATATTGAAGTTCATGGAAATTAAAAATAAGTTATAGCTTAGGAACACAATTGCCTTGTGCCATTAATCACAATTTGTGGTACTAGTATACACCTTTGTGTTCGGTATCTTGATCTGGCTCGATGTAGATGCACTCCTTAGCCTCTCTCCACATTGCTTTAAAGATCGGAGTCCTATCGATCTTATAATAATCACCCAACAATGGTTTGATTGCATCCCTCGCTTCTTTTGCATGATAGTGTGGAATGTACGAGATCAGATGATGCAAGACGTGAGTGTGTGTAACGTCATGGAACACCCTATTTAGGAAGCCAAAATCTCTATCTATCGTCGATAAAGATCCTTTGATCCATTTCCATTCGGTCGAATCATAATGAGGCAAAGAGAGATGGATGTGGTGCAAATAAGTGATTAAAACGAAGAATGCATGTACGCCTATCACAGGAACTCCATACATGCACATTACCCAAGTGAACCCTTTTGCGGCTACAAGAAGCTTAAGTGCACAAACAATAGCAAGAATACTAAGATCCGATAGAACAACCTGAAGCCTTTCACGCTCGGTGAAGATTGGACTAAACGGATCAAAGTGATTGGCAAATCGCTCATATTTCTTTCTAGAAACATTAGTTAAGAGATATAAAGGAAATCCTAATATCAACCTAAAAACCAAAGTGAACACTCGACCGGGTGGGTTGTTAAGAACTTTCGAATAATTCCTGACTTTGGACATACGTTTAGGAATATAAACTTCATCGTTATCGAGTGAGTTTGTGTTGGCATGGTGACTTCGATGGCTGTATTTCCAAGAGAAATATGGGGTAAAGAGGGCAGAATGGACGATGAATCCAACAGTATCATCAACCCACTGGTACTCACTAAAGACATGGTGAGCACATTCATGACCAATGACCCATAAGCCGGTCAGGATGCTAGCTTGGCAAAACCAGTAAACTGGCCACGCTATGTAGGCTAATAAGGGAGGGAAACGATGAATATATGTGTTGGCTAGAAAGTAAAAAAACGCAGGTAATAATGAGATCGTGAACAACATAGTAAGATGAACGGATGATAGATCGCTTGAAGCAATGGGCAGGGATCGCTTTCTTTAGATCGCTCAACGAGAACGGTGGATCGACCGGGACACGTTTGAGGACATCTTTCACATCATTAGTCAAATCAGACATCCGGCAACCAGCTCCCATTTTGTGATCTATAAGACGCCAATGAAACACAAGAATGTTTACCTTAAATATGAAGCTAGATGATATATGTTTGTGTACTACATGTTTGATATTTATAGTTAGGATGGTTAAAGTCGTCGGCTCAGTTCACTTTTTTTCCTCACGTGCGAGGATACTGAAACTTTTACGATATCAAATAATTCGACAATATATATCTTATTTTTTATTGATAAATGATTTGCTTATGTTTAAGTAATATAAAAATATAAATAAATATATTTTTAGATTAATTGAATTTACGAGATCAGGTTTTAAATTTTTAAATAAAATGATAATTACGTTAACTTAAAACACACATAATAGGCAAGTGTACCTATCGCAGCGTAATATAGTCAGGTAAGAACCAAGTATCGAACCAATGGACACGGTTGAGTTCCAATACTTAACTTTTGTTATCGTTTAGCCGGATTAATTAGTTGGTGGGTTTTGTATGCTTGTAAATCAGAAAAGTAAATTACGGTAAAGTAAATAACATAAAAATAAAAATATTCGTGAAGTGTGTAACATAAATGTAACTACCAAAATAGTAAATAGCAGAAAAGTAAATAAGACGAAAATGATCAGATTACGAGATTTATTGCTTTGGGATTCGAATCAGTTTGGTACGTGATAATGTTAGGTTAACTAATTCAGTGGTATGACTACTACAAACTTGTGACCCGGGTCACCGCTAGAGACTCGTTCTCACGAAATTTGATATGCAAATTATATTCTTTAAAAAGTGGTAGTGCCTCTCGTTAGGGACAACATTTACCCTTAACCCATCGAATGGTCATCTTCGGGTTGGATAAAGACATCGGACTCAAAATGCTTTATATTAAGTTAAATAGGTGATTATATTTTGCTCACCGGGAGACGGTGTAACAATGAGACCAAGTATAAAAACGTACCGTTCCCAACATGAGTTCACTAATTCTTGGTAGCATAATAATCTCGTATAAAGACGTACGATCTTAAAGGTATAGACTAAGCCATGGCTTATCAATCTCTGCACGTATAAAGTCGTACGAGTTTCAAAGGAAGTTTGATTAAAAATGGTTTTACGATCTTACTCTTTAAAATCAAGAGACTCACAAATATAAAGACGGATTTAGACAATAATAAAAGCCTATCAAGAGATGGTTTTTGAGAACGAATTAGTTAAAGACATAAACATACCACTTCATTAATAAGTTAAACATTAACATGCACCAAATATTATCTTCACCTTAGCAATATAAAGAAGTTTTAGCTACGAATGACCATAACGACTAGCGTAATGATGAGTTTCGTAGGAGGAAGAGCCCCTCTACTCTAATTACGAGAATGCTCTCTTCTTGAGTGTAATTTCTCTCTGGATTGGTGTGTGGAATGAAGAACTCAAGCCTTCTATTTATAGGCCTCAAAATGTGCAATGCACGGCCGTGCAATGGGTTGCACGGTTGTGCAAAGGCACAGGGAATCAAACAAGGTACAAAGGACACGGTATCGGGCCGTGGGGAGCAGAGATGGGCAATGCACGGCCGTGCATTGGGATGCACGACTGTGCAACCCTCCTTTTTTTTTCCCAGCTTTGTCTTGTAACTTCTTGTTAACCGATTTTGACTTCTAAGGGGTCAATGTTTCGAGAATAAACCTTTTAGAAGCTTGAATTCTTGGTGTTTTTGATATGATTTAGCTTGATTTGTATTTTTAACACCGAATAACCTGCAATTATCAAATATTTGTATTTTAAGCACAAATTACAAGGTTATTATTTAATTTAGTACTATAATACAAGATTATTATGTATGTAAAATATGTATAAATGATGACATATCAATAAACATGTGTAATGTGAATTTTCAAGTTCAATATATTTAATCAATTATATTATGGAAAAGTTGAACTATTTGAATAAGTGGAATTGAATAAGAACAAGCTTAATTTTCATGTTTAAAATATATAATATATAAGATTAAAACATACTTTTTAAAGTACATTTTTTGTGTTCTAACAACTTCGTTTGTGTCTTTATTTGGAAACCGACACACCCGAGTCAAATTTGATGTCCATTATGTTTGAAAATAATATATTCTAATATTTAAACTACCATGCCTTTTGTCATGTAACAAGACATCTTTATTATAAAATATGATAAGTTTAGAAACCAATTATAAGACTTCAATTAAACAAATTAAAAAATTTGATTCATAAAAATTCATATTATAGTAAGTTAAAATTACATTTTCAACTTTGATTTAACTAATCTTCTAATTTCTAGTGATACAATATTTTTTTATGAACACGTAGGGTCTATCTAACTCTAAATAAGAGCATCTCTATGACGCTGTTCGATTGGAGGCGGACGGAAGAAGCGGACAAGGCGCTGCGATGAAGTCCTCATCCGGTTCACCCAACGTTTGGAATTCCGAACGGCTTCAAATGCCTACAAAGTGGGCCCCTCCATTAAATATACACACAATTAAATATGAAAGTAGGGGTGGTATGTAACTATAGGGGTGTTTGAAAAAATGATTTAGTGTTAGAGGAGAAATAAGAGTTTTTAACGAATGAGTGAAAATATGACAGTTAATGTGTCGCGTTTGTTGATATTTGTGATGTCTACCATTGTGGATACTCTAATTGAACTTTATTACAATTAAATAAGCATATTTTTCTTATCTCATACAAGCGTAAAGTTTCTATAAATAGGAAAGTACACGTAAAGTATTATGTTTCGACACGACACTTATTATGTTTCGACCCGTCATGCCTGTTGGATCGACCCCAACACTAGTTATTATGCACATTAGGTATTTTATTATCTTTGTAACGTGACGAGCGACATTAATTCTTCTTCTTCTTCTTTAATTCTAATCTCGCTGGCTACTGTGTTAACGTGAAAGATCTTGTGGTTTATAATAAGTATTAAAAAAACACTTTTGTCGGAATTTTCCGACACATTTGCGACAAAATCATTAATAAGTATTATAATTATTTGGGGTATCTTCGTAGAATAGTAATTAAGTTTCAAAAGTGTTTTAATTATGTCACTCAATACGTATTTTACACGGTATACACCTCGGGTATACTATGATAAGTGACCTAGTTGGAACAATTTTGAAACTTGGTTACTATTTTGTGATTTTTTCTCTTATTTTGAAAAATGTTTTTCTTAAAACGTTTGCGGAATTAATAAAGTTTCTTGTCGCAAAAACGTTATTAATTGTTATAATTACATAAAAACAGTATGTTTATTATAAATAGTAAGATTATTGTTGCTTATGTCGCAAATGCGTCGCAGCTTTCGACCCATTTTCGACAAACACTAGGATTTCCGTTTTCGTCACTGTTTAGTCGCAAATGTGTCGTAATTTCCGACGTAATTTTTACGTTGAATTTTTTTTTGATAGGAAACGACCTTTTCTCTAGTAGTGTGTGTTCGACATGTTTGTTCTTTTTCAGTTCCATACTCGCGGGTGTGTGCGAAGTACTAGTTTATTTTGTTTTTCTTACATTTCTTTTTCTCATTAGTTGTGTCCTAATATGAGTAATTACTAGTAGATTTTATTCACTAATCAACCTCTTGTAATTTTACCTTTTTTTCTACCATCCTGCTGTGCTAGTTAACAAATTTGCCAAAAAAAACAAAAAAAAACTGCTTGTAATTGTAATACATAAAATTAGATATTATAGGAATACTTTTGGAGAATATTTGTTAGCGAACTTTGTTTAGTATAGGGGCGAACTTATTAAGTTCGCCTGATTCAGTATTAGTTTAGCTTTGTCTATAAATAGCTTATTTGTAACATTATTCAAGTTATCAATCAAATCATATCAGTTTTTACCCCCAATTATTCTCTCTCATTTTTTCTCTTGTTTATCATTCTCGCTTGTTTAGCGATCTCGTTAATCATTCTCGCTTATTTTAGCGATCATTCTCTTGTTTAGTATAGGGGCGAACTTATTAAGTTCGCCTGGTTCAGTATTAGTTTAGCTTTGTTTATAAATAGCTTCTTTGTAACATTATTCAAGTTATCAATCAAATCATATCAGTTTTTACCTCCAATTATTCTCTCATTTTTTCTCTCGTTTATCATTCTCGCTTGTTTAACGATCTCGTTTATCATTCTCGCTTATTTTAACGATCATTCTCGATATCATAACAATATTACACAGCAGAAATTCACGTAAATGCCATAACATAACATTTCAGGATAATTTATTAAATGGTAAACAAAGCTGGACGTACTCTTTAAGCTTACAATTGCATAGTGATCATCAGTATACAGTATACACCTTTGTGTTCGCTATCTTCATCTGGCTCAATGTAGATGCACTCCTATGAAACAATACCAACCAATATTTCCTCGATAGTCTGGTGGTAATCTTTATTTTAAAAAAGGAAATAATAATAAATATATTGAAGTTCATGGAAATTAAAAATAAATTATATTAATGACATACAATACGGTTCAATCAAGTACAACTCGTTAACTTATTTTAAATAAATTCAAAATAAACAAAGGCAGTCGTAGAGCAGCTTAGGAACACAATTGCCTTGTGCCATTAATCACAATTTGTGGTACCAGTATACACCTTTGTGTTCCGTATCTTGATCTGGCTCGATGTAGATGCACTCCTTAGCCTCTCTCCACATTGCTTTAAAGATCGGAGTCCTATCGATTTTATAATACTCACCCAAAACAGGTTTGATTGCATCCCTCGCTTCTTTTGCATGATAGTGAGGAATGTACGAGATCAAATGATGCAAGACGTGAGTGTGTGTAACGTCATGGAACACCCTATTTAGGAAGCCAAAATCTCTATCTATCGTCGATAAAGCTCCTTTGATCCATTTCCATTCGGTCGAATCATAATGAGGCAACGAGAGATGGGTGTGGTGCAAATAAGTGATTAAAACGAAGAATGCATGTACGCCTATCACAGGAACTCCATACATGCACATTACCCAAGTGAACCCTTTTGCGGCTACAAGAAGCTTAAGTGCATAAACAATAGCAAGAATACCAAGATCCGACAGAACAACTTGAAGCCGTTCACGCTCGGTGAAGATTGGACTAAACGGATCAAAGTGATTGGCGAATCGCTCATATTTCTTTCCAGAAACATTAGTTAAGAGATATAAAGGAAATCCTAATATCAACCTAAAAACCAAAGTAAACACTCGTCCGGGTGGGTTGTTAAGAACTTTCGAATAATTCCTGACTTTGGACATGCGTTTAGGAATATAAACTTCATCGTTATCGAGTGAGTTTGTGTTGGCATGGTGACTTCGATGGCTGTATTTCCAAGAGAAATATGGGGTAAAGAGGGCAGAATGGACGATGAGTCCAACAATATCATCAACCCACTGGTACTCACTAAAGGCATGGTGACCACATTCATGACCAATGACCCATAAGCCGGTCAGGATGCTAGCTTGGCAAAACCAGTAAACTGGCCACGCTATGTAGGCTAATAAGGGAGGGAAACGATGAATATATGTGTTGGCTAGAAAGTAAAAGACGCAGGTAATAATGAGATCGTGAACAACATAGTAAGATGAACGGATGATAGATCGCTTGAAGCAATGGGCAGGGATCGCTTTCTTTAGATCACTCAACGAGAACGGTGGATCGACCGGGACACGTTTGAGGACATCTTTCACATCATTAGTCGAATCAGACATCCAGCCACCAGCTCCCATTTTGTGATCTATAAGACGCCAATGAAACACAAGAATGTTTAGCTCAAAGAAGAAATTAAGACCTTAAATATGAAGCTAGATGATATATGTTTGTGTACTACGTGTTTGATATTTATAGTTAGGATGGTCAAAGTCGTCGGCTCAGTTCACTTTTTTTCCTCACGTGCGAGGATACTGAAACTTTTAAGCCATCGGATATCAAATAATTCGACAATATATATATCTTATTTTATTGATAAACATGTGTAATGTGAATTTTCAAGTTCAATATATTTAATCAATTATATTATGGAAACTGTTGAACTATTTGGATAACTGGAATTGATTAAGAACAAACTTTTCATGTTTAAAATATATAAGATTAAAATTAAAACATACTTTTTAAAGAACAATTTTTGTGTTCTAACTACTTCGTTTGTGTCTTTATTTGGAAACCACTTGACACACTCGCGAGTCAAATATGATGTCCATTGTATTTGAAAATAATATATTCTAATAATTTAAACTACCATGTTTTTTGTCATATAACAAGAAATCCGATTTTTTTTCACTTTTAATTCTTGATGTATTACATCTTTATTATAATGTGATAAGTTTAGAAACCAATTATAATACTTTAATTAAACAAATAAATAAATTTGAATCACAAATTATACTCTATATGAATTGAAAACTGTAAGACATAGTACTTTATCTCTACATAACCTGCAGGTACAAGTTTTCAATGCTTCTTTGATCTAGTTTATATTATAGCAAGTAAATCAAGATTACATTTTAAAACTTTGATTTACAACCTTACATTGTATACGTAGGAATTTGGGTTACTTTTCTATTTAAAAAATAACAATAAAATAATATTAACGAGACTCTCGTTAATTATGAGAAATAAATAGTACATTGCCATACATAAAATCGAATAGAAAAAAGATATAAACTACAATTTATATGTGCCAAATAATCGAGCCGATGTCTTTAGTGGGTACTCCAACGAACGTTTTCTTGAAGTATTTTTAATTTGAGTCTTCACTACGTTGAGTGTTCAACTATGCTCCTTGGTTGCACAATTAGCACACTAAAATGTTGACGGTTTTGGTTGAGGATTCGTGTTCAACACGGGTCCCTTAAAACAGATTTTACGCCTCTTGTTAGACGAACCCGTCTGTCTCCCAGGGTACAACAACCGGAACAGTACGTGTACTGCCGGAGATGTCCACGCACCCGAGTTATCACCGGGTAAATTATGTATTTAGAAAATGTAAGAAAAGATGAAGTATGAGATGGTGGAAAATTAGAGAGAACTCAACTCTCAATTCTATAGAACCTTGTAAGACCAAGATGTTCTCTCATTTCTCTAAAGTGTGAGAATTTTACTAATATTTTTCCCTCTACTAAAAATAAACAAGATGTTAATTTTTTTATTTACAAATGGAGATCAAAACTTCACACATTGAATTAAGTGATTAACAAAAAGGTGCATATTAAAATTAGTCATTACACTAATTTAAAAGTAATAATCACACATTTAATTTAGAGAGAAACAAAAAAGTCTCTAAATGATTCACGACAAAATATGCTACATATTTACTCAAAATATGCAACAAGTTCCTATTTGAATCACCAAGTTTCAAAATTTGCAATTCAACCACTAAACTTGAGGATCGAAATCCCATTCATCAAAGTTAGTGAAAAACCCATTTTCACTAAATTTCCAACAATCCCCCACATGAATGGAGATCGATCAAAACACACAAATACCCAATGACACCTCGACAGTTGAGTCTTGCATAGGATAGGTAGGAGTTACCCTTTGAACCTTCCTTTGTAAAACATACTTAGCTTACTAGTTGTTGGTAGACGCGATGTCCTTGAACCTATGACTGTTTGTATAAGCGACAATATACTTCACACATGACTCTCCTTAGTCAGGCACATCCCCTCATTGTTGTGTCCAATAATGGTGGTGGAACACTTTCCTAGTTCTACGAGAGCTCTAGGAATTGTGCCCCCAATTCCATTCGAAGCGACCCCACTTCTCTCTAACATAGGTGATTTGTCCTCAAATCATTAAAAGCATTATGGTTACTGAGATTTACCTAAATAATTTACCACATATTATGCTTAGCCTCACAATTTGTCATGAGATGTCATAGGAATAGACTAGGAAGTAATTAAACTCCCTTTACAATTTAGGAGCATATATATAAACATATACATTAGCTTATATAGCACCTTAGCTATGCCCGCACAGTGACCACCCTTAGATATATGAGTCGGTTGTCCTATTGAACTTAGATCTAGATATCTCCAGTAAACTAAGTTAGGTTTCCTTTATATACCGTCTTTCATGGGATTTAGTCTCATTCCACAACTCCATCTCTCATCAACCCTCGGGTTGGTGGATCCAAACCCACTATCTATCACTTCGTCAAGTCAATACAGATATTGCAATTAAGATGAGTTGTTATAATGTGTTCTTAACTAGCAAGTTAATATTGCCTATTGTCAAGCTCTTTAAGACTATAACATCTGTTATAATATTATCTTTGAAGAGTACAATTCTCATTTCAAGGTGAACACATCTCCACTATGCCTTTGGTATCATATATCTAGCAAGATTCCAACCAATTGGCATCAAGTCATATAACTAGTTACACTAGATAGACGCCTTATGACCTTTTTGTACTCCACTTGGTCACGCGTTTGCAATATCAATTTGGATTACCAAATACTTATTGCCAAACTTTCCAGATTCAAATGCAAGTCACCCTCACATTTAAGCGTTATAGGATAACATCCACATGGGGTAATGAAATGTTCTCCCTTTCTACATGTGCTTGAGAAAACTTCTCACACAAGCATACCCTACAGGGTTGTTTCTTGAATGGCTTCTCCCCCCACATTTCTTGCTATTTGATCAAACTTTACTTATGACGACATTTAGACACTCATGAAAGATATACATCTTTGTATTAATAAGTTCGTCATTGTTTCAACTCAAACTACAATAGCTCACAAGAGCTTTTGAGCTAACTAAAGCAAAACATGCCTTAGTTTAAGCTCCAAACACTTACTAGTGCAACTAACCTTGTCATAAGTCACATACTTAGAAAGATTCTAAGTCAGTATGAGTTCTCCTCATTAAACTAGATAACATCATTTACCACGACATAATTAATCAAGTTTTTCATAAGTTATATTACTCTCCTTATATTGAATGAAGATAATCTTTTTGTCCATACACAAATTCTTTCTTGTCTAAGTTCATAGTGAATGTTTGTAGTTAATTTGTCTCCTCGGAGCATCATAATTAACTAGTACTAGTCTAGCATTCTTTAGACTACAATTCTCAAACATGTGAACAGAAGATGCATCATTCTGATTCTTCACATCCTTAAGGGGTATCACAATATTCCTTGTCAACATTCATGCCTCAGTTTAGACAAGTCATGAGACTTATTATTCATTCAAGTTAAGAACATATCCTGTTTACCTTTCATTTCCAAGGTTTCACCATTAATTTATAAGCACTTAACCATAAGTCTTAACTCGAGTGACTTTGGTGAACACATTCATCACCCACAAAAGGTTGAATTGTATAAGTGTACAATCACTTTTATGTTGAAATGAAATCAATTAGATTGATAATTACCAACATGACATTCAACTCATTTGTCTTTAAGTGATTTGCACACTTGCCTTGTTGACTTGTTGTTTCCATGAAGTTATGTATATTTAGGATACTCTCCCAAGTTGAAGGTTAAAACCTCTACTACTTCCAACAACAAATGGTAAATATATCATAACGAATCTCACTCGATTCATTAAAGATTTATATTAACATATATTTCTTTCATATGTCAAAATTCACACTTGTGAATATGCGGGGCCACGCCACTTGTACGTCATGAGCCACTCTATGGCACCATGCACCCGCGGGTCTACGCACCCCAATAGGGACACGCCACATGACAGTCATGCCTCGTCGTTGGTTTGTGCCACCTGGCGGTTGCGCATCGCAATAGGCAACCATTCCACGCGGATACACGGTCCGGACATGCATGCCATGCAGACACCCGGACTCCTCAAGGCGTCCACTCCACACGAGACTCGGACAGCTGCCACCCACCACCTATGTTCCGAACCACGCGCACGCGGTCAAGATGCAAAAGCGGCTTTCAAGCGGCTCGTTGTTGATGAGACTGTGTGAACTACCAAGTACGCCATCAACGCGCCACATTGCGCCCATCGCCTAGGCCAAACGTGCGCGCGCATGTTTGCAAGTTAGGATGCTACGCACTAATGATCGGTGTCGAAGGGACCGGTCAAAGATAAAGAAATAGAGTGTCCTAATCACCTTAAACTAGTTAGGGTAAGAAGGGTGTCGAACCACGAAGAGTTTGTGGTCGGTGCTCAACTTCAATTAACAATGCAAATTATGAAGTTACAACGGGTCTTTCTGACCAAACACAATCAATGATTTAAGTGAAAACTTTATAAACTCAACAAACAAATCAAGTACCAAACAAAACGGTTTAAGTTGTAAACAATAATTAAAAAGGGTATCACACCCGGGTTTCAAGCTCACAAATAATTAGGGATTATCACACCAACATTTGAGTTCAAACAATCGAATGGTTATTCAAATCTAATTAACCAAATCTAACCAAGAACATCAACATTCATACATCATCGGCAAATAGTGTAAAACAATATTCACGAATGAAATCGAGACAAATGTATGCAATATAGAATTAGATTAATCAATAGATTCAACATAAATCAAAGTTCATAGCAATTATTATCTAACGGGGTCAATGGTGCAAGAATTTATCGACTCCCGTGAGTTCATAACCATACTAAACACAAAGATTCAAGTGTTTCAAATCAAACGATTACAAGAATTGTTTCTCAAAGCTAGCACATGATAAAACCCTAAAAACTTACAAACAATCCACCCGGGAATGATTACCGGTGGATTAGCCGCTCATGGTGGTGGAAATCATCTTCAATCTTTCAATCGGATGTTAGAATCGTGTTCTTTAGCCTCCAAGAACTCCAAAATCGCCCAAGAACAATGGTGTAAAAGATGGATTCGAATTTTGGGGAAGAAAAACCTAAATAACCTTTGAAATTCGGATGTTTCGCCCAAACCCCGCGTCTGAAAGTAACCAGCGTAGGCTTACGCTGGGAGGGCGTAGGCCTACGCCGGTACACTGGAAGCTGCTGTGAAGAAATCACTTAGGCGTAGGCCTACGCTGTAACGGCGTAAGCCTACGCCGGTGGCGTAGGCTTACGCCAGTAGGCGTAGGCTTACGCTGGAACTGCATTTTGCCCCGTTTTGTCCGTGTCTCTTCCGACTCTCTCGTAATATCTTCAAAGATCACATTTTAAGCTTCCAACACCTGCCCATGCATGACTACACAAAACCTTTGTATTCCACATATCAAATTGCATAAATATAACATATTACACCTTTTAATACATGAAACTTTGGCCACTTATCATATCCCCACACTTGAGTTTTGTTTGTCCTCAAGCAAAGTCATTTGCTTTTAAATTCACATTACAAATTGTTAAATAATTGTTTTCACTAAACATAAGTTAAGGTCCAAGGTCACGCAAAATTCATAAAAATTAAACTCTCAACAGAATTACAATCCAACAAACCATCGATGAATTTTTTTTAACAAAAGGAAATATTGGAACGCGCTTAACTCATATCTAGCTATGGCTTTGCATGCACACACCCCTCACAATCAATCACTCCACTCGGCTTCATATATGGACTAGCGATGATGTGCTAGTATTTTTCACTCGAAACCAAACAATGAATCACATTATTATAGGCTTGCATATTGATCACATCTCCACCTACTAACACAACTAAAACGCACAAATCAAAAGGTCTTTTAAGGGTTGTAATGTAGGTTAGGGTTACGGGTATGGATAAGGATTTTTAAAGTGGCTAAAGGTGAGTGGAATTCAACTAATGAAGTTACAAATTAACTCTTTAACCTTCAAAATTCTACCATGGGTATAAATGACCCATCAACACTAAATTTCTTATTTCTTCAAACTATCAAATGAAACTTGAGTTAAACTGACCCAATAACATCTTTTATTGTAGCTCCACTAATATTCAAGACCTTTGGGCACATGTTGACCCAATACTATTTTTTGTATTTCTTTTTCATTCATTTTTTTTTTCAACTGCAACTACATCAATCTAAGTTAATTGAATTCCAACTCACGGGTTTAAAAAGAAAAGGCTAAAAGGTGAATGGGTGAATATTGTGGGTTTTGTCAAAAGAAAAGGTATAGGCTCAGAATGGGTATCTAGTGGTTATTAACGGGTAAAGGCATAAAAATGGCTAAAAATAAAAAGGTTTCTCCTAATGCCTTTATTATTTTTGCACAATCAATTGGTTCAAGGTTTCAACATGTATTAACAATATGCAAGTTCTAAAATATGAAACAAAGTGGCTAAACACTCAAATAAGAGAATATATATATATATCAATTTGGCTCAAATTCTCACAGAAACGGTGGAAAATAGGTTACCGACATGTGCATGCAAACCGTCACCTTCTACTTTGTTACTCCCAATTCCAACATTTTCAATTTATTATATATATATATATATTTATGCATTTGTTGGAAAAACTTAATCGAGTAACTTAATGAATTAACCATGACCAAAGACCTCTACCAAACAATTTTCAAAAAATTTGTATGGTTTCCAAGATTTCCACATCCCCACACTTGAACCTTACATTGTCCCAATGTAAATAGTTATGAAATGTAAAAGTGCGGTTAGTGGGTGTAAAAATAATCAATACCCAAAAACTCCCAATATCCAACTCAAAGATTCCCATAACCATAAGCACCAACCCAAGCATCACCCAAGTTTATGCCAAAACAAAAACAAAACAAAATATCAAAATAACCTAAAACACACAAAGCACACCAAAACAAAAAAAAATTTATTTTTTATTTTTATTATTATTATTATTATTTTTTTTATATATGCAAGAAAAAGGTAAAAGTATGTGGACCTGTTCGAAATGCCCAACAACATCAGGCAAAGCTGTCCTCACTGTTTTGTTCCTCATCCTCATCATCATCTTCCTCCTCATCATCGTCTGCATCATCATTACCTGGCTTGTAAGGCCAGTATGCCTCCGGCCTAGCATCATATGGCTCCTTCTGTAAAGGTTGACCAAAAACTGACTCATATAAAGATTGAGTCATATCTCTCATGTTATTCAGACCTCCTTGAGCCGTTCCACTCGAGCCTTGCCCACTTGTATCCGGTGTCGGGTATGGCGCCACCCACTCAGAATGATGACTTTGTGGGTAGCGCTAGTATGTGTCACCCATGTCGTACGGATTCAAAGACTCCCATTCAGTAGGGGCTGGATGTGAAGAATAAGGTACGCCCTGATGGTAATCATTGTAGTGGCGCACTTCTTCATTGTCCCTAAAATTTCTGTTAATTTCCTCCTCTTGTCTCCACATCATCCCCCTTCTATACCTCCTATCTTCCTCCAGATTCTGCGTTTGCCTATCAAACATTAAACGCGAGGCCTCCTCCCAATTAGGATAACTTGCCGGGCGAGCCTGCTCTATTAGTTCCGTGAAAGATTGACTGTAATCAGCACTATACCCAAACCCGTGCTCAAACCCATAACCTGCACCACTTGTCCCCAGACCAACTTCTTCATCTTCCAGGTTCATTTCTTCTTCTTCCGACACATCACTTCTTAATTCCTCCAAGAACCTCGCAGTGGTGGTATCAGTCAACACATGAGTTCTTGCTGTCAACTCATATCTCCAACTTCCTTGCTGCAAAGACCTTAAGGTATAAGGTTTATGTTTTATTTTTAATATCGCCGGTCTTCGTGGCAAAACCTTTGCCCATTTGAGGAACTTTGACAACAACCGACAATGAGGGATGACCATCCTCTCTCTTTCCTCCCGTGACTCCCAAATATTCCACATGATCAAGTGTTTAGATGACATAACTGGGGAACCCGTCAATAGTGCATGTAAAACCATAACTTCATAAAAGCGCACCTTTGTCTTATCCCCCGTTCTTGGGACCACGTTCAATGTCACAAATACCAACAGCAATTTGGGAAGTGGCTTCAGCATATCTCTTCTCAATATCAATCGGAACACATCACAACCTTCATCCACCACAAAGAGGGCTCTGATCATGTTTTCCCACATTGTTTCCTGGATCACGTGAGCCTTCAACTTATCATCAGATACATATTCATAAGGTTCATTATTTTCTGCTCCTGAGTCAAAGTGGGCAATCTTGTCAATAGTTTGAAATGACAAGTCTGCTTGTTTCCCATTCACCGTACCCCTCAAAATTGTCGTTTGGGGCGGGTTATCTCCTTCAATTCGTTGAAGGGTCGCCATCCACTCAAGAATTGCTTCACCATACACATCATCAATTCCATCATAGTGGAAAGCAAGGCTCTCTTCCCAACCAAGCCGTCGAAAACAGTTAACCACTCCATACCTCTCGAAATCCGGCTCGTGGATCTGCTTTTCACAAGTAAATAACGATTCAAATCCACCAGCAGGGCTTTTCACCTTGTCCATGTATAAATCTTTCTGCTGTGGATATGGGAAAGATGACAATCTCACTGGTTTCTTCCAAATTGTGGGTCCAAGTTCCTCTTCAGATTCATGGGCACTCTCTTCTTCACTTCTTTCGCGCAGAACAATAGTGTTTCGTGCCCTCTTTGATCTACTCCGTGATGAGGACTCACCCGCTTTTTCTTTACCCTTGTGAGACTCTTTCGTTCTGACCATTGTTCTTACAATTTCAACAAGCACACATAAATCAAAGAATTCACCAAGAATCAAACTTGTAACAATTCTTCATTAATAATGCTAATTGAATTCACTCCATATTAACTTTTTATCATGTGAAAACAAAATTTCTGTTATTTTCATCAAAACAAGTTTACATGTTTTAAAATTTCAAAATTTCTCCCAAAATTTTAATCAAGTTCTATTCAATTCATCACTAACACAATTATTTCCAATGCTTCAACAATGTCATCATTCAATCTTCTAATTCTAACTTAAACCATCCCTCCCAAAGTACACAATAACCCAATTACAAGGTAACATCAATTCTTATTCGAAAATATACGCTGAGACAGCGTAGCCTTACGCTGTGTTGTTTGGCGTAGCCTTACGCTGAGACAGCGTAGCCTTACGCTGCATGTCTGATGCTTCTGTTTGAACTTTGCCTTCTGCGTAGGCTTACGCTGATACAGCGTAGCCTTACGCTGACCTGCTTTTGGTCTTTTTTCAGCTCCTAACTTGAATGTGTTTCGTCCCTGAAATACCGACATCCGCTGTAACCTCATACTTCACGCCTTCCTTTGATTCTTGCACAAAATTTCAACAAAAATTAGCTAAACGAAGAAAAATAATAAAACATAATTTAATTAAAAACATCACATAAGCCGGGTTGCCTCCCGGTTAGCGCTAAGTTTATTGTCCTCAGCTCGACACTTCTTCATGGTATTACTCATGCTCGTTCGTCACCAAGCTCAATAAGAATGCTTCTGCTTGGTTTGTTGGCCCATTAATCTCGTTGAGTTCGAGATATGGCTTCAATCGGTGACCATTCACAACTTGCCTCAAGTGATCCTCACAATCTTCAATCTCTATATCTCCATAGTTGCCAACTCGTGTGATCACAAATGGTCCCGTCCACTTGCTTTTCAATTTTCCTGGAAAGAACTTCAACCTTGAATTATAAAGCCAAACTCTTTGGCCCACTTCAAACTCCTTCTTCCGAAGCTTGGCATCATGAACCGCCTTCATTTTGTCCTTGTAAGCAGATGCACAATCATATGCCTCACTTCTCAATTCTTCCAGTTCATTTAGACTCAACTTCCTTTCTTTTCCTGCAACATCATAATCCACATTAACTTATTTGATAGCCCAAAACGCCCGGTGAGCTATCTCTACCGGTAAATGACAATCTTTTCCATAAACCAACCGGTATGGGGTCGTGCCAATAGGGGTTTTATAAGCCGTTCGGTAAGCCCATAAAGCATCAGTCAATTTGGTTGACCAATCTTTTCGGTCCGCCCGGACGGTTTTTTATAAAATATCTTTTATTTGCCTATTAGACACTTCCACTTGTCCGCTTGTTTGGGGGTGGTAAGGAGTTGCTATTCTATGATCCACGCCATACCGTTTTAGTAATTTGTCAAATTTAAAGTTTTTGAAATGAGATCCCCCATCACTTATAATGACACGGGGGATACCAAATCTTGAGAAAATATTTGTTTGGACAAAGTTACACACAACGGTATGATCGTTCGTCTTAGTGGCTATCGCCTCGACCCATTTAGATACATAGTCGACCGCCACCAAGATATACAAATTTCCAAACGAGTTTGGGAAGGGTCCCATGAAATCAATTCCCCAAACATCAAAGATGTCAAGTACGAGAATCGGTTTCATGGGCATTTCGTCTCTTTTGGAGATGCTCCCTAACTGTTGACATTTGACGCAATGTTTCGCAAACTCAAACGCATCCTTAAACAAAGTTGGCCAGAAAAGACCACATGCAAGAATTTTGTGTCCTGTCTTTTGGCCACTTAAATGGCCTCCACATGCATAAGAGTGCACATGTGCTAGCACACTTGGAATTTCTTCATTTGGCTCACATCGTCTAATCATTTGATCTGCTCCCACTTTAAATAACTCCGGTTCTTCCCAAATGTATTGCTTTACTTGGGATAGAAAGTGGGCTTTCTTCTTCTTTACCCAATGACTCGGGATTGCACCTGTTGCCAAAAAAATTACAATATTAGCAAACCAAGGTACAGATGAAACATACATTATATGCTCATCAGGGAATGATTCATTTATTACTGTCGTGGACTCTTCATCATCAACCATGATCCTTGATAAGTGATCGGCTACTACATTCTCACTCCCTTTTTTATCACGGATCTCCACGTCAAATTCTTGCAACAACAAGATCCACCTTATAAGTCTTGGTTTAGCATCCTTTTTCTCCATGAGGTACCTGACAGCACTGTGATCAGAATATATAATAATTTTGCTTCCCCATATATAGGACCTAAACTTGTCTAATGCATATACTACTGCGAGTAATTCTTTTTCGGTTGTGGTATAATTCAATTGAGCATCCGAAAGAGTTTTACTTGCATAATATATGGCAACGGGTTTCTTCTCAACCCGTTGTCCCAACACGGCCCCAACCGCATAGTCACTAGCATCACACATGATTTCAAAAGGAAGTGACCAATTTGGCGATTGTAAGATTGGGGCCTCCACCAATTTTTGTTTCAAAATGTTAAAAGCATGGATACATTCATCATCAAAAACAAACGGTGCATCTTTTAAAAGTAAGTTACATAATGGTTTCGTTATTGAGCTAAAACCCTTAATAAACATCCTATAAAACCCCGCATGTCCCAAAAATGATCTAATGCCTTTAACATTCGTGGGATGAGGTAAAGTAGATATAACTTGAACTTTCGCATGGTCTACCTCAATCCCACGACTTGAAATCACATGACCCAAAACTATTCCTTCTTGGACCATAAAATGACTCTTTTCCCAACTCAAGACCAAATTGGTTTCAACACACATTTTTAAAACTTTTTCCAACTGGTTCAAACATGAATCAAAAGATGTACTAAAAATGGAAAAATCGTCCATAAAAATCTCTAAAGACTCCCCCACCATATCTGAAAAGATACTCATCATACACCTTTGGAAGATGGCGGGGGCATTACATAGTCCAAACGGCATTCGCCTAAATGCAAAAGTGCCATATGGACAAGTAAATGTTGTCTTATGTTGATCCTCGGGATGTATAGCAATTTGATTATAACCCGAATAGCCATCAAGAAAACAGTAATATTTCTGACCTGCGAGTTTTTACACAATTTGATCAATGAACGGCAATGGGAAATGATCTTTTGAAGTAGCTGCATTTAATTTCCTGTAATCAATACAAATCCGCCACCCGGTTACCGGCCGAGTGGCTACTTCCTCACCTGAGTCGTTCTTGACGACTTGAATACCCGCCTTTTTGGGCACGGTTTGCGTTGGACTCACCCATGTACTATTAGAAATTGGGTAAACAATACCGGCGTCCAACCATTTGAGAACTTCCTTCTTTACGACTTCCCGCATATTTGGATTTAACCGCCTTTGTGCATCGTGGGATGGTGTAATGACTTGATCCGTGACAATCCTGTGCATAACAATCGAGGGACTAATACCCTTCAAATCCGCAATACTCCACCCAATTGCCGCCTTATGGGTGGCTAACACCTTCATCAAAGCCTCCTCTTGTTCCTTTGTCAAATTTGATGCAATGATCACCGGGAGAGTGTCGTTTTCTCCTACAAAAGCATACTTGAGGTTCTTTGGCAAATCCTTCAATTCGACCTTTGGGGGTTGCTCCAAAGATGGCTTCAACTTTGTGTCAATGTGTTCGGGCAAGCTTTCCACTTGGTGAGTCCACGGTGGTCTCCCATCCTTAATTGCCATTGCTTCAACCCGTTTTTCTTCTTCTTCTAGTTCCTTGCTTGTCTCAACCTGTAACCTGTCACATGAAAAGCATGTCTCTGTGGTGCTATCCTCGTTTACAATAATATCGCAAAGAGGGATGTACCCGTCAACAATGTCCGCCATAAAGCATTCATCGTTGACCAGAGAGTTAGATATATGTGAAAAAACATTTAATCTCAACTTTCGGTTCCCAAATGTCATGTCAACCGTTCCATTTCGGCAATTAATTTGGGCATTTGCGGTTGCCAGAAATGGCCGACCAAGGATAACCGTAGGTTGTTTTGTTCTGTCGGAAGAGACATAATCCAACACTAGAAAATCCACTGGGAAATAAAAATCTTTCACCTTCACAATAACATCAGTCAATATTCCTCGGGGGAGCTTAGGGGTTAAATCGGCCAAAACCACGGTAGTGTCGGCCTTCCTAAGAGGGCCAAAATCATATTGGTCATAAAGGCTCCCTGGAAGAATACTAACACTAGCTCCAAGATCTAGGAGAAACCTTTTTATTTTGAAATCACCTACTTGAATAGATATAATAGGCGCCCCCAGATCTTGTAGTTTAGGTGGAAGAGCACCCGATAGAATGGCATTCACATTAGCGGTTACATCAAGTTTCTTTGGGAATTTATGATTCCGCTTTTGTGTACACAATTCTTTCAAGTACTTCGCGTAAGCTGGAATTTGTTTAATGGCATCCAAAAGGGGTATGTTAATTTTGACCTGTCTAAACATCTCCCACATTTCTTCTTGTTGTGGTCCTCTTTTATTTACCATTTTTGCTTTAAATGGTTCAACTAATGCCTCCGGGTAAGGAACGGAACCACCCGTCATATCCTTTCCTTTAGCAATAGGTGACTCATCTCTAAAAACCGGTTTAATTTTTTCAAGATTTTGAGTAATTGGTTTTTTATCATTAACAAATTCCACTTCGCCTTCACTTTCCTCACCCTCAATAACATCCTCCACCACCCCTTCAACCAATTGTGGTGGAGACTCGACTTTATTATCGATAACCTTACCATTACGAAGAACCGTAACTTTACTTACATTTGCATTGGTTGAACTCGATCCTTGATGTTGCGGGTTTAATGTAGTGTTACTCGGTAGCCTCCCTCCACCTTGCTTTAGCAAAGATATTTCTTCGGCCATTTGACCCACTTGTCTTTCCAATGCCACAAACGACTTGTCCCTTACTTCATTCTCCTTCTTTGATTCTTTCATCATCTCTAATAGTGCATCCAACTTTGAGTTAACCGCATCATCTCCCCCTGATGACCCACCTTGTTGTTGATGATCTTGATTGTAATTCCTTGGGGGATAATTTGTGTTCCGGTTATTGTTATATGAACTCCTTTGGTAACCGCCCGAATTGTAGTTCCCTTGTTGACGCGGTTGATGAGGTGTTTTGATTCGCACCTTGAAAGTTGGGGTTCATTTGGTTTGCGGCGTTCCCATACTTGAAGTTAGGATGGTTTCTCAACCCCGGATGATAGGTGTTTGAGTTCATGTCATATTGTTTCCTTTCACCATACACTTGATTCACCTCTTCTTGCCTCCCTTCTTGAAATGGGCACTCCATTGTTTTGTGACCTATATGTCCACAATCTTCACAAACGTCGAATCGAGCTTTTACTCCCGCAACTTCTTTCTTTTCGCCTTTCCTCAACAATGCCAGTTCTCTCTCCATAGATGCTAACCTCTCTTTTGTATCATAATCCGGGACGGACTTAGAAATTGCATGTTTGGCTCTTCGGCTAGCCGATGCCTCGGCTTTAGAACTTTGGCTCATTCTTTCTAAGAAATCCCAATCATCTTCTTCGGGATTAGACAACAATGTCCCATTACTTGTGGACTTCAAGTACTTCCTCTCCTCTTGAGTCAAACCATCCACAAAACATTTTACCAATTCCCACAACTCAATTTGGTGGTGGGGGCATTTCCTCAACAACTCCTTGAAGCGTGTAAAAGCTTCATGTAAAGGCTCACCCGTTTGTTGTTGAAAGGTCCGAATCTCAATTCGGGAGTCATCTGTCTTCGCAACCGAATAGTACTCATCCAAAAAGACTTGTTGCATTTCATCCCATGTGTGGATGCTATTGGCTGGCAATGTGATGAACCATTGCTTTGCTCGATCTTTTAGAGAAAACTGGAAAAGTCTAAGTTTGACTTCGCTTTGATCAAAATTCTCATCCCCAATTGTGCTACAGATGGCAGCAAACTCGGCTAAATGGGTGTATGGTTCTTCGGTGACCATACCATGAAAATGTGGAAAGACATTGATGTAATTCGGTCTTGACTTGAACCTCCTCATTCCTGGAATTGGTGGAACAATTGGAGAAGCATTCTCCGAAATAGCCGGTCTAAAACGACCATTAACTCCACCCATAGGGGCTACCGGTTGTCTTCGGTTTTCATTATTGTAGCCCCCAGTAGCTCTCCTCCCTTCCTGTCTAGGAGGATACTCAAATCTCTCTGGTCAAACTGTTCGAGCCATTGGTTGTCTCGCCCTTTGGTGAACATAATTCACCTCTTCTTCCTCTCCAAAGCCTTGCCCCTCGTTATACTCTCCATATTGGCTCCTCTCACCATCTTCATACTCATAATCTTCAAACCCTTCACCATTCCCAACATCTTCATTATCATCATACCCAAAATATTCACCATCTTCATCCTCCCAACCCTCGTTCTCATTTTCGTTTCTTGGTTGAGTTCCAAAGATGTTTCCGGGAGGGGTTCGATTTTGTTGTGGTCCCCTTCTTCCTTGGTACGTGGGATTGGTACGGATGTTAACGGGTCGGTTTTGTTGAACTGGACCCGACCCACGGGGTTGGTTGTTATTGATAGGTATAGGTGGGGTTTGGGTTGAGGTTCGGTGAGGTGGAGTTGGTGGGCGGTTAGGGATAGGGCCTCTGTTTGGAGTTGGGCCACGGTTTCTCATGCTAGTTCCAGAATGACTGCTTCGACCATCCATGAATGATGGTTCCGATGAAATAGGTTGTAAATTTTGTTGTTGTTGGGTTCGGTTTTGCCTTGCTATACTCTCAATTTCTGGTTCAAATACAAGCGGTGAAGTCCTCCCGGATGAACGGGTATGCATGCACTAATCTGTCACATGCACACACAAACAAACACCACGCGTAACACAAAAATAGAAGAAGATTAACTAAACAAAACAAGTAACAAATAGTCACAAGAGTCAACTAAAATAAAACACCAAGCGCACACACTCCCCGGCAACGGCGCCAAAATTTGATCGGTGTCGAAGGGACCGGTCAAAGATAAAGAAATAGAGTGTCCTAATCACCTTAAACTAGTTAGGGTAAGAAGGGTGTCGAACCACGAAGAGTTTGTGGTCGGTGCTCAACTTCAATTAACAACGCAAATTATGAAGTTACAACGGGTCTTTCTGACCAAACACAATCAATGATTTAAGTGAAAACTTTATAAACTCAACAAACAAATCAAGTACCAAACAAAACGGTTTAAGTTGTAAACAATAATTAAAAATGGTATCACACCCGGGTTTCAAGCTCACAAATAATTAGGGATTATCACACCAACATTTGAGTTCAAACAATCGAATGGTTATTCAAATCTAATTAACCAAATCTAACCAAGAACATCAACATTCATACATCATCGGCAAATAGTGTAAAACAATATTCACGAATGAAATCGAGACAAATGTATGCAATATAGAATTAGATTAATCAATAGATTCAACATAAATCAAAGTTCATAGCAATTATTATCTAACGGGGTCAATGGTGCAAGAATTTATCGACTCCCGTGAGTTCATAACCATACTAAACACAAAGATTCAAGTGTTTCAAACCAAACGATTACAAGAATTGTTTCTCAAAGCTAGCACATGATAAAACCCTAAAAACTTACAAACAATCCACCCGGGAATGATTACCGGTGGATTAGCCGCTCATGGTGGTGGAAATCATCTTCAATCTTTCAATCGGATGTTAGAATCGTGTTCTTTAGCCTCCAAGAACTCCAAAATCGCCCAAGAACAATGGTGTAAAAGATGGATTCGAATTTTGTGGAAGAAAAACCTAAATAACCTTTGAAATTCGGCTGTTTCGCCCAAACCCCGCGTCTGAAACGTAACCAGCGTAGGCTTACGCTGGGAGGGCGTAGGCCTACGCCGATACACTGGAAGCTGCTGTGAAGAAATCACTTAGGCGTAGGCCTACGCTGTAAGGGCGTAAGCCTACGCTGGTGGCGTAGGCTTACGCTGGAACTGCATTTTGCCCCGTTTTCTCCGTGTCTCTTCCGACTCTCTCGTAATATCTTCAAAGATCACATTTTAAGCTTCCAACACCTGCACATGCATGACTACACAAAACTTTTGTATACCACATATCAAATTGCATAAATATAACATATTACACCTTTTAATACATGAAACTTTGGCCACTTATCAACTAATATACCACTCAGAGGTATTCATATGAAGTATATTACATATATCATATTTATGTATTTTGTCGTATCTCATTAGATAAGGTAACAACTCTTCAAGTTGTAGGTATGCAAATCACTTCTTGCACTATCCGTTAAAACAATATCCATATGGTTTAACATCCTTTTTCATAAAATATATATTTTACGTCCTTCATACATTATTGATTTATTTATTTGTTTAAAATGTATCTGTTATCCGAAGATATTGAACACAAAACAAATATAAACACTTGAAATAAAATCAATAAAATATAAAACATTTTAATTAATAATAATTTAAACGGATATATCAATGATAAAATCATCAAACCGAAATCATCTCAATAATATCGTCTTATAACATGTCTTGGGGTACTCCCTCCATAAAGTCCATGCACACACATCAAGTTACTCGTTTCATCTAAAACTCTAAACTTGAATGGTCACAAAATCGACCAAAACAAAACAACAAAGTTGTTTATATAATAACATACTCGCACGTGGTTATATTTGAACAATTAGAACTATTAATAACAACAGTTATTTGTTTTTCACCAAATAGTCTCCCCGAGACTATTATATGGTTCAATACATGTTACTTCTCGCACGAGTAGCGAATCAATTTATAAACAAAACACATGTTTTATTCTTTCAAAATATTTCTTAGCTTTGCAACTGTTTAAAAATTAAACTATATTTAATTTACGTTTTGATTACAGAATCAACAACATAAACTCCAAAATAGTTTTATTAAAAAAAAAACCGATATCTAACACAGTCGTTAGAAAATAAAACGATTTCAACTAGCTTTAAAATGTAAGGTTTAACACAATAAACCGGTTCCAACATGATTGTTAGACATGAACGATTACAAAAATCGTTTTTAAAGCTTTATTTGTTTATAGAAAATAAACCGTTTCTAACCCGATTGTTAGACGTAAATGGTTACAAAAACCGTTTTAAAGCTTCCGTTTATGCAAAATTAAACCGGTTCTAACACGACTGTTAGAAAATAAACGATTACAAAAATCATTTTTTTCTTCGTGGTTTATCTCAATGAACCGATTTTAATACGCATGTAATAAACAATCACAAAAATCGTTTAAAAAAATATGGCTTAGAAAACATAAACCATCTCTCTAACAAGCATGTTAGATTGTTAAACATTTACAAAAAAACGTCTATACATTAAATCTTTTCTAATACGCTCGCTAGAAAATAATACGTTTGGACAAAACGTATTTAAAACTGTTGGTTTATACCATAAACCGTTATCTAACACGCATGTTATAAAAAAATGAAACGTTAAAAAAACGTATTGTTTATAAAATAAATCCGGTCTAACTCGAATGTTAGAGAATTTAAACGAAACGTATGGTTTTTACCAATGAACCCGATCTAACACACATGTTAGAAAAAAAATTAAACAATTACAAAATCGTTTTAAAACCAAACGGTTGAACCAAACCATTCGTTTTGTAGCACGGTATATGATTTAAGATTGTACTCCAATCTTTATAAATCCAAACACAACAAAAAGTACTACACGCTATATTTCTCAAAAAAAATATATATATATATTTATAAGATTATACAAAAATCTCTAAAATATTTTTATTTTTAAATCATTTCGTGAACCCAAAATCCTTATAAAAGGTTTTAAGATTGTTTCAACAATCTCACGAAATTCTGTTTTAAGATTGTAGGAATCTGGGTCACTTTTTATTTAAAAAATAACAATAAAATAATATTAACGAGACTCTCGTTAATTATGGGAAATAAATAGTACATTGCCATACATAAAACCGAATGGAAAAAAGATATAAACGAACGAACGCTTTCTTGAAGTATTCTTTATTTGAGTCTTCACTACGTTGAGTGTTCAACTATGCTCCTTGGCTGCACAATTAGCACACTAAAACGTTGACGGTTTTGGTTGAGGATTCGTGTTCAACACGGGTACCTTAAAACAGATTTCGCGCCTCCTGTTAGATGAACGCGTCTGTCTCCTAGGGTACAACAACCGGAACAGTACGTGTACTGCCGGAGATGTCCACGCACCCGAGTTATCACCGGGTAAATTATGTATTTAGAAAATGTAAGAAAAGATGAAGTATGAGATGGTGGAAAATTAGAGAGAACTCAACTCTCAATTCTATAAAACTTTGTAAGACCAAGATGTTCTCTCATTTCTCTAAAGTGTGAGAATTTTACTACTATTTTTCCCTCTACTAAAAATAAACATGTTCATTTTTTTTATTCACAAATGGAGATCAAAACTTCAAACATTGAATTAAGTGATGAACAAAAAAGGTACATATTAAAATTAGTCATTACACCAATTTAAAAGTAATAATCACACATTTAATTTAGAGAGAAACCAAAAAGTCTCTAAATGATTCACGACAAAATTTGTTACATATTTACTAAAAATATGCAACAAGATCCCAATTGAATCACCAAGTTTCAAAATTTCTAATTCAACCACTAAACTTGAGGATCGAAATCTCATTCATCAAAGTTAATAAAAAACTCATTTTCACTAAATTTCCAGCAGTATAAGACTAATATTCTCATTTCTAGTGATACAATATTTTTTTATGAACAAGTTATACTCTATATGAATTGAACAGATACAAGTCTTCAATGCTTCTTTGATCTAGTTCATATTATAGTAAATCAAGATTACATTTTAAAACTTTGATTTACAACTTTACATGTATAACTTATAAGACTAATATTATCATTTCTAGTGATACAATATTTTTTTTATGAAGAACTAGAATCCATTTAACTCCATCGCGCAGTCTGGTTGGAGGCGGACGGAAGAAGCAGACAAGACACCGCGATGGAGTCCTTATCCGGTTCATCCCACGTTAGGAATTCCGAACGGCTTCAAACACCTGCAAGGTGGACCCCGTATGAAATGTTATTTTTCCGACAAAGTCCATTCTAATTTTCCGACGAATTAGCGACAAAAGTCTTTCGCCGGTAGTTTCCGACAATATTCCGACGATTATATTAAAAAAATGAGTTAACTTATTTAATAAATTTGTCGGAAATTTGTAGGAACTCTTATGGTTACTTTTTTGATTTTTTGATTTGTCGGAAAGTTGTTGTTAACTTGTGGGAAATTTCTTTTGTCGGTAACTTGTCGAAAACTTTTGTAGAAAATATATATGTTTTCTAGTAGTGTGTTGGATCGACCCTAAAACTAGTTATTATGCACATTAGGTTTTATCTAATTATCTTTGTAACGACATTAATTAGTATTCTTCTCTAATTCTAACTCACTGGCTACTGCCCTAACGTGAAAGATCTTTTGGTTTATAAAATATTTTTTGTCAGTCTCAAGGGTAAATAAAAATTAGACACTACTCAAAACCACTTTTAGATTGAAATAAGACACCATGGTTTTAATTCACAGTTTGTGTTGTGTACTACTACTAATAATCACAATAATATAAATAATTATGTTTATATACAATAATCACAATAATATAAATAATTATGTTTATATATAATAATCACGATAATATAAATAATTATGTTTATATGTTTAAAATAAAAAAAAATATTTTTAAAATTAAAATTAATAAAATAATAAAATTAAACCACCTTTTAATAATTAAAAAACACTTTTGTTGGAAATTTCTGACACATTTGTGACAAAATCATTAATAAGTATTATAATTATTTTAAAAAGTGTTTTCTAATAACGTTTGCGGAATTAATAATGTTTTTGCGACACATCTGCGACAAAAAACGTTATTATTGTTGTTTTTGTCGCAAATGCATCGCAACTTCCAACACATTTGCGACGAACACTAGGGTTTTCGTATTCGTCACTATTTAGTCGCAAATGTGTCGCAATTTCCAACATAATCTTTACGTCGGAAATTTTTGGTAGGAAACGAACTTTTTTCTAGTAGTGTGTGTTCGACCATGTTTGCTCTTTTTCAGTTCCATACTCGCAGGTCATGTGTGCGAAGTACTAGTTTATTTTGTTTTTTTTACAATTCTTTTTCTCATTAGTTGTGTCCTAATTTGAGTAATTACTGGTAGAATTTATTCACTAATTAACCTCTTGTAATTTTCCCTTTTTTTCTAGCATCATGTTAAAAAAATTTGCCAAAAAAAAATATTGCTGCGACTTGTAATTGTAATATTACATAAAATTAGATATTATAGGAATACTTTTGGAGAATATTACACAGCAGAAATTCACTTAAATGCCATAACATAACATTTCAGGATAATTTATTATACTGTAAACAAAGCTGGACTCTTTAAGCTTACAATTGCACAGTGATCACCACCGTTCACTGCTTACAGTTTATGATACCAGTATACACCTTTGTGTTCGCTATCTTCATCTGGCTCAATGTAGATGCACTCCTTGGCCTCTCTCCACATCGCCTTGAAAATCGGGGTTCTATCGATCTTATAATACTCACCCAAGATTGGATTGATTGCATCCCTTGCCTCCTTTGCATGATAATGTGGAATGTACGAGATCAAATGATGCAAGACGTGAGTGTGTGTAACGTCATGTAAAACCCTATTCAGGAACCCGAAGTCCCTATCGATTGTCGATAAGGCCCCCTTGATCCAGTTCCATTCGGTTGAATCATAATGAGGTAACGAGAGATGGGTGTGGTGCAAATATGTGATCAGAACGAAAAACACACTTACGCCTAGCACGGGAACTCCATACATGCATGTTACCCAAACAATCCCCTTTGCGGCTACAAGAAGTTTAATTGCGTAAAGAACCGCAAGAAGACCAAGATCCGATAAAAGAACCTGAATCCGTTCACGCTCGGTGAAAATCGGGCTTAATGGATCGAAGTGGTTGGCGAACCTCCCGTATTTCTTGCCAGAAACATTTGTGAAGAGGTATAAAGGAAATCCGAGGGTCAACCTGAAAACCAAAGTGAACACTCTACCAGGTGGGTTGTTGAGAATCTTTGAGTATATCTTAATTTTGGACTTGCGTTTAGGGATGTAAACTTCATCGTTATCAAGTGAATTTGTGTTGGCATGGTGATTTCGATGACTGTATTTCCATGAGAAATAAGGGGTGAGGAGAGCAGAGTGGAGGATGAAGCCGACAGTGTCATCAATCCACTGGTACTCACTAAAGGCATGGTGACCACATTCATGACCAATGACCCATAGGCCAGTGAGGATGCTAGCTTGACAAAACCAGTAAACTGGCCATGCTAAGTAAGCCAGAGGAGTTGGGAGAAGAGGAATATATGTGTTGGCTAGGAAGTAGAAAACATAGGCTACAATGAGGTCATGAACAACATAGTAAGATGAACGGATGACAGATCGCTCGAAGCAATGTGCAGGGATTGCTTTCTTTAGATCACTTAGCGAGAATGGTGGATCAACCGGGACTCGTTCCAGAATATTTTTGCCTTCCGATGGATCCGACATCCGACCACCCGCGCCCATGTTGTTAGATGTATATCTGATATCCTGCAAATATATAAAAAGTAATGATATAAGATATATGTATACCAAAAGTATAGAGAAATTAAAAGAGAGAATGAAATGCAAGAACTTAAAGCTTAAGGAAGAAAGAGGTAGAGACCTCAAAGAGAAGTGAGGTGCGAGTTCTCTTCTGTTGGTGATGCTCATTGAGGTTCTTCATGCTACATATTTATAGTCAAGACTTAGCCCAAAAGTTCTGCTTCACTAGTTAATGAAATTGGTTACTACTTTAATCGCCAACTACCATTATTCAATTTTGATACAAATTGACTGTCAAGGATAGACCAATTATATTTCCACTTAAAAAGCTAAGCACTATGCTTTTTAAAATCTTTTTTATTTTCTGTTATTGGTTCTTAGATAAAATATAAGTGGCTAAAATAGTTTCTTTTACGTTGGCAATTTTTGAATATCTAAGTTAGTTTATATAAAAATCATAACGACCGTATGGTACTTAATAGGGAAAATTCCCGGAAGAAACATTTTTATTATTGGTTTTCCAAAAATAAACAAAGAAAAGTCAACTGCTCAAAATAAATATCTTTTTTCGCCAAGATACTACCAAAACTCGACGACTTTGCTGATGTCACATATCTTGGCCCTTTAACGTACACGTGTCATTTTTCGCCGAAATACGTCCAAAACTCGGCGTTTTGCCTAGATTGCATTATAGGCGTTTTCGCCTAGTTATGAACAAATCCCGACGTTTTCTCCTAGTCATGAACAAATCCCCGGTGAAACGCCTAGTTAATGAACAAAACTCGGCGAAACGCCTAGTTATGAAAAAAACTCGGCGAAAACATGTTTTGGCGATTTTATCGAGCTTTTAAAATTTTCCATCGAAAATGACACGTGTAAGTTAAAAGACGAAGCCACGTGAACCCGACGAAGTCGCCAAGTTTAGGTAGTATCTCGATGAAAATCCATGCTCATTTTAGGATAGTTGACTTGGATCTTTGTTTGTTTTTGAGAAAAAAATTCAAAATTGTCCATTATAAACTGAGTTTAAATAGGAACGTATGTGAATAGTGCCTATGCCTTTCATATTTTGACACATATTTTTTTTTATATTTTAATTTTCAACCCTTATACTATATATAATATATGTTTTTAACCCGTTTCATTTTTTATTAATTTTGTTTTTCTTTAATAACTTTTGTTCGTTAATTTTTTTTCAGAATACGGAGAACGCGGCTGTTTTTTGTATTTTTGTCAACGTTCCGATATAATTTTTTTTAAACAGAGTTGTATTCAAAATCAAGTTTTTTTATATCGTTGTCTATATCGAGTGACGTAACCGTTGTGGTACCGTGACGAGCATAACCTATTATGAGCGAACAACATCATTGTCGGTAATGGTATTATCGAAACCCGTATTTGTTTTTATGGTTTTTCACGACCCGAACCAGTAATTTTTTTTCATTTTATTAAAATTATAAAATACAAAAATGAAACAGTGGATGTGATGTGCGTTTCGGCCAGTAGAACCGATAACGACCAACCATGTGGCACAGGAGAAAAACGACCAAACTCCGGCCGCGAATCGAGGGTTAAAAAAACTAGTTCTAGGTTAATTAGCAAAATTAACAATGCATAGTGACTTTGTTTGTTATATATATAACTAGGTTAGAATTTCGTGTATTACACGAGATTGTATATTAAAAAATATAAAACTTATAAATTTGTAAATACGTCATAACTTGTCAGATTATTATGATCGTCTCGAGATATATCAAGTGGAAATGTGTGTGTATATAACAAATTAGTATTTTTATTTAATTAGTTATATTTTGATTTCCTATTATATATTCTGATTTCCTATTATATATTCTTATTTAATATAATTACTATTATTTTTTAATAATATATTTATAATATCATTATTATTTAATAAGATAAATGTGTATTTATTAGGAGAGAGAGACGGAAAAATCAATGTGAGAAGACATGAAAAGTGACAAATGTCTACTTTAAACCTTTATTTATTAGTATAGATGTGAGTAGATTATACATGGTTTTAAGCAAGTTAGTACAAATATTTAGTGAAAATCACCAAAATATACCTTTTAATAAAATAGTTTGCCAAAATGTATATTTACTTTTAGCTAGCCCTAAAATAAACATATTCAAAATCAGTGAATTAGAAAATGCCACAATAGCTAAGCCTACACAAAAAACGTAGAAAATACAACGAGGCCTATCAAAAAACCAATTAAGACAGACCACGTGTTAAAAAAATGCCAGCATAAATCTAGCTTCCACGCTGAATCTAGCCTAGCTGCAGAGTGAAATCTAGCTTGCATGCTATGTGACGTTTTTTTTATTAATTTGTTTTGATTGATTCTCAGTGGACCACATTGTATTTTTCAATGTTTTTTTGTACCGACTGAAATCTAGGCTCCTTAGCTGGCTAAGCTTAGTTGACGTTTTTTTATTAGTATCTTTTGGATATGTTTATTTTTTAGTAGGTTAAAACTCAATATATATATTTTTTGGTATAAAAGTTGGTTAAAATATACACTTTGGTGATTTTCTAAATATTTAACATGCCATCATCCATTTAATCCATCAAATACAAATTATACGGTTTAAATTTCTCCATTTCATAATAAATTCCTTAAATCACGAGCACAACCTTAGAGTAATTTATGTACCCTAGATCACCGTAAATACGTTGTATCTCGGCTAAGAAACAAAATACTGGTGGTTTCTAAGAAACAAAATCCTGGTAGTTCCTAAAGCACACCACCACGGGTGATAATTAGAATAAAAGTTAGCATTATTTTATACATTTGTCTACTAGGAAACAAACTCACGTTGGTTTCAATTCAGATTGACATGTAAGCTGTACAAGAATCTAGCGTCATCGTAGCATATCGGTAAGGGAATATTATTCATCAAGGTTATTTTATGTTCCATATATTATGAGTGAGTTTTTAATATTTAATTTTGTTAGGGTTTTAAGTAGTTACACGTGATTCAAATCAACAATAGAAATTGTGGAAATAACAAACTATGTAACCTTGATGAAT
Source organism: Smallanthus sonchifolius (assembly GCA_023525975.1). Classification (NCBI taxonomy): domain Eukaryota; kingdom Viridiplantae; phylum Streptophyta; class Magnoliopsida; order Asterales; family Asteraceae; genus Smallanthus; species Smallanthus sonchifolius. Next base: position 12,296,299 of record CM042027.1, on the reverse strand, counting down.
AATATTCCCTTTATCGTGTTGTACTTATTAAGCTTCGCATATCTGCACAACGCCCATCAATGTTGTATTTTGTCTTTGACCGATTTCATTTCTCAGGGTAATATCTTCGTCAATACACTACCAAAAAACTGAAAATTTTACGACAACAGATTCTATAGGAAATTTGTCGGAATTGGCCGTTAACGACAAGTTTCTGACAAAAAAGTGTTTGTTGGAAAAACCTCCGTAGAAAATGTTTTACAAAGTCCTGACTAACTTTTCGACGAATCACCGACAAAAGCCTTTGGTCGGTAATTTCCAACAATGTTCCGACGATTATTTTAAATAAATAAGTTAACTTATTTAATAAATTTATTGTAGCAAATCTTATGGTTACCTTTTGTTTTTGTTTTGCTGAAAAGTAGTCGCTAACTTGTGGGAAATTTTTTATGTTGGCAACAAGTCGGAAAAATACATGTTTTCTAGTAGTGATAGGTCTCTTCATAGTGATCTATCTTCTAAATAGAGAATTCTCCACCTTCCAAGAGAACTCGAACGGAATTCAACCTATGGGTGCTTTATGTTCTCTAGATTGACTTGATTCTTTGTTAAATTAGACGCGCTCTAGGGTCACAAAACAAACTTGGTTTACATAACTTTAGACTAGGTCTATCTACCAAACCAGGTGATGGCATATACTACTTTACACTTTTATTCGTACACATGTATTCAATTTGTTCAACACTATATAGGTTGAAGTGTGGCCTTCCAAATGACACAATACCTAAACATGGTAAAAATGTCGCATGTAAATGATACTCATATAATTAGATGGGTAATATAATCCTACTTTATATGGCAAATCACCCTAGCACTCGTATCATTGTTGCGATATCCTAGACTAATTTTAATTATACCATTCAAATACCACATGATCCACTTAACTATTTCATGTAAGATCATTATTGTTAGAAATGTATTTTATATATGTTATTGATGAGCTATTGATTGTATATTAGTATGCCATATCATTGTATTAGTGGCAGATTCTCGTATGTTGCTAGGCGGTTTATTGTTTATGGTGGTTAGGTTGATGGGCTCCTTAGTCATAACTCCTTGTATATGTCGATGCATTTATATGTTGCTCTACGAATAATACGCACAAGAGATTATTCATCATATGACTCTTAAAGATGGTTTCAGAGCAATAAGCTTCGATTCCACTCAAGCCCTCCAAACCACGGTGTTCGTTCTTGTTAATCACGATCTAATCGTTGTTGTTGCTATGGTGCTTCTCCTTCTTCCTTCTCGGTATTATGTGTTATTCAACCTTCACTTGTAAGTTAGGCACTTCCTTCTCATTCCCTCTCCGATAATGGCTACCTCCACCCAATCTTCTCCTTCCATGGAATACTCTTCTAACATTTCTCAACATAGGAAAGTTTCACGTTCAATCTCATAACAATGAGACTCCTCCCTCTTCCCTTGATGATGAGAGGCAACAAGCAGAGTACATTGTCCTCTCATAGATCTTTACCACCATCATGGAAGACATTTTTCAAATCACCTATAAGCCTAAAGCCACCGCAAATGATGTTTGGCGAAGTATCAAACAACTTCTTCATGATAACAACGAAACAAGAATATTACAATTAGAATAAGATTTTTCATCCATCACCATGACCAATAAAAACATAAGTCAATATTGTTAGCACATCAAAAACATTGCTGATGATTTAGCCAAAAGTTGACCGTCCCATCTAAAAAATCTCTCGTTCTCCAAACAATTTAAGGTCTCTCCAATGAATACTAAAGTCTTATCAACGCCATCACCAGCCTAGAACCCTTTCCCACATTTTCTAAAACCTGATCCATGCTTCTTCTTAAAGAAATGAGGTTGACGAAAACTAAATCCTCCACCCTTCATACCGCCCTCACGACAACCAACCAGTTTTCACGTGACCATCCTTACCCAGGTTAGGGAAATAACACATACTCGAGTCGTGGTAGCGGAGGACGCAGTCGCATTCAGAGTCGTGGTTGATGGCAAAACACCCATTATGGGCATTGGAATTCATTGTTGGAAACTTTAGGTGAAAAATAAGTTTTTTCACCAAGTTACAAGGATGATTTTTACCAACTTTGGACATAAATAATAATTTACACATGATGTTATTTGCCTATTTCTTTCTGGATGGTGTTCTATGTTGTGAGGGCTTTATGATGTGCTTGTGTTTAAGTAATATAAAAATATAAATAAATATATTTTTAGATTAATTGATTTCACGAGATCATGTTTTAAATTTATAAAGTAAAATGATAATTACGTTAACTTAAAACACACACAATAGGCAAGTGTACATATCGCAGTGTAATATAGTCAGATAAGAACCAAGTATCGAACCAATGGACACGGTCGAGTTCCAATACTCAACTTTTGTTATCGTTTAGCCGGATTAGTTAGTAGGTGGGTTTTGTGTGCTTGTGAAACAGAATAGTAAATGACGGTAAAGTAAATAACATAAAAGTAAAAATGTGCGTGAAGTGTGTAACAGAAATGTAACTAGCAGAATAGTAAATAGCAGAATAGTAAATAGCAGAAAAATAAATAATGCGAAAATGATCAGAATACGAAATGTATTGCTTCGGGATTCGAATCAGCTTGGTACGTGATAATGTTAAGTTAACTAATTTAGTGGTATGACTACTACAAACTTGTGACCCGGGTCACCGCTAGAGCCTCGTCCTCACGACATTTGATTTGCAAATTATATTCTTTAAAAAGTGGTAGTGCGTCCCGTTAGGGACAACATTTACCTTCAACCCATCGAATGGTCATCTCCGTATTGCATAAAGACATTGGACTCAAAATGCTTTATATTAAGTTAAATAGGTGATTATATTTTGCTCATCGGGAGGCGGTGTAACAATGGGACCAAGTATAGAGACGTACCGTTCCCAACATGAGTTCACCAATTCTAGGTCGCATAGTAATCTCGTATAAAGACGTACGATTTTAGAAGTATAGACCAAGCCTTGGCTTATCAATCTCTGCTCGTATAAAGACGTACGAGTTTCAAAGGAAGTTTGATTAAAAATGGTTTTACGATCTTACTCTTTAAAATCAAGAGACTCACAAATATAAAGACGGATTTAGACAATAATAAAAGCCCATCAAGAGATGGTTTTTGAGAACGAATTAGTTAAAGACATTCACATACCACTTCATTAATAAGTTAAACATTAACATGCACCAAACATTATCTTCACCCTAGCAATACAAAGAAGTTTTAGCCACGAATGGCCATAACGACTAGCGTAAGGATGAGTTTCGTAGGCTCCCCTATTGTGGAACAAGGAGGAAGAGCCCCTCTACTCTCTACTCTAACTACGAGAATGCTCTCTTCTTGAGTGTAATTTCTCTCTGGATTGGTGTGTGGAATGAAGAACCCAAGCCTCCTATTTATAGGCCTCAAAATGTGCAATGCACGACTGTGCATTGGGTTGCACTGTCGTGCAAAGGCCCAGGGAATCAAACATGGTACAGAGGACACGGTACCGGGCCTGGGGGAGCAGAGATGGGCAATGCACGACCGTGCATTGGGATGCACGGTCGTGCAACCCACCTTTTCTCCCCAGCTTTGTCTTGTAGCTTCTTGTTGACTATTGTTGACAAATTTTGACTTCTTGGGGGGTCAATGCTCCGGGAATGAACCTTCTAGAAGCTTGAATTCTAGGTGTTCTTGATAGGATTTAGCTTGATTTGTATTTTTAACACCAAATAACCTGCAATTATCAAATATTTGTATTTTAAGCACAAATTGCAAGGTTATTATTAAATTTTGTACCATAATGCGGGGTTATTATGTAGGTAAAATATGTATAAATGATGACATATCACTTTACAATGAACCAAACCACGTCCAAAACAGATCTAAGATTAATGTGATATCGATGCTCGAAGTTGTGTGTTTGAAAATGTTTAAAGTTGCAAAAATTGGGAACATAGGTGGGGGGACCAAACTTTGAATTGTATATTAGTGGGAGCCTCATAATGATATTGTTTCCTTCAAGGCAAATACTAGTGAGGGCCCTATAGGGTGCAACGCCCCCTAACGCGCGCAAGCATACGCGTACGTGTGGCGTGGGCTTTAGGCGTAATGTAGTGTTTTAATAGCGCAGTTGACACTTCGTCTGCTTGAGAATCGCCTGAGTATTTTTTGAAGGCTTTGTAAGACCTCGGTTGCTATTGAAGTCCCGGTTGTTACAGACCTTAGCAAGTGCCGAGGTCCAATATTCCCTCTGATACTGACCAGGTTGCTACCGACCTAATCAATCACTACCGACATCACTACTAGAAAACTGGGCATTTGCGACCGCATTTTCGGTCGTAAAACGGTTGCAATTGCCCTGTTGCGACCATTTTGCGACCGAAAATGTGGTAGGAAAAATGCAGGCCGCAATTGCCTTTTTGCAACCGAATTGCGACCACTACTTTATTTTGCGACCAAATTTGCGAGGGTATAAACCGTCGCTAATTTTGTGACCGCCACAGTTTGCTACCGTTTTGCGACCGTTTTTGCTACGGTTTTGCGACCGCTTCAGTTGCGACCGCTTCAGTTTGCCACCGATTTGCTACCGCTTCAGTTTGCCACCGAATTGCCACCGCTTCAGTTTGCCACCGAATTGCCATCGCTTCAGTTTCGACCGCTTTAGTTTGCCACCGATTTGCTACCGCTTCAGTTTGCCACCGAATTGCCACCGCTTCAGTTGCGACCATTTTGTTACCAAAACGTTTTTAAATTTAAACATGCTAATAATGCTCATATTTTTAAAATATAACTAGTTATTGAAATTTCAAAATTATATAAAACAATTCATTACAAATTAAAATTTCTAAATTATATAAAACATTCAAATTAAATTGTTTATAGCCTAACTCGATGATTGACCGTTTTGAGCCATAGTTTTTAAAATTGTTTCAATGTTTGTTATCATTTTGAGCATAACATCTTTCTCCACCTTATCTTTTTCCTTTTCAACCACCAACTCCTCAATAATTCCGTTCAACCTCTCTTTCTCTTCTTCTTTTTCTTTAACCAACTCCTCAAGAACATCTTCTGCTCCGTGATTATGTGTTCGTGTTCGTGTTTGGTTAAAATTAAATAAACGAATACGAACACGCCAATGTTCGTGTTCGTTCGGTTCGTTTACAGGCCTAATTAACCGTGTTGTTTTGGTGCTGTTTTATAATAAAACAACATAATTATTTGTTATGTTTGGTGTTGTTTTATGATAAAGCAGCACATTTAATAGTGGTGTTTTACAACGCATCACAGTTAATTGTGCTGTTTTACTAGAAACCAGCACATTTACGTAAAGTAGCAAAATTTCATTAAGTGTCGATCTTGTTTTTACAAAAAAATATAGCAATAATATACTCAAATTAAAGGTAAAAAAACGCTCGATTTTATGGTGTAATTTAAAAAAAAATAAGGTCGTACGAAAAAGTTATATACGTTTAAAAAAAGTGAGAGAATTTGAAAAAGCTCAACAATTGTGGGTTTTTTAAGAATGACCCTTCACCCCTTATTTTTCCTACATTTAAATCTCTACCATTAATAATCTAATTTAATGGTTGAGATTATTTCTTAGGCTTCTTAGCCAAATTATATTTCTTAGGGGAACCATCCCATATATATATATATATATATATATAAATATTTATCTATTTCGACTCAGAGGAGCAGTTTGTTAAAAAATAGTTTCCGGTTACAAAAACAAATATCTTACCTTCTGGTTGTTTGCATAAAACCAAACCTTCGGACTGTTTCTGTTTGATTCAATCTAGTTTATTTCAAAACAGTTTGCAAAGAGTTTTTCGGGTGCTTTATGTTTATTTTAATTCATGTTCATTTTTCTTTAAACATAATTTCATTATCTGAATGTAACTTAGACAGTTTTATATTTCAGAAAATTGCTACCACTAATGCTTCTTCTTCTTGCGGTACTGTATTACCATTGGTTGGTAATTAATTCGCAACCACCGTTGCGAACCATGATGAGAAAGTAGAAAATTTTTCTGGGCTGCATTTCAAGGAGCGGCAGCAGAAGATGTTCTTCAATCTCATGAATTTGAACCAGGCACGGGTCCTAAAATTACTAACGTGGAGGTCGACACTCGGTCTGTGAGCGCTTTTGAAGCTTGGAAACATTATGTGTTTCTATGCCGCAACTATGTGTTGAACGAACTAGTCAATGCAATGTATAATGTCTACTACAAGATAACTACTACCAAATATTTACTGGAGTCGTTTGAACGCAAGTACAAAACGTAGGATGCTGAGACAAGAAATTTGTTGTGGACTGTTTCTTGGATTATAAAATTGTTGATTCTAAGACTGAGTTCACCTAAGTTCAAGTTCAAAAGTTGCAAGTTATACTTAGTGACAATTTTATCTTCTTTTAATTACGGTTTGATTGGGTTTCGGTACAACAATCAACAGATTATAAACCACTACTTCTCTTTTTCTTTTTATATCACTAATTAAATGCAACCATTTGGAAGTAACTTGACTGAGGATGACGATAACTAATGGAATCTATTATTTTTTGTTATTCCCTTTTATCCCCTTCCATAGATATCACCTATCTTATCGGCTTGATTACCGTCCGTTTTTGTATTTAGAGGATGTATGCTCCTCTTTTCTTTGTAACTTGTTTTTTAAAAGTAATCGATGAGATCTCACACCATAATCAAAATTATTATGGTATCAGAGCGATCGTAAAAGATCCACCAAACGAAACCCTAACAAAAAAAAAACACACACCAACCACCATGGTTGGCGATGAACATCAAAGGGCGGTCTCAGGAGCAAAAAGACCCATCACTGAGGCAGCGGCTTTTCAAACTCATGTTTCCGCAAAACGAGATCAAAACCAATCCCATAGCAGATTCAAACCGAAAGAGAAAAGGGGCGACTCTGGTGAACAGAATCAGGAAGGGACAACACCAAAGGCGGCTTGTGTCGAGGGAGAGAAGAGTCCGATACCGGGAATAACTTATGCACAATATCAACAGTTTGTGCAATTATTTGGGAACAAAGATGGCACAAGCAAAGAAGCGCAGACGCCGGTAGCCAATGGGGCAGGTAACCTTGCAAAAGAAGGTAAATGGGTTATTGACTCCGGTGCAACCGAGCATATAATATATGATGATTCTATGCTTAAAAATAAAACGAAAAGAAATTATGAACCGTCCGTCACCATACCAAAGGGAGAAGCCATAGCTGTTGAAGGTAGAGGGGATTTTGCTCTACCAAATGGAATGATGGTCAAAGAAGTCCTCTATGTCCCCAAGTTTAAATGCCACTTACTGTCCGTTAGTAGATTATCACAAGACTTACAATGTGCCATAACATTCTTTCCTGAGTTTTGTGTTATGCAGGGCTTACGTTCGAGGACCTTGATTGGAGTTGGTGATTGCAAAGATGGTCTATACGAGATGGGAATGATGGGAGGCAAGAGACAAGCAATGTTGACCACCATTGATACATGGCATAAGAGATTAGGTCACCCATCAAATTCTAAACTTTCCCATGTTGGTTTTCTCAAAAATGACACTTTGAATTCTAAAGACTTTTGTGATTCGTGTGTTAAAGCCAAGTTTACAAGATTACCTTTTCCAATTAGTATTACCAAAACCCATGCTTGTTTTGATTTATTACATTGTGACATATGGGGTAAATACCGCACACCCTCCTTCACACATGCAAATTATTTTTTGACTATTGTTGATGACTTTAGTCGAGCCACGTGGGTATTTCTTCTCAAACACAAGCACCGGGCAAGCACTTGTCTTGTGAATTTTCACAAAATGATACAAACACAATTCGAAAAGAAAATTAAGAGGATAAGATGTGATAATGGTGGGAGTTCACCTCAAATCACATGCTTGATTTTTATGCCGAGGGAATCATTCTAGAGACGACTTGCCCACACACGCCACAACAAAACGGTGTGGTGGAACGAAAACACCGACACTTGTTGGAAACTGCACGTGCTTTAAAGTTTGAAGCAAATTTACCCACAAAGTTTTGGGGAGAATGCATTCTAACGGCAACACATGTTATAAACCGAATGCCATCCGAAGTAATTAACAACAAAACGCCTTATGAGGTGTTGTACAATTCCAAACCCGATTATGAATACTTGAGAGTTTTTGGTTGTCTCGCTTACTATAAAAGTACGGAGACCAAAGGAGACAAATTCGAAATAAAGGGAAGACCTGGAATTTTCTTAGGTTACCCACAAGGAACGAAAGGGTACAAGATTTATGACATCCAACATCACAAGATCATTACTTCAAGAGACGTCAAGTTTATGGAAGACATTTTTCCATTTGCCAAAGCAGAAATAGAGGAGGAAATATTTGTGTTACCTCGAAAATGGGTCTGTGAAGAAACCAACAAAACTGGGCCTCAGCCCAGTAGTGGGCAAAATGAAACAAATTTGAGCAGTGGGCCGAGAGAAGAAAATGAAGACGGGCTGCTGACTAATGAGGAAGAAAATAACTGTGGGCCAGAACAAGAAAATGATGGGGCGCATGCTGGGTCAAAACCCCTCCAACCTGAAAATGGTCTAGGTGAACATAATTCTTTTGAGATTCAAGGGGACCATACTCAACAAAGTGACCCAGTGATAAAAAATCTTGATGATGGAATTGAGTCAACCTCTTTTGCATTCGAAGAAGAACAACTTGGGCCTAATTCTGAGCATATAAATCAGCCGAGGGAAAGCAGAAACAAATCCCGACCAAAGCATTTTGATGACTTCATTGTCAAGCTACCCCCATCTATAGACCACAAGCAACCCGCTCATGATCAAAAGTCCTCAACTGTACATCCCTTAGCACATTATATTTCTTACGATAAATTTACTAGTTCACACAAAGCTTTCTTGTCGGCTATTACTTCGGGTAATGAGCCAAAACACTATAAACATGCTGTACAAGATCCGAAATGGATAGAAGCTATGAAGAAGGAAATCCAAGCTCTCAAAGAAAATAAGACTTGGGTTTTGGAAGAACTACCAAAAGGGAATAACAAAAAATAATAGATTCCATTAATAACAGTGCATAAAACATAAGAGTGACACGAGGTTTCGCTTGTTGACCGTTTTAATTTTCTGTCTTGGTTTAATTAGCTTATAAATTACATAATTTTAGTTCGTTGTTATCTTGAACTGGCATGACAATTAAACTATATCAAAGTAATATAATTTATGATAATAATGTAAAATAATACATTTAAGTGAAATAAGATAATACCCACGGCCCGTGTCAACTTAATAATCCACGGTCACATGGGGGTTATGTTGAAATATATGTATTACTAGGTTAAATCTCGTGTATTACACGGGTTGAATAAATAAAACATTATATATTTAATAATAAAAATTTTATATTTTTAAAAACCCGTGTAATACACGGGTTGAATAAACCAGTATATTACATCAGTTGAACTATTTATAATTAAATATTACGTATCCGTATTATATTAAAAGTCTAAAAATAAATTCTTTTAATATCATTATTCAATATGAGAGATAGATGCGGGGAAATAATGATACAAATGAATCAGAAAATTACACGTGTTCAAAGAATTTTATTTATTAATATAAAGATTATTATTTAATAAGATAGAAAAACCAAAAAATAAATATTTAATAGGAGAGAGATGCGAGAAAATAAAGATGAGGAGTAACCAGAGAGTGACACGTGTCCCCCATGGTTTTCCTTTATTATATAGTATAGATATAGATTTCAATTCAATATCAAATATTTGGTATTATATTTAATGGTATCATTTGTCTTGTTATTTTTGCATGATAAATGAGTATGGACTGGATAGCTGAGGCTGGGCTGTTAAAGTGGTTTATGCTGAGTTGCTGATAAAAGGATTTAGCTGGACAGACCTGGAGAAGACCCGAAAATGACCCACTTTCTCTATGTGACACGTGGATGTCATTGGCAATCCATGGATAATCCATTTAGCTCATGGGTACTATATATTTAGAAACATAGTGTGGGGGTGCACAAGAGCTGATTTCATCTTTCTAACACGCTCATCCATTCGTATTCTCTCTAGCATTAGCTAGGGTTTGATTTTGAGTTTCATAATTCTCATTTTTCTTGGTCTTGATTCAGCAATCAGAAAGAGTCTCAGGTCATCATGTTGATGATCTGGTCTGTGTCTTAGTTTCTCAGATTTACGAGTTCTTGATTGTAATTCTGATTATAGTGTTTGTTATTAGGGTTTGTAATCATATTCGTTTGGTTTGTTTTGTATAAATGAGTTTAGATCTGTGTTTCATGACATGTTAGATACAGGTGAGAATCCGTTGCTATCATATAATCAGTTTCTTGCAATGGACACAACGAAAATACAATCAATAAACCATTAAAAGCAAGTAACATGGTGTTTAATTTTTCTTGCATTTTGTCATTTTTGACGATCCAGAATGTTTTTGAAGAAGCGACCAATTTTAGCACCCGTTGTTGTTATTGCTTTTGTTTTTTTTAAGTCTGTTTCAATCTTGGAAATTAAAGTGTTAGAACAAACACTCGTAAGAGCCGCTTTCAAGTTGAGGAAAAGCTGTGAATTTTGAAAGGTTACCCTTTTCGCTAGTGATCACTTGAAATCAAGGAATGATGTGAGTATCAAAAGTAGCCTGTTTGCTAGTCACTTGAAGTCAAGGAAGAATTGTGAATAGAAGTGGTCTGTTTGCTAGTCCTATGTGGTTCTTTTGCTAGCTAATCACTTTGTTAAGATGTGTGCCAGCTAGTAGGGAACTCAAAAACACATACACAAACAAATTGATTCAAAGCCTAAATGTGCAGCATGTGTTGATTCCAAAACTCACAAGATCATCATTTAAATTGCTTGAATGAATAACCGAACCCCTTGTTATAATCCACACAGATGTGTGTGACTTAAAATCGGTACCCACAAGAGGTGGCATTTAGTACTTCATAATGTTTATTGATGATAGTACAAGATCTTGCTATGTATTCTTACTTAAAAGTAAGGTTGAAGCAATAGACAAATTTGTCTTGTACAAAATGAAGTTGAGAATCATCTAAACAAGAAAATCAAAGCTATGAGAAGTGATAGAGGAGGCGAATATGTTTCACAATTTGTGGATTTATGTGCAAAATGAAATTATCCATGAGTGTATGATGTAGGGTTAAATATCCCGTGTATAAGTGTCGAGTTTTGTACGTTTTAATAGTCCAGTTGTGTTTATCGAGTCGGTTTTATGTGTGTTTTGGAGTTTGATGTGTTACAGGGTAATGGTGCTAAAAATCGGAAGTTTACGAGTGATTGATAAGAAAGCACGAAGCCCGGGAAGTCAAAGAAAGTCAAAGTCAAATATTAAAGTCAAAGTCAAAGATTAAAAGTCAAATTTCTGGAAATTAAGATCTTCGCGGTACGCGAAGATATGAGGGACAAGTTTCACGACATGCGAAGGCTTTGAAAAGCGCACTCAACTATTTTGTCCTTCACGCCATGTAAAGGACGGGCCAGAATGATTCGCGACACGCGAAGGAAGCTAGTTACGACAATTTTAACCTAATTTCAATTATAAAGCCATTATAATCCCAATTTTAACCTAAGGTGACTCCAGAGAGTTTTTGGCCAATTGTTCTTAGTTTTGAATGCTTGTAAGTTTAAAGTTTGAATCTTTATTGTTTTTGACAATCATGAGCGGCTAAACGCTTTTATGATCCCTCCGGGTGAACGATTTATGCATGTATTCGTATGATTTCAGTAGATGATCAGTATTGGATTGAAGTTTTGTGAACCCTTTAAGTTCTTTGAATTCAATTGTGTGTTTGACTTACTAACAATTGCATGTTTTCGGCTTATCACATCTATCGTCGTTTCTTGGTTTTCTTGCATCGGGAATAATCCGGTTTTGTGATTGAATTGATTATTGTGTGGTTGGGTTAAACAATTTAAACAAGGTTATGTCTATGTAATCTCTGATCTGATTTGAAACTGAAATTGTGTGTTTGCTTTGCTAAATCTGAATCCCGGAGCGGTCATCTTTCTCCAATAGTTTTCTAAACTCAATTTAAGTTGCTTTTTATAATTACAAGTGTTTTAAGTAATAAAGTTTTAGTTTTTAGTAGTAATTGAATCGGTTTAAGTTAAATAGCATTCTCAACGTGTTTCATGTGGATTCGATAACCCTATTTCCTTATCTACAGTCTAGATAGCTAAGTAATGAATTTTATAAATATTTTTGATTGACCTTGACATCGCGATCAGTGTACAACTCCTTATTCTTCACAACAAAGTGGCATTGTGGAATGAAATAACTGTATATTGAAATAGTTGATAAATGCCATGTTAATATGTTTTGGGTTGAGGCGGGACAAGAGAGTGGAAACCACTTTCTCTGCTAACTATCTTTTAAATAAGATACTCCACAAGAAAAGGTGCGGAACCCTTATGAGCTATTGATGGAAAGAATGACATCATACAAATACTTGAAAGTGTGGAAGGAACCTGGTCAAGGTATTAGTACCGGCACCAAAGTTCAAAAGATAGGACCAAAAACTAAAGATAGGACCAAAAATTATAAATTGCATATTCATTGGGTATGCTCATAACAGTAGTGCATATCGGTTTCTTGTACACAATTCACAAAATCCCGATATACATAAGACCACTATTATGGAATCAAGGAATGCATTTGTAACGAACCAACATTCAGGATTTATACATAATATATTAGTTATATTGTGACGGTTAAGTTAGAAATAAATGAAAGTTAAGGGTTTGTTGCATATCGGTTTCAGTTACATCATGTCTGTTGATAAAAGTTGGCTTACCAATCTAAACCATAGCTCACCTGAGTATCGGCAAGGACTAACTCTTTTATCGAGATGTGCAAAGAACATGTCAACACCAGAGGCAATGTTAGATGTGTGTGTGCAAAATGTCAAAGTTTTGTCTTAATATCCTTCACAAAAATGAAATTTCATATGCATTCATTTGGTTTCTGCGGGACGTACACGAAGTGGATCTATCATGGTGAAAGTTCAGGTCCTGCAGTTGTAGTTGTAGATGACGTTGCACCAAGAAACAATATGGTTGGCGTTATCGAAGACGTTATGGAGGAGTGTATGGAAGAGGATACCGACCTCGATGAAGGAACTCGGGAACAGATCAGAGTAGCGATTTGATGTTTTTAAAGACATGTTAAAGGAAGTCGAATCAGAATTATATCCTGGTTGTACTAAGTTTTCTTCCCTTGAATTTTTAACAAAGCTTATACATATCAAGGTGAAGAACAAATGGACTAATACTTCATTTGATGAGCTTCTCAAGTTGTTCCAATCTTCACATCCAAAAGGCAACAAGATTCCCCCTTCGCATTATGTTGCCAAAAAGAGATTAAAGAAAATTGGTTTAGGGTATGAGTCAATACACGTCTGCAAAAACGTCGGTGCTCTCTTCCAAAAACAACACCACTCGTTGCAGAATTGTCATGGTTGTAATGAGAGTCGGTGGGTCGATGCAAACACAAAGGGCAAGAAGGTAGCTCACAAGGTGTTACGATACTTTCATTTGAGTCCCAGACTACAACGTTTGTTGAGACGTAGAGAGATCGATCGATCGCATATTTAGGGTTACAGGAAGGAGAGTGGGGCGACCTGGGGGAGGAAGCAAAACTGAAGGTTACAAATGTTTGATGATAATTTCTAAGTTTATTAGACGAAGTTATAAAAATTTATAAAATAATTTGTATCAAATAAAGCTAAAATTATAAATTTCATCTAAAACTATTAATTAAAACATTCAAGTATATATATACCTTCGTCATCAACAAACAATATATTATATTATTTTTAATCTCACCTGAATAAAGAGAATGATAGTCATTCTAATATTCTTTTGTAAAGCTATCCGTATTTAAATTTTCATTTAAGACCGCATGTTTGCTCACAACAAACTTTGTTTTGTTTGTTTTTTAGATTTTCACATATGTTGAAAACCTAACATATTTTTATTGGTCAAATCTGGGAACTTCTAAGCATGAATAATCAAGTGAATCTTAACGTACTCAATAAAAACTGACAAATTAAAAAAAATACCCTTTCTTTTGTAGAACTAAGAGTTACTAGTTTACTTTCTACATTAAAAAGCATGATCTATTTTTTTTATAACTATACAAATTAAATGGATCGTAACTTTACTCTATATAATTAATCTCCTTAATTATATCTCCAAAAAAATAACTAAATAAAATGGACAAGCGACAACACTTCCATCGTAGCTCAGTTATTTTGGAATAATATCCTTTTGGATCAAATAATTACTTTCAATGGTCAAATTTGGGGGCAAACTGATCATAAAGTTCAATTTAAACAAAAGTAGTATGTTCGTGGCAACATCCAAAATATAAACGGCAATTTGCACATGTCTCCTCATTACTTGTTATTACAATTATCATGCTGTATAAATAAGCTAAGAACTCACAGTGCATCATATCTCACCATTCACTCCAACTCAATTTAATATTCTTCACATAATATAATTAGTTAAGAAGATGGGTTCTGGAGGTCATGCTATCGAGAGAACTAACTCCAACTGCCAAGTTGTCAAGCGAGCACCATCGTCTAAACCACCATTCACTCTTGGAGACATTAAAAAAGCCATACCACCACACTGCTTCAACCGATCCCTTCTCCGATCTTCATCCTACCTTTTCATTGACCTCTTCTTTTCCTTGTTGTTTTACTACGTTGCAGCCACCTACATCATCCCCCTTCACACCCCCTTCTCGTACGTTACTTGGCCGGTTTATTGGATCCTACAAGGTAGTGTCCAGATGGGTTTATGGGTTATTGGCCATGAGTGTGGCCACCAGGCTTTTAGCGACTACCCTTTGTTAAACGACACCATCGGATTCTTCCTACATACCGGTATGCTTGCACCTTATTTCTCTTGGAAATACAGTCACCGTCGCCATCATTCCAACACTGCTTCACTCGACCACGACGAATCTTTTGTCCCAAAAAAGAAATCCACCCTAAATTATTTTTCGACATTACTCAATACTCCGCCAGGCCGTCTCTTTAGGCTTGTTATTTTATGTACAGTTGGCTGGCTGTTATACGTATGTTTAAATGTTTCCGGTCGGAAGTATGAAAAATTCGCAAACCATTTTGATCCGAAAAGTCCTATTTATAACGATCGTGAGCGGTTCCAAATACTCCTCACCGACATCGGATTAATAGTAACAAGCTATGGGCTTTACAAAGTGGCCTTGGCACAAGGACTTACCTGGCTAGTGTTGGTCTACTTTGCTCCTTTGGTTATTGTTTACGGGTTTTTGGTGGTCATCACTTGGCTACACCACACTCACCGATCGCTGCCTCATTACGATTCCACCGAGTGGAACTGGCTGAGAGGAGCATTGTCAACAATCGATAGAGATTACGGCATCTTGAACACGGTTCTTCATCACATTACGGATACACATGTAGCTCACCATTTGTTATTCAGCATTCCTCATTATCATGCCATGGAAGCAACGAAAGCAATCAAACCAATCTTAGGAGAATACTATCAGTTTGATGACACGCCAATAATCAAAGCAATGTGGAGAGAAGCTACCGAGTGTTTCTTTGTTGAGGCTGAAGAAACAAATAAAGGGGTCTATTGGTTCAATAATAAGATGTAAAAGTTGTAATCTAGTTATGGTTCATGAATCACGATAACGTAATCTTCATTCTTCCAAACGTACTACACTGGTACTAGTTCCTCGTTATTGATAGTTACATATAGGCATGATTACCGTAATCTTAAATTCTAATACAATATTTGTTGTTTTTCAATTAGATGGTGTACTATTCTTTATTTCCTATTAATGTTAACTAGCTAGTAAGATATACCCGACCGTGAAGGTTTGATCTTGATTAAAGATAATTATTAATATTAATTTATTAATTGTTTGGTTGATTTCGTATTAGTATAAGAGTGAGTTTGTTTATGTATTTGATTATTTAATTGAGTTTGAGTTGGGTTAGAATTAGTATAATGTTTATTATAAATAGATGATTATGAATTAATTGTAAAGTGTGAGTTGAATTTTATTAATAACAAGTCGATTTTTGAGATCAAAATTTATGTGTTTGAGGTCTGATTTCTAACAATTAGTATCAGAGCTCGATGAAAGATTGTTTTGAGAGTCGTAACGTGAAGTCGAGAAGGCAACGGTCTTTAAGCTGCTGTTACGGTTCTTTTGTGGCGGAATGATAGGAGAAAATAGCTCGACATATAATAAGATTTTGTTGTTTTTCAATTAGATGGTACTGAAGGATTAATCTTGACTAAAGGTAATTATTAATTTATTAATTGTTTGGTTGAGTTCCTAAAGGTAATTATTAATTTATTAATTGTTTGGTTGAGTTCGTATTAGAGTAGGAGTGAGTTTGTTTATTTATTTGATTATTTAGTAGTTTTTGAGTTGGGTTAGAATTAGTTTAGTTAATTTTGTACAAATAGAGAGTATAGAGATCATTGTATGTAAGTCAAGAGCATTATAATACAAGAAAGAGTCGATTTTAGTTGAGATAAAATTACGTTTTTATATTCTTGGGTCTGGTTTCCAGCCGGTATTAGTTCCTTGTTACCATGTTGATAGTTACATATAGGCATGATTATTACCGTAATCTTAGTACAGTATTTGTTGTTTTTCAATTAGACTACATACTATTCTTCATTTCCTATTAATGTTAACTAGTAAGATAAACCTGTATGAGTTGTGACGCGCTAAACTTGGAAAAAAGTAATGACAACTTCATTCACACGAAAATTAAACCCAACTCAACAATGTTGTGCCTTAGTTAAAAAACGAAAGGTCATCCGAATTATGTCATAAAACAAACCAAAAGTAAAAAAAAGACAAAGTCCACATCTGAACACGATAATGTACGTAATAATACAAATAATCCAATTACTTTATCCTTACGATGTGATTGGTTTCTCTCTCTCTCTCTCTCTCACTTTCTTGATAAACTTTTAAGACGGGTTTCCATTGCGTTGAAGCATGAAGTCGGTTTCCTTACTAGCCAATTTCCATTTCATCCTTTTTTTTAAAGATATGCAGAACTAGACATATTTACAATATTTTTGAAAGGTAATAATATCAGGAAATTATGAGAGCTAGAATTCATTGAGATGATGAAAGTTGGAAAATAAATAATATAAATTAAATATTGCCACATCCAAATTTAGTAAAATAATAATAATTTCGCTCGTTGTCTTTTTGCTTACTTCTCAGTACTTACTAGTATACCAATAGATACCTTTGTTTTTCTCATCGCTTTCATCGGGCTCAATGAACAAACAATTCTTGGATTCTCTCCATAACGCAACCAAAAATGGAGTCCTATCACATTGATAAAACTCGCCCATAATCGGCCTAATGGCTTTGGTGGCTTCCATGGCATGATAATGAGGAATGTATGAGAACAAATGGTGCAAGACATGTGTATCAGTAATGTTATGGAACACCTTGTTTAGAACTCCATAATCCCTATCAATCGTCGCAAATGCACCTTTCATCCAGTTCCACTCAGAGTCGTCGTAGTGAGGCAAAGAAGGGTGAGTGTGATGAAGGTATGTAATGGTCACAAGAAACACGTTCATGACCATCAATGCACCTCCGTAGACACAGAAAACCCAAGCGAACCCTTGAACCAATGCCACGTTGTACAACAAGAAAGAAAAGCTAAGAAGTCCGATATCAGACAAGAGAATCATGACTCGTTCATTATCTGAGAAAATCGGGCTCCTAGGATCATAGTGGCTAGTGAACTTATCATAAGGTCTTCCAGCAGCATTGATTGACAAGTAAATGTACCATCCAAAAGTGAGTTTGACAAGAAGGGTTAGAGTTCGACCAACAGGGTTGTCGAGGTAAAACGCCGAGGCATCAAGTTTTGATCTCGTCTTTGGAACATATACCTCGTTGTGTTCAAGGGAACCAGTGTTGGCATGGTGGCGGCGGTGGCTTATTTTCCAGGAAAAGTAAGGAGTCATAAGGAATGAATGTAGAATAAATCCGACAGTATCCTCGAGCCATACATGGTCAGTGAAAGCGTGGTGACCACATTCATGAGTAATAAGCCAAAGGACCATAAACACACACCCTTCAAGGAGCCAATAAAGCGGCCAAGCAAGGTAATGAACAGGGTGAGGGAGGTGAGGAATGTAAGTTGTGGCGACGTAGTATAAGACCAAGGCTGCGGTAAGGTCAGCTGCCAGATACGAAAAGGATCGAATCGTGGATCTTTGGAAACAATGAGGTGGTATGGCTTTCTTGAGATCAACTAATGTAAATGGAGGTTTTGAGGTCGGGGCTCTTTTGATCATAACTTCAGGGTCGGGTTTTTTTTGTTGAAAAGGTTAATCAGAGTACTTTCACACACAATGAACAATCACAATCAAGATGACAAAGGTTACAGCTCTCGTATTTTATTGATCAGCTTTTTGATAATGACCATGATACAAAAGAGAAACCCATAGGGCTATAAATACTACTGACTCTAACGTAAACAAAGCAGAAGAACCGGACTCACAAACAACTTTATTCAAATAACAAAATAAACGTTAAACAGGAAAGTAGGCTGAAAAAGCTGTGAAGGCTGCAACCGAGCTGACCTCTTCAATCTTCTAGATAACTCATGAACCATGCACGTGCATGAGTATAGAATCACTTTTTAATACCCCCTCTTGATTCATACTCTTGCACACCAAGTTGGAAACGAAAATACACGAACTTCTCTTTTGCCAAGGCTTTTGTCAAACAATCAGCAGTTTGCTCATCAGTACCACAGTGTTCCAACATAACTTGTTCTTGTGAAACCATCTCACGAATAAAGTGATGCTTAAGCTCTATATGCTTTGATCTGCTATGCATAACAGGATTTTTGGAAAGGTTGATAGCAGACTTACTGTCACATAAAATCATGGTAGCTTTTTCTTGCTTTATTCCCAAATCTTTTAAGATTCTCCTCATCCATATAGCTTGACATGTTGCTGAAGTGGCTGAGATATACTCAGCCTCTGTGCTAGATAGAGCAACTGTCCCTTGTTTCTTCGAGCACCATGACACTGCCCCTGATCCAATCTTAAATACATAAGCCGAAATACTTTTACGATCTTCCACACTTGCAGCCCAATCACTGTCCGAATAACCAACTAACTCAACCACCTTGGCCCTTTTATAAAACAAACCGAAATGCCTTGTTCCTGCCAGGTATCTAAGAACTTTCTTGGCTTATGATTTTTAGATGGAGCATGCATGAACCGAGAAAGAACTCCCACTGCATATGCTAGATCCGGTCTAGTGTGAGTGATATAAATTAAACTCCCCACTAGACTTCTATACAAAGTAGAATCAACTTTAGCCTCTCCATCATCAATTTGAAATTTTTCATAAGGGCTCATAGGAATGTTTTCTTCCTTGCAATCCTTCATAACAAATCTGCCAAAGTTCGTTGTGTCCTGGGAGGAGAGGAGGAACTAGAGGATGAGCTAGCTTGAGACTGATTTGCACTCGAACCACTTGATGATGACTGGGGGGTTTGTGGTTCTTGAGGTTCTTGAACATCAGCAACATCAGCCTCATGATCCATAGGTTCTTCTTCTAGACCTTCATTAATATCAACAGGAAATGGATCTACCAACAGCCTTTCATAAGCCTGCTGGTCTAACTTGCAAGATTCTTTCCAATCCCATTGCATTTCCTTAAGACATGTTACATCACCATCCCTTTTCGTCTCAAACTTTTTTGTCACTGGATTAAACAACCTGTAGCCACTGCCACTAGTAGAATATCCAATGAAGATACTCTTTGTTGATCTACTATCCAACTTCTTTACACCATTGACCAATGTATGACCGTACGCCACACATCCAAATACCTTTAACTTATCGACCAAGGGCTTTTCTCCATACCATGCTTCATAAGGGGTTTTTCCTTGCACAGCCATGGTTGGTGACCTGTTCAATATATAGACAGCAGTTGCCACTGCTTCTGCCCACAAATAATTTGGGAGTTTTTGCCCTTTGAGCATACTTCTTGTCAAACCCATGACTGTTCTATTTTTTCTCTCCACAACACCATTATGTTGAGGTGTGTGTGGAGGGGTTAACTCTCTTTTTATCCCATGTTCATCACAAAATTTTAGAAACTCAGAGGAACAGAACTCTCCGCCTCTGTCAGTTCTGAAAACTTTAATTTCATGACCACCTTTCTCCACATGTTTTTTAAAGTTTTTGAATTTTTCAAAGGCATCTGATTTTTTTTTCCAGAAAGTAGACCCAACACATTCTAGTGTGGTCATCAATAAGTAGGAAATAGTACAAGCTTTTGCCTAAACTAGGCACCTGCATAGGACCACATAGGTCTGCATGTACTAGATCTAACTTTTTAGCACCTCTCCATGAACTGGATTTGAAGGGCTTCCTTATTTGTTTTCCCATTATACACCCCTCACATTTTTCATTACTTGTAATTTTAGACAGCCCCAGAACCATTCTTTGATCATGCAAAAGTTTCAAGCTTTGAAAGTTCAAGTGAGCATACCTCTCATGCCACAGATGAGATGAAGATTTAGGATTAGCAGTGGACACTTGAGCTTTGGTAGCATCCAGTAGGAACATATTATTAGTTGAGACAGCAATCTTCATCAACTCGGTTCCTTTGCTTCCAATGATACACTTACCATCTTCAAAGTGTAGAGAGTAGCCCTTTTTCATGAGCTGACCCACACTTAAAAGATTGTACTCCAGTTCAGGTGCATAATAAACATCTGCAAGAAGCTTGTAGGTCCCCTTTCCAGTATTGATTTGAATTGTACCCTTACCTTCCACGGCCAATAACTTTTTATTTCCAAGCTTGACTTGCAGTTTAAATGACTCATCCAGAAAAGTAAAGTTGGATCTCGACCCTGACATATGGTTCGAGCATCCTGAGTCAATAAACCACAAGTTGTTGGAGTTTGCATCATTTGAATCGGTCATGAGGGCATAGTGATCACATTTAATCAGGGCCATGAAAAGATGTTGGTCTTCAGTCTTCTCATCAGGAGAATTGGCTTCAGTTGCAACATTTGCTTGAGCATCCTCATTGTACCAACAATCTTTCGCCATGTGCCCGTATTTTTTACATACGTAACATTGAGGAACTTTACTTCTGTCCATGTTCCTTCCTCGTCCTCGCCCTCAAGTCATGCCACGTCCACGGCCACGTGAGTAGGAGTTAGTAGGAGATCTTGTGTGATCTTGAACCACCTGAAGAGCATGGTCCTCAACTTTTTCAACCTTTTCACTAGATCGGCTATTAAGTCTTGCCTCCTGTGATTGAAGGGATCCCATTAGTTTAACAGGAGTGAGAGTAGAGAGATCAAGAGAAACCTCAATGGAAGGGACCACATAGTCGAATCTTGGAGTGAGACTTCTCAGAATCTTTTCAACAATCGTACGATCTGGAATTTGTTCACCATAACCTCTTTTTTGGCTCACCACAGCCATAACTCTAGAGAAGTAATCACCCACTAGTTCCCCTTCTTTCATGCTAAGATTCTCAAACTCCCGTCTAAGTCCCTGGAGTTTAACCGCCTGCACTTGGGTATCACCTTGATATTCCATCTTAAGAATATCCCAGCTTTCTTTGGCCGTTTCTGCAGCAGCTATTCTCAAAAACAACTGATCGTGCACCGCTTGTTGAATGAGGGCCATAGCGTGTGCATCTTTCTTCTTGGAAGTTCTCACCCGAGCAGCATCACCTTCTTGTAAATCAACATTCCCTTCGACATACTCCCACAGATCTCTCAACTTCAGAATAGTCTTCATACGAATACTCCAGTGTTCATAACCATCTCCTTTGAACACTGGGATGGGGGTTGGAGCAGTTGGTAGGGTGTTGGTGGTTTGTTCAGCCATTGCGTAAAAGAGAGAAGAAGATTGGATGGGTTCTGATTGACACAGGCCTCAGAGATCGATTGATGCTCTGATACCACTGTTGAAAAGGTTAATCAGAGTACTTTCACACACAATGAACAATCACAATCAAGATGACAAAGGTTGCAGCTCTCGTATTTTATTGATCAGCTTTTTGATAATGACCATGATACAAAAGAGAAACCCATAGGGCTATAAATACTACTGACTCTAACGTAAACAAAGCAGAAGAACCGGACTCACAAACAACTTTATTCAAATAACAAAATAAACGTTAAACAGGAAAGTAGGCTGAAAAAGCTGTGAAGGCTGCAACCGAGCTGACCTCTTCAATCTTCTAGATAACTCATGAACCATGCACGTGCATGAGTATAGAATCACTTTTTAATACCCCCTCTTGATTCATACTCTTGCACACCAAGTTGGAAACGAAAATACACGAACTTCTCTTTTGCCAAGGCTTTTGTCAAACAATCAGCAGTTTGCTCATCAGTACCACAGTGTTCCAACATAACTTGTTCTTGTGAAACCATCTCACGAATAAAGTGATGCTTAAGCTCTATATGCTTTGATCTGCTATGCATAACAGGATTTTTGGAAAGGTTGATAGCAGACTTACTGTCACATAAAATCATGGTAGCTTTTTCTTGCTTTATTCCCAAATCTTTTAAGATTCTCCTCATCCATATAGCTTGACATGTTGCTGAAGTGGCTGAGATATACTCAGCCTCTGTGCTAGATAGAGCAACTGTCCCTTGTTTCTTCGAGCACCATGACACTGCCCCTGATCCAATCTTAAATACATAAGCCGAAATACTTTTACGATCTTCCACACTTGCAGCCCAATCACTGTCCGAATAACCAACTAACTCAACCACCTTGGCCCTTTTATAAAACAAACCGAAATGCCTTGTTCCTGCCAGGTATCTAAGAACTTTCTTGGCTTATGATTTTTAGATGGAGCATGCATGAACCGAGAAAGAACTCCCACTGCATATGCTAGATCCGGTCTAGTGTGAGTGATATAAATTAAACTCCCCACTAGACTTCTATACAAAGTAGAATCAACTTTAGCCTCTCCATCATCAATTTGAAATTTTTCATAAGGGCTCATAGGAATGTTTTCTTCCTTGCAATCCTTCATAACAAATCTGCCAAAGTTCGTTGTGTCCTGGGAGGAGAGGAGGAACTAGAGGATGAGCTAGCTTGAGACTGATTTGCACTCGAACCACTTGATGATGACTGGGGGGTTTGTGGTTCTTGAGGTTCTTGAACATCAGCAACATCAGCCTCATGATCCATAGGTTCTTCTTCTAGACCTTCATTAATATCAACAGGAAATGGATCTACCAACAGCCTTTCATAAGCCTGCTGGTCTAACTTGCAAGATTCTTTCCAATCCCATTGCATTTCCTCAAGACATGTTACATCACCATCCCTTTTCGTCTCAAACTTTTTTGTCACTGGATTAAACAACCTGTAGCCACTGCCACTAGTAGAATATCCAATGAAGATACTCTTTGTTGATCTACTATCCAACTTCTTTACACCATTGACCAATGTATGACCGTACGCCACACATCCAAATACCTTTAACTTATCGACCAAGGGCTTTTCTCCATACCATGCTTCATAAGGGGTTTTTCCTTGCACAGCCATGGTTGGTGACCTGTTCAATATATAGACAGCAGTTGCCACTGCTTCTGCCCACAAATAATTTGGGAGTTTTTGCCCTTTGAGCATACTTCTTGTCAAACCCATGACTGTTCTATTTTTTCTCTCCACAACACCATTATGTTGAGGTGTGTGTGGAGGGGTTAACTCTCTTTTTATCCCATGTTCATCACAAAATTTTAGAAACTCAGAGGAACAGAACTCTCCGCCTCTGTCAGTTCTGAAAACTTTAATTTCATGACCACCTTTCTCCACATGTTTTTTAAAGTTTTTGAATTTTTCAAAGGCATCTGATTTTTTTTCCAGAAAGTAGACCCAACACATTCTAGTGTGGTCATCAATAAGTAGGAAATAGTACAAGCTTTTGCCTAAACTAGGCACCTGCATAGGACCACATAGGTCTGCATGTACTAGATCTAACTTTTTAGCACCTCTCCATGAACTGGATTTGAAGGGCTTCCTTATTTGTTTTCCCATTATACACCCCTCACATTTTTCATTACTTGTAATTTTAGGCAGCCCCAGAACCATTCTTTGATCATGCAAAAGTTTCAAGCTTTGAAAGTTCAAGTGAGCATACCTCTCATGCCACAGATGAGATGAAGATTTAGGATTAGCAGTGGACACTTGAGCTTTGGTAGCATCCAGTAGGAACATATTATTAGTTGAGACAGCAATCTTCATCAACTCGGTTCCTTTGCTTCCAATGATACACTTACCATCTTCAAAGTGTAGAGAGTAGCCCTTTTTCATGAGCTGACCCACACTTAAAAGATTGTACTCCAGTTCAGGTGCATAATAAACATCTGCAAGAAGCTTGTAGGTCCCCTTTCCAGTATTGATTTGAATTGTATCCTTACCTTCCACGGCCAATAACTTTTTATTTCCAAGCTTGACTTGCAGTTTAAATGACTCATCCAGAAAAGTAAAGTTGGATCTCGACCCTGACATATGGTTCGAGCATCCTGAGTCAATAAACCACAAGTTGTTGGAGTTTGCATCATTTGAATCGGTCATGAGGGCATAGTGATCACATTTAATCAGGGCCATGAAAAGATGTTGGTCTTCAGTCTTCTCATCAGGAGAATTGGCTTCAGTTGCAACATTTGCTTGAGCATCCTCATTGTACCAACAATCTTTCGCCATGTGCCCGTATTTTTTACATACGTAACATTGAGGAACTTTACTTCTGTCCATGTTCCTTCCTCGTCCTCGCCCTCGAGTCATGCCACGTCCACGGCCACGTGAGTAGGAGTTAGTAGGAGATCTTGTGTGATCTTGAACCACCTGAAGAGCATGGTCCTCAACTTTTTCAACCTTTTCACTAGATCGGCTATTAAGTCTTGCCTCCTGTGATTGAAGGGATCCCATTAGTTTAACAGGAGTGAGAGTAGAGAGATCAAGAGAAACCTCAATGGAAGGGACCACATAGTCGAATCTTGGAGTGAGACTTCTCAGAATCTTTTCAACAATCGTACGATCTGGAATTTGTTCACCATAACCTCTCTTTTGGCTCACCACAGCCATAACTCTAGAGAAGTAATCACCCACTAGTTCCCCTTCTTTCATGCTAAGATTCTCAAACTCCCGTCTAAGTCCCTGGAGTTTAACCTCCTGCACTTGGGTATCACCTTGATATTCCATCTTAAGAATATCCCAGCTTTCTTTGGCCGTTTCTACAGCAGCTATTCTCGAAAACAACTGATCGTGCACCGCTTGTTGAATGAGGGCCATAGCGTGTGCATCTTTCTTCTTGGAAGTTCTCACCCGAGCAGCATCACCTTCTTGTAAATCAACATTCCCTTCGACATACTCCCACAGATCTCTCGACTTCAGAATAGTCTTCATACGAATACTCCAGTGTTCATAACCATCTCCTTTGAACACTGGGATGGGGGTTGGAGCAGTTGGTAGGGTGTTGGTGGTTTGTTCAGCCATTGCGTAAAAGAGAGAAGAAGATTGGATGGGTTCTGATTGACACAGGCCTCAGAGATCGATTGATGCTCTGATACCACTGTTGAAAAGGTTAATCAGAGTACTTTCACACACAATGAACAATCACAATCAAGATGACAAAGGTTGCAGCTCTCGTATTTTATTGATCAGCTTTTTGATAATGACCATGATACAAAAGAGAAACCCATAGGGCTATAAATACTACTGACTCTAACGTAAACAAAGCAGAAGAACCGGACTCACAAACAACTTTATTCAAATAACAAAATAAACGTTAAACAGGAAAGTAGGCTGAAAAAGCTGTGAAGGCTGCAACCGAGCTGACCTCTTCAATCTTCTAGATAACTCATGAACCATGCACGTGCATGAGTATAGAATCACTTTTTAATATTTTTAACATCTATAAGATCACTACGAGGATTCGAACGACCACCGGCGCCCATGTTTGTAGCTAGGAATTAATGGACTGATCACAAGTTAACCAATGTGACTTATGTTTGGTTATCTGAGTTGTCAGTAGCTGATGAGAGCATCACTCTTCCATCACACCTATATATACTCTAAAAGATATACATGAAGTAGAATGTAGCCGCCATTGTTTACTGCCATAATTTCCTGGAACCTCCAAGTTTTCTTTTTTTCACTTTGGTAGTCAATAATGCCGCGATACTAAAATCTAAATGTTTGGTTGTTGTATAATTGCACATGGGTAGAATATGGAACTGTATTAATTATCATAGATCATAGATATTCACGTGCTGTACCCCCACTAAAATCAAACCATCTATCTCAACAGACAGATAAAAGAAATGAGTTCGTATATATCATATATGTATAGTTAAAAAACAAATGAATAAAAAACACTTTCCAAGACTGAATCAACATGAATGCAAGTTGGTTTTCTTAGATTGTCTAAATTAGGCTTATCCTCGATGAGCTTTGCCCCATCATCTCGAACAGCACAGGAGTGCCTCTCTAATACAATTTGTAACATTTTGTCCGTTATGACAATAGGAGCTCGCGGACATGCTTTTGGTTACCTGGGTGGAGACTTCCAACAAAGTCACCCATCCAAATACTACTCCAACATCTCTTTTGTTCTCGGCTAATATGACCATATGGTGTTACACAATGCATCTGTTGAAAACAGCTAAAATATAACTAATTTCTAACTATCACAAACTACCTATGACATAGACGATAGTTTAATAATAATAAAATTAATGATATATATAAGTCTAGATTTTTATTCAACATTTGTTCACTTGTTTATGTCCCATTTGGCACAGCGTTCTTCTGTGTTCTCATCATATTGTTTGGAGGTGGTGTCCAATTTACTTTTTTTATATTGTGGACTGTCTTTGAGTCTCAGTTTGATCTTACAATTTTTGAAATCTTGTTTCTCAAGGTCTCTCTATTTCAGGATGCATATTCATATACTTATTTCCCCAATTAAGGTCTCTATACTTGTGTATCCATATATCATGTATTTATTTCCTAGAGTCTTTGTACCTGAGTAGGGCAGGGTTCAAACTTTTTGAGAGCCTAAAGTGGAAATTAAAAATTAGGGTCCTTTTCGTAAAAGAAAAGTATTTCTTTGCTTAGGATCCTCACATGTGGAATTATGATTACATTTTTATACAACTTCTAGATCTAACATAATCACACATATTATAGTTAGAGTGATGTTTAGTGAGATGAAAACTTTTCTAGCTAAGTGTATTAATTCTCTACTCTTCTTATCAAAATTTAAAACTTAAAACAAAGTTAAATTTTAAAAATTTTGGACCCTTAAAAATGGCCCCCCAAATTTTAGCTTATTCTAAGTGTCCCATGATTTCTAGGGTTACAAATTGAGGACTTGGGGTACCATTACCCTTACTGTCCCCCGTCTGCGTAACATTGCTGCCTGTGTCTGCCATCATCATCGCGCAACCGTTGACATGCGACGCCTAGTGTCGTGCCGAGCCAAAGAGTCGGTCAGAATTTTTGGTAGCCAACTTGAGATCATAACCAAATGGGGTTTGGGTTTTGTTCGAGGTGATTTCACAAGTCAATTCTAGCACCAAGTTATTACTATGTTGTAGATTAACTTGATCAATTAGTTAAGGTATGATTCAAAAACTTGGTTGTGGCTCCTTTTATGTGTTCTTTGTTTTCTGTACTACAGTCTAAGTTAGATAAGAACATCATTTTAAACGTATTTTCTATTAGCCTTCGATACGCAATCAAAATGACGCCGCAAAGTGCTATTTTTTAGTTTACGTTATTTAGAGCTGTGTTTACTTGTGCAGGGACACTTCTATCAGTTTCCCGTAGCTCAGTTATTTTGGAACATCCTTTGATTAAATACTTACTTTCAATGGTCAAATATGGGGGCAATATAAACAAATTGATAATAAAGTTAAATTTAAACAAAAGTAGTATGTTCTTTAAATAAAAAAATAAAAATAAAAAAACAGTTGAATAAAGAGAGAATGTTAATCTTATCTTTAAGCATGTTCGTGGCAACATCCATAAACGGCAATTTGCACATGGCTGCTCATTACTTGTTATTACAATTATCATGCTGTATAAATAAGCTAAAAACTCACCGTGCATCATATATATCACACCTACAGGTTTCGATCTTGCAATATAAGAGCATATTAAGGTTGATTCTTGTAGTCAGAGATCTGAGTTTAATATTCTTCACATAATATAATTAGTTAAGAAGATGGGCTCTGGAGGTCATGCTATCGAGAGAACTAACTCCAACTGCCAAGTTGTCAAGCGAGCCCCATCGTCTAAACCACCATTCACTCTTGGTGATATAAAAAAAGCCATACCACCACACTGCTTCTCCCGATCCCTTCTCCGATCTTCATCCTACCTTCTCATTGACCTCTTCTTTTCCTTGTTGTTTTACTACGTTGCTGCTACCTACATCATCCCCCTTCATACCCCCTTCTCGTACGTCGCTTGGCCGGTTTATTGGATCCTACAAGTTAGTGTCCAGATGGTTTTATGGGTTATTGGCCATGAGTGTGGTCACCAGGCTTTTAGCGACTACCCTTTGTTAAACGACACCATCGGATTCTTCCTACATACCGGTATGCTTGCACCTTATTTCTCTTGGAAATACAGTCACCGTCGCCATCATTCTAGCACTGCTTCACTCGAGCACGACGAATCTTTTGTCCCTAAAAAGAAATCCACCCTAAATTCATTTTCGATGTTACTCAACACTCCGCCAGGCCGTCTCTTTAGGCTTGTTATTTTATGTACCGTTGGCTGGCTGTTATACGTATGTTTCAATGTTTCCGGACGGAAGTATGAGAAATTCGCAAACCATTTTGATCCGAAAAGTCCTATTTATAACGATCGTGAGCGGTTCCAAATACTCCTCACCGACATCGGATTAATAGTAACAAGCTATGGGCTTTACAAAGTGGCCTTGGCACAAGGACTCCCCTGGCTAGTGTTGGTCTACTTTGCTCCTTTGGTTATTGTTTACGGGTTTTTGGTGGTCATCACTTGGCTACATCACACTCACCGATCGCTGCCTCATTACGATTCCACCGAGTGGAACTGGCTGAGAGGAGCATTGTCAACAATCGATAGAGATTACGGTGTCTTGAACACGGTTCTTCATCACATTACCGATACACATGTAGCTCACCATTTGTTATTCAGCATTCCTCATTATCATGCAATGGAAGCAACGAAAGCAATCAAACCGATCTTAGGAGAATACTATCAGTTTGATGACACGCCAATAATCAAAGCAATGTGGAGAGAAGCTACCGAGTGTTTCTTTGTTGAGACTGAAGAAACAAATAAAGGGGTCTATTGGTTCAATAATAAGATGTAAAAGTTGTAATCTAGTCATGGTTCATGAATCACCATAACGTATTGTTCATTCTTACAATAACGTATGATTAATACCGTAATCTTAATACACTATTTGTTGTTACAATTAGATGGTGTACTATTCTTTATTTCTTATTAATGTTAACTAGCTATTAAGATATACCCGAGCGTGAAGGATTAATCTAGACTAGTTTTTTACCCACGCGTGTTGTAGTGCGCTAAACCGTCAAAATTATCGTTCTGAGAACTTATACAATCAAATAAATAAAATTAACATCGACGTTCTCAATTCCAGGGTTTACACATGCTACTGTATGTTCAATGTTGGCGAATTACAAAAATCTTGTGAGGGTTATCTTTATAAATCATATTTATATAAAAATTGTTTAGAAAAAAAAAAGAAGTAATTTTTCTTTCTTAAAAACATTATTATGTGAAATTATATTTCTGTGTGCCAGAACATACACAATCAGGTTAGTGAATTGTTCAATTTAATATCTTTACTTATATTATAATTTAAACTCGTTTTCTATTAGTTTATCAATCATCTCGTGATATATTGTATAGTACTCTTGTAAGTTTTGTTATTCGTAACATTAGTGTGGTCTATCCATGCCTTACATATATCAATTAAATAATAAAAATACCCCAAATAAGAAAATATCAATCATAAAACATAGTAACTTAAATTGATTATTAACTAATATTCAAAACTAAAGGGTTTAATTTTTATTTAAGTGTTGCAGTTGATACGTGTATATCAGAAATGGAAGAATAACCAACAGAAAATGCAGTTTCTCACTAAATTCAGTTTAGCACAATTTTATTTTTACTGGTTAAAACATTTAAATATATTCAGTGCATTAATGTTTATTATTTTTGTTACCTCAAATGGTCGATATAAAGACGTTGAATTTTTTTCACATGCGTAGATGCACGTTGAAGAAAATTTATGCATTGTTTTGTATTATATGTTTAAGGGTCTATTGTTTTTTTATTACTTATTTCCGTTTTTTATTAGTTATTAAATCTGAGCTGAGTATAACTTTCCGTAACTGTTCTGATCCTTCATTTATTTTTTTGTTACATTTGAAGTGGTTAATATTTAAGCTCCACTCATCCACTAACCTAACTACATTGGGAGTTAATGTTGGGCTTTTAAAACTTGACAAATTGACCAATTAACATGACATTCTTATTTTATTTTTAAAGTGTTTAAATTTGTGATATTAACATAATTGTTTTAAAATAACAATTCATCATTATTTACTAATTTTATGAGATGAGTTGTTTATTAAGTAAATATAACTTTATGTACGGTCTTTTACAAAATCTTTTTGTTAGTGGGCGGGTGTTGATTATACGTAGACATAAAAACTGAGTATGATTGCTTTGCTATGTGTGTATTTGAAAAGCGGTCAAAGTAGGTTTTTATATATGAATTGAAGATTTTTATGTAAGGGGCGTTTGGCGGATTTTATAATTTTTGGGATTGTCGCGAATATACCGTCGGTTACGATAGATGAAAACAAAAACGGAAGTGTTGATATGTAATCACGTAACATGTTAATTTGTTTATTAAAAAAACCTATAGCAATACCATACTCAAATTAAAGAGAATAAAATGCTCGTTTTTATGGTGTAACTTTTTATAAAAAATATTAAGGTATGAAAAAGTTATGGCCGTTTAAAAATCGTGGAGGGTAGTTAGTTTAAAAGTTTAATTATTGCTTAAATAAAAAAAAATTAGTAAAGTAGATGGGGCAAAAGTGTAAGTATTGTTTAAAAGACATATTTACCCCTAAAAAGTAGTTAACACATGCATTAATTGTTGTATCTTAAGCAACTATACTTGTATTAATTAAAATTTAAGATGCCCTTGTTTGGTATATTATAATATAGTATAGATTAAATATAATTATTAATATTAATTTATTAATTGTTTGTTTGAGTTCTTATTAGTATATGATTGAGTTTTTTTATTTATTTGATTATTTAATTGAGTTTGAATTGGGTTGATTTGTATTGAGTTTATTATAATTAGATAAGTAGAAATTAATTATAAAGTGTGATAAGTTAAGTTTTATCAATAAAGAGTCAATTTTTTAGATCAAAATTCGTGTGTTTAAGGCCTGATTTCTAACAAATGGTAACAGAGTATGGTCAAATATTATTTTGAGAGTCGTAACATGAAGTCGAGAAGGCATTACACTCCTAAAAAATTGAATTGTTTCCGACAAAAGAATTCGTAAGAAGTTGATTAAATAATCAAACCTGACCTTTGATTAAAAAGGATTAATTTATACAAAAGTAACAAAGTTTATAGTTAAATTTAATAAATAATATCTAAGACTTTCTTCTATCTACTGAATTAAAAGAGTGACCTGTCGCGCCGGGCTATAAGATACAGTGTACTACTTGACCGGTAAAAAAGAGCTTCCGTAAGAACTGGAAGACTCTTGTATGTACGGTAACCCTATCTTCCGCTACCGATGGATTGTTGCACATAAAGGCCGACAGAAGCAAGCTTTCTTAGCGCGCTTTTCAAGCGCTTAGCTTCTGCTAGAAAAACGTATAAACTAATAATTTTAAGATTTGTCGAAAGATGTTGGCCGGAAACATTAAACATTTCCGATAAAGTTCCGTCAAAACTTAAAATTTATATTAGTTTTTTTTATTAAATTAATAAATTATGTTTATTGTTGGGAATTTCCTAGTCCCAACGGCTTACGGTTGAAGGAGTAGGCAGCGAGACATGGCTGATCAATCCGAGAACTAGAAAACACGTATCCGGAGAACAACAAAGACCGGATGTTTTGACCAAGGAGATGAAGACGTTACTTGGTGTACAAGAATTGCCCTATACAACTCAGAAATTTGAGGGGTGATTGTTGGGAATTTCCTAATCCTTGCGGCTTAGGCATGGGGCGGCTAGGTGGTTGGTTGATTGGAGTGCAAGACAAATAATGATATTAACTAATTAGTGGATTATTATCTAAGTATCCTATAAAAATTGTAATTGGAAGTATGTTAGATGATTATTATGGAACTAATTAATAGGAATCCTAGTTATAGTCTAACGTGATAGCTTAGCAATATATATGCCGTGTAGGGTATCATAGATTGTAATCAAGTAGCATATGTAAACCGAGTCAGGGTTTCCTACTTGTAATCAAGTTTTAGAGTGAGATTTCTTTATGTTAATAAACGTGTTTGAGAGTTAGCCAAATTACCGTATGTTTTATCGATTTGGGACTTGATTTATTAATAATTTTAATAAAGAATTTAAATAACTAATTGCAAAGGTTTGCTGAACTAAAGGAAGGTACAAGTTCGATTTTTTTGCATTCTAATTTGAAGTCAAAAGTAACTAGTTTTATACCCGTCCAGTAGCCGGGCGTTTTGACGTACTTTTTAATATGGAAAAGCTCTATTATAACATATTCTCCTTCTCTTCAGGGGTTCTCAAAAAACATAAAAAAAGGAATTATTTCGGCTTATTCGAACGCCTCTTCGGCTTCAATAGCTGGCCCGGTTCATCTTAAGGATATGGATCCTTGCATGCATTGCAGCCACTAAAACTGAAATAAAGGATTAAATCAAATCCCATCTATAATACAAAGAAATTTGTTTATCCATCATTATGTACCTAGTTTTATACCCGTCCTAGTCTGGGTTACCAAAACTAATACCAAATGAACTTCACCACCTGCGAATATACATTTATAATTTTTTATACTTATAAGGGTATATTGGTCATTACATATCATTTAACAACAATACTTTACCTTCACCTAACTTAGTGACTAATCATGTTTAAGAACCGTTTTTAAGAACCAATGTACATCATATTTAATCTAAAGATATAAACTTACATGAAATACATAAACTTAAAAACATAATAAGAACTAACAAAGAAAATAATACTTTTAAATTAATAAACAAATCTAATAACATGGTAAAATCAAAATTAAATAATAAAGAAACAGAGTCATGAAAAAACTATGTTTTGAAAATAAATGTTATGTAAAAATCAAGTAAAAGTAATAAAATAATAAAAGAAATTAATATAAAAAAAATTTTGATAAATGAAAAAGCTGACATAACTTTGGAACTCACAAAAATCAACATATAATCACATCTTTTAGCGTAAAAATCAAGTATAAGTAATAAAAAAAAAATTAATATAAAAATAAAATTTGACAAAAGAAAACTCTAACATAACTTTGGAACTCACAAAAATCAACATATAATCACATCTCTTATTTCCATTTTCAAGTCAATCTTTTACTTTTTTTCATTTCTACTCATTTTCTTCCTTTTTTTAAACAACCTTCTCATATTCTTACCGGTAACTATGTTTATAATTCCATCTTTTATCCAATGTTTCAGAACCGGATCGAACAACGAACCGGACACATCAGAGATTCACCGGTCGAACCGGATTCAAAACCGGATGACGTTATAAGTAATATAAAATTTTAAAAATATAAATCTACAAAAAAATTATATAAAAAACTAAAATATGATACAAATAACTAATAGATAAACATAATATAATAAAAAGAAAAAAATACGATAACCACATTCAGTGAAAGAAATAGAATACAAAGAAAACTAAAGTATGACATAAAAAGTGAAAGAAGGATATACACGTTTCTTCAATTCCATTTTCCAAAGCAATCTTTGATATCTTTTAAAAGCATAAACACTTCATCTTTCTCTTTTATTTCCCCCATAACCATATTTGATATTTCACTTTTACTTTTTCTTCTTCATCCGCCATCTCAGTGCTTCCCTTTTCAAAGATCTGTCACTCTTCGGCTCTTCCAGATCTGCCAACGTTTTCCTCTCATCCGGAATCTTCCGACTGGTTCATATCTCGTTGATTTTGTTTGACCAGTTCCCTCTGGTTTTACTGGTTCACCCCGGTTTACCGGTTGTTTTATAGGCACAGCGCTGCTCATCACGGCTTGAGGCAATATGAAGACGTTGTTTCTTTCACTACTCTTTCAATGGCGGAACAATCGATTTGAGGAGGAGGGATGTATGTGAGAGGGAAGGGGAGTGGGGGAGAACCGGAGAAGTTATAAGAAGGTGATAACCGTGAGGAACGTGGGTGATCCGCGTGAATGAGGAAAATCCGTCTGATCATAAACATTCAGCAGTTTTTTTTAATAACACAATCCTGGCCGTTAGTTTGCATAACATAATCAACACCAGGGGCTGCAATCAGGTGTTACTCAGTGGTTTATGAGTCTTCAGATTTAACCGTCCAGGATTATCAACTCTGCTGATCTACGGCTGAAATGAGCAGGAGTAGAAACCGCTAAAAAGCGGTTACAATTAAGACGGACATGATTAATCTGTCCTTGATCCAACGGCTAACGGACTATTCGAATTTTTTTGATGTGATCCGGCGTCAATAATATAGGGAAATATATCTTGTGTTACTTTTATCCTTAAGATGTCATTGGTTTCTCTCGGATCACACTTTCTTGATAAACTTTTAAGACTGGTTTCCATTGCGTTAAAGCATGAAGCCGGTTTCCTTACTAGACAATTTCCATTTCGATTCCTTTTTTTTTAAGGATGTGTAGAACTAGACATAGTTACAGTATTTTGTAGTCTGGTAGAGGTATTAATACCAGGGAATTTGAGAGCTAGCATTCATTATAGGATGATGCATGTTGGAAAATAGATATTGTAAATTAAATATTGCCACATCCAAATTAAGTAAAATAATAAAAATATTTTCCAATGTTGCCTTTTTGCTTTCTTGCTCAGTACTTACTACTGTACCAATAGATACCTTTGTTTTTCTCATCACTTTCATCGGGCTCAATGAACAAACAGTTTTTGGATTCTCTCCATAACGCAACCAAAAATGGAGTCCTATCGCATTGATAAAACTCGCCCATAATCGGCCTAATGGCTTTGGTGGCTTCCATGGCATGATAATGAGGAATGTATGAGAACAAATGGTGCAAGACATGTGTATCAGTAATATTATGGAACACCTTGTTTAGAACTCCATAATCCCTATCAATCGTCGCGAATGCACCTTTCATCCAGTTCCACTCAGAGTCGTCGTAGTGAGGCAAAGAAGGGTGAGTGTGATGAAGGTATGTAATGGTCACAAGAAACGCGTTCATGACCATCAATGCACCTCTGTAGACAATAAAAACCCAAGCGAACCCTTGAACCATCGCCACGTTGTACAACAAGAAAGAAAAGCTAAGAAGTCCGATATCAGACAAGAGAATCAGGACTCGTTCATTATCTGAGAAAATCGGGCTCCTAGGATCATAGTGGCTAGCGAATTTATCATAAGGTCTTCCAGCAGCATTGATTGACAAGTAAATGTACATCCCAAAGTGAGTTTGACAAGACGGGTTAGAGTTCGACCAACAGGGTTGTCGAGGTAAAACGCCGAGGCATCAAGTTTTGATCTCGTCTTTGGAACATATACCTCGTCGTGTTCAAGGGAACCAGTGTTGGCATGGTGGCGGCGGTGGCTTATTTTCGAGGAAAAGTAAGGAGTCATAAGGAATGAATGTAGAATAAATCCGATAGTATCCTCGAGCCATACATGGTCAGTGAAAGCGTGGTGACCACATTCATGAGTAATAAGCCAAAGGACCATAAACACACACCCTTCAAGGAGCCAATAAAGCGGCCAAGCAAGGTAATGAACAGGGTGAGGGAGGTAAGTTGTGGCGATGTAGTATAAGACCAACGCTGCTGTAAGGTCAGCTGCCAGATACGAAAAGGATCGAATCGTGGATCTTTGGAAACAATGAGGTGGTATGGCTTTCTTGAGATCAGCTAATGTAAATGGAGGTTTTGAGGTTGGGGCTCTTTTCATAACTCCACGGTCGGGTTTTTTAACATTTAGATCACTAGGAGGATTCGAACGGCCACCGGCACCCATGTTTCTAGCTAGGATTTAATGGACTGATCACAAGTTAACCAATGTAACTTATGTTTGGCTATCTAAGTGGTCAATAGCTGATGAGAGAATCACTCTTCCATTGCACCTATATATACTCTAAAAGGTATATATGAAGTAGAATGTAGCCGCCAATGTTTACTGGCAGAATTTCCTAGAACCTGATCCAAGCTTTCATTTTTCTTTTTGGTAGTCAATAATGCTGCGATACTAAAATCTAAATGTTTGGTTGTTGTATAATGGCACATGTGTTGAATATGGAACTGTATTTGTTATCATTGATCATAGATATTCACGTGTTGTACCCCCACTACCACCAAAAAGAAAATGTATAGTTTTTTATTTAAGAGGACGACAAACCTATTTCAAGCATAACTTAAAATTTTACTAATACGTTCTTTAAATATATAAATAAAACATGTTCGTGGCAACATCCAAAATATAAAAGGCAATTTGCACATATGGTGTATAAATAAGCTAAGAACTCACCGTGAATCATATCTCACTCCAACTGAATTTAATATTCTTCACATAATATAATTAGTTAAGAAGATGGGTTCTGGATGTCGTGCTATCGAGAGAACTAGCTCCAACTGCGAAGTTGTCAAACGAGCCCCATCATCTAAACCACCATTCACTCTTGGAGACATAAAAAAAGCCATCCCACCACACTGCTTCAACCGATCCCTTCTCCGATCTTCATCCTACCTTTTCATAGACCTCTTCTTTTCCTTGTTGTTTTACTACGTTGCCGCCACCTACATCATCCCCCTTCAAACCCCCTTCTCGTACGTCGCTTGGCCGGTTTATTGGATCCTGCAAGGCAGTGTCCAGATGGGTTTATGGGTCATTGGCCATGAGTGTGGCCACCAGGCTTTTAGCGACTACCCTTTGTTAAACGACACCATCGGATTCTTCCTACATACCGGTATGCTTGCACCTTATTTCTCTTGGAAATACAGTCACCGTCGCCACCATTCTAACACTGCTTCACTCGACCACGACGAATCTTTCGCCCCAAAAAAGAAATCCACCTCCATTCTATATACGTTTTTCCTTGGACATCATTTTAGACCTACTAACATTTAAGTAATACGACCCACAATCAGAGTATCATTTTTCCATGCTCTATACAAGATGTATATTTAACAAAATTTTAATGACCTAAAATATAAAAACTTCCAAGTCACTTGTCTTAAATTTGAATGAAACCAGCCAACAGAAAGAGCAAATGGGTAGCATCTTCAAGATTTCTTATTTGATTCCTATTCTTTAATATATTTCTTTTACCCAAATATTATATTTTGATTTTTGACTCAATTACTTCCCTTTTCTTTACTCTCTACTTACCCTTGCCTCTTCTAATGCCTCTCTTCTTTCATAGAAACAATAAAACCCATTCAAAAGAAAATTATTCTACGACTCTTATTCCAAAGACTTTAGCGTAAATTTCAACAAAAGTTTTATAGCCCATTCAAACATGTTTAAAGAAAACACCAACCGTGGAACCAAACTGATGACTGGTTTAGACGGTTTCAAAGTTTTAAACCGAACAATAACACCCTAATTCATGTTGTGGACCTGGATCCTGACATCTAATAATATGACTTTGCAACTGTTTCAGTTTCATTTATTCTATGGTTTCTACTTTCTATATATGTAATTTAGAAATAAATGAAAATGATATCATTAATCGGGGTTTGATACGTATTTTAACTTTCAAGTGGATTCCTTATCAATGTGAAATATCAAAATATCTTGCAGGTAACAGAAGGAAAAAAGAACACACAAAACCTCTAAAGGATGTAAAAAAGTAAGGAGTATCCCAATTAATTAAATGATACGCGAGTTATACCATGAAACCGACAAATTTAGCAAAATGAAACAAATCATATGGGTCAGGATAAGAAGCCATCCAAAGTTTATTTAAGCGCAAACAGAACCTTCTAATTTATTAAATTGTGGAAAATTATATTACTATTCATTTAATATAACTTTTTTAGTCAATGTTATACATTACAAAAGTGTTCTGGGTTAACCCGACTTGACCCGTTCCAACCCATAGAAAAATATAAACAAACTATTTGCTCCAAATCCATGTAGCCAATCCTTTTTCATCCATTCATCCCTAACCTTTCCAAAGAGATGTAAAACACCATGGACGGGAACCTTCAATTGCATGGCCATCCATGGCTGCAGCTTCTTCCTTGGGGATTATTGCTTGTGGTTTTCCAGGGACTGTTTAGCAAATAAAAAAATCATAACAGTTAGTCATTGAAAATATGCAAGTGTTAAAGAGCTACTTTAAAACAATCAACTAACTTACCTTATAAATAAATAAGAGACACGATGAACATGACATTGAAAAGAATCACAAAACCAAGTACCCGCACCAATCTAGTATAAGCTTTCTGAAGTCGGGATGTCCATATTCTTTAACACATCAAACCCTAAGCTGGTAGAATTGTCAAAACTCTGCAATAAGAAGTGAAATGTCAAATATATTCCTATTTTGTAATAGTTATTAAAATTTTAGTTAAAAGTAAGGGCATACTCTTAGCCAATTTGGAATTTGGGTTTTAGGTAGAAAGAAACCACTCAACGGAAATATAAGAAGTACAAGAGATCTACCCGTGTTAGCAATGTTCATCATCTTACAAACTCCTACAATAAACCTAAGTCTCGTTGCCACTTTCTGGATTAGAAAAATCAACAGGAGATACTTGAAGAACCTGAACATCAAACATATTTCATTAGCATATAGTGTTAAAAACTTACTAAAGTACTGTAAAAATAAAATAAAAATTAGTTACCTGCCAGCATCATGAGCAAGATCAATACCCTAGTATAGAAAATAAGCCCATATAAGACTTTTGAACATATACTTACAAACTTTTTTATAAACTTTTGGGTGACACAGATTATATCATAATTCAGTGCGAACAACTGATATGAATCTGGAGTGGAAACTATGTATATCCATCGTATGTGTGTAACTTCTATGCATAAAACACCTATATGAGTCTAAATTCTAAGTTGGCATTTCAGCAAACACCTTATGTGCATCACATCTTCTACACACATAATTCAACTTTCAAACAGGTTGATACAGATGTTAGAACATAGATTAAAGATCAAAAGCAGAGTAAAAAAACATCAGTTGATCTCCAAACCCTAAATATTTCTACATACTAAATCAATGGCAAACGAAGATTATGATCCAAAGCACAAAATCATATACGGAACTACTAATTAACAAAATTCGTGAATCAATTTAATAAATAACGCATATGATAACGAAAATCTAAGATCCTAATTCGTTTAGAGTAAAAAAAATATCTAAAAAGTCGAATGCCTCGATTAATGGAGGGAAAAAGGACTCACGGATCTGAGAACGATTTGAACTTACATGTCTGCCTCTGCCTTGCCGGAGCTGCTGTTGTGGTGGTCTCAACCAACATAATCGTCCTAGTAGGAGACGGATTTGCAGGACGCGATCCGTGTGATGTAAGTTCAGCAGCATGTTCATAAATAAGTGGAGATAACCGTGGGTATGAAAAAACCGTAGAAGGTAACTGCAAAAGAAAGGAGGTCGATCCGTGTGAAGGAGGTCGATCGTGGAGATGAAGATCGGGTTGATGAATCGGAGAATTAATCCTCTACAGCTAAGGCTCACGGGATGAGAGGAGCAGTTATAATTAACATGGTCAGGATTAATCCTGAAATGATCATACGGCTCAGGAGATCAGAGGAGTAGTTGAGTTATTCACCGTCAATAATAAGAGGAAATATATTTTATTATTTTTACTCTTACCTGAATAAAGAGAATGATAGTCATTCTAATATTCTTTTGTAAAGCTATCCGTATTTAAATTTTCATTTAAGACCGCATGTTTGCTCACAACAAACTTTGTTTTGTTTGTTTTTTAGATTTTCACATATGTTGAAAACCTAACATATTTTTATTGGTCAAATCTGGGAACTTCTAAGCATGAATAATCAAGTGAATCTTAACGTACTCAATAAAAACTGACAAATTAAAAAAAATACCCTTTCTTTTGTAGAACTAAGAGTTACTAGTTTACTTTCTACATTAAAAAGCATGATCTATTTTTTTTTCATAACTATACAAATTAAATGGATCGTAACTTTACTCTATATAATTAATCTCCTTAATTATATCTCCAAAAAAACAACTAAATAAAATGGACAAGCGACAACACTTCCATCGTAGCTCAGTTATTTTGGAATAATATCCCTTTGGATCAAATAATTACTTTCAATGGTCAAATTTGGGGGCAAACTGATCATAAAGTTCAATTTAAACAAAAGTAGTATGTTCGTGGCAACATCCAAAATATAAACGGCAATTTGCACATGTCTCCTCATTACTTGTTATTACAATTATCATGCTGTATAAATAAGCTAAGAACTCACCGTGCATCATATCTCACCATCACTCCAACTCAATTTAATATTCTTCACATAATATAATTAGTTAAGAAGATGGGTTCTGGAGGTCATGCTATCGAGAGAACTAACTCCAACTGCCAAGTTGTCAAGCGAGCACCATCGTCTAAACCACCATTCACTCTTGGAGACATTAAAAAAGCCATACCACCACACTGCTTCAACCGATCCCTTCTCCGATCTTCATCCTACCTTTTCATTGACCTCTTCTTTTCCTTGTTGTTTTACTACGTTGCAGCCACCTACATCATCCCCCTTCACACCCCCTTCTCGTACGTTTCTTGGCCGGTTTATTGGATCCTACAAGGTAGTGTCCAGATGGGTTTATGGGTTATTGGCCATGAGTGTGGCCACCAGGCTTTTAGCGACTACCCATGGTTAAATGACACCATCGGATTCTTCCTACATACCGGTATGCTTGCACCTTATTTCTCTTGGAAATACAGTCACCGTCGCCATCATTCCAACACTGCTTCACTCGACCACGACGAATCTTTTGTCCCAAAAAAGAAATCCACCCTAAATTCTTTTTCGACATTACTCAATACTCCGCCAGGCCGTCTCTTTAGGCTTGTTATTTTATGTACCGTTGGCTGGCTGTTATACGTATGTTTCAACGTTTCCGGACGGAAGTACACTACAACAATATCACCCTATCCCGACGATTTTTTTTGACCCTATAGCGACGACTTGTCGTCGGTATTGCTTCGTCCCAATAGCCAAGATTGTCGTCGGGATAAGCGTCGTCGGGATAGGTCAGCCTATACCGACGACTTGTCGTCGCTATAGGGTTTAATTAAAAAATTAAAAAAGAAACCTTATACCGACGACATGTCGTCGGTATAGAGTCCTACCCTGTACCGACGACATGTCGTCGGTATAGGTTGACACTATACCGACGACATGTCGTCGGTATAGGCTTTTTTTTGTTTTTTTTAATAATTTTTGAAAAAGGCCTATAGCGACGACATGTCGTCGGTATAGGTCTTTTCTGTTTTTATTTTTTATTTTTTAATTTTTAATATTTTATCCAGAAATATTAAATTTCTAAAAACAAAAATCTGCAAATCATAAATATAAACCATTCAAACATTCAAATCGGATAAAAACTAATATCCGAAACATAAACCAAACATTCAAATTGTTCGACACACAAACTTGTTCGACACACAAATTTTTTCGACAAATCAAACATTCAAAACATAAACTTGTTCGACACACAAATATGCAAATTGTTCAAGACAAATACCAACAAAAAAGGCAAAGGCTCAACAACTCCAAGCTAATTATCATCGCTGCTAGTTCGGCGATCCCACATTCGACGCATTTCATCCATTTGTCGTTGCATTTCAAGCATTTGTTGATTATGTGTACGACGTTCTTCCTCTCGTCAACCGCAACGAGTTTCGAACTTGTAACAAAATTAAATAAAGTTACATATACATACAAACATACATAAGCATATGAATAAATACCCTCTTATATACCTACACATCACAATTACATACATACATACATAAATAAAAGCCCAA
Organism: Smallanthus sonchifolius; assembly: GCA_023525975.1. Classification (NCBI taxonomy): domain Eukaryota; kingdom Viridiplantae; phylum Streptophyta; class Magnoliopsida; order Asterales; family Asteraceae; genus Smallanthus; species Smallanthus sonchifolius. The sequence continues at coordinate 12,253,835 of CM042027.1, read as the reverse complement.
TTACAGAATTACAAATATATACACACAAACATACATACATAAATAAATGTCCAATTACATAATTACAAACATATAGATACAAACATACATACACATATATACATTCATATTAACTAATCATCATAAACACAAATTACACACATACATACAACCTAATCATCCAAACTAATCATCAAAAACATAAATTACACACATACATACACATACATACAAACTAAACATTCAAACTAATCATCATAAAGACAAATTACACACATACATACACATACATACAAACACTAAATTACATAAACTAAATTATATAAAATAATCACACATCTAAACCAAATGACCTAAACTAATCATAATTTAATAATTCCATCATACATACAAATATACATACAAACATACATACATACAAACATACATACATACACATACATAACACATACATACAAAATCATAAAAATCTTAGATCTAAACCAAATTTCATCACAAATTAGTAATTAAAACGTACCTTCACAAAGCTAGAAATCAAGAAACGGTGAAATTCCTCCAAAACCTAACCAAAATAAACAAACAAAACTTCAAAATCTTGAAAAAGTAGCTAAAATATGAAACCCGGATGTTACCTCACCTTAAATCCGAGAGTTTTTGTGAAAGTTGCTCCCAATAAATACCATCTTATATACCTACACATCACAATTACATACATACATACATAAATAAAAGCCCAATTACATAATTACAAACATATACATACAAACATAAATAAATGTCCAATTACATAATTACAAACATATACATACAAACATACATACACATATATACATTCATATTAACTAATCATCATAAACACAAATTACATACATACATACAAACTAAACATTAAAACTAATCATCATAAACACAAATTACACACATACATACACATACATACAAACACTAATTTACATAAACTAAATTATATAAAATAAACACACATCTAAACCAAATGACATAAACTAATCATAATTTAATAATTCCATCATACAAATATACATACTCATACATACAAACATACATACATAACACATACATACAAAATCATAAAAATCTTTGATCTAAACCAAATTTCAACACAAATTAGTAATTAAAACGAGTATTTACCTTCACAAAGCTAGAAATTCAAGAAATAGTGAAATTCCTCCAAAACCTAACCAAAATAAACAAACAAAACTTCAAAATCTTAAAAAATTAGCTAAAATATGAACCCGGATGTTAGCTCACCTTAAATCCCGAGAGTTTGTGTAAAAGTTGCTCCCAAATAGCCCAAAAACGCTGAAATCGCCGGAGAGACAGAATTGGGGGAGTTTTGGAGAGTTTTTGATGAAAATGAAGTTCTGTCGTCTGGTTTCCCTATTTGTTCGCGCTGCACCCTATAGCGACGACATGTCGTCGGCATAGGTCCACTTGTCGTCGGTACAGGTGGACTATAGCGACGACATGTCGTCGGCATAGGTTTCGTAGGGTGTTGACCAGTCAATAAAGGTAAAAACCCTATCCCGACGACATGTCGTCGCTATAGGGTTTTCCAGAATTTTTTTTAATTTTAAAAAAAAAATTATTAAATAAAAAAAACAAAAAGTAAAATCAAAATTAACCTATAGCGACGACATGTCGTCGCTATAGGTTTTCCCCAAAAATTCATTGGGCGCCAGTTTTCCCTCCAACCTGCTCAACCCTATAGCGACGACATGTCGTCGCTATAGGGTGTCCCATTCAAAATTTTGGAAAAACCCTATCCCGACGACATGTCGTCGCTATAGGGTTTTCCAGAATTTTTTTTAATTTAAAAAAAAAATTATTAAAAAAAAAAAAAAAAAAATCAAAATTAACCTATAGCGACGACATGTCGTCGCTATAGGGTTTTCCAGAATTTTTTTTAATTTTAAAAAAAAAAAAATTGACCGACGAAAATTTATTAAATAAATAAAATAAAAAAAAAAATCAAAATTAACCCTATCTCGACGACAAGTCAGTGACTCCCGATCCAGATGTTATGTAAATCCTCAATCAGAAGACCCACGTCATTGACACGAAGAAACCTCACAAAACCAAACACAGAACCGACCTTTGATAACCGATCGGATAGATACACATCTGCAACTATCCCATAATCCTCGCAGAACTTCCAAATCTCATTCACTGAAGAATTAAGTGGGAAATTCGTGATAAAAATCGAAACCGTTACCTGAGCAAGATTCATGGAATAAGAAGGATTTTTAATCGGAACCCCACCGTGCAAGACATTAGAAGTCTGTTGATTGCCTTCACGATGTCTCGGACGTTTGTGAAACACCCAAGACCAGCCTGTATGGCCCCAAACTGGGTACCCTACAGTTGATTGAACTCAGAACATTACAATCCTTTATAAAATGATTTGTCGTTTATTGAACGGTTTGTAATTATGAAAATTATTGTAAAGGTTAACGGGTAATTAACGGGGTTTTGGCGGGTTTTATTTAAAAACGTGAACAAAACCAAGCCCGGGAGACCTTGGGTGTGCGTGGGCCAAGCCTGGCCCTAGGGAAGAACACCCTTTAGGGTGCAACGCAAATATGGAGACCCCATTTTCATATTCAGCCGTCGAAGAGCAAGGAGGAGAGGGAGAGAGCCGTTCATCGCGTTTCAAGTCCGATTTGATGTATTTTGCCGATCTCTAATCATCCTTAGTGTGTCGGGATCCTTGAATCAATACTACACATGTTTCATAATTCTAGGGTTTAGAAGAGAAGTTGAGTTTCAATGAAGACGAGGTGATTCGGGAATTCGATTGGCACGGGTTCTCCGATCTAGAGGTATAATCTTGAAAACCTTCCTGTTTAAATGCTTGTTTGTGATCATAGGGAACCTTCATGTGTGTGCATGGGTTCGGCCGAACCCTAGAGGTGGCCGGTTGGGGGGATGGGTGTCCGACGAGGCATGGGGGATGGGTGTCCGACGAGGTGGCCTATAGCGACGACATGTCGTCGGCATAGGTTTCGTAGGGTGTTGACCAGTCAATAAAGGTGTCCGATGGGTGTCCGACGAGGCATGAGGAAGCCCGGAACCCGTTAATTACACAAGGAGGAGAGGGAGAGAGCCGTTCATCGCGTTTCAAGTCCGATTTGATGTATTTTGTCGATCCCTAATCATCCTTAGTGTGTCGGGATCCTTGAATCAATACTACACATGTTTCATAATTCTAGGGTTTAGAAGAGAAGTTGAGTTTCAAAGAAGACGAGGTGATTCGGGAATTTGATTGGCACGGGTTCTCCGATCTAGAGGTATAATCTTGAAAACCTTCCTGTTTAAATGCTTGTTTGTGATCGTAGGGAACCTTCATGTGTGTGCATGGGTTCGGCCGAACCCTAGAGGTGGCCGGTTGGGGGGATGGGTGTCCGACGAGGCATGAGGAAGCCCGGAACCCGTTAATTACACAAAGAATTTTTCCAGAATTTTTTTTAATTTAAAAAAAAAAATTTGACCGACGGAAATTTATTAAATAAAAAAAAAACAAAAAGAAAATCAAAATTAACCTATAGCGACGACATGTCGTCGCTATAGGGTTTTCCAGAATTTTTTTTTAATTTTAAAAAAAAAATTATTAAATAAAAAAAACAAAAAGAAAATCAAAATTAACCTATAGCGACGACATGTCGTCGCTATAGGTTTTCCCCAAAAATTCATTGGGCGCCAGTTTTCCCTCCAACCTGCTCAACCCTATAGCGACGACATGTCGTCGCTATAGGGTGTCCCATTCAAAATTTTGGAAAAACCCTATCCCGACGACATGTCGTCGCTATAGGGTTTTCCAGAATTTTTTTTAATTTAAAAAAAAAATTATTAAAAAAAAAAAAAAAAATCAAAATTAACCTATAGCGACGACATGTCGTCGCTATAGGGTTTTCCAGAATTTTTTTTAATTTTAAAAAAAAAAAAATTTGACCGACGGAAATTTATTAAATAAAAAAAAAAAATCAAAATTAACCTATAGCGACGACATGTCGTCGCTATAGGGTTTTCCAGAAATTTTTTTAATTTTAAAAAAAAAAATTTTGACCGACGAAAATTTATTAAATAAAAAAAAACAAAAAGAAAATCAAAATTAACCTATAGCGACGACATGTCGTCGCTATAGGTTTTCCCCAAAAATTCATTGGGCGCCAGTTTTCCCTCCAACCTGCCTCAACCCTATACCGACGACATGTCGTCGCTATAGGGTCTCCCTGCCAAAATTTTGGTTTTGACCTATACCGACGACATGTCGTCGCTATAGGGTGACCTATGCCGACGACAAATGTCGTCGGTACAGGTGGCGTCGGGACAGGGTCAATTTGTTGTAGTGGTATGAGAAATTTGCCAACCATTTTGATCCAAAAAGTCCTATTTATAACGATCGTGAGCGGTTCCAAATACTCCTCACCGACATCGGATTAATAGTAACAAGCTATGGGCTTTACAAAGTGGCCTTGGCACAAGGACTCCCCTGGCTAGTGTTGGTCTACTTTGCTCCTTTGATTATTGTTTACGGGTTTTTGGTGGTCATCACTTGGCTACATCACACTCACCGATCGCTGCCTCATTACGATTCCACCGAGTGGAACTGGCTGAGAGGAGCATTGTCAACAATCGATAGAGATTACGGTGTCTTGAACACGGTTCTTCATCACATTACCGATACACATGTAGCTCACCATTTGTTATTCAGCATTCCTCATTATCATGCCATGGAAGCAACGAAAGCAATCAAACCGATCTTAGGAGAATACTATCAGTTTGATGACACGCCAATAATCAAAGCCATGTGGAGAGAAGCTACCGAGTGTTTCTTTGTAGAGGCTGAAGAAACAAATAAAGGGGTCTATTGGTTCAATAATAAGATGTAAAAGTTGTAATCTAGTCATGGTTCATGAATCACGATAACGTAATGTTCATTCTTCCAAACGTACCACACTGGTACTAGTTCCTCGTTATTGATAGTTACATATAGGCATGATTACCGTAATCTTAAAATCTAATACAATATTTGTTGTTTTTCAATTAGATGGTGTACTATTCTTTATTTCCTATTAATGTTAACTAGCTAGTAAGATATACCTGACCGTGAAGGTTTGATCTTGATTAAAGATAATTATTAATATTAATTTATTAATTGTTTGTTGAGTTCGTATTAGTATAAAAGTGAGTTTGTTTATTTATTTGATTATTTAATTGAGTTTGAGATGGGTTAGAATTAGTATAATGTTTATTATAAATAGATAATTATGAATTAATTGTAAAGTGTGAGTTAAGTTTTATTAATAACAAGTCGATTTTTGAGATCAAAATTTATGTGTTTGAGGTCTGATTTCTAACAATTAGTATCAGAGCTCGATGAAAGATTGTTTTGAGAGTCGTAACGTAAAGTCGAGAAGGCAACGGTCTTTAAGCTGCTGTTACGGTTCTTTTGTGGCGGAATGATCGGAGAAAACAACCCGACATATAATAAGATTTTGTTGTTTTTCAATTAGATGGTACTGAAGGATTAATCTTGACTAAAGGTAATTATTAATTTATTAATTGTTTGGTTGAGTTCGTATTAGAGTAGAAGTGAATTTGTTTATTTATTTGATTATTTAGTAGTTTTTGAGTTGGGTTAGAATTAGTTTAGTTAATTTAGTACAAATAGAGAGTATAGAGATCATTGTATGTAAGTCAAGAGCATTATAATACAAGAAAGAATCTATTTTAGTTGAGATAAAATTATGTTTTCATATTCTTGGGTCTGGTTTTCAGCCGGTATTAGTTCGTTGTTACCATGTTCATAGTTAATATAGGCATGATTATTACCATAATCTTAGTACATTATTTGTTGTTTTTCATTTAGAGTACATACTATTCTTCATTTCCTATTAATGTTAACTAGTAAGATAAACCTCTATGCGTTGTGGCGCGCTAAACTTGGAAAAAAGTAATGACAACTTCATTCACACGAAAATTAAAGGCAACTCAACAATGTTGTGCCTTAGTTAAAAAACGAAAGGTCATCCGAATTATGTCATAAAACAAACCAAAAGTAAAAAAAACAAAGTCCACATGATGTCGGTTTCTCTCTCTCCCACTTTCTTGATAAACTTTTAAGACTGGTTTCCATTGCGTTCAAGCATGATGTCGGTTTCCTTACTAGCCAATTTCCATTTCTTCTTTTTTTTTTAAAGATATGCAGAACTAGACATATTTACAATATTTTTGAAGGGTAATAATATCAGGAAATTATGAGAGCTAGCATTCACTGAGATGATGCAAGTTGGAAAATAAATAATATAAATTAAATATTGCCACATCCAAATTTAGTAAAATAATAATAATTTCGCTCGTTGTCCTTTTGCTTACTTCTCAGTACTTACTAGTATACCAATAGATACCTTTGTTTTTCTCATCGCTTTCATCGGGCTCAATGAACAAACAATTCTTGGATTCTCTCCATAACGCAACCAAAAATGGAGTCCTATCACATTGATAAAACTCGCCCATAATCGGCCTAATGGCTTTGGTGGCTTCCATGGCATGATAATGAGGAATGTATGAGAACAAATGGTGCAAGACATGTGTATCAGTAATGTTGTGGAACACCTTGTTTAGAACTCCATAATCCCTATCAATCGTCGCAAATGCACCTTTCATCCAGTTCCACTCAGAGTCGTCGTAGTGAGGCAAAGAAGGGTGAGTGTGATGAAGGTATGTAATGGTCACAAGAAACGCGTTCATGACCATCAATGCACCTCCGTAGACACAGAAAACCCAAGCGAACCCTTGAACCAATGCCACGTTGTACAACAAGAAAGAAAAGCTAAGAAGTCCGATATCAGACAAGAGAATCAGGACTCGTTCATTATCTGAGAAAATCGGGCTCCTAGGATCATAGTGGCTAGCGAACTTATCATAAGGTCTTCCAGCAGCATTGATTGACAAGTAAATGTACCATCCCAAAGTGAGTTTGACAAGAAGGGTTAGAATTCGACCAACAGGGTTGTCGAGGTAAAACGCCGAGGCATCAAGTTTTGATCTCGTCTTTGGAACATATACCTCGTCGTGTTCAAGGGAACCAGTGTTGGCATGGTGGCGGCGGTGGCTTATTTTCCAGGAAAAGTAAGGAGTCATAAGGAATGAATGTAGAATAAATCCGACAGTATCCTCGAGCCATACATGGTCAGTGAAAGCGTGGTGACCACATTCATGAGCAATAAGCCAAAGACCCATAAACATGCATCCTTCAAGGAGCCAGTAAAGCGGCCAAGCGAGGTAAGGAAGAGGGTGAGGGAGGTGAGGAATGTAAGTTGTGGCGACGTAGTATAAGACCAAGGCTGCGGTAAGGTCAGCTGCCAGATACGAAAAGGATCGAATCGTGGATCTTTGGAAACAATGAGGTGGTATGGCTTTCTTGAGATCAGCTAATGTAAATGGAGGTTTTGAGGTTGGGGCTCTTTTCATAACTCCAGGGTCGGGTTTTTTAACATCTATAAGATCACTACGAGGATTCGAACGACCACCGGCGCCCATGTTTGTAGCTAGGAATTAATGGACTGATCACAAGTTAACCAATGTGACTTATGTTTGGTTATCTGAGTGGTCAGTAGCTGATGAGAGCATCACTCTTCCATGACACCTATATATACTCTAAAAGATATACATGAAGTAGAATGTAGCCGCCATTGTTTACTGCCATAATTTCCTGGAACCTCCAAGTTTTCTTTTTCTCACTTTGGTAGTCAATAATGCCACGATACTAAAATCTAAATGTTTGGTTGTTGTATAATTGCACATGTGTAGAATATGGAACTGTATTAATTATCATAGATCATAGATATTCACGTGATGTACCCCCACTAAAATCAAACCATCTATCTCAACAGACAGATAAAAGAAATGAGTTCGTACATATCATATATGTATAGTTAAAAAACAAATGAATAAAAAACACTTTCCAAAACTGAATCTATAACATGAACGCAAGTTGGTTTTCTTAGATTGTCTAAATTAGGCTTATCCTCGATGAGCTTTGCCCCATCATCTCGAACAGCACAGGAGTGCCTCTCTAAAACAATTTGTAACATTTTGTCCGTTACGACAATAGGAGCTCGCGGACTTGCGTTTGGTTACCCGGGTGGAGACTTCCAACGAAGTCACCCATCCAAATACTACTCCAACATCTCTTTTGTTCTCGGCTAATATGACCATATGGTGTTACACAATGCATCTGTTGAAAACAGCTAAAATAAAACTAATTTCTAACTATCACAAACTACCTATGACATAGACGATAGTTTAATAATAATAAAAATAATGATAGATATAAGTCTAGATTTTTATTCAACATTTGTTCACTTGTTTATGTCCCATTTGGCACAGCGTTCTTCTGTGTTCTCATCATATTGTGTGGAGGTGGTGTCCAATTTACTTTTTTTTTATTGTGGACTGTCTTTGAGTCCCAGTTTGATCTTACAATTTTTGAAATCTTGTTTCCCCAGGTCTCTCTATTTCAGGATCCATATTCATATACTTATTTCCCCAATTAAGGTCTCTATACTTGTGTATCCATATATCATGTATTTATTTCCTAGAGTCTTTGTACCTGAGTAGGGCAGGGTTCAAACTTTTTGAGAGCCTAAAGTGGAAATTAAAAATTAGGGCCCTTTTCGTAAAAGAAAAGTATTTCTTTGCTTAGGATCCGTGGAATTATGATTACATTTTTATACAACTTCTAGATATAACATAATCACAAATATTATAGTTAGAGTGATGTTTAGTGAGATGAAACTTTTCTAGCTAAGTGTGTTAATTCTCTACTCTTCTTATCAAAATTTAAAACTTAAAACAAAGTTAAATTTTAAAAATTTTGGACCCTTAAAAATGGTCCCCCAAATTTTAGCTTATTCTAAGTGTCCCATGATTTCTAGGGTTACAAATTGAGGACTTGGGGCACCATTACCCTTACTGTCCCCCGTCTGCGTCGAACTATCACCATCGTAACATTGCTGCTTGTGTCTGCAATCATCATCGCGCAACCGTTGACATGCGACGCCTAGTGTCGTTCCGAGCCAAAGAGTCAGTCAGAATTTTTGGTAGCCAACTTGAGATCATAACCAAGTGGGGTTTGGGTTTTGTTCGACGATATTTCACAAGTCAATTCTAGCACCAAGTTATTACTATGTTGTAGATTAACTTGATCAATTAGTTAAGGTATGATTCAAAAACTTGGTTGTGGCTCCTTTTATGTGTTCTTTGTTTTCTGTATTACGGTCTAAGGTAGATAAGAACATCATTTTAAATATATTTTCTATTAGCCTTCGATACGCGATCAAAATGACGCCGCAAAGTGCTATTTTTTAGTTTACGTTATTTAGAGCTGTGTTTACTTGTGCAGGGACACTTCTATCAGTTTCCCGTAGCTCAGTTATTTTGGAACATCATTTGATTAAATACTTACTTTCAATGGTCAAATATTGGGGCAATATAAACAAATTGATAATAAAGTTAAATTTAAACAAAAGTAGTATGTTCTTTAAATAAAAAAATAAAAATAAAAAAACAGTTGAATAAAGAGAGAATGTTAATCTTATCTTTAAGCATGTTCGTGGCAACATCCATAAACGGCAATTTGCACATGGCTGCTCATTACTTGTTATTACAATTATCATGCTGTATAAATAAGCTAAGAACTCACCGTGCATCATATATATCACACCTACAGGTTTCGATCTTGCAATATAAGAGCATATTAAGGTTGATTCTTGTAGTCAGAGATCTGAGTTTAATATTCTTTACATAATATAATTAGTTAAGAAGATGGGCTCTGGAGGTCATGCTATCGAGAGAACTAACTCCAACTGCCAAGTTGTCAAGCGAGCCCCATCGTGTAAACCACCATTCACTCTTGGTGATATAAAAAGAGCCATACCACCACACTGCTTCAACCGATCCCTTCCGATCTTCATCCTACCTTCTCATTGACCTCTTCTTTTCCTTGTTGTTTTACTACGTTGCTGCTACCTACATCATCCCCCTTCATACCCCCTTCTCGTACGTCGCTTGGCCGGTTTATTGGATCCTACAAGGTAGTGTCCAGATGGGTTTATGGGTTATTGGCCATGAGTGTGGTCACCAGGCTTTTAGCGACTACCCTTTGTTAAACGACACCATCGGATTCTTCCTACATACCGGTATGCTTGCACCTTATTTCTCTTGGAAATACAGTCACCATCGCCACCATTCTAGCACTGCTTCACTCGAGCACGACGAATCTTTCGTCCCTAAAAAGAAATCCACCCTAAATTCATTTTCGATGTTACTCAACACTCCGCCAGGCGGTCTCTTTAGGCTTGTTATTTTATGTACCGTTGGCTGGCTGTTATACGTATGTTTCAATGTTTCCGGACGGAAGTATGAGAAATTCGCAAACCATTTTGATCCGAAAAGTCCTATTTATAACGATCGTGAGCGGTTCCAAATACTCCTCACCGACATCGGATTAATTGCAACAAGCTATGGGCTTTACAAAGTGGCCTTGGCACAAGGACTCCCCTGGCTAGTGTTGGTCTACTTTGCTCCTTTGGTTATTGTTTACGGGTTTTTGGTGGTCATCACTTGGCTACATCGCACTCACCGATCGCTGCCTCATTACTATTCCACCGAGTGGAACTGGCTGAGAGGAGCATTGTCAACAATCGATAGAGATTACGGTGTCTTGAACACGGTTCTTCATCACATTACCGATACACATGTAGCTCACCATTTGTTATTCAGCATTCCTCATTATCATGCAATGGAAGCAACGAAAGCAATCAAACCGATCTTAGGAGAATACTATCAGTTTGATGACACGCCAATAATCAAAGCAATGTGGAGAGAAGCTACCGAGTGTTTCTTTGTTGAGGCTGAAGAAACAAATAAAGGGGTCTATTGGTTCAATAATAAGATGTAAAAGTTGTAATCTAGTCATGGTTCATGAATCACCATAACGTAATGTTCATTCTTCCAAACGTACCACACTGGTACTAGTTCCTCGTTATTGATAGTTACATATAGGCCTGATTACCGTAATCTTAAATTCTAATACAATATTTGTTGTTTTTCAATTAGATGGTGTACTATTCTTTATTTCCTATTAATGTTAACTAGCTAGTAAGATATACCAGACCGTGAATGTTTGATCTTGATTAAAGATAATTATTGATATTAATTTATTAATTGTTTGGTTGAGTTCGTATTACTATAAGAGTGGGTTTGTTTATTTATTTGATTATTTAATTGAGTTTGAGTTGATTTAGAATTAGTATAATGTTTATTATAAATAGATAGTTATGATTTAATTGTAAAGTGTAACAAGTCGATTTTTGAAATCAAAATTTGTGTGTTTGGGGTCTGATTTCTAACAATTAGTTTCAGAGCTCGATGAAATATTGTTTTGAAATTCGTAACGTGAAGTCGATAAGGCAACGGTCTTTAAGCTGCTGTTACGGTTCTTTTGTGGCGGAATGATCGGAAAAAATAACCTGACATATAATAAGATATTGTTGTTTTTCAATTAGATGGTACTGAATGATTAATCTTGATTAAAGGTAATTATTAATTTATTAATTGTTTGATTGAGTTCGTATTAGAGTAGGAGTGAGTTTGTTTATTTATTTGATTATTTAGTAGTTACTGAGTTGGGTTAGAATTAGTTTAGTTAATTTAGTACAAATAGAGAGTTTAGAGATCATTGTATGTAAGTCAAGAGCATTATAATACAGAAAAGAGTCGATTTTAGTTGAGATAAAATTACGTTTTCATATTTTTGGGCCTGGTTTCCGGCCGGTATTAGTTCCTTGTTACCATGTTGATAGTTACATATAGGCATGATTATTACCGTAATCTTAATACAGTATTTGTTGTTTTTCAATTAGAGTACATACTATTCTTCATTTCCTATTAATGTTAACTAGTAAGATAAACCTGTATGCGTTGTGACCCGCTAAACTTGGAAATAGTACTGACAACTTCATTCACACGAAAATTAAATGCAACTCAACAATGTTGTGCCTTAGTTAAAAAACGAAAGGTCATCCGAATTATGTCATAAAACAAACCAAAAGTAAAAAAAAAGTCCACATCTGAACACGATTATGTACGTAATAATACAAATAATTCAATTACTTTATCCTTACGATGTGATTGGTTTCTCTCTCTCTCACTTTCTTGATAAACTTCTAAGACTGGTTTCCATTGCGTTGAAGCATGAAGTCGGTTTCCTTACTAGCCAATTTCCATTTCTTCTTTTTATTAAAGATATGCAGAACTAGACATATTTACAATATTTTTGAAGGGTAATAATATCAGGAAATTATGAGAGCTAGCATTCATTGAGATGATGCAAGTTGGAAAATAAATAATATAAATTAAATATTGCCACATCCAAATTTAGTAAAATAATAATAATTTCGCTCGTTGTCCTTTTGCTTACTTCTCAGTACTTACTAGTATACCAATAGATACCTTTGTTTTTCTCATCGCTTTCATCGGGCTCAATGAACAAACAATTCTTGGATTCTCTCCATAACGCAACCAAAAATGGAGTCCTATCACATTGATAAAACTCGCCCATAATCGGCCTAATGGCTTTGGTGGCTTCCATGGCATGATAATGAGGAATGTATGAGAACAAATGGTGCAAGACATGTGTATCAGTAATGTTATGGAACACCTTGTTTAGAACTCCATAATCCCTATCAATCGTCGCAAATGCACCTTTCATCCAGTTCCACTCAGAGTCGTCGTAGTGAGGCAAAGAAGGGTGAGTGTGATGAAGGTATGTAATGGTCACAAGAAACGCGTTCATGACCATCAATGCACCTCCGTAGACACAGAAAACCCAAGCGAACCCTTGAACCAATGCCACGTTGTACAACAAGAAAGAAAAGCTAAGAAGTCCGATATCAGACAAGAGAATCAGGACTCGTTCATTACCTGAGAAAATCGGGCTCCTAGGATCATAGTGGCTAGCGAACTTATCATAAGGTCTTCCAGCAGCATTGATTGACAAGTAAATGTACCATCCCAAAGTGAGTTTGACAAGAAGGGTTAGAGTTCGACCAACAGGGTTGTCGAGGTAAAACGCCGAGGCATCAAGTTTTGATCTCGTCTTTGGAACATATACCTCGTCGTGTTCAAGGGAACCAGTGTTGGCATGGTGGCGGCGGTGGCTTATTTTCCAGGAAAAGTAAGGAGTCATAAGGAATGAATGTAGAATAAATCCAACAGTATCCTCGAGCCATACATGGTCAGTGAAAGCGTGGTGACCACATTCATGAGCAATAAGCCAAAGACCCATAAACACGCATCCTTCAAGGAGCCAGTAAAGCGGCCAAGCGAGGTAAGGAAGAGGGTGAGGGAGGTGAGGAATGTAAGTTGTGGCGACGTAGTATAAGACCAAGGCTGCGGTAAGGTCAGCTGCCAGATACGAAAAGGATCGAATCGTGGATCTTTGGAAACAATGAGGTGGTATGGCTTTCTTGAGATCAGCTAATGTAAATGGAGGTTTTGAGGTCGGGGCTCTTTTGATCATAACTTCAGGGTCGGGTTTTTTAACATCTAGATCGCTACGAGGATTCGAACGGCCACCGGCGCCCATGTTTGTAGATAGGAATTAATGGACTCACAAGTTAACCAATGTGACTTATGTTTGGCTATCTGAGTGGTCAGTAGCTGATGAGAGGATCACTCTTCCATTGCACCTATATATACACTAAAAGGTATACATGAAGTAGAATGTAGCCGCCATTGTTTACTGCCGTAATTTCCTAGAACCTCCATTTAAGCTTTTTTTTTATTTTTTATTTTTTCATTTTGGTAGTCAATAATGCCGCGATACTAAAATCTAAATGTTTGGTTGTTGTATAATTGCACATGTGTAGAATTTGGAGAAGTTGTCTGTTACTGTATTATCTTAGATATTCACGTGATGTAACCCCATTATCACCAAAAAGAAAAAAATTAGTAAGGACTCGTGTATTTAACTTGTAATAAGAATATTTAATAATACAAACTTTTTTTTTATTTACGACGACGACAAACCACTTTAAATTATAACTTAAACATTTTACTTATATGTTAATGTGGATATTGTTGTGAATGGGGCATGGAAAAACATTAGGTCATCACATGTAGCGGTTTTATGCCCAAGTGATTCATGCTTTGTCATGTCACTCACATCAGCATAGGGGAAATAACTTGATAGAATTACTAAGTTATGTAATGTTTCACGCTCAACATTTAGTTTTTAATTATTAAGTAATTCTTTAACTAAAATACATATATTTATTTAAAATAAAGACAACAAAATATATATTTAATTAATAAAACAAACGTATTAAAATACAAAAAATTAATCGTCACTTCGACGATTCCTCCAAATATGTTTCGCCAAATCCCCACGTAGTAGGCTTATATGTGTTTCCCTGCCGCGTATTGCGTTACGAATTGCGTGTTAGTTTTGTTGACGGCGTTTGCGGGTTATCATCATAGTTTTTTGGCAAATGACTATGTCATTGTCTTCCAATATCAAGTTATGTAATATTATGTAACTGTACATAATATTCCTTATTTTATCTCTGGACCACATTCGACACCGATTGTTAATCATAACCCACTTTTTCTTTAGAACTTCATACATGTTCGATATCCTTGGTAGCGATTCTTGTGCTTTTTTAAAAAGTTTTTTTTCTCATCAGGCTATCAAATTCATTCTTACTTTGGATGTGCATGTAGGCAGGGGCGAAGGTTTGAAGAGGCCAGGGGTGGCCCCGGCCCTCGCTGTTTTTTCCGTTAATAGTGTAATTTTTTCCGTTTTCGTCCGAAATTTTTTTTACGTATTGAGCCGGCCCCCGCTGTTTTATTTTCCTAAAGAATTTTTGGCCCCCTTTGATTTTTTATCGTTAAAAATTTCAATTTAATGCTATGTTCAGGTTGATTCGATAAGTTATGGGTACGAAATTAAAAATAAAAAAATAGATTGTTCATTTAAAAAATAAAAGTGTAAGTTTAGGGGGGAAATAAAAAATTCAAAATTAATTTACCCTAACTTAATTTTACCTAAAACAATCGATCTGAGACCTTGAAACTTAACCAGACCCCCAAATCGTTGTTGAACGGAATGAGTCCGTAATCACCGCCCGTCACCCGTCTTTGCTCCGCCGCTGTAAGTCAATAGGTGTTGAAACTTGAAACACTTAATTTCTTGATTTCTTGCATTATTGATTCTTGTTAGTTTGTTACTGAATACTAGCCCTAATTTCTTAATTTCTTGCATTCTTAATATCCACTCAATTCTTGTAAGTTGTTTTCTTGTTAAATATTAGGGTTAAAAACTTAATGGATTATTATTAGTATTATTGATTAATGATGATGAACAAGAGATTGATGATGAATTGATGATGATTATTGTTAATACAATCCTATTTTTTTTTGTTAGACATATTATGGGAAAGTTGAAAACTTTAACTATTAGTTTTTTTTTTTAAAGAATTGATGATGAACAAGATAAAAGAAATGATGATGAACAAGAAAACGAACGTCACAAAAACTTCAACAAGAGCCGCAAGAGCATGAAAATCAACAAGAAAATCATGCTAATTCTGAAGCTCGACAACCACAGTCAAACACTAATGAAGTGGATATTAACAATATAGAAAGAGATCCAGCTAAACGAAAACCAATTTGGTAGTATCCGGTTCATTTAAGAGAACAGGTAAGACGTGCTTATCTTAGATTCGGAATAGCTTGGTGATTTACATAGAAAAAGAAATTGCTAATAAGTTTGATTCGGAATCCATAATCGATGAATTCAAAAATATTAAAGTCGTCGGGCTGAATTGTAATTTTCTTTTATTCCAGGTACTTACTATTTTTCTCTCTCATTATAATAAATAGTTTTGTATTTAAAGTTATTTATTATTGATTTGTTTGGCCCGACCCGAACATATAACCCGAAGCATAGCGATAGGAAAAAAAAATTGGTCTCATGACTTTCAGCCTTCGCTACTTAGTTTTTCAAGCTCCGCCACTACATGTCGGGGCCGGGTGATCAAGGACTCGAGGTGTTTATGGACTGGGTTCAGTTGCAAGCAGCAGAATCTAGTTGAATTGATGTGGTCAAGATAAGAAAGCTATAACATGTCTTTGTAAGCCACGTATCATTGTTGTGCTACGTGGCACCAGTCGAGGACACCCCGCAAATCTATTTATTTAAATCATTTCCAAACTGCTCACTTGCAAACATCAATCTCTTATCCATTCAAAAGAAACACGCCGATCAGAATATGCAGACAGCCAAAAACGCGGCAGCTTCCGTCAAGGAGACGGCGGCGAACATAGGCGCCTCCGCTAAGTCCGGCATGGAAAAGACCAAAGCCACCCTGCAAGAAAAGGTTTCCATCATTAATTAAGTGTTGCTTTAGTTTAAATGACTTTTTTTTCGTTTTGTTAATGGATGGATTTTAATCTCTATGGTCACAAATATGGGTTCAATTTCGAAACTCTTAGAAATGGGGTTGTGCCACATCTTCAAAGAATTTATGATTTTTTTTTTTCTGTTTTTCTTTTAACGTTTAGTTTAGTTTTTTTTCTAATAATATATAATTAGTTTTATAACCGTCCGGTGAACGGGACGCTTTGACATATTTTTTAATATGTAATAATTGTCTTTTTTTTAATTGTAAATGTGTACTTTATCTTTGTATTTGGGTTGCTCGTCTGTCTACTATATCAAGTATTGCTAATACGGTTATCCTTCCTAACCCAAATACAAAGTACCTGATCAACCCAAATACAAAGATAAAGAACAAATGAAAGACTTTTATACATTAAAAATTATTAATACATACCTTATCCAAATAACTGGACGGATATATTTTGTGTGTAATAATGGTTATAACATTAATGGATTTAATGAAGCTATAGTAATATGAATTTCGTAGGTTCAAAGATGGATCATTTCCATATAATATGATTGTTCTTGGTACTTCATAACATGTAATATGAATTTTGTAAGTTCAAAGATGGATCCCTTCCATGTAATATTCCTTGATAAATATTGTTACATATAAATATCAGTAAATAATATAATAATATGAGTGCGAATAATTCTTTCTTAATCTTACACCAATTTCTGCCACAATGAACACTTTGGAGTCTCAGACATGTGCAATTGAATAAATCTAAATACAATGCTTAAACCCACTTTTGACTCATTTGACCCATGTGCTCGTTTCAACAAATTACATGAATGACCCCGGAATTAGAGGTGGCAAAATGAGCAGGTTGGCTAATGGGTCGGATCAGGTTGACCTGGAAGTTTTTCCAAAGTTTTTAATTTTGCATGACTGATTACCGTGTCAAGTATGATTATAAAGGTTTATATAAAATTAGTAATATAAATTTTTGGATTAAATGATTAAGGAGGTTTAGGCGTTATTAAGAGAAAAAAAAATCATATTTGTATTGAGATAAATGTAGATGATAAGGAATAAGGAGAAAGTAAAGTTTGTTGGTCAAACCTGTCATTGACTCCAGCAAGCAATACATATTCGAATAGGACTTTGTATTTATGGTTCGACTTTCAAGCTGAGTTCTCCCATCTCCTACAAGCAAAATATATACTAATCACTATGTATACAACTTTCATCCTCTATTCAGTTGGCTTGTTCTTCTTTGAATTTGAATGTCATAGTCAACAAACTAATTCTAGTAGAGGTGACAAAATGAATTTTTTCGATAACCGGTCAAAATGGTCAAATTTTAGCACCGGTTAAAAGTTAAAACTGGTTTGTTTGGGTTGATCCGCTAACATATTTTTTTCCAATTCTATTTGAGTTCTACAAATAATTAATTTACTGAATATAGTTACAAAAACTATATTATTAAAATTCAAGAAATTCATAATTCCAAATATACAAAAGGCAAAAAAAGGGCAAATATAAAAAAAGTCAAATATGATTACTTTTATGGACAGTAACCATATTTCAATTATGTGATTCAGGAATGCTAAATTGAAAGTAAAAACTGTTAAAGGTTTACATGTTTCTTCCAAAAATTTAGATATGCAACATTAGTTATATACAGCAGGCAAGCCTACATATTTAATATGATAAAATGCTATTTAATTTCTTTGTTTACGTACAAACGTGATAAAATAAGATTAACACATTAAACTCTTATGTGCAATTTGAAGAAAACTAATTAGAGCAACACTAAGATCCTTGAAACCCTGGCAGACAGTCATTTAATCTTCTGTTTGCCCAAAAAATAGTCTACGTTTGACTTTCTAATATCTAATATTTTGCTTCTTAAACTCAAAATTAACAACAATATTTCGGTGTGAAGGAACTCCGATAAGTGATAACTATTGTCATTTAAGAAGTATTATATAAAAAACCAAAAAATAATATAACACCTAATTGAAAAGACAAAATAATAGTGGATTTTTTTAGGAGGCAAGAGGGGTATATTATGATAGTAGTATGTAAGAAAGAGTTTAAACATGTTCTTTGTATGTTTGCAGGAAACCTATTTAGATGCTTGTGAGAAATCAGAACTCGAGGTACAGGTAAGTAATAAGCAGTGAAATGTTGTCATTAAAAAAAACACAGTGTAATTTTGAATAAATAACCTAAAAAGAAAAGAAAATCATCTTAATTACATTATGTTGAAAATTTTTCTTATTTGAAGCTCTTTACTTCCATTTGCAGATATAAGCAAAGCAAGTGCTCCAACTGAGAAGAGAGGGTCCAAGTTACTTGAGCTAAAGAACTCATATCAATAAACATAATATTTTAATATGGTTAGGTTTTCATTATGGTTTTAAACTTTATATAAATAAAGGAAAATTGTTGCAAACAGATAACATATATCTAACCTTTCAGTTCTGCAGAAGATCTATGTGAAGCCTGATAACTAATTCGAGCAGGGCTTCAAACTTCAAGAACAGGCGGGGACGGACCCAAGTGGAACCCAGTGGGGGGTTAGGCCCCCACTCAACTTCTTAACGGGCTTGTATTTGTCTTTTAAAAATAGGTTAAAAACCAAAAGGCCCCATTTCAATTTTTGTAAGGTCCCTTTCAAATTTGTTACAGCCCCAGCTCCAAAAAAAATTCCAAGCCCAATATTGATACTTCATGATAAGAACTAGCGACCATCCAAATTCCCTGCCATTTGCTAAAATCAAATCGCATATCAAAATCAAAATCCGCTTCAAAATCAAAGTCGCAGGTTTGATAATCGATAGCAGGTTCTAACTTTCTACACCAAAATTGCAAGTAGCGGGTTCAAAATCGTTGTTGGTGTATGCTTTTGATTACAGGTTCAAAATCGATGTTGGTTCAAAATTGCAGGTTCAAGTTTCATTGTTCAAATACTAATTCTTGAAAAACAAAATATAGTAACAAAAATTATTTACCTGTTAGTTAGGTGGTGTATGTACTTTGTTGACAATCAACAATATTGTAAATTATTGTTTGCCCGTTGTAACTACAACAGTTGAGAGATGTTTTTAGGCAGTAAATATCATAAAGAGAAATTTAGGCAATCGAATTGCTTAATATTTTTTTGTATGCTTCTGTAATTTGTACCGTGGAAGAAAAAGTACTTGAAAGTGTTACGAATGAAGCTACAATTGACTGTTTCTAACAGATGAAATCACGTAGAGGAGAATTGTAATATGTACTTTGTTTTATTATATTTAATGAAGTTTTTCTTCGTTCACAATTTTAATAGAGTTTTTTTTACTCCACTGGGTAAATTTCCTGGATCCGTCACTGAGAACAGGAGAACACTTTTTGTTATTGATTTCTTTCCAGGCTGCAAAACCGAAAGAAAAGAACACAATCATAATCGTAATCAGAATTCGAACATACACGTATGTTGGGTATGATTTTAACTTGCCCATAATTGTATCAATCTCACAAGCACCTAAATTATCACAAAATACTCAACACTTTGATGATAAGAAGCATGCATTCTCGTGTTCCAAGCCATAACCCTTAGACCAGTGGGACCAGGACCTTTCCAAAGAGCCAACACTCCATCTGTAATTATCCTATAGAAAGCATTGCATGCATTCCTGTAATTACGCCTCTGGGATGCGGGTAGAGTGGCATCGCCTGCATAAGAATCAGTGTCAGATCAGCTTGACTCCCGACCCACGTACCAATTACGCCAACTATTAGTCCACACAAAGCTTTCTAATATAGAGGAATTGGCTTGCCATCATTCGCTTCAAGTGCCTTGTTTTTCGAAAAACTGTCAAGTAGTTATCAAAAAATGACAAATTATATTGATAAAGAATATAAATCCATATTCAAATATAGAATCCAAAAATCATCCGAATACAATTTATGTACCAAATGATAACTTAAGTGAATGTACCAAGTCTAGCAGTGGTGTATATGGCTTGCCTTAGCAGCCCAGCAGACATGCCCTGCTGAGGGAACATGGCAATTGTAGATCTCGATCATGGCAAAGAGCGAATTAACTCACCTAGAGGTATTCTACAAACAATAAGCTATTCATACTCTTTCAGAGTCGGTTTCCGATCCATCTGCAAACTATAGTTGGCACCGGTTCATAACTACCTTCTCAAATGCCTCATTTGCTGCAAAAAGATTCATGATTTTACAAAACGACCAAGAACACAGATTAAATGAAATACAAAACTTTAAGATAAAAGAAACCTATGATGAAAAACAACAAAAAATTCAAAAATCAACCTCATGAATGTCCATTATTACAGTATTACATGCCTACAATGAAAGCCATGGTGACTAAAGCACATTTCTTTCTTGTCGAAAGTCATCTTTCATGGCTGAGTATCAAAGAACAACTACCTTATTTCAGCATGTATGTGTTGAATGTCATCGAATGTGCTGGCATATTCACAAATTGTACTCATGCCCACACTAAAATATCCAGAGAAAAGGTTACCAAAAAACCTGAAAAGGCACAAGATGGGCTTAACCCTATATTATAGTTTACAATATTTATTAAAGCATATCTAGGCAGGATTCTTCATAAGCACCGTAAGCAGATTATACAACAAAATTTCAGTGAAAGCCAACTTTCAACATGTTTAACCCGTCTGACCCAGATTCATTTTTAGCTAAATTTATTATTTGACCAGTTAAGAATAAACCATAACCCAAATTTAAACAACACAAGCAAGTGCAAAGGCAGCAAATTTTATCATCCAAACTCAAAATGAACTTCGTTTTATGGGATGAGACACCAGCGTCGAATCTAACCATCAGCCTGCAAAAGAGCAAATCATAATCAAAACATCATCAAACGGTTGCTTGACCCACGTTCTTCCTTTTGCAAAATTGCAACCACATAGTCATACATTATCAATATACAGAATTGTTAGTTATTTATGCCACATTTTTGTCATAAATATTTTATAAATTGAAAACCCTAAATCGAAATCGAATTCAAAACCTGTAGAAGATTATTCGCAATTGCAGACGCCATCAGAGACCAAAACGACCATATCCTTGGTGGATCTGGTATATCCCGAAACGATTTCCCAAGAACGCGTGCTCCCAACACGAATTCATCTCCGTATAATAGAGTTACATACGTGTCTTTAGATTCTGAAGCGACCTCAAATTCATACTCGAATCGGGAACTCAAATCGAGTTTGATAGAGATGAACGTTGCAGGCTGATGATTAGGGGATGTGGGGAGAGATCGACGCAACCGCCGGTAACCGCCCACGAAGGTTAACACGGCTGAGATTGAAAGTAAGAGTGATCATGGGGTGGGAATGAAACCAAAAACGGTTTGATTTAACACGGCTAAGATTGAAAGCCAGAGTGATCGGAGGGTGGGAATGAAGCCAAAATCAGTTATTTATTTGGCGTCAATAATAAGGAGAAATTTCTTATATTTTTTTAACTTTTAATTTTATTTAAATACACAGGTTAGGATTCAATTCTTTTAAATTAAAAAAAAAAGATATTAGATGATACAAGTTATTAAAAAATACTAAATTAAATTTTATAAAAAAAATTATAATTTGTTTGAAGGTGTTGCATATGTGAATTGTGGTAACCCATTTAGGAGAAGTTTTAATAAATAAATTACAGAACTCACTTATCTATATCTATACTATATAATAAATAAAAGTTTTTCACGTCACGTTTTGTCTCTATATTCATTCTCAATTTTTCATCATTTTTTTTCTATTTTTTCTCGCCTCTCTCTTTAAATACACATATATATTTTAATAATAATATATTTTTAAATAAAATATTAAGTAACTATACTAATAAATACATCTATATCTTTTAATAATAATATATTTTTAAATAAAATATTAATTAACTATACTAATAAATCAAACTTATTTTAAATAATCTTTTATTATAAAAAGCTTTGAAAGCTAATTATATAACTTTTATTTTTAATCAAATAAAAATAAAAATCAAATTACATTAACGTATTTTCAAAACTCAGTTATATATTTTTAATTTTTATATACTGTGAAGTTTATTTTCAATCGTTAGTATATGTAATAAATTTTTACACATGTAAGATATTTTCAGTCGTTAGATTTAAGAATATTATGTATTGATGTTTTCACCCGGTGCTTAAACACGGGATCTAAGCTAGTTAATTAATATATAAATAAAATTGAGTGTTTATAAATAATTATAGAAATGACCGGTTTATTTTGGAAAATAGGGCGAGAGGATGACCGCACATGACCCAACACAAAAGGAAATGGCCACAGCGAAGAAGGATGCGAGATTAAATGAAGCGGAGTATGAGAAGAAGGTGGCGCGTGAGCAAAACGCCACACAGAGGCAGGCTACGGAAGCCACTGGTGCGTACTCCTACTCCACCACCGGAGCCGCTGGTCATCCGATGGGAAGCCACCAGATGTCAGCCTTGCCAGGTCATGGAACCGGAGAGCCAGCTGGACATGTAGTGGAAGGGGTTGTTAGATCTCACCCGACTGGAACGGATACCGGAATTGGTACGACTTTGGCTGGACATAACACGAAAACTGGAGGAGGTGCCGGTGGATATAGCACCGGTGGAGCTTATCGTTGATAGATCGTACGTCGGAGGGTTCTTTATTTGTGTTGGTTTTTTTAGTGGTTGTGTTACTAGTTCTGAACTTGGATATTTCGTGTAGAATGTTGTGATATTATATAAGTTTCTCTTTGCACAAATAATGTTTGTACGTCGCCTAAACTATTGTTTGTCTCATGGTGGTAAAGTGAACTAAAAATTTGAGGCCCATTTTTTACGTTTATAGGTTCGTCTATATATAGAGGAACGTCTACATCTAGAGTTTGTTTTCCAAGGCAACTCTTCGTCTCTTGCTCTAAATCCCTTCAGATGTTGGGCGTTTTGGCGTTCCCTAATCCTCGCTACAACCTTTAGCGAATAAGTCATCAAGTATTAGAATACAAGTCGGTACTTGGTCTTGTTCAGTCGTTCCATTAAGACCAACGCAAACCACACACATGTATATAAAAAAAATTGAGGCTCTTATTATTTGGTGGCCTAAAGATAGGGCTTTACTTGCTTTACCCAAAAGCCGCCCCTGCTTTGTCTTCACTTGCCGTGTGCTTTGCTATAGAGTTGTGCTTACGTAAGTGAGTTTTCTTTATTGCAAAGCGAGTTCGAGTTCTTTATTGAAAAGTGGGAATGTCTTGATCTATAACATAATTTAGGGGTAGGATAATTTTTTTTACCGTACATTAAAATAATAATAAAAACAGTATAACATGTACCTAATTGATTTCTCCTTTCAGCATTTGAAAGCTTGAAATCTAGTCATTACATCGTCTTCTGTTACTTTATCAAATGTTTCTATTTCGACCGCACAAATTAGAGAATTGTTCAAATACACTTCGTCCATTCAATTGGTTAAATTTGTCTTGATAAGCTTCAGTTTATAAAATATCTTTCAACAGTTGCGATTGCAACCGGTAAAACCAATGCTAGCTTCAGTATTTGATAAACCAAAGAAAAACCATCTTAGTGTATACCATTATGTCTTAATATTAAATCATCATTGATTCTATGATTTCTTACTATAGTAAAAAACAAAACCATTTTATTGTATTGTATGTACACACCATTATGTCTTAATAAGAAAAATAAATAATAATAACTAGGTAACTGTGGATAACCATAGCATCGAGCAGGGTTAATTCACCTGGTACTTTCTCTAACGTGTTTTATAATACCCAAATATTTCTTTAAAATTAAGGGAATCAAAATATGATTGGAATAAAAATTGGCAACAAAAATATCGATGTCCATAGTTACCGGAAATATAACTTTTCTTTTCTTTTTTATGTATATCATAATGTTTCGTTTTCGATTATTTACATAATGGATATTTCCTCTATTGCAATTAATTTGTGAATTTAAAAGTGAATATAAAGACTATTTTCGACTTTTGTCAGATACGATCGCAATGCGAAAATTAATGCTATTGGGTAAGTAAATTCATTAAAAATTCCATATGATAAATACCCGTGCCTACTTCATTGCAGCTTCCGCGCGAGCAAGATAGGGCTCAGTCAAAGCAAGTGAAAAAAGGTTTCTGTCAAAAATGTGAAAAGGTTGAAATGAGAGGGAAATTTCAACAAAGATAATATCTTTAACACTTGCTTGATTACCCCCAAAAACATTGTTTTTTTTTAAAACAGCTATTATTAAAAAGCAACAAGCTTGAAAAGAAACTAGACGGAGCAAAAAAATTACAAAAACATTAGGGGATTTTTAAGAAGCTCTTTTCGGAAGTAAGCAAGTTTTTTGTACGATTGGATTTTATATATAAAACACGACTAGCAAATAATTAGTCGAAACGAAACAACAGAAAGAGCACCATATAACTAAGATATGGTCAACCCGAAAAAAATAACGTTACGATACATAACCGTGAACCACTACAAACGAATACCTAAGAATAACTACAAAAATGATTTTATGCATGAAGTAGTTGTTCTCGGAACCATAACTTCTGCAAAAACACCGAACAAAACATCAAGAAGCAAACGCTCATATCTAAAGACTCGAACCCACTACAAACATCCTCTGCCCAATTCCACAAAACAAATAAACATGATAGTCATTTATCTATAAAATTTTCTCCAAACTCTTTCATCAATTTTTTGAGAACGTCCTTACTCCCCTCCATCCCATACCCTAACGTGTTCCCCATTTCAATAAACCAAGTTATTTCATTCGTTAAAGAAATGCCATTACACTACCTAGTATCAAAATCTTTTTCCCCACTTTTTTTACATTCATCACCATCATTTGCACCTGGAATTGAATCTTCAAACCTCATCCTCTCAAAACCAGGTGGTTTTGAAGGGGATGACTCATTTGAAATAAGTTGCGACACCTCCTTATTATCTCTATATCCCCTAAAATCTTTACTGATCTAATTAGCACATTGTCATCTACAAAGCTATAAGATAGGGTTGTGCTAAACGTACCCCTCCTGTCATTTATACATATTCTCTGTTAAATCAGTCACATCATCTATATGTTTTAACTCGGATGGTGTACATTTAGCATACTGGGGTACGTTTAACGTGACCCTATAACAAATTAACATGACCAAAATACCTGCAAGAACGAGAACACATGTGCAAGTCCATCTGTGGAGAATCTGAGCATTTATCAATTTTAAGAACCTGAAGAACATGCCCACGCATACGTGCTAACAGTTCAAGATCCTTACTATTCATGCAACTGTAAGAGTTTTGTTATTTTACACTAACTAACGTTAAATAAGTAAACCGACGGTCGATGACCCGCAACACAATGTAGGTTAAAAAAATACAAGTTTTCCTATAAATATTCTCCATCCACGTGCACCACTATTGAGTATTGACTTTTTTTTTTGAAAGGAAAATATCAATAAAACAAACCGACCAACCTCACAACGAGGCGGCAAAAAACACACAAAACTACATAATTACAAATTTACACCAAACTTCCCATGAGACATTCCTATATTTCGATCTAACATTATACCAAAGAAAACCAATCGATTTAACTTCACTAATAATTTTCTCCACCTTGACCGCTAAGTTATTGAACTTCGCTGCGTTTCTAACTCTCCAAATACTCCAGCATCCTATTCGAATAATACCTTTAACCACCTCTTTTTTAATTCCAGTTAACCCGACGTGATCATGAATTTCCAGCAAATCTCTAAAAGAAAAAACGAAAAAATTCGGAATATTACACCAGGCACATATGTGAGTCCACAGCAGAGACGTAATCGGACAAGCACAGAAAAGATGTTCCTTTGACTCGACAATTTCGCCGCAAAAACAGCAACTCTGATCTACCACACTAACGTTCCTTTTATTTAGCACTTCCACAGTCGCGATTCTATTCATTTCTGCCCGCCAAATGAAAATATTGCATTTCATCGGGATCCACTTGCACCATTCCGGGACATAATAACTAGAAGCCACCCTGTTTTTGTCGAGAAGATCCTTAACCGCCGCCACACTGAAGTCATTTGCCGCCGCCCCTATCCATTTCCATTTATCGTTTTCATTATTTAGATCAATCTCACCAATACTGCTGCATAACCACACCATCTCGTCGACCTCCCTGCCAACCGAAATAGGCTGAATCCACTCCCACACATATCGACCACCTGAGAAGTTACCTTTGATCATGTCGCTAACTTTGCATCGTTTGTTCGCTTCTTTTTTGAAAAGATTAGGACAGACATCTTTTAGAGGTTCGTTACCATTCCACGGATCAATCCAAAACATTGTGTCCTTACCACTCCCGACGTTACTCTTGAAAAACCTTCTCAAAGGAATACCATCAATATGAACATTAGACAAACATTTAGCAATATTGCACCAAACCCCACCCATTGTCAATCTGGCCGGAATGAAACCCCACCCGGATCTTGTCGTATGAATATCTTCAATCACCTTGGTCCACAGTTTGCATTTATCCTCGAGAAACCTCCACCCCCATTTAGCAAGAAGCGCGATATTTATATTTTTAAGCCTGCTGATGCCTAGACCACCCAACTCCATAGACAACGAGACTCTTTCCCAAGCAACCTAATGCATCTTCCTGTTGTTACCATCCCCTCCCCACAAAAAATTCCTAATTTTAGCTTCCAGCTCATTAATAACTTGCACCGGGGCTCTGTAAAGAGAAAAATAGTAAATGGGTAAGCTTTCAAGCACCGCTTTAATTAACGTAATCCTTCCCCCAATGGAAAGTAAACCCGCTTTCCATTTAGCAAGTCTAGGGTCGAATAAATCGTAAACCGGCTTCCAGTTTGTAACACGGTTCATATTGGCACCGACCAGCAACCCAAGATATTTGAAAGGAAAGATTCCAGCTTTACATCCCAGCAAAGAAGCCATATCGTTTAGCTCCTCCGATTCCACACCGATCGAAAAAATATTAGACTTTGCTAAATTGATTTTTAGACCCGAACATATGTGAAAAACCCGAAGAATACGAAGAACATTGATAATATTCATTCTACTCCACTCTCCAATGATCATGGCATCGTCCGCGTAGGGAAGATGTGAAATAACCGGCCCTCCCGCAGGAGTATTGACTCCCACAAAGTCTTTCGAAAATTTCGCTTTATCAATCAAACATGACAAAGCCTCTATTATTATAATAAATAAAAAGGGAGAAATCAAACATGACAAAGCCTCCATTTTTTGAAAAGATTCGCTTTATCAATCAAACATGACAAAGCCTCCATTATTGAGTATTGACTAAAGCACTAACTATGGCCTAAAAGTGGCTTCATTTTCCAAGGAAAATAATTAATTTATTAGAGGCCCAATATAAATTAGAATTAACCACAGGACTCAAAATAAAAAGTAAAAACATGATTCTTGGTTTAGACGCTGTGGCTCATGCGGCCCACTCACAGCTTGACATTTCGACAAACACCTTGCAGGCAATATGTTGCAAATATCAAATCAGAACGCTTTCATTATCTCCTTCTGGTAGATCGATCCAGTTCAAGATCACCTCTCAAAACCGATTCTCCAGGTCACTTTCTAAACTAGAGTTTATCACAGTAACTGTTGATTCACGCAACTTTCTGTTTCTGTACATTGTTTTTAAGTTTTAAGTTCCGATCCCACATTGTTGGGTGGATGGTCAACTCAATTTGAGTTAGAAGTATGATTAGCAATGTAACATTTTGTTTACCCTTAATTGCTACCATTAAATCTGCTTGCTTAAGTGTTCTGAATTCCTCAGTTTAATTTTCATTTTTAGAGTTACGTGGGGCAATTGTTTTCTGTAGCTATTTAGCTGTGTTAGAAATGCTATGAAGATACTTTTTATCGTTGGCTAAGAGACCGTAAGGAGATGTAATGAATAAAAAACTGTCATTAGTTTTGTTGTCAAAAGCCCACAAGGCGCGCGCCTAGGATACCAGGCCCTATCGCCTCGCTTCAAAAGCCCTATTTTGAGGAGCTCAGACGCTTTTCCCAGCCAAGTTTAGGCCAAATTCTTGTTAAAAATCTTCTTAATAGGTATGAAACAATTACACTAACCCTAAACAAGCCTGGAATCAACCTAAAGGCTAAAACAGCCTAAACTAGCTCAAAAAAAGCCTAAAACCCCTAAAAATGGTACTTTTATACTATACGTCTCGCTTAATAAAGCCCTTGCTTTTAAGCACCTTGCACCTAGGCCTCGGCGAGGCCTATGCGCCTGACAACATAGGTCATTAGTTTTCTAGATATGAAAATAGACTCTGTAGATTGCAAATATAGTTTAATCTATAGTTCTATACCAATATACCTTTTTTTATTTAACAAGATTTGATACCAATCTTGTACCATGACTGATGGAGTCCTTCGGTGGCTCAAACACTCGGTACAAGAATATTCCATCCGAGTTGTAGTGGCAGATTTAAGAATTATATCCTAGATATGCACTGTCATAACACATATCTTTTAGATATGCTCCAAGTATTATAAATTTCTTTTACATGCACTAACACTTTTGACCTGGATATCAACTATCATAAATAATTTCTTTTACATATGCTCCAACTATAATAACTTTTTACATAAAACTTGATAAAAATATCTTTTGGAGTTTTTCTGAAAGTGACAAATGACTAGAGACCAAAAACATGAAACTTCCAAACTAGTCCTACCATTTAAAACCAGATTAGAGGCTCATATCTTTCATCTCCTTATTGTAGGTGTAACATATCTAAGGATAACCTGAAAAGTATTCAAAGAGTAACAGCGACAATGATGAACGAGAAGCAATCCACAGAGAGGTAAGGTTTTACTGTATTAGTAACATCATAGACACATTTAGGTATGGCACATCAGTTTAGAAAGTTTTTTTTTTTTGGTATTTTCTGATTGATTTAGTGTGATTTTAGGTATGCAGTTGTGACTGGGGCAAACAAGGGTATTGGTTTTGAGACAGTTAGACAGCTGGCAGCTTCAGGCGTGACGGTCTTATTGACAGCCAGAAATGAGAAGAGAGGTACAGAGGCCGTGGCATCGCTCCATGGACTTGGTTTATCGAAAGTACTATACCATCAGCTTGATGTACAAGACCCTCAAAGCATACAAGCTTTGGCTGATTTCATACAAACCCAGTTTGGAAAGCTTGATATCTTGGTAAAGCTAACACATTTTCTGAGTTTTATAACCATCTTGAATAGAATATTTACTCTTTTAAGACCTATCGTTTTTATTTAAATTAAATTAGGTGAACAATGCTGGAGCTTCTGGAGTAGTGGTTGATGAAGATGGTCTACGCGCTCTAAATATAGATCCAGCATCTTGGGTAAGTGAAGCTTATATATTCAGTATACATCGCTACTGTTTGAACTCAAGTTTATATAATAATAAAATTTGGCTTTTATCAAGCTTTCGGGTAAGGCCACAAATCTTGTTCAAGATGTGATTATAACAACCTATGACAAGGCAATAGAATGTCTCAACACAAACTACTATGGTGTCAAGAATGTAACACGAGCGCTCCTTCCACTCCTACAATGCTCGACTTCTGGTGGCAGAATCGTAAATGTCTCTTCCCTTCGAGGCGAATTATGGGTATGTCTCTTTTAGTTGGAATGTATTTCAAGTTTTTAACTGTTTTTCATGGTTGTAAAAATCGCTAGGCGCTAGTCGGCGGTGAGGTAGGGCCTAGGCGGGATTAATCGGATTGGAATTTTTATATGTAATTTTCAGTTTTTTATATATATATTTTTATAAAAATGTTCATTTTTAAACCACACCAAAGGTTTTCACCGGAATTTGGCTGGATATTTCAGTTTTTCGCCGGAAATTTCAGGTTTTCGCCGGAATTTAGCCGGAAATTTCAGGTTTTTGCCGGAATGTTCGCCGGAACCTAGGACCGCCTAGGCCCGCATAGCGATTTTTGGACCGACTAGGCCAAAATTAGTCGTTAACGAGCCGCCTAGCGACTAATCGGCGCCTTACAACACTGCTGTTTTTCATGTTGTATGATAAATAAATAATTGCATATTATGACTCTTATGTTAGAGGATTCCAAATGAAGAAATAAGAAAGGAACTTGGGAATCTAGAGTCATTAACTGAAGAGAAGATTGATGGGTTTGTAGAGAAGTTTTTGCATGATTTGAAGAACAATGAACTTGAAGTCAACGGGTGGTCAAAGATGTTACCGGCTTACAGCGTGTCAAAAGCCATGCTCAATGCCTACACTAGAGTTCTTGCAAAGAAGCACCCGGAGATGTGCATAAACTGTGTACATCCTGGGTATGTAGACACCGATTTGAACTGGCACACAGGTACTATGACGTTGGAAGAGGGAGCACAAGGGTCGGTTATGCTGGCTCTTTTACCAGAAGGCGGCCCTTCGGGTTGCTATTTTGATCGCACGCAAGTTTCTGAGTTTTGACCCGATTTGTTGTCAAGTTTTGTTTTAATAAGACAAAAAGAACAGTGCATTGTTTTGTATCATTTGTGTTTGGACCTAAAAGGATTCTAAATGCTCAAATGGCATTGATGAATGTTATTATGAATTGTAGACAGAGAAAGCTAGCATGATGAAACTTAGACCTACAAAAGGTCATAGTTTTGAATGTTAGTGGTATGTGCGATTCTACTTCTATAGTACCATACCGTCTATACAAGAGATGTTCTTCAACAAACAAAATCCCGCACCAATACTAAAACTCTAAATTCTGGATATATTCTTTTAAAGTTAGAAGAGATATCCACATACTACGACTAGATGATATCCACATACTCCTCTGCTTGGTTATCTGTTGATGTCATGCTTCCTCTCACACCCGTTCCTGCACCATACTGATTGCTGCCATACGGTATTAGGTTCCGGCCCCCCACTTCCCCGTCCATTGCTTGCCCTCGCATGAACCGTTGATCCCCACCTGATTTAAAAAGTAAAACATGAATAGTAAAATCGTCTCTAAATATCTACATAAAAGTGGTCATGTCAATGTATTTATTACCACTATCACTGTCAGACGCATCAGCAAGCTTCGCAATGACGTCAATCAATGCTCGTTCATGTTCCTACATCATCCACAAAACAAAACAAAAAACATCATTAACCTTGAGGATGAAGTCGCTTAGATTAACCCATGTTGGTTTCCATGTAACGATATACCTTGAGCATTTTCTTTGCTTTTTCTATTTCAAGTAGATCAGGATGAGTGGTATCAAACACCTTTTCCACCTGTCAACATTATTTAAAGTAAATATCTTTTTTGTGAGAAAAGATATAACACAATTCATGATCATCATTAAAATTAAGGTACCTCCTTTATAAGAGTGTCGGTGTGAAGTATCTCTATTTCATCTGAAGCCTTCATATGATCACCATTCTGCAAGGATGGTGGGTATCCTTTTCTAGATTGTTCCTTTGAATTCCCTCTACCCCTTCCAACCCCATGGCTCACTTGACTACTGTATCCATGGGGTCCACCATGGCTAACTTGTTGGTATCCTGGGTCCTCATCTAGCCACTGGATATCCTCTGGAGGGATCTGGGATGGGTCATTGTTTAAAGAAAGGGAATTTTCCTTGTTAATTTGATTATTGTGTGTAAAATTGGTTTGAATATTAATTTATTAGCACAAACATACACTAGATTATTGAAGATAAGATGTAAATTATTATACATGTAATCATAAAAGAGTTAAAAACATAAGAGACTTTAGATGATGCCAACAATTTACCTCCTTAAGACTAACCCATTCAAAGCTTTCCTGTTTTGTATTCTTATTATAAAGCAAAGCATGCCGCCCCTACCAAAAATGAAATATATTAACAATGACGGATGCTAAATTGTGAAACTTTTCAAAATAAGGTTTTGGAAATTTCAAAATGAAGAGAAATTTATGAACATCAACTGCTCAGAAAAGAGAAATTGAAGGTATTGGACAATAAAGCAGCAGATTCACTTGCATCAACTTACAAAAAGAATAAAGATATTATATAAAATAAAACCACATCTTAAATACAAAACAATTAACAAAAACTGATGATTAACAAACGAATCTAAAACATACCTGCACAGGGTTGTAGTCAACAATGACAGCCTCATAAAAGTTATTGTCATCAGGCCATCTAGTTCTTAGTTTCCTCCCAATCAATTGATCCTTTGTACCCACATCACTTGCTTCATTTGCAAAAGGAATAATAGCAGCACTATGATTTGAAAGCATTCCCCTTGGAGTTCGACCCGTTAAGGGGTACCTTGGGGACTTCATTATAATTCAACATTACCCATCAAACAGTTGACAAAAGTAATAACAAAACCCTTACTTAACATCACATTCAAAATTACATTCTTAACCAACTCACAGGTTTAGGGGTTTGAATTCCACCTCCCAAGCCAGGAAAAGACTGAGCAGGTAAAGACAGGGGCATAGATGTCTTTTGCCTCTTCCTAGATGCTGAAACAGTTGGACTCACTGGAATAGGGTCATGGATAGATTGAGGAATGCTGATCATTGCACTGCGGTTCCCCCCTGAGGTCCTCCATTCCCTGATCCTTATGATGATGTCATCGGTGTTTACCTTTGAGAGTAATTCTCTATGCTCATCATCAGAAACTCGCAGCTCTTTTCGAAGTTCTGTTATTAACCCTTCTTTTTCCTGTTATATTATTTCATGTTCACAGAGCATTTAAACTTACTTGGCATAAAATAAACTAAGCTTAGGATAAAGATTTGTCACAAAGGTTTAAATCATACCCATGAAAGGGCATCAGACTGTGCTTTGAAAGCTCGTAGCACTGAACTGTAAGCTACTTGCTCAAGGTAATGAATCTGGGACTCCATCTCATGTTGCATCATTTTAAAAGTGGCCAATTCAGGAACCCTATACAATTGTGTTGTTGTAAGTTCACTGTAGTAATTAAATACTATACTGGTAATGTGAAAAAGTCAAATAAATAGGGCTTAGATTAAATTTGTCATAGCAATAAGTAATAACTAATTTTTCAGTTTCAAATTATTGTTAAATCCAAGTCATCCAAGATACCCATGATCTCTGATTTTTTTTTATTTCGACCTTGCTAATGCTACCATAATTTATTTTGCTCTGTTTCATTGCTAAGTAATTATTTGTTCTGGTAAACCAACATGTGTAGCAATTAGAAGACTGGATATGCACATTCTGCTCTATGATTTTATTTGCAAAAAAATCCACAAACAAGCAAAAGAATGTTTGTTCCATGACAAAGACGGGATAATTCGATAAATAAGAAAAGAAAAGTTGCAACCTTTTTATTCAAAGACATAGTTTATAGTTCGAGGAAAGAATCATTCAATGGCACTAATCTAGAAACAGATTGCAAAATAAGATGGTAAAAGAAAAAAGGGAGGTTCAGCAAGGGAGTGTTAGGATGTGTGCCACCAAAACTATTATTATGGCGTTCAAAATAATAATCCAATACGTAGTTGCAGCAAACTATTATTAGGTAATTTTACATTTACCCTGAAAAATCAGTTTCAAGACAGAAACGCTTTGCCTGCGTCTTAAATTTTATTCATTAGCCTCCAAAAATAAATAAAAATTTAAAGTAAACCAGATTTGCCAAACAAATTAAAACTGATAGGCTTGCAACACATCAAAAAACCTTCCAAGTTTTGATAACATTGTTTTTTATTACTGCTGATAGATAAGGTCATGTTACTCCACACGTGTGAATGGCACAATTGCTATGAAACATTCAGGTAAGTAAACACAAAAAGGACCAAAACCAAACAAACAAACACTTCACTATCACTACATAAAAGATCACATGCCACTTGCACAATCTTTTATATATAGATGCTAATCTCATTCTACGGACGATTGTTGCGTCAATTTCTGACAAGTAATGATGCACATGCCTAATCAACAGCCAAAATATATGCCTAATCCATACAATTCTTCACACATGATTAGGCATTTCATCTCCCCTCATATTTTTCTTTTTATCTTCCCATATCATTTGTATTATTATTAGACATACCCCATGCGGTCATGACCCTGGCTATGAGAAAAAGGAAGCAAGGGTTAATTATAAGGATTCCAACTCAAGCAACATGAATAGACAAACCTATTTCATTAACTAACTTTTTTAAATATTAGGTAATATTTAAGTTTTTGGAAATGCATAATAAACAACCCCAACATATAACTTACCTACAAGTCAGGCTTAGAATGCATATGTAATATATATTCCCATGATTTGGCATGATGAAAACATTAATTGGAAAGGCAATGCTTGTTCTTCTAACTCGAAACCCTAATTACAAGCCTACAACATAAAAGCCAAATTTTATAATTTTTGGTGCTTACACATGAATTAGCTGCAAATTCCCCCACCTCAACCTTTCAATTTTAGGTAAGCAACATCTCAAAGCTTAAAAATCAATTAACGCGATAACAGCATTCGCATACTAATTTCTCCATCGAAACCCTAAACAATCCGCAAAATAATGAAAAAATGCACGAAATTGAAGATAACAACGATTAACTCACCTCTGCAATATTCAAATCGTGAAGGCCGGATCTTAATTTGGAGATGGCGAAGGAACCCTAGAAATCAGAGATTTTGATACGAAATTGGTACGGATAAAGTCTGATTCAAACAAAGGAGTATAGTGGTAGTGAGACGGATTTTGCTTTGAAAATTGTGAACATTTGGGGGTTTATATAGAGGGACGATGGGCGATTGGATATTGCTTTACCATGGAAAATGAAGGCGGACATGAAATTGTTTTCGAATTGGATTTTATTTGTCGATGGGGTTCCGCTTTTTTCGTCACTTGCATTTAGGACCCTCCAAGTTTTATGAATATAAAATTTCAGTCCCTGCAAATTTTGATATTGAGACTGTTAATACATACATTATGATTACTATAATATTAATGCAACTTTTTGGTGTGTGAGAGAATTACCGTACATATGGTATTATTGATTGTGCAGTTGGTACAACATCTTTATGCATTCTTTGGTTTTTTGTTTTTTTTTCTCTCTCATATATGCTAAAGAATTTGAAGCAGGAAACCAAAAGCATATGATGGGCTTGGCCCAATGGTCACATTGGTTTATGCATGCATTGTGCGTTCGAAATCGGTTTAAGGGCTTTAATGTCATTTTTTAATTTGGCTTTTTAATTTACAATCATAAATCTTATATATATTTTTTTTTTGCATAGGGTGAGTTTACTTTAAGGATTTTGACTTTATTTTATAAGCATTGTAAGACGTTAATTTCTTTCGCAGTTTAACACGCCGCACCGCGCGTGAGTAAAAGCTTGCAATGTCGCTCAGAGGCCGCCGCAACGCGCGTAGCCTTCTTCTAGTTCTACTTAAAAGGCAAGTGTCGGTGGACTCTTGTCATTGACAATATTAACCCTTAATTTTTTGAAATAGCAAAATGACCCCTTAACCTTATAAAATTTTGCTTTAACCCCCTCAAGTTTTAAAGTTTCAAATTTACTCTTTGTATATGTAATCTGATTTTTTCCTTAATAATTTTTGTTTGTTTATTGTATTCAAAATATAGTATTTTAAGTATCGTGGGTTATTTAACAGTGACGTGCTGGTACCGTGAAAAATGAGACATAAGTCAATTTACACCAATTTTCACTGTTATTCCACAATGGTTTGACTTATATGTCATATAAGTCAATTTACACCAATTTCACTATTATTACACAATGGTTTGACTTATATTCGGTCTTGCTACCACTGCTCGTATCATCTCCAGCCAAGGGGTAGTTTTTAGGGTCTGATGTGTTTTAGGAATTGAGCGAACCGCTCTGATGCCATGAAAATTATGATACCTCAAGGTTATTGTTTTCATTAATCACGAAAGAGGTTTAAATACAAAGGAGAATCAAGATAAACATGGAATGGAAATCACAAATAATAAAGGAGAGCGTAACAATAAGGAAAATAAAATAAACTCTAAAAATTAAATATTCTTTACTTCATGTATTCATCAGTCTTCCTGTAACCAACCATAGTGTTTGGCAGCAGGCTCTTCAATTTGGTTGAAAAGAGTGTAGATTGGATCCCATTCTTGTCCAATCTGTTTGAAATCAAAGTGTTGCGTAAATTCTCGTTTTTTCAAGAATCGCTTCTCGCTTCTTCTTCAATCTTTCCAAACGAGCTCCCATGGCAGATCGATATCTTGAAACAATCTCAAGAATTTTAGAGTCTTGAGTTCTAAAGGCAATCGCACATCTTTGGACACCACAACTGGTCACCATTAACATCAGTGTGTGTAGCTTCTTAGCAGATTCGTGTACTTTTTGACTCATCATCTCCTCCTCCATGCTTGCTTGCTTCACAAATGTAAACATTATATATATATATATATATATATATATATATATATATATATATATATATATATTTCAAAAGGCATACTTACTGACTATCCAAAAGTAATTAATTAATTTTCTTTTGAACGGCGACACCTAGATATTGTAGTATAATTGGGTTCCCGGCAACACCTAGAACATCTAGGGCAACACCTGAACCCTCAACCGGGTAAACCCATGACCTGGTCACAGACCCTTTTTTTCTGTTGTCAGGATTCAAACCCAAAACCTCCACTATAGGAAATCTTGGGGCTACCATTACACCAAATGATCAAAGTAATTAATTATATTATCACAGGATAAAAGTTACCTCTTTCTCGACCACACCTTCTCTCACATTCACATACTCATGACGCATATCTTGTTTCTTTTCAGTTTTGTTTCCTGTGAATGCTTCCTCTTTCAACCTTAAACGCTCCAATAAAAGTCCCTCTGATCGTAGGTAACCGGAGACAATTCTCACAAGTGTACGCATGTCAATGCCACGTGACATTGAGCATAGTTCAAAACCATAATGATCCACTGTTTCCACTTCAAGATCGAACAAATAGTCGCCCATCTGATCTGGTAACACCATAAATATATAATCACACGATACGATCATAGATTTGTAAATATAATTCGTGAATAAGAAAGAATTACCTCAATTCCTCCACTTTCGTCTTCCCACTTGAAACTAATGTAAATTATCTAGGGTTTCTTTTGTGTTTCTCCTTTCTTATAACTACGCGCAGGGAGGAGATTATTATATAACTAGGTTAGAATCTCGTGTATTACACGTGTTGAATAAATGTAATGTTAAGTACCTAGTAATAAAAAAGTTTATGTTTTTAAAACCCGTATAATACACGGGTTGAATAAATCCGTGTATTACACATGTTGAATAAAATATAATGTAATCTATTAACACATACCCTCGTCAAAATTGAACAATATGAATATGTAAATATATGATTAAAAGTTTTTTATTTGAATTATAACTGGCTATAAAATTGTTTTCTTTTTGTAGAGTTCATAAAAATATGATTGAACAAATTAATTGATGATAAACATAATTTTAAATAAAAAAATGTGTAGATAAAAATTAAAACAAATAATTAATTTAGTTGCCTAAAATAGTTGAGTTGATTATTAATAAGAGAGATGCGAGAAAATAAGAATGTGGAAGCATATAATTGTGACAAGTGTCCTCATATTTTACTTGTTTATTATGTAGTATAGACTTTGCAGATTTGCAGAATAGTAAAGAAGTTTCAATTAAGTCACTCAAGTTTAAAAAATGTTTCAATTAAGTCACTCAGCTTTCATGTTTTATTTAAATTATAGGATTTAACATTTTTTTAGCATGTGTTTTTTTTTTTGTTTCAATTAGGAATATTTTTTTTCTTTTTTTATGCTGATGTGGAATGGTGACATGGATTTTAGGTTATTTTTTTATTTTTTAACATAAATAACATGTATTTTTTATTTTTTTAATAAAATTACATATATTGGAAATCCCGACCCGCACATCTTCTCCTACATAAGTTTCTTGACACATTTTGTGTTTCGATGATGACTTGATTTGAATGTTTAGTGACCCAATTTAGACAAAAAACGCATAAGTGACCTAATTGGAACACTTTTGAAACTTTATTACTATTATGTGACATTTTCCCTAAATTTAAATACGTCGGTCCCTCCCTATCATACTTGAAATCAAATTCCGACTTGTTTGAATATAAGTATATATAGGCACCGGCGGATCCAGGTATAAGTATTTTTCAATTGGTGTCGGAATTTTTTTGGGTTAATTGCTTATCGCTAAATATAAAAAAAAATTGGTTCGATTCAGGTTGGATCGGTCGGGTCACATTATACACACATTGTCACTAATTACAATTATTAGCAAAAAACACATATGGCATAATATTATTGCAAAATAATATGATAAGCAAAATTCAAAATTTAGAAAGAAAAAAATTAAAAAAAAAGTTATATGAGATCGTGAGTATGCTCGAAAGAAGACCTCAACACAAGGACAATGGATGAGAATTCGAACAAGGTGGGATCCAAATAGAGGGAATAGATTAATAACACAGTCTTAAAGAAAGTCCTAAGAATGAGGAGAAAGAAGATAGCCCAAAACGAAAGGCCTACAACCAGAGTTAAGTAAACAGATAGCCTTGCTGGGACCGGGGAACCAAGATACGCAAGGCTGTGAACAACGAACTGACTACCAGGGGCGACAATCGTGAATTCATGATTAGCAAAGAGCCTGAAAATCATGAGGAGACAAGGGGAGAATCGTGGTTAATCGTTCTTCTAATTGCGTTAACTTCGATTAGGTGGCACGACGAGAATCGTGATTGGCAAATTGTCGTTCTTCTGATTACGTGAAGCGTGAATATGAAACGTCAAGTCGTCGATGGATCAGGAATCAGGATTGTCACTACTTAGATTTTTTATTAGATTAAATTATTTAAAAATTTAAATGGGTTACCTAAATGTGGGCTTAGTTGTCTAAATAAGTAAACGAGTTAATTAAATGTGGGTTTAATTGTTTAACTAACTAAGTTTTTACTCTAGTTTTAGTCCAAATGTCAAATTAAGTTATTAGTTTATATGTGGTCGATATTAAAAATTATTTTTTCTTGAGGTCGGTCAAAATTTTAATGGAGTCTGTCGAGATTATACCGCATATATAACAAACAAAAGATTTTTTTCATGGTTGTCAGGCGGCCCAATAGGTAGATATGTCACTGTATATAAGCTTTTTATTTCAGAAAATACTATTATTCGCCACTGATCTTTTAACTACTATCACCGCAGTGGTCAATTTGTGGTTAGGGGGGAGATACCCATCGAGTTTATCAGGTTTTGTTGCGTCTGCTCCTTTTACACCGCTCTTAAAACCCGACAACGGGATCCGACCTATTGCAGTGGGTACTATATGGAGGCGGTTGGTGTCCAAGGTTGCTATGAAGGGTGTCGGTAAAGAGATGACCAAGTACCTTAATGATTATCAGTTTGGGGTTGGTGTGTCGGGTGGCGCCGAGGCCATATTACATAGCGTCAACCGGGTATTGAATGAACGTCACACGGATGGGTCTCTGGCCATGCTTACAGTAGATTTTTCTAATGCATTTAATCTGGTGGATAGATCAGCCTTACTTCGCGAGGTTCGGATGAGGTGCCCGTCTATTTCTTTGTGGGTAGAATTCCTATATGGGCAACCAGCTAGATTGTATCTTAGAGACGAGTACATTTGGTCCACCACCGGGGTTCAACAAGGAGACCCATTGGGACCACTTCTTTTCGCTCTTGTTTTGCACCCCCTTGTACATCAAATTAAAGAGAATTGCAAGCTTCTTCTTCATGCTTGGTATCTTGATGATGGGACTGTCATTGGAAATTCAGAAGAGGTGGCTAGAGTGTTAAACATTATTAAGGTGGTGGGTCCTACCTTGGGTCTTGAACTGAATATTAAGAAAACTGAGTTATTTTGGCCTTCATGTGATGGTAGCAAGTTTCATGATGGTTTATTCCCTGTGGACATTGGGAGGCCGTTATCCGGGGTAAAACTTCTTGGGGGGGCCGTCAGCAGAGATGCAAATTTTATTAGTGGGTTAGCTAAGAAGAGAGCTACTAACGCTGTTAATTTGATGCGTCTTCTTCCAAAACTTCGTGACCCGCAGAGTGAGCTACTCTTGCTTCGATCTTGTATGGGTATTGCCAAACTTTTCTTTGGCTTGAGGACGTGCCAACCCGTACACATGGAGGAGGCAGCGCTGTTCTTTAACGAAGGATTGCGTGGGGCGATTGAGGACATAGTTGTTTGTGGAGGTCCTTTCTTTAGAGACTTCCAATGGCGACTTGCTTCCCTACCTATTAGGTTTGGGGGTTTGGGGGTTTGGGGTTGTATTCCGCTGTAGAGGCTTCATCTTATGCCTTTGTAGCCTCGAGGGCCCAATCTTGGGCGTTACAGGACCACATCTTACGAGACAGCGGCATATGTGGTATGGATTCTGATTATGATTGTGCTTTGGCTTGTCTTCGTGATACGATTTCAAGCTTTGACTTAAGCGGTTTCACTAATAAGGACACCGCCCCCCCTAAAGCACAACATGCATTGGCGAGTGCCCTTTTTAGTAAAATCGTCCGTGAAATGGAAGTCCAGTTTGAAATGACCGTTAGACAAAGAGCTGTTTTTGAGTGTCTACGAGCACCACATGCTCAAGATTACCTTCTCGCGATCCCTATAGATGGGCTAGGCCAACATGTCGCCGGTGGAGTATCGTACTATCCTTAAGTATCGCCTCATGATTCCACTATACCCGGTTGACGAGTTATGCCCTGTTTGCCGTAAGGCGTGTTTAGACTCCTATGGGGAGCATGCGGTTCATTGTAGAGAGCTCCCGGGGTTCAAGTACCGACACGACTTGGTTAGGGATGTTCTTTTTGACATATTTAGGCGTGCCGGGGTTTCTACTAAGAAAGAGGCACCAGTGAATTTCTTGACGGACCCATTGGAAGGAAGATCAACACTTAGACCCGCTGACATTTTGGTCTTTGGGTGGATAGGTGGGAAACATGCGTGTGTAGATCTAACAGGGGTCTCCCCTCTGGTGGGCTTGGGAGTTAGTGCTTTCACGGTGAGTCAGGCTGCTCTAAAAGCTGCTTCGAGCAAAATGACCAAACACGAGAAAGTGTGTCTTGATAACCAACATGTGTTTATACCATTTGCCTTTGACACTTTTGGTTTCCTTGCACCAGAGGCCGTGGAGTTACTTAACCGAGTACAGCGGGTCATGCATAGTAATGTTATGACCCCAAGATCTGTAGATGTAGTTTTTAAAAGACTTGGTTTTGCTATTCAAAAAGGGTTGGCGACGCAGCTTGTTGCCCGTTTGTCTTCTATCTCTATGTAATTTCCCTTTGGGAGTTGTGTTTTATTTAAAAGGTTTCAGTTAATTTTAATTTAATGTATCCGAACAAAAAACCAACTCTTAAGCCCCGCTATGTTTTTTAACTAAACTTCTTTATATATCACTTTTGATTTAAGCCCCGCTATGTTTTTATATTCAAGACTAGGTTAGAAACCACGTGTATTATACGGGTTGAATAAATAAAATGTTATACATTTAATAATAAAAATTTACATCTACTTGTGCGCGTCTTATTCAAAAGATTCACAAATAACCTGTCACAGGCTATAATGGAGGACGATTATTTGTCACTTTTGACCCGTTTACAAATTTGAGATGTCAAATAAATTTGTTTAAGAAATAGAAAGCTAGGGGTGTCCACTGTTCAGTTTAAAACCGTGAAACCGTCTAAACCGGTAATCGGTTTGGTTTCGTGGCCGGTTTCCTTTAACTTTCGGTCGGTCGGTTTCAAAAAAATTAAACGTAACGAACGGTTTGGTTACGGGTTATACCAAAAACGGCCGTATGAAACTGAACCGGACCGTAGGATTTGATAATATATTTTAAGATATTTCATATTATGTATATATGTAATTATTATACTTTATATTAAGCATAATTAAAATACTAGTGGGAAACCCGCACGATGCGTGACGGCGACGACAATTAAGTTATATGTTTTACTTCTTATATTAATTTATGATATAGTGATTCAATCCTACTGACTGACCAGTAACCAGTTTTTCCTCTTATCCAGCTGAAGTCTAAAATCTTGCATTAAAGAAAAAAAAAGGAAATTCAGGAAACTTCATGAAAAGAATAGGAACAAATTGGTTTGATTTGGTAATATATCCATATCAATTTGGCATTCTGGATGTGATCTTAAAAGTAAATATTGATGTATTTGTTTTTCCTATCATTTACCCTCTTGAGCTATTCTTTATCTTGTGGTGACATAAAGTCGCTTTTTAATATATGTCCTTCAGCAAGCATTTTAGCTACAAGCCTGCAAACAAAAATAAATGATCATGTTTCAGTTTGTACATTCATGTTATTAAAAAGATGTAAGAACATAGTTTGGAACATAAATATACTCTAAACTTGGGAGAAGTTCATAAGTAGGTATGTCAACATCAAGAACCCCATAGCCCTCTAGATTGTTTTGCAACCATTCACCTTCATATTTGTAGTTATCCAATAAACCTAAACCCGTTACCCAATCCGCACATTTGACAAGAGAAGTTGTTCTTACAACCAAAATCAGCTATCCTCAAGGTTAACATGACAGAGTTAT
The DNA here is from genome assembly GCA_023525975.1 of Smallanthus sonchifolius. Classification (NCBI taxonomy): domain Eukaryota; kingdom Viridiplantae; phylum Streptophyta; class Magnoliopsida; order Asterales; family Asteraceae; genus Smallanthus; species Smallanthus sonchifolius. Next base: position 12,210,708 of record CM042027.1, on the reverse strand, counting down.
CTTCTTTTCTTTCGCCTTTTAATCGAATGTCATTTCTCTCATTGACACTTTGAAGTTCAAGTGAATGATTTAGGTATGGTACCTAAACAGGTCTCCCCTTTAGTGAGTTGAACATTGATATAGTCAACTTAGCAGCTGTATTTTGGTCCTCCTGTTAAAACAGATGGATTAAAATATAATCACTTAATCTTTTTAGTTCAAGTAAAAATACTTCATCATGATTCAACTAAAAAAATAAAAATCAAATCTTTTGTATACACATAAACCAAACCAAACGTACCCAGTATAATCCCACACATAGCTAACGCTATTAGTAGGGTCTGGGGAGGGTGTGATGAGGGCAAACCTTACCCCTATCCCAAGGGATAGAGAGGCTGCTCCCGTTTAGACCCCCGGCTCCATGGGAAAGAAAAAGATAAAAATATAAATAAAATTAATGAGTAATAAAGTAAAATAAATCTAACAGTAATTTAACAATTAGCAGTGTATGACTAGAGTATATTAGTCACAAGAAACACAACACACCTACAAGAAACAAGACATACGCAAAATCTTTGCTAAACAACTCTACTCTCTCACACAACGGGTCACTCATCCTAAAACCCTAATACGACGTCTCCATGAAATCCTATCATTGATCATGTCCTCTGAGAGGTGTAAATCTAGCAAATCAAGCCTAATCCTCTCATCCCACGTTAATTTCGGTCTCCCCCTGCTCCTTTTCCCCTCTACAACGAGAGTTTCCACCGTTCTCACTGGATCTGTGCTCTGTCTCCTCTTGACATGTCCAAACCATCTCAATCTTCCTTCTCTTATCTTATCTGAGATACATGTGACTCCCAATCTCTTCCGAACAACTTCATTTCTTATTCGGTCCTTTCTTGAGTGTCCACACATCCACCTCAACATCCTCATCTCAGCTACATCCATTTTTCGAGCTTGTGTCTTCTTGATGGCCCAACAATCGGTTCCATATAGCATCGCTGGGCGAACTGCTACCCTATAAAATTTACCCTTTAACCCTATTGGGAACCTCTTGTCGCACAAAACACCTGAGGCCGCTCTCCATTTACACCAACCAGCCTGCACCCGATGGACTACATCATTGTCGATGTCCCCGTTACTCTGGATGACAGATCCTAGATACTTGAACTTCAGTGTCTTAGGGACAACCCCACCTTCAATAGAAATCTGGGTCTCCTCGTCGACGTTTGCACCACTAAAGTTGCAGTGAAGGTACTCGGTTTCAGCTTATCTTCAAACCTTTGTGCTCTAAGACTGTTCTCCATTCCTCTAGTCTGTTGTTCAATGTCTCTTTACTTTCTGCAATCAACACGATATCATCAGCAAAAAGCATGCACCATGGAATTGCATCTTGAATCGACTTTGATAACTCATCCAAAACTACTGCAAAGAGAAAGGGGCTTAGTGCCGACCCCTGGTGAACTCCCACTTCCACCGGAAAAAAGTCTGTATCCCCCACGGATGCTCGGACGCATGTCTTAGCCTCATGATACATATCCCTAATTGCCTCAATATATTTACTAGGGATCCCTCTTCCCTCCAGACTTTCCCAGATCAATCTTCTGGGCACACTATCGTACGCCTTTTCAAGATCGATGAACACCATATGTAAATCATGTTTCTTCTCTCTGTACTTTTCCATTAATCTTCTTAAAATGTGTATCGCCTCCGTAGTGGACCGGCCTGGCATGAACCCAAATTGGTTTGCTGTAACCTGGGTTTGTCGTCTAATCCTTGTATCTATAACTCTTTCCCATAATTTCATTGTATGACATAGGAGCTTAATCCCCCTGTAGTTAGCACAACATTGAGCATCTCCTTTGTTTTTATATAGGGGTACTAAGACACTACGCCTCCACTGATCTGGCATCTTCCCGGTTTTGAAGATATTGTTGAACAGTCTTGTCAACCACTGAACGCCTTCCTCTCCCATACACTTCCACGCTTCAATGGGTATGTTGTCTGGACCGACTGCATTAGCTCTTCCCATCTTCTTTAGAGCACTCCTCACTTCTTCCTGTGTGATATTTCGACAATAACAATTATTTCGTTGACTGGATTGAGTAGTGGGATTCTCCGTTATGGCTAGACTTGGTCTACAACTGTTGAAAAGGGTGTAGAAATAGTTTTGCCATCTCAGCTTGATGTCTCGTCCCTTTACCAAAACTCTTCCATCATCTTCCTTGATAAACTTCACGACCCCAAGATCTTGTCTCCTACGCTCCCTATTTTTGGCAATCTTAAACATATGATGCTCCCCTTCCTTGGTGTCTAGTTTTCTATACATCGTTTCATAGGCAAAATTCTTTGCCTCACTCACTGCCTTTTTAGCTTCCCTCTTTGCCTATCTATAGTTCTCCCGTATTGTCATTATCTCCTCTCCATTACTGCACTGCAACATCTCTTTAAAGCGTTGTTGCTTGTCCTTTATCTTGCTCCGCACCTCCTCATTCCACCACCAAGACTCCTGATGTCCTCTTGTTGCTCCCAATGTGACTCCGAGGGTTTCCTTTGCCGCCTGCGTAACAGCGGTTGCCATAGCAACCCACATCTGGTTTGTGTCGCCATCCTTAGTATTTGTGTTCATCGCCATGACTTTATCTTTAAACAAATTGATGTTTTCGTCCTTCAAATTCCCCCATCTGATCCTTGGTTTATTTTTTCTTCTCCTCTCCGCCACCCTTTTTCTCAAGGTAAAATCGGCCACCAACAGACGATGTTGGGTCGCTACTGACTCTCCTGGAATTACCTTGCAATCCTTCCACCAATTGCGATCCCCTTGTCTCATCAGGAAATAGTCGATCTGCGTGTTACGCCCCCCGCTACTAAAAGTAATCAAATGTGATTCCCTCTTTATAAAGAACGTGTTTATAATACCAAGATCATGCGCAAGCGCAAAGTCAAGAAGCTCCCTACCATTATCGTTTCTAACACCATAACCAAAACCTCCATGAACCATCGGAAAACCATCACTCTCCTTACCAACGTGACCATTAAAATCACCTCCTAAGCATATTTTCTCCTGTCTAGGTAATGACCTCATTACTCCGTCTAAACTACCCCAAAAATCCCTCCTTTCTTGGTCTCCTAGACCTACATGTGGTGCATAAGCGCTAACAATTGCCACAACTTCCTCACCAAGTACTACTCTCAACACCATGATCCTATCATTATATCTTTTCACTTCCACCACATTACCGTGCAGTTCTTTAGCAACTAGAAAACCCACCCCATTTTTTGTTCCATCGCAACCAGAATGCAACAGTTTGTAGCCATTACACTCACCCCCCCTTTGACCCTTCCACCTAGTCTCCTGAAGGCAAGCTACCTGAATCCTATGTTTTTTAAGCACGTCTACTAACTCTAACAACTTACTAGTTAGGCTTCCTACATTCCAAGATGCCAAACGTAACCTATACCCCTTATGGTTAGCACTAGATGCACCCCTCTCCCCTGAACATAAACATATTTAATCTTATTTCAAACTCTTCTTCTTCTTCAGGTTTTTTGAATCCAGATTTAACACCACCTTCTAGTGGTGCAATACATGGTTGTGCAATACATGGTTTGAAATGTGATATAAATTTATCAGATTCACAATGAAACGGGTCAAATCAGTCGAACGTATTATTTATTTTATTTTATATCAATAATAGAAATCGGTTTGGGTCGCCTCGGGCAAGTTTTATTTACCTATTAACACACTAAGGAATTGTAAGTTCCTACTTAATCCAAGATCTTCTGCCCTCATTCCATCTATAACAACATACGAATTTAGTTAACAAAATGTAAGTTTTGTTTGTAAAAGTGTATAATAATTGAAAAACAACTCTTAAGCAATCAAAAGATGCCATATGCCATGTGGATCATGCTATTTCCCTATTTTGACCAGTGATTAAGATAAAACTGAAAAGCTTTGATCATGTACCTTAAAAGCACAAATCACTGTTTTTAGGGAATCAATTAGAAGTAATTTAAGATTCACAAGCAATGTTGCAAAAAACTTCCAAATTCAAACAAATCCAACAACACCTAATCTATAAATAAGAATGCTAGACATCACACCAGAAAGGCACAAACCAATCTGGCAGTAAGTGATTTCTGATATCATAAAATCATTTCAAATTTCATAAAGAAAAGACCAACTTGAATGCAATATACAGCTTTCACTTCATGATGGCCAGCCCTAATTGTTCCAGTTCTCAAAAACTTACCCAAAAATAAAACGGGTCAAATGCGTCGAATTAGTTGAAAGCATTAAGAACCTTATTAAAACTATATAGAAATCATCTTTTAATCTACATAATGTGCTTCTATATATAATTACTAAGATTACATGGTACCAACTTCATATATCACTAAATCCTGGAAAAACCCCAATTTTTTTAGAAAGAAAGCTGGAGCTCACAATAAGTTAAACAAGTTAAACGAGCCGAGCTCGATCCTAGTAGAGCTCGGGCTCGTCTTGTTTACACCCCTAATGAAGTGAGAAGTACAATTCCAATATGTTCAAGGAATTTGATAGTCTGCAGTTACCTTTAACATCCATGATTATACTAGATTATACTGCTGCTTCACTTTGACAACAACTTAATTTTGCATACAAGATGATTTCAGGTTAAATACATTTGTCATTGAGTTGAATGTTTTTAAATTCTAAAAAACCAAATCAAGCAACGAACTACAAATGTGAAAAATATAATCTGGTACTACAAATGTGAAATTCCAAAAAAGGAAAAATAGAATCTGATGCTACAAATCTGGTACAAACTCCATGGTTGTTAGAAAATACAGATCTAAAGAACCCTTGAATATAATACCTTTGGATCCCATACGCCAGAAATTAATTTATCTCTTCGAATGGGCTTCTCACTAGTCTGGTGAGTCGAACAACGATTTCAACCCGATGTATATCCTTCTGTTTCACATATTCAGCAGCAATGCTGTAAGCCAAGAACACTAAATGATTCAAGTGATGGATTATACAAAGAAAACTATGTTCTTTAATGAATTTATTAGAATGTTAGAAGCATGAATTCGTGGTGAATCATACCCGGAAAACAAAAGGTCTTCCATCATATCTACAGTGCTAATTTCCCTCTGGTAACATGAACATGGTAAATAATGTTTTGACTTCTAGTGATCATCTTCATTTATGCCAGGACAGTTAGCCAACAGGGCATCAGTTGATTCATACTGGATATACAGTTAACATAAGTTAGAGAAACAAAAGGGAATGAAGAAAAAAAAACACCAAAAAATCATGACAGATTGCTTTACCAATATTAAGCTAGCAATCGAATGTGTGTGCGCGTGTATAACTCACAGATCATATGCAATATAGCGCGGTTGAATATGATTAAACTTGCAAGCATAAAGTGAAGACACACCTGACATCCACAAAAGAGACAGTACTGAAAATTATCCCTCAGCTTCATCAACATTTCATGCAAATCCTGCATTACAGAATACATATTAGCTGTACAAATTTACAGGATCTAAAATGAAGATGTCAGTAACAATCTGTGCACATTCTCACCTCATTTTTTATTAATCAATATGTGCACGTTATCACTCTAATTTTTTTTTTGGTAACCATGATAGCCCGTTACCGGAAACTCATGGAACCCTTCAACACCCTACTAACCAACAGGCAGGTGACCGTCAAGAGGTTATGACAGAAAACCAGTGAAAGCAGGAAACTTTCTTGAATAAATCATCTACAAACTTCTTGAACTCTTTATACTTGATGCATATACTTGTTGGTGAAAAATGTTGTGTTGATGTAATCAAAACACGAAAATACGTGAAGGAAAAAAAAGTGAATGGGGCACGAATGAAGCTTGTTGTATTGATTAAAGATACAGCTATGCTTATATAGATAAAAAAAAACAATGTGGATCAAGTAATACGTTTTCAAACATGATTCGTCATCAAAAGTATTAGAAACAGCAAGAGGATTTTTCCAAAACTATGTCACACACTCACATCACAAGATTTCATATTGACATCAAGAACCAGCGTCACAAGTGCTACAAGTATAATCCAAATCGATGATATGTAGAAGTGTTAAGACACTCAAATACAGAATCTTGATTTCAATGCCTATTTCTCTAGGTGATTAACAAAAACATAACACAAACATCTACTCATAACAAAATTGAACCACAAAACTAATTTCCAAATTACACACTAAAATCATACTTCCATAAAAAACTCTAACAATTAGCTTGTTAAATATAAGCGTACGCAAATATATACAGATCCATAAAAATAACCATTTACCTCTTCTGTAATCACTTCCTCTTCTTCATCCTCTCCTTCATCATCATCATCATCGTCGTCGTCTTTCTTCTCCACCTCCACAACCTCCTTGTTCTCCAACTGATCCAACACTCCTTTAGCCTTATGAAAATTCACAACCACCCTCTTATTCCTCCACCTCTCCTTAACCCTACACCCAAAATCCACCATCAATTCCTCCTCTTTCCTCTTATTCTCCCTAAACAATTCCTCCTCCTTCCTCATCTTCTCCTTCACAGGATCTTCCCGCCCGATCCCAGCTCTGGACCTCCGAATCTCCAATCCCACTGGCTCAACCCGGCCCGAACCACCCAGACCAGATCCAGGGGTGTAGCCCATCTGTTTCAACATCTTGTAACCAATATTGGATTGAGGGAGGGCTGATTCTAGGCTAGCTAGGGTTCGTTCATCTTCTTCTACTTGCTTGATTTCTCGCTTGAGTTTTCTCTGTTCCTGCCAATTTCGGGCTTTTGGTCTCTTCTTAGAAGATTGTAAACTAGTTGCTTTACTATTGTTATTGATGCTAGAAACCTGATACGAATTGAAAATTAGGGTTTTGAAACATATTCGTTTGATATGTGTATGGAATAGCTCACCTTTTGGGCGGGAGGATTTGCAGAGGCTTCGGGTTGGGAAGATAGAAACTTAGAGAGGTCGCCCATGTAATCATCTTCTTCATCCGCCATTACTGAACACAACTTCTGATTGAATTCTGCTAATTTCAGTAATTGATCTGCAAACAGAATGTTCAAACCCTAGGGCTGTTTTACCGGATTTATTGGGTCATTCAATACCCGACGAGCCTATTCGGGTCCGTGATACACATAAAATATTTATTGAAATGAATCATATGATAAGTTTTGAAACGTGTTAGAACACTTGAACTATTGTTTAGTATATACAAGATGAAGAATACTTCTAATTTTTCGATTTAATAGTGGTATTCTGACTCATAGTTTTACATTTTGATTTATTTGATGCATAGACATACATATTTACATATGTGGTTTATTTTTTTGCCATGGTTATTGATTACAAAAGGATAGAAAAAAAACATGGCTTAAAGTCACTTGTATTAATGACATTAAAAATGTATAGCCTATAGTGTAACATTCATTCACAATGGAAAGTTACGCTTTAATACATCGTGCCTTGTGGCACGTAACCAAAACCTTTACGAAACTCACACGTTACAGCCATTGCCAAACATTATATAAAATTCATAACCGTTAAAAAAATCGTGGCGGTGACGTTAATTAAAATAATAAAATTTATTTTAAAACATTATGAAAATGTTAATTAAAATATGAGTTTATTTAATAGTTTTATAAGTATTATAAAGGCATTAATTTTTTTTTAAATAGTTTATGTTAAAAGAAATGTTATAAAAAGAACATGAATGGATAGGGTGTTCCTTGGAATCGAACTCCAGGGGTGTGGGCTTCAATCAACACACACTTTATCACCAAACAAAGACATTCTCCTTTATATTGAAAAACCATTGAAAATGAATATATATATATATATATATATATATATATGTAGGGGAGGGATAAAGAGAAAACCACAAAGTTATGCGAAAACCGAGAAAACCACATTATTTCAGGCAATTTTTTTATTTACGTATACGTATCCAAAAACAATTTTTTTGATTTACGTATACGTAACCACAATTTTTTGTTTTATGTTTACGTATACGTAACACTATGTGTAAAAATGTTTTTTGGTAAAAATGTTTAATATTATATTGATACTCTTATAAATAAATAAAAATAAACTAAAAAAAATAAATATTATTATATGATTGGATAAAATTGATTTTTTCAGTGGTTTTCTCGGTTTTCGCCTAACTTGTGATTTTCTCTGGAACCATTCCATATATATATATATGGGGATGTTCCTATGAAAACTCATTAATGTCAAAACCATAAAACTCAATGTGATTAGTTGCTTTTTTGGTATAAGATGAAATAAATGGTTGAAATTTAATCTGCACAAAATAAATGGTGAGGATTGATTTGAGGGTAAATGAGTCTTTTTGGTTTTTTTATTCTACTCTTTTTTAATATATTCAAATCAATAAATGTACATCTGACATTATCAGTCTCTTTTCTCCATAAATACACCCACCTTCATGTTAACACATATATATATATTCATCATCTCTTCCATTTCACCTAGATCTGTTCATTTTTACTACCAACGATTGTGAGGCTTCGATTTAAAATCTTCATCTTTACAAGCTCTGTTCAGGGAAACCATCCCTGCAACCAAGAACAACTCGAGACGGATCTTGCTCGACGACTCCACCTTTGTTCGGGAGATTCATGATCTTGCTTGGCGAATCCAACTCGGGACGGATCTCTGTTCGGGAAACAACCAAGAATAACTTGATGGTGCGTTTGTGTTTTTTCGTATGTGTTCATCTTGAGAAATAGTATAGTTAGCGTCATTCGTCTATGTTTTTTTTTGCAATGTCTATGTTCAATTAGAAATTATTTTTGAAACTTCATGTAGTGCTTCAATTTCATTTCTTTAACACTGCGTCTGTTTAAAAGATATTTTTGCTTTATTTTAGTAAAGATTTTTGTAATATTTTAGGTTGTCCCCGGTGTTGTAAAAATCGCGCCTAGGCGGCTCGTTAACGACTAATTTTGGCCTAGTCGGTCCAAAAGTCGCTAGAAGGTCCAAATCGCGCCTAGGCGGTCCTAGACGGCCAGATTCCGGCGAAAACCTGAAATTTTTATAAAAAACTACATATAAAAATGTGTGTATATATATAAAAAACTGAAAATTACATATAAAAATTTCAATCCGATTAATCCCGCCTAGGCCCCGATTAATCCCGCCTAGGCCCTACCTCACCGCCCGACTAGCGCCTAGTAATTTTTACAACCATGGTTGTCCCTTTTATTTTCTTTTCTTAAACATTATGTCTGTTTAATTTCAAATTAAGGCAACAAATTTCAAATTTTTAGTTTATTTATACTAATTAGTTTGTAAGGTATATACAATAATGTTTTAAATCTTTCTTTTGTTTTTAAATTTGAATGATCCATGTGTATTTGTTACAATGATGTAATCTCACTATTGTTCACACATTCTTCTTAGTTTATGTCATGCACATCGTCGAATATTCTTTTCGTTGTCGTTTTTATGCAAGCGTTGTTCGTTACACCAATATAATTGTTCTTTACACCAATGTAACGATCTGTATCACACCAATTTAACGATCGTGACACTAATGTAACTATAGTTTTACACCAATGTAATGATCTGTAGTTATGCAATCCATAAGCGTTACACTAATGTAACCGGTAGTTACACTAGTGTAACTATTTGTTACCATGACGTAATTACGAAGGCTTGCTTTTTTTACATGTAATTAGAGTATTAAACCAGTGTAACTAATTTTGTGGCGTAAATGTTTCTTTTGGTGTAGTCGTTACATTGATGTAATCACACACGTTTGTAAAAAAATAAAAAAAATTGACGAGATTAAATAGAAAAATGAGACAAGTTTAATGGTGTAATTTTTATAAAAAAGTAACATAGTATAAAAAAATTATTTAAGAATATAAAAAGTAGAGGGGAGTTTTTTTTAAAAGGAATAAATTAAGAGATTTTAAGAATGTGAAAAGTGTTACACTCTTGTTGAATCTGGTTACACTAGTGGTGTAAATGACCTTTTTACCCTTTTTAATTAAAATATCAATGGGGACACATGACAACATCTTGTGTGTTTAAGATAAAAGCAACCATTTGATGAGAGTTTTAAGGTTTTCACACTACAAGTGGGTTTTGATTTGAATACAACCATATATATATATATATATATATATATATATATATATATATATATATATATATATATATATATATATATATATATATATATATATATATAGGATTAGGTTCAGGTAAAAAGGATTTTAATTGTAAGAAGGGTGGGAAGGATTTAGGGCCATTAGATCAAATTGTAGAAAAGATTTAATGGTTAAGATTAAATTATAGGAGAAAAAGTTGTTGGAAGGGTATTTTAGTCTTAGCCACTTTTGTTGACTTTTATCAAGTTCCCCCCTCATTTTTAAAGGTTCATAACTTTTACATACGACATTATTTTTTCAAAAAAATTATACCATAAAAACGAGAGTTTTTTGTATCTTTAAAACGAGTATAGTTTCGTTATAAACAAAAACGAATTTTTTTAACATTTTCCATCTCATTGTTTAATTAGTCAAGTCAATGTGTAATACAAGTTCAATGTGTAATACAAGTTCAATTTGTAATACAAGTTAATTGTGTAATACAAGTTCATTGTGTAATACCATGTCTGGTCATTATGTAATACAAGTTCATTGTGTTATATGTATTTATCATTGTGTTTTACGTTTTTCAGCTCATTGTGTAGTTAGTCAGATCATTGTGTAATACAAGTTCATTGTGTAGTTAGTCAGATCATTGTGTAATACAAGTTCATCGTGTAATACAAGTTCATTGTGTAATACCACGTCTGGTCATTATGTAATACAAGTTCATTGTGTAATTAGTCAAGTCATTGTGTAATAAAAGTTCATTGTGTAATACCACGTCTAGTCATTGTGTAATACAAGTTCATTGTGTAATATGTATTTATCATTGTGTTTTACGTTTTCCAGCTTATTGTGTAGTTAGTCAGGTCATTGTGTAATACAAGTTCATCGTGTAATACAAGTTCATTTGTGTAATACCACGTCTGATCATTGTGTAATACAAGTTCATTGTGTAGTTAGTCAGGTCACTGTGTAATACAAGTTCATTGTGTAATACAAGTTCATTGTATTATACAAGTTCAATGTGTAATACAAATTCATTGTGTTATACAAGTTCAATGTGTAATACAAGTTCATTGTGTTATATGTATTTATCATTGTGTTTTACGTTTTCCAGCTCATTGTGTTGTTAGTTAGGTCATTGTGTATTACAAGTTCATTGTGCAATACAAGTTCATTGTGTAATACCACGTCTGGTCATTGTGTAATACAAATTCATTGTGTTATACAAGTTCAATGTGTAATACAAGTTCATTGTGTTATATGTATTTATCATTGTGTTTTACGTTTTCCAGCTCATTGTGTAGTTAGTCGGGTCATTGTGTAATACAAGTTTATCGTGTAATACAAGTTCATTGTGTAATACCATATCTGGTCATTGTGTAATACAAGTTCTTATGCATTTAGTCAAGTCATTGTGTAATACAAGTTCATTGTGTAATTAGTCAGGTCATTGTGTAATACAAGTTCATTGTGTCAAATATTTTTCATCATTGTGTTATATGTTTTCATTATTGTGTTTTACGTTTTCTAGCTCATTGTGTAATTCGCTCATTATTGTATAATTCGCTCAAATATGTCAGGTCATTGTGTAATATGCCCATTGTGTAATATCAGTTCATTGTGTAATATCAGGTCTGATCATTGTGTAATATCAGACCTTGTATTACACATTGACCTGGTGTATTACACATTGACCTGGTATATTACACATTGATCATTATGTCTTCCTTTTAAAAATAATAAAATGACACATGTCAAGCTTAAAATCCTTCTTACCCTTCTTATTTTTAAAACCCTTTTTACTATAACCTAACCCTATATATATATATATATACATACACATATATAGGGGTTGTATTAATTGTAAACCCTTACTTGTTGGAAAATCCCATAAACTCATTATTGACCATACATTCATTTTCTAATATTTTAATACATGGTTATAATTAATTTTACAATTTTAATATATTTAATAAAAAAGTTTGTGGCTTAGATTAAATAGGAGGGTAAAAATTCATTTTACTTTGTTTATCTTTTTTCCTTTTTTTTTGATTAAATAAGAATTTCAAGTTTCTGCATAACCATGGAACTATTGAAGAACACCATCTTTACACATGTGTAAAAACTAAATACATGTGTAATAATCAAAATAAACATGAGTAATAACCCAAAACACATGTTTTATGTAGTGCAATCCTTAAAACTTATCCATCAAACACATGTACACTAATTAGAAAAAAAAAACTCTTTTATAGATTTGTAAAGTAGGTTAGGATGAGTAAAATAAAAAACACATTAAATACAAAACTCTTTTACACGTGTAAAATCAAGTCTGGGTACACTTGTGTAAAATCAGTTTACACTTGTATAAAAGAACGTTAAACCCTTGACAACTAATTTTAACTCTATCCAAATCTATGTACACTTGTGTAAAATCAGTTTACACTTATATAAAATTAGTTTACACTTGTGTAAATTCATCTAACACTTGCGTAAATTGAATTTACACTTGTGTAAATTTAGTTTACATGAACAAAGACAATTTATATATGTATTAAAAAGAAGGTGGTGTGCTTGACCATATGAAGTCAACTCATAAGCAAATTATCAAACAATTGTGTACATTTAGCTAAAACAATCAAGTAAAATCCGAACTAAAAGAAAAAAAAAGAACATAGAAATGAATTATTCTTTGTAAAGAAAAGTAAATTTTCAACAAAATAGCTCCTTAAGTTACGAAAACACCCGAAAGTACAAAAAAACACCAAATTAAAAAGCTCCTAAATTACACTAATCTTGTTTACACATTTATAGTAACTAATCATTCTACACCTAAATAACATCATAGATTACACCTTTTCAATTAAATATGATTATCAAATTTGAATTGTTGGACAAAAAAAATACCAACAAATTCATGATCTTCACAAACATACTCATCATATACAAAAATTAAAAAAACCCAGATCCACAATCGGTTTGAGATGAAATGCTAGAGATTCAAACCTTTTCTTCCCCATTGGAGAGGGTTAAGAACTCGATTTAGCGTTGGGAGCTTAACTGAGATGAGAGTGCGTATGTGTTGTGGTCGACGGGGGAGAGAGGGAGGGGGTTTGGATTTGCAGGTCGTTATGTTAAGGGATGCAAGGTTATGGGAGGTGGAGGGAGGATGTGTGGGTGGAGATGCAGTCATTGGAGGTCCTCACTCTTGGTTAGGGTTCGCACAAAAAAACACATCAGATCTAACACTTCTTTATCGGTAGTGATGAAGCGGCGGTCGTCGGAGGTGCAGTGGGTGGAGGTGCAGTCGTCGGAGATCCTCACAGCGGAGTGGTGTGGGGGCAGTGGTGAAGGACGGTGATAGTGCATAACATGAAGATGAAAGAGTGGGGGTGGGGGGCTTCTTTTTTAAGAGATTAGGTTTTATAAAACATATATAAAATAATTTATTAAATTTAACTAAATTACAAAAATTGTCCTTTAAATATAAGAAGACAAAAATGCCCTCATGTGTAGTGCAAGTGAGGTGACTTAACTGAAAAACTTAACGTCTGTTAGTGTAAAAGACAAAAACCAAGGAAACTTTTCAAATAAATGACAATAAGTGAAAGTCAAAACTTTAAAGTAACAATTCTATAATTATGACAAACATAAAGGACAAAAATTGTAATTTAGTCTAAACCAAACCATAAAACAAAGAAAATAAATTGTGTGGTCTATATTGGGTTTTAAGGTTTTTACAATAACTTGGGGTTAGCATTTGATACATCTCATATATATATATATATATATATTGAAAAACCATTGAAAATGAATAGTAACTTTTATTTTTTTAATATTTTTAAATTTTATTTTACACCCCTCATACTATATATAATATACGTTTTTAACCCGTTTAATTTCTAATGAGTTCGTTTTTCTATAATAGCTTTCGCTTATTAACTTTTTTTTAAACGAATTGTGCGGCTGTCTTTAGTTTTTTTTTTTGTCAACGTTCCGATATAACCTTTTTTGAAAACGGAGTTGTATTTAAAATAAAGTTTTTATTTTTTATCGTAGGCTATAGCGGACGCGTTACCATTGAGGTACCGTGAGTAATCAAACATTGTTGCCGGTATTGGTATTATCGGAGCCAGTATTGGTATTATCGGAGCCAGTATTGGTATTCGCTTTTATGCTTTCGACGACCCGAAAATAACAACATTGTTGGTATTGGTGTTATCGGAACGAATATTGGTGTGCGCTTCTACGGTTTTTTACGGTCTGCATTACGTGGGGAAAAAACGACCAAACTCCCGCCGCAAAACGCGTGAAAAAAAACTAATTCATTTGATTTAACTTCCAAACCCATTTGCATAAAAACAATAACAAAAAAGTTAAAAAAAGAAAAAAAAATAAAAGTATGCCTCATCAACTTGTATCCTATGCTCAAGAGATAGTATCAAAACTACAGTAAATCATACTCATATCGAAACTTAACTTTTAATATTATTTAAATTTTAAGAAAATCACCAAATTGACCACAATTATAGCCCTTTGATTAAAAAATTATATTCAAGCTTTTGACGGTTAAAAAAACTAGAGTAAATTACACATATTGTCCTTTAATTATATATGAAATTGCATTCTCTGTCATTTAACTTCAATAAGTACAGATATTGTCCTTATTTGGAAAATTTTGCACACTCTATGTGTTGAGGGAGGGTGCCGGCCACACTCCCGGCGGTGTCATGCGACCGGTCATCAACTCCGGCATTCTCTCACGGCGACAAGCAGTGGTGGTGGTAGGGGGACAGAGGCGACGTCGAGTGGTTCTAACAGTGATGCAGTGTTAGGGTTTTTCCCTTAACAGGCGTAGATACCGATGGCGGGACTAGGAGGTTGGGGTGATATATGGCGTCGAGCATTAGGTGGCGGCTCAGGCTCATCAAGGTGGCATTGGCCGTTGGCGGTGTCGGTGGTGGATTGATAGTGTATTTTTTTTTTGTATATTTTGGCCAGTGCTAGGGTTGTTGGACTAGGCAACCACCGCCAGGTTTGGGGTTTTGTTGGACCAGGCATCAGCCGCCGCCGCTCCAGGATTCTGAGGTCATTCCTATCTCCACCTCAACCCATCACCACCGCTGCCTGCTACTCCACCCATCACCTTCTTAGTGTCCGATATTCCATGATTTACGTCTCTGATATTCGATGATTTGCAGTAACCCATCACCGTAAAGCTTGTATGCCACATTTATAGAGGACACATGTTGTGGGGTTATATGATACTTGGGAGAGAGAAAGAGAATAAAGCAAATGGACTATTTTGCCCCTCACGTGGGGCATATGATGGGATTTAACGGTAGAAATGCATAGGGATTAACTTAAAAGACATAGAGTTTGCTAAAATTCTCAATTAAGGACAATATTTGTACTTATTGAAGTCAAAGGAGAGATGGTGCAATTTCATATATAATTAAAGAAAAATTTGTGTAATTTACTCAAAAACTATTGCACGGCATTGGCACGTGTTCACTGCTTTTACGCAGTGCTATAAAGCACACGACCACCTCCATGATAGGCGATTATAGACATCCATGTCAACCCATGTCAACTGCATGGTTCATATGATGCCAAAATTTCATGTATATGGTTCGGGTAAACGGGTATATGGTTCTGGATAATCGAGTTGTGTATCACCTAATCTAATACGCATCTCATGCTCGTGAAAAATTTTAAAATTAAGAGTAAATTACACTTTTCATCATTTATGTATATACCAAATTTCAGATATTATCCTTAAACTAAGGAAATAACAAAAACCATCATTTATGTTTAAACTTTGTAACAATTTACGTCATTTGGTCTAACGGGGGTTAGATTTTGGGATTAAGCCATTTTTTTTTGTTTTTTATTACATGTATTATTAGAATACAACATAAAAAAATGAATTTATATAATTAAATTTACATGTATATTAAAAAAAGGAAAAATTTCACATAATAGTAATGAAGTTTCTCATCTGTTACATTTAAGTCATTTAAACTATTTTTGTCTTATTTTAGTCACTCGAGTTTCTCATCTGTTCAATTTTAATCACTTAAATTTTTTTTGTCTTATTTTAGTCACTCAACTTTAATAGACTTCATCAAAACATTGACTTACGTCTACAATTATTTAATATGTGCGTTGTGTATTGGTGTATATGATATGTCAAGAGATATTCAGTTTTTTAACGACTAAGGTGATGTTGATAACAAATTAATATTCAAACAAAAGTACAACTAGTTTTTATTAGTTTTCAATCTTATTACAAACATTTATTCTGTCAACATTCTACATTCGAGTAAAAACCAACTCTTGCACAAAGTATAAAGCGAAGTTATATTTATATCAACATCCATGGCCTTGAAAGCTTAAGAAGAGAACAACAATCCTGATTTTGATTTCTCACTTGCAAGTCTACCGGCTTGAATGGTAACTCCCATATACCTGGGTAAAATCAAATGAAATCGTCATTAAAATAAATAAAAAAACTAATATTTTATGTTCTAATGTAATATTATCACCTTCCAAGCATTATTAGATTAGCCGGAGCATTAATTAGAGTTGACCCGTCAATGACCCGAAGAGCATCTACACCAATAACCTTGTACTCATCATCAACGACTTTTCCAATTTGACAACCTCCATGAAACTGCCATACAGTTCTTACAGTATCCTTGCAGAATTGTTCCAATGATGAACTTGTATTAGCATGCACAGGTAAGTTCATTGGTAGTTTAACCGTAAGGTCAAGAATATCTTGAGCGGTCATATTCGGGTATTTGAATTTTGATAATGCTTTTGATTCGGTTGCTTTTAGAACAGTAATCATTCCATCAACGCATTTTTTCACATCTTCAGGTTCACTGAAATAGTTGAATTTTACAGACGGACAATCTGTTGGATTAGAACTTCGAAGCTTTAACTCACCGCTAGAAATAGGATCATCGATCTTCAACAGGATAAAACCGCCATTCTGTAAAGAACAAAGTATATCATTCACCTTGTGTGGCTCAATATAAGTTCAAGTCGATATATTGTCTTTTCGATTAGTTTTTACCTCATAGGAAAATCCCTGATAATCCGACGGGCTACCAAGAACCACGTTAATGGCACTGATCGGCTCGATCTGGCTGCCAACAAGAGTACCGACAACTTGAACCGTAGATTGCTTAACAGGAATGGGAGAAGGGACGAATATCAAATTTAGCGGGTTATCAGCCATGCCTTGTCCAACTAACGGTTGGTTTAACACAACTTTGATTTGAAGGGCATCAAGTTGATCTTGTGGACCTATGCCACTCAACATCAAAAGTTGCGGGCTTCCAAGAGGACCCGCAGACAGTATGATTTCATCGTTTTGATCTCCTTTCAAGTAAGCCCTATGCTTATTTCCATACGCGTCTTCAAACACCACCGCGTAAGCTTTAGGAGTTGTTCTTCCTTTAATTAAAAACAAGTAATCCGTTAGAAAACAAAAAAATCTTCAGTAATATTTGCTCATTTGTTGCATATATACCTTTGGTTGTAAATAAGATTTTGCTAACAGTTGCATACAAATAAACAGACAGTCCCAATGGATTTGCATACTTCATCAAATCAGCTGCTGTATGTCTTTGCCCTTGTTTATCAAAGGTTATTCCAGCCACTTTAGTGCCAGGGAGATAGTCGTACGTAAATCCGTTGTCAGGCGTCAATCCAGCGTCTACAAGTGCATTTTTCCAAGCCGACTGCCACTCCCCGACATCCGGCTCGAAAACCATAACGTTTTCCACGAATTCATAAGAAGCATTCACCAACTTCTCATCGGTTAATTTGGCTTCTTTGTGGAACTTGTCACAGTCGCGAGTGTACAAGCCTGCATTGATAGAAGTACCGCCACCCAAGACACGTGGACGCGCGTTTCCCACACCATCCTCCGACATGAATAGCTCTGCCGGGGAAGTGGGAGACGAGTCAAAGAAGTAGTTGCCGAAATTGGTTGCCTGGGTGACGTCGGGGTTGTCATAGGGTGAGCCACCGCGTTCGAGTAATAGAACGGAATAGTTTTCGGAGAGTGTGGTGGCTAAAGGGATTCCGGCGGCTCCTCCGCCAACCACGATGTAGTCGTAGAATGATATCTTTGGAGCTTTTGTTGCTTCATTCATGAATGAATAGTTTGGTGCTGTTGCATGTAAACATAAAATTTAATTAATACATACATAAATACACACACAGGGGAAGGATCAAGAGAAAACCAAAAAATTTAGACGAAAACCAATAAAACTACTAAATTAATGTGTAATACTATGGGTTACGTATACGTAACCACAATTTTTTTGTTTTCTGTTTACGTATACGTAACACTATGAGTTACGTATACGTAAGCCAATATTTAAATGTTTTTTTGGTAAAAATTTGTAATAGTATATTGATACTCTTATCAATAAACAAAAATAAAATAAAATAAAACAAAAAAAAATATTATCATATGATTGGTTAAAATTGGTTTTTTAGTGGTTTTTCTCGGTTTTCGTCTAACTATGTGGTTTTCTCTGGAACCCTCCCCTATGTAGGAGAAAGATCATAAGAAAACTCAATGTTCATTAAAAAACCAAAAAACTACTTATTAAAGGTTAAAAAAAATCATAACTCAAAAACTAAAAAAGTTGGTTTGGAGACCTTGTTCCCCACGTCATCCTCGTTAAAAAAACTGGGTTTAGCTTTTGGGTTTAGTTTTGCTTTTAAGTTAGAATTTTGGAGGAGAGGGGAGGGGAGGGGTGGGGTGGGGTGGGGTGGAGGGTTTAGGTTTTTGGGGTGTGGGTGAGAGGGTGGGTTTAGGTTTTTGGGTGTGAGTTAAGTGTTTGGGTGTACTACACATGCAGTAGGAGTTTTTTTTGTTTTTCTTATAAAAATGAGTTTTCTAATAAACTCAACCGTATATATGTATGTGTATACATATACACCCACACATATACATACAAATATCGACATACATATACTTAGATACACACACTGTGTTTTGTAAGTGTGTGTATACTAATTATGTATTTAACATATTGATGGTTATTTAAGATGGATCAAGATATACATACGTATCTCGGCTACACATGCATCATGGAAAAATACTAGGGCGATAAGAATAGATGTGAATATTCTCCATGAGCTACAAGCCATCCTGTATGGTTGTAACTTATAAGTGTTTAGTGTCTTTGTGGGTATGGATGATAGGCTAAACGACCATGCTATTTATAGAGAGACTGGAAGCCTAAAACAATCTCAATAATTTAGCAGGTCGGAAGACTGAAAAATTTGTCAATTCAATTAACAAACAGGAACAAAATATGATAAAAGAAATCAAAATCAAATTGAAAAGTCTACCTTCAAACATCTTTGAATAAAATAAAAATATACATCATGGTTACGACTTACGTCATGTGTCTTTTCATGTAAACAAAATTCAGTATTGATTTAATATCTGATTTGATAATAAAATGTATCATTGGTTTCATGAAGATCTGGTTATCTATGAAAAGTAATACGTAAGTACGATTCGATTAAATTCACCTTAAAGTATGTTTGAGGATGTTAAGATTGAATTTTTTTTATAACATAGGCCCATTATTAAAAGTCATTTCATATGGGGCTCGATTTTGAATCTGTTACACATAGGGGCTTATCACCAATGTCATTGACGAGTTCCCCTTTGTCTTAGGTGTGTCAGTCTGATTGCAAGTGCTTAGTACACCCTTGCTTGACCTCGCCAGTGCTAATGGCGAATTAGGCTGTAACTCACCGTTCCCACTGGCGATCTTCTCTATACCCATGAGCAGAAACTCGTTGTTAGCATTGGCAAGTTTATCCGTGAAGTTCGCCATTCGTATAGGCGAGTTTCATATATTTTTTTTTGTCATCTAGATATGTTTTCATGTTAAAGCTATGTTATGATGTAAATGTTATGAAGTACATTAATAGCCCTTCTATGATTTATGAAAACTAGAACTCAATCAGCGAAGCGGACTTTTAGTATGCACATCAGGTTAAAGTATAGGTTGTTAAGGATGCTTTTGAGGACGTGGATGGCATGGATGTAGTGGCTACCCTAATCGAAGATTGACATCCCGTTTATCGTGTTTCGTCTTTAGACAATTATGTTATTCATCTGATTAACACAAAATCAACAAATCAAGATCAATAAAACTGAGATCTTTGTGGTGGGGTTGAGTTCAAACATGTGCTATGTGACGGGTCAAGCTTACAGGTCAAGAATGCATGGACGTGGGATTTGAATTGCAAGCTGGAACATGGTTTTATGTTTGTTTTCATGTTTCCATAGTTTCAGTAGGATTGTGGCTAGAATATAGGGGTTGTGGGATGCCATGACACCCACGTTTGTTAGTATCTTTTAATTTCCTTTGCTTGTAATCCCTTTATAAGATCAAGTGGTATACCATGCGTGAGACCATCCGTGAGACCACTATCACGGCGTGAGTGGGTATTGCACACTTCCCCCTGATGGCGTGAAGGGCGGTGTGAGGGTTCCACGTGAAGATCTTCACGGGTGGAGAGTCTAATTCAAGCCTTGATGGTGTTGTACCTTGTGTTTGTATAATTGTACCATTTATATAAAATTATATAAAATGCATTTAACTCTCACACCACCCTCACTCACTTGGGTATTTCCCTACGCTCACTTACTTGATGTGAGAGTTGAAGAATATGACGTGGCGTCACATGACAACCATTTTTCCCATCACTAAACCCTCACTCACTTGAGTAAATCACATGCTGTAAGGATCTTTCCTTTCATGAATGAGCAGGCAGATTATGAGATATTAGTCTAATTCCCTCCCACAATATTCTCTCAAGCTCTCATCTTTCTTTTCTCCATTTAATCCACATGGTCCATCTCCATCCTTTGCATCCTCGAGTCCAATAAAAAAATGTTAAATTTTGGTCTTTTTTAGTTTGGCTAATGACGACACTAAATTCGGATGTCGTCAAAAGGTAAATCATCGACCTGCCATCAAAGAACTTACCTGGAACTCTCATTCTTCTCTAAAATCGAAATCAAATCCGATTTTTTTTAAATATGGTGATGTGGACCACTAAGGAAACGTTATGTGGCCGATACTATAGATAACGACCACAGGTTTTAATATATATATAGAATAGCTAAATTATATGATTAGTTTTTATATTATTAAAAACTATTATAAAGATACAAAATAATTATTTTATTTCAAAAGAACAATTTAAAATAAAACATCAAAAATACTTCATTTATCTTGTAAAATGATCAATATTTATTTTATATTAAAATATTTTTGCCCAACCAACCCAACTAGTCAGTGACGGATTTAAGAATTTTTTCTAGGAGATTTACTGTTTTTAAAATGCTCTAAATTCATAGGACGGGTCCTAAAAATTTTAGGTTATGTTCTATTGTTTGGGTCAGATAAGGTTCATCACATAATAAAATATGATATAATAATAATAATAATAAAAATCGTCATCTGAAATTAAAAAAAACACATAATATAGATAAAATGGTCTTTACGAATTAAAATCAATGTTTTCAACCGAAACTTGTCGAAAGCAATGGTTTCAGAACCGGACTGGACGATGAACCGGTTACGTTACCGGTCCACTGGTTGGGCCGGTCAGACTAGTTGAACCGGGTTTAAGAACCGGATTATATTATAAGCATTTTAAAAATATAATAAATATTAGCATCCCCAATAAAAGATAAAAGATATAATGACTCTAAATAAATTAAAAATCAGAAAATAAGAGTATTAAATTAAAAACAAATAATTATATAAAATCAAATGATCTTGTGTGTCTTGGAAACAAGGACTACAACTTTAGCCTCTTGTGTGTCTTTGGAAACAACCAAGGAATTCAATTCAATTACTCCATCAATCTCTATTCTCTACAATCAGACCAAGTAATTTCATCGATTGAGAGGGCAAAGAACAAGGGCAAGAACAGTCGAACAGGAGCAAAGAAGAAGCTCCACCGGACCACCACCGGTTGATCCAAACCAGTGAACCCAATATTGCATTCCAAGTTCACATCTCAAAATCTGATCTTGATAAGTTTTTAACCTTTTTAAAAAGTTCATCCTATAATTCTTTAAGGGGTTCGCCCCAGTTTTTCTATGTAGATTTCTACTTCAATTTCGAATCTCGGGGGTTCTGGTGACCCCCGACCAATGAGAGTAGTGTTATAGGGTCATTTGAATGGTTTGATCAGGTCAAATCCATATACCATCGTCTAAAATATCTTATTTTGTAGTATTCGTATTTTATATTCTTTAAATTATGAGATAGTTAAATAGTAACGGTAAATGATTAACTAATTAAGGTCAACCTACATATGCACCACGCACATATTATTTATAATAGGATTACTTCAACGATTTGATCAAGTCAATTGTTCCTAAAACTATATTCAACTTCCATGGTTATATGCTTTATTTTTGTTTATGATGTATGTTTAAACTTATTTAGTTATGGCATTATGTTTACTTAGCTTATACGATTTGCAGGATTGATTTTTATTTTATATATATTGTTGATTTAAATTTTTCTATTTTTTTTCCTATTTTAACTATATATATTTTCCTTTTTGTATTATTAAGTGTCCATTAAGCCAAAACCATGATCAAACGGTTTGGATTAGTTCCTTTCCAATTTTTTAACAGTTTCGTGTTAGGTTAAAAATATTAAAAACCTTTAATTAACTCATTATTAGGCTAAATTCGTTAAAACCAAACCATGAACACCTGCATGTTTACGGAAAGTTATAGGAAATCATCTTCATTATTTGCGCATATTATTCATATGTTATATGTTGAAAGTTGTTACTTATATAGAATTTTTTATTGTTTAATTTGTATTACTAATATCTAATAAAAATTGTTTTACATATATACACTTACGTCTAATCCTACAAGAATAGCTCATATGGACCTTTTCAATATAAATATTTTATGTACCTACCATAATGTCTCCTCCAATGACATCTAAAGATTAAAACAAAAGTATAATGTAACTTTTAGATGTTTTACAAAATACTGAATTGCAAACAATTTTACAAGTACCGATCAATCGTGTTTTCAAGGGATTTTATTCGTTGGAAGAGTTCTGATCGAAAGCACAATCGGATAAAAGGGAAGCTAGCTTCTTACCAGGGATAAACATTTGCTACCGAGTACCGGTACCGGTATCGATACGTACCGTACTAAACCAGTACCCTACCGATAAAGGCGAAACGTATTTATAGATAAAAATAGGGCGAACCTAAATCTTTTAGAATGGAACGATTGGTGTACTTCAATGTTCTTTTTCTAATTGTATCATATGATCTAGCGTCTAGCTTGTTTTAAAAAAATCAGTTAAGAAAAGGTACTTTCTTGTATTGTACATGAAAATGGTTGATCGAGAAACACCCATACCATCCTAACATATATTTATCGGGCGGTTCAAATAAAAAAATGAATTTTCACTAAAAACCCTAAAAACTGATTTCTTTTTTTACCGAAACCAGGTCAAATGTATTTCGATTGAGCTCATTCCAGCAACGTTGAAACCAGCTCGTCGATGTTTTTTGGGGGGTTGGTGGGCATACTTAGGTTTTTTAGGGGTGGGGGTGGGGTTTAGGATTTATTTATTTATTTATTTATTTTTAGGGGGGGGGGGGATTTAGGTTTTTGGGGAGTGGGGTGAGGGTTGGAGGATTTAGGTTTCTGGGGGTGGGTGGTTAGGTTTTTGAGTTCAACTTTTAGGATTTAGCTTTAACGTTTAGTTTTAAAAGTTTAACTTTAAGGTTTAGCTCTAGGTTTTATTTCGACGAGTCGGTTCCAACGTTGTTGAAATTAATTCAATTGAAGTTTGTTTGACTCAGTTTTCTTAGCAAAAGTTCACTTACGCTCATGTATAAGGACAAAAAAGGTTGACAAACCACCGTTAAACAACAAAAATTCACTTATGCACCTTCCCCTATATTTATATGTCAACCAACTTCACATACGCTATATAAAAGCATGTATAAGAAAAAAAAAGGTAACAGTTATATTTATATTTAGAATAATTTGACACAAAATCTAAAAAAAATAGATAAAGAAATGCTTAAAAATGCATTTTTCAACTTAAAATCACCGGAACGTATTCTTAGAATAGAGAAAAGTTGACAAACCACCGTTAAACAACACAGGCATCCAAAACGAGTATATTCACTATGCATACAATTGCATTTTCGACTGCTAAACTCATTTATCAATAACGATTAGTCGATTAGCATTAAAATCTAAAACTAGTGCATATGATAACCATGACATGATTTACCAAAACTTACGTAACCATGATCTATGAACATATAATCTAACCATTCCATCTATGAACTCTTGGAAAATTAATTACAATTGGTGATCGGAGTAAAGATTTGGTACAATGATAAAGTTATTTAAAGTTAAAGTTATAAAGTTTCTTTTAAAATTAAGGGTTCGAACCCTATATAATGAATTAGTGTAAATTATCAAAAGTATTCTTACAAATTCATGATTCCTCATTTGTAACAATTTTATCAAAATATTTATACAAATTCTTAAATAAAATGTTACATTTTTATATAAGTGTAAAAGATCTTTAATGTTAAATCTAAACTTGACTGAGAAAATCAAGAAAACGACTATTCCTCTTGTATATTGTTGAAAAAAATTATGATTTGATCATTTGACCAATTCAACTTTACTAAATAATAGACTTTTTGTTTTATCTTGGTAGCCATTGACCACAGTCCCTTCAATAACACGGCGATTAAAACTAAAACGTCTAAAAGTCCTGCACAGAGGTGGCATCTTTTTGTCCACACATTAAAAAAATTGGGTACCTTTTTGTTTGAGTAAATTTCGTTTTTGGTTGGAGAAAATTTCTTTCAGTATTTAACCCTTTCATTTTAAAAATAAATCTTTTAAAATATAAGACTTGAGTTTGCATTGTTGTAACCATTCGACTCTTGCTACAAACTCTATTAAATTTTACTGTTAAATATAGGTGCATTTTAGTAAATTTATTTTTAATGGACTAGTTTAACAATTTCAATTAAATATTTTTTTAGTTTTTTTGATAATTTTTTACTTATTTAAAATCATTTTTTTTGTTTTTTTTCTCATAAAAACGTATTTTTTTGAACTTTTAAATTTTTTTTTTTACTTTTCTAAAAAACACTTTCTCTAAAAAAATATATGAAAAAACTTTTTAATTTTTTTAAAAAAAATATACATTCTTAAAAAAAAGTTAAAAAAAATACATTTTATAAAATGCTAAACAACGTTTTTTATGAAAAAATTTAAAAATATATATTATTAGAAAAGTAAAAAAAATATTTTTAAAAAGTAAATAAAAAGACGTTTCATGAAAAAAAACAACTAAAAAAATTGTATTAAAAAGGTTAAAAAAATATTTGTAAATAAGTAAAAAAAAATTCTAAAAATTAATGAAAAGTTTTTATTAGAATAAAATGATTAAACTAATACCTTAAAAATAAAATAATTAAAATGTCACTATACTTAATAGGACAAGTTAAAAGAGTTAGAAGCAGGAGCTGAAATAGTTAAAAAAATGTGACATCAGTGGCTGATATATGAAAAGATTTTTTTGTACTGAAATAGTTAAACAAGGCAAATCACAGGGCATATAATATCCACGATTTTTCGACATATCTTTTCCTAAAACCCTTGCCCGTGTTAGTAAATTAAAACTCGGATTCGTATCAAAACTATTTCCTTCAAAATGAATTTTAGTTTTAAATCAATAGTTAAGGAAAATAAAACAATTTATACTTGAAATATATGTATATATATATATGTATGTATATATATATATATGTGAGAGTTATTTGAAAGTATAAATATATATATATATATATAAATTCTTAAACTTTATAAGTTGTAATTATATAAATGATAGAAACTCACCTTTTAGGCTTATAAATAAATCATATAAATCATCTTATAAATTTATAAAAATGATTGAGAAAACTTATTTAAACGTATTAATTTTTATAAAAACTTCGGGGACTTAAACTGTCATTTGTCCAAACTTGGTTTAAACTAAAACTTAAGTTTATACATGAAATGATAGACACTTCAAACATCAGGGGCCTGTTCTGTAATAACCGCAAACTCTCAAAGACAACAAACGGTTCCGAGTTCGACTCCCGTTAGCCACGGTTTTGGACCCGAATTATTCAAACACGGGTTTCCGATCGAATTGAATGTCCCTCGAGACTCGCCTCCGGCGTGCGACCAAACCCCAAGAATCATCAATGCCCGATTTCAACTACAACCACGCGCGAATTCAAATTCGAGCCGTTCGAACCCAACCGTAATTCTCCCACCTAATTCGCCCATTAAATGATGGAATCATGTATAAATACGGGTGCCAACAGGTAGACGACATCACCCTCAAACACTCTACACCTTCAATTCGCCCTAATCGAGTCGGCATTGCCGAATTTGAACTCACGACCGTCGACGACAAGACCCAACTCGTTCTCCCTCGTTTTGACACTGAATCAGGTAATTCGAATACCCACTCTCATCGTTTTGAGTCCTTAATCAATTGCCCTCTGTCAATTTACAATGACAGAGGGATTTGCTAGTCGTATTTCGGGAATCTAGTTCTAGGGTTCATAATGAGATTGTGATCGATTTGAGCAGGTGTTTATCTTTTTGTGTTTCCACATAAAAACACCAGCGAGCCGTAGCCTGATGGTTAAGTGTTTGTGTGTGATGTTGACCCGGGGCAGACCCGAGTTCAATTCGGTCTGGCCCCAGGTTTTTGTTTCTATTTTTCTTTTATCCTTTTTAAAACAGTTTTGAACTCTAATAATTTTTATAAATTCTATTAAACTTTTATAAACTTAAAAATGAATTTTAATCCTACTTTTATATGCTGAAACTATTTTAACTAATTAAACTTTGTTAAAGCCTATAGAAAAAAAAAGGGAATTAATTTATCCCTACTAATAGTTTTTAAATTCTTAAAAACTATAAAAATAATTCTGAGTTTTATAAAACTTATACTTTCATCACAAATTATTTTATAAAAGAAATCAGAAACTTTAAATAGGCTAAATAATGAATTTATTTTAAAAACATTAATTTATTTACTCATTCTTAAATCTAAACTTTTATAAAAATCAGAAAAGTTATAAATTTATTTAACAAGAAACTTATAATTTATGAACTTTCTAAAATATAAACATAAATCTATTTGTTTATATAAAAGGAGAGAAATAATTATACTTTATTTATTGTTTAAATAAATATAAAGTTATAAACTTTATAAAATCTAAATGAAAACTTTAAACATTTATGAACTTGCAAAACTTTATTTAAACACTTATAAACTTATAAATTAATAGAAACTCTATTTAAAACCTATTAAACTTATGGTTTTCTTTTAGACTTTAAAAATGTTTATAAACTTATAATTAAGATATAACCATATTCTATTTAATATCTTATAAACTTATAAGTGTTATTATTTATTTAAACGTATTTATATTACGAATTAATTTGTATTATAAATACTAAATGCTTAGAAACTTAATCAAATCTCAAATGATTTATGTTGGTAATTATTCTTGTAAATTATTTATTTCTAAATACTTAGAAAACTATTTTGATTATTTTTACCTAACTGGTGTAATTAATAATTGTAAAACTTTTAAATAATTATTTTAATTAATAATTATTCTAATATATAAATCTATTAAACTTTGATATACAAGTCTTGTATCATTCCTTCAAAACCTTTATTATAAACTTGATTTAAACTTCATAAACACAAACCATACCCGTCTCCCATTTGGAACCCTAGTCAAATCTCGAAATTCTAGATCCTTTGTCTTAGACTTATAGAAATAAACTTGAAACTTTAGACTTATATTCTTAGGATTATTGTGAGGATATTCTCTCTCAAATTCTTGCAAACTTACTCTTATCGGATCCTCTTCCTTAATCCAAGTGAGTATACTTAGCCCCTTTTTCTTTTCTATACTTTTGGGGTGAAACGTGTTCAAAAACATTAAACTTATGCAATTCTTGTACAACTATGACTAGATGCTTATTCTTATGTTAAACTTGAGACTTGTATGCTTAGATTAAACTTAAAACTAGCACATTCATTAACTTTGATCAAGCCTATAGTAACAATGATAGATCTATTGCATTTGACCAATCCACCTTGATTGATTGACCCCTTCGGGGGGAGCCCTTGGTGATTGTTACTGAATTAAACTTTCAACTTGAGACTTATAAGGGTAACCTGCGAGTTATGCTTAAACTTGGTTGGAGGGTTGATGTGCACAATGTTTAAGATACTTGTTTCTCATACTTACATTATAGAATGCATATATCATAGTGAATTGTAATTCTTTCCAAATACTTGTTAAACTGTGTCAAAACCTTTGTATCTTACCAACTATTTTGTAGTTGACAGATTCTTTCACATGTTTCAGGTTCTACATCATGAGACTTATTTGTGATCACATAGGATGCTTTGGACCTAGACTACTTATCAATTAAACGTTGTATTCTTGTTATGTTTCCTTGTATTGAACCTTTGAATATATTATTAATGAAATATTGAAACTTTAATAGTCAACCTTGTGCTATTGAACAACCGCGTCCGCCCCGACGTATAATCCGCCGTCGGTTGGGGTGTGAAAGATTGGT
The DNA here is from genome assembly GCA_023525975.1 of Smallanthus sonchifolius. Taxonomy (NCBI): domain Eukaryota; kingdom Viridiplantae; phylum Streptophyta; class Magnoliopsida; order Asterales; family Asteraceae; genus Smallanthus; species Smallanthus sonchifolius. The sequence goes on along the minus strand of CM042027.1, from coordinate 12,181,815 downwards.
ATCAGAGCCTTGGTTATAGGGAATTAGGTTATTAGACACATGACCTAGACTATAAATTAGGAGACCCAAACATGAGTTATCTCATGTCCTTTACTAGGAATTCTCTCCTCATTCTATTCTTAAATCTTATACGTGAACGCTTGGAGATTCTACGTTTCTACTTACCTACGTGCTACAAGAGTCTACTACGTCGAGGATACATTCTTAGGCTTTAAGTCTAATCCCCCAATAAATTCTCGTCAAGAGTATTTAAGTTCTAGACAATGTATGAGAACTTGTGCGGACCGGAAGGGTGGATACCTGTATCCTGGGAAATTCTGTCAAGGAAAACATTTCGTACAAATCCAAATCAACCGTTGGACCCGTATGCTTTCCTGGGAATTCTTGGGATGAGTATCCACTTATAGGAATGCATGACTTCTCTAAACATTAGTGAGCTCAAATTTCTCTTGATATGACAAAGTACTCGCTTAGTGATATGCACTAAATGAGTACCATCTCAAATACTTTACGCTTCATAAATTCATGATTCAAAAACTTTCCTCTATAACCTTTATTCTATGATTCTTAAGTCCCGTCTTGTCACATGACAGCATGCTTACTCGTTATGACCTAAAGGAGTTACATTCAAGAAGAAATTCTTACGAGACTATACTTAAAGACTATATACATAAACTTATATTTATACAGATACTACCCAATAAGCTTCATGATCGTTGTAATACAACCCTTAAAACTATGTATTACCTACAAATTCTTCTATAAAGCTTCATTATTTTATAAATATGACACCTAAGAGGTAACCCTTGTATTTTTACCTTACCTCCTTAACACTTGACCAAGTTTCATTTGATAATTAACTCAAAACTTTTGTTACACTTTTATACATATCAAAGTTTCCTACGTCCTTAAGCTTCATGATCCTTGTAATACCAACACGTTTAAAACTATGTATTAATCTACAAGTCCTTTTACAAACTTCATAAACTTGAAACCTAAGGGGAAACTCTTGTGTTTTCATTTTACTACTCAAAACTTCATTTGATGATTTACTCAAACTTTGTCACACTTCTATATCTCAAAACTTTCATTACATCTTTAAAACTTACACATCACCGTTTCTTGTAAACAAAACTTAACGTCTTTTAAAATCTAAAGTACATTAACAAAGAAATTCGTAACCTAAGTAATTTCCTTGTAGAGGAAGAAGCCTACTATAGAACAAACAAGCTCCACGTTTAAGACTCTAAACCCATAATGAACCTCGACATAGTACCATAAACCCAAACATCGGTGACAACAACTGAGAGAAGTTGTAGGCCCATGAGGAAGTTCTGGCTAGGGAAATAGGGTACTTAAGTGATTCCTTGTGACCACCCCTTCTTCCGGGAATCCTCCTCGTTAGCCTATCAACCTCCAATCAAAACCATTTTTGAAAGTATTAATGTGATAACTCAGTATTATGAATAAAAACCTTTTGAACATATTAAATCAACTTACTTACACACTTTAATTTTCCGTTTAAGGGCTAGAAGTCCCAATTTTGAAACATTTAACGAACGTTATTTTGAAATTTATCTTGTTATCACTTACTAGCTTGACTTTCCTTCTAGCACTACAAACTTAACACTTTTACCCAAACACTTTCGTCAAGAGTAGCTCACGTTAGTACTTGAGATAATTAACAACGTTGCATTAAACTATAAAAGATCCTAAGTGACACACGCATAATTGAAGAATAAACTTTGAACAAACCTTCTAATTCGTAAGCACTCTTTTAAAACAACTCGACTTACGAACCACTGCAGTAATCAACTATGATCCTTACCTCTTATATAGACTTCACACTTCTAAACTTGACCAACTTTTCGTTTGACAATCATACATACCTTTTCATAAGTCTTACTTATACTATTTATCAATGTCCAACTCGTCATTTTTTAACATCTTAATTAAACTCTATATAAAAGAAAACTATACATGTTGTTATGAAACGAGATAAAATCATTTATAAACACACTATCATAAACCTTATCGAAACTTTTCCCGTTACCCTATGCTTGGAGACTTTCCTCATTCAACTCTTGTCACGTAAAAGACATACTATAAATCACAACGGGGACTAAAAGCTTAAATACACGTTGCTAAAACATTAAACTTCGTATACACCACTATAAGGTTGGAGACTTTCGAGTCATGTAAAACTTGTACAAATACTCAATCCCGTATTCCTGAAACTAAACACCTTCTAAACCACCAAAGGAAGCATGTCCAACAAGGGATCATGTGAAGCTTAATACTGAAACTTGAAACTCAACTGACTTATCTTATTTTCAAACTTATACTTGGATTCTTAGTCTTGAAAACTTTTGTGTGTCCATCTTAACTAAACCTCATAAGACTTGATAAACGTACATTCCAAATACACGAGAAAACTTCATTCTTGATACTAGAAACTAATATGAAGGGGGACATTGCTCTCTTTAGCAGAGTACCTCCCTAGTCTTCTCTTCAAACCCAAACATCGGGATCCACAAATCTTCTGGACAACTCGAATCTTCTGTGAGAAAGCGTATAACGGTTAATCCTGTTCCAAACGTTGTCCCACACCGCTCATAAATACTAAAGTATTTAGATAACCACTTTATACTCAAAGCATAATCGTATACATCTATACACTGAGGCTAAACTAAGAGGCTTTAAACTATTTTATGTTTGACGTATTCTTGTTCAACATGATGAACGTATAAGACTTTAAACTACTCCATGTTTGACGTACGCTTATTCAAACATGATGAACGTATGAGACTTTTAAACTACTCAAGGTTTGATGTATTCTTGATCAAACACGAGGAAAGTGTAAAGACTTTAAACTACCCCATGTTTGACGTATTCTTGTTCAAACATGATGAACTTATAAGACTTTAAACTACTCCATGTTTGACGTATGCTTGTTCAAACATGATGAACGTATGAGACTTTTAAACTACTCAAGGTTTGATGTATTCTTGATCAAACACGAGGAAAGTGTAAAGACTTTAAACTACTCAATGATTGAGGTATTCTTGTTCAAACACGAGGAAACTTTGAAACTCTAAATCTTGTCACATTCCTTTCTCTATAATCATTGAATGACGCTTCTCTCTAAGGGACTCGTTAATCAATGATCACTCTTACGTGGAACAATAGTCATGAATTAAACAAATTCTTGTATTCTTTCTTGATCCACACACAAACAGAAAGACCTATGCGGACTATGCGACGATTTAAATGCTTGCGGGTGCACACGTAAGTATGAAAATCAGCGTATGGGAAGACATAGTAAACTCTGTCGTGTGCTATGATCTAAGACTTATCGTAAAAGGTAGCCACGGGACTTAGGTACCGTAGCAAATCCTTAGACGTATTATACTACAAACTCAAATCATTACACTTATCATCGAATCCATCCTGAGTGATGCATCTCACTTTGAGTTCTGAATGATAATTCAACAGATCTTCTATTAAGTACATTTCTGGAAAGCTAAATCCCCATTCACTGCAATGAAATTATATACTTCTTAGAGAAACTTCTGACAATCACGGGTTTTGAAACTTATAAACTTAAGCATTATCTTATTCCTATCATTACATTCCAGTTAGGATTCTAAATGTAACCCAGGGTTTACTTGGGAACGTAAAGTGTCTTTCTCATTATCCTTATGCGTATCATAGACTTAAATCCTGAACTAAACCCTTCAACTTTAATTTCGAGACGAAATTTCCTAAAGTAGGGGAGACTGTAATATCCAGGATTTTTCGACATATCTTTTCCTAAAACCCTTGCCCGTGTTAGTAAATTAAAACTCATATTCGTATCAAAACTATTTCCTTCAAAATGAATTTTAGTTTTAAATCAATAGTTAAGGAAAATAAAACAATTTATACTTGAAATATATGTATATATATATATATATGTATATATATATATGTGAGAGTTATTTGAAAGTATAAATATATATATATATATATATAAATTCTTAAACTTTATAAGTTGTAATTATATAAATGATAGAAACTCACCTTTTAGGCTTATAAATAAATCATATAAATCATCTTATAAATTTATAAAAATGATTGAGAAAACTTATTTAAACGTATTAATTTTTATAAAAACTTTGAGGACTTAAACTGTCATTTGTCCAAACTTGGTTTAAACTAAAACTTAAGTTTATACATGAAATGATAGACACTTCAAACATCAGGGCCTGTTCTGTAATAACCGCAAACTCTCAAAGACAACAAACGATTCCGAGTTCGACTCCCGTTAGCCACGGTTTTGGACCCGAATTATTCAAACACGCGTTTCCGATCGAATTGAATGTCCCTCGAGACTCGCCTCCGGCGTGCGACCAAACCCCAAGAATCATCAATGCCCGATTTCAACTACAACCACGCGCGAATTCAAATTCGAGCCGTTCGAACCCAACCGTAATTCTCCCACCTAATTCGCCTATTAAATGATGGAATCATGTATAAATACGGGTGCCAACAGGTAGACGACATCACCCTCAAACACTCTACACCCTCAATTCGCCCTAATCGAGTCGACATTGCCAAATTTGAACTCACGACCGTCGACGACAAGACCCAACTCGTTCTCCCTCGTTTCGACACTGAATCAGGTAATTCGAATACCCACTCTCATCGTTTTGAGTCCTTAATCAATTGCCCTCTGTCAATTTACAATGACAGAGGGATTTGCTAGTCGTATTTCGGGAATCTAGTTCTAGGGTTCATAATGAGATTGGGATCGATTTGAGCAGGTGTTTATCTTTTTGTGTTTCCACATAAAAACACCAGTGAGCCGTAGCCTGATGGTTAAGTGTTTGTGTGTGATGTTGACCCGGGGCACACCCGAGTTCAATTCGGTCTGGCCCCAGGTTTTTGTTTCTATTTTTCTTTTATCCTTTTTAAAACAGTTTTGAACTCTAATAATTTTTATAAATTCTGTTAAACTTTTATAAACTTAAAAATGAATTTTAATCCTACTTTTATATGCTGAAACTATTTTAACTAATTAAACTTTGTTAAAGCCTATAGAAAAAAAAGGAATTAATTTATCCCTACTAATAGTTTTTAAATTCTTAAAAACTATAAAAATAATTCTGAGTTTTATAAAACTTATACTTTCATCACAAATTATTTTATAAAAGAAATCAGAAACTTTAAATAGGCTAAATAATGAATTTATTTTAAAAACATTAATTTATTTACTCATTCTTAAATCTAAACTTTTATAAAAATCAGAAAAGTTATAAATTTATTTAACAAGAAACTTATAATTTATGAACTTTCTAAAATATAAACATAAATCTATTTGTTTATATAAAAGGAGAGAAATAATTATACTTTATTTATTGTTTAAATAAATATAAAGTTATAAACTTTATAAAATCTAAATGAAAACTTTAAACATTTATGAACTTGTAAAACTTTATTTAAACACTTATAAACTTATAAATTAATAGAAACTCTATTTAAAACCTATTAAACTTATGGTTTTCTTTTAGACTTTAAAAATGTTTATAAACTTATAATTAAGATATAACCATATTCTATTTAATATCTTATAAACTTATAAGTGTTATTATTTATTTAAACGTATTTATATTACGAATTAATTTGTATTATAAATACTTAATGCTTAGAAACTTAATCAAATCTCAAATGATTTATGTTGGTAATTATTCTTGTAAATTATTTATTTCTAAATACTTAGAAAACTATTTTGATTATTTTTACCTAACTGGTGTAATTAATAATTGTAAAACTTTTAAATAATTATTTTAATTAATAATTATTCTAATCTATAAATCTATTAAACTTTGACATACAAGTCTTGTAACATTCCTTCAAAACCTTTATTATAAACTTGATTTAAACTTCATAAACACAAACCATATCCGTCTCCCATTTGGAACCCTAGTCAAATCTCGAAATTCTAGATCCTTTGTCTTAGACTTATAGAAATAAACTTGAAACTTTAGACTTATATTCTTAGGCTTATTGTGAGGATATTCTCCCTCAAATTCTTGCAAACTTACTCTTATCGGATCCTCTTCCTCAATCCAAGTGAGTATACTTAGCCCCTTTTTTCTTTCTATACTTTTGGGGTAAAACGTGTTCAAAAACATTAAACTTATGCAATTCTTGTACAACTATGACTGGATGCTTATTCTTATGTTAAACTTGAGACTTGTATGCTTAGATTAAACTTAAAACTAGCACATTCATTAACTTTGATCAAGCCTATAGTAACAATGATAGATCTATTGCATTTGACCAATCCACCTTGATTGATTGACCCCTTCGGGGGGATCCCTTGGTGATTGTTACTGAATTAAACTTTAAACTTGAGACTTATAAGGGTAACCTGCGGGTTATGCCTAAACTTGGTTGGAGGGTTGATGTGCACAATGTTTAAGATACTTGTTTCTCATACTTACATTATAGAATGCATATATCATAGTGAATTGTAATTCTTTCCAAATACTTGTTAAACTGTGTCAAAACCTTTGTATCTCACCAACTGTTTTGTAGTTGACAGATTCTTTCACATGTTTCAGATTCTACATCATAAGACTTATTTGTGATCACATAGGATGCTTTGGACCTAGACTACTTATCAATTAAACGTTGTATTCTTGTTATGTTTCTTTGTATTGAACATTTGAATATATTATTAATGAAATATTGAAACTTTAATAGTCAACCTTGTGCTATTGAACAACCGCGTCCGCCCCGACGTATAATCCGCCGTCGGTTGGGGTGTGACAGGGCCAAAAGCGAAATTTGCTCTTTTTGTTTTTAAACATTAAAAAATAAGTTTTAAAATATTGTAAGGCCTAAACCCGGGATACCTCACTTGTTGGATTTACTTATAAACATTATTATCATAATGTTGAACTTAAATTAAAAACATGTAATCATAGCAAAAGCATACATTATTCAGTTACATAACAGCGGAAGTATTAACATAAAATGGACATTGTTCTAACCTAAATTCATATAAAATGGGATGTTAGTTTCAGGGCCGGCCCTGGGGTAGGCCAAGTCGGGCCGCCGGCCAGGGCCCGTTTTTTCGGGGGCCTAAAATTTTTACGGGGCATGTATATATATATATATATATGTGTGTGTTTTTTTATAAAATTTTAAATATCGATTTTATATATTTGATCCTTTTTATAAAAACTTAAAAATATATTGGGCACTTTTTATAATGGTTGGACCATTTTAATTTTTATAATGGTTGTACACTTTTAATTTTTATAATGGTTGGACCTATTTAAACTTAAAACCCAATATCAATGGTTGGACACTTTTAATCTTTATAATGGTTGGACCTATTTACTAAACCACTTTTTCCATGGTCGGTGAGCCTCCCATCGCAGGCCACGTGGCTCATTACTATTGCTCTGATGAATGTTTTTTCTTTTTCTGGAAAACGTTAGTGCTAAATATTTTTATTCTCATATTTAAATCAAAGATTGTGTTAGAGGAGTTGGTAAGTGCTATGGTATTAAAGTTGGAGGTTATTGTTTCCATCCCCTCCATAACCATTTTTTTTCCTTTTGACTTTTATTCTATTAAATTACTTTTTTAAAATTCTTAAACCACGACGCTTGGGACATACTAATGTATTCTATAAATGTTTCAATCTCCATAACCGATCCACTGTAACTCCATACGTTTCTTTTAATCGCATCGCCCCACCGTAACATGCGGGTACCGTGAAGAATGAGACCGAGACCGAGACCGATTGAAAAACATCAATACCGTTATATAACTGTCTTTTATATATGTTTCAATCTCCACAACCAAACCGCCGTAACTTCATACATTTCTTTTATGTATTTAACCACGAATCTTTTTTCTTTACTTAGTCACGTTAATGACACCGCCTCAACCATTTAAGGTCCGTCTTTCGCCGCGAAGCGCAGGGCAAAATTTCTAGTTTAAACTTAAAACCCAATATCAAAGGTTTTTTTTTTAAAAGGTGAAGTGTTATTGTGCTTTTTTTCTATGTTTATTGCTATAACGTTAATCGCCGTTTAAAAAAATTAGTTTATATATTTTGTTTGTATGGGTCTTTTTATTCTGTCTCGGCCGAGGCACTTAAATCCTCAGGACCGGCCCTGGTTAGTCTCGTGCTAGATAGCCATCACACATTTGCGTGCATTTTATTGTTACTTGAAGTGCATACTAAAAGTCAGTTAACGTTGGCAAGTTCTAGTTTAAAGCAAGTAAGCATAAACATTATTCTTATCATATTCTTGTGAGTGTAAATATATATGTATATTTGTACACCTTTACTGTTACTGCTTTCGTATATCATTCATGAGTAAGTACGTATATAAATACATACATCTTTGCTATCTGCTAAACATTCATTGGTCTTACACATATGGGTGATCAACCCGTCATTTGATTACGTAAGTCACAAATACAAATTTTCTCGAACTACCGTCGTAGCCCATTTCAAAAACCGTTCGACACTACAAACCGTTCTGCAAACCTTCGGTCGTCCGTCTGAAACCGTCTTACCGTCGTAGTCCGTCATATTCACTCGCCTGCCTTAAGGCATCCGTTTCCCACCCGAACTAGTTATGCAGTCGTGCATCGATTGAGAGTTTGATTCTACCGTAATAGCCTAAGTTTAGTCTCCCTTTCTAGACTTTTAATTCTGGCTGCATAATAGTCGTATGGTCGTCCATCTACCGAAGTAGCCGTTTTCATCGTATCCGCCCTTAACGTTTATTCATACATGGCAAGCAATATATATTATGTATATAAAGCAAGATGTCATTTTTATACGTTATGTCATACTTTCATTTCATTATTCATAAGCGTGCTTGTTATTTTTATATTCATCATGTATCGTCATATAACATGTATCGCTATATATGGCATTCATAACATTCATACATTTCATGTATACATATTAGCCCCCGAAACATTTAAACTTGTTTGCACGTAACACATTGGGGCACATAGAACTCACATGTTGAACGAATTACTGAAGTATACTAGCTGGTCAGTGAGTGTCACTAGGGTCATACACAATCTGTATAATCAAGTCATACAAGATAAGATAATGATCCTAAACGACACTAAACGTTTCTACAATTAGGGTTAGGCGAACTTCGTTTGGCTTAAGCGAACCTGACAAGTTTGCCCTTGACATTTTAGGCGAAGATATGGTAAGTTTGCCATGTTTGGTGCTAGGCGAACATGATAAGTTCGCCATCTTGGTGTTAAGCAAACATGGTAAGTTCGCTATGCTTTAGTACTAAACGAACATATTAAATTCGCCATCTTGGCTTCGGCGAACATACTTAATCGAAGATATCAAGTTCGCTCAAAAACGGTTCTAGGCGAACTTTGCGCAACCATCTTTCCTAACAGAAACCCTAATTATTGCGGCTGAGGTTCCAGGCATTTAAGCTTCGGTATTTTTACATCAAAAATGTTCCAGTTTGATTCATGAGCCTAGATCTAAGCTTAGTTTCTCATTCCATAAGTAAAAACCGTATATTTTCATGAATTTTAATCTGAAACCCAAAAACTATAAAATCTAAGATTTGATCTAAATAATTACCTGTCGACGGCTGATTCTTGTTGTTATGCGTTACTGAGATGATAACTAGCAATCCCTGATCCTTTGAGTTGTTTCCTTTGCTTTCTCTCTAGACCCGTGACCTCTTTCTCTAGCCCTTGCGAAAAACGGTAGAACGACGGAAAGGGTTTAGGGCTGCTGAGTTTAGATGGTTTTCCTATCTTGTTTTCGAGCCCATGGCCATGCCCTTAGTCTCCCATCCAATTTACGTTATAATTCCCAACCCTCATTTCGTTTATTCGTGTTTACTTATTTTAGGGATGTTACAAATATTTTTAAATATTCATTTGAAAATAATTAAGCTTTTAAATATTTTTAAAGATTAAGATTTTATAACTTCAAGTGTTTAAGTGTTTAAATGTTTAAATAAAATAATTAATTTTAATAATTTTAAGTTTGTATTTATTTAAATTATTTTGAAGTTTTCAATTTTTTTTAACTTTTTGTCTGTTTTTTTGTAATTAATATATTTTTTATTTCATTTATGTTTTTTATCATTTGATTTTATTTATTTTATATTTAAAATTTTTAATAGAAAATTGTTTTAGAAAGAAAATTAAACTCACTAATTTTAATTTTCAGAAAAATATGTAAAATATATTAAGGTTTTTTTTTATATTTTCATTTTATTAATGTATGTTATTATTTATTGTAATACTTTGTTTTTTCTAGTATTTATTCTTGCAAATTTTTTTATTTTAAATTATAAAAATAGTATTTTTTTTAATTAGTTTTAAATTAATTTTATTTATTTTTATTTCAAATTATAAATTAATTTATTACTTTAAGTTTTATTCGGTTTCAAAATTTTTTGAAAATATTTCTACTTTTCTTAATTTAATTGTGGCAATATAGTTTGGAGTTGTATCGCCGACGTGATGATACAAAAAAGTTTTTGTTATGTTTCAGCGATATTGTTTGAAGTTGTATCACTAGCGTTATGATACATTGATACAGCGATATTACATGAGTTTTTACACGTGTCACTCACATTAGTTGTCATGATACGGCTATATTACATGAGTTTTTATACGTGTCACTCACATTAGTTGATTTTTTTTAATAAAGTGAAAAGCCAATGACCCTTTTCTTAATTTTTATTGGTTGATTTTGATGATTTTCGAGACTTTAATCACCAAAAACAAACTGAAACACCCATCATTCGGACCGCTTATCGTTTATACCACTGCACCCATTGGACAAGTGACATTTTTGGACCATTGGTACACTTTAAGTTTTTTACTTTTTACCTTTTTCAATGATATTACCACATTCATGATTTAACTTTGTAATGATATAAAGATGATATAATATAGTCAAATTGGTTTTAATAATCCAAACTATGACTCATTGGGTAATGGTAATCCGAACTAACAGTTTGGCTGGTGATAATCTCAACTTTTACTTTTGTTGTGAATGACAGTCCCAGTAGCATAATAAAACATAGTATTAGTATAGGAACACCGCCGCAAGGGCGACGGGTTGGGTAGACGGGTTCACGAAGCCATGGATTAAGCCGAAGAAACTGAACAAAGAGATAGTCCCTTGATTGGTTGAAAAACATGTTTGGGTTCGGGTTCATTTGGCACCGTCGCAAACTATTCAGGTAGCTTAAGATAAAAATGACGTGACATTACATTACGTGTTTTGATTAGCTAATTCTTATGATACTTAGGGGTTGAAGGCGCTTCATAAAAATCTAAGATATATGCAAATTTTATTATTAAAACCCACATTTCAAAAGGGTTTTCGGTTCATAAATATAGAAAAATTATAATATGCTAACCTTTAGATTAATAATAACAACATAATTCCCCCTTTCATTATTAAGGATGACAATAGAAGCCCGAATAAAAACTTGAAATATTCGGTACATGTATTTGGGTATGAAACTGAGTATATTAGTTTTATAAATTTTTGTAAGTATGGAACACATATGAGATTATGTTATATCGGGCCCGATTAGCCAAAACCATATACCATTTACCCAAACCATATATCCGATTTTTTTTTTTAATTTTCACTTGACCCTTGTCTAGTTATTTTTCATTATAATAGTTTCATTATGTGAGATATTAACTTTTCTTTTGGAGTATGTATTATATGATGGTATTTGTATTTTGTATACTATGAAGTATAAACTTATCTTATAATCGTGAAATTTACATGTAGAAATAAAGACTGATGGTTACAAAATTCTCTAAGTACAAATGCTGCTGATCTCAAAGATTGTTGCGGATCGACAAAGTTGCAGCTGATAGGCTTTATCCGCTATTGACCAAAGTTGCAGCTGATAGGCCTTATCTGTTGCTGACCAAAGTTGCAGCTGATAGGCCTTATCTGCAGCTGATCATAGTTGCAGCTGATAGCCTTCTCACTGAAGATCAAACGTTGCAGCTGACTGTTCTTGATAAAGCAACCAATACCACTGACAACTTTCTGCTGTTACACTGACACACTCCACGCAAAGAGAATGTCATTGGCACATGACAATAAAAGATAACGACGCTCTCCTTTTGAGTATTCAAGCAATGATGCAAAGAAGACGTTTGAATAAAGTTAACCTTTGTAGTTATTATTATTGTCTATATATGTAGAATAACTTCAATATAAGATCAACGGTCTGTGTTAGATCTGATCCTTAGAATCAAGGGTCTGTCTTGATTCTAAGTTACTATATAAGTAGTACTTAGATTCATTGTAAAAGTATTTTTGCTTAAGAGTTTTCTCTGTAATCTTGTAACACTTGAAGCTTAATACAAATTACATTTATCAGTATTCTTCTTGTCTACTTGTTTACTTTGCTTAAGTTGTGATTGTTTCCGCCAATCTCAACTGGAATAGAACCATCTTGTATTTACCGATCCTACAAGTGGTATCAGATCTTTGGCTCACAGATTAAACAAACTCGCATTTGTTTAATCACTCTCTGGTTCTATTCTTATCTATCTCTTTGCTAAAGTCACTCATTATCTAAAAATCAAAATGGCTCAAAACAATGGATTTGAAGATATTGGAAGCATCAACAAACCACCAAGACTGGTGTCTAGGGAAGATTATGATATGTGGAAGAACATAATGGAAAGCTTCTTCTGCTATCAGGAATATGGGATGTGGAAATCCATTAAAGATTGACCATACATACCCATGGTGTCATCTGCTGATTCCAGAGGTGCATTGGTGCCCAAAGAACCCTCCAAGTACTCTGATGAAGACATCAAGAAAATGGAGGTAGACTTCAAAGCCCTGGGAGCCATCCAGATGTGCTTACCAAATAAAGTTTTTCATAACTTCAGAGGTTACAAAACTGCTAAGGAGCTATGGAAGGCTCTTGAGAAGATGTTTGCTGGCTCAGAGGAAGTCAAAGAAAACAGAAGGGACATCCTGAAGCAGCAGTACGAAAACTTCATCTGGAAGGAAGGTGAGTCCCTAACTGTTTTATATAACAGATTTACTTATCTTGTAAGTGAGCTGCAGTGCTCAAAAGTGAAGCTGGAGAATGAAGATATTCTCAAAAAGTTCATCAGGTCTTTACCTAGCTGCTGGACACTCTACACAGTGTCCATTAGAAGAACTGAGAACCTGAAGACTCTCCAAATGACTGAGCTTTTCGGTATGCTGAAAACCTATGAGCTAGAGATGATTCAGGCAAAAGAACGAAGCTCAATCTATCAAAATGTCTCAACATCCACCACTACCTCTGCCCTCCACTCTGACCACTCAGCTCCTAGTTCTAGCAACTACTATCCTCCCATTGTCACCCGTCCACAAACTCCAACCTCTCAAACAAACACCTCATCATTTCTCCTAGAAGCTCCTCCTCAAACCTCAGCTGCTTTTGTTTCTGAAAACTCAAGCAACATGTCATTCATCAAGGAGGATCTGCAATGCCTCCATCCAGATGACTTAGAAGAAATGGACATACAGCACTCATATGCCATGCTCTCCATAAGAGCAAAAAGTTTCTGCTCTAGAACCGGAAGACCCATTCCAAGCAACAACTCCAACACCAGAGTTGGATTGGATAAAAGTAAACTAAGATGTTACAACTGTAACCAACTGGTCACTTTGCTAGAGAATGAAAGGATGGTAAAAAAAATGAACTTGGAAATCTAAACAACTATTTTTTAACAAACTAACGAATATACTCGCTATCCGACGGGTACCAGGTAACATGGGAGACACCATTTTATAATTAGGTATAAGACTAAAATTATCAATACCCGTCTAAGCCGTCATCCATATTTATTATTCATATATATTTGATGTCAATAGGCAAATCTCAATTTATCCCTGGTATGCCACCGGTGAACTTTATTGATTAAGATTGCCTAAAGTTAAAAACAAACTTTTTAGCAATTCAAGTGTCGTTTAGGATTTGTATTTTGTATTATCCTAGATTTTTTATGGATCGTGTATGAATTCGTTTTGGGTTAAAGTACTTTTTTGTATACAAAAATTATAATCGAATACGACAGAAAATATTTTTAAAAAACAAGATTTTTTTTAATGTGAAAACGAAGTTTTAAATCCGTTGTTTTAAAAGACCAATTGAATCCCTTAATATAGGAATTGAACCATCACAGTGGATAAGATGAAACGTTACAACTATTTGTGAAATAGTACAACAGACAACAATTACAATTGCATGTAGTTAACAATTACATTAGTGGGTAATAACCTCAGTGGTAAGTTATCACTAATCATACAGTTGTTGATGACATCAGTTGCAACTACCGATACTGTCTATTGCTCGTGATTGCTACTGTTTGGTCATTTGCTACCGATCTCAGTTTCACTGATCATCATTTTCAAAACAAACTTTTTTTCCAATTAGACAAATCTGACGCAATTTCAAGATAATTCCAAAGCAACTGCAATGAGACTCTCGCCAAGGGCTCAACCTAGCGGTGCCCCTTGGAATTTCTCATGATTTAGGGGCTTCACCGCTTAGAACCTTAGAGGTTACATGGTACTCAAAATAAAAATAAAAATAAAATTGCTTGAAACGAATGTTTACTTCATACCTTCTAACTCGTATCGATGTTTATTTCAATTTCTTATTTGGTTTTAAGTAAAATGATTACAATAACATTAAAATCATCATCATATATATTCTACGATTATTAGTCACTCAAAATTACTTACCCTTATTTAGGAGTGTCGGTGGCCAATGGGAGGAGGACACCAACACTCCTTTGGTTTATGTTATCTGGTTGATTTCTCATATTCATTACATCTAACTGTGTTGGTGTAGTGGTTAAATTGTCTACCACAATTCCTAAGCCCAAGTTCCGGGTCATGGGTTCGAAGCCTACGACTTACTATGTTTTTTTTGTTTTTTTTTCCTTTGTTCAATTTTTATTTGTTTTGATTAATTTTTTTACTTATTAAACGCAATGTAAAAGGCATAATATATTTTTATATCTATGGTTCGATCTTCAAAACCGATCCGCTTCAAGTTCGTAGGTTACTTTTGTATACTTAGGTATGTTAGTGTCAACGCCAAAACCTTTTTTCTTTGTGTTTTTATTCAATTTTTTCTGGGTTAAACGAGTCGTCATAACCTCATATGTTTCTTTGCTTATTTTTATGTACGTTTACAGTTAGCCACGTTTCGATGTAAATTTTGTTTGGAAAAGAGTTGGGTTACGTTTCAATTTGGTCTGCGTTTCAACGTAAATTTTGTTCGAGTCGGGTCTATAATACGTTTTCATTCGACGGTATAATTTCGAGTCAGTATACGTTTCGACGCCGACACAACATGCGGCTGGTAAATTCCTAGTTATACATTAATTATAAATAACTAGAATAGAACTAATTCAAAGTTCCTTGATCAATATTCAAACTACGCAATTCAAAGTATTTTAGTCAAAATTTAAAAATATCTAAAACCATCTCTACTGCTGTCAAATGCCGATATATATTTGAAAACTATACTTCTTTTAAATTGTAAAAGGACTTGAATAGCTATTTTTTTTCAAACGAGAATCACGTTTGAAAAGTTTAGTTCTGCCTACGATGTTTTCATTTTTCAACTAATTAACTCTTACTAGTTGAACGAAAACTTAACACGACCAACTAATAAAATAATTTGTTGACACTCAGCATTCTTATCGAACTTAGTAGCGAACTTACTAAGTTCGCTTGTTTAGCATAGGGGTGAACTCATTAAGTTCGTCCAGTTCAGCGGTTCAGTATTTTATTAGCTTTTCTTATTTTGTCTATAAATAGTTTCTTTGTAATATTATTCAAGTTATCAATCAAATCATTTTACTTTTACCCCCAATCTTTCTCTCAATTCTTTCTCTCGTTTATCATTCTCGCTTATTTCTAGCGATCATTCTCGATATCATAATATGGTATCAGAGAATCTATGCTCGATTCTGTGATTATCTTCTGTTTTCTGCACTTGTTCTTCGTTTTCTCATTTTTCGTGTCGATTGGGTTTCATTTCATGTTTTGATCCGTTCAAAACATTCCTTTTATGTTTCTGATCATTCCTACGGTTGGATTTCTTCATATATGTTTCTGATTTTGAGTTATGATGATTTCTAACTCGTTTTCGTGTTTTTCTGTTCGCGCAGGCGAACTTGTTCTTCAGATTGTCAATTACGGGCGAACTTAACAAGTTCGCCTGTTCTTCTTCCTTATAAGCGAACTTAATAAGTTCGCTTCTTGGCGAACTTAATAAGTTCGCTTCTTGGCGAACTTAGCAAGTTCGCTTCTTGGCGAACTTAGCAAGTTCACCTATTTCAGCTTCGTTTTCTCTTGTCATGTCTACTATTTCTACTTCCCAGTTGTTCCTATGGATTCTTCTAATACTTTGTTCTTACATTCATCTGGTCATCCGGGTCTCTTACTCGTTTCTAAAACTTTTGACGGCTCTGCATTCAGATCTTGGAAACGTGCTATGTCCATTGCTTTATCTGCTAAGAACAAGATTGGTTCTGTTGATGGAACTGTTGTCAGACCTACTTCATCTCCTAATCTGGAGCTATGGAAAAGATGCAATGATATGCTTATTTCTTGGATTTTGAACACGCTATCTAGTGATATCAGTGAGAGTGTCTTGTATGTTGAGACTGCCCGTCAACTCTGGACCGAGTTAACTGACCGGTATGGGCAGAGTAATGGGGAAAAGTATTATTAATTGCAAAAGTCTCTTTCTGCTATTTCTCAAAGGAATGATGATGTTGCTACTTATTTTACCAAAATTAAATCTGTTTGGGATGAGCTTAATGCAATCGAGCCTATTCCTTCTTGCACTTGTGGTACTCCACAACTTATGGCTAAGCGCGAAGCAGATCAAAGATTGATGCAATTTCTAATGGGTCTTAACTCTTGTTATGACATGATTCGTGGAAACATTATCATGATAAAGCCTCTTCCCTCAATCAATGAAACTTATGATTTTCTTATTCAAGATGAGAAACAGAGGGAGCTTCACTCATCTCCACAGTTTATTCCTCAGAATGCTTCTATGACTACTTCTATGCAGGTACCAAGGAATTCTAGTGCTCGAAAAGGTTCCGTTTGTTCTCATAGCAAGAAACCGAGACATGATGCCAGCAAATGTTATCGTTTAATTGCGTTTCCCAAAGACTTCAAACTTACTAAACTCAAAGTTGCTGCAAATGATGTTTCTGATGTTGGGGTTACTGTTCTTGCTTCTAGTGCTCCTACTGGTTTATCTTCCGAATAGTATAACAATTTGCAGCAACTTCTTCAGCAGAATTCTGGGGTTCAGGGTGGTGTTCCAGCTGTTCAACCACTCAGCTTTGCAAATTTTGCAGGTATTATTGCTTGAAATTCGAATCCGGTCGATACTACTTGGATCATTGATACCGGTGCAAGTAATCATATGTGCTTTGATTTCAATTTGTTTCTGAAGTTCAATTGCTTAATTCTCCCGTTTATGTTCTTCTTCCAAACGGGCATGTCTTAACTGTTATGGAGGTCGGAACAGCTTATCTCACCAAGACGTTTTCTATCTCTAATGTCTTCTTAGTGCCTCATTTCAAGCACAATCTTTTATTTGTTCTCAAACTTTGTAGGGATACAAAGGTTCTTGTCCAGTTTTCTGAAACCTCTTGTTTCTTGCATGCCCCTTTGCTGAGTAATCCGTTGGTTCTGGGAGATCTTCTCAACGGACTTTATCTTTTGAATCCTAATAAACTTTTCTCTGTTACATTTGATTCTTTTTCTCACTGTAATTATGTTGTTTCTTTGAAACTTTGGCATACTCTTCTTAGTCATTTACCTTTGTACAAACTTAAGCAATTGAATGTTTTTACTGGTGCACATGATTGTTCTAATGATGATTGTCCTGTTTGTCCTAAGGCTAGACATCATAAACTGCCTTTTGCTTCTAGTAGTATATCAAGTTCTCAAATGTTTGATCTTATTCATATTGATACATGGGGACCATATCGATCTACTACATTTGATGGATATAAATATTTTCTCACAATTGTTGATGATTTTACTAGAACTACTTAGGCTCATCTTTTGACAACTAAAGGCAATGCCTTTACTATTCTTGAAGGGTTCATTGAGATGGTTGAGACTCAGTTTAGTACGAAAGTGAAGCGTGTTCAATCTGATAATGCTTTTGAGCTTGGTTCGGGTGTTTGTCATGCCGAGTATTTTAAACAAAAGGGCATCATTCATCAGACTACTTGTCATGTGGTTCCTCAACAGAATGGGGTGGTGGAACGTAAACATAAGCATCTTCTCAAAATTGCTCGTGCTTTTATGTTTCAATCCAAGTTACCAATAACTTTTTAGGGTGAATACGTTCTCACTGCAACTCATTTGATTAGTATTTTTCCCACACGGGTTCTCAAGGGAAAATCTACTTCTGAGATGCTCTTTGGTAAAGCTCCTTCATACGCCCACCTTCGTACTTTTAGGTGTTTATGTGTTCATCTCTTTCCAAACATCAAGTAAGTAACTTTTTAATTCATTAAACCTCCATTGATTGAACTCTTGGTGGGTTTTGATAGAAAACCCAAATTAGGTCAATTGGTGTAGTGATTATGGTTAAAAGTTGTTTATAAACCTTAATCTAGTATCATTAATGTTGGAGAATCATGTTTTACATGATTTTAACACCTAATTTGATATTTGAAAAATAAGGGTTCTTGAGGTGCAATTGGGGTTTTTGAAATTGAGTTTGTTTGGATGTTAATTAAGGGTTAGTAAGTGTTTGTGGTATGATTAATCATATAACCAAGTAATAACCCTCAATAAATTTGGTGAAGTCAACTAAGAGGTGCTAATTTTATAAAGATAAATTGTATATGTGGTTATGCAAATTCAAGCACAAAAGTGCAAACGGGTAAAAAATGGGAGTTTGGGTAACACGGGTGCGGAACTCATGCCATGGTGTTGTGAGTCGGTCAATAGGGGTCAAATGGGTGGGAGAATACTTGTTTGGTGTTAAAACAAATTAAAATACCATTTACCAGCATTGGGGGTGCAAATGGGTCGAACAATGGGTCGGATAAGTCGAAAAACTAAAAATTTGGGTGTGTAGACTTGAGACCAGAGTATGGGACGCCGGTAGGGGTCTATGGAACGCCGACCCATACGCCAGTGGGTGATTTTAGGGTTTTTTGGGGATTTGGGGAGTTAAGCACTTGGGGATTCTTGTGCAATGTTGTATCATTACTAATGGTGTTATATATGGTGTTTTAATGTAGGTAAAGTGTAAGGCCCCAAACCCAGGAACCCGACACGTTGGCATACACGTAAGCACAACAGTAAATGACCTCAAACAAAATCAATTAAATGCAGCGAAAAATTAATAGTCAAACAAATGGTCAACAACCCGACCCGTCATAATCCAAACCGAGTACTAATATTTATATGTCTTAACACGAATGGTAAATAAATGTCATCCTAAACAAGCACGGTAACCAATCGCCATCCAGAAGCCGCCAGCTCATTCTTTCTCCTTACCTTAAATAAATGCTAAAAAGTCAGCTACGCTGAGTGAGTTCCATAGTAATCCGTTCGGGGATATTAAATCTCGAACCTTTATTAAAAACGATTTACTTCACAAATGTTTTATCACTTCTTTACCGATTAATCAACTATATATCTATCGACATACATGAAATCACGTCGACTGGTCTAATGACTCGTACGCTCATGACTCGTTGACTGATCATTGTTAGTTATAACCACACACCGACCAACACCGACTTACTATCATGCTTAAGCAATCCTTCCCATCCGACTGAGGTCAGACTCAATTCCCGTCGACTAGAGTCGACCCGATAACAATTAATCTCATAATATCAAAACACCGCGTTAAATAACTTGACACCAAATCCTACGCATACAATTATACTATCGTGTCATAACACCAATATCCACGTCAAAACCCTTACCATTTCGTGCCTTTACTATTTGACACGTTGCATGTATTCGAGCTCAAAACTACAAAACATTTAAACGTGGGTGATAGAAACTCACCTTTGCTGGACGCAACTCGATCACTAGAACTTGCTAACTTGTCACACCCCCAAATTCCACTAACGGAGTATTACCGTTTGGGAAGTGACAAACCAGGATCTCAGACATTAGTTACATTGAACGACTCTACATGGGACTCAAATGAAAATATCTTTTAAATCAGAGTATCAATGCGGAAGCGTAAAGAAAGTAAATGCGCAAAATACACGCGCTCAAAACCAAAGTCCAAAAGTCCAAACGCCCAATCAAACAAAGTACATTAAAATAATTCAATCAACATAAATAGACACAAAGCAAGCAGTTGAATCCCATGCATGCCCTAACGTGCACAAATGTCTTAGCTTAGCGTCCTGAGAAAACATGTAAGAAAAAGTGTCAACACGAGGTTGGTGAGTTCACATGTTTCAATATATAAATAAACGTTTACCAGATTTATTACACAATCAACATAAATACCAAATGAGTAGCTAACCCATGTTCATTGTTTGCTATTACGCTCGCAACCGTAAACTGACTGTTTGTATTGCCTCCCACCAGGTCTATCAACCACGGTGCACGTTTAGGTCAATATTGCACCCGTTCGATATCCAATCGTGTTAGCGCGACTAACGCGGGTGAGGTTTGTCAAACCCAGTAGTACTACCCAACATACCTCGCTATATTCATATTTAAACGGTTCGATGTGAGGACTTTCATGATAGAGTTTACGCATAGTCATAACAATTGATATAAAATGAAGTACAAAAATCAAAAGAGTTGTATCATGTTTTCTCCCCCAGTTTAAAAGCAGTAAAAGGGGCCGTGAAAACTCACCTGTTTGGCGTTGAAGATAGTATCACACAAAGGGTAAGTTGGAACCAAGTGTGTAAGTCTCAAAAGACTTACGAATGCCCTAAAATTATAAACACATAAATTAGGGATAAACGAAAAATGGGAAATGTGACAATGACACGGATTGAGAGGCGTCCTAAAGAAACGCTCTAATATTCAAGAGTGGACGAAAGTGTCCACGGAGTTAGGAATTACTTTACGCGACGAATGACACGAATAATAATAATTATAACCGGGTGTTTTGTCATTCACCAAAATTAAGAAAATAATAATATATGTATACGAGTAAATAGTATAACCAATTATATTATTATTTAGTCTCAATCGACACACGATGTTATAAAATGATTTGAAATAATATAAATATATATTATTTAATAATACGGGTCACGGTTTGAAAATAATATAAACATATTATTTTATATGAATTTACGGTTTAAAAATAATATAAACATATTATTTTTACTTGATAATAATAACAATATATTAATTATAAAAGTGGGTATAATTTATAAAAATATGCTAATGACTCAAACCCGAGCCTACGGGTTGTTTTCCGGGTAAAAACACAATTGTATAATATTATAATATTATAGGGTTTGATTTTTATTAATTAAATATTAACAGAAAAATGTTTAAAAATGATTGTGGGAGCCCGGCCTCGAACCCGGGTCTCTCCCACACACGCACATCGCTCTAACCAGTCCGCCCGCTAGGGTCTTCGCGATGGTATCCAGTTCCGATTTCTTTTAACAACTAAGCCCAACGAGGTTTCCTTCCCCAAACATACCCCGATCGAATCCCGTCCCAAACACTGAATTTTGATCGCGAACAAGGTCAGAATTCATAGGGGTTTTGATGCTTAGATGATGGCGAGACTGATGATGTAACTAATTATAAAATTGGTTACGATTTCGGTTGTTAATTTCATTCAAAGAGAGTCGAAACTCCGGGTTAAAAAAACACAGATTTGATTCGACTAAATCCTGTATTAAAACTTGATGAATTTATGCGGTTTTTAACAAAGATTGAACTGCGAATCTAACTATATAATTTAATTTGATTGAGGTTAAGTCTAGATTAGTGTTCGATTAAACTCAATACGTGATGAACCCTAGAATCGGTTCATCACAGATTCGATGTTACATACATGAATTAACATAGGGCTTTCATAGGGTTTATTAAGGCGATTCTAACCATACTGTTTAATTGGATTAACATTGAGTCTAGGTTATAGTTTAACTAAAACGTTTTCAAATAAAATTTCAGAATCTAATTTTGTAAAATTTGATGTTGTTTGATTCAATTGATAGGGGGTTTTCACTATACTGAGCATTTCGAAACTACTGGTATGATTTAATTTCGATGAAAATAAACCTTAAATCAAAAGCCCCAAATCCGATTTCTTAAGAACCCTAGAATCGGATCTTGATTAAATCGATAATGTAAGCCCTGATTAGGATAGGGCTTTCATTCTATAGCATGAAACGAATCTAAAGAATGTTTCAATTACCTGTTTGAATATCGGATTGACAGAGCACGAGTAAGACAGGGTTCGACGGCTGTGGGTTGATCCTCGTCGTCTCTGGTTGTTTCTCCGGCGCGGCTGGTGTGTGGGAAATCTTCTGATAGTCTCGTAAGAGGTTTGCAGGCGATTGATTTGAGAGTAGAATACAAGGATTAATCAAATTTGGTGATCGATTACAACGAGGCCGACGGTTATGAATATGATTATCATTATTTGCGTTTAATTCTATTAATTAGTATGATTAAGGCTTAATGATGATCGGTTAAAGCATTTAGGTGTTCATCAATTACGAAATTTGATTCAATTCAGTTATAACTCGCGAATTTTGAAATCAAAGAGTCTAATTTTGACTTTACAAAGTCAACTGAATACAAATTTGTCAAATTTGACTTTGGGGAGTCAAATTATTCAGTTTGGTTTAATTACCCAATTAGTCCTTGCAGTTTTGAGTTAAATTTGTGACCGAATTAGTCCTTGGGGTTAGATTTGACTAACGGGGTTAAGTTTTTCATAAGAAACTTAACGGAATAGTTAACAGAATTAACTAAAAAATCCGGATTGTCACATCATTCCCTAGTTGAAAGAATTTTCGTCCCGAAAATTAAAATAACAAAAAAAAATTTCTGGGGCTTCATATCATTCCTTAGTTGAAAGAATTTTCGTCCCGAAAATTAAAATAGTACCTTAAGAGTTTGACGTGGAGTGCTTGAACAGATTAGGATATTTGCGCATCATCTGATCCTCGCGCTCCCACGTGAATTCCGGTCCACGTTTCGAGTTCCAACGGACTCTAACAATGGGGATCTTACTGTGCTTTAACGTTTTAACTTCCCTATCCATAATTTCCACAGGTTCTTCGATGAAACGTAACTGTTCATCAACATGTAGTTCCTCCAGAGGAACTGCGAGTGATTCATCAGCTAGGCATTTCTTTAAATTTGAGACGTGAAAGACGTTGTGTACACCACTAAGTCTTTCAGGTAGGTCCAGTTGATACGCGACTGGTCCGATTCTCTTTAATATTTTGAAAGGTCCAACATAACGAGGATTCAGTTTTCCTCGTTTCCCGAAACGAATGAAACCTTTCCAAGGTGAGACTTTGAGTAAGACCATGCCACCTATTTGAAATTCCAAAGGTTTACGACGCTTGTCGGCATAGCTCTTTTGACGATCACGAGCTGCCGCCATACGATTTCTAATTTGAACGATCTTTTCGGAAGTTTCAAATACAAGTTCAGGACCTGTGAGTTGGCAATCCCCAACCTCGTTCCAACAAATGGGAGAACGGCATTTCCGTCCATAAAGTGCTTCAAATGGAGCTGCCTTGATGCTAGTGTGATAACTGTTGTTGTAGGAGAACTCCACCAATGGTAGGTGAGACTCCCAAGTGTTACCGAAATCGATCACACAAGCTCGTAGCATGTCCTCCAGAGTTTGGATAGTACGTTCAGTTTGGCCATCAGTTTGAGGATGGTATGCTGTGCTCATATCTAGACGCGTGCCTAATGCTTTATGCAATGATTGCCAGAAACGGGAAGTGAATCGTGCATCACGATCCGAAATAATAGAGATTGGCACTCCGTGCCGAGAGACCACTTCTTTCAAGTATACTCGAGTGAGTTTATCCATTTTGTCAGTTTCTTTGATGGCTAGGAAGTGGGCAGATTTTGTTAGGCGATCAACAATTACCCATATAGTATCACATCCGGTAGGAGTTCGGGGTAATTTGGTAATGAAGTCCATGGATATTTGTTCCCATTTCCACATGAGAATTTCAGGTTGTTGCAGGAGACCGGACGGTTTTTGGTATTCAACTTTGACCTTCGCGCAGGTCAGACACTTACTAACATAAGTGGCTATATCGGCCTTCATCTTTGGCCACCAATATAGTACTTTTAGATCATGGTACATTTTATCGGAACCCGGATGAATGGAGTAACGAGATTTATGAGCTTCATCCATGATTAGTTCCCTTAAATTTCTGAACACTGGAACCCATATTCGTTCGACAAAGTAACGAATTCCGTCAGATTTTACTTCAAGTTGTGCTTCCATGCCGCGTGTACCTTCTAACGGTAGGTTATCTTCTTTCAAGGCTTCAAATTGAGCATTACGGATTCTGTCAGGCAATCCAGGGTGGATAGTAAGTTGTAACGCTCGAACTCGTTTGGGTTTCGTTTCCTTTCGGCTTAGTGCATCAGCCACAACGTTAGCTTTACCCGGATGATACCGGATCGCACAGTCGTAATCATTTAAAAGTTCAACCCAACGACGTTGTCGCATGTTCAACTCCTTCTGCTCGAAGATATGTTGGAGGCTCTTGTGGTCGGTGTAGATGGTGCATTTGGTACCGTACAAGTAATGTCTCCATATCTTAAGTGCAAAAACTACTGCTCCCAACTCTAGGTCATGAGTGGTGTAGTTTTTCTCGTGAACCTTTAACTGACGTGAAGCGTATGCGATTACCTTTTCGCGTTGCATTAAGACACGACGCATACCTTGAATAGATGCATCACAATACACCACAAAATCATCGGTTCCTTTCGGAAGAGCTAAAATAGGTGCACTGCAAAGTTTCTGTTTGAGATGTTGGAAAGCTGATTCTTGGCTGTCGCCCCAATTATAGGCTTTTCCTTTTTGAGTTAGGGCGGTCAGAGGTTGCGCAATCTTTGAAAATCCTTCGATAAAACGACGGTAATATCCAGCCAATCCCAGAAATTGTCGCACCTCAGTCGGAGTCGTCGGTGCTGCCCAATTCTTGATGGCTTCTATTTTGGATGGGTCGACATGTATCCCTTTTTCATTTACCACATGCCCTAGAAACTGAACCTCTCGAATCCAAAATTCACATTTGGAAAACTTAGCATAAAGTTGCTCTTGCTTAAGTAGTTCCAAAATTAGGCGCAGATGTTCTTCATGTTCTTCCTCGTTCTTGGAATAAATAAGGATGTCATCGATGAAAACAATAACAAACTGGTCAAGGTAAGGCTTACACACACGGTTCATGAGATCCATGAATACCGCAGGTGCGTTGGTTAAACCGAAAGGCATGACCATAAATTCGTAATGGCCGTACCTCGTTCTGAATGCAGTCTTAGAGATATCTTCTTCTCGGACCCTTAACTGATGATAGCCGGACCTAAGATCTATTTTGGAATAGAAACTTGATCCTTGGAGTTGTTCAAAAAGGTCATCAATACGAGGTAACGGGTAGCGGTTCTTGATTGTAACTTTATTTAGCTCCCGGTAGTCAATACACATACGGAACGTACCATCCTTCTTCTTGACAAATAATACCGGAGCTCCCACGGTGATGAACTAGGTCGGATGAAACCTTTATCCAATAAGTCTTGCAACTGAGTGGACAGTTCCTGCAATTCACTGGGTGCTAATCGATAAGGTGCCCGAGCAATCGGTGCTGCTCCGGGTGCTAGGTCAATTTGGAATTCAACCTGACGGTGTGGTGGCAGACCGGGCAGATCCTCGGGAAATACTTCCAAAAATTCACGCACAACGGGAATATCTTCGATCTTCTTCTCTTCTGACGGCTGTTCAGCAACAAGGGCCAAAATGGCCGTATGTCCCTTTCGAAGACATTTTTGTGCTTTCATGAAGGATATAATGCCCATGACAGTACCAACTCTTTTGCCCTGAACTGAAAGAATTTCTCCACTCGGGAGGGGTATGCGAACGATTTTTTCATGACAAATGATTTCCGCTTGGTTTCTAGACAACCAATCCATGCCGACGATTACATCAAAACTACCAAGTGTGACCGGCATAAGGTCGATATCTAGAATATGGCTAGCTAGATCAAGTTTACATCCTTTAAGTATGTGAGTTGTCTCAATTATTTGACCGTCAGCTATCTCTATCACATACTTAGCTTCTAACAGAGTTGGAGTTCCTTTTATCATATCACTAAGTTTCTTAGATATAAAACTCCTATCAGCACCAGTGTCAAAAAGGACAGAAGCAAAGTAATTATTTAAGAGAAATTTACCGGTGACCACGTTATGATCGTAGCGAGCCTCTCCGGATCCCAGTACAAAAGCTCTTCCTTTCGCCCCATTTCCTCCATTACCACCGTTATTACCGTTATTCCCACCATTGTTGTTTTGATTGGGGTTGTTACCATTGTTGCCCTGGTTATTACCGTTACCACTACCACTGCTATTACCATTTCCACCCTTTTTCAACTGAGGACAATTCCTTTGAATGTGCTCCTCTTTACCGCACTGAAAACATCCCCTCGTGAATCCTTGTGATTGAAATGGTTGTTTGTTCGGGAGTGCAACTCTACAATCCTTTGCAGCGTGGCCCATTTTACCATAACGCTGGCAACGTTGTCGGTCACAAGTGCCCGTGTGGTGATAGCCGCATTTGTTGCACTTGGGGTACCTCCCAGCATATTCCCCTTGATTCGGACCTGATGAGGTCGTTTGATTAAAGTTTCTAGCATGCTCAAACTTTCGCTGTTGTTGGTGCTGAGGTTGATTGGGTTGGGATCCTTTAGAATTTGAGTGGTTGTGTGAGTGGGAGTGATGGTCGAACTTGCGCTTATTGTTGTCGATGGGTTTAGAAACCGAACCTCTTGAAGGTAAAGTTCCCTGTGTCACTGCCTGATCGGTCAATTTGTGAGCAAGTCTGATGGTCTGTTGGATGGTGGTAGGGTTGGATGAGGTCACCATGCTTTGAATCTGAGGTACCAAACCTCCAATGTATAGTTTAATCCGTTTGTAATCCGGAGTCACCATATGTGGGCACATGGTGGCAAGTTTGTGCGAACGGGTGGTGTAGAATTCAATTTTTGAACCCTCCATCTTAAGGTTCCAGAACTCTCCTTCTAGCTTTTGAATTTCATCTCGTGGACAGTATTCTTCTTTCATCATGGTTTTAAATTCCTCCCACGGGAGTCCATTTGCCATTGCTAGTCCTAACATTTGCACTTGGGCATTCCACCATGTTAGAGCCGGGCCTTCTAAAGTTCCAGCAGCAAATTTCACTTGGTTAGCCACGGGGCAGTTGCACATGGCTATTACTGATTCAACCTTCTCAAACCAGCGAAGTAATCCAACTGCTCCTTCAGCTCCACTAAAGGTGTGGGGCTTGCAGTCCATGAATGCCTTGAAAGTGCAGGCTGGCTGTTGATTTTGTTGATTTTGTTGATTTTGCTGGCCTGGATTTAGAAATACGAATTGAATTGGAATTATAGAGTTTAGAAAGATATTCTTAGGAAAAAGGGATTGACACTACTAGTCAATAGTTGAAAGCATTTACCTGCAGCATTCTGTGCTGCTAGGGCCTCTGCCACACTATTGTTTATCAAAGCTGCTAGTTCTGCTGCCGTCATGTTGATGGTACCACGACCACCGGTACGGCCTCCTCGTCCTCTCCCAGACATATTTCTTCACAATCACAAATGAAAACAATGAGAAATATATCGCATATTAAACATTATTCAGGTATGGGTAAGGAAATACAACATCTAATATTTTGAAAATTAAATAAATTGTAAGCCTACAAAATAAATAACTCAAATATTAAACTTCTCATGCTTTTATTGGATGGGAACAACCTTACCCATCTAGGTTTGAAAAGGGAAATAACATAAGCAAAAACAAACATGAAAAGGAAGATAGAATAGGAAGATCCTCAAATATCCTCGTCATCAGAAGAGACATATGACTGTGCATCATCAATCTCCACTGGCTCTTCCTCAGCTGGTTCCCCCTCTAAGGGTTCCTCCTCGAAGGGCTCCTCCTCAAAGAGCTCTTCCTCAAAGGGTTCCTCCTTATCGTCAGATACTGGAATGTCTTTCGGGTGTAGGGCCGCTTGCAGTTGGGCTTCCAAGTGAGTCACCCTCTCATGAAGGCCTTCAGCAGTATGGTTAGCCACATGTAGCTGAGCTTCCATAGCAGCTAATCTCTCCAGAACTCCTTGCATATCATCATCCATAATGTCAGCCCTCGTTTCTAGGTGTGCTACACGATTCACTAAAAGGTTGTGGACATGGTCCGTTGCAGCTAGTTCGGTAGTCAAATCTTCTATTCCTACCCTATTCTTTTCCACTTGTGTTCCATTCTCCAGGAGTTTAGGTATCTCCTCGGTGGCATCTTGTACAAAACTTAATTCCTTTAACATATAGGACACAAATGCTGCGAAGGCTTGTTCCATGGTACATGGTAAGCTAGGCAGTGTAGACGATGAAGATGTGGATGCAAAGTACGGTGATGGAACATCTCCCATTTCGATCCACCTTTGGATCATATGTGGGTACATATCCCAATTGAGAGCATACTCCAATACCCGTGCGTTGCTCGGTTCGCCTTGCTCAATTGAGGTAGTCCGGCGCCTTTTGGGCTCCGGGGATGAGGGTACAGGTGCCTTATGCCCTGATGCGTTAGGTGATGGAGGTGGTGTTGACGACATGATCCTGCAACAATTTGTATAAGTGCCAACATCCAAATGACATGTAACTCAAATGACATGTAACTAATGTGTGAGGCTATAGTCTAGTATGCAATCCTAGTTCTCTATAACCAATGGCTCTGATACCAATCTGTCACACCCCCAAATTCCACTAACGGAGTATTACCGTTTGGGAAGTGACAAACCAGGATCTCAGACATTAGTTACATTGAACGACTCTACATGGGACTCAAATGAAAATATCTTTTAAATCAGAGTATCAATGCGGAAGCGTAAAGAAAGTAAATGCGCAAAATACACGCGCTCAAAACCAAAGTCCAAAAGTCCAAACGTCCAATCAAACAAAGTACATTAAAATAATTCAATCAACATAAATAGACACAAAGCAAGCAGTTGAATCCCATGCATGCCCTAACGTGCACCTGTGTCTTAGCTTAGCGTCCTGAGAAAACATGTAAGAAAAAGTGTCAACACGAGGTTGGTGAGTTCACAGGTTTCAATATATAAATAAACGTTTACCAGATTTATTGCACAATCAACATAAATACCAAATGAGTAGCTAACCCATGTTCATTGTTTGCTATTACGCTCGCAACCGTAAACTGACTGTTTGTATTGCCTCCCACCAGGTCTATCAACCACGGTGCACGTTTAGGTCAATATTGCACCCGTTCGATATCCAATCGTGTTAGCGCGACTAACGCGGGTGAGGTTTGTCAAACCCAGTAGTACTACCCAACATACCTCGCTATATTCATATTTAAACGGTTCGATGTGAGGACTTTCATGATAGAGTTTACGCATAGTCATAACAATTGATATAAAATGACGTACAAAAATCAAAAGAGTTGTATCATGTTTTCTCCCCCAGTTTAAAAGCAGTAAAAGGGGCCGTGAAAACTCACCTGTTTGGCGTTGAAGATAGTATCACACAAAGGGTAAGTTGGAACCAAGTGTGTAAGTCTCAAAAGACTTACGAATGCCCTAAAATTATAAACACATAAATTAGGGATAAACGAAAAATGGGAAATGTGACAATGACACGGATTGAGAGGCGTCCTAAAGAAACGCTCTAATATTCAAGAGTGGACGAAAGTGTCCACGGAGTTAGGAATTACTTTACGCGACGAATGACACGAATAATAATAATTATAACCGGGTGTTTTGTCATTCACCAAAATTAAGAAAATAATAATATATGTATACGAGTAAATAGTATAACCAATTATATTATTATTTAGTCTCAATCGACACACGATGTTATAAAATGATTTGAAATAATATAAATATATATTATTTAATAATACGGGTCACGGTTTGAAAATAATATAAACATATTATTTTATATGAATTTACGGTTTAAAAATAATATAAACATATTATTTTTACTTGATAATAATAACAAT
This sequence comes from Smallanthus sonchifolius, assembly GCA_023525975.1. Taxonomy (NCBI): domain Eukaryota; kingdom Viridiplantae; phylum Streptophyta; class Magnoliopsida; order Asterales; family Asteraceae; genus Smallanthus; species Smallanthus sonchifolius. Next base: position 12,151,475 of record CM042027.1, on the reverse strand, counting down.
ATATTAATTATAAAAGTGGGTATAATTTATAAAAATATGATAATGACTCAAACCCGAGCCTACGGGTTGTTTTCCGGGTAAAAACACAATTGTATAATATTATAATATTATAGGGTTTGATTTTTATTAATTAAATATTAACAGAAAAATGTTTAAAAATGATTGTGGGAGCCCCGCCTCGAACCCGGGTCTCTCCCACACACGCACATCGCTCTAACCAGTCCGCCCGCTAGGGTCTTCGCGATGGTATCCAGTTCCGATTTCTTTTAACAACTAAACCCAACGAGGTTTCCTTCCCCAAACATACCCCGATCGAATCCCGTCCCAAACACTGAATTTTGATCGCGAACAAGGTCAGAATTCATAGGGGTTTTGATGCTTAGATGATGGCGAGACTGATGATGTAACTAATTATAAAATTGGTTACGATTTCGGTTGTTAATTTCATTCAAAGAGAGTCGAAACTCCGGGTTAAAAAAACACAGATTTGATTCGACTAAATCCTGTATTAAAACTTGATGAATTTATGGGGTTTTTAACAAAGATTGAACTGCGAATCTAACTATATAATTTAATTTGATTGAGGTTAAGTCTAGATTAGTGTTCGATTAAACTCAATACGTGATGAACCCTAGAATCGGTTCATCACAGATTCGATGTTACATACATGAATTAACATAGGGCTTTCATAGGGTTGATTAAGGCGATTCTAACCATACTGTTTAATTGGATTAACATTGAGTCTAGGTTATAGTTTGACTAAAACGTTTTCAAATAAAATTCCAGAATCTGATTTTGTAAAATTTGATGTTGTTTGATTCAATTGATAGGGGGTTTTCACTATACTGAGCATTCCGAAACTACTGGTATGATTTAATTTCGATGAAAATAAACCTTAAATCAAAAGCCCCAAATCCGATTTCTTAAGAACCCTAGAATCGGATCTTGATTAAATCGATAATGTAAGCCCTGATTAGGATAGGGCTTTCATTCTATAGCATGAAACGAATCTAAAGAATGTTTCAATTACCTGTTTGAATATCGGATTGACAGAGCACGAGTAAGACAGGGTTCGACGGCTGTGGGTTGATCCTCGTCGTCTCTGGTTGTTTCTCCGGCGCGGCTGGTGTGTGGGAAATCTTCTGATAGTCTCGTAAGAGGTTTGCAGGCGATTGATTTGAGAGTAGAATACAAGGATTAATCGAATTTGGTGATCGATTACAACGAGGCCGACGGTTATGAATATGATTATCATTATTTGCGTTTAATTCTATTAATTAGTATGATTAAGGCTTAATGATGATCGGTTAAAGCATTTAGGTGTTCATCAATTACAGAATTTGATTCAATTCAGTTATAACTCGCAAATTTGGAAATCAAAGAGTCTAATTTTGACTTTACAAAGTCAACTGAATACAAATTTGTCAAATTTGACTTTGGGGAGTCAAATTATTCAGTTTGGTTTAATTACCTAATTAGTCCTTGCAGTTTTGAGTTAAATTTGTGACCGAATTAGTCCTTGGGGTTAGAGTTGACTAACGGGGTTAAGTTTTTCATAAGAAACTTAACGGAATTAACTGAAAAATCCGGATTGTCACATAACTTCTCTTGCTCGTCCTTCAACCTCGTACCTAACAATTACACAATACACGAGTCAATACACGACTCGACGTTCGTACTCTTGCTCAATCGCCCGACCCGACCCGGTGTTTAACACTCACGCACGAACGTCGCCATGCACGGCGTTGCATGCAACCCATGCACACCTGAGCCGAACCCAACCCGACACCCCGCTTCCACTGTCGGACCATTTGAGCGCACCCGCCACTCTTGGCCAACCTTGCATCGTCGTCTACCGCCTCTCCCACCTCTGTCGTGAACCTCCGAAGTCACCGTAGCCACCGGCGTGTGCTCTGGTTTGCTCCCGCCTAGCCGTTAGTCACCCCACACCTTCACCGGACCACCCCCACCTGCTCACGTCGCCCCCGTCGAGCCGACCAGCCCTGGTCCAGCCTCCTTTCACTGCTGCCTTGGTCACTCGGAAACTCCCCTCCCGTCGAGCTAAGTCTTCGGGCCGCCCCCTTCAATTTCCATCCACTCACGAGCCGTCGGCCACTCCAGTGGTCCACGGCCGAACACTCGATAACCACAAAAACGTGCTAAAACAGAAACCGTAACAATAAAGAGTCTAGAATGGAGTTATACCTTCGATCTAAGTGACTCGTGCTAACCGAATCACCAAAGAACTCGTTCTCTTCCGTTACTATTCTCCTTCGAAACCCTAATCCAATAAAAATGATTATTATGATTAACCGAGACTTAGAACATGCATACGGGGTTAGAGATTCTCGATTATACCTTGACCTTGGCGAGAATTCGATGAACGGTCTCTTCCTCCTCTCTTTTCTGAGACTTAGAACATGCATACGGGGTTAGAGATTCTCGATTATACCTTGACCTTGGCGAGAATTCGATGAACGGTCTCTTCCTCCTCTCTTTTCTTTCTCGGCAGCCGCAAACAAAGAATGGGGAACCCCCCTTTGCCGTAACCTTTTAGGGTGTAACACCCTTGATCCGGGCTTTAGCCCTTGCGGCTTCACTCTTGGGCTTAGCCCGTCCCGTATCTTTTACAAAGCTTTCCCCCAAGTTCCGATATTTACACTCTATACCCGACCAACTGTTTATAGAAACAATATCGCGCAAAACACCCGTCCAGTGTCCTAACTATGTGAATAGTTGGTTACAATAATTACAAACCCGTTTTCTAAACGAAAGGCCGGGATGTTACATAAAGCTCCGGATTAAGCCTCGGGTCATGCTTCACGTGGATTAGGAATCTCATACTCAAGTCGGGTTTTGTTTGCTATAACTCTAATCTTGTTGAGAATGTTTTAAATCAACATTGGTTGTTAATTAGACATGTGGGATGTCTAAACTTCTTATTAGTAAACTTAATGTCGATTTTAAGTTGATTGTCGTTCTGGGACCTAATTTCAGCGTCGTTAAAAAGTTTTAAAATTGGTCAAAATCTTTTGGTGTTACACACCGGTAATTTCTTTTACGTCTTATATATGTATCTAACATTCGAGTGACACTGTATCTTTTTGGTCTTCAAAACATATAACCATAATTATAAACCTGAATCGCCAGAAGCATGAGGCTTTACGTCGGAAACTTGTCGTGCATGATTGATGATTATGTCGTAAGAAGTGTCCCAAATGTTTTTAATTGAGGCAAAAAAAAATTGACAGCGAATGGTCTAGCGGTTGAAAGACATTTTTTTTTATCTTAATCGGGCTCAAAATCCCCACCCCGGTTCGAAACTCACCCCACACCCTCAAGGAGGAAACAAACAACTGGAAAATCTCATGACTCAACCTATAACATTTTTGTCTTATGCGAGACTCGAACACATGACCTCTCATTTATAAAATCATGAGATTATCACTCAACCGGTATTGGAAAGTTTTAACTTTTATAATGATTGTATTTTTGGTAACCCTGTATTGGTCAAATTGCTTACGATTGGGTTGCATACTTACATATAGGAGTAATTTGCATTTATTATAATGGCATTGACCAGTGTTAGTCTAAAGAAACCAATATAATATTTACTAGATTCGAGTATATTATATGTTCTAAATAAATACAATTTTATATACTTAATAATAAATATTTACGTATTACATATAAATTGGAACCCGTGTAATGTATACGGGGTGAATAATAATAAAACATAAAATTCTTAAATATTTATGTGTGCATTTACATGTGTAAAAATGTATTACATATATCAAAGATAGAAAAACAAATTCAAAAAATGTAAAAATTAATATATAATTGTGTTTCAAAAATACATTACTTAGTATTTAATATGCCAATGTGGGACTAGCTCACTTGGTAGAGGCTATTGCCTCTTAGATGGGAGGTACTGGGTTCAAATCTAGGCATGGGGTGAAATATTTTGTGTAATTTAGGAGTAGAGTAGGATAGATCTGCCATTCAAAAAAAAATATTTAATATAATTTGATTTTCATTTACTATTTAATTTAAAATAAAAGTTACATAATTAGATTTCAAAGTTTTTTATATTAAGGGATAATTTAAAATAAATGTGTTTTATTAGTATAATTAGTATTTTATTTAAAATTATATTATTATTAAAAGATATATGTGTTTTTAATAAGAGAGAGACGAGAAAAAATTGATGAGATTGAATATGAAGACGACACGTGGCAAGAAAATCTTTATTTATTATATAATATAGATATAGATTGGATCTCCAATTGTCACTTTTGTGGTTTCAAATAAATTTTATTGTATTTTTAAGTTTAAAATTTTATGATATATAGAAATTCGAAGCTACAAATTTTTTTTTCTCTCTTTCACAGTTCGAATTCTAACTTTTGGTTATAGAGTCTATCTTACCACTATATCCTAACCTTCACCCAAATATGAAGCTTTAATTCATAGTCAAATTCTTGATTTATATCTTCAATTTTTAGACAAACCCTGATGAATGAACCTATAAAATCATTCAACCTGTTAGAATTATAAACTATAACTCTGTGCAGAAATAAATTATAATATATAGAGGCTTTGAGGTGTGTCATTATTGTAGAACTTTTAGATCTTAGTTTTTCCTCTAAACATTTTTTAATTATCTATTTTAATTAAAAAAAATTAACTCCTAAATTTGAATAAATACCATTTAAATGTTTCTATTTTTTTCTTATAATTTTAAATTTCAAAAATTAAATGTAGGATAACTATTGGTCGACCAATAACCTCTTTTTTAAATACATTATTTATAATTAAATTTAACTAATTCATTATAATACATAAGGTTTAAATGTGAAGACGGACTTACATAACCGAATGGATGATGAATATATGAAAGATTCTTGCAATTATTACTTTGAAAACAGTTTTTACGAATGTTTTGGTCAAAGATGTAATCGATCTTTTCGTTTTTAAAAGAAACTGTTTATTTCCAACTTGAACATTCAACTGAAACAGAAACAAAACCACAAAACAAAATAGAAACAATCAACTAAACTCAACTTTCTCAGAGCATACTATCAGCTCTAGCCGGTAATCTCCTGAAGAAATTACTCGGCACTGACGGCATCTTACTTCGAAACCTCGGATGCCTTAACAAGAACAAACCCGCCACCAAAACCACAATCTTAAACGGTGTCACATACAAAGCCACAGCCACAATCAAACACAAAACCACAAACAAACATGTCGCCCGAGGATCCCTCCAGCTCAACAGAGCCTGGAATCGTTCCCCTTGCGTCGCAATGTCACCAACAACTGTCTGTATCCTCCCTGCAACGCTTCGCAGCCGATCATACCTCATTTTGGTCACATCCTGCGGTTTAGATGAAGGAAATGTGTCAAACTCCTCATCTAGTTCGTCCGGTAGAACCGCTTCAGCCCAGGATAGTTTAGTATCCATGTGTGGAGGATGTCGCGGGCGCGACCTGAAGTTCCATATTCCGATTAGGAACATGTAGAGAAAGACTGTAGGAAGAATTAACTCCGGAAAACAAACTAGTATGAAGAACAGGATATGAACTAAGATCGTCGTGATCGGGTTCTTCCAATTGCTAACGTCCCCGAGCCATTTGCTCATAGATATCGCGCCTGAGAAGACTGAAACGATTCGGAAGAAGTTTGCTTTGCTTCTTCTCATGCTCCACATGTGCGAATCGACGTCTAGCATGTACTCAACAACTTCTTTTCTCAGTGGGGGCTCGGCCCGGCCCAGCCGCACTGCGACGATGTTCATGGCTTGGTACCGCAGACTGTCGAGTTGGTGTATGGTTAAAGGGTGTTGGTAGTGCATTTTGGGGAGTAATGGCTGGCTATAGAGGTATATCATGTTTGCTAGTGATAAGCAAGTGAAGCGAAAAGCGAGTTGTAGCTCGCCGGTTTTTTTTAATCCGGATGGTTGTAGGACGAGAAGCGGGTAAGAATGCGTGTAGATTCGATCGGTTTCTAATGTGGATAACCGGATTCTTATCTTGCCGATGCGGGCATCTTTTCCTGTGCCCGCTTGTTCGCCTCCCAAATGGGAGTTGTCGAACACGCCCAAAGTGACAACAGTACACGGGTCGTATACTTCCCATGTGTACTGTTCGTTCCATTTGGGATTAAAGTTTTCGAGTATTGTTCGGGTTCTGACCCATTTTTGCCCGTATTTAGCCACGCAATACGCGTCTGTGGTTTTCTTCCCGTCTTTCGTTTTCATTCCTTGGAGTCCCTGCGCGCTTAAAATCCCGATTTCGAGTATCCCAATCGCTTTTTTCCATAGTTGGCGGGCCGTGGGGCGTTGGTCACTAATGTACATAGTGGATTCATCTAGTACATGGTAACCGCCGTCGAGTGAGGCCCGGAGGTGAATTCGGGTTGAGAATTTAAGCTCCATTCTTCTTTCCCCTTCCAGCATACCGAACCCGAACTGTTCAAGATTGAACCACCGGGAATGAACGGGCCTATGGTCTAACCTTTTCTCGAACACATTAAGTGGAAAAACAATCCGACCCACGGTCTCCTCTTTTGAGCCCGCTTTGTTTTCGAGTGTAAGCACTAATGATTCTTCGAAAGGCTCGGCTGCTACAAACACCAAATCTTCGTTCCATAACGGGTTGGTCGTTTTCGTTGCCGATAATTTAGTTTTGAGAATTTGATTACCCAGTTGAGCTTTCACAAAAACTTGAGGAAGTTGGGATTTATCTTCGCTTTCAACATCATGTGCTTCGATCACGTTGACCCTAAGGTACCAAAGTTTAGGTGAAACATACACCTTTGATCTTACACTATAAACACCCTCCCCATGAACAGTAGCAGCATCCGAATGCCACGCTTCAGAAAACGCCTCGTCCGCCTGCGTCCCCATCCAAACCGCAAGCATTATCTCCCCTTTCGACTTTTTGTCCCCCCTTCGGTCTTCTAACCTGTACCATTGAGGCGCTAACGGGCTATCCGGTGGGACCCGTGTCGGGACCTCATTCATGTCAAACACCACCTTCCCCAAATAATCATCTCGCGATATCATATCTTTATCTTTGACATAAACTTCAAGAACCGTAGATTGAATCTTTTCCTTCGAAAACGCGAAAACTTGTTTCCATTCTGCATAAGTTCTCTTTTCAAAATGCTGTGTTTTTCCTTTATAGTTCCCGAGTTTAACTTCAACATATGGGTCGCAGCTTGCTGTTAACGGGTTTATGGGAAGATCTCGGGCCTTCACTACCCGAACATAAAGATAGTACATTTGTTCCACAAGATCATAAGTGCTTGTTACCCTGTCACTGATTATCCACCCGCTTCCACCCCGTATGCCGCCATGTGGCCACCTCTCGCCGAGCTGTGGCTTCGTGTCCTTGATTTTGTAGTCATCCGGGTTCGCGGCAGCTGGTTTAGAACCCATTCTATCTTCCTTCTCCTGAAAAGAAACCAACAAAGCTAGTTATAACTTATTACTATAGAGAATAGATTTTTAAGCAGAAATTATGTAAACATGAGTAGTATATATTTACTGAAATTAGGCTGCAAAATGGTCTATAATTTTTTGGTTCATGAAACTGAAACATGTAATGTGAACCGGGTTTTTGTAGTTACTGATTGTGAATATTTGCCTTTTTTTGCAATGAAACCATCAAACAACATAGTGGAAGGAGAACCTATTTAAAGTTGCTTTCTTTAGACGCCGCATTGTAAAATGATACCTTTCTTCGTATTCAGTCTGGCCTTTTTGTATAATCATTGAGGCAAAAACCAGGGAAGAACTTAATAAGGGTCCTAATCTTTTGCTTAATATTGATTTCGGTTCACTAGTTTTATTTCATATTAGTTATACTCTTTGGCCCCTTCTAATCCAGATCAAAAACCCAAATCTGTTCCACAAATCCACATAAAAAATTGATTTTTTCCCTATTTTTTTTGCTCAGAAGTATTAATTTCGGTCTGATAGGTTTATTTCATATTAGTTATGGTGTTTGGGTCCATCCTAATACAGACAAAAAGACCAAATATATTCCACAAATCCACTAAAAATTGGTTTTTTTATATGTAGTATTTTCGGCCCCATCACTTTAATTGTTCAAGTTCCGTCACTGGCAAAAACTATAGCTTATATTATATGATTCGAGCCAGTAGTTAATATACTGTTTTAACATTCTAAAACCAATTTAACATAATCACTAGTCTTTGGTCTTATAATTAATCTAGTGTTATGTTATAAAAATGAAGTAATTTTAAGAGCTAAAAATTAGTTATATAGAAAGAAAAGCAAAAGCAATGGTGATGAAAGGTTGATGAAAGATGCTTTTTTATCTTTATTCTGTGCTTTATGTATGTCATTGCTGAAATTTTGATTGCATATATTCTTCAATAAACTCAACTTTCACCTTTATTCTTGGTGAGTGCTCTTGTCTGATGTCTCTCACACGATCACGAATATGGCAGGTATATAAGCATCTAACACTTTCATGCTGGTTTTTAAGATATATTTTCATCACTATATTTATCAATGTAGAATTTGGTATGTGTATTAATTTGTTTAACATATATAAATCACAATGGGCAATACAAGTTGGTAGAGTCGGGTCGGGTAATGGGTCAGATGGGGTCTGATTAAAATGGGTTTAGGTTATAACGAACCATTTTAAGAAAGTGTGAATTTGGTTCGGACCAAAACGGGTTCTTATCAAAACGGACATGGGTTGAAATGAGTTGTTTAGAATAAAAAATCAAAATGGATCACTAGCTATGTTTTATTATGATAGCAAGTGGCGACAGGTGGAGGTAGTTGCAGAGTCGGTATAGGTGGTGATGGTGGCGACGACGGTGGGGTAGCGGCAGCAGTGTCAACGTAGGTGGCATCGCGGTGGTGACGACTGACGATGATGGTGTCAGCGGCTGCAGCGTTGGACGTGGTGGTGGTGATGATGATGGTGGTGAAAGGTGGCTATGTAGGGGTAGCAACGATTTCTTAAAGGTCGCAAATATTTTTACAAGAAAGTGACTTTGTCGTTCTTATATTTTTCTACGTTCGATGTGCGTTACATTTAAAATGGTTTTTTACGTGGTTGGCGCGCCGCAACAACACGCGGTTCACATAAACGTTTCAATGTTATTTTTTTTAACTGTTTTACATTTAAAATGGTATTGTTAATATATCTGATATTAACAAAGTGAATTTAACATTTTTTATAGTTTTATCATTTTATGTATGATATTTAAGAAAGTCTAAGTTAATTTAATATAAAAGTTATTAATAATTTGATACGTAATTTTTTAAAGAGTAAGGTGTCATTTTCGTCCCTGTGGTTTGCCCATTTTAGCTAATTTTATCTAAAAACTTGTGCCCGACTTTTTCAAAGTCTAGCCATTTTCATCCACCTGACAAACTCCGTCTAAATTTCAACGTTAAATCAATGCTCGGTTTGAAATTCAAAGGTTAAAATCTAACCAAATTGCCCCATATTTAACCAAAATTGCCCCTGACTTAACGTTAAAATTTAGACGAAGTTAGTCAGATGGATGAAAATGACTAGATTTTAAAAAGTTAATGATGAAAGAGCTAAAAATATTTTTTAATGAAAATAACTAAAATTGTCAAACTAAAGGATGAAAGTGGACTTTACTATTTTTTTTTTTTTTTAGTAAAAACCTCCAAAGTTCCCTAAAAGAATCGGCCGACCCAGCCCGTCACCTGGAGACAAATGGGCTTTACTTCTCATGAAGTCCAAACTCCAAAGTATTGAACTAGTTTGGATTTGTTCTAGAGACCAATTTATATATATGCAAGTTTTATTTATTGCATAACTATGTTAGAATCTCGTATATTACATGAGTTGAATAAATATATTATTATACACTTAGTAATAAAAAGTTTATGTTTTTAAAACCCGTATAATATACGAGTTGAATAAACCCGTGTATTACACGGATTGAATAAAATATAATGTAATCTATTAACATATATACACTCGTCAAAATGGAACAATGTGAATATGTAAATATATGATTAAAAATTTTATTTGAATCCTAGCTAGTTATAAAATTATTCTTCATTTGTAGAGTTCATAAAAATATGATTGAACAAACTAACTGAAATAAACACAATTTTAAATTTAAAAATGTGTAGATAAAAGTTGAAACAAATAATTAATCTACTTGTTTAAAATAGTGGAGTTGGTTATTAATAGGAAAGAGAAGCGGGAATATGAGAATGAGGATGTCTAAAATTGTGACAAGTGTCCTCCTATTATACTTGTTTATTATGTACTATAGAGTTGAAGCAGAAGCATTATTTTTTTAGGTATAATGTATTAGTAAATTTACTAATTGTTAATCGTTATGTACAATGTACATATTTGTTAATTATGTAATAGGTTAAAGCCCATGGTTTACATGGGTTGAATAAATGCAACTTGTTATAAAACAGTATTTTCTATGAAAATTTGTATGTTTGATTTTATTAGTCATCGGTGAAATAAGAAATAATTGAAAATATCTTATGATTTAATAAATTTTAATAAAATATTACAATATATGTTAGATATTTAGCTATTTAACATCATAATTATTTAATAAGAGAGAAAGGCGAAAAACAAAAAACTAGATTTAATCAGAAGTCGAAACGTAGCAAGTATAGTAATTCATTTATTATAATATAGGTTGGAAACCCTGTATATTATATATGGTGAATAAATGCAGTGTTATATATTTTTGACATATTACATAATTTTTTAATACAAAATTTAGAAACGTTATATAGTTATTTTTCAAAAATGTTTTATAAAAAGAATGAAAGAAATGTTCAAATTCTAAAAATATTTTATGAACAAATCTATTTTTTAATTAAAAAATGTTATATAAAAATAGTTATAAAAGTCAGTATTATTTAATAGGAGAGAGGGGTGAGAAACAAAAATTATAATTTTTTTATAGAAACTTCTATTATTAAATAGGAGAGAGAGGCAGGGAAAAAATATTAAGGATGAACATGGGAATGACATGTGGCACCCGAAAACCTTTATTTATTAGTATGTATAGATTGTAATATGTATACATGTTTTTTTATGTATTATTTATTTATTTTTTTCTTACAATTCGTTTTGATTGGAATCATCTGACTTCGTATTTGAATCAGTTTTTCAAACTCTAATATGAATTCACTTGGAATAACCGAAAAACCATTGTGGCCATAATCATAATAAGGTTTGGATTTTAAGTTTAATAGAAAAAAAAAACAAATACAAATTTGAGAAGATGAAACACGCAAATGTTGTGCAATTGACACTCAAATTTCATGTATGATCTATGATAGATTACTTTTTGTTGGTACTTTAAGATTGTATATAAAATTATATTTATTAGGTGAACCGTGATATAACATCTAAAAAATCACCAAAAACCTTTAACGTGATACCGAACATTGATTGTGTCTGCGTGAACATCACGGTGTACCAAAACCTCAACAAGTTTAGCGGTTTGATTTCGTCGTTCTTTTTTTTCTACTTTATAAAAATACTTCGGTAGTCGAATTATTCACTTAATCGTAGCAATAGAACAAAACATTTAATTTGTTACAAGTCAATTAATATGTTATACACGTTATTAGAAGTTTCGGATCAACTTATAACCCTTGAGTAGTTAATGATTTTGACCTTTTTATTTAAAAAACAAGTAGTTGTAGTTGTTGTTAATAAAACCCTTTATTAATTTATGCATAAATGAAATGCAAAAAAAAGTTGATCTCGGGTATTGTTCGGTTTGGTTACGGACTTACGGCCAAAACCGACCTTATAACCAATATTTTAAGATTTAGATTTTCATAACCAATTGATTTCGATTAAAGATGATACGGATAATTCAATTAAGCATCAATTTTAAACATGAGTCGATTAAAACTTACTCGAGATAATACACGTCTTGCTTGCATACGACGAATCTTCTCCCGCTCATTGCCCAAAGCCTTAACTTTTGTAGAGGAGAATGAGAGATAATTATAGCTTATTAAAAGTTTATAACAAAACTTCTATAATATATAGAGTAAACTGCCATTTTCGTCCCTGCGGTTTGGTCAAAATTGCCACTTTCATCCAATAGTTTGTTTTTTTGTATCTGGGTCCTCGTGGTTTTAAAATATTGCCATTTTCATCCTCGTGGTTTTAAAATATTGCCACTTTCATCCAGTCAGCTAACACCGTCCGTTTTTCTCAATTAAATGAGGGGTATTTCAGTCCTTTTACATATTTGTTTTATTTCTTCATCTTTTTTACTCTCACTTTTTAATCATAGAAACAAGCGACGGAGGTGTTCCAGTGGTGCTCGTCGGAAACTGGTCAGGAAAAGAGGAAGAAGGCCAGCAGGTGGATGATTAAATTAGAGGTTAAATTGGGGATGATTAAAAAGTGAGAGTAAAAAAGATGAAAAAATAAAACAAATAAGTAAAAGGACTGAAATACCCCTCATTTAACTGAGAAAAACGGACGGTGTTAGCTGACTGGATGAAAGTGGCAATATTTTAAAACCACGAGGATGAAAATGGCAATATTTTAAAACCATGAGGACCCAGATACAAAAAAACAAACTATTGGATGAAAGTGGCAATTTTGACCAAACCATAGGGACGAAAATGGCAGTTTACTCTAATATATAATATATCATTTTAAAAATTAAAAATATTAATGTCGGTCTAAAGGCAGTTCGGTTCAATTATTTATACATATATAGTTATATTTTTTTTTTGTAAACACCAACTAGCAAAAAACTAGACAGAATAAAGAAATACATACATAGTTATAACCAACACTACACTAATTTGGTTATCAAATAAACGACAATAGAATCATAAGACCGAGTGGTATAGCTTCTGGGTCCTCGTTGGGACCGGCGACCAACGGTAACATCAGGACACTATAGGCAGCACCGCAAGAGACCAACTCTGCCGTAGTGTATAGCCCTGAAAAACCACCGTTTCTCAAACAACATGCTCTCTCTTTCTTTTTTCGTTTTTCTTCACTTCTTAGTACAACTAATTTTAAAGAGTTTTCTTTAACTTTTCATCCTTTATTTTTTCTCTTTGATTTTTAATAACAAGGATACGATTACCATTTATTTCAATCTTTAAAATAGTTTTAAAATTAAAATCTTTGAAGTAAAAGAAAGGTTAGATGAAAATTAAAATCTTTGGTAAGTAATTGTTATAAAATTAACAAATACTATAGATTTTTAAAAATTAGAAAAAATTGTTAGAAATATGAAATACGGATATATCATAGATTAAAAGATGTCGGATGAAAGATGCAGAAATGTGGTAATGAGACATTAAGATAACACAATATAGTGAAAGATGAAACACATGATATAAGATTCCCGATTAGTTTGATCATTTTAATTATTAAACTTATGATTGGATTATTTTGTTTCATTTCTCATCATTATGTCGATATTTGACTTAACTCTCACACTGATTTTAAAACATGTGAAATATTTTGTTTCGTGATTCAATGTCTCATTAACAAATAAGCACCCGAATTTAGCTATTTTTGATTAATTTCTCACACAAACTAAAAGTACAACAGAAAAAGATAGAAAAAACAGGTACAGTTAAAATCAAGAAAGTGTTCCTTGATTTTAAAAGCATGCCGTTAATGGAAACCCACACAAGCATCGGTTATGAAAATAAGCCGTGCTATCATAATTTTGCAACCTCCCTCCCAACGGAATTTCACCACACAGTCTATTATAACTCACGTTCAATGACTGCAATTCTAATCTTGTCAACCTCTCCGGCAAACTCCCATATATACTATTGTGGTTCAAATCCAACACCGACAAGCTAGCCGGAAACTCATTCAACGTTGAGAAGTTAAACTCGAACATGTTCCTCGAAAAGTCAGCTGTTTCAATCGTCTTGTTGCTACCAAAAAACACTGATAAGTCTCCTTGTAACTTGTTTTTGGACAAATCTAACCACGTAAAATTCACCTGCGTAGTAAACCAATAGATACTTTATATATATACACACATACATCTGAGAGACATGCAGAACATATATACTGTGACAAAAGACAGGAAAAAAAAACTAAAATTGTTGAAATTCGATGTTTAAAAAAACCTACACATGTGTAGGTAAGCGGTTAAAAATTAATATAGATGAACAAATTAGTTGAATGGTTTTCCATGTATAACATACACATTTGTGGATATTTTAAAATTATGAACCATTGATAAGAAATTAAAAAAAATAGTTTTATTTGTTTTTTCTCGCAATAATTTAGTGTTCTGTAATGAATCGTAGTATATATATATTGAATGTTTAGATTCGACCCTGTTAACCTGAGCCAATGATTTGGGGACACTTCCGTTCAGAAGGTTATGAGACAGATAAATGGCGGGTACTTTTCCTGTGAAGTTCCCAAACGAGTCGGGAATAGGCCCGGTTAATGCATTCCGGTCAAGGTGAAGGCTTTCGAGGTTTGGAAGAGTAGCGAGCTCCGGCGGGATGGAGCCGTTGAAATTATTGTAGGACAAATCGAGTGCGGTTAAGGTCTTGAGTTGGCTTAGAAAAGAAGGGATGGGGCCTGAGAGATCGGTCCAGCTGATAGTAAGCGTTTTGAGGTGGGTGAGTTTGGTGATCGTGGTGGGTATTTGGCCCGTGAGGTTGGTGAGTTTACGGAGGATTAATGTTTCAAGGTAAGGGAGGTTGCCTAGGGTGTCGGGGAGTGTGGCGGAGATGTTGCCCGAGAAGATGGTGATGGATTTGATACGGTCGTTGTAAGAGTCACATTCTACGTAATGCCATTTACAGCAGTCGGAGTCACTAGTCCAAGAGGCCAAAACGGTTGGGTTTCCTAGGGAATTTTTTATTCGGAGGAGGGTAATTTGGTCTTTTACGTTGCAACGTTGGGATAGAGAAAGAGGGAGGGTTGAACATAGAAGGGCGATGGTAACGGTGAAGGTGAAGGTGAAGAAAGAGGTCTTCATCTTTGGATGACAGAGAAAGAAAAAGACTTCTATTTATAGATATGCAAAAAATTAGAGAGTCATGTAGATCAACTAAGTCGTGTAACGGTATTCAAACAACACTGTTTTTTTTTTAATTATGAAACAAATATGTATGAACCTTGTAGTTTATACTATTTAAATATAACATGCTTTTCTTTTCTTGAATTATATTAAATACACACATAAATTTCTTTGATATTAAAGATGATGAAATTTTATTTCAAACTTCTTTAGTTTAAATGAATACTATTTTTGAGTTGCCTGTTGTCCAACAATACATCAACCCAAAGTCCACATATTTTTCATGTCTAGGTGTATAAACTGGTTTTTTTTCAGCTCGGTTTCGATTTGGGTCAACAAAAGTCAGAATCGGTAACCTGAACGTGATGGGTTTGATTTGGTTCTGGTTTTTTTTTACCGGTTCGGGTTAAACTGATTTAAACATAATAGGTTACAAACCGACGGTTCGGGCTCAATCCTAACAGGTTCTTGTCAAACCCGTTTCAGTATCGGTTTTAGTTCCAGTTTGTTTTGTCGGTTCCGGTTCAGGAACCGATTTTTTCAACGCCATGTGTACTTAGTTAGGCTAGAGGTCACCTTTCTTCAAAACCCAAAATCAATAACTATACCTTGTGTACTTGGTTAGGCTAGAGGTGAAAAAAAAACCGTTTGGTGACCAAAACCGTTTCTAAAACCAATAGCAAAACCGGTTTGGGTGAAGCCAGTCCCAATCTGATCCGATGGTTTTATACCGCTTTAAGGTTATATACATTGAATCCAGTTTTGAGAAAAAAAAACTAATTATATAATACGTTGAATCCAGTTTAATCCAGTTCCAATCCGATCCGAACTGCGGTTCAGATTTCCCCCCTAAAAACCCGGATTCAAACTGAGCCAGCTTTGACTTGCATTAACCGAAACCAAACCGGTTTGGCTCAAAATCCGGTTTATGCACCTCTAGGTTAAGCCAGCCCCGGTTCGAGCCACTGGTTTCTACCCCACCCTAGAAACTAAAAACCTAAGCCTAAGTGCATGACCTATATCATAAGTGAGCAAGAAAACAATATTATCAAATGTTGAATGAACAAAGATATGGTGGTGGCATTGTTTTTTCAGAATATACATAACAATAATTAAATCATGCAGAATTAAATCATGTACAGCAAGAGTGATCTGTTGTTTCCTGTTTGTATCAACTTTACAGTTCACATGGGTTAGTTAGTAGCATCTTCTCTTTGTGTTCAATTATGATGACACCAACCACCAACAATCAGTTAGTGGCCTCCTTCCACTTTAACCGATTTAACCCATCAATAATCGCTCTACGGAACTCACCATTGTGAAGAATAAACGAAGAGACATGCCCGCCTGTCACCCATCTCACTTCCGATCCAGGCCAAGCTCTTTGGACCTCCAACACCGAGTGCTTAGGGATGTATCCATCATCCTAACAAACATCCGGTGAAAATAAAATTAATAAAAAAATGATAAAAAGGGCTTCTTTTTCATAAAATAATAGGTTAATGAGTACTTACAGTAGCAGCAACAAGAATAACCGCATTTGGATTTTTGAGGATGGGGAAGCGCGTGACATCGGTGAGAGATAGCACGTGTCTCATGTGCTCTTGTACTTCATGGAGTGTCATAGCAGTAGAAAGATCTTGTCTTAGGGCATCCCATGCAGTGGCATGCTTCAATACGCCTTCACAAAATGCTACGACAGCAGAGTGTGGAGATAGAAACGGGAATGTAGCAATTGGTGTAGAGTGTAAAGATCCAACCATGGCCGCGTGTACTCCACCAAAATAACAAAGATGAAAACCACATTTGAAATATGATAAAAATGTTGACAAATATACTTTCTGGTTCGGGTCAAAATTAACCGGGTCGGCTTGGGAGTTGGGACGACCAGAAACACTTATTAACGAAAAGTTTTGAACATTTTTTATAAATAGTAGTGTGCCAAATGGATTACAAAAAACAATATTTCAATAATAATCTTATTACAAGGTTTACACATTAAAAATACACTTCAATTTACATTTGGCCCGTTTCCTTTTTACCTCCAATTGGTTTCAGATTTGGTATAACCCACGGTCAACATTCCCAATCTGTTTTACATGGTTAACCCGTTACAGATAAAACATACCCGAATCAACACATTCTTAAGTATATGGGTCAAAATGGTCATCTCTAATTACATCTAATACTTCCTTTTTCTTGATAGTGAAAAGACTTAAAACACGTAATAATTGTGCATCCTGGATATGTATGATTAATAAAATAGATGTTTGCAAGATATACTTTCAAGGAAGTCTATTTCTTTGACAACAGAGGCTACGTGTTTGGCCACTCACCACTGTATCTCATTTTAAGATTATGTCTTGCCCTTCTTGACTGGTTTGGTTTGTCATTTAAAAAAATAAGCAATGTGGTGATGCTCATGGAGGACGAATGTGTCAAGGTTTCACATTTACAAAATACATAAAATTTTGAGTGATTAGAGTTGAAAAGATACCCATGCTCAGACCACAAACGCCCATTTTCCCATAACCTGCTTCAGAATCCAACCAATGTAGAAGACTGCGTGCTTCTTCAATTGTTGCTCTTCCTAATAAAAGCAAATCACTCACACATAATAACTTTGACCCGCTTTGCAGAAACGGCCGCCTTTGTCCATAGAACGGGCTGCAAGGTTTTTAAAAGAGTTAAAGATAAAAATGCATGTGCAGTCGAATCAATTATGGGTTTGATTATTACCTCTCAAGAACCATGGTTGCTATATTTTCCTTCAAAAGTGGCCCACCAAGACGCAACCTTCGCTCAAAACTATGGTCCCCCGTACCTGAAATATAAGCATGGGTTCATATTCAACAAAAATAATTTGGAAATCGAAAATTCTAAATGATTAGAAGAAGATATCAAGATAACCAAACAATATAAAGACAATAAAGTATCACACATGATAGCTTACTGCTAAGACACAGAACATAGTTATCAAAGGCGCTAGGCGCAAGCCGCAAAAAAGGCGAGGGCCCGAGAAAAAAAAATTCACTTAAAAAATATAGTTAAAATATATTATGTATTGAAAAATAATGTTATTTTTCAAATAAAATAAAGAAAAGCTATTTTATAACATTAAATATCATGTAATTAGTACCAAAATGTTCAAAGTCATAGACCAAAATCATCAAATACCTAGGAAATGAGCTTCAATAGGTATTGTGGAAGCTTTTATAAGCTCAACTATAACCTAGGAAATAATAATAATGATAATAATAATAATAAAGCAAAAAAAAATTTGCGCCTCAGGCCTAAAAGCCCTTTACCTGCGCCTCGCCTCAAAAAAGCACCTAGGCGCGCGCCTCATGCACTTTTGATAACTATGATACAGGATGACAATTTGAAAGACAGCCAGCCTGAATGTGAATGTAACTTTTATTTACCAACAGCAACAAAGTGAGACAGAATTTTTGGGCCCCAAGATTGTGACTTTAATCAACTTGGTATCAAATACACAGTAGTCAAAAGCGCGAAAGGCGCTCGCCTAAGCGCTCAGGCGAGGTGGGGCGCAGCCATACCGCCTTGCATCCATCAAGGCACTTTGGCAAGATTCCGGCCAAAACTGGTCTAAAACGTCAAAAAACGGTCTGGAACTAGCCTAAACCATCCTAAAACATGTCTTAAATGTTTATACTGTGTGCAAAAAGCCCTCGGTTGTAGCGCCTTGCGCCTAGGCCCAAGGCTCACCTTTGCGGCTTGAGTGCGCCTTGAGCCTTTGACTACTATGATCAAAGATAAGTCCATTTATGTTGGTCCGTTTCTCCTTTTCGATTAGTAGTTTAGTTAGGCTGCAAAAGTCCATTTACGCTTTAAAACAAGCTTCTAGCCAGTAACCTCTCTAGGCTTAGAGAAATCAAAATCAAGATTAGTTTCCAATGGTGGCACTTGCTAAAAATGGCAATTCTATAACAGCTTTAAGAATGCTAATGACATCATCATTAGTGGCACATATCTAGATTAAATTCGCAAATTCAATCTTCCTTTCAATAATGAACATTTTATATTTTTGAAGCTTCCACTTCTAACACCATGATCAACTACTTCTACTATGAGCAAATTCACTACAACCATAACCACAATAAAACTAATCAAATCACACCCAAAAAAAAAGTAAAAAAAAATAAGTTTTTTGTACTACCTGCAAGATGAACAACACAGGCCATTTTGTGTGGTGGCACAAATTTTGGTGCAAGAAAAGCAACTCTAGCAATATGACTTTCAGGAGGCAATGCATTAATAAGCTGTTCATCACAAGGAGTCCTGAAAAACCCTTCTTTCAAGCAAGCATTTTTGGTCTCCCAAACTGTTTTCCACATGGGTTGAATCAATCTTGGTGGAAAATTCTGGGTTTCAGCTGCTGGGAAAATCTGCTTAATCATGTTCTCCAAAAGATCAAGTTTTGGCCCACCCCACCCTCTAGAAAAGAAGGGTGGGCTTAGCTTTGTTCTGTGCATAAATGCACCATACACATGGTCCAACACATAGTGAAGCATCCCAATCTTTATAGCCACCATAACCAACCCTTGAAATTAAATAACAAGCAGACCCACCGATCAGAACCACCAAATTAATGGTTAGAAGATTCGAATTGTGAGCAAATTACATCAATTTGAGAGAGGAATTGGAGTGGCTTATAAGGGATTAGGATTTAACATTGATAGGTTGGAGAAACCGATGGGGATAGATGGAGAAAGAAGGTGGGATTTGGGGGAAAACTGTGGGCGAGTATATATCGACAGGGTGGATATTAATTTTTTTATATTTTGGATGGTTGATTTGTCGTATTTTTATATTAATTTTTAACTTTGAAATGTTTGATCTTATCAAAAACTGAAAAACGAAAACTATCAATAGATGGTTACCTGATTTTGTAAACTATTTGGTTGACGGTAATATGGTGAAAAGCATGACAGCAAAAGATAAAATTCTTTGCGGATGTTAATGGGCGTGAGTGACACCTCAGTCTTTCATGATGTAGTACATCGCGTCACAGGGACGTTAATAAGATGTAAGCCCTACAGGTGAAAATTGAAAAGGGCAAAACACAATTGAATGTAATAGCCAATTATCAATGGACATTTCAACAATTTTATTTTCTATTTTTTAATTTAATATATACTTTAAAATTTAATTTGAATTTTCCTAAAAAAACTCGTGCTTGATATTTATTTAAAAAAACTGAAATACATAGGCTTGTTTATTTTTTTACTGAACATCCCGATATAAATTTTAACAAAAATGGAATTGTTTTAAAATATATATCTTTTTGGTCTTTTAAGTGGTTTTGTAGCGTGTTTGGTTTTTTATTTATTATAAATAAAAACTTAGTTAATTATTAAATAAATAAATGCGGGACGTGAAACCACTACGAATCTTAGTGATTATGTCCAGTGATTGCTTCTTTGTTGATGTGGCAGTAACGTGGCAGGGCATGAATCACTTTGGCGTGAAACTACTACGGATGGCATAATCATATTTTTAAATATAATAAACTAGTTAACGTTATCGCACGTTGCGCGGTGACACTGATGTGGTTAACTATGTAAAAAAGAAGTATATTAAGTTGTGATTAGTAATGAAAAGAGATTAAAAAAAACACGTTGTAACTATATATCCAACAATCAAGAAAACTCTGCGTCGTTTTAAAAATGAGTGCTAAGAAACACGAATATGTATTTAAAAAAAGAATCAAAATATATATACCAAAATGTATATATATTTGACCAGACTCGTTTTAAATTAAATTTATACCGAAATATACGTCACAACGTTAACGGGCTCCTTTTTAATAGAACATTATATTTTAAAAAGGTATAAGAGGAAAACAAAACAATTATAAAATTAATTATAAATATTTTAAATTATAAAAAGATTAAAAAAAATATGGGTGTAACGTGTGTACGTCAAGAAAAAAGAGAGGGAACCGGAAGCATAGGAGAGCCGAATCCGTGCGGCCGTGCCCCCTGCGAAACGGATGCGTGCCTTAGCCACTTTGCTAGCTCAAGATTTGGTACTTTTAGTTTGTTAAGTTATTTAACCTAAAAAAATAATAAAATAATAGAAAAAAAAAAGTTATGAACAATACTCTGCTAATTGTTTAGATTTAATCTTCCTAAGCAATTTTGACAACTATGCCAACTGCCCTTTTTCCCTTTCCCCAGGTACCCTTTGAAATACTAATTTGATTTTTATTTTTTATTTAAGGGTATTTTTGTCTTTTTATAAAAATTTAACAAAAAATTTAGATGTCGTTAAGAGCACGTAGCTAATTGAGACAAATTAGATACCAGTTAAAACTAATGAACTAAAAGCGGTATTTAGATCAACTCTAGGGACTAAAATCCATCTCACATCATTTATCACTATACACTAAACAAGTGTGCTTGTAACCAACGTTGGTCTTTTAACGTATCTGATAGATACAGAGAGAACATTTTGTAGAGTGACTTGTGGTCCTTCAAGCCGGCTGGTAAGCAAAGAGTATTGATGATACATTACAAAGCTTGAGTAAACAACAAAACAAACTTTTCAACATTTTTTTTTAAAATAGAGTAGAATTAAGCCTAGCCACAGGAACACACACCAAAGGATTGGCTCTAGGAAGTGTGATCCCCGGTCCCTCGTCCATATCAACCTGAGCCACGTCCCCCTTTTCACCCGCCTTCCACTCGAAGCACTGAACCATCACGCCCAATGTCACTTGCACCATTTGCATAGCCAAAGATGTCCCTGGACACATTCGCCTCCCGCTCCCAAATGGTAGCATATGAAAATGTTGTCCCCTGACATCCACCTGACTCAGTTCAAATCTTTCAGGGCTAAATTTCAGTGGTTCGTTCCAATTCTCTGGGTCTCTACCAAGGGCCCAAACGTTAACAAAAACAGTAGTTTTTGCAGGAACATGATAGCCTCCCACCGTGCAATCTTCTGTTGAAGTTCTTGGGATCATTGGGGCTGTGGGGTGTAACCGTAGTGTCTCCTTAACTACTGCTTGGAGGTATGGAAGGTTCGGTATGTCGGATTCTTCTAGAAGACGCGCTTTTCCGACTACTCGGTCGATTTCTTCTACCACTTTCTTAATTATTCTTGGATGGTTGATTAGTTCTGCTAAACCCCATTCTATAGTAAGTGCAGAAGTGTCTGTTCCTGCAATGAACAAATTCTTTAAAGAAAAAAACAAGGTCAAATTAGTCTTTTATAGTAAATAAGTCGATGAATCATATGAAATTACCAGAATAAAAGCTTTGATGTTGTCTTTAGTCAACTTCATCTCCATGGTATCATCTTCAGAAATCGTGAGTAAAATGTCAAGAAGGTCCTTGGCTTCATCTGTCCCCTTCTTCTTCTTCCTTTCATCTTCATGCTCACTAATGATCCTTTCTATTAACTCGTTGAACCGCGGGTGTATCTCCCTCACCCGTTTTCCATACCCTTGTAAATCAAGATTCTTAAGAAACCATATGTAATCCGCAAGGTTAAACTCACCCGTAATCTTTGAAATCTCGGTTACCAGCTTCCTCATATCGCTTGCTTCGTTTTCTTCCTCAGAACACCTTTCACTCATAAGCATTCTTGAAATCACATTGTTTGTCAACTTCAAAAGCTCATCTTTAACATCAACTGCCTTTCCAACTTTAGCCTTGTGTGATAACAAGTTAATGAACCGATTAACCTCGTCCTGTCGAACAGGAAGGAGTAAATCGAGTATTTTACCGTTTAAAAGCTCAGACATAACCAGTTTCTTCATGAGTTTCCAGTATGGCCCGTAAGGAGCAAACATGAAATCTTTCGACCCATATGTTAAGTAAACCGTGGTGCTATTTCTGGGTCGATCCAAGTACGAAGCTTCATACGTTCTAAGGAATTCTTTCGCCATTTCAGGCGAGGAAACAGCAAGACAAGGTACTGACCCAAGAAAGAACCTGAAAACCGACCCGTATCGAGTTGAGAGGTGGTGTAAAGCTTGGTGAGGGATTGGTGCAAGAAGATGGAGATGTCCGATGATCGGAAGGGCAAAAGGGCTAGGTGGAAGACGGGATTTGTTCCGTGAAGATGAAAAGAAGGATCGGATGAATAAAACAGATATGAGCAAAATGAGAAACAAGATGAAGAAGCCATAGATGTCAACCATGATTGCAGATTATTAACTGAAAGTCTGAAATGATAAATATATGATGGGTTTCAAACAGTGGCGGATCCAAGAAATTTTTAGAAACAGGAGGAATCGTTCATATCTATTTGTGCTTGTTTTGTATGTTTGTTACATTCATAAAAGGGTATAAATTGGACGGAAATGAATATTTAACCGGCATTTATATTATAACTTTCAATCAATGTCATTACAAAACAAAGCCTATGGATACAAGAAATATCATCATCAGTAATTGTCATCATGTCTAAAACAAAACAAAACTAAACCTTTCAAGAAAAAAAGGTCAAAATTTGACAAACAAGAAGCCCAATCATCAACAGATGATCCATTTTCATCCTGTTCAACATGAGTTGAACCTTGAGTCTTCTTCAAGTATGCCACATTAACAGTTGACCCATTTTCATCCTGGTCAACGCATTGACATTAGAGTCCTAACCCTTTTCTCCCTCTCAGCCTTTTTAGCAGTAGGGGTTCTCTTCAACCTGTGCAGTTCTTCCATCACTACTTTCTCAATGATTTCAATCGAGTTCAGGAGCTTCTTCTGAGGTGTCTGCAACTCTGATTCTCCTTCACATTGATTAGCAACTGCTGCTAACATCAACGGAACCATTCCTAATGTTGATTGTTTACACATTTTAGATGCTAATTTCGGGTTTGGAGTCACAAAAGAACCCTGATGCTCTAGCTGAGTATCAGATGGTGAAGGATCTTGATCAGCAGGTTGATGATCCATCCTTATCGGTATCCGGCTTTCCGAAATTCGACCTGCACCGTCTCCCAATCGCAATCTTCTTCTCTCAATAGCCTGTTTAATGATTTCATCATACAATCAGTTCCACATTTATAAATACATAAATCCTGACACTATTAGAGCATCCACAATAAGCAAACTCAAAAACACATAAAACCATGCCTAGCAACTGTCATTGACAGTATTAGAGAATCCACATCAGTATTAGTGTATATACCGTATCCTTAAATTATAAGAGGAAAAAAATCAAATTTACTTAATTTTAAGAAAATGTACACTGAAATCTTAAATATACCAATTTCTTTAAAATTATAAAAACATTCGCAGCCCATTCCTTATCCTTATAAATAGACTAAAAATCACAAATTTATTTTTTTTACATGCATTTTTCTGTAAAGAAACCGATGAGAATGCTCTTAGAGCATCACAATATTTATGACATCGTTCAGTTCTTAAATTATGTCCGACCAATTAACTGATAAGAAGACAGTTCAACATCGGGTCGGGTCATGAAAACATTGTTCGTCAGATAAAAACACATTAATCCATCAAAAACATAAAAAACCACCACAATAAAGAGACTCAAAAACATCTCTACATCATGATCACCTTTTACACTTATTTTTAATTACCGATCTTTTTATTTTAACTAAACATGAATCGTACCCGAACGACATGAGTGATGTCACCGAGAGGAGTACGGGGATACCACGAAGGTAACACGCTGCGGGCGGCAAGACGTCCTACTCTGCCTCGTCGGGAACTAGTAGCAGACGGCGGCGTATTCTGACTCCGGCTACCACGTCTATAAACCGGCATCGGCGTTTCAAAAAGAACTCTTCTCGTTGTAGTTCTAGTAGAGAGAGACTCGTCAGTCTGTTGACCTGAACCACCACCGGTGAACGGCGCCGCATTCCACCTAAACGGAATCAGATTAATACTCCTTTCGCTATCGTCATCATCCGGAAGAATTCCGATGCTGGCAATTGACGTCTGTTGACGGTCGTACGTCTCTGTAACTCCGTTGTTTGGCCTCGTTAACACATCCCTTGCTTCCGGCATGTTTAATCCTTCGATCTGCAAAACGAAATATGATCTATTTACAAATTGAATTTAGGTTTTTCATTCAATTGAAGTTTTCAAATGCAACTTGAAGGAATACATTTTGATGAAAAATTGGAGTTTACCTGAAAAGTGTTTAATTTAGGTGAAACAGATATTGTTGGTGCTTATATGAAAGAAACAATGGTGGTGAGCCGCTTTTTAAGAGGTTGGAGATGAAGTGAAAAAGAGAAAGATTTTGGGAGAGGCGAATTTTGAAATGAAAATTAGGCGGTTTTGAGTAACCCAAAATTGAATTTTGAATCGATGTTCTAAAATGGGAAAAAAAAATTGTATTTGAATAATGTTTAATTACTGAGATTTCACCGGAGGTTTTATAATTTCAAATATTTATGCGATTTGGCACTGCGCGGAAGTTTTTGCTTTCGTTAAGTTACTATAATGCCCTTAGTAGTGGAAGCTGTGTTTGTTTGTGAATGGGGTTGGAAATGTAAAATCGTTCGGTCCCGTGTCAAATTGTTTTCGCTAAGTTTATTGATCTCTATCTATATCCCCATCTGTAAATTTTAATGTCGGTAAATAGAGATTTCTTAAATATAAAGATTTATTTTTGTCATCCTTTATATTTTTTATAAGTGTCTATAAAAAAGATAATAAAGTATTTGTTTATGAGGAGATATTGGTGGGTGGTTAAACCAAGTTTATAAATAAATTTTAAAAAAATTTAACTTTTAATTAATTTATAGAGATGGAGATTGAGTGTTACTTTATATATAGTTTTTAAAAGGTTAATAACCTAACATCACTTGGTTTTAAGTTTTAGTAATTAAAATAGTGTTTGATCTGAGGGTTTAAATTTAAGAGTATTAGGTGACGCATGCGTGTGATTTACATATACATATATACTCATTACTTTCGTTGTTGTTTCGACTTGATTTGAGCGTCGGGGTGTCTACAGGGCTTCAAACCCCTAGACCTTCTAACGATATTTCTGTAATTATTGTAGAGATAAAAAAACATTTACATTTCCATTAAGACGGACCCGAATCAAAGGAATCTCGTCTTCTCTAATTCCAACTCATGTAGCATCTTCTCATAATCTCGAGTGACATGAATTTGCTTATACGAGAGAAGATATGAAACAAAATGAGATTGCATAAAATTGGTCCAAGTGAAAAAGCATCAAATAATGATATTTAAGGGGAAATGTTTAAAAATAATAATAAAATTAATTAGTCAAATATATTTAAATTTAAATGCGCCAAAACTCAAGGTTAGTTTCAACTCAATATTACAATAATTTGGTTAGAAACTCGGTGTATTACACAGATTAAATAAATAGAGTGTTATATACTTAGTGAATAGTACTGAACTCGCCCTTTCAATTAGTACGTCATTTTCAATCACAATCTCTAAATACAATATGTTAATTCATCAATCTTTTTTTTACCAGATTCCTCATGCTCATGACCATGAGGTCATTAGTATTTGTAGGCTATTTCAAAATTTCTTTCTCTCTCCTTCTAACCGAATGATGTTGACATCTCATTTCTCATTTGTTTTATTTTTTTTTTTTAAGGGATATTTTCGTCTTTTCACACCCACTTAAAAAAGTTGACCTCCATCAATGCGAGGGACCGTTAGTGTAACAAAATCAAAGTATGTTGGGACCAAACCCATAATTTCCAAAGTTGAGACTATATATGTATTTTGACCAAACCACAAGGATCATCTTTATAATTAACTCAATACTCTTTTAGTGGTGGAACCTTTTGCGAATGGGGTTGGATGTGTAAAATCACTCGGTCCCAACTCTCAAGTCAAATTACTTTGAACTACGGGTGTAAACGAGCAAAGCTGTCTCGTCGGCTATTCGAGATCGGCTCGTTAAAAGTCCGAATTTAGTAAAGCTTAAACAAGCACGAGCTCGGATCGAGCTTAAAAAGTAAGCTTGTTTAATAAGAAATTATATAAATATTTTACAGAACGTAATGGAAGTTTATAAAAGTTGAGGGTGATAAGTTAAAATATTGAAAGAAATATGTATAAATATGACTTCATCGTCTTCACCGCGGATACCCATCTGTTCTAACCGTATCAATTTTTGTTTCTCGACCCATTTCACTCATTTCAGCACAGTAGTCAAGGCTCCTCACGTCACCTGATTCTTCATCTTCTTGATACCCTGGAATTTGATTCTTGTTCAGAATTGAAGCACAATGTTCTAATCCTCACGTCTCCTTCATCATCAGGTATGAATTTATTTATATTGAATAAGGGTTTTCGATTTCTAATACTGTGCGTTGATTCTTGATTGGTAAACACAAGGCTTCTGCTTAGAAGTTCAAGCGCATTCTTCAGGTTTGATCCTCTGATTTTGAAGCACGTACACCTTCATGTATGAATCTTGTATCTTGAATAAATGTTCCGGGTTTTCAATTTGTAGGAATTGTATTTTACTTTGAAAGACATTTCCAGGATTACAAAATGGATGACAACGGAGAAAATATGAATAACGATGCAAAGATAAAGGAAACTGAGGAAAAAGGTAAAATCGGTGGTACGGTGTCTACAGCTAAAAAAGTCAACCGCTGTAAGAAGCGCAAGTCAAATAAAGTTACGCATGTATCCTAGTTTTTCGAACTGGAGTCTACATCCACGGAACTGAAGACCAAGAAGGATTGGTACTTGATAGCCGGCGATGGGATGCCTTCTCATTTTAATAATATATAGTTAGTAGTTAGTATTTGTGTCGAACATATTTTGTTTTTTATTTCAGAATTGCATTTTTTTACTTACTGTATGATTTAGTTACGGGAGTTGCCTCGTCGGGAACTATTAGCAAATGGCTAAAAAACAACTAGGCTCTCCCTCAAGCCCGGAAGGGGGCGTATTTGGTGGGATTTTTCCTTGGAAGCTCTCCAAACTCTGATGCCAAGTGGGCCCAGTTAAGACATGAAAGGACCCAAAACGGGTACCTCTCACAGTTGGCAAACATTGCATATACATAGTTCTTAAACTTTGAATCAAACATTAAACTAACAGCGGAAGTCTTTACAAAATTCAGAGTCAATTAAAACTTAAAATTTAAACATAGTTCAACAATCTAAAACTAGCAAATGGGGATGTCAGTCTTCATCAGCAGCAGCCATCCAGCCATTCACTCCTAAGCCCTCGCGGCATCATTTCTTTTCCTTTCCTTTGCTACCTGATGTGCATACTAAAATAGTCAGCTAACGCTGGTGAGTTCAAGTTTTCTTTAGCTTTATATATATATATAAAAAGGATTTTCCCTTTTAAATATACGTATTATATTATACACGTAATACAATGAAATCTTTCTTTATTCTTTAAATACATACACATTAAAATATGTCTTCCTTCTTTAAAATACATACGTATAAAAATCTTTCTTTCTTCTTCTATATTCATACGTATTTACTTTGTACTCTTTTCTTTAAGTCATACATTAATGTCTACAATCTGTTCTGTGCCCCCGAGCGGGCTTCTTCGTTCTTACTTCCCGAAGGAACTCTTTCTCGCGGTTATTGTTCCCTAAGGCTCAACGTCCAAAGGCCGATAACCGACTTTCTGTGCCCCCAAGCGGGCTTCTTCATTCTTTCTTAGCGACCGTCGCCGCTAGAGTAACCGTCGTTACTCATCTTAACCAGTTGCAACATCCTCGTTACAATGCCCTGCCGAGCACTGTCCCGATTTCTCTCATGGTACGTCATGGACTTGTCCATGACGCAACATCGGCTTCGGGTAGCACTAGTCTCAAGGACTATACTACTACCTCAAGACTTGCTACTATGCTTAGAGTAGCACTAGCCTCTAGGACTACGCTACTACTCCAAGTCTTTCGTCGTATAAGCATACTCTTACAGATTAGACAATGTATTTGACTTATTATTCTTCTCTTCGTTTATAAAACATATAGTTAAGTAAACCATTCTTTCTTCTCTTTCTCTTGTTTATAAAACATATAGTTAAATAACCCATTCTTTCTTCTCTTTCTCTTGTTTATAAAACATATAGTTAAATAAACCATTCTTCTTTCTTTCAAAACGTTCGGTTTAACAACCGTTATCTTTCTTCCTGTCAAAACATTCGGTTTAACAACCGTTATCTTTCTTTCTTACAAAACGTTTAATTAAATAATATACATTTATTTATAAACGTCTAATTCTTGAGTATGCACACCACCCTAAAACAGTAAAATAGGGATCTTGAACTCACCTGATGGGTGGTCTCAGAAATGCTCTCAATTGGTCACTGAGCGTCACTAGGGTTACTCACGATCTGTATAATAAAGTTATATGCATAAGGTATTGCTCCTAAATGACACTAGACATTACTAAGTATAAACCCCGTAGTTTCGAGTCATACCCTTTCTATCGAAACTAGGTAGTTTCGAGTCATACTTTGCCTATCGAAACTATGTAGTTTCGAGTCATACTTTGTCTATCGAAACTATGTAGTTTCGAGTTATACTTTTGTCTATCGAAACTATGTAGTTTCGAGTGGTACTCTGTCTATCGAAACTATGTAGTTTCGAGTCATACTTTGCCTATCGAAACTATGTAGTTTCGAGTGGTGACTTGTGTAAAATCTTAGTAGTTTAAGTTTAGGGTCTGTATCGAAACTATGTAGTTTCGATGGGTCTGCTACAATCGAAACTCGGTAGTTTCGAGTCATACTTTGTCTATCGAAGCTATGTAGTTTCGATGACTCAGTCATCTTCCCCAAACAGAAACCCTAGATCTGGCCATTTATTCTAATCGATCAAGCTTTGAACTTTTTACGTTCGAAACGTTCCTTTACTTCCCATGAACCCAAATATGTGGTTTGTTTCAAGTTTCACACGTAAAATCTACCTCTTCACTCGATTCTTACCCTTTAACCCGAAAGTTACAAAAACTCAGATTTAGGTATAGCGATTACCTGTTACTGCTTCTTTCCTGTTTCTTTATGCTCCAGAGGTAGTGAGCAACAAATCTTCGAGACTTTGAGCTTGATCCCGATCTTTCTCTCTCTAGACTGAGCCCTCTCTTTCTCTTTCTAGTCTTGCGCAAATGAGAGGATGGGGAGAGGCTGTGTGCAGATGTAGAAGGGTTTCCTTCTAATATCGGCCCATGGGCCGAAATCTGGGCCAAGCCCACTTGTTCTTTTCCTTTTTATTTACTTTCTATTATTTGGGATGTTACAAGTCTACCCCTCTTATTAGAGGTTTCGCCCTCGAAACCTTTCATGGGTCAAACATCTGAGGGTACAACTCCCTCATTTCCGACTCCGTCTCCCACGTGGCTTCTGATCCTTTTCGATGTTTCCATTGAACTTTGACTAGCGGGATAACTTTATTGCGTAGTCGCTTCTCTTTTCTGTCTAGGATTGCTGTGGGCTCCTCAATATAGTTAAGCTTATTGTCTACTTCGATGTCATCGAGTGACACTTTTGCCGATTCGTCAGCTAGGCACTTTCGCAATTGCGAAACGTGAAAAGTAGGGTGGATTCCACTCAATTTTTCAGGCAGTTCTAGTCGATAAGCCACCTTTCCAACTCGTGCCACAATCTTAAATGGTCCGACAAACCTCGGACTTAGTTTCCCTCTTTTTCGGAATCGAATTATTCCCTTCCACGGAGACACCTTCAATAGTGCTTTATCTCCAACCTGGAATTCAAGGTCTCTCCTTCTCTTATCAGCGTAAGACTTTTGCCTATCCTTAGCGGCTTTCATTCGCGCTTTGATTTGGTCAAACTTCTCAGAAGTTGCTTTGACTACGTCAAGGCTTGCGAAATCTTTCTGCCCAATTTCGCCCTAACATACGGGCGTTCTACACTTCCTTCCATATAACATCTCATAAGGCGGCATTCCAATGGTCACATGGTAACTGTTGTTGTAAGAAAACTCCGCCAGTGGTAAGTGACTATCCCAACTACCTCCAAAGTCAATGATACATGCCCGCAGCATGTCCTCTAGAGTTTGGATAGTCCTTTCGGACTGGCCATCGGTTTGCGGGTGGTAAGCTGTACTGATATTAAGTCTCGTACCCATTCCCTCATGGAATTGCCTCCAGAACCTTGATGTGAATCTCGTGTCCCGGTCTGACACAATTGACAATGGCATACCGTGTCTGGCCACGATCTCGTTAATGAATAGTTCTGCTAGTTTTTCTGACGAGTAACTCTCACGCATGGGCAAGAAGTGAGCACTCTTCGTCAGTCTATCCACAATTACCCATATAGTATCATGTCCCTTAGCTGTACGCGGTAGCTTGGTTATGAAATCCATGGTAATGTGTTCCCACTTCCATTCAGGAATGAATAGTGGTTGCATCTTTCCGCACGGCTTCTGGTGTTCGGCCTTCACTTGAGAGCAAGTTAGGCATTTGCTCACATAATCGGTTACATCATTTTTCATGCCGGGCCACCAGTATTCCTTCTTCAAATCATGGTACATCTTGTTAGTTCCGGGATGGATAGAGTAACGAGACTTGTGAGCCTCGTCAAGGATTTTGACTCTAAGTTCGCCACCCTTGGGTATCCACATCCTCCCGAACCGAGTTCGTACCCCATAAGCATTGGTTTCTAACTTTTCTTGCTGACCCACTATCCTTTCCCTCTTGACATTTTCCTCTTTCAAGGCTTCATCTTGGGCACGTTCTATTTCTGTCATAAGACCTGGAGTCACGATTAGTTGATAGGATTTCACTTCGATAGGAGTTGTCGCCTCCTTTCGACTCAAGGCGTCGGCCACCACATTCGCCTTTCCGGGGTGGTAAAGGATTTCACAGTCGTAGTCTTTCAATAATTCTAACCATCGCCGCTGCCTCATGTTCAACTCTTTTTGTTCGAAGAAATACTTCAAGCTTTTGTGGTCGGAGTAGATGGTGCATCTGACTCCATAGAGGTAATGTCTCCAAATCTTTAAGGCAAAGACAACGGCCGCGAGTTCAAGGTCGTGAGTCGGGTAGTTGACTTCGTGAGTCTTTAATTGTCGTGATGCATACGCAATCACCTTTCCTCGTTGCATAAGCACACAGCCTAACCCCTGGCCTGAGGCGTCAGAATACACCACTAGGTCCTCGTTACCATCGGGTAGGGTCAGCACCGGTGCTCGGGTTAATCTCTTCTTTAATTCTTCGAAGGCAGTGGTTTGGGCCTGGCCCCATTCATATTTTACGTCCTTACGAGTCAATTTGGTTAGAGGTGAGGCTATCTTAGAGAAGTCTTGTATAAACCTCCGGTAGTAGCCTGCCAAACCTAGAAACTTCGTACATCCGTTGGTGTTTTCGGAATTTCCCAATTCCACACTGCATCAATCTTTGCTGGGTCTACCATGATGCCTTCAGCGTTAATCACATGACCTAAGAATTGGACTTCCTTTAGCCAGAACGCGCATTTCGTGAACTTAGCATAAAGCTTCTCTGTCTTTAATGTGTCTAGAACTTCTCGCAGGTGACATGCATGATCACCCTTGCTCTTAGAATATACGAGTATATCGTCGATGAAGACTATCACTGACCGGTCTAACATTGGTCGACACACTCTGTTCATCATATCCATGAAGGCTGCGGGAGCATTTGTAAGCCCAAAGGACATCACTCGGAACTCGTAGTGTCCATATCGCGTTCGGAATGCGGTTTTAGGTATGTCTTCCTCTCTTACCTTTAGTTGATGATAACCTGACCGCAGGTCGATCTTTGAGAACCATTTGGTGCCCTGTAATTGGTCGAATAGATCGTCGATTCTGGGTAGTGGGTACTTATTCTTCACAGTTCTTTTGTTCAATTCTCTGTAGTCGATGCACATTCTCATGGCACCATCTTTCTTCTTGACAAACAGCACCGGAGCACCCCATGGTGAAATGCTCGGTCTGATAAATCCCTTTTCCAAAAGTTCTTCCAGTTGGGTCATCAGCTCTTTCATCTCAAGTGGCGCTAGCCGGTAAGGTGCTTTGGCAACGGGCTGGGCACCTGGCATTAAATCTATTTGGAATTCTGTCTCCCGATCAGGCGGCAATCCGGGCAGTTCCTCAGGGAACACTTCCGGATAATGGCACACCACGGGTACTTCGCTTAACTCTTTTACTTTTACGTCTTTATCGATCACGTACGCCAAGTAGGCCTCACACCCACGCCTCATATACTTTTCTGCTTTCATTTGTGAGATTACATTAGTCAACGGAATGTCTCGTTCCCCATAAATTACGACCTCGCTGCCGTCAGGAGCGTTGAGCTGAATCACTTTTCGTTTACACACAATCCGAGCTTCATTGGCAGATAACCAATCCATTCCCAGTACTACATCGAATCCTCCCAAGGCTATAACGAATAATCTAACCGGAAATCTATGGCCCTCTATCTTTATGGTAAGATCGTCTACCAACTCTACCACTTTAGTGTTTCTACCCACTGCAGTCTCAACATTAAAGGCTCTTTCTATCTTGGAAGTTTTGTATTTCAGTCTTTTACAGAACGAGGAGGATATAAAACTTTTACTAGCACCTGAATCAAACAAAACAGAAACAAAGGTGTGGCCAAGGATGAACGTACCTGACACCACGTTGGGATCTCCCCTTGCTTCCTCCTGTGTCAGGGCATAGGCTCTGGTTCTTGCTCCCCCTTTCTCAGCCTCCTTTGCTTTCTCATTGTTTGTTGTTCTTGGTTTACGGCAATCCTTGGAGAAATGTCCTGATCCACCACAGTTGTGGCACTTTCTATTGTTTGCAGAACCGGGAGCGTTGGGACATTCACGAGAGATGTGCCCGGTCTTGCCACAATGGTAACATATGTTCAACCCATACTTGCACTCCCCAAGATGTGGCCTATCACATTTGCTACAGTTGACCCTTTCCTCCGGTCTTGGCTTCTTACTTTTTGAGGCAGACCAATCCCCGCCCGAGCGCTTAGTGGCGTTAGACCATTTCTTTTGAGTTTCAGCGGGGGTTACGCCTTCTGCGGCCACATCATCAAAAATCTTTCCACTCATAGCCACCACCGAGTCAAAGTCTCCAGGGGTGTTGGCATTAATGATTGTGCGAACTCTTGGAGGTAGCTTCTGGATATAGCATTTGATCCTTCTTTCTTCTGTGTTCACCAAGTGGGGAACCAACTGAGTTATCTCATTAAACCTGGAGGTGAACTGTCGATGAGTCAGGCTACCAGCCCTGAGTTCCACGAAGGCTTCTTCCATCTTATCAATCTCATTTTGGGGACAGAACTTCTGAATAACCAGTGTTTTTAGATCTTCCCACTTCATTCTATCAATATCCCTTTCAGACTTAGCTTTCTTCACATTCTCCCACCAGCTCAGTGCCTCGAAGGCGAAAGAATGAGCGGCAAACCCTACCGCTTGGTCAGCACGGCATTCACTCATCTTAATGACTGCAGTCATGCGGTCAATCCAGTAGTATGCGGCAATAGCATCTTTCTTCCCATCAAAAGTTGGCGGATCACAATTTCGAAAGGACTTGTAGTCGCATCCGCGTTTCTCTTCATAGTCAGAGTCCTCACCTTCAGACTCAGGTTCGATCATATTTCTATCTTCGGCCCGTAAGCCCCTTTCTCTCTCCCCTTCCACAGTCTTCAGGGCTTCAGCGAGTGCTGCAGGTAGAGTATTCTTCAGAACTGCAGCCACTTCGTCGGCTATCGCTTTCCTGACAATTGGCTCCAAAACTAAGCCTTCTTCATCCTGTGCTCCGGGGTTACTCGGAGCATCCTCATTAGTAGTATGGATCGACACCGACCCATGAACAGAGGGTTCACTTTCTTCTATTTCAACCCGGTTGACACGGGGCCTGCCCCTACGTCCCGTACCGGCTCCCCCCTTTGCACCTTTCCTTCCAGCCATGACGTTTTCTTACTGCGAACAAGGAGATACTCATGTTATCCTGATAGGTAATTATTTAGAACACCTTGAGTAATGTAAATTACTAATTACAGAGACCGGTATGAAATTACTAATTTACTTTACTTCCTGGGTTCTGAACATTCCCCGTCAGAGTGACGTTTGTACTCAAGTCCAGAGTTTCTACATCAAGGCACCTTCGCTCTACTTTCTATTCTAAGGTATTTGGTGTCTATGTTTCTAAACTAGGACATGGACTACCTTACTATTCTAAGGCCCTTTACTGTTTACTGTTTCTACAGTCACTAATTACTAAGGCCTTACTGTTCTCCTTTCGTGGCTTGGCTGTTCTGACTGACATCCCATTCTTCTGTCCCATTCTCAGTTCAAGTTCAGACATTTTGGCGAATGTCCGAATCTCTCAAACTATGGCTCTGATACCAACTTGAAAGGACCCAAAACGGGTACCTCTCACAGTTGGCAAACATTGCATATACATAGTTCTTAAACTTTGAATCAAACATTAAACTAACAGCGGAAGTCTTTACAAAATTCAGAGTCAATTAAAACTTAAAATTTAAACATAGTTCAACAATCTAAAACTAGCAAATGGGGATGTCAGTCTTCATCAGCAGCAGCCATCCAGCCATTCACTCCTAAGCCCTCGCGGCATCATTTCTTTTCCTTTCCTTTGCTACCTGATGTGCATACTAAAATAGTCAGCTAACGCTGGTGAGTTCAAGTTTTCTTTAGCTTTATATATATATATAAAAAGGATTTTCCCTTTTAAATATACGTATTATATTATACACGTAATACAATGAAATCTTTCTTTATTCTTTAAATACATACACATTAAAATATGTCTTCCTTCTTTAAAATACATACGTATAAAAATCTTTCTTTCTTCTTCTATATTCATACGTATTTACTTTGTACTCTTTTCTTTAAGTCATACATTAATGTCTACAATCTGTTCTGTGCCCCCGAGCGGGCTTCTTCGTTCTTACTTCCCGAAGGAACTCTTTCTCGCGGTTATTGTTCCCTAAGGCTCAACGTCCAAAGGCCGATAACCGACTTTCTGTGCCCCCAAGCGGGCTTCTTCATTCTTTCTTAGCGACCGTCGCCGCTAGAGTAACCGTCGTTACTCATCTTAACCAGTTGCAACATCCTCGTTACAATGCCCTGCCGAGCACTGTCCCGATTTCTCTCATGGTACGTCATGGACTTGTCCATGACGCAACATCGGCTTCGGGTAGCACTAGTCTCAAGGACTATACTACTACCTCAAGACTTGCTACTATGCTTAGAGTAGCACTAGCCTCTAGGACTACGCTACTACTCCAAGTCTTTCGTCGTATAAGCATACTCTTACAGATTAGACAATGTATTTGACTTATTATTCTTCTCTTCGTTTATAAAACATATAGTTAAGTAAACCATTCTTTCTTCTCTTTCTCTTGTTTATAAAACATATAGTTAAATAACCCATTCTTTCTTCTCTTTCTCTTGTTTATAAAACATATAGTTAAATAAACCATTCTTCTTTCTTTCTTTCTTTCAAAACGTTCGGTTTAACAACCGTTATCTTTCTTCCTGTCAAAACATTCGGTTTAACAACCGTTATCTTTCTTTCTTACAAAACGTTTAATTAAATAATATACATTTATTTATAAACGTCTAATTCTTGAGTATGCACACCACCCTAAAACAGTAAAATAGGGATCTTGAACTCACCTGATGGGTGGTCTCAGAAATGCTCTCAATTGGTCACTGAGCGTCACTAGGGTTACTCACGATCTGTATAATAAAGTTATATGCATAAGGTATTGCTCCTAAATGACACTAGACATTACTAAGTATAAACCCCGTAGTTTCGAGTCATACCCTTTCTATCGAAACTAGGTAGTTTCGAGTCATACTTTGCCTATCGAAACTATGTAGTTTCGAGTCATACTTTGTCTATCGAAACTATGTAGTTTCGAGTTATACTTTTGTCTATCGAAACTATGTAGTTTCGAGTGGTACTCTGTCTATCGAAACTATGTAGTTTCGAGTCATACTTTGCCTATCGAAACTATGTAGTTTCGAGTGGTGACTTGTGTAAAATCTTAGTAGTTTAAGTTTAGGGTCTGTATCGAAACTATGTAGTTTCGATGGGTCTGCTACAATCGAAACTCGGTAGTTTCGAGTCATACTTTGTCTATCGAAGCTATGTAGTTTCGATGACTCAGTCATCTTCCCCAAACAGAAACCCTAGATCTGGCCATTTATTCTAATCGATCAAGCTTTGAACTTTTTACGTTCGAAACGTTCCTTTACTTCCCATGAACCCAAATATGTGGTTTGTTTCAAGTTTCACACGTAAAATCTACCTCTTCACTCGATTCTTACCC
The DNA here is from genome assembly GCA_023525975.1 of Smallanthus sonchifolius. NCBI lineage: Eukaryota > Viridiplantae > Streptophyta > Magnoliopsida > Asterales > Asteraceae > Smallanthus > Smallanthus sonchifolius. The sequence goes on along the minus strand of CM042027.1, from coordinate 12,114,169 downwards.
TTTAACCCGAAAGTTACAAAAACTCAGATTTAGGTATAGCGATTACCTGTTACTGCTTCTTTCCTGTTTCTTTATGCTCCAGAGGTAGTGAGCAACAAATCTTCGAGACTTTGAGCTTGATCCCGATCTTTCTCTCTCTAGACTGAGCCCTCTCTTTCTCTTTCTAGTCTTGCGCAAATGAGAGGATGGGGAGAGGCTGTGTGCAGATGTAGAAGGGTTTCCTTCTAATATCGGCCCATGGGCCGAAATCTGGGCCAAGCCCACTTGTTCTTTTCCTTTTTTATTTACTTTCTATTATTTGGGATGTTACAAGACAACATATTGGCCGGAGTTGGACGAGGCTCTCACATGTGGTTGGTGTGCCTGCGTAACCTCAAAAGGTCCCTGGTTCGAGTATTTTAAGCTCTTCCTTTTAAGTTTGTTTGCATTTTTCTTTCCCCTTTTATGCACCTTTTTTCTTTCTCCACAAATTTTTTTTTCACTTTCTTTTGCTTTTTTTTTCTTCTAGTTTTTTAGTTTTATTTTCTTTTTGTCTTATTTTTACGTTAGAAATTTTAGCATTCCCGTTTTATCAACAATACCGTAAGTTACGACACCGTCGCGGAACGCGGGGTGTCCTCCTAGTTAACAACACAACACCAAATTGAGATTGCTGAAAAAAAGAGAGTTTCTGAAGTTATTTAGACATGAAACAAAACAATTAGATGAACTCTTACCTTAAATCTAGCCTAAATACAATGAAACTCGAAAATTTCTTGGAAGAGACACATAGTGTCTCTCTAATTTGATTTCAACCCCCCCTAAACAACATTACACATCAAGTTAATTACATTTTGGTCTCTAGTTCTATAGAAGTTTTTATTTATTTAAATTAAAAAACAAAAACAGTTCCTTCTATTTTTCTAAAAAGTCTTTTATTTATATTTGTTTTTTCTTATTTTTTTTGTTTCTTAAATATTTTCTATTCATCCATTGTAATGACCCAAAACATCCAAACATTAAATGTACACCAATTATATATAAATTTATTCAGTTTAAAAAAATTGAAGTTTTAGGTTAAATTTGAGTGAAATAAACTTTAAAAAATAGTTGGTTTTAAAAATAGGGGGATGTAACGGAGATGAAGACATATTTTGTAGTGAGGATATGAGGGTGTGATGGCTCATATAACTTTATTTTTAACTTTATATTAACATTTAAAAGTGAGAAATTGCTATTAGGTTTAAGCAATCTAATTAATATCTAACGACTCGCGTACGTGAGGCTTGAGTCTCACGCCTCGGCTTTCGAGACCAAAGCTCAGGGTTTTGTAACCAAGCAAAGCTTTATATGGCTTTGAGAGAATTTTTAACAAGGGAACTTTACAAAGTAAATTTTGAAGGTTTTTGTTAGGTGCCTTTCCTAAATGAAGGCACCCCTATTTATACTAGTAACCCACCCTTCATGACTAATCTAGAATAGGAGTAATCTATACAAATGTCTAGAAGTTTACATAGGATTGGATTATAACCAAATTACACACGAGTTTAAATGAATTAATTAATCAAATAAACATGTTTTAGTTTTACAAAATATAAAGGATTTCTTTAAAAGACAAGGAAATAGACTCTACGGGTGTGATGTCACTCAAGAAATCGGGTTTCTGATAATAAACATCACAAACAGGTAAGTTTTAACAAAATAAGACCATAAATGGGTATACCTCTGAATCCGATGAGTAATGAGTAACGGGTATGAGAATGAGATTACCAAAACATGTCTTATACCTGACCCATTGTCATGCTTACATAGAGTTAAAGATCATTAAATATTTCTTTACAATTTTGGAAGTACACAAGTTATTCCATCTTAAATACAAATATATAACGCTTGTCAACCGATACACATTTTATCTCATGTGAAGTGATATGGAGACAGCCATAATCATTAGTATCATAAGTGTCTTTGACCAAGTTCATACAGATCAATGGCCACTACATTTGAGAAGGAGACACATTTTAGTCTGAAGAGATTATGAACATGAAGTAACAAACAGAACACAAAAAAAAATACAATAAAATTCATTGTATCACCACATGATTCTTTTGCTCAGCTTGTACCCAGAGAGAATCGCACAAACTGCAGTCGACAAGAATGCAGCAACTGACATGCAAACAGAAGCTACTGCTGCTTTCTTGAGTGATGTATTTCCTGCTAACTGCGGTTGATTGATCATTAGAGCTGTAACCGAAGAGCTTGACACAAGGAGGTAACCTGCGAACTGGTTTTTTTATATAGCAACTATGTTTTAATATACGCGATGGTAATAAAGCCAACAGAGAAGCTAGCAGTATGTATCATTCAATTTAAAAAGTTTATATAACTTCTAGAATTAAATTATTAACCTGATCAAGAATAAAGCTTGTGTATTCTGAGGTCTTATCTGATATGAAAATGCCTTTAAAGGCAATGTCAAAAATGCCTTTGAAGAGTTGATATGCAGAGTAGATGAAAGCACAAGTAGTAACTGCAAAGCTGTATCTGCAATAGTACAGAAATACCTATAAATATTCAATAAGTAAATGAGTCCACATTGACAACTAGTTGTACATTCTTGAATTTTATGGTCAAAGGGGCAAATTTTAAGTTCTATAATATGAAAGATTTAATAACTTCACATCAGATTCTTTTCGACAGCAATGGTATCTTAAGAAAATAATAGCTATCTATAGATTGTTTCATTGTCGACACCAGAAAGGTGTCGCAGTGACTTTGAAGTTTCGGGTGGAGGGGGTGGAACCCCTTCAACCCTAAACTATCCTAGCCCTAAACCAATAAAAAATTGTCATTTCATTTTTACCCTAAACTACGACCCCCATAAGGGTGGAACCCGTGAACCGTGAACCCCAAAACTACCCAACGTTCAAATTGCAAGGTTTAAGCACTCGGGTTGTAGAGCCCGTGAACTGAAACCGAAGCCCCAACCCGAGTATGTTGCGGCGGTGTAGCCGCTTACCCGCAGGAACCCGAGTCCCACCCCTTCTACCCTTATAAGTAGTTTCTTTGACTCTAAAAGTCAAATTGTGAATCTTTTACAAAAGAAGACATGCTTTATCAAACGTTTGAGGATATGGGCAGAACCAGGAGATAGTCAAGAGGGTTCATTGACCCATCGATTACCTGGATTTGCCCATTTTTGATATACAAAAGTTATGCTTGTTAAAAGCAAAAATGAGTTGGACTCCTGGTTATAGTCGGTAAAGAAAAAAACATTATAGTGACTCTCCCATATGAAAGTTCTGGTTCTACCGGTGTTTGAGGTTCATATGGATGGTATTAATGAGATCTTTTACAAGCTTTATTCTAGTTCATAACTTCAAGTTAACTATGTGTTTTTGAAATTGGCAAGAGAGATAATTGAAGTAACAACTTTGCTCACAAGGAATTAAAGGAATTGAAATCTAATCTAAACTACTCTTAATTGTGAAAATGTGTTGTATTTCTCCTAATGCTTCAATACAACTCACCACTTATTTATAGTAGTTAAGCATCACTATTAACCAACTAACTAACTGCCAAAGAGGTTGTGGTGTAGTGGTTGAGATAAGGCCTGAAGTCCCAAGGGACCCGGGTTTGATCCCTGCCACCACCATTAATTCCCGCGGCATCGCAAATGAGGCTTTCTTAGGCTGATGCACCTGGGTTTTACCCACACCGATCCAGGGTTCGAGCCTCGACTCTCCCTCAAGCCCGGAAGGAGTCGTATTGGGTGGGATTTTTCCTTGAAAGCTCTCCAACTCTGACACCAAGTGGGCCCGGTTAAGAAAACATATTGGCCGGAGTTGGACGAGGCTCTCCCATATGACGGGGGTTGCGACGTCACAACATTCAATGTTCGCCTTTAAAAAAAGCTAACTCTAACTAATATAAGGGCTGTTTGGTAAGAGGCTACCTCTGAATCATTCAGAGGCAATAGGTGTTTGTTTCGCTGGCAGCCCACCTCTTAATGGTTAATTTTTACCTCTTAATGGTTCAGCTGAAAAACAATTTTGAACCATTTAGACCTCCTAATGATTCAGCACTTGTCAAACAGCCCCTTAACTCTTATTCATTCCAACAGAGATAAAGAAAACCTACACGAGTTCCGGGAAATCTTGGAATCCCTTCTCTTCTTGTTGAGTGTTAGACATAGTGACCGCGAGTGCTAGAGAAGAACCAAAGGAGAAAACCATGAGCATAGCGCGGAGAACAAGACTGAAAACATGATTGTAAGGTCTAGATGAACTCCATCTTGTAGAAGCAACTGAAAACGAGAACGGTGATGGCGTGGGGATTCCCATGACTGGAGTTGAGTAGGCTGCACAGGGAGAAACAGCCGCCACCGGTGGTTGACGTGGAACCAACAGAACACCACCACCTTCATTCATCTGATCACCTGTTAATTAAGCAATGTATGCTCATCATAAGCTCTTATATTTGAAGAGTAGACTTGATGTCTATAAAAAACTGAGTCAATGAAGTATGGTCTTTGCAAGAAGTATAATCTATGTTCATGTAGTAGGATAATGCTATACAAATATGGATGCTTAAAAATTGATATAAGCGAGCAGGTTATAGAAAGAGACATCCTTTTATAAAATATTAACTACTTGATCGATTAGTTAAGACTTAAGAGTATGCATTATTAATTACACATATCTTGGATAATCACAAATAAGCAAATTGCAAGATCCACATAATTAGGGTTGTAGTTTCTTGATTAAAAGATTAAGTGGCCCCGATCATGGTTGGGTCACGTTTATTTGTTGGATCGTGTCGAACAAGTCAGGTTGTTTCGACATACAAACACTTTTTTATAATAATATTAATGTGTTAAATTAAATTAAAACGACTATGTTTTAACACTCGATAATTTTTCTTTTGAATAAAATGTTATTATGAGGTCTTATTTTTATTTTAACGACGACTTTCATTTTTGAGTGGCAGTCGCATTTCCGACAAGTCGGAGACCTATCACCCCTCAATACCTGACCACTACGTTGACTGAACCGGGCCCGCGGGTTCAGAGCGAGGGGTTAGGCGTTCCCCTGTAAACCATGGAGCCTGCTGCCCCTTGACAGCAGTTGCGCCGCTACACGGGCCAAGACCCGCTAGCGTAACGCACTCCAGACTAAAACCCGGGTTGACTCGGGTTTGAACTTGCGTGGCTTCGTTCAATCCGTCATTGTCTTACCACCGGACCAAATGGAGTTATATTTTGTGTGACATTCAACATGTTTTTGTATATGAGAATACAACATATTTTGTTAAACGAGAAAATTATGAAATATAATTGACATGGCATGGCAGCAATAGTTGCATAGTTATTATTGTGTTTTACATGACATGATTCAATGAATATATATTTTATACATTTTCTTTCTTTCCCGTGACATGATTCAAAACGTTTTGAGCATTCTCAGGGCTGACCCTGTCGATTGTTAACAATTTGATAGACGACGAGGAAGAAGACTTACATGGGTTTGGAATATATTAAGTACCGGCTTAGAGGGTGGTGTCGCGGCACGGGGGCATGTTTATGAGTGGGGCATATATTTTAAAAAAAATATATATATTATAATTTTTTTAAATAACTTATAAATTCTGTAAAATTTTATAAAATTCAGGGGTAAATTTTTTTTAATTGAAATCCAACCCAAATTAATAGTTATACCCGACCCAATAATACCCAAATGGCTCAATCTTTATCCATTTATCCCATGACCCATCCCAATTACACAACCCAATTACTAGAAAACATGCAATATGAAGACTTGATCAACAACTTTGCCTCGCAAAATGTTAGGAGAGTCTCCCGACTCATTTAGTTATGTAACTTCTAACTAGATACTTTTCTATGATAGTTTTATTTTATTTATTATTATAAATACAATTATCGTCGTATTATTGAATTTTTTTTTATATACATGCATATTGAGGGGGGAATTGAGGCATTTTTTTTATGTCAAGCCGGATACTTAATTTCTCGGGGACGGCCCTGAATATATTGATTCTTGAGTTTGTAACATTAGTTGTAGTTCTTCTCGGACAGAATGTGCTTCCAAGAAAGAGTCACCACAGTATAGTTTGAATATCTGTTCATCAGGTTTTGTAAATTTCTTGTACTTTCTTTTAAAGGCAAAATGTTTTTAGGATATTGTTTTGAGGTTGTAGTAAATGACAAATGTTTGTTGGTTACTTAAAGTCATTTACAACCGCTAGCTTAGTGTAGTGGTAAATGTGTATATCTAAGACTTCACCAAAATGGTGAGGTTCAAGTCCCACTTGTAACAAAAAAAAGGAGGTCCAAGTTAGGCGCCAGGAGGTTTTCTCACCTATAGTGGATTTCCTCATGTGGAGGTGGAGATGATCAGGTGAACTAGTGGCCCGTCAGTAATTCAAATTGCCCAATAAAAAAAAACTTAAGGTCATTTGTATTTAAAGTTATCTATATATTTTTAATTGATTTTTTTATATTAATATTTCATAACTAAATTATTATTGTAAACGAGCCGAGCCGGCTATGTGGCTCGAGCCTCGTCGAGCCAACTCGATAATTTAAAAAAATGTTTTTTTTATTTTCTATTTTTAGACATTTTGAAATATATTTAAAATAAAAAAACATTTTTAGAACTAATAAAATAGTAAAGAAAATAATATTAAGGTCGTAAACAAAAAAGAACTATTATTTTTTTTTAAATCGATAGACATCGAAGCAGATTCAAAATATTATATGTATTATTTTTATTTTTTTTTTCAACTCTTTTATATGTTATTTATTATTATGAAATAATCTTATTTTAAACAAGCTAAACAAGCGAGACACGAGCAAGCCAACGAGCCAGTTATCGAGCGATCCACGAGCCAAGCCTACAATCCTTTTACAAATCAAGCCGGCTCGGCTCGTTATCAATCGAACTGTTTTCGAGCCGAGTTTTTTCAAACTACTGGTTAAAAAATAAAATCACACCTATTTAATAAATATTTTAAATAGTTTTCAGAAACACTGATTTTGGTTAAATCAGTTTAGCTTTTGACCTGCCAATCTGTCTTCAAGTTTCATCAAATTGTTGCTCAAAGTGTACACATGGAAATGGAATTCCATGTTGGCAAGCAAGCAATGTAAATATTTTCAAATCCAGAAGTTCATTGCATCTTCAATTCTTTACACGCTATCAAGATGCTCAGGAGAATCAACCTTTTCGCCGGTTTTCCTAGACACGAGTTTTATTCACTCTCCCGCCAATTTGCTTCTTCTTCTTTGACACAACAACTACCAACAAATCTACAAAATCTGTGCTCGAATGGTCACATAAACCATGCTCTGACAGAAATGGCAAAATTAGGTCTTCAAATGAATTTTCAAGACTACGACACCCTTTTAAATGAGTGTGTAAAGCAGAAATATGTGAGAGGAGGTCAGAGGGTTCATGCTCACATGATTAAAACTCAATATAAACCGCCGGTTTATCTTGTAACGAGGTTGCTTGTTTTGTATGATAAGTGTGATTGTTTGTGGGATGCTCAACAGGTGTTTGATGAAATGCCGGAGAGAAATGTAGTTTCTTGGACTGCTTTGATGTCTGCTTATTCCAAGAGAGGGTGTGCTTCTGAAGCTTTGGATCTTCTTGTGAAGATGTTAAGATCAGGTATTAATATTTTTAATGTTGTAATGCATGTTTGCAATTCCTTTATATTCATACTAGTACTTTATATTGTGTCTTTACTAAAGGAAAAAAATCATCAAAATGTGAAGTCTTTTTTGCAAAATGACTTTTATCTTTCAAAAGTAAACATATCCAAAACCAACCAATTAAATAACGCCACACAAGCTTAGCCGCCGGATAGACTGCAGCCTAGAGGCAGGATTTTAGCTGCCGGCACAATCAACTTAAAAAAGTACAATGGGTCCACCGAAAAACAACCAAAACTAATAAAAAAAACACCACGTATCTCAGCCTGGAGGCCAGATCTCAGCCGGCATATTTATCCCGGCTAGATTTTAGCTAGCATCTTTCTACACGTGGTCTGTATTGATTGGTTTTTAGTGAATCCCATTACTTTTCCAAGTTTTTTGTGCCGTTAAATTCAAGCCTCCAGGCTGAAATCTAGCCGGCTAAGCTTATGTGGCGTTTTCTGATTAGTTGTTTATGGATATGTTTATTTTGGAACGGGCTAAAGTAAATGTATATTTTGCAAAAAAAACTTGGTCTAACTTGTACATTTTGGTGATTTTCCCTTTACTAAACCATACGGTTCTTCAGGTACTGAGCCAAACGAGTACACATTTGCAACTGCACTCACTTGTTGCACTGGAGTTTGTGGGCTTTACCATGGGAGACAAGTCCACAATCATATAATCAAAAACAATTTCGAGTCTCATTTATATGTCGGGTGCTCTCTCCTTGACATGTATGCTAAAGCTGGTGGAATCCATGAAGCCCGTTTCGTGTTTGAAAACCTTCCAGAAAGGGATGTTGTTTCTTGGACCGCCATTATCTCGGGCTATGCCCAATTAGGCCTTGATGAAGAGGCCTTGGAGTTGTTCCATAGGTTATTAAGGGAAGGAATGTCTTCTAATTATGTTACATATGCTAGTGTTCTGACTGCTGTATCTGGACTTGCAGCATATGAAATGGGAAAGCAAATTCACAGCCATGCTCTTCGGTCTGGACTTCCTTTTTATGTGGTTCTTCAGAACTCTCTGATTGATATGTACACAAAATGTGGCCAACTAAGTTATGCAAGGAGGGTGTTTGATAGAATGTCTGAGAGAACCGTTATTTCATGGAACGCAATGCTTGTGGGATACAGTAAACATGGAATGGGTAGAGAGGTGGCTGACCTTTTTGAACTAATGAGGAAAGAAAGCAAAGTTAAGCCTGATAAAGTAACTTTCTTGGCTATATTATCAGGCTGCAGTCATGGAGAGATGGAAAATAAAGGGTTAGAAGTTTTTGATGAGATGATAAGTGGAAAAGATGGTGTTGTGCCAGACATTGAACATTATGGATGCGTAGTTGACTTGCTAGGGCGTGCTGGTCAGGTGGAAAAAGCATTTGAATTTATCAAAAAGATGCCTCTTGAGCCAAATGCCGCTATTTGGGGTTCTTTATTAGGGGCTTGTTTGGTGCATTCACATGTTGAAATCGGGGAAATTGCGGGCCATAAGCTTTTACAGATAGAACCAGAAAACCCTGGGAATTATGTTATTCTTTCTAATTTATTCGCATCTAGAGGAAGATGGGATGATGTGAGGAGTATAAGAAGTTTGATGGAAGAGAAAGCTGTTGCCAAGGATCCTGGAAAAAGTTGGATTGAAATTGATCAAACCCTTCATACTTTTCACGCAGGCGATCAGTTACATCCAAAAATGGATGAGGTTTATGATAAAATGAAGGAACTATTGGTAAAACTTAAGGAATATGGATATTCTCCTGATTTGAGTCGGGTATTATATGACGTGGATGATGAGCAAAAGGAGAAGATTTTATTAGGCCATAGTGAAAAGTTGGCATTGGCTTTTGGGTTGATTTATAGTCCAGACCGAAAGCCTATTAGGATTATGAAAAATCTTCGGGTGTGTGTTGATTGTCATAGTTTTGCCAAGGTTGTGTCTCAAGTATGCGAAAGAGAAGTGTTTATGAGGGATAAAAACCGGTTCCATCATATTGTTAATGGTGTTTGTTCGTGTGGAGATTACTGGTGATACAAATTCAAACAGTGTTTGAGAGTGACTACTTCATGGTATATCTCAAACTCATCTTCATCAGCTGTTATATGCTTTCTTTTTTAGTTCTAAATTAAATCCAACTGTCATTTTTGTCTCATTTTCAGGTTAATACCCCACCGACCCCACAACACTAAAGATCATCCCACCATGCTCTGCTGCAGCTTCCTCAAATCATTTTCAGGTTAGTGTAATGTAATCTGTCCAATATGATGTTTATATGTTGATTATTCAAGATAACAGTTGTTTTAGATATAATACAATACAGGGGAGCTAAAAGATGCAAAGAGTTATGACAGAACCGTAGCCGTAGAAGACATGATTTGGGATCTAACATTGGGACTATGGCTTCTGCCTAAGGATTTTCAGTTTTTTAGATGCTATGTAGAATCATCAAGACACTCCTCTTCACCATAGTCGCCTCTACTCGACACATCATTTACAAAGTAAACGCTTCTCATCACAATTGTTTGTTGAATTGCCCATTTGAAATGTAAGACATGTTTTCCTTGTGGCTCTTGAACATAGAATAGTATAAACATAATTTTTATGTAGTACAGAGATAAGTGACAGCCTAGAGAATTAGAGATATGATTTTCCTCTTAAATTACCGAATTTTAGTGAATAAAAAATTTATTTTGGATTATTCACTAGTTATTTATAAGCAGTGACCAAATTGACCGGCCTCTACAAAGCAAAATGCCGCCTAGTTACTATTAAACTACTAGTTGGAAGGGTATGCATCCCATAACCGGCTAAGGAGCAACATTTAGGCAAAGGAAGTTAAATAATTTTGTACTTATAGGCCGGCCCCATGGAATCAGAAGACTTTTGATGAATTACAAAACTAGGCTTGATCCCTGTTTAAATCATACGCATCTAGGGACGCTTCACTTGAATATTTACAAGCCAAACATCAGAAATAAAGCTTCGATAGATGATAGTGGCTTTTATTTGCTACCCTTTCTAATTCTTGCAAGCAATTCTCGTCACAATAGGAGACAATACTTGTAAGTTGTAACATTTCTTTTGTGATTGTTACCTTGACGGTTTCGTTTTTATGTTCTTTCTACATAATTGTTACGGGTCCCGTCAATACTCTGCTACATTAGGTGGCTTTCAAAAGTTTATTGCACCAAACTAGTTAGAGGAGGATTCGAAAGGTTGCATCTTTAAATAGTTGTAATAATAATAATCTATCAACACACTTTAATTGAACTATAAAAATATTGCATGAAATCTAGTTTTGTAATCATCTAGTACTTTTATGTTTAGGTTTTTTTTTAGGGGGGGGTGAGTGAGGGGGTGGGTGGGGTTAGGTTTTTGGGTAGGGGTGGGGTGGGAGGTTTAGGTTTTTGGGAGTGAGTTAGGTTTTTGGTGTGGTACTACACATATGCAGTACCTTTAATGAGAAGTTTTTTATTTTCTTATGAAAATGAGCTTTCTCATAAACTCAACCCCTGACATGTGATGCTTAAAAATATAAATAACGGTATTATACGTGTCACATTTTTTTACCTTCGTTTAAATTTAAGTTTTTAGTAATGCTAAAGAATATAGATGATGGTATTATTTTCCTAAAGCATTATATACAAACCTCCACATTAATCTTTATTCATATACAAAGTTTTGTTTTCATTAGTTTATAGATCATAGTAATAACAATTTATTTTATTCTTTATCATATCTTTTCCCCCCTATTCTTTACTTTCATAAGAAAAACTTTGTTGTTATTGATTTTGATTATTCCTATATATTTCATTAGTGAATGTTTTTTGTTTTAAGGAATTAATTAACTAATAAAATATTATTATTGAGTTAATCAGTAAACGAATTAAAAATTAATTTGGCATAAAAAATGTTGATATTATTATTCGATCGGTGGGTCAAATCTGATGACGGTGCTCCTATTTCCTTGTTTCCACTAAACTTACATTCATTGTCCCTTCAGTTTGAAAAATAACATTAGTTACCCCAAGCCTGTTTTTTTTTTAAATAGAAAAACGTTTTGTAAAAAGAATTAAGGAAATCATCATCATTTAATAGGAGAGAGAAGCGGGAAACAAAAAATTATAAAACAATTTAGGAAATTTGTGTAATTAATAGAAGAAAGAGACGAGAAAAAAATGTTAAGAATGCATAGGAGAATGACAAGTGTCATGTTAAAACTTTTATTTATTATATAGTATAGATTATACAATACTAGTAGGGAACCCGCACGATGTGTGGCTCCGACAAATTAATTTTGTGTAAATATTAGCTTAATTAAACGACTGTTTTTGATAAATTACACCTCATTTGCAAAGGCAGATGCAACTTGCTTATAAAATACTTATATGAGATACCACCACATGTAAGAGGTATCCCACGCGTTGCGGTGAAGAATTGAACGTCATACAAAAAATTTCAAAATTTGTATATAATTAACAATATGATATGCTTAATTTTCAAACAACTATTAGAATTAAAAATAGGTACCAGACGCAGAATCTGATGAGATCTGGAACTCATTTCATTCAATGTTGTCTCCCCAATTTGCCTCTCAGCTACAAATACATAAGGTTGACTATATTATCAACGGAAATTATAGTGTAACGAAAGAAACGTAATAACATATGAGCAATTATATGATATAACCTTCACACACATAGATAATTTCCTTTAGATGGTTGCAGTCCCTCAGATCAGCTTCTGTTAGTTTTTCTACGACTACCCCTTTCTGAAAGTAGAAGTCATTGAAAATTCTAAAAATAATTATATATTTTAATTTTTTTTTTACCTCCGGGTCATCAAGGTGAGCACCATCTTGGCTTAAAAGGTATCTGACACATTCGTTGTATGTGTGTAAGAAATTTCAAAGCAAAATCTCAACCAGTTTGCTGAAACAGAAAAATGTACCCTTCAGACAAAGTTCTAAAGAAAATGTGTGTAAGAAATTCAAGAAAATTCCATAACTACCCATGTAGTCATATATATTTGTTATCGCATACTTAGTAACTCCAGACATGGTGTATGTTTTCCCACTGCTTGTCTGCCCATAGGCAAATATACTTGCTGGAGTAATAGTCATTGGCTTAAAACATATTACTTGACATAATATCTAAAATCTATACATACTAATAAATAAAGGTTTTGGGGTGCCACATGTCACTCCCTCATGCCTCCTCATATTGGTTTTCCCGCCTCTCTCTCCTAATAAATGCACCACTATCTTATTAAATAATAATGATATTATAAATATATTATTAAAGAAGAATAATAATTATATTAAATAAGAATATATAATAAGAATTCAAAATATAACTAATTAAAGAAAAATACTAATTTGTTATATACACACACATTTTTAGTTGATATATCTCGAGACTATCATAATATTCTAACAAGTTAGAACGTATTTATAAGTTTTATCTTTTTTTTAATATACAATCTCGTGTAATACACGGGATTCTAACCTAGTAAGCTAACAAAACTACAGAGCAACATTCAGATTTCATCAAATCAATAACCAAACTAAATTCACGTAACTAATTGATTTCATGCTTAATTAATACGTATCTAGGGTTTGACATTCAAAACAACAAAACCCATATTTACCTCCGGCTTCATTTCCGTTTCCCTAACCGGCAAGACATCTCATCTCAAGCCTTCCAAATCAGAGATTGATTCTTGATTTTTTTTTCCTTTGGTTCATCGTAATCCTCTTCTTCCTAGAAAACAAAACCGGTGACCAAATCGAGCTTCAAGGCTGAAGGAAAAAATAAAAAGAAAAACGGACCGGTACCTGGATGGCCGGAAGAGAGGGGTACAAATCTCTGTCGATGTAAATGCCGGAAGAACTATTGATTTGAGAAACTTACCTCGATGGTTGAAGATGAAGAGGAGGAATCACACAAGGGGGAATGGTTGTTGGGCTTCTCAACGTAAGCAGGCTTGAGATGGTAATTTAATTACAGGCTCTCAAATTGATTCGGCTTTAATGGTAGGAAAATCGATTGAGCTTTAATTGTAGCATTGGGGTTAAATGGTAATTAAATATCTTTTCATACATTGTTAATGTACATTATGCAACAAAAATTGTAAAAAGTGTCTTAATTTTTTTATTAAGTTACAATCTTATCCTTCTAATCTATACTATATAATAAAGGAAAACCATGGGAGACACGTGTCACTCTATGGTTACTCCTCACCTTTATTTTCCCGTCTCTCTCTTATTTAATATTAATTTTATTGTTTCTCTCTCCTATTAAATACTAATATCAAATTATTTTATTTATATTAATAAATAAAATTTTATGAAAACTTGTCTCTGGTTCACCTTATCAGTTTTTTCCCCTCTCTCATATTGAATAATGATATTAAATGAATTTATTTTTAGATTTTTAATATAAATCTAATTACGGATACTTATTATTTAATTATAAATAGTTCAACCGATGTAATATATACCGGTTTATTCAATACACGGATTTTTATAAATATAAAATTTTTATTACTAAGTATATAACATTTTATTTATTCAACCCGTGTAATACACGGGATTTAACCTAGAGGGATAATATTTGAATGTTACTTACAGTTAATGCCATTAAGAACAGAAAGAGAAATTCCTTTGACTCCCTCCTCATACACTTGTTTTGTTGAACTGTCACACCCATATACTCGGTCTATTTCCAGAACAATCATCATATACATGTCACATTTAGGGATATAAAATTAGAAAAAAATACAAGGTGGATCGCTAAGTGATAGTTTACCAAGTGTATAGGCGTTTGGGTACGTTGATCGTTCCGATGGGTTGTTTTTGAATATGATGGTGGTGGTGTTTATGCATTCCCAATCGGAAGCGTCACCCTTTGCAATTTCTTTTCCATTCAAAGGCCTAAGCCTCACTGCAACAAAAATCTTCTCTTCTTGTGCAGTTGACTCTTGTCCATCACTTATTTCAAACTCATCACCCAAAATTGACTCCGTCATATCTTCTTAATATGCAGTAAAACAAAACCGAAGAGGCTAAAAAGCCAGATATAACATCACAAACCAATCAATTTCTCTTCATAACATCATGAGAGATATAAAATTTTGAACACAAAGACTCTGATTTTACTTCCAGACAAAAATATATCAAATGCCCTTTCATCACATCTGCACAAAGTACAAAAAAGGTAAATCAATATTCATAGCAAATGTTAGCATAACATTTGTTACAAATTATGAAACTCAAATCCCTCAACCTGGAACCTTTAAGAGCCCTAGCAGTGAGCAACCACAATGAACATTAAATTCATCATGAATTTGGAAGATCAACCAAACCCTATATTCACCACCGTATTCATCAAATTCAAGCATCTCAAGGGCATCATCTCCAGACCAAATCCATTGAGACCCTTCCTGCATCTTGCGTATAAACCGTCTTTGTACCAGAACTGCAAAGGTAATAACAGCAAAGAAAATTCCAATTTTACCTATGATTGTTGCTACTCCATTCGGTTTAAGATCATGGGTCAAATCACATACCTGGCGCCGGTTAAGATCATGTTAAACATGATAAAAAATGATCTTGTACATCAACTTTTTCTACTTGTATTGTTGGATTAATACACAAAAATCATGTCCTACTGCTAGATTAGTGAATTCTGTGATTAGTAATGATATGAAGGAGCCTATGGGGTGTTCGGTTGAAGGGAATGGGTATGATTCCGTATATAAGTGTTTGATTGATATATATGGGGAATGAAACCCATTCTATCCTACTATCAAATCCATACTGATTCTGGACAATAAACCAAACCCTACCTTAATCAATTTATAAAGCACAACATGGAAAAAGTTGAGAACAAAGCAATCATAAACTAAACAGTCTAAACGTCAATCTCCCTGAATTACAAAATCAAATACCGATCATCAGATTACGATCAACCAAGATCTGAACTCCTAAAACCTAAATCCACATGGTGGTTATTACCTGCGCTATCTTCAAGGCATCTCCAAAAGGACCATCAATAAGCTTTTGGTGCGAAGCATCATCACCGATGATATTCTCAAGTTCGTCGAGTCTCTGATGTGGCTGCAATATGGCCTTCCCCTGAGCCACATACCTACACGAACCCAAAATTACAAAATCAGTCTATAACCCTAAAATCTGGCTCGTTAGGAGTAATTAATCACCTGGAAAGAAGAGAAACGATTTCGTTGCGATGAGCGACGAGAGTTTCCTCAACACGCTCACGCATGCTATGTGTTCTCCTCAATTTACTTGTCGTCATTGATCAACACACTAAAGTTCCAGTACGGATTGATGGGCCATTAAATAAGTGATTGTAAAACTTACCTTGAATGGGGGTTTATCAGGGTGGTCGGTTACGAAGGCCAATAGTCGCCGGTGAAATTGAATGAGCATCGGTTAGGATGACGAAGGGGTAAAGGCGTTATCGGCGGGATCCAAGATCACGGTTTGGCGTCTTAAAACGAGAATACTCCGGCGTCTTAAAAGTTAAGGAGTATAGATTATGATATATAAATTCAGTCATGTATTCATGTTATTCATTCGTGACAAGAGATATAATAATAATTTTTATCTTGTAATATTATCAAACTAAGACATCAGTGAAATCAATTGAGAAATAACAATTGTCATTTTGTAGTTTCGCATTTCTCATGCAAATTATTTCTAAAAAAGTTAATAAAAAGTAGAAGGTTTTAGAGAGCAAAAAATATTATTCTTTCATATTAATTACAAACTAAAGTAGTAAATTGTCATGAGATATCAAGAGATTGTTGGTGATTTTAGTGTCATCTAGCTATTTGTGTAATTGGATTAAGTTAGTGACCAAATGATAAGTTATAGTGAAACATCAAGCAAGTTGGTAAGTTAGAGTGCATACTTGTTTAATGATGCTATGAATACTTGTGCTAAATACCTTGTTGTGTCAAGAGACGAAGCCCACTAAACAGCAGGGTCCGGGGGCAGCGGCCCTGGTTAGCAGGGTCCTAGGGGTGGCAACTTTTAGTGTGGTCCAAGGGGCAACACCTCTGGCTGGGGTCAAGCTTCTCTGGAGTAAATTGTTTTTCTGGACACTAGTACAAAAACCATTATTTGGAGCGACCCTTATTTAGTTTTTGGAGCAGCCCTTATTTAGTTTTTGGAGCGGTTTTTATCAAAACGCATCAAAAATCACATTTTGCAAGAGAAACCACCTTGAAAAAAAATACCACCTGAAAAATACTTTAAAGAAACCGCTCCAAAAATACTTCAAGGAAATCGCACCAAAAAACATTGTTTCTGTTTACCTTATATATGCCTGCGAATTTGGCCAGTACGATATATAGAAAAACATATTTGTTCTTATTTTCTTTCTGAGTCTTATCCGATTGAAAATTCAAGAATACCGTCGAATTGTTCTAATCTGAAAATGAATCACGATTCTAAGAGAAATTCAAGATAAAACAATATCGAATTTTCTACATACATGTATGTAACCTATGAACTAATCATGTAATTTTCAAATTAAAGGTATGTGTTATCTTCAAACTTCTATTATGTTTCCATCATAACCACAAGAATATGTAATACATTTTTTTATTTTCTTAAATTTTCAAAGTAAACAGTTAAGAAAATAATATAAGTAAATGTAATTAAAAAACTAAAAAGTAATCAGTAATAGTCAAATAACACAAATAGAAAATATATACACCTCAACAAATTGTGATCATCATAGGTTACTTTTTTCTAAATACATATATATTTGTAGTATCACCTTTCAAATAATTTCTCCTTGTTAAATATTTATACAAGATGAAATGCCATGTTTAATAAAATAAATGATAGCTAATGCTTTTTTTAATTAAAAAACAATACCTTGATTTACATGAAAGACAAATGAGAACTTTTGAGAGGGAGTGTTATGACAATTATCTCATTTTTAAAGGGGTGTATTTTCACTTAACGACATCCCAAAGGGCTTCCAACAGTTTATTTGATTTTAAGTTAATATAATAATAGTAATGATAGAGAGAAAGGAATCAAGGAAGGCGTAACGTAGCAGAAACCAGCCGGTCAATTGTCTAGCACCGACGCGACCGAACCCGGTGACTGCCCACCTGACTAGCCATACTCACACTGTTACAGCTCATCTAATCATGTTACATGTCTCCATCACTTCAACAAATTCATGTTATTTAAATGTAGGAATGAAATATATAAACAGTCCATATAAATACTCCACAGGACCTGCAAATCCTTTCATCTCAACCGTCGTTCAGACCTAAATTCGGTACTCATTTCGCCCCTTTTGCATTTTATTTAAATTATTATCTGTGATCGAACTTTGAATGATTTAAATTCTTACTGTTGCATTGCATGTTGTGTTATGAATCTATGATCAATTCAATATGTATTTCCGATCAGAAGTTGCAATTGTGAATAGATTTCATGTTGATTGCTTTTTTTCTGCTTCTGATTTATTCAGATCTATTGTGATCACAAGTTCGATTGTTTTAATAGTTAGCGAACTTGTCTCAAGTTCGCTGATAGTTTTGTTAGTTTCTTTCCTTGTATATAAATAGTCTCTTTGTAATCATTATTGAGTTATCAATCAAATCATTCATTTTTATCCTCAATCAACACGAGAAACAAGAAAATGATGGAAAAATGAGACAAGAGTGGGGAAAAAGACTGAGAATAGAAGAAAATCACGAAATCGAGCATATATTCTCTGATACCATGTTATGATATCGAGAATGAACTATTAAAACAAGTTTGCTAACATCTGTATAGTCAATTGCTTATGTTTCGAGGCTAGATAGCTTAAATATGAAGTAAAGGGGAAGAACATGAACCTGCAAATCTGCAATAACATTGAGAAATCATTATGTTGAGTATTTGAAACCTAGATAGATTGCTTAAACATTAAGTACATAATTAGGTTTTCAGTTTTGACGCGATACGATTAAATCATCTAAAAGTATGGTAGGTTGTTGTTGGTACTTAACTACTTACAATTGACATTGACATTGAATTATAGTGATGTAAGATGAGATGTTACTTTCTATATTAATCCACATTTAACAAAATTTCACATTCAACTTATTGCATTTTGTCCCAGTTATAGTGACATCTCATCAGAATATGTTAAGTATGAAGCAGACGGATAAGAAGAGAAGTCCTACGAATGGTATAACAAAACGCCCTGCAAAGGTTGAAAGCAGTGAGACTAAGTTGCAACAAGAAAAGCCGAACAGAACATTGAGATTGAAGGAAGCAAATAAGAAAGCTCCGTCTGCAAGATCAAACTCTAATGTTGTGGTAACTGATAGAAAGAAGAATATAAAGCCGTATGAAAATAATGAGAAATTAGTTGTAAACTACACTGACAAACCGTCTACGGATTTAGATAAGGAGTCAAATAATGGGAGGGAAGAATCCGACTCTGAAACCGTCACTGATTCTGTTTCCTCCGGTTGTGATTCACCGGCTACTGATCGTGACTTGCAGTTACAGATTAACACGTCATCTAATATTTCCAACGACTCTAAAGATTTGAAAGTTCATGCAATAGCACCATCAACTCCTTCATCTATTTCATCTGAAGGATTTGATGGTCCAGATGTTGAAGAACCGAAGGAAGTTGGTATTTTGGATGAGATACACAGTGATGGAAGTGATGACGAAATGCTTGATGCTATGGAAAACATTGAACATGAAGCGAATGATGATTTAGATCCAAGGATTGCAAAAATGAAAATGAGAATCGAGCAACTTGAAGATGAGCTAAGAGAAGTTGCCGCTCTTGAAATATCTCTCTACTCTGTGGTACAAGAACATGTTAGCTCGGCGCATAAAGTGCACAGACCTGCTCAACATCTATCTAGACTTTATATTCGTACGTGCAAGCGTTTATCTCAACAAAAGCGTGCTACCATCGGCAGAAACATTGTATCAGGGCTTGCTATGATTTCCATGTCTTGTGGGAATGATGTTTCAAGGTACTTAACTTAATTTTTATTTATTTAAGGTGCCATTATTTTTGTTTCTTAAGTTTATGGACTGATAAGTCACCCTACTTTGAATTTGCAGGTTGACTTTCTGGTGGTCAAACATTGTTGTATTGAGGGAAATAATTACACAAGCATTTGGAAGCAAACAATCCGATAATCCTGGTGTCAATGAGTTTGTTGACGACCAGCAGGAAACAAGAGCCTTCACATCTGAACTTGAGAAAGTCGAGTCAGAGATCTTTTCACGGATTGTGGAGTCTATATGGTGTCAGGTACATAGAATGCAAGACTTGCATTCCCACTATATAATAATTTTGCATGTTTATAAGGATATTTATTAGCAACCTTTTAATTTACTAATTTGTTACAGTTTTATGAGTGCAGACCTTGATGCCTAATATGCTTACGGATGCAACTTCGGGTGACCAGCAACAAAGCAACTTTGCCATTAATCTATGGCTAAACGCTTTCAACGATGCGTTCAAGAGACTTTGTCCTATTCGTGCAAAGGGGCACGAATGTGATTGCCTCCCAACACTAGCAAGAATGGTAAGTGTAAACTTTATTTTTTTAGAAAATAAAATAATTGATTATGCTGTGAAATAAACTCAACTTTCATCAATTTCACATATAATTAGATCCTTACTTTTGTATGTCAGGTGATGGAACAATGTGTTGCTAGACTTGATGTAGCCATGTTTAACGCCATTCTCTGTGTATCTTCCCATGAAACTCCAACTGATTCTGTGTCAGATCCTATAACAGAATCCGGAGTTTTGCCTATTCCAGTTGGGGATCTAAGTTTTGGCTCGGGGGCACAACTCAATAAGGCGGTATGTGTTTTAACATCGCGGGTGCTGTTAAAAAACAAAAGACGAATAAAATTCATTGCTAATCATCTGAACTTTATATCGGAATATTTTTCCTACTTAAGTGATCAACTTTCATTGCAGGTTGGCAACTGGTCTAGATGGCTCAGTGACAGGTTCTCAGTAGACACCAACGCTGCTAATGAAGACGACGACACTAAAACTAGTGAACTAAAGTGGTTCCATCTTCTTAATTCATTAAGTCATCTTCTAATGGTACCCAAGGACATGATTATGGACAGATCTATTAGAACCGAGGTTAGCCATTTTTCTTAGCTATATCTCACTCATATGTCATCCCTTAAATATGAATCATATTTAAAATGTTATTAGGTATGCCCGTCAATAAGTCTTGAGTTACTTAAGCGAATACTCATCAGTTTTACTCCAGATGAATTCTGTCCAGACCCAGTTCCCAAAACTGTAATTGAGGCAGTTAATGCGGAGGTATTAATATTATATATTTCTATTAATTGCTTTTGGATTTTACAAACATGTTACATATTCTTTGGATATGATGTTAGAAAACAGAAGTTTTTATTTGTTGAGTGCTCTTTTTCATTGTTTGTATAGTGCATCATCGAGGGTAGATCATCAGAAGACAATTCCAGTAGCGGTTTTCCTGCAACAATCACTTATAAACCTCCTTCCTCGATCGATGTTGCCAAGAAAGTGTATGAGGAACTTGACGAGCTCGATTCCTCACCCACCTTTATGATTGGAAATTTAAACGGAAATATTGCAAGTTATGCACGGTACAAACTTCTTCATGAGGTTTGGTCATCATGAGTTTCTTCTAAAAGAGGAAAGAAAAGGTACCATCCTTGTGTATCAAGGCTCCTTAACTTTGGGATGCCTTGATCAACAAGTATATTGATAGTCTGTGTTTTGAAATCTAGGAAAATGGGTAATAGGAAAGTGATTACTTTTTTTTTGGTAAACTTGTGAATAGGTTCTTGGATCAAAGAACATGTTTTGTAAGAAACAATACATGCATCATATATGAAATTTTACCATAATAACAGCTTATAATGTTGTTACATAGATTCAAATTTATGATACAACTTATAATGTTGGTCTCACATGGGTGCAAATTTTCTAGCTGGAGGATAATGATTTATAGTGACGGTGCACTCAGTGGGGGATACATAAATTTTTTGTAGGAGGGGCAGAATACGGGTGGGTAAAAAAGGAACGGAGGAAAAAAATGAAATGACAATAAAATAATATAGTTTATCAAGTATTTAAACACAATATAAAAATACCTCGATTACAATTGTCCTCTACGCGTTTTCATCTTTCAGAAACGCTCGATTACATCTTCATTAGTAACATTGAGAAGTTCATTGGCCTATTAAAACTCACTATTATTTTGGACCGGACGGTGGGCATTAGCCCACCCTATTTACTAGTTGGATCCGCCTCTTGGTGCACTATCGAGTTTACGAAAACTCTACATAGATGCAAGTTTACATTATGGGTTATAATGTGAGAACCATAGATGAAATTTGGTCATGTAGTCCCTACAGACCCTACATGGATGCTTATTAATGTTGTGGGTCTTGCCATGGGTGATGAGCTAGTGAACTATCATAATGCACTTGCTCAAGTGGTCCAGAGCCATGGGTCTAACCATTGTATCATTGGTGGTTCTTGTTGCTTGTTCATGTCACCATGATACTAGCTAGCCACTTATGCCAAGGGTTTGTGAGGTACTCCTTAGCTTTGCTTGTGAGTTCGTCTCTAAAACCATATATAGATCGTGTTTAGTACCGATGAATTATACCTTTTGAGGCTATATTTTTTTAGAAAAAGACTTGTAAAGGTTTTTTAAATTTATTTTAAATGACAAACTCACACTAGTCATAGACATGTTGTAAATGAAATTTAAACCCGGATGTTTTAAATACACCTTTATATCGCTAGCACAAATACTATCCGGTAAATATAGTTGTGAAGTCATTTATAGTTTTTATGAGTTCTTTTGAGCCGGAGGTCTCGGTGGAAGCATTCTTATCCTCCCAAAAGTGTAGTGTTGAAGTGGGATGTTATTAGGTATTGTTTGTTTGATTGTTTGTATGATTACACTTTTATCATCACATTGAGCTTTACAAAAATTCAATTGAAGATGAGTGATGATAAGGTACAATGAATTTGAGTTAGTCACGTGTTTCTAAATAGGATCACAACCTGGTAAATGCTTCAATACCTAACTCCATTACATCACGGGTTTGGTTCCAAGTTTCAACTCTTGAAGCCATTTGGTTCACAAATTATCTTTTAAGAATTATGTCAAATCAATTATATATTATTTAAAGGAATTAAAACTAAAGTATGTTGAAAGAAATTAAAATTTTAAGAAACTTGAATTAGAATCTCTTGGATACGTTTGTCAAACAATATTATTTGGTTTGTGAATTTGTTAAAAGAATGAGAGAAAAGTTAAAAATTCATTCTAATTCAAAATTTTCTTAAACATATTACACATTGAATTTTGGATTTTAGTTAAAATGAATTCTGATACGCTGATCTGTTGAGTTTTACGCTGAAAACACTCCTGATAGACGTTGAACCATGTGCTAGTGAGTACTTCAAACTTACTAAATATTATATTTACTAAAATCATGTTTTAAAAGTATCATCTATTTTGTACTAAAAACTTATATTTTAGATAAATTTGATATTTTTACAAAAGTGGATTATCAACAGGATAGTTATTGATGTTGAATATTGTTGACTTGTTAGCTTGTTACCACCAAAAATTACAATTCATTATTAATCAAAATAATGTAATAGCTACTTATCGAAGTGGTCCACTAGATAGATAAACATTGGCACGAGATGACTATCAATTGATCCGATATAAAGTGTGCTATTTAAAATGGTTAGGCAATATGTTGGATCTCACCCACCCTCTTAAATACTCCCTTACTTACAATTCTATAATTTTTTTGTTATAATAATAGTAATACTAATAATAAAGAACATTAAAAGTAGTTTTAAATACTTGTGCACTTAATTACGGGTTGTGCTTGTCAAGAACTACCATGCCTATCATGATGCCCGTCTTCAAAAAACTGCTTTGGAAATCTCAAAAGACAAAATAGTACATATGCAACTTGAATCGTACTCATCTACTTTTTAAATATACTAAATTAAATAATATAAATATTAAATTGTTATTCTAATTTGGCCCAAATTTTTAAATGATATTAATAAGGGCACTACTAACGAGACACATAAATTACTAACAGGACCAGGGTCTATACGTCTCGTATAGGTCAATACGAGGCGTATAAGTGCTTCCCAATTTTCAACGGCCGACAATATCGTACACCTGGTCATTCCAACCCTATACGTATCGTATAGGTCAATATGATGCGTTTTAGGGTAAAAGGTAGCTTATGCAACTAGTCAACTATCACATCACTATACGTCGCGTATAGCGCTATGGTCCCGGGCCGTTGCCGCAAATGTCGGACCATCCTGAGCTGGATATGCCTGACCCGCTACAGTGAGTGGCGATGGAGGACCCGCCGCCCGTCCACGACCAGCCGCCACAACATCTTTGACACATACGTCGATCTGTTAGGCTGGATAGGGCAACACAAACCTTGCTTGATGGACTTGTTGCCGACTCAGGACGACATGCTCGTCATAGCAACCGGATGAAGGAATTAATGATGTGGGTGGTTGATCGCCTCGTGGATCTATCACGAGCCGCAGGCAACGAGCCACCACCACTACCACCGCCACGTCAGTATCCGGTTGACGCCGGTCAGGATCAGGGTGACCCGAGTCAGGATCAGGGCACCGCCAGTCAGGATCAGGGCGACACATGTCAGATGTAATTGTTTTTAATTGTAGTCAAATGTATCTTTTGTTATGCATGTAAAAACATTTTGATGTAATATATTTAATGTTTTGATATAATATATGTAATGTTTTGGTTATCTGTTTGGTTGTAATGTTTAATTTGTTTGTTTGGTTGTAATGATAAATTATAAATGTAAAACACAAAAAAATATAAAAATGTTAAAAAAAGATTACAAAACGATAAATATTATATAAATTAAAAAAAATTACATAAATTAAAAAAGATACCAAACGATAAATTAGAAAAGATAAATATAATATAAATTAAAAAAAATCTTATACGTGGCATATAGCCCTAAACGTCATGTATAATGTCTTTATATCCCAAAATCTACCAAGTTTTGAGGCAAAAATATTGCCCGCAACTCATACGCTGCATATAGTACAATACGCCATTTATGCTCTCAGACGTCAGCCAAGGAATGAGTGAATGACACGTGGCATTCCATGTCAAAAGACATAAACCCAATACGCCTTGTATTGTCGTATACGAGATGTATATAGTTGCGGCGTGTCCCATTAGCAATATTTCGTGTCTGGTTAGAATCTCCCTACACATGCATCTTATTATTCAATTCAGTTACGAAAAGGAATCGTCAATTGATCAATTCTAAGTTTCAAATTTTTTAAAAAAATAATTAAAACAATGTAAAGATCAACAGTAAAACATGATTACTATTAGTTTTTTTATAGAACGGTATGTCGGGTAGGATGTCGCTAACCCCACCTAGCCCAAAGTTCAAGTCCTGTCACAAAGGTGTTTCTGAAATTATGAGGTGCATCTTGTGATGATTGGACCTAAGACCTCCACAGGAGGAAAATGTTATGACAAAACTACCTGACCACCAGATCGAAGGCCTGATGACGATTACTATTAGTTACTATTAATTTCAAATTTCAAGTGAGGTAATTCGGTAAACAACTTCGCAAAGAAACCACCGAATATACTTGTTCAATTTAAGTCACTCGGCTAATGAAAAATTTGATAACCGTGAAACAATATAAAATTTTAGCTCTTTTAACTGTTTTCTAATCTTCTTTTATTTTAATCAAATATACACCTCTTTAAATGAGTCACATTATGAATCTTCTCCCTTTTACTTTAGTTCTTGGTTTTTCCCGCATGTGCAAGGTAGGTGATGGGTTTTGATTTATGTCAACGAAAGTAGCTATATGTCCCTGAGCAAAGTCAAACAAGAAAACCTCTTGGAAAATAGAGAGAGAGAGAGAGGTGTTTATTTTCAAAGAAGTGCAGAGATTTATGAGAAATCTGAGGTGTAAGTGACGAACCCTAGATTCTTATTTTGGAGGTTTTCACTTTTGGGTTCATTGAAGTAAAGAAGAAGCATATCCTAACCATTTTAAGGAGTAAAGATCAACTAAATCATCCTCACCGCTGCACCGTCGTCTGAAATCAGCCCCGCCGTACCGCGATTATCGCCACCGCTGCGAGTCCGTTTCAAGACTGGGAGGAGACCTGCGGTCTAAAACCCTAGTTCTACTGACGGTGGTACCAAGGTGGAATAGGAAGGAGTACCCTAACTTGGGCGCAATTGGGTTAGTTCGTTCCAACTCCTTTATTTCTGTTCGTTTTACCTTCTTGTTACACGAATTGCATGCTTAGGCATTCTTGGTCTGGGTTAGGAGGACTAGCAATTGTTCTTGATTCACAGGGAGAGACATACCCTGTTTTTTGTTTTGACTGTTGCATATACGTGTTGCATCTGTTTGATTAATGAGCAATTTGTCTATTCTATTTGCCTAACTGTGGTTAAAATAAAAATAAATATTCTATTTGCTTAACTGTGGTTAAAATAAAAATAAATACATCTTGTGTATTATTTCAAACATAGACGGTAGGTGGAATAATGTCTCATTGAGATCATGTTCAGGGGTGAGGGGTGCATCTAGTGCTAACCATAAGGGGTATAGGTTACGTTTGGCATCTTGGAATGTAGGAAGCCTAACTAGTAAGTTGTTAGAGTTAGTAGACGTGCTTAGAAAACATAGGATTCAGGTAGCTTGCCTTCAGGAGACTAGGTGGAAGGGTCAAAGGGGGGCTGAGTGTAATGGCTACAAACTGTTGCATTCTGGTTGCGATGGAACAAAAAATGGGGTGGGTTTTCTAGTTGCTAAAGAACTGCACGGTAATGTGGTGGAAGTGAAAAGATATAATGATAGGATCATGGTGTTGAGAGTAGTACTTGGTGAGGAAGTTGTGGCAATTGTTAGCGTTTATGCACCACATGTAGGTCTAGGAGACCAAGAAAGGAGGGATTTTTTGGGTAGTTTAGACGGAGTAATGAGGTCATTACCTAGACAGGAGAAAATATGCTTAGGAGGTGATTTTAATGGTCACGTTGGTAAGGAGAGTGATGGTTTTCCGATGGTTCATGGAGGTTTTGGTTATGGTGTTAGAAACGATAATGGTAGGGAGCATCTTGACTTTGCGCTTGCGCATGATCTTGGTATTATAAACACGTTCTTTATAAAGAGGGAATCACATTTGATTACTTTTAGTAGCGGGGGGCGCAACACGCAGATCGACTATTTCCTGATGAGACAAGGGGATCGCAATTGGTGGAAGGATTGCAAGGTAATTCCAGGAGAGTCAGTAGCGACCCAACATCGTCTATTGGTGGCCGATTTTACCTTGAGAAAAAGGGTAGCGGAGAGGAGAAGAAAAAATAAACCAAGGATCAGATGGGGGAATTTGAAGGACGAAAACATCAATTTGTTTAAAGATAAAGTCATGGCGATGAACACAAATACTAAGGATGGCGACACAAACCAGATGTGGGTAGCTATGGCAACCACTGTTACGCAGGCAGCAAAGGAAACCCTCGGAGTCACATTGGGAGCAACAAGAGGACATCAGGAGTCTTGGTGGTGGAATGAGGAGGTGCGGAGCAAGATAAAGGACAAGCAACAACGCTTTAAAGAGATGTTGCAGTGCAGTAATGGAGAGGAGATAATGACACTACGGGAGAACTATAGACAGGCAAAGAGGGAAGCTAAAAAGGCAGTGAGTGAGGCAAAGAATTTTGCCTATGAAACGATGTATAGAAAACTAGACACCAAGGAAGGGGAGCATCATATGTTTAAGATTGCCAAAAATAGGGAGCGTAGGAGACAAGATCTTGGGGTCGTGAAGTTTATCAAGGAAGATGATGGAAGAGTTTTGGTAAAGGGACGAGACATCAAGCTGAGATGACAAAACTATTTCTACACCCTTTTCAACAGTTGTAGACCAAGTCTAGCCATAACGGAGAATCCCACTACTCAATCCAGTCAACGAAATAATTGTTATTGTCGAAATATCACACAGGAAGAAGTGAGGAGTGCTCTTAAGAAGATGGGAAGAGCTAAGGCAGTCGATCCAGACAACATACCCATTGAAGCGTGGAAGTGTATGGGAGAGGAAGGCGTTCAGTGGTTGACAAGACTGTTCAACAATATCTTCAAAACCGGGAAGATGCCAGATCAGTGGAGGCGTAGTGTCTTAGTACCCCTATATAAAAACAAAGGAGATGCTCAATGTTGTGCTAACTACAGGGGGATGAAGCTCCTATGTCATACAATGAAATTATGGGAAAGAGTTATAGATACAAGGATTAGACGACAAACCCAGGTTACAGCAAACCAATTTGGGTTCATGCCAGGCCGGTCCACTACGGAGGCGATACACATTTTAAGAAGATTAACGAAAAAGTACAGAGAGAAGAAACATGATTTACATATGGTGTTCATCGATCTTGAAAAGGCGTACGATAGTGTGCCTAGAAGATTGATCTGTGAAAGTCTGGAGGGAAGAGGGATCCCTAGTAAATATATTGAGGCAATTAGGGATATGTATCATGAGGCTAAGACATGCGTCCGAGCTCCCGTGGGGGATACAGACTTTTTTCCGGTGGAAGTGGGAGTTCACCAGGGGTCGGCACTAAGCCCCTTTCTCTTTGCAGTAGTTTTGGATGAGTTGTCAAAGTCGATTCAAGATGCAATTCCATGGTGCATGCTTTTTGCTGATGATATCGTGTTGATTGCAGAAAGTAAAGAGACATTGAACAACAGACTAGAGGAATGGAGAACAGTCTTAGAGCACAAAGGTTTGAAGATAAGCCGATCTAAAACCGAGTACCTTCACTGCAACTTTAGTGGTGCAAACGTCGACGAGGAGACCCAGATTTCAATTGAAGGTGGGGTTGTCCCTAAGACACTGAAGTTCAAGTATCTAGGATCTGTCATCCAGAGTAACGGGGACATCGACAATGATGTAGTCCATCGGGTGCAGGCTGGTTGGTGTAAATGGAGAGCGGCCTCAGGTGTTTTGTGCGACAAGAGGTTCCCAATAGGGTTAAAGGGTAAATTTTATAGTGTATCAGTTCGCCCAGCGATGCTATATGGAACCGATTGTTGGGCCATCAAGAAGACACAAGCTCGAAAAATGGATGTAGCTGAGATGAGGATGTTGAGGTGGATGTGTGGACACACAAGAAAGGACCGAATAAGAAATGAAGTTGTTCGGAAGAGATTGGGAGTCACATGTATCTCAGATAAGATAAGAGAAGGAAGATTGAGATGGTTTGGACATGTCAAGAGGATACAGAGCACAGATCCAGTGAGAACGGTGGAAACTCTCGTTGTAGAGGGGAAAAGGAGCAGGGGGAGACCGAAATTAACGTGGGATGAGAGGATTAGGCTTGATTTGCTAGATTTACACCTCTCAGAGGACATGATCAATAATAGGATTTCATGGAGACGTCGTATTAGGGTTTTAGGATGAGTGACCCGTTGTGTGGGAGAGTAGAGTTGTTTAGCAAAGATTTTGCGTATGTCTTGTTTCTTGTAGGTGTGTTGTGTTTCTTGTGACTAATATACTCTAGTCATACACTGCTAATTGTTAGATTACTGTTAGATTTATTTTACTTTATTGCTCATTAATTTTATTTATATTTTTATCTTTTTCTTTCCCATGGAGCCGGGGGTCTAAACGGGAGCAGCCTCTCTATCCCTTGGGATAGGGGTAAGGTTTGCCCTCATCACACCCTCCCCAGACCCTACTAATAGCGTTAGCTATGTGTGGGATTATACTGGATACGTTTGGTTTGGTTTGGTTAAATGAGTCACATTATGAGCACAGCGGACCTAGAACTTTTTTTAATATTAGTTGAAAAATTTTGGGCACGGTTGTATATCACTAAATATTAAAAAAAAAATGGTTTGATTCGAGTAAGGTCGGGTCGGGTCACATATTAGAAAGATAAAACCAAATCAAATACTCAATAATCTATCAAAAACAATAAATTGTTAGATAAAAAACAAATACAGAGTAAACATTCAATTGGTGGTATGGTCGTCGTTCGATCAATCACTCGCTTATCATTCACATATACGCTTCATCGCTAATGCAAAAATTCAATTAGCGAGCTCTGGTTAATTTTTTTAGACTTCAGCTAATTGTCTAATTTAATTATTGTGTGATGGGTTTATTATGATACTAGGTTAGAAATCCCGTGTATTACACGGATTGAATAAATACAATTTATATACTTAATAATAAATATTTACATATTACATATTTATGTCATATTATATAGTTTTTTAATACGCATTTTAGAAACGTCATACAGTTACTTTTTAAAAATATTTTATAAAAAGAGCGCAAAAATGCTCAATTTCTAAAAATGTTTTATGAACAAACCTATATTTTTTTAAATAGAAAACATTTTATAAAAAGAATTATAGAAGTCATTATTATTTAATAGGAAAGAAAGTTAAAAAATAAAAATATATTAAAAAATAATTAAGAAAAATTTGTACAATTAATATGAGAGAGAGATGAAAAAATTTGTTTCATCAAAACCTTTATTTATTATAGGGTATTATAGACTTGTGGCTCAGTTAATACATTTAATTTGTAATAAGCTATTGAGCTTATATAATTACAAATTTGTTTGAATATTAATAGGTGTAAAACCTAAAATGGAATTGATAAGAAAGTTGTTTACTTATTTGTAAAGTTATCTTTTTTTTTTAACTTATTTGTTTAAAAGTGTTTCTATTGTGTTTATTTATTTTGTACCAAGTTATTAATTTATAAAACTTAAAATATTAAATAAATAAGGTCGGTCTCAAAATTTTCTTTAAGGTAGGTATCAAAGTTTTTTAGGGGTCGACGTCAAAATTTCTTGTGAGTCAGTTGGGATTAAGTTGTATATATACTAATAAAAAATTTTCATGAGGTTCGACACACCCATACCCCTATACCTAGGTACGCCCCTGGTTATGGGAAGAGTTAAATTATAAACGCACTCCATCTCATTGTGGCCTAGTTGTATTTGTGATTATCCCTTATAAAAGTGGTGTTGGTTTAAATCTTACAAGTATAAACTAGATGGTATTTAAGAGTAAAAAGATATTTAAAAAAAACCAGTCAAGTTATCTGTCATGTTTTATTGATAATAACTATCATTTATTATTGTAAAAAAAATAATTTGAATTGTTGTAGTGTAAATTACCAAAATGGATATTTGACCGATCTACTTTTACAAGATGGACACTGATTTAACATGTTAAAACATGGTCATCAAGAACAATATACGGCTAAAACGGCTAGGCTTAGCCGGCTAAAATTTCCGTGCTCGAATGGAATTTATCAGACGCTACACCAATAAGAAAATGACACGTGGTAACACGGAAATTTATGTCGGCTATAACCGTTTATTTAGACGGCTTAGCCGACTTTTTTTTCCCGACTTGACTCGATTGTAGCTGGCTACTTGACTTTCCTTAGCCGACTATTTGAATATATATAGCCGTCTATTTGAATTTTCATAGCCGGCTATTTGTCTTAAAATAAACACAACAATCATATAATAAGTAGTCAAATACAATATAAGTTTAATGTTTTAAGTAGTTAAAATATTTTGAATTTGCAGCTAAAATAAACTTGATAAGGTTGCAAAAAAAAACTTAAAATGTGACATGGACTGTAAGAGGTATAGACAAGTACAAATTTGAAGTTTATTTTAAGACATTAAACTATTTTAATTACTTAAGACATTAAACTTATATTATATGTGACTATTTATTATATGATTGTTGTGTTTATACGACAAATAGCCGGCTAAGGAAAGTCAAATAGTCAGTTACAATAGAGCCAATCCAGAAAAAAAAAAGTCGGCTAAACCGTCTAAATAGACGACTATAGGCGGCATAAAATTCCGTAATGCCATGTGTCAGTTTCTGATTTGTGTAACGTCTGGCAAAATTCATTCGGTCACAGAAATTTTAGCTAGGTAAGCCTAGCCGTCTTAATTATGTATTATTTTTTATAACCATATTTTAGGTTGTTAAAAATCAATATTTATTTTTAAAAAGCACGTCCGTTAATTTTTCCATGGTTGTAATTGTTGAAGCCATGTGTAAATTTAAAGAGAAGTTGACATTTTGGAGACTGGGGTAGTTGTAAGTCTTGTGACAACTGACAATCATCATTGATTATATGTTTGTTTGTCCATACATTCATATTCCCACCCTCCCCTCTCTCTCTCTCTCAAAATAAACGAAAAATGAAAGGTGGTTTTGTTTGTTGCCTTCTTCTGCTGCTGATTCTGGGTTTCTTGTTCTCCACAACTGATGCATCAAGTAAGCAACTCTCACTTTCATTAGATCATCTATCTTAATTAGATACGAAATTCCAGATTATATAATCTTGTAACTTATCTTGAGATCGAAAGCATCAACCTAGTAAGGCAGTTAGTTAAATCCCCCTAATTTTCAGTTATTTTTCCCAAATTAAATTTGGCCTTATTATCGTTTCTGGTGTCTTTCAACAGGAAATTCTGGATGGATGAGAAACGAAGTTGCACTCCCACAAATGCATTTTCAGGTTCTCTCTCTCTCTCTCTATAACCTTTTTGTTGTTATTATTCCATAAATTATATATTTTTGTTAAAAACAGTAAGTCGAAAGCAAAAAATTACTCGTTAGTTTAAAAAAATGAAATGCACGGCTTTGCTTATTTTTTTTGAACATTCCGTCATAAATTTTAACCAAAACGGCGTTGTTTTAAAAAAAATGCATTTTTGGTCTCATGTGTGGTTTTGACACGTGTTTTGATTGACATTTCGGATATTGGTATTATCAGTACCTGTATCGGTATCCGTCTTTATGGTTTTCGATGACCCGAACCGGTAATTTTTTTTTGTTTTCTTTCTTTTTTTATTTTTTTATTTTTATGTTTCTATTTTATTAACATTATTTTTACTGATACGTCTACATTTTTATTTAAACTTTATTAACGATGGGCCTGACACACACTGTAGAACGCAGGTATAACCATCTAGTTCCATACAAATTAAATAATCCCTCCAAATACCTTTTTTTTTTCAAAGGCAAATTTTTTATTCCTATGGGAGTGAAACTTGAACCCATGACCTCCTCAATCATTAGTGTTCCTAAATGATTTTCCTCTACCAATGGGCCACCTACCCCGTTGGCCCTCCAAATACCTTTAGAAACTAAATTAGTCCCTATCCAAATAATCTGTCATTCAAAAAAAGTAAAATTTAAATAAGCTTTACTCAAACACCTTTTAAAGTAACCTTTCGTAGGGTGGCACACAACTATACGCTTAGTACCTATAGTAGGAGGTTTTCACTTTTTAGGTTAGAGTCCAAATTTCATTGGTTTTCTATCTTTAGCTGTATAATTAAACTCTTGAAAGTAATATGTCTAAACGCAAGTTGTGTTTTACCTAATCTTATTGATTAGTAAGGTGTTGATCGTGCGTTGTAAGTTTTTCAATAATAGTTTCTTACTGTTATTATTTGATTTGCTTGTCGAGGGTGAAAATGTTGGTATAAAAATGATAAGGGCCTAAGGGGTGAAGTAAGGTTCAGTTGACGGCATAATGATATCAGCATTCAGCAATTGCACTACCAAAACCCGGTTCATCGTTTTGTTATTATAGAGTAGTTGAATACCCGTGCTTCGCAGAACCTAATTTGCTCATAAAAGGTTTGGTTTATTACAGTATCACAACAAAAACGACACTCGATGTATGCCACAATAGCAAAAAGAAAAATCGATTTTGAATATAACTCCGTTTGCAAAAAAAAATATATCAGAGCGTTGACAAAAAAGAACCTAAAAACATCCACGCACTTCGTTTTTTTGAAAAAAATTAACGAACAAAAGTTATTAAAGAAAAATAAAATTATTTGAAAATTAAATGGGTTAATAGCGTATACTATATATAAAATAGTATAATATATAGTATAAGAGGGGTAAAAACAAAAATTTTAAAAAAATAAAAAAATATATAACCATGACGTGTCAAATTTTCATTGGAACTACTCAATAAACTTTTCTTTTAATCTATTTTATACTATAATAAACAACCGACCTCTATGCATTCAAATGATTATATATTTTAATAATCATATACGCATAGTTTATTTTAGGGTGATTCTAACCACACACGGAATATTGCTAATTGGATCCGCCGCCGCCCTATACGCCCTCGTATAGGGCAATACGAGGGCGTATAGAGTTCAGTCACTGCCAACAGAATGTCATGTGTTATTCTCTGTCTGGCGGCTGGTCCAATACGTGGCGTATTGTCCAATACGTGGCGTATTGTCCAATACGTGGCGTATTGTCCAATACGTGGCGTATTGTCCAATACGTGGCGTATTGTCCTTTACGAAGCGTATGAGGCATGGGTTATATTTTTGCTTCAAAAGTTGGAAGAGTTGGGAGTTTATGAATCCTATACGTGGCGTATTGACCTATACGCCACGTATAGGTATTTTTTATTTAATTATATTTTTTTTATTTTATTTATATTTTGTTTATTTTTATTTTAATTTATATAATTTTGTTAATATAAGTTTGTTATCTATTTATAAATTTTATATATATATTTTTTAAATATTTGTTATATTTTTACAGTATAAACAAACAAAGTATTAAACATTACAAACCAAACAAAATATTAAACATTACAATCAAATAAATTAACTAAACATTATATAATATACATCAAAAAATTAAATATATATACATCAAAATGTTTTACATACATAACAACGAAAAAACAAAATACAAATAAAATAACTAAAGCTAAGCGGGTCCGCCGTCACCCTGACCGCCTCCGCCCTCATCCTGAACGGGGTCGTCCGGATAATGACGTCGCGGTGGTAGTGGGCGTGGCTCGATGCCGGCGGCTCGTGACAGATCAACGATCTGTCCAACTGCCCACATCATCAGGTCCTCCATGCGATCGAGTTGACGACCCTGTCGCCGTGAGTCGGCAACAAGGCCATCAATCCACATAATACCGACCATGAATACTTGAAATTTTTCCAGTCTTCGTCTGTAAATGATGCCCTGCAATGTTTTGCGATATTCTCGTGTATGTGCCACCGACATAGGTTCTTGGAACAGCCCGGAAATATTTTATCACACGCGTTCATAAGAGCTTTGTCCCTGTCTGTTACTATCACACGCGGCTCCATACACTTTTGCAACATTGCTTTTATTTGAAGTAGCACCCAAACAAAGTTTTTCTCCCGTTCTTTTGATATAAATGCATAAGCGACGCAAAACGACTGGTGTGTGGTCACACCGACCACTTGGACAAATGGAAGTTTATACATGTTTGTTTTGTAGGTCGCGTCGATCATCAACACGTGCGGGAATGCACGCCACATCTCGTACGATTTCGGATTAACAAAGAATATCTCCTCCACACTATTTGTGACAGGATCTTCTCGAGTATAGTAGACGTATTTTTTAGAAGAAAGCAGGTTTTACAGAATTTGTATTGGAGTTTCACCGACTCTCGTTTCGTTTTTTATCTTTTGTATCGCATTATAAATGTCCTTTTTAATGCAACTACTCTCTGGGTTTTGTTCCCTTATAGTTGCCAGAATGTTTCGTGGCAACATGTTTTGCGAATACAACTTCCCCACCAAAAGTTGTTCCGACTGAGACAGTCTCCTTGCAAACGTGTGCGCCACAAGATGTTGACTAGGATCGTGGTTATGACTGTCATCCTTCACCCTTAATTTCCAATCACCAGTATTTTCTTGATACCCTCCTTTCAATTTAAAGGGACAACCTATTTTCTTGCTACCGGCACGTCTAACCGAGGCAGTAGACGCACGTTCGCCGTGACGATCACACACAAGCCACACGTTGATAAACTGTTCCGTCGAATCGTCGCCTTTTCTCCTCGATCGTCTGGTGACAAGGACGTAACCATTCTCACGTCCTCTCCGCATAGCCCAATCCACCAACTGTTCACGAGACTGAAAATTCTGGTCAGTTTTATACGACACATTTTGATGGTTTTGTTCTTCGTCTTTGGAGTCATCGGTTTGTTATGTCGGGTAAGAGACTTCACCTCACACGAAGTTGTTAGTTTGTTGTGTCGGGGAGGAGACTTCACCGTATACGTAGTCGTTTGTGGGTTGTGTAAGGTAAGACGGTTCACCGTATACGAACTCGGGATTGCTCAGTGGCTTGTTCAAATCTGGAAGCCTTACCCGTTGATTAGAATAAACGTCGGACGAGACCTCCTCCCAGTTCACCTCTTGAACGCCAGAACTTTGCGGGTTGTTTTCCAGCGACTCGTTAGAATATACCTGAAAACCGTAGTTACCATCCCACAACCAAGACATGTTTATAATTTTTGAGAGATTGTTTGAAATTTTTCTGAACGATACGTTCGAATGAGAATTTTGCATGGTTAAATACACAAAATTTGGCCCTTATACGCATCGTATAGGGCAATACGGTGCGTATAGGATTCGGGTCAAACCTCGTATACGCATCGTATAATTCAATACGATGCGTATAGCGTACGAGGTACTTTCCGTAACTAGTCAACCATCACATTGCTATACGCTCCGTATAGATCTGTACGTGGCGTATAGCGATGTGATGTTGACTAGTTGCAGAAAGTAACTCGTACGCTATATGCATCGTATTGAACTATACGATGCGTATAGTGTTGGAATGACCAGGTTGTACGAGGATGTCGGGCATGGGAAATTGTGAAGGGCTATATGCATCGTATTGCCCTATATGATGCGTATATGGCCAAGTCCACTTAGCAATTCCCGTGTACCATTAGTAGTGCCCTTATTTTAATAGATTTATTATCTTACAAGATGCATTTAAAAATGTGTGATTTATACAAACAGTTTAATATTTGTGAAGCATTGTCAGTTGTCACTAACGGTTCTATATGCATCTTTATGGTGTAAGAGTATACACATTAGGATTGTTATAGAGGAATTCTAACCACACACGGAATATTGCTAATTGGACACATCGCCGCTTTATACGTCCTCGTACAGGGCAATACGAAGGTGTATAGGGTTCAGTCACTGACAACAAAATGCCACGTATCATTCTGTGTCAGTCGGCTGGTCCAATACGTGGCGTATTGAGCTATACGCAACGTATGATTCACGAATTATATTTTTGCTTCAAAAAGTTGGAAGCTTTGAATTTATGAATCCTATACGTGGTGTATAGGGTAATACGCCACGTATAGGTTTTTTTTTTATTTAATTATTATTTTTAATTTAATTTTATTTTGTTTTTTTTATTTAATTATATTTTTTTGTTTGATTATATTTTTCTATTTAGTTTATATAATTTTATTAATATAAGTTTGTTATCTATTTATGAATTTTATATATTTTATATATTTTTTAAACATTTATTATATTTTTACATTACAACCAAACAAAATATTAAACATTACAACCAAACAAATAAACTAAACATTATATACATTACATCAAAAAATTAAATATATAAATCAAAATGTTTTACATACATAACAACAAAACAAACTAAATACAAATAAAACAACTAAACCTGATCGGCTCCGCCCTCATCCTGACCCGCCCCGCCCTCATCCTGAACGGGGTCGTCCGAATAATGACGTGGCGGTGGTAGTGGTCGTGTCTCGATGCTGGCGGCTCATGACAGATCCACGAGCTGTCCAACCGCCCACATCATCAGGTCCTCCATGAGATCGAATTGACGACCCTGTCGCCGTGAGTCAGCAACAAGTCCATCAAGCAATGCCTGGGTACTGTCCATCCTAACAGACCGACGTACGTGTCGGGGATGATGTGGCGGATGGACGTGGATGTCATCGACGTGCGGCGGCGCGTCCTCCATCACCACACCCTGTAGTGGATGAGGCATAGGTGGGTCCCCCTGTCCGCGCATCTACGGAAACGGCACCGGGACCCAAACTTGGTCCTGGACGGCCACTACGAACCGAAAGCCCTGCGGGAATCGGTGCGTGATGCGCATGCCGCTCGTCGTGCGATGGTCTAATCGGATAGGGGGAATGGCCGGTAACATCGCAGGCTCATGCACATCAAATGGTGTAACCGACCGCATGATCTGAGTGATGAAAGCACCGCCATACAAAAGCTCGCGCTTCTGCCGTATATAGGCAGATGCAAAATAAAGCGCCATGCATGTGGATAGGGCGCACCGCCTGCAAGTAAGCAGGTAATAGAGAAAGAAGAGGTCTTTATCAGTGCACCACTCCCGGCTTTTCAGACGCGGTGCGATCGATGTCGAAATAAGCCGGTGCAGATATCTATATTAAGGGTCTCTAATCCCCGAGACCCTCCCCTTGGTACCCAATCAAAGACTATCTGAAATCAAACCCCAAAAAACAAGGAGTTCCTCCTTGTCCACCTCTGTCACCGCCTCGGTGTAAAGTGGCGTGACCGTCTCAGGCTCGTGGTACAAGCTCGTCGTGATGGCCCACTGACGGAGGGTATGACGGTAAACGGTCCCAAAAATAATAAATGAAACCTGATCCGACTCCATATCCGGCGCCTCCCCGGGAAGAGGCTCCAGCTTAGTCTCTGAGTAGATGAACGTCGAAAGAAACTCGACGACCACCTTTCGGAAGGTCTCCGTGTATGAAAGACCAAAAAGACGCGACCATGGCGTGTCCTGGCCAATGATGGCCCTAGCTCGCTCGGCTTCCTGTACCTCCTCCAGAAGCCCCCAATCGACCGCCGTCCCTGGGCCTAACTGCACCTCCCAGAGCTTCTAGCACCGGCCATACCACTCTGAATCAGCCGGAAAATCCAGAAAAGGGTAGTGCGCAAGATCGTCTAGTTGCTCCATGTGAATATCATCCTCATGATCCGCCATATCTGTTTATTTTAAATAATAATAAATAATTGTTTATTTTAAATAATAATGGAAAAATATTGTTTTTATTTTAAATAATAAAAATAATTGTTTACTTTAAACAATAATAAATAATAATAATAATAATATATTGTTTTTATTTTAAATAATAAAAATAATTGTTTATTTTAAACAATAATAAATAATAATAATAATATATTGTTTTTATTTTAAATAATAAAAATAATTGTTTATTTTAACGATAATAATAATATATTGTTTTTATTTTAAATAATAAAAATAATTGTTTTTAGTCAAATATTAATAAATAATAATAATATATTGTTTTTTATTTTAAATAAAATATATATATATATATATATATAATACCTATATGCCACGTATAGCCTTATACGTGGCGTATAGGCTGTTACCGAGTAATCAAGTCATACGCAGGCAACCCAAGCAATACGCAGGGCTGTTACCGGGCACCCAGCCATACGAAGGCCAACCAAGCCATACAAACGCCAAGTTGCCGAGAACATGAGCCATACGCAACGTATATCACTATACGTGGCGTATGGCTTCATCGTCTTCCTCAGATGAACTATACGCCACGTATGGTGCTATACGTGGCGTATAGAGCTTAAGTTTCAGTGATAAAAAGCCCTAATCTACCTAGTTTTACCTGCTAATCATCAATTTAAACCTAACATTATTGATCGGGAGTTGAGATACGTACCTTTACGAAGTTTTTTTGAAACGACAATCGAAATCAAAGAAGTATTATTGTCTGTTCGCGTATGTGCTTGTGTGGGTTTGTTGTGGATCGTTTAGGACTGTACGAGGTATCATCCGACTTAATCAGAAGGCTATACGCCACGTATAAGGCAATATGTGGCGTAAAGCCACCAACCTTTAGTATTCTTTACGCCATGTATTGCCCTATACGTAGCGTATAGTCTTTAAATATCTGAAATTTAAAAATTTTGAATTCCCTCTCATTCAAGCCTATACGCCACGTATTGCCCTATACGTGGCGTATAGAATATTTAATTAAAATTATATATTATTAATTAAAAGATTTATTAAACTTAGTGATAGTTAATTATAATTAGTTATAATTAATTAATAATAAATTAAAAATAGTTAAATTAAAATTAATAAAAAACTAATAAAAATGACCATAAAATTAATTAAAAATAGTTAAAATACAATTTTAAACAAACATCATCCGTGATGCGTGATGTATTGTGAAAATCTAGATCTATTAGTAGCCATTATTTTCTTAAATCGTTCAATACGATCACTGTATATTTTTTCTCATTCTACTGCATCATCATTTCGGTGCACATTCCAAAGTGCATTCGACGTGGGAGTCGGAAAATCTCCTTCTAACTTGACATGGATGAAATGAGCCATTTTGACGTGAACTAACGATACGATTTGATGTTGAGCGTGAACGTTTGGACCAAATCACAAAGGAAAAAATGTTTGGTTACCGGCGATTCTTAAAAGATGAATAATCATCCCAAATCTTTGAGCAATTAGGAGTCCTGTGTATGGCATCGACATCCAACGACTAACTGGTGCGACTTTCACATCCTACCAATCTATCTGTAAATTATGCCCTGCAATGTTTTGTGATATTCTCGTGTATGTGCCACCGACATAGGTTCTCACATCCTACCAATCTATCTGTAAATTATGCCCTGCAATGTTTTGCGATATTCTCGTGTATGTGCCACCGACATAGGTTCTTGGAACAGTCCGTAAATATTTTATCACACGCGTTCGTAAGAGCTTTGTCCCTGTCTGTTACTATCACACGCGGCTCCATAAACTTTTGCAACATTGCTTTTATTTGCAGTAGCACCCAGACGAAGTTTTCCTCCCGTTCTTTTGATATAAATGCATGACCGACGTAAAACGACTGGTGTGTGGAGGTCACACCGACCACTTGGACAAATGGAAGTCTATACATGTTTGTTTTGTACGTCGCGTCGATCATCAACACGTGCGGGAACGCACGCCACATCTCGTACGATTTCGGATGAACAAAGAATATGTCCTCCACGATATTTGTGGCAGGATCTTCCCGAGTATAGTAGACGTATTTTTTTTTAGAAGAAAGGAGGTTTTCCATAATTTGCATTGGAGTTTCACTCGTTTCGTTTTTTATCTTTTGTATCGTATTATAAATGTCATTTTTAATGCAACTACTATCTGGGTTTTGTTCCCTTATAGTTGCCAGAATGTTTCGTGGCAACATGTTTTGCGAATACAACTTCGCCACCAAAAGTTGTTCCGAATGAGACAGTCTCCTCGCAAACGAGTGCGCCTCAAGATGTTGACTAGGCTCATGGTTATGACTGTCATCTTTCACGTTTAATTTTTAATCACCAGTATTTTCTTGTTACTCTCATTCCAATTTAAAGGGACAACCTATTTTTTTGCTACCGGCACGTCTAACCGTGGCAGTAAACGCACGTTCGTCGTGACGGTCACACAAAAGTCACACCTTGATAAACGGTTTCGTCGGATCGTCGCCTTTTCACCTCGAACATCGGGTGACAAGGATATAACCATTATCACGTCCTCTCCCGACAGCCCAATCCACCAACTGTTCACGAGAGTGAAAATTCTGGTCAGTTTTATACGACACGTTTTGATGGTTTTGTTCCTCGTCTTCGGAGTCGTCGGTTTGTTGTGTCGGGTAAGAGACATCACCTCACACGAAGTCGTCTGTTTGTTGTGTCGGGTAAGAGACTTCACCGTATACGTAGTCGTTCATGGGTTGTGTAAGGTAAAACGGTTCACCATATACGAACTCGGGATTACTCAGTGGCTCGTTCAAATCTGGAAGCCTTACCCGTTGATTAGAATAAACGTCGAACGAAACCTCCTCCCGGTTCACCTCTTGAACGCCAGAACTTTGCGGGTTGTTTTCCAGCGACTCGTTAGAATGTACCTGAAAACCGTAGTTACCATCCCACCACCAAGACATGTTTATAATTTTTGTGAGATTGTTTGAAAATTTTTTAAATGATACATTCGAATGAGAATTTTGCATGGTTAAATACACAAAATTTGAGCCCTATACGCATCTTATAGGGCAATACGGTGCGTATAGGATTCGGGTCAAACCTGGTCAAACCTCGTATACTCATCGTATAGGGCAATACGATGCATATGGTACGAGGTACTTTCTGCAACTAGTCAACCATCACATTGCTATACGCCGCGTATAGATCTATACGGGGCGTATAGCGATGTGATGGATGACTAGTTGCAGAAAGTATCTCGTACCCTAAACTGCATCATATTGAACTATACGATGCGTATAGGGTTGGAATGACCAGGTTGTACGAGGATGTCGGGCATGGAAAATTGTGAAGGGCTATACGCATCGTATTGCCCTATACTGTGCGTATATGGTCTAGTCCAAATAGTAATCCCGTGTGTCATTAGTAGTCACCTTGTTATATATACTATACTACGTTAAAATCCCGTGTATTACATGGGTTAAATAAATAAAATGTTATATATTAGTAATAAAAATTTTATATTTTTTAAAACACGTGTAATACACGGGTTGAATAAACCAGTATATTACATCGGTTGAATAAAATATAATGTAATTTGTGAACAAACACATTTGTCAAAATATGTTTTTAAAAAATGTAATTTGTCGTGACAGTTATAAGGTATGCTAAGTTAGTTTTTAAAACATTTTTTTTAACTGAGTATTAATTTTTTTATTTAATTGATAAATGTTAGTTCATATTAAATTAATTTGATTAATAATATAACAACTATTTATAATTAAATAATAACTATCCGTAATTAGATTTATTAATATAAAAATTATTATTTAATAGGAGAGAGAAATAGAAAATCTAATATTTAATAGGAGAGAGAAGCGGGAAAATATAGGTGAGGAGTAACCAGAGAGTGACAAGTGTCCTGAACAGATTTTCATTTATTAGAGTATTAAGTTTTTTAAATTTTATATTAAAAATTAAGATTTAAGTTAAAAAGTTTTACAACAGTTTCTTTAAATCTTATTTTTATCCTTAAAATTATAAGAAAATGTACACAAAAATGTTAAATATACTAATTCCATAACAATTTTTTTTTAAATTACAAGGATAAAACAATGAGATGTGATAGGTTTTTAAAAAAATAAATAATTTTTTTTATGAAATGATGGTTTTAGTTAAATTATAAATTTAAGAATAAAGAACCTGATGTGTTTATTCTTACAATTTAACTAAAAATTATCATTTCTTAAATTTATAACTCATTTTTCAAAAAGATTCCATATCATACTCCTCATTTCTATTCATTATTTCAATTAAATAATAATTATTTATTTATTATTATTTTTTCTTTTTCTTCCACTCACACATATTTACAAAAAGTATAAAGTAATGAATAAGCGTTGAATGATGGTCCTCTAAATGTAAAGGGTGGTTATAGTTTTATCTAAAAATATAAAGGATAGATATGTAGGAGCTGATGTGAGCATAAAATAACATGATTTTTTATGTCTCCTTTAAAATTTAGAGATCAGGGTAGAGATGAGCGAGCTGATGTGAATGCTCTGAGAGCCGACTAAGCCGGTGCCTTTTTTGAAAAAAAGGAATGTGGGCACGGAAATTTGTGTTGGCTAAGCCTAGCTATTAGCCAACTAAGTCGGTTACTTGTCGACTTGTCATTGGTCCGTACTCTGTAAAATAGGAATGTGGACACGAAAATTTATGCCGGCTATTGTCTCACATTGTACATGAAATAGCCGGCTATTTATACATATCCATTTTTGATAAGTTTTTTAGTCAAATGTCCATTTTTGGTATTTTTCCCATTTTTAACTACAAATTAATAGTTATATTTTAACAAAAAAAAAATTTATAAATATGATAAACAAAGAATTTGTTAATAAGTAAAATGTAATTTTTTTAACTTCTGTTCATTAGTTGGAGAAGACAACCAAAACAGGATCCACGTGCCACGACACCTTCACG
Source organism: Smallanthus sonchifolius (assembly GCA_023525975.1). Lineage (NCBI taxonomy): Eukaryota > Viridiplantae > Streptophyta > Magnoliopsida > Asterales > Asteraceae > Smallanthus > Smallanthus sonchifolius. The sequence continues at coordinate 12,070,463 of CM042027.1, read as the reverse complement.
ACACTCCTCCACGCTACAATACCCCCCTCGGTCTAAACAAGCTAATCTCGTCTAAAATTTAGTTCGACTCGTTTAACTTAAAGAAAGCTCAAGTTTGTAACGAGTCTCGACTCGCTTAAAGCTCTATTACTAAAGCTCAAGCTTGACTCGTGAGTGGTTCTCAAACTTGAGCTCAACTCAGGTTTGGTTCGTTTAATATTTATTAGTTATTTTTTTTAAACTCGAGTTCGGCTAATTTATTATTTAATTATTTTATTTATATATATTTGAATAAATTTTTATTATAGAATTTATATATAACATAAAATATATTATTTAATTATTCTTATCCTACTTTTACATATAATAAATATTATTGTATAAATATATATTTAAAACATTAAATAGAAAAGGTATGCCAATAAGCTAGTGGTGGAGTAGTAAGGGAGAGACTCTGGTGTTTATAGTGACCCAGGTTCAATCCCTGCTTTCCACATTAGTTTCTGCGGCATACAAATGAGTCCTAGCTTAGGTTGATGCACTTGGGTTTTTCCCACGTCGATCCAAGGTTCGAGCCTCGGCTCTCCCTCAAGCCCGGAAGGGGCCGTATTGGGTGGGATTTTTCCTTGGATGCTCTCCAACTCTGACGCCAAGTGGGCCCGGTTAAGACAATATATTGGCCGGAGTTGGACAAGGCTCTCCCATGTGACCGGGGCTGCGACGTCACAACATTCAATGTTCGTCGTTAAAAAAAAATAGAAATGATATAAATTAAAAGCTTGTTTAGGCTCGTGAGACTGCTCGAGCTTGGTATGTAAAGTTTGGGTTCGAGCTCATTTAATAAATGAACTACAATATAAGACTCATGCTCATTTAAGCTCGGCTTAGTTCTAATTTCTAGCGTGACAATGTTAAGTAGCTCACAAGTGACTCAAAATGTTATAATTTGATTCAACTAAGTGTGTTGTGATGGTTCTAGGTTGAAATCGACACGACTAGTGTCAAAGAGAGCATGAGGTATGATGACTCAAGAAGAAGAATGGATCTCGAGTACACGGATTACGGAGGAACCGGAGCAAATGATCGTCATGACCCTAAGAGCCCCGGAAGAGCTTAACCCCATACAACCTTAGGTATTGTATAAATCACTCCTAGTATGTATGTAGGTATGTCTCGTTGACCATCAACTTAATTTGTGTAGTTATTTGTTTGTGAAAACCGTAGTCATATATGCTTATTGACATATTACACGAGCAATGTGGTCATCAACACGAACCACAATGATGCAAGCTTTGTAAAATAATTTCAAGGAAACTGTTAGAAATTTGGATTCTGAAAGTTTGGTATCCTTTTCACAGTTTCGAGCACGATACAACGTGAGTTTACAATGTAGCACGAGTGTGGTAACACACTTTAACCCCCACGACCAAGGCCTCATTCCAAAAAGGCGCATTTTATGGTATCACGAGCATGAGCAGACAAAAGTAGAGTCCGCCAAGGTTAAGTGAAATGTATATGGACCGTATAGTACAAAAATTTTCTTTGATCTCGATCTTTTTTGAACTTTTACCGTTATCCCCAACGAAATTTGTGACCCTTAAACTCAAAAATAAAAATATTTTATTTATTGATTTTTAGTCCACTAAAAAATAAATGATGTTTGACGGTTTATTTTGTTTAATTTTTTTTAACGCAAATTATATAATTTTTATTTCAATAGGCTAAAATTAAATTAGCTAGTTTAATTAAGCCCAAATTTATATAAGTTTGATCAATTGCCATTTGTTTCTTAAAACTTAATTTTTAAACAATTGGCCGGCAAAACCAATTGATAATCCAACCTTCACTAGTCCTACTTCGTGTTAAATTGTTAATGTCTTTTTCTTTCCACTTTTACATTTAATTACTTCAATAATATTGAAGTCAGATGTAAAACTTGATTCTTGAATGAAACTTGAAATTTGATTAGTTGGTAGAAATTAGTTGTGAAATTTTATAAGTTAAAACTTGATTGAAAGTTGAAACATTAGTGATCTTGTAGTTTAGTTCTTGATTGGAACTCTAGTAACCCTTTTGCTGTTCTTGAACTTGGTTCCTAAGATTTATTGGAATTAATTGTTTTGAAAACTCTTAAGGAACATCGATAGAATGCATTTTTTATGAACCCACGATCTATCACGTGGAAAAAATAGAACGTTGTGTGATTTTCCTAAGGTGTTACAAACAACCCCCATTGGGACTCATAATAGAAGTGGCTCTGATACCCTCTGTAACATCTAGCACCTTGTATTGTCTGCTTTACCTACTAGGAGCTCACATATTTATTTTTTGTTGCCCGGGTGAAAACTTCCCATGGGTCACCCATCTCTAGACTACTCCCACTCGAGCATGCTTAACTGTGGCGTTCTCCTCTCATCCACTGTCAGTGCGCCCAAAACACGTTATTGTATTTGAGACGGGGCGTACATTATGAACTCAACATTTCTCTCGTGGACAGAACAGAACAAAACGATGTGGAATTTGCCTAAGATACTGTTACAATCTTTCAAAAACTTGTCTACTTCCAACGGTATTGAAGTCGAGATCATTTTAAATACACAAGCAAGTAATATCTCTTTTACGGTGGCGGACCCACAAATTTTTTTCATGGGGGTCGAAATTTTGGGGTCGATTGTTATCGCCAACTATTAATTTTTTCCTGTCCGGTTCAGGTCTGGTCGGGTTACATAAAACACACATTGTTAACTAATACAAGAACCAAATAATTACTAGTATAGTAGATAATCAAAAATCAAAATACACCCACATATAAGGTTGTTCAAAAAGTTTGTGGGTCGCTCGAGAAAAGCTATCACGAAATCGGCTTATTTGTAAACGAGCTGAGCCCGAGCCAAGGTAAGCTCGGTTTGTAAACTAGTCGAGCCGCTACTTAGATTTTTCATTAGGTTAATTTGTTTAAAATTTAAATGGGAAATGGGTTAACTAAATGTGGGCTTAATGTCTAAATGAGTAATGAATTAAATAAATGTGAGCTTAATTGTTTAAATGGCTAAGTTTTAATCCAATTTAGTCCAAATGTTCAACTAAGTTATTAGTTTAAACGTGTATCGGTGTTAAAAATTAACTTTTTTGGGGTCGGTTAAAATTTTATAGGATTGGTATCAAAATTTATTGGGGGTCGCTCGAGATTATACCGCATGTATAACAAATATTTTTTTTCATGGGTGTCGGCCGACCCCTCCCCCGAGTAGGGTAGGTCCTCCATTACTCTTTGACACTCATAGGAATGAATTTCTGACACAATACGAAGACGTGACATGAACCAAAAACGAAATATTCGCTAGTTGGGCTTAACACTTTAAACTAAAGAGGTTGAGGTGAGTTTTGGTTAACCCTGTGAACACGTACAATTAAATGGGTAGGTTTTGGGTCAACCTTGAGAGTTGTCATGCTTATTTTTATAATTTTTGTAATGTATTTTATATCAAATCGGATTATGTAGTTTAAAACCACTTGCTTTATAGACATTTGTAAAATTTGTAAATTTAAAGTAGTAATACGTAAAAGAAGAAATAAATAAATAATGGATCATGTCGTATAAACTTGAACATGTTAGTCAAGTTGGTGTCAACCCGTAATACGTTAGTTGTGTTCATGTCAATGAGTAATATATTATAGTCGTAAAATTCCTAGGTTTGTGTCGCTTTCAACTTGTAAACATATTTCGTGTTAGCTTTAGTTTAGTCAATGTTGGTAGATGTTTTCATTGAAATCGGTATTGCAATGATGAGAATGAGAATTGGCATATGTTTTAAGTCTATAGATGAATCATTGTTCATATTTTGGTGGGGTTATCTTAATTATTTCGAATCTTTTACTTTTTTTTTATCTCGTTGAGAATTTATAGGTCTAGCAATCTTTTCTACTTTGTTTTTGAACAATGCATAATGTTTCTTGGCTATGTACACACACGAATGATTTCTAAGAAGACGCTTCTTTGAGAATATTTCACTAAAAACAAGGTTTGTTAAACATATGGACATAATATCCACATGTACCTAGATTATTATTCGGAAGTATATTTGGTGAAGTGTGTACGGTTGATGTGTTTTCAAAAAAATAAAAATAAAATAAGAACATTTCATAATTTAAGAAGTTTTTTATTTGAGATTGTTAGATAAACAAATGGCATGTGTAGTAATTTTAATAAATTAGTGTTGTTAATGAAAAAATAAAAACTTGAGTGAGCTCTACATTCATGAACTTCCATTTAGGTGTTTACTTTCTCATCATTTTTAAATTTTCAAATAGTTGTTTTTAACGTTTTATATGACTTTGTTTTCAAAATAAACTTTATTTTATTTTATTATACACCAGGTTAATTAATTTAAATAGTAATTCGTAACGATGATTTACAAATTATGAAATGATTGAACAATTTAAATGAATACAATTTTGAATTAAAAATTTTACAATATACTAAATATCTAATAATATATAATCTTTTAATATAATTATTTAAGAGGACAGAGAAGTGAGAAAATAAGGTTGAGTAAACACCAGATAATGAAACGTGTCTCCTCGTTTAATAGAAGTGAGAGTCGGGAAAATAAGTATGATCAATGTAGTACAAGATCTATTGTAACGGATCTAAAAAATAAAATAAAAAAGGTTATGGGACTAATTATTTTCATTTTCCAAATGAATATTAACCCACATTTGATGAGACAAAGTAGATCAATGTAGTACAAGATCTATTGTGAAAGTATTTGATCTCGGGATTATTACAGATAGGATTTGTGTTAGCGTTGGATTTGGTTTGCTTATTCAAAAGGGGTTTGCTTATCCAAAAGGGGTTGCGGCGCTTGTTGCCCGTTTATCTCCACTTTATTGTAATCGTCTTTTTTTACCCCCCCTTTTTTATGCTTTTTTATTTTATTTTTAAAGTATGCTTATGAAATTGTTCACTGTTGTGGTAGATGATAACCTTTTTCTATTTGTTGATGCTGCATATCCATATAAATTGCAAGTATGAATATGTGGGTTGAGAATGATAATGTTCTTTTCATTACTAAAATCCATACCAACCAAAGGCACCATTTTTATATACTCTACGTCCTAAAAGAGCTGAGCCGACCCTGACTTGATACATAATATATTTTGTTATTTTCACAAAATGTGTGGCTCGTTCTCTAGGGAGTAACGACTCCATTCGTGTATTTGTGAAAAGCAACATCATAGATTCATATATGCTTTCACCATATTACACAATGTGATCATAAACATGAAAACAAAAGGCTGCAAACCAGATAACTTACATTACCTTAAACCGACATATCAAGACTAGGAACACGAGTCTTTGAGCCCAGAGACTGAAGGGCTGCCACCACTTCACTCATCGAAGGTCTTTTTTCCGGCATAACCGACGTGCATTGCAGAGCTATTTCAAGCATCCCTAAAGCTTCTTGTTTGCAAGAACTTGAGAGTTTCGGGTCAATAACTTGACCCGGCCCGTTACTAATGTTAACTTTCCTTCTTACCCATTTCACAACATCAAGAGAGTCTTCACTTGAGTCCATTGGCTCGGCTGCTCGGCCCGTTACAAGCTCTAACAAGATCACTCCGAACCCGTATGTGTCCATTTGTTCTGTAGCCTTTTTGTTGTACCCCAATTCTGCACTCAAAATAGTTTTACTAGTAATTAGCATCTAATCAAGAAAAACACTCAAATTATAAAGATTGATTAAAACTACTATACCTGGTGCTGTGTAACAAAAAGATCCCAAATTTGTATCGTAGGACGATTGGAACGCGGTTTCACCTAAAATCCTGTCTAATGCAAGATCAGTAAGCTTAGGATTGAACTCCATGTCCAAAAGAACATTTTTTGATTTAACATCTCTGTGAAGCAAATGTGGAACATAATCTTTGTGAAGATATGCCAATCCTTGCGCGATTCCAATCGCAATTTTTAAGCGAAAACTCCATGACAGTTGAAAATCCCCTTTGTTGATCAAATCACCAAGACTCCCTTTTTCCATACATTCGTAGATCAAAAAGATTGAATCATCCGAATGGCAAAACCCCAAGATTCTAACTATGTTCTTGTGTCTGATTTTCGCCAATGTCTTCACTTCGGTTTTCAGAGTTTTGAAAGATTGGTTTTTGAAATTTGGCATCTTTTTCACAGCTATGAGCTCATTACTAGGCAAGTTTACAATGTAAACTTTACCAAACACTCCAGAACTACCTCTAGAGGCTTTTTCATCCATTGCCATGATCAAATCCTGTTCACTAATTCGAATCGGGTAAAAGAAAACGGATCTCCAAATACCCGTTTCAAGATTTTGAATTGATGATCTTCGAAAAACAAAATATCCAAATGCCAAACTCAGTATCCCAGCTAATAGAGCTAAAGAGATCAATGCACAAGCAAGTTTTGATACACCGGTTCTTGGTTTCAAATCATCTTTTGGACACGAATTAGACAATCCGGGCCCACACAAGTCGGGATTTCCTTGTATGTATAAAGCAGGAAGGCCTGCGATTAACAAAGAAGGAACTCGACCCGATAGCCTATTGAAAGACACATTAAAAAGGGCAAGTTTCAAATTTTGAAGCTCAAGTGGGATTTCACCAGTGAGGTTATTATGAGATAGATCAAGGTAAGTTAACACAGGCAAATCTCCTAATGATTTTGGTATTCTACCAATGAAGTTGTTGTCTGCTAGAGATAAAGAAACTAGCTTTTTACACTCTTTTAGCTCTGGGATTTCACCTGTGATGTAATTATGGGAAAAATTGATGATGCTCATCACGGGCGAATCGCAGAAGTTTGGTGGGAGTTCACCATATAAACCATTAAGAGAGGCAGAGAATCTGTACAAGCTTCTAACCAAGCCAAGACCATGTGGGATTTTGCTAATGAAACTGTTGTTATCTATTTGAACCTGTTCTAATTGAGAAGCTACTGATATAGAATCAGGGATTTGACCTGAAAACCGATTGTTTTCGGCTCTAATAACTTTAATTTTAGGCAATGACCATAAGTTAGTTGGGAAATCACCATGAAACCCATTGTTCTGAAGCTCCAATCTTTCAATATTTACACAATTAGCAACAGAAGTATTGGTTAATATCCCCTCAAAACTGTTTGTATGAAGGCTAAGACTAGTGAGCCCAGTGGATTCACAAATCCCATCTGGGAAAGACCCAAAAAGATTATTCTGTGAAACATCAAAAGTAACCAACTTTTTAAAAGTACTCCCAATTCTTGAAGGTAAAACCCCTGTAAGATTGTTCTGAGAAAGGTCAACGGTGGTCAAACCTTTCAATTCAACAATGGAGGTTGGTATTTCACCATAAAAACCAGATCTTTGCAGCAAAATCTGCTCAAGTTTCAAAAGCTTCCCAATATCACTAGGAATCTCACTTTGCATAAAAGGGTTTAAAGACACATCAAGAACAACCAACTCTGTAAAGTTTCCAATAACATTAGGGACACTACCTGATAACAAATTGTTGCCAAGATTAAGAACTTGAAGGTTTTGTAACAACCCAACCCCATCTGGGATCTTCCCTTCAACATGGTTTTTGCTCAAATCAAGAAACTTTAAGGACTTAAACTGTGAAATCTGATCTGGGATGGTGCCCCAGATGAGATTATTACTGAGATTAAGAGTGTTTAAAGATGAACATTGAGAAAGATGCAAGGGAATAGGTTGGTTAAAGAAGTTATCAGCCAAATTGAGAGTGATGAGATTGGAAAGTTGGCAAATGGAAGGTGAGATTTCACCAGAGAGATTAAGGTTTTGAAGGATGAGAGATGAAATGGTGGTGGTTGTGCAGGTGACACCTGTCCAGTTACAGTGGTGAGTGGTGGTGGACCAAGATGAGAGGTGGTTCATGGGATCATCAATGGTGGATTTGAATGTTAACAGAATGTCTGGTTCTGATGTTGGTGAAGAAGCATTGATGGTGGTGAAGGTGAGGAGGAATATGAGTGAGAGTGAGAGTGTGCAGGGAGAAGCCATTGAATTGGAGGAAGATGATGAGAGAGAAGGGGTTGAAGTTTGAAGGGTTGGGGATGGAAATAAAGAGAATCCGTGAAGTGAGAGTGATTTTGGTAATTTAATAGTAGTATAGTATGATATGATATGGGTTTGTCTTTTTGTATGTAGTTTCTACTCATGAAAAGGGCGAGTATCTTCTATCTTTTTTTATTTTCTTGTTTTTTTTTTCATTATTAACGATAAAAACAATGACATTTTGGTAATCGCACATCATGAAATTAAAATTTTTCTTTTACATATTATGGTAATTTTCTTTATAAAAGTTTATTGACGTTCGTGAACCGTTCGACTAGAAAACTGAACAAAAAAAAATTTATTTAATTTTTTTTTGAAAGGCAAATTTCTTAATTACTATTAAGAGTGGGACTTAAACCCATGACCTCTTCAAACATCGGTGTTCCTTAGAGGATTTTCCTCTACCATTAGGCCACCAACCAAATTTTTTTTTATTTAATTAAAAGAACAAATATTAACACGTGAATTTTATTTGTATTTTTTTATTTACGTTTATTTATGTTCATTCATTTAAGTTGATTCGTTTATGTTTGTTTATATATTCATTTAAGTTTACACGTTAGTTATTAGTAATACTAATTGTCTAATTGGACCATGAGGTACTGGTCACTCATCCTAATCACGTTTAGAACCAATGCCTTGTAATCATCATGCATTCCTAGTCGGCCATTCCCTAACGATTTAATTAGGGCACCAACCGTACCTTTTCACGGTATGATAATCATTGTTGTTTCTTAATCAACTTTTAGTGATGGTGAGAGTGTTATTAACCCACATAGTTCATGTTTAGGAACTAAGATGATAGATATATGTATCTGTGGAGTTGATTGATGTCTTCATTACCATTGAAGTGTACACACAAAAAAATAGTGATTTTTTTTGTTCTTTCAACTATAATACTTCTTGTCTGCTACTATTAATCCATTACTAAATACTTGTTTTCGTTGTATATAAATGAAATTGTTGGATAAAACGTTCATGTTTACTCTTTCATGATGGTCAGAAGCTCCTGCTTTGCCAGCCCAATCTACTCTTCTACCTGAAAGTTTATGGACTACCGGTTACTCTCTCCATTCCAAAATAATTGTCTAGGAAAAACACAGTTTCAAGTGTATAACTATTGTCTTTTATAGTTAGCAAAATGACGAGTTTACCCTTTCAAAATACGTAGTTCAAAGAATGTGGTAACCATGTACCCGAAAACTGACTTCAAGGTGTTAAGGATAAAAAAACCAGTGGAGACTAGGTTTGAACCTAAGACCTCTGATAGAGGGACTCAAGCACTTACTCGTGCGCCACCCAATCATAGGTTAATACGGTAAGAATGAGGAAGTAAATTATCTTTTACTTGGAACAACAATCGGCACCTAGATTGTGAAACCCTAAATATATTGCATACATTAATAAAACCGTTTGGAGGATGAAGCCATATGAACAATCAACATATTCAATTAAGTATGGGAGCTAGCTTCAAATGAGTCTAGATACATAAGTTAATGTTTGAGGGATAATCGAGGCTAAAGCAAATTTGAGATAGCATACAAATCGACGAATCAAAGGCCTAAAAATTGGTACAAAGATAGGCCCCATAAAATGTTGCAATGTTTGGATTACCATCATCTCCCCTTCCTCCTACAGTGTAAATAATGCCATCGTTATCAACACAACCAGAGGTAAATTGAAGTAATATTGAAATTTGAACAATTCGATTAAAAAACCCTTTATTCATCAACAAATTACTCGAACCGAAACCTAAATTTTGAGATTTCTCATGCCCTCCTTCCCCAAGTTAAATCACATAAGATCCCTATCATTATATACTATTGTACCGTTTTGAAACATGATCAAGATCAATGATCTGAAATCTAATATCTTCTCGAGATTAGAGGTGTACTAACGACCAGTGCGAAATTTTGACAGAATTTCCTAATTTAAGAGGTTTTATGAGGTTGTGGGGAGTTACATCGAGTTGAGCCGAAAAATGTTCATTAAAAAAATGGTCTAAGTTTTTGGCATAGCCGCCTACTTTAGACTGGCCAGATCTTATTTCATTAATAACCGCTTAATTTAGACGGACAAGATTCAATTTAAAGGTGGTTGAAACTATATAGATCGATTGTTGTCTCACCTTGGTCTATAATTTTTATATAATTAGGTAGTCTCAATCGAAAAATGTATTACAAGACAAATTTGTGTTGCAAATTTAGGGCAAGGACTTTCACATACATTATTGATAGAAATTTTGCACTTAGTATTGAAGAACTTAATAAAAAAAATTGCAAAATATTATGGATGCTTATGAAGACCAAAGAACATTTTTATATGATCCTAGGGAAGAAATATCAAATTCCGTCGCTAAGGGCATCTAGATTCACTAGAGTTTTTTGAACATCTAAGGGTAAAAAAGGGTCGCGAAAGGGTACATAAACTTTAATATTTAGCATACACCTTTATGTTGTCCTCTACACTTGAAGTTTTTTTAACAGTAAAGGGGTCACTAATAGATGTCGTCAGAGCTTTCATGTGGAGAGGCGATACACGAGTGAAAAGCTGATACGCGACTACATGTCATGTATCACATGACTTTGTCTATGTAGATGTGCGAGGAAAAAAAAAGATAAACTCATAAGGTTGAAGGGGGTGGGTTACCCATTTACTCACCAAAACTGTCCAATAAAATTCTAACACTTCACAACTACTCATTTACTCAGATTTAATTGGAAACACCCTACTTATTTACTCACCCACTTTTTTTTAAAAAAAAGAAAACATTTAATTATAAATGGTGTGTGTGGTAGTGGTGGGGTCCACTAGAGAGAGAGTGGGAATCAGCTACCCAGCCCGAGTAAAATAACTCGATCAACTCACTCGGATCCTCAACTCGTGGTGATGGGAGCGGTGTACCCCTTTTACCCGGGTAATATCTCTCATACTCGGCTATGTCCATGTAACCCACCCCCTTCACCCTAAGGAATGATTGATTGTGATTCTCGCTAATTGTAGAGGTACAACAAACATAATTACTTTCGCGTTTTTGGTTTTCTTACATTTGACTCATGTCTTATTTGTTGTGTAATACAGGGAAAACATTATATTATATTATATTTATTAAAGAGCGTTGTTGGAGATATATATATATATATATATATATATTTTAAATGATGTTAAGTTCTAAAATTATTTTATTTACTTAATGTCTAATTAAACTTTTTTATCTATTCCTAAAAAAACCTAATTTAAAAAATAGTTATGTATTTAAAAAAAAGTTATGTTATTCATGACATAATTTTTGTTTTCAAGAAAAAATGTGTTGGGGTGGTACTTGATACTGCGGAAAACATGCCATGCACGTGATGGTGGCTGCGGAAAAGACTAAAGAGGAACCAGGACTGATGAAATCTAACCGTGGATTTGACGGTATAAATACAAATACAATTGTTGTTTGCTTTGACTTAAAGTCGTTAAAAAAAAAGTTGAAACCAACGACAGAGTTGACAAAAAGTCAACTGTCAACACCTACAGTTTTTGTAGTTTTGTAAACTGTGCATCATCTTTTTATGCAAATAACAAAAGGAAATTCACCAAAATGACCTTTTGATCAAAATTGATCAAGATGAAAAGCTAAATTCTAATCACACATGTAATATTACTAATTAGACACGTCTTCGTCCTATACGCTTTCGTATAGGGCAATACGATGACGTATAGGGTTCAGTTACTGACAACAGAATGTCACGTGTCATTCTGTGTCAGTCGGCTGGTCCAATACATTGCGTATTGAGCTATACGCAACGTATGAGTCACGGGTTATATTTTTGCTTCAAAAAGTTGGAAGATTTGGAATTTATGAATCTTATACGTGGCGTATATGTTTTTTTATTTAATTATTTTTTTTAATTTAATTTATATTTTGTTTTTTTTATTTAATTATCTTTTTTAATTTAGTTTATATAATTTTATTAATATAAGTTTGTTATCTATTTATGAATTTTATATATTTTAAACATTTATTGTATTTTTACATTATAACCAAACAAAATATTAAGAGTTACAACCAAACAAAATATTAAACATTACAACCAAACAAATAAATTAAACATTATATACATTAAATCAAAAAAATTAAATATATACATCAAAATGTTTTACATACATAACAACGAAACAAACTAAATACAAATAAAACAACTAAACCTGACCGGCTCCGCCCTCATCCTGACCCGCCCCACCCTCATCCTGAACTGGGTCGTCCGGATAGTGATGTGGCGGTGGTAGTGGTCGTGTCTCGATGTCGGCGGCTCGTGACAGATCCACGAGCTGTCCAACCGCCCACATCATCAGGTTCTTCATGCGATCGACTTGACGACCTTGTCGTCGTGAGTCGGCAACAAGTCCATCAAGCAATGCCTGGGTAGCCCTGTCCAGCCTAACAGACCGACGTACGTTGTTACATTTCTGATTTTCCGACCCTATTTTAAATTTATTTTAACTAATAAAATAACAACACGACATTAAAACATATACTTGTTCAAACCTACACTTCATTAAACGTTAGCCGATCGTATTCAATTCAAAGATTTAGAACTCATAATCATGTGGTAACACCTCCTAGAGTTAATCTAGTTAGTAATCCCGTTAGGTGTTCTGTTAAATCCTAACCAGACTAATTCTGTCAAAGCTGAAGTTGCAAGGGCTGATTTTGTAAATAACCAGAAACCCTAGTAGGCACGGTCGCACCACGTTTTGGCACGATCGCGCCTATTGTTGGCACGATCGCGCCTCACATCAGTTAAAACGTAAATGCAGCCTTTAATCGCAAGACCATTCGATTTCGTAACTGTTTCTCGTATTAACAGACCCAATTAAGAGTTTAATCATTTTAATTATAACAAATAAACCCATTTTGGTCAATCCCTCTCCTAAACTATCTATATTCTCCATTGTGACCATCGATTTCATCGTTTCGTTGTAAATTCTCTCAACCAAACAAACCAACACCTTAGTCGATTCCCCCTAAAGCTCCAGAACACATCAACTGGGCCGGAGTTGTAGCAGAAAGCACCGGAGACCACACCCGTCATAGCCGGAACTCGTCCCCACCGTAGGCCATCAATTCATCGTCTCACAGGGTAATTGAAACTTTCAAAACTATCTATTTATTCTATAGATCAAAAGCCCTAATCCAATTTAGACTCTCAATATCGAAATTTACTCGAACCCGATCCTAAGTTTCATTTAAAAATGGTTTAATCGAATCCAACTTTAAACATGTTTTAAACACAATTAATCTACACCAACAGACTCGTACTAACCTTGTGAAAGAAAGCCATATACATTCCAGCACTATTAATATAAGAATCAATCAATTCGTTCATGTTTTGAAAGAGACACGGTCGCGCTAATCATCTAGCGTGGCCGTGACTCGGGAGACGCGGTCGTGTCGACTTCCAGCGCGGTCGTGCCTCCTGCTCAGACCCAGTCATGCCCGTTGGCTAGACTTGATCGTACCCCAGAAGCATAGACACGGTCGTGCCTATCGAAGGCACGGTCGTGCCTAGTGGTTTGGCTAGTTGTCCTCTGTTTGAACAACACGGCCGCGCCCTGTCTAGAACGGTCGCGCCCGCCCTAGCACGATCGTGCCCTACCCTAGGCACGGTCGTGTGTGTTGACAAAATGTTTATAATCTTTTATATTTCTAAACAATTAGTATTTCAGATTAATTTCTAAAATAAAAATAATTGAATTTATAAAAATCTGTACTATTTTTATTTAGAAAAGATCAAATATTTAATCTTAAAATAAATGGAAATTATTTAAAGTTCAACATTTAATTTATAAACCCTACACCTAAATAATATTTTAATGTCTAAATTACATTATATAAATAAATGAATAAGGTAATAATTATTTATTTGATTTATAATTAAACAAAAACATTTATTTAGTTATACTTAATTACATCTAACACTTACATTATTTTCATAAACAGTAATTATTTAATTTACATATTCCAAACTCAAACCTTATTCAAAAATGTTCTAAAAATATTCATTTCAAATCTTCCATTTTATACAATACTTTCAAGTACCAATCACTAACTTTATCCAATTTAACTTTAGATATAGACTTAGACTATTGTGCATTATTAATGCAATATACATTACACTCTAGGTTAACATTGTGCAATACAAGGATCACATTACTATCTAGTATCTCGTGTTAGCTACGCATTCGAATCAAGTGAGTATACATAGCCCCTTTTACTCTTTTACATTTTTGGGGTGAAACATGAACACTATTCAAATTACATGTTTACATTTACACAAACAACATAAGTACAAATCCTATTTACATTCATGTGTGCAATTTGAGTTTTATGCCCGAGTGCTAGGTGTGCTAACCTTTGTATGCGATTATGTGCAATCATTAACTATTCAAGCCGACGGTTTTCAATGATAGATCTACTGAGTCTGACAAACCCACCCAGATTGGGGTGATTGATACTGACAACACAATTTTGCATGCTAGTTACAAAGGTTTGATTGTACTTGGTTACACAATAGCTGCTCCCCATAAATGCCGTATTTATCATGTTATGTAAGGATTTGTTTTACAAACTATATGCTATCTATATACCAACCTGTGTTATACTCACCAACTTTTTAGTTGACCTTATTTTATTCATGTTTCAGGTGCTTTCATATGAGTTTGATCAAGACATGCTACACATAGGCTTTGGACCTAGTTAATCTTAATTCAAAAACAAATTGTATGTCATTATGTACTTGGAACTTGATTCATGTTTATTTGAATGGAAATGGATTTAACATATTACAATTTAGTCAACCATGAGCTCATGAACAGTCTACATGTCCCGCCCCGATGATTCCGCCATCGGTTGGGGTGTGACAGATTGGTATCAGAGCCTTGGTTATAGGGAACTAGGTTATTAGACACCCTTGACCTAGACTATAACTTTAGGACACCCATACAATGCCATGCTACTACATGTTACATTATCAGTTCTTGTGTAAATATTTTTACATGCTATCATAAGTATTTACACTACATGATACAATACATAATGATTTATGTGTCACACTACTTGATAACTTTTGTGCTTACACTCATTACTATCTACATGCTATATGATTATTTTTTTGTGAATATTCTTACATGTTATACTATATAACTACATCATATGATACAATACTTAATAATCTATGTGTCACATTACCTGCCAACTTTCTCCCCTATTCATTGCTACATATTTAATTTATTTAAAAGTGTTATCCTAAGTTTCCACACACACTCATACACACTTAGTTATTCATGCACCCCTAAACTCACATACATAATACCACACCTCTTGTGAACAACAAATTTTTAAACTGTTGGGCCTAATGTCCATCAATAATAAACTAAGAAGCTCATCTATCCTTCAAGAAGCAAAAGCCCACTGAAACGCATGAACCTTACTTTCGGGCCACAAGGCCCAGTTCACAATAATTCTCATCATCACCATGAGCCCAACAATAGTATTATTAATACATAATGGCTGGAAGAGTGTGTAGGCCCATGAGGAATTCTGGCTAAGGAAAGATAGGGTACTTAAGTGTGTCCTAGTGACCCACCCATCTTTCCTTGGAATTCTCCTCAGGGATACACTACTTATAGGTCAAGTGTACTCCTAAAATACTATTGTGAAGACTCGGCGTTATGACTAGTCAAACTCTAAACCTATGAGAACTCCTATGTTTGACACTCAGTATTTATTTATCGCTTACAACCTTTCCATTGTTTTCCTGCTAAGCATGGACTCCTACTCTCCTACCTCCCCGGTATGCCGTCCCGAAGAAGAGTCTGATTGGGAAGAAGACACCGGATCACCCGTACATCGATCACCAACACCCACAGCTGCTAGACCAAGGTTTGATGTAAGGGTAGATTGGATTAGGAACACCGACCCAAGACTTCGAACACCTGGATCAGCCGTGCCCAGAAACCAGTATGAGACACCTCATCCACACAATCAACTACCACTCCCACTAAGAGACCCATATCTAATGCCCGACCCGTATTACTCTAATCTTTGAGTAGGGCATATCATGGCACTCACTAGTACTATAGAATTTCCAATCAATGACACGCACCAATATGTAAGGACCTCAGAATTTGAGAGGCAAAGAATGGAGCAAGGGTTAATGTATGACTTGCAAGGACAAGGAATGAATAGCCTAGCAAACCAATTAGGGTACCAAAAGGAATTAATCTCCATCCTCGAAGCGGTGCTCGCCTTGGGAATTATTCTCCTTCTAGTGGAAAGCTACAAGTGGCGTTAACAAGATTATTTTTCTTATTTATTTCAGTTTGAGAACTATTTCCCTATGTTTTGAATACATTTCAGCATTTCTAAATTTTATATTTTCCAAAGTTGTTATTCATAAATTCAATACGTTGAGTGTGAATTACACCCATCATATTTTCATCAAAATTCTCCAAGTATTATCTTTCCCATTCACCACAATTTAGTACACAACCAGCAATCTCCTTCGTAAACAAATCATCCAATAATTTGATTTAAACAAACATCGTTATTTCGTTCAAACAAAATGTTTATCAAACTTTTAGATAGTATAAAAAAATAAATAAATAAATAAATAAATTTTCCATAAGACTTCTCTCCTGATAGAAAAACTCAACACAATCTATTTTATAAAAATATTATTCCGAATTGATAAATAATTGTGATTTTCCTCATTAAAGAAAAATATTCCTAAACCCTGGCTAAATTAGTATACGACTACTTGTTTAGCCAATAATTCCGCTTAGAAATATCCTTTTATTAATAGCTGAAAATTTAAAATTAAAATATTTTCTCCATAAATTGTCTATTATGTGAATAAATGGATCACTACTTTATATATCTACAACAAGGAACAATTTACCACTTTCTATTTTCAGGCAAAGATCAGTATTTGTAAACACATTTCCCGAACGTTTTCAAAACCTCCTTGCTACCTTTCGTTTGTCGCTTCAAGATGAGATTTAAGAGCTACAACCTAACTACCACATTATACAGGAACGCCAAACAACACGCTTATCCGCAACACTCGATCACATGCAAAACCCGTTAGTATACATCACACACGAAGTCCAACAACTTACGTATACATGTTCACAATATATCCAACGCAACCACATGGTACGTGAAACTCAATTATTCTCAATGTACCCAATGCTACACAAATTACATAATACAAGAAACTAGTTTGCCTATAAATCATAATTTACTGGATTGATCACATAACACACGAAACATGTTTATTTACAATACACCTGCTACCGGATTGAGCACATAATACACGAAACTTAGTTGTTTGCGATATACGTGATACATAACAATTGTTTGATTGATACATAATTCTAGATTGACCACATTAAACATGAAACTCATTTAGTTACAGAGTACATCATACTAAACTGTACACATTATATTGATTTACAAAATGCATGATGCTAAGTTGTCAACGCCATACATGAAATTCATCTCCTATAATACATGTGATACTATGTTGTTTACATTACACGTGAGAGCTCATTGATTTACAAAATACATAATGCTAGCTGTTCATGCTACACAAGAAACTTGTGTGTTTACTTTATACACGAAACGAAATTGCTTACAATTATTACAATTGATTGATTTCATTATACACAAGACATGGTCATGCACTTTGTTCACCAAAGTTGAAGACCATAATACATGGAAACGACTCGGGGTTTGACGTATTCTTGTTCAAACACGAGCAAACTAAGAAACTTTAAGTTATTCTACTTAACTACTCTTTAGTTGTGAACTTACCTACTTAAGGACATAGTTACTTGTTAGCGACTTGTATGTGAAAACAATGGACATGGACGGAGTGAAATTGTGCCCCCTTGACCCGCACACAACGGGATGACCTATACGGACCATACGATGATTTGAGTAATTACGGGTGCACACGGAATTATAAAAATCAGCGCATGAAAAACATAGTGAAATTTTGTCGTGTGTTGTGACCTAAAACTTATCATGATATGTAACAACGAAACTGATGTGATATGACAAGGACATGGTGGATACGCCGATGGTACTTCCTATATATAAGTGTCCTATCATGTTATCAAAAGTAGCGTTGTTCGTGTCACGTGAAGTTTTGACCTAGACCAATGTTTATAAAATCTTTTACTACTGACATTTTTAAACATATTAGACTACATCATGCACAAACCCTAACGATCAAGGTCCCATCAAATTCATTCCAAATAATACATCTCACATTTAGAATTCAGAATTTTTATTCGACAATCTCCTCCTTAAATTCATTCCAAAACAAAATTCATTATCACCCTTCATATTCAAACTTGAGTATCAGGCCTAAGCCACGACAACGGTTACACTCCCCATAATCCAACAATCAAAACTCACCGAGAACCCAAAACTTTCGCCTTTTTCCTGATTTACTAGTCTCCATTAGTTAAATTTCGGGACGAAATTCCATTAACATGGGGAGACTGTAACATTTCTGATTTTCCGACCCTATTTTAAATTTATTTTAACTAATAAAATAACAACACGACATTAAAACATATACTTGTTCAAACCTACACTTCATTAAACGTTAGCCGATCGTATTCAATTCAAAGATTTAGAACTCATAATCATGTGGTAACACCTCCTAGAGTTAATCTAGTTAGTAATCCCGTTAGGTGTTCTGTTAAATCCTAACCAGACTAATTCTGTCAAAGCTGAAGTTGCAAGGGCTGATTTTGTAAATAACCAGAAACCCTAGTAGGCACGGTCGCACCACGTTTTGGCACGGTCGCGCCTATTGTTGGCACGATCGCGCCTCACATCAGTTAAAACGTAAATGCAACCTTTAATCGCAAGACCATTCGATTTCGTAACCGTTTCTCGTATTAACAGACCCAATTAAGAGTTTAATCATTTTAATTATAATAAATAAACCCATTTTGGTCAATCCCTCTCCTAAACTATCTATATTCTCCATTGTGACCATCGATTTCATCGTTTCGTTGTAAATTCTCTCAACCAAACAAACCAACACCTTAGTCGATTCCCCCTAAAGCTCCAGAACACATCAACTGGGCCGGAGTTGTAGCAGAAAGCACCGGAGACCACACCCGTCATAGCCGGAACTCGTCCCCACCGTAGGCCATCAATTCATCGTCTCACAGGGTAATTGAAACTTTCAAAACTATCTATTTATTCTATAGATCAAAAGCCCTAATCCAATTTAGACTCTCAATATCGAAATTTACTCGAACCCGATCCTAAGTTTCATTTAAAAATGGTTTAATCGAATCCAACTTTAAACATGTTTTAAACACAATTAATCTACACCAACAGACTCGTACTAACCTTGTGAAAGAAAGCCATATACATTCCAGCACTATTAATATAAGAATCAATCAATTCGTTCATGTTTTGAAAGAGACACGGTCGCGCTAATCATCTAGCGTGGCCGTGCCTCGGGAGACGCGGTCGTGTCGACTTCCAGCGCGGTCGTGCCTCCTGCTCAGACCCAGTCATGCCCGTTGGCTAGACTTGATCGTACCCCAGAAGCATAGACACGGTCGTGCCTATCGAAGGCACGGTCGTGCCTAGTGGTTTGGCTAGTTGTCCTCTGTTTGAACAACACGGCCGCGCCCTGTCTAGAACGGTCGCGCCCGCCCTAGCACGATCGTGCCCTACCCTAGGCACGGTCGTGTGTGTTGACAAAATGTTTATAATCTTTTATATTTCTAAACAATTAGTATTTCAGATTAATTTCTAAAATAAAAATAATTGAATTTATAAAAATCTGTACTATTTTTATTTAGAAAAGATCAAATATTTAATCTTAAAATAAATGGAAATTATTTAAAGTTCAACATTTAATTTATAAACCCTACACCTAAATAATATTTTAATGTCTAAATTACATTATATAAATAAATGAATAAGGTAATAATTATTTATTTGATTTATAATTAAACAAAAACATTTATTTAGTTATACTTAATTACATCTAACACTTACATTATTTTCATAAACAGTAATTATTTAATTTACATATTCCAAACTCAAACCTTATTCAAAAATGTTCTAAAAATATTCATTTCAAATCTTCCATTTTATACAATACTTTCAAGTACCAATCACTAACTTTATCCAATTTAACTTTAGATATAGACTTAGACTATTGTGCATTATTAATGCAATATACATTACACTCTAGGTTAACATTGTGCAATACAAGGATCACATTACTATCTAGTATCTCGTGTTAACTACGCCTTCGAATCAAGTGAGTATACATAGCCCCTTTTACTCTTTTACATTTTTGGGGTGAAACATGAACACTATTCAAATTACATGTTTACATTTACACAAACAACATAAGTACAAATCCTATTTACATTCATGTGTGCAATTTGAGCTTTATGCCCGAGTGCTAGGTGTGCTAACCTTTGTATGCGATTATGTGCAATCATTAACTATTCAAGCCGACGGTTTTCAATGATAGATCTATTGAGTCTGACAAACCCACCCAGATTGGGGTGATTGATACCGACAACACAATTTTGCATGCTAGTTACAAAGGTTTGATTGTACTTGGTTACACAATAGCTACTCCCCATAAATGCCTTATTTATCATGTTATGTAAGGATTTGTTTTACAAACTATATGCTATCTATATACAAACCTGTGTTATACTCACCAACTTTTTAGTTGACCTTATTTTATTCATGTTTCAGGTGCTTTCATATGAGTTTGATCAAGATATGCTACACATAGGCTTTGGACCTAATTAATCTTAATTCAAAAACAAATTGTATTTCATTATGTACTTGGAACTTGATTCAGGTTTATTTGAATGGAAATGGATTTAACATATTACATTTTAGTCAACCTTGAGCTCATGAACAGTCTACATGTCCCGCCCCGATGATTTCGCCGTCGGTTGGGGTGTGACATACGTGTCAGGGATGCTGTGGCGGATGGACGTGGATGTCATCGATGTGCAGGACGTGCGGCGACGCGTCCTCCATTGCCACACCCTATAGCGGATGAGGCATAGGCAGGTTCCTTGTCCATGCATCTACGGCAACGGCACCGGGACCCAAACCTGGTCCTGGACGGCCCCTACGAACCGATGGCCCTGCGGGAATCGGTGCGTGATGCGCATGCCCTCGCTGTGCGACGGTCTAATCGGACAGGGGGAATGGCCGGTAACATCGGAGGCTCATGCACATCAAATGGTGTAACCGAACGCATGATCTGCGTGATGAAAGCACCGCCATACAAAAGCCCGCGCTTCTACCGCATATAGGCAGATGCAAAATAAAGCGCCATGCACGTGGATAGGTCGCACCGCCTGCCAATAAGCAGGCAATAGAGAAAGAAGAGGTCTCTATCAGTGCACCACTCACGGCTTTTCAGACGCGGTGCGATCGGCGTCGAAATAAGACGGTGCAGATATCTATACAAAGGGTCTCTAATCCCCGAGACCCTCCCCTTGGTACCCAACCAAGGACTATCTGAAATCAAACCCCAAAAAACAAGGAGTTCCTCCTTGTCCACCTCCGTCACCGCCTCGGTGAAAAGTGGCGTGACCGTATCAGGCTCGTGGTACAAGCCCGTCGTGACGACCCACTGACGGAGGGTCTGACGGTAAACGGTCCCAAAAATACAAAAAGAAATATGATCCGGCTCTATATCCGGCGCCTCCCCGGGAAGAGGATCCAACCCAGCCTCTGAGTAGATGAATGTCGAAAGAAACTCGACGACCACCTCTCGGTAGGTCTCCGTGAATGAAAGATCAAAAAGACGCGACCATGGCGTGTCCTTGTCGATGATGGCCCTAGCCCGCTCGGCCTCTTGTACCTTCTCGAGGAGCCCCCAATCGACCGTCGTCCCTGGGCCCAACCGCACCTCCCGGAGCTTCTAGCACCGGGCATACACCTCCGAATCGGCCGGAAAATCAAGGAAAGGGTAGTGCGCAAGATCGTCTAGCTGCTCCATGTGAATATCATCCTGATGATCCGCCATATCTGATAATAATAAATTGTTTATATTTTTATATTTTAAATAATAATAAATAATTTTTTTATTTTAACTAATAATATATTGTTTTTATTTTAAATAATAAAAATAATTTTTTATCTTAAATAATAAATAATAATAATAATATATTGTTTTTATTTTAAATAATAAAAATAATTTTTTATCTTAAATAATAATAAACAATAATAATAATATGTTGTTTTTATTTTAAATAATAAAAATAATTTTTTTATTTTAAATAATAAATAATAATAATATAATGTTTTTATTTAAAATAAAAATATATATTTTTTAAAAAAACTATACGCCACGTATAGCCTTATACGTGACGTATAGGCTGTTACCGGGTAACCAAGTCATACGCAGGCAACCCAAGCCATACGCAGGGCTGTTACCGGGCAACCCAAGCCATACGAAGGCCAAGTTGCTGAGAACATGAGCCATACGCAGCGTATAGCACTATACGTGGCGTATGGCTTCATCGTCTTCCTCAGATGAACTATACGCCACGTATGGTGCTATACATGGCGTATAGAGCTGAAGTTTCAGTGATTAAAAGCCCTAATCTACCCAGTTTTACCCGCTAATCATCAATATAAACCTAACATTATTGATCGGGAGTTGAGATACGTACATTTACGAAGTTTTTTTGAGACGACAATCGAAATCAAAGAGCAATTTGGAGCTGGTCGCGTATGTGTTTGTGTGTGTTTGTTGTGGATCGTTTAGGACTGTACTAGACATCATCCGGCTTAATCAGAAGGCTATACGCCACGTATAGGGAAATACGTGGCGTATAGCCACCAACCTTTGGTATTCTATACGCCACGTATTGCCCTATACGTGGCGTATAGCCTTTAAATATATGAAATTTAAAAATTTTGAATTCCCTCTCATTCCACGTATTGCCCTATACGTGGCGTATCGAATATTTAATTAAAATTATATATTATTAATTAAAATTAATAAAAAAACTAATCAAAATGACCCTAAAATTAATTAAAAATAGTTAAAATACAAATTAAACAAACATCATCCTGCCATTATTGTGGAAATCTAGATCTATTAGTAGCCATTATTTTCTTAAATCGTTCAATACGATCACTGTATATTTTTCCCATTCTACCGCATCATCATTTCGGTGCACATTCCAAAGTGCATTCGGCGTGGGAATCAGAAAATCTCCTTCTAACTTGACGTGGATGAAATGAGCCCTATTGACGTGAACTAACGATACGATTTGATGTTGAGCGTGAACGTTTGGACCAAACCACAATGGAAAAAATGTTTGATTACCGGCGATGCTTAAAAGATGAACAATCACCCCAAATCTTTGAGCAATTAGGAGTCTTGTGTATGGCATCGACATCCAACGACTAACTGGTGCGGCTTTCACATCCTGCCAATCTATCGTGTGACGTAGCTTATCATATTCTTGAAATGTGACTCTATCAAAAACAGTTCTCTATCATTCTTCTTTACTGTCCATCTCCTGTAGAAGTTCTTGTTGGATAAAAAGCCATTGGTTTTCATTTAACCCTAAGCCCAAAGCTACCGATCGAAAACCACAGTTTCCGTCGGGATTTACATCTTGTATATGTGAAATGTACGGATAAAATAAAGATGGTATCGAATCCTTAAAACAATTTATATTGTTAACCGCATCTGTCTCCATAATCAATGGAAACACAAGATGAGCGTTATCATCTTGTGGTTGCTTTCCTTTACCCTTCGTTGAAAGACGGTGTTGAGTAACCAAACTTGCTTATATAGAGTCTTGTGACCTAATGTACGAGCTGTGTCTCGCAGGGTCACATTTGCTTTGTTGGGATCCTGTGAATGAACTGTTTCTCGCGACATCTTGTTTCCTTTGTTGTTGCTTTTTCAAAGTTTGACGACCGCAAGTATCTTCTTGTACCACAGGCGCTTTCTTGTTACTTTTGCTCGGAAAGACCACCCCTTCGATTATCGACAACATACTTCTTTTGACCTGATCGGGTTGTGACATAATTTTGTTTCTCACTTGATCAAATACTTTATCCACGTCTACAATTTCATCATCGACAAACGACGGTTTTAATTCAAGTTTCCTCCAAAAGACGTCCAACGCATCTAGCGGGATTATACCACCTGTATTAAAACGAAATAGTTAGAACAGTTTGAAAATTGAAAAAAACAAGATAAATAGTCAAAACAGTTTACCTGTAGTTTCGATATTTGCCAGACGACAAGCACACGGCAACCCACAACTACTGAAAAGTTGGCAACCAGACGTTGCATTTTATTTTCGTATATGTGATAACTTGTACCACTCGTTTTCTAACAAATTTAGAGCTTTATGTGAAACTTTATCGTGCAGGTTATCAAACAATTCAATAGCTATGTGGCTGTCCATTTTCCTTATGAGGCTTGTTCCAAACCCAAACTGTAATTGATAATATTGATCTGTTACAATTTCATTAACAAACCCAACAAGTGTATCTAGCGAGCTGTTAGAATTTCTAAGATAGCTCTTTAAGAGCGAATGCTGGCTTTCGACTCGGTTCATTGTATGTTGACCAAAATTGAGGTTTCTATTGGACGAGGCGAATACAAACTTTTCTTTATACGGGTCCAACCAATTTTTTGTAACATAATCTATAACTCCTGGAAAAATATTAAATATTCAAAACTTACTTCCTCGTTTGGCTGCATACAGTCGTTCGTAAAGCCGGTTGAAGTTATACTGGTATATATCTGGCGTAGGAGACTCACACAATACCGATCATGAATACTTGAAATTTGCCCAGTCTTCGTTTGTAAATGATACCCTGCAATGTTTTGCGATATTCTCGTGTATGTGCCACCGACATAGATTCTTGGAACAGTCCGGAAATATTTTATCACACGCGTTCATAAGAGCTTTGTCCCTGTCTGTTACTATCACACGCAGCTCCATTCACTTTTGCAACATTTCTTTTATTTGCAGTAGCACCCAGGCGAAGTTTTCCTCCCGTTCTTTTGATATAAATGCATAAACGACGCAAAATGACTGGTGTGTAGAGGTCACACCGACCACTTGGACAAATGGAAGTCTATACATGTTTGTTTTGTATGTCGCGTCGATCATCAACACGTGCGGGAACGCACGCCACATATCGTACGATTTCAGATGAACAAAGAATATCTCCTTCACAATATTTGTGGCAGGATTTTCCCGAGTATAGTAGACGCATTTTTTAGAAGAAAACAGGTTTTCCAGAACCTGCATTGGAGTTTCACCGACTCTCGTTTCGTTTTTTATCTTTTGTATCACATTATAAATGTCCATTTTAATGCAACTACTATCTGGGTTTTGTTCCCTTATAGTTGCCAGAATGTTTTGTGGCAACATATTTTGCGAATACAACTTCGCCACTAAAAGTTGTTCCGACTGAGACAGTCTCCTCGCAAACGAGTGCGCCTCAAGATGTTGACTAGGATCATGGTTATGACTGTCATCCTTCACAGTTAATTTCAAACCACCAGTATTTTCTTGGTACTCTCATTCCAATTTAAAGGGACAACATATTTTCTTGCTACCGGCACGTCTAACCGTGGCAGTAGACGCACGTTCGTCGTGACGGTCACACACAAGCCACACTTTGATAAACGGTTCCGTCGGATCGTCGCCTTTTCTCCTCGATCGTCAGGTGACAAGGACGTAACCATTCTCACGTCCTCTCCGGACAGCCCAATCCACCAACTGTTCACAAGACTGAAAATTCTTGTCAGTTTTATACGACACGTTTTGATGGTTTTGTTCCTCGTCTTCGGAGTCGTCGGTTTGTTGTGTCGGGTAAGAGACTTCACCGTTCGTGGGTTGTGTAAGGTAAGACAGTTCACCGTATACCAACTCGGGATTGCTCAGTGGCTCGTTCAAATCTGGAAGCCTTACCCGTTGATGTGAATAAACGTCGGACGAAACCTCCTCCCGGTTCACCTCTTGAACGCCAGAACTTTGCGGGTTGTTTTCCACCGACTCGTTAGAATATACCTGAAAACCGTAGTTACCATCCTACCACCAAGACATGTTTATAATTTTTGGGAGATTGTTTGAATTTTTTTTTGAAAGGATACGTTCGAATGAGAATTCTGCATGGTTAAATACACAAAATTTGGGCCATATACGCATCGTATAGGCCAATACGATGCGTATAGGATTCTGGTCAAACCTTGTCAAATATCGTATACGCATCGTATAGGACAATACGATGCGTATAGGGTACGAGGTACTTTCTGTAACTAGTCATCCATCACATCGTTATACGCCGTGTATAGACCTATATGGGGCGTATAGCGAGGTGATGGATGACTAGTAGTAGAAGGTACCTCGTACCCTAAACTGCATCGTATTGCTCTATACGATGCGTGTAGGGTTGGAATGACCAAGTTGTACGAGGATGTCGGGCATGAGAAATTGTGAAGGGCTATACGCATCGTATTACCCTATACGATGCGTATATGGCCAAGTTCAAATACTAGTTCTCGTGTGTCATTAGTAGTCCCCGATAGAAATCCAAAATAGCCTTTTACTTCTTTTTTTTACCAAAATGTTCAACCAATCACATGCTGATGGCGAAAATTTGGCCTAAATTTTATCTGAATTTTCGCTAAAAAAATAATTAAATAACTAATTTTCGCCATTTTTTTCTCGGCGAAAAAATATGGCATTTTTTCGCCATTTTGTTTTTTAAATTATAAATGAACTTTTAATATTCCGAATTTTATTAAAATATTATTATTTTTTTAAATTATGGATTTTTCGCCATTTCATATTATATAATTTAAAAAATTTATAAATTTTTTAAATATCAAGTGATCATATATTTTAAAATTTTAATAAAAAAATAATATTTTTAAATTATTATAATTTAATAATTTTTGTAAAAATAATTTATAAAAAAAAACAAATTTTTATAAAATATTATTTTCAAACAAATATTTATACTCCTCCCTACCATTAATTTTTCTTCACTTATCCAACAAACTTTATCAAGTTATCCATACATTTTACCATCAAACTTCTCTCATAAACCTCACTAAATTACAAGTTATCTTAACCTTCTTTCAAATTCAATCCACTTTAAGATTTCTCAACTTATCCACTTTATAAACTTCATCCTTTTATCAATCCACTTACCACTTATTTTTAAGTAATGTCTTGTAATATTATTTTATGTACCGGTGGAAAATGGGACTTTGTTAACGGTGTTGAGGAGTACGTTCCTGTAAAAAAAATGTTTTCGACGTGTTTTTTCAAGATTCCCTGAAATTTTGCCACTTTTAAGAAATTTTCGCCATTTTTTTAAAATTTCATCATTTCCCAAAATTTCGCTATTTTTTAAAACTTTTGGCCAATTTCCAAATTTTCGTCATTTTTCAAAATTTTTGCCAGAGCCAATCGCCATTCGGCCCCACAAAAATTAAAAAAATAAAATTAATATTTAATTCCGGGTGAAAATTTGAGGCGAAAAAATATGGGAAAATTTCGCTTTTTTGGCCATTTTGGTAAAAAAAAATCAATAGTCATTTTTTATTTCCATCTTGGTCAAATGTCCATTTTGGTGAATTTCCCAATAACAAATGGTTTTTTACATTTTTTTCAATTAAATTTTGTTTCGTGGTAGTCGGTAGAAAAAGTTCATAGATTTTCTAAGGATGGTTTTTGATACGTTAGAATAAAAATACTTTATGTTTATTTGTTTACCGTGTTAAATAAGTGAACACAAACGAACAAGAATAAATTTATTTTTTTAATAAATAAACAAATAAGGCAAATAAGATTTTTCATTTAAGTGTTTATGTTCGTTTAGTTATCCGGTTAAACTTTAATGAATGAAACGTAAGTATAAGCTCATAACATTTGCAACCTTAACTAGTTGTATATAACTAGGAAGCAAATTACCATAACCTTTTTCTAGGTTAAGAGTGTGTATGTTTTGGCTAAAAAAGAGTATATTTTATACCTTTATATCTACAAAAGTACATAAAAAGTAAAAAACTTAGAAAACTTGCTAAACACAAAATAAAAACATATAAAATAAGTTAGGCCACAATGTAACGAACCAATATTCGGGGTTCATAACATAATATTACGAAGGTGTAAATATATACGATGGTAAAGTGGATGGTTCTTTTTAAAAGGGGAGCATTTTAAGTATTCTTGGAAAAAGGGGGCCAAACTTGGAAACTTGGGGGCACTATTTTGTAAAAAAATTACAAATCCGGTTATAGTGGGGAAGGGGTGTGAAGCACACACTCGTGTGTGCGCGGGGGGGGGGGGGGGGGGAGAGAAGAAAAAGAAGGGGAAAAGGGCTAGAAAACTGAAGTTTGAGAGTTGCATATGTTAATCGGAAAAACACATCAAGATCCTAACTTTATAGCGTGAAACACCTCAAAACCATCGTATGACACGATTCCATGCCTATTCCAATACAAACTTTTACGTAAAGTTCTTACCTATGAACTAAAACCGAGCTCAGATAATTCAACCCTCCTTTCTTATAGAGAAATAGCAACAATGAACCCCTTTTGAACTTAGATGGCTACACCAACCTGGATATTTGAATCTTTATTTAAAAACTCGCAAAAGTATGTGATTTAACACATTCTCGGCTACTCTCTATTTCTTTCTCTCTCTAGCTTTGAACGAAAAGGGAAGGGAATGGGATGAAATGGAGGCTGTCATAATGAGGTTTATCCCTCTAGCTTTGAACACAGTACCTCTTCGTAATTTTCCATATTACATTTTCAAGCCCAAAGTTATAATTTACATAAAAGTCTCAGAAATTGGGTGTTACTATAACGAACCAATATTTGAGGTTTATAACATAATATATAACGTATTATGAGGGTGTAAATGTATAAGATGGTAAAGTGGATAGTTGTTTTTAAGAAGGGAGCATTTTAAATATTCTTGGAAAAAGGGGCCAAACTTGAAAACTTAGGGGTATGTTTTGTAAATTTTTTACAAATCAGGTTATAGCGGGGAAGGGGGTGGCGACATACACACTCTTCTGGTATGTGTGTGTGTGTGTGTCGTGGTTATCAAAGAAGGAAAAAAAGTGAAGAATGGCTAGAAACTGAAATTTGAGAGTTGCATGTGTTAATATGAAGGATTTGGTGTGATCATTTCCTTCTAATCATCAAGTAAGTGCCTTCAATCTCTAAAACCTTCATCAATGGTGTTCTTGGTGGGTGCTGGGTCATGAACCCTAAATTAACTAAAATTGGGGGTTTGGATGGATCAATTCTTGATTATAAGCTAAAGGTTGAACATTTTCATGATTTTATCTGAATTATGAAAATTAGGGTTCTTAATGTTCAAATTGGGGTTTTTTGATTTGGGTTTGTTTAAATGATGTATTAAAGGTTTGTTATGTCTATAAAACAAAACCTAGTAAAATCCCTAAACAATTTGGTGAATCATGAATTTGGAAATTTAAGTGAAATATGGATAAGAACCTTAACTGGTCAAATGGGTAGTTCAGATTGAATGGTGAATGTGGGTTTGGTAGACAAACAAATTACTCTTATAAGTATAAGTTACATGTTGTATTGTGATAAATTTACTTAGTAGTATAATGTATGTTCAAAGTATGTTTTAATTAAATGAGTTTTATATGAATAACATGAGAAAGAAAAGTTACTTATTACATAAATGTTTTGAAAACTTAAACTCATCAGCGTTAGCTGACTTTTTAGCATGCACATTAGGTAATAAAAGAAAGAAACATGTATGAAGTTGATAAATCTTGGAAAGGATGGTTGGATGACTGCTGCTGATCAAGACCGACATCCCCATTACTTTAGGGTTTGAGGAGATATATAGTTAAATCTGTCAAAAGGTGTCTCACGTGCCTTGGGTGAAGACCGAGCACAAAAATCAATATAGAAAACTTCAACTGCTTGAAGTACCCCTATGAAAATGGGAAAATCTCACAATGGATTTGATCATAAAACTTCCTAAAATTAGGAAAGGACATGATGCAATGTGGGGTTGTGGTAGATCTGTTAACTAAAAGTGCACACTTCCTTCCTATTAAGGAAACTTATTCCTCGGAGAAATTGGCGGATATTTATATTAAGGAAGTTGTGTCGCGACATGGTGTTCCCATTACAATTGTGTCGGATCAGGATACCCGATTTACTTCTAGATTTTGGAGGAAACTCCACAAGGAGTTAAGGAGTAGACTCGATCTTAGCATTGCTTATCATCTATAAACAAATGGACAAAGCGATCAGACGGTTCAAACGCTTGAGGATATGCTCCGGGCGTGTGTGCAAGATTTTGGGGGTAATGGGGATGGCCACTTACCATTGGCAGATATAGCAACAGCTACCATTCGAGTGGTATTCCTCCTTTTGAATTATTATATGGGAGACGATGTCGGACACTGGTTTGTTGGGCGAAATTGGTTAACCATAACTCAGGAGTAAAGATGTGGTTGCAAACACGACGGTAAGAATTGACCAAATTAGAGCACGCTTAAAAGCCTCTCAAGATCGACAAAAGTCCTACGCGGACAAAAGGAGGAGGCCAATTGAATTCCACGTGGGGGACTTTCTGCTTTTGAAAGTCTTCCCATGGAAGGGGTGATCCGGTTTCGAAAACGTGGGAAGTTGAGCCCTCATTTTATTGGACCATTCTTGATTGTTGAACGGATCGGGAAGGTAGCATATCGTTTGGAGTTACCGGGGGAATTGAGTAAACTCCATAACACATTTCACGTGTCTCATGTGCGGAAGTGTTTAGCAGATGATTCCACTTTCGTGCCTATTTTACAGTATTAAGGTAGACGGAAAAAATGAAATATATAGATGAACTAATGGCTATCTTGGATAAAAAGGTGAAACGCTTATGCAACAAGGAGATTAGCAATGGGTTAATGCAATTTTTTGAATCATGAATTTAGAAATTTAGGTGAAATATGGATAAGAACCTTAACGGGTCAAATGAGTATTTCGGGTTGAATAGCGAATTACACTGGTTAATGAGGGTTTGGGGGGTTTAGTTTATACTACTTAACCAAGTATGAAAGAATATAGGTCATTAAATATTTGGTTTATGTTGGAATCTCACTAGATGAATGTATTGAGATCATTGGTTAGGTGAACGGGTTACTAAGGTCGAAGATCAACCGGGTGCATCTAAGGACAAAGAAGTGTCTTTACACTTACTTAGTAATTGTTAGGTTGTTGTTGCTATACATATATGTATGTGTGTTGAATGTTGTTATTTATATGTGTTGATGGTGTATAAGGGTGGGGTGGAATGGTATGATGTTGAAGTCAAAAGCCTCACATGGGGTGTAAGGGTGGGTGAATTGGGATCACTGAATCTCACAAAGGAGGGTAACAATTTGAGGTTAAGAGCCTCACATGGGTTGTAAGGGTGTTTGAAGTTTTGAACTTCACCTGTTGTGACCATTTTAAGTCTTTGAACTTCACAGCAGTGATGTAGTGAATTGGGGTCATTGAATCTCATGGAATTTGTATGATTTGAATAGATGAACCTAAAATAATTAAAAGGGGATACTTATGGATGTTAAATTAATGGGTTTGGGGTCAATTGGTGGCTTAAAACTCAAAGGGTGTGAGTTGTATGGGTGGAATAATTGAAAAACAACAAAAAAAACCCTAAAGTAGCCCCCCGGGGAGGGGGTAGCCTACACTGATCCCCTCTTAGCTACGTCCTCCCCTATGTTGACAAGTGTCGATTTAGGTTTTGGGGTTGGCTCATGGGGCATTCTCTTGGGGATGTTCTAATACTATTATATCATTACTAGTGGTGTTTTGGGTGTATGTAAAGCTACGGTTTAGCTTCGAGATGCAAGTCAAGCGGGATTGGATTCTCATAAAAAATATGTTGTGTCTTTGAAGTGGTGTTTAAACATAGTCTTCTTGTGAGGTATTTTGAACAAATGTTTTGTTGGTAGATAAAGTTTGGTGATGTAAAATTAAATGTGGTGTTGTTTTGAAGTTAAACTTTATGTTGCTTTTGAAAAATTGATGATGGGATTAACTTTTACGTATTTATAAAAAGTTTTTATTGGTTTAAAATTCCGGGTGAATTAGGGTACTAGGGTTGGGAGCGGGTAGGGAGGCGGGTAACATGCGGGTAAGGAGGGTACTACTCCCACTACCACGGGTTCAAGCGGGTAAGGACAAACGGGTATCTTCAACGGCATTGGAAACTCGCGGAAAGAAGCCAATTTGAACGTTTTTTGGTAGGTGCGGGTAGTGTGGGTTGAAGGGTATCACTCCCACCTTAAAGGGTACTTTGGGAGGGTATTTTGGTTAAGTGATGTGATATCTCCTAATTGGTGTAATTTAGGAGGATAGTTTGGTTAAAAGATACCACTCTCACCTCCCTTACACCTCTCTCTGCTGCCGATTGGAAATTTGTAATTCATTCCTGAACCTTCATCACATAATTCCTCTTTTTTTCTTAATTCATTTAATTTTAATTTTCCATGATGATTTTTTTTTGTTAACTTTTTAAAAATTTCTAAATACACAATTATGTTTATTTTATTTCCAACATTTGATATAAATTTAATTAAAAACGATTCAAAATGAAGTATTTCTGTGTTTCGTAAACGAATTTTAAATGTGCTTCGATCAGTAACTTCGGCAGAATATAATTACGCACCTCGACTATCCGACGACGATGAATACTAGATATTAAACTTTTTTCATTTACGTTTTGTTTTGTCAACCTTCCAACTAAATACTTTTTTTAGATAGTTGTTTTAAAATTGTTAGTAGTATTTGTGATTAAAAAATTAAAAAATAGTTGAGTGAAGAGTGGTGGTGACTTATGAGTATTTTTATTGTTGATTTTTAGCTATGCTTTTAACATTTTATGAATTTTTTTTTCTTTCTATTTATATATGTTTACGGTTTACGTATAAATATGCATAGACTTTTATGTAATCCTTATTATAATAAATGATTTCAAAAAATGACACGTGTAATCGCCATATTTATTCTCACCAAAATTTTCTTTATTTTATGTAAGCTTGAATTTTAAAATCTAATTATGTTAAAAAAAAATTCAAAAAAATAATATTAAATTTGAATCATAATGATTACTTAATTAAGAAAACAAAAAATTTTGTTTATTCTATTTTTATTTTTCTATTAAATAAATCCATATAATATATGGTATATAACCTAGTAAGGTAATATATAGGTTCCGTTATATCACCCGAGGAAAACCCTTTGCATTTTAAGTAACACAAGAAAAGGATGTTGGTAGATAACATAGAATCCAAAGCAAGTCAACCATTCGAGATGAGTGTTCAACCCTTCAAAATTGGCTAAACTTTGGCATGTAATGTAATGACTAGCACTCTTAAATTACTCTTTTGTTGCCACTCACGTGTATTGTTTTTTCAAACTTTCCAATAATACCCTTCAATATATTTTGCTTGGCATTCTAAATTTCATACAAATAAATTACTTGCTTTAATAACTTGTAATTTGTATTGTTTTTAGCTCATGCTACTTTTATTTTAAGTCTTTGTGATGATTATATTATTTGTTTTGGGCCCCATTTTTCTAGAGTTTTGGGCCTCATTTTTGTAGGGACTTAATTTTAACTTATATATATACATACACAAACACTTCTAGAAGTACGGTCAATAGCTTGTTTTTGACTCTGTTTTTTGAAAAAGGACTTTAAAATTTCATTTCACTTTTAGGCCATCAAAAAAATTGAGCAAGTATACTCTTAAATGATCTCATTTCTATGTGAACGCAGAGAAAAAGAAAGGTCAAATAAAAACAAAAATAAAAGTAGGAGAAACAAGAACTATTAGTCCTACATCAATTTAATTATTAGTTATGTAAAGTTAATATATTTTCAAATATTAAAATTAGTTAAAACGTATAACATGAATTGATTTGATCCTCTATCCACGCGTTGTCATGATACCAAATTAACCTAGCTCCTCTCTCTTTGTCGATGACAAGTTCAACACATCGCATTTCTCTCCTCTCGGTGACATTTCATAAGCCTCTTCCCTATTATCGTCTAGTGATGGATCAAGAAATTTTCCATTGGTGTCGAAATTTTTCGGTGTTTGAATATATATTAAAAGGGATTTTTTTTTCGGGCTAGGTCATTGAAATTTTTTTGATGGATTAAGTCGAGTCATCGAACATTTTTCACCAGATTGATTGAATTAGGTCACCACAATATTTCGAGTTGGAATTTTTTGATGGATTGAAATCCGTTCATTTAGTGTTCGTGTTCGTTTATTTGGTAGGTTAAAGTTAAGCGAATGAACACGAACAAGCCTTGGCATGTTCGTTCGGTTCGTTTTTATGCCTAGGGGATAGTTTGACAATACCGGTTAATTGTTTAGAAAAAAAATAGATGGCTTAGGTAACATGTTATTGGGTTAAATGGTTAGTACCCTATTGGATTTAATTGTTTACAAAGATTAATGGGTAGGTCCACTTAACTAATTAATTTTATAATATGTTTATAACAATTAATAAGTTTATACTTGTAAAACTTTAAAGTTTTAAATTAAACTTTTGGGTGTCATTTTCGTCAAAAAAATTAGTGAGGGTCGGTGTCAAAATTTATTAGGGTCACTTGGGACTCGATCGTATATAACATAACATAACAAAAAAAAAATCCATGACCCCAACCCCAAAGGGTGAGTACGGCAATGCGCCACTGCTAGCGACCCAACTCACAACCCACACCGATGTCTCTTAAGCTATAATAACAACAAATCCACGATAAACAACGATTTGCTTCTCATGTCATAGTTATTCTTATATTTTAAATAAATGATTATAGTTATTCAAATAATTTAATCCATTAGTTAAAACCTAGATTAATGTTCATTTTCTATGGCAACAAGTAAAATAAAAAATTTATAATAATCAGTATGATTAAAATAGTTGTTCAATATTTGATGATTACGAAACCTACATTGGTACCCTTAAACGACAACTAAAGATACCCAAAGCCCTAACAATAAAATAAGTGAATAGCTTTAAGTACCATTTTTGTCATTGTTGTGGATGATTTAAGAGAATTGTTGACAATAAAAACATCAAAATTATAGGCATACTGGAACAGTAAAGGGGAGGTGAGGTGGGGACATTTTTGTTAATTGTGTTTCCCATGCTCACTACCCACCTTACATGTCAAAAGAAATTTGGTGCACACATACACATACCACATGTCTCTCTCTATATAATATATACACATATAGTTGGTAACCCAAAGATTTAATATGAAGGTATATTTAGCGTTAGCTATGTGTGGGATTATACTGGGTACGTTTGGTTTGGTATATTTGTCATTAGAAAAGGTATAAGAGTATCACTAGGTATTATGGACGTCCCCGTCTATCTACCTAACACGCTTGCGTTGCTCGCCCCTATCCAGACGGATTTCTCCTCTCTCTCAACGAACACCAACGTATATACCCCTCCTGTTTACTATCTCTCTTGTTGGAAAATTTTGTGAAAATAAAATTATATAAACTTGTATTATTTTTTTATTCAAGTTTGCTAGTTGAAACACCATTTAATCAAAATCCATTTAACATGTATTTTAAGTTTTAGTCAAAAACTTAAATATTTGGGTTAATGGTGAATGAGGTGTTTTAACTCATGAGTTGATGGTGAATGTGGAGTTTCAACTCCTTTTTCACTATAAATACCAAAGTGTTCATTGGTTAAAAAATGCACCAAACAACATAATCTCTCTAGTATTCTCTCTTTCTTTCTCCCTAAAGAATTCCAACAATTCTTTGATCATCTTCATCATTTTCTTTAAGGTACAATTTGGGTGCTACGACCTTTCCCGGCAGTACATACTGCTTAGCTCGTTGTACCCTGGGAAACAAAATGGGGAGAGACCCAGAATTTGTTTTAAGTGTCCCGTGTTAAACACAATCCTTGGTCAAAATCGTAATTTTGTTCTTGTATTTTGTGATTTTTCAGTTGTATTCGTATTTGTAATTTACTTGCTTTCCTAGATAGGTTTGATTCTTTGTATTGTAATCGTAATATTAAAAGTGTTTTATTTTTATACGTGAACGGATTCCTACACCTCTCTCACAATCCCTCACGGATGGCGCCATCCGTCCACACAGATATAACCATCCTTTCTCCTGCCCCTCTTATTCACATCAACCACCATCGATCGTCACGTCAACCACATATGGTCGAGAACGGGCCTTCATGTGTTGGTTCAGGCCCAAGAAAACACACACGATTTATGTACCCGTTCTATGTATTGAACTTCAAAGAAAAATAAGGGCTGACATAAATGTCAGACACGATACGATAAAACATGATAACCTGTAGTGTTCGACACGAACACGACACGATAACTAATCGTTTCGTTTTTTCCAAAAACGAACACGACATGTTTGGAAGCAGGTCACATGTTATGGGACATGTTTAGAAACATGTTTAGAGAGAATAAATATCACATATGTAATAAAAAAATGGGTAACTTTGTTGAATAGTAACCAAGTTTCAAAAGTGTTCAAATTAAGTCACTCAATACGTATTTTACATGGTATACACCCTCGGGTATACTATGGTGAGTGACCTAATTTGAACACTTTTGAAACTTGGTTAATATTCTCTGGTGTTTTCCCAAAAAAAAAGTCAAAAGTTTAAAAAGTCGAATTAAAACATTCATTAACATAATAAATTCTAAAATTTTTAAAAACAAAACCCATAAAAATACTAAAGATGGGTTAGAGTGTTGGACTTAGGTTGAGACTGAATGCAAATAAAAACCAACAAAATCAGTCCACGTAACATGCTCATCTGTATCCTCATGTGATCTATTTTACTTGGTCAAGCTCCTATTCTACTGGTCCTACAATTACTTAATCAAAACAGCAATCAAAACAGCCTCGAAGTCTTCCACTTTCCCACGTCCAAAATCAGTCTTGAATGACCCTTTTACCCGATTCATTTGCTCTCCGGACCCGCAACCTGCTGACCCGAATTGAAACCCATGACCCGTGTGACCTGTGTAACCAGTAAACAAACTCGATTAACCCAACATCGTGGATGATCTACGTGTTTTGTTTCACTCAAAAATAGGAGAAAAGTTTTAAAATGTAAAAGAAAAAAGTCCCAAAGTTATTTTCCTCCTATCCGGTGGAATTAATGGTTGTTTTATTTTCCTCGTGTAGTTGAACCGTTTTCATTTGAACCGGTCGGACTGGTTTTCAATTTTTTTTTCCCTTAAAAATCTTATTTTCTTATTAATTTAGTATTCCAAGTTACATATTTTATTTATTTAAGTCTTCATATAACGTAAAAATTGCAAATTCACATCAAAACAAAAATGTTTTATATTTTGTATGTATATACATATTTTTAATTTTTTTATTATTTATGACGTCATCCGATTCTTAAATCTGGTCTAACCGATTCGACCGGTTCGACCAGTGGACCTCTAAGGCGTCCGGTTTCAATGTCCGGTCTGATTATGAAAACGTTGGTTAATGAGTGTGAACGGGTTTTGTTTTTTAAAGTTATTTATTAATTGGTAGAGGCTTTTGTCTCTTAGATGAGATGGCATGTGTTCAAACTCAGGCATGCGGTGATTTATTTGATGTAATTTAGTAGTAGGAATATGGTATATTTGTATGTTAAAAAAAAAATAAAAATAAATTATTTGTTGTCACATGTTCATTGGTGGAATGGTAAACAGAGAGATGTCTTCCTTGCTCACAAACGTGTAGTGTTTTTAGAACCGAACCAAAATTCGGGTTTCCTTTTAAATAAATAAATATTCTAAATAATATTACGGTGGAAATAATATTTTAGAATTAAGTTGAAACAAATGGGTTTCAAGTTGATTTTGGGGTTGTGTTAGTTTTTATCTATTTTTGGCATGAAAATGGATGAAATGGAAGTTGAGGGACTGAAATTGCAAATATGGCAAATCTGCCATATTTGACTTGTATGAAGTCAAAATTCAGTTTTGTTGGGAGTGTGGGTGTCGATGCTATCAAGAGAAAAAGAGATAAAAGGGTGTTGAAGCTAATCTCTGCAATTGAGGTTTGATTTGTGAAGGTGTTGGCTCACATATCATCTTCCTAACATCAAGAAATCAAATTGCCCAACGAGAAGGTGGAACGGGATCTTCGAATCTAAAAGGTAAGTGCTCTTGCACTTACTTAGTATTGCTGATAAATGGTGATACACGTGTTATGTTTGCATACTATGTTATGTGTTATGAAAGTGTATGAACATGTGAACGAATATAGTTATAGTTATAATACTATAATGGAAATGTGATAAAGTTATGATGTAAGTATCATAATGGAAATGTGTTGAAGTTATGGTTTAAGTATCATAATGGAAATGTGGTGAAAACTATGGTCTAAGTACCATGTTGAAATTGTAAAGGAGTTATGGTCTTATGCCATAATAGAAATGAAATGTGATGAAATATGGGATGATTATAAGGAAAAAGTGAAACTTGTAAGGTGTTATGTGAGGGACATGTGGCCTAATGAGTATTTGGGTGAAAACGGGTCCAATGGGTGAAACGGTGAAATTGGGAATGATTTTACCATGTTGTTATGTGGTGTCTTTAATACTAATGGTGAAATGTTTATGTGGTTATGTAGGAAAAGCTCCGGCATAGTCAAGGTCAAGTCGTTGGTAAAAGATGGATTCTCGTATGCACGTTTTGGGTGATTTCGGGTGTAATTAGGTGTCCATCAATGGGTGTAAACCGATATTTGGATTTGTAGCTTTTGCGAATAATTATGGTGTTTTGAATGTTAGATCCAAATTCTTGGTTTTGGGGTAAATTTTATGTCATGTTGGTAAAAGTGGAAAAAATTGGCTAAATGTTGAAAACTGCTGAAAAATGAAACTTTCTGTTTACTGGTCGTATTCGCGCCACACGAAAACATCGCGAAAGACCGGGTTCTCGGACAAGCATATTTGGGACTCCTTCGCGGCACGCGAATGGAGGGACCATGATGTTAGCGACACGTGAACTTTAAAAAAAAGGTGTCTTTTCCTGGGACGAATGCTTCCGCGTGTTTTAAATGTTTAAATAATCGGTGTTTAAAATCAGGGTGTTACACCTTCAAACTCTTATTTCTTATTAAATTAGTACTCAAAGTTGTATATTTAGAACCGGATGTGTGTAGATGACCGGTCCGTTTGTGTGTAGAAGAACCGGATCTTATTTCTTATTTAAGGTAGTACTCAAACGTGTAGTGTTTTTAGAACCGGATCGACCGGCAGGTCGGACCGAGAACCAGACACATAACCGGTCCGGTTGTGTGTAGATAAACCGCTTTACTTTGAACCGGTCGGATGAGATTTCAAATTTTTTATCTTTTTTTTTCTTTTCCTTTAAAATCTTATTTCTTATTAAATTAATACTCAAAGTTGTATATTTTATTTACTTAAACTTTTTATACGACATTAAAATTACAA
This sequence comes from Smallanthus sonchifolius, assembly GCA_023525975.1. Classification (NCBI taxonomy): domain Eukaryota; kingdom Viridiplantae; phylum Streptophyta; class Magnoliopsida; order Asterales; family Asteraceae; genus Smallanthus; species Smallanthus sonchifolius. The sequence goes on along the minus strand of CM042027.1, from coordinate 12,030,793 downwards.
ATTTACATCAAAACAACTTTTTTTTAATTTTATATCAATATACATATTTTTAAATTTTATATCATATATGATATTATCTAGTTTCTTAAACTAGTCCAACCAGTTCAACCGGCAGTAATGCTGTCGGTTCTTTGGCTGATCCAGTGAAAACATTACAAACCTGAGCACACGCCGTTTACAAATCCGTAAGCGTGTGTGGCTCACCATACCAGTAGCGAAATCGTTTCCACTGCAGCCACGGCGGGAATTAGGAATATGATGGCGGGAAAATCCAACCCTCGAACTTTCTGATCTGCAATTTCCTCCCTTTAAACACCCTGCTAGCTCGCCATACATCATCTGATTTACCTCAATTAGGTGGTCTTATAACACACCGTTCTCTGATTTGCCATGGGTAAAAGAAAGAAGCCAGCGGTTCACGAAGAAAACATAGAAGAAGATGAACAAAATAACGCTGAATCTTCATCCTCTTCGAATGATAAGAGCTTGTACGAGGTATATCATCTATTTCCTCTCTATTCATCATGTTACATCCGATTACCGTTTTCTATTTCCAGAAAATTCAACTGTGACGCCGCTGTCAGTGATTTAGGGCACCTTTCGAAATTTATTTTCCTATTAGATTAGGTTTTTTTTTTAATTTCGCCAAATAGACTCGACGCCTTCATCATTAGAAGCTTACCATAATTTTGTCGAAACCCTAATTTTGTTTCAAGTAGCTTTTAAGTTGTATAGTAATTTCTGAACAGGGTTCACCTGTTCTTGCATAGTAATTTTTCGGGTCGTAAGACTCATAGCTTTTGTTTTTAGTATGATCGGTTTTGCTATCCAAAAGGCTTTGCGAAACAAATTGTTTTATCTGCCACTTTATTGTAATCGTCAAATATAATGTCTCTTTTTACCAAAAAAAATGTTATAAGAATATAAACATAATTGTTTGATAAATTATATCATAATCCTATGTCTTGTAGATTCTTGGGGTGGAAAAAACAGCATCTCAACAGGAAATAAAAAGAGCATATCATAAGCTTGCATTGCGGTTACATCCCGACAAGAATCCTGGTGATGAGGTAAAGTTTTTTATCTTATTTCACAATGTTTAGACATTTTAACCGGTTACTAACTTGTTAAATCGCTAATACGCGTATGTAGGATGCCAAAGAAAAGTTTCAACATTTGCAGAAAGTTATTTCAATACTTGGTGATGAGGAGAAACGGGCGCTTTATGATCAGACTGGATGTGTTGATGATGCTGTAAGTATCATCATTCACATCATATAATTTATATCTCAACTTTTGTGGAAGAATTTAATGTGTTTATTATATTTTTCGGCTAACAGGAGCTTGCTGGGGATGTAGTTCAAAATTTGAAGGATTTCTTTCGGTCTATGTATAAGAAGGTATGATAAGACTTTCGGAAACATGTATACGTATAAACGCCGCTATGTTTCATGTTATAAGATGGAAACACGAATACTTGTGTAGGTTACAGAAGCTGATGTTGAGGAGTTTGAATCCAACTACAGAGGATCCGAGTCTGAGAAAAATGATCTGATTGATCTTTACAAGAAGTACAAAGGTCATATGAACAGGTACGTGTATTGTGTATATAATCGTTTTTTAACCTATGATTCATTTCATTTTAAGGTTCGTTTTATAAACTTCTTAATATTTCACAGGCTCTTCTGTTCCATGCTATGCTCGGATCCTAAGCTTGATTCGCATCGATTCAAAGATATCCTCGATGAAGCAATTTCTGCAGGTAAGTTCAAAATGCAAATTTTCCCACATAAAGACAGATTTTGTAACATTAGTTTTACTTGTAGGAGAACTGAAGTCAACCAAAGCTTATCAAAAATGGGGTAAACAGGTTTCTGAAACGAAACCACCCACAAACCCGTTGCAGCGTAGGGGAAAGTGAGTCATTTAGTATATATTTTTTTTCGAATTTGGGTCCCGTGGTGCTTATTATATTGTTTTAAATTGTCACATTTGACTAAATGCAGGTCAAAGAAAGAGTCAGATGATTTATATGCTATCATTTCACAAAGGCAAGGTGAAAGGAAAGGACGTGTGGATGCCATGTTTTCGTCTTTGGTCAGTAAATATGGCGGAGGCAAACCGTCTTCTGAACCTACCGAAGAAGAGTTTGAAGCTGCGAGGGAAAAACTCAAAAAACGCAAGGGTTCTAAGAAATCAAAGTAAAACATAATCTAACTGTTATATTTTCCTGTGGGCTGCCTTTTGGTTCTATCTTTGCCTTCAGAAACTTGTTTATTAGTACTTCTTGTTGCCTCTATTTCTGTTTAAGTTCAAAATTAAACTGGATCCTGTCTCCGACTCTTAAAGCTATCATCCAGTTCGACTGGTTCTGATGAAAATTTTGGGTCAAACCGCTAACTGTTTCAACGTTGGTTCGGGCTATATAATGATTTAATAATCGTTGAGATCGAAACAGTTAAGAGTAGAATATTTGTTAAACTCCATGAATTTTAAGCAAACTTACAAACTATAATTGATTATATTTAAACACCCATTGATGTGTCCAACAACACAATGACTGGACCCAAAACACCACTAAAACTAAAAGTTAACATAAACGTGGCTGCCGGCCTCCCCTTTCACCCAATTGCCATTATTGAGCTGTCACCTTTTACCTGTCAATATAAGCCACTCCACCTGCATGTCTTCTTCCAAACCTCAAAGCTAATTCAATCATCAACAAAAAGGCACAAATTAGCACCACAAAGTCCACCTTGTTCTGCTTCTTCATTGCAGTGTTAGCATCTTCGGTTTTAGCACTGGCACCGGTGCCCGCACCAGCTCCCGACACCGGAGCCGGGTTCACCCTACCGGTCCCAGCGGCCCTCATCGGATTGGCTTTCTTCCTGACTGCATTAGCCCACTTGAGTAACTAGCTGACTCGATAATCTAAGATGATGTGTTTTATTTTATTCTATTATCTAAATATTATGTTTTGTGTGTTGCATTTTATGTAAAATGCAAATGGATCTCTGTAGTCTGTACTGATGTTTTCCATTTAATTTCCATGTTCATTAATATACTCTGATTACAACTATAACTATAAGTATATATACATACACACAATGATATGTACACTGATTCAATGAGATTCTAGGCCTTAAATTGACCATGAAATAGGTCAAAATTAAGATTTCAGGATGCAGAGCCTTTAGATTCTTGATTATCCAACTCATGTTCAGCAACCAAAATACAAGAATCCCCTTCCAGAGTTGAAGAGACTGCACTCTTTTTCCTCAAGAGCCCTGGTTCTTTGGGTGAATTCAACATATCTGTTGTACATTGAACATCAGGTGTTATCCCAACTTGATCTATGTCATGAAGTGCTGGTGACAAATACTTGGCAACCGTGATAAAAAGAGCCGATCCGTCGTGTAGTTCAGTCACACTCTTCATAATACATCATTTAATCAAGTTAATATATGGTTCATAAGTTGGAAAAAACAATTGAAAAGATTTTAAAAGTTACCTGGATTTTTCCTTTACCAAATGTTCTGTTGCCAATAAGTTTTGCCCTGCCATTGTCATGGAGTGCACCTGCCAAGATTTCACTTGCACTTGCACTCCCTTCATTTACCTAGTTTCCAGAAACAGTTGAATAGACTTTGTCAAAATCTTGGAAATTGAACTAGATTTCAAGATAATCGATAAAACTTACAAGAACGACTAGTGGATCGCGTGTGAGGGCATGCCCGTTGATCATGTTGATCGGAAGCATGTTCCCATCTCGATCTATTGTGTTCACAAGAGTTTCATCTCCATCTAGCCATATTTGGGCAACATCAAGTCCAGCTTTGACTAAACCACCCTGCAGTATGTTAATTCAAGTGTGATTTACAGAAAGGTCAAACAAAAGATGACCATAAGTTGTTTTAAAAAGTTAGACTTTCGGGTACTTGCCGGATTGTTTCTAAGATCCAAGATGTATGACTCAACGCCTTGATTTTCCAATTCGTGAATCGCATGTTTCATATCAGCAGCAGCAGTCTGTTTACAAGAGTAGTTTGATCAGTTTAAGATATGAAGGGGATTATCTGTTCTTAATGCAACTTAAACTAAAACTGGTTTATGACAAATCAGCACCTGGGAAAATGCTAACAACTTCACATATCCGGTTTTGGACACATGACCGTCTGGAGTTCTATGAGGAATAATGGCACTTGATATCGGAGAAAGCTTAATGAACTCGCGAGGCAATCTAACCTCTCTAAAACTAGAGTCAATTGCCAACTTTTTGCCCTGTAAAACACAAACTTAAAAAAAAAACCATTTTCTTTTGCACAAATCTGTAAGAAAGCTTACATTGTGAACTTTAACTGAAACACTGGTCCCAACATGACCTCTGAGCTTCTGTGCAGCTGCCTCACCGCTAATCCCGTTAAGCCTTTCTCCTGGTGGCAAACAAGATTCAATAATTTGTATTGTATGATATTGTCTTGAATGTAAAATGGTAAACAAATAAATCCCAAATGAGGACCAGAGATAACAGCCATTATTGTACCATTGATTTCAACCAACTCATCTCCTACATGGATTCCAGCACGAGCAGCAGGGCTGCCCTCAACACAAGACAGTACAACCTGAAACAAGAAATTCAAGGTTTCTGCATTGTAGAAAATCATAAACCATCAAGAAAATATGTTGAAAAAATGGATTTGTTACACAAACCAGATGACCGGTTTTTGGTTCAGTATTGACAAAGATACCAACTCCTTGCACGTTTCCATCACTACCGATTCTAAAACTTTGGTATTCCTGCTTGTATAAATCATTACTCAGCATTAAATAATACAAGAAAACTAAAAATTATGGTAGTTAATCTTGGGAAAACTTGAAATCCGCTTGATGTACCTTTGGACTGATAATGCGAGTGAACGGGTCTCCAAGAGTAGAAATCATTCCTCTGATCTTGCTATATGCTGCATCAGCTGTTCTAAGAGGAAGCATCTCCACCATTGTTTGTTGTAGCTTTGAGTCCCAGTCTGCAAAACAAAGATTTTTCATCAAAAACTGCACCATCTAATTTTGTGAAACAAAACAGGAGTTAAGAACACAAAAAACCCCTACCTTGATGATTAAAAGTTGGATCAACAAATGTCTCTCTAATCAAACCCCATGTCTCCACAAGCGTTCGCTGCACGGCATTCACCTGTCAAAACAAATTATTATCTTCTAAACCCCTTATCTTATAAACTTCATGCGCAACTCCCATCGCCTTTGTGTAGGTTGGCGAGCGGTGTACATAAAGCGCAGGTGAGGCGCGCTTTTCATACGGGAGCTCGACTTGTGCTTTAGGAAGTTGTAAAGTAGGCTTTTTAGGTTGTACATACGAGTTATTTAGATATCAAACCTTATATATATATATATATATATATATATATATATATATCTTATTTGTGTCTAAATTTTGGGTAAATGATGCCAAAAACCTATAAGAAATGTATTAAAAACTTATATAATAAACTATTGCGCTCGGTTCTAGACCTAGTCGGCTTTTGTGCACTTCTAGCCTTTTAAAACCAAGGCTATTTCCAGTGAATAAATAAAAAAAAATACAAATTTTGAAGAAACCCATTGAGGCAAAAGATCAAACACCTTATCTGCATAACCCAAACAAACTACTAAAAAGGAAGAAGAAGATGATGAGATACCTCATGAGTCCGAGAAGCTGGGAATGCAATTGTCAAAGACTCAGCCATGGCGGGAGAATCTAAACAGACAGCAACTGCAGCAGCAAGCCCAATCAAACCTTTAGCAATTGAATCAACCAATTTCCTATTGGATTCAACTGATACACCATTTTCAACTTGTGGGTTCGCTTTTGCCTTAGGCAAGGCTTGAGCTAGTGGTAACCCTTTACACTTGCTACGGTAACGACTAAAACTGAAACAAGAAAATTGGTGTTTATAGCTCACAATTGAAGTGGGTGTTTGAGGAATTTGGGTACAAATTGATGAAATGGGACAAGGGTTATTGAGATCAAGAATGGGCCGGCGGAGAGCATCCATGGTTCTATTCTTGAAGATTGATTGTGGAAAGAATACAGAAGTGTGATTAATATTTGTGAATCTTATTGAAAGTGTTAGAAAGATGAATCTATTTTGTTTGTGGTGTATGAGTTTGTTGCGTAGGCGTAAGCATTTGTTAGAAGTGGAAGTATCTGAAGAGCCTCATGTGTTCCTCCACGTGGATATCCATTTGTGGCTTCAAGTGAAGAAGCTTGCAATGAGTTACCGACTTCAAGCCGCAAGTCACCCTGCTTTGTCAAACGTGTAAAAACCAGCGCACTCCCGGCTCCACATCATTCCCTCGTCTCAAGTGATAGGAACTTATTTTGGTCAGTTGACTAGCGAAATGTAACACTATTTTTTTTTTCATATGGGACGATTGAGAGACTATCACAAAATTTTATGAGAGTAGGGGATCGAGATTTAAGAAAAAAATTCATGAAGGGCAGCTGTTCGCCACACCCACCATGTAGATCCGCCTATGGGCACGTGGGTCACTTAAACAAAAAAAATAAACTATGTTAGATATATAAGGCTATTATCAATGGTGATTACATATCTATGATGGCATGGTACCCTTTAGCTTGTTATGATGTAGACAAGTACCATCATAATGGTGTGTACTATGCATATTATATATATTAGGCCGGTCCCAGAATTTTTAAAATATTTTGAGTCAGGGACATTTAAAAAAAATTCGGGCCTCTAATATATAAAGTCAATATTCATATATAAAAAAATCCAAAATACGACGATAATTGTTTTAACAATAAACAAAAGAAAAGTATTGTCAAAAAATAATCTAAAGTTTACTTACTTATGCGAATCGTGAAGCTCTCGTAGCGTTTTTGGTGCGTAACAAAGCTCTCGATCAAGTCTTTATAATCCATAGTCTCTAATATATCATTTTCAAAAGATATTGTTGATTTTAAGTATGACTTCAACAACTTCATTTTTGAAAAGCTCTTTTCTACCGAAGCCACCTTTACCGGAATAGTCAACAAAACTCTGTAGGCAATCAATGCATTAGGAAATTTTTTTTATTGATTTAAACTTCTAAACTACTAGGCCTAGATTAAATAATGAGTATTTTATAATTGGGTTAGTGCATTTAGTTTTAGTTACCACTTCCCCCCCCTCCGGGTCAGCCCTGACTTATAGGTGTTTGTACACTGACCTGTATTTCACACGTTTCTCTTTAATCAACCTCTTGGTTATTTCTTTAGATAGGACATCGTGTTTGTAACACTCCAACCCGGACATCCTACAGTTGGTTCTCATAACGGGTCGTATTAATTAAAAACACATTTATCATAATTAAAACTACAGCGGAAGTATTTCAAAACTCATTTATGACCATTTAATGTTATTAGGTTTACCTTACGAATGTCTGCACACCGATCCGAGTAGCGCCGCTTCCAAATCCAAGATACGTCAATAGCCGCTTGCCTGCAAACGTACACACAAAGTCAACTACGCTGAGTGAGTTCTAATAGTTTAGATTAAAGAAAAACCACCACACCAAGTTCTTCGGTTTGATTCATTCGGACATTCCGGTCTTATAAAATATAATTACACTTTATTAATGAATGACTAATCCCGCATCACCCCATGACATCCCGTAACCGTTTAACACCCGAGACTCAACCCGTACTACCAATATACATAGCAATAACCTTACCGTTACAACCGCATAGACCGAACATGCTATGCTAGCAACTCATACCCAAGAATACATATTGACCCGGCTCTGGATTAAGACAACCTACTCTAAAACACTAACACATCCGGCCTTAACCAAGGCTCTCACAATTAACTGACACGACTCTTATACGCGTCACGTCACAAGTCCTGACTCATCGATCAGTCTAACCCTACACGTCATAATTCAACACGTCACAATAACACTAGTTCATACACAACAAATACAATTAATCATTAGCATGCAAACTAACACATATATGTATATGCATGCAAACACATACCTCATCGTTGTACCCTCGTCAGGGCGATCAACACACCCCAAGCTCATCATCAACCTGTCAACTAATTGTTACCTTTGGTGACTTCCCGAATGACCTCGTCCTTCACGATCCCGTTTGCCGTGCCACATGGACAACGAGGCAAACCCGACACATAAATATAAACACGTAATATCACATCGTATACATATGACTCATTAATTACACACACCTCACACATAACCCTAGAACAGCGCATTTAATATCATAAATTCATTAGCCGTTACTACCGGGCACAACCGTTCCCGTTCGGACCTTAACACATCACGCCCTAACAAACCATATCCTTGACTCACACATAAAATCATGGGCATTTAACTTAAAGCCCGACACTTCCCGATCCGCCTTTAGCACACCATTGTCCCTACGACTCTTAATACTCATTTTAGACTCAAAGCACACCGGGTTAGAACCCAAAACCCTTAACATGATTATTTATATTAACGCCACGTGAATGTATGTACGATAGCCCCAAAACAGTAAAACGTTTAAATTAGGGGCATTAGAAACTCACTGGTATGAAGATCCCACTCTCGTATTGCACGGACTCCGCACACGAGCTCGAACCTGTCAACGTACGATTCACATGATCAGACACGTTCTAAACGCAAGTCTAATAACGCATAAAATAATACAATCCTGCCACTTGGTCTCATATGCTCGTCCTTCTGACTCCTCGAACCCGTAGATCCACGAACACACGTATCGGGTCATCTTTGACCCGTCTAAAACTGAACATCCGAACCGGGTTTTTATGCATGCATGCACGTACGACACTCGCCATGCAAGCCTAACTCACCACACTCCAAATCGGGTGTAACCACCACCACCGTACCTCACCACCACCTCACCACCATTGCGCTTCGTCACCTCGTAACACCCTCGCGTCCCTTTCACCTTTCCATCCGACAAAACCGTATTCAGGTTCTTCTTCACATGGAAGCACCACTACCACCCTCACCTCATCGTCCGCCGCCGTAAAGTACCACCACAGCAGTCTCCGACCTCTGTCGTGCGCCGCCATCAGTCGCCGACATCGTTCCAGCGATCCCCCATGCCACCACCTTCACTCGTCGTCCCATCTCTTTCTTTCTCTCTTCCCCGCCTCGGCCGCTGGCCTCCACTATGTTCCGGTCACCATCATCATGCGCCATCACCATCTCAACCTCTCCCCGCCCCCTCTCAGTCAGTCTCCATAGCTATTCATCCTTCCGATGACACGCACCGAAACGAACCCAAACCCAAGCACTTAAACAGAAACGTAACTACGAGGAATGGAAATTACCTTGATCACAGATGAAGTCTCTCGTTCCTCGCCACCTTGGAACTGTCACGAGAAGACGCTGCCGTCACCTCCGGTCCGGTCTCCTCCTCCCCTCACGTTTTTCTCCCTCTGCCGTCGTAACACACCTAGGCCGAATGGCCTAGGGTTTGCTAAAAGAAGTTTATAAACCCATGGATGTTTCAATTCGGGTCCCTCTAAAACCATCTCGTACGCTTTCATCTTGAACTATATATTAAATGGCTACTTGATCCGTTTATCCTTGTTGAATCAAGTTTTACGTGGAAATCTCCCTAATAGGGAGATTTAGTAAAGGTTCGGTTAGTCCCCTGACCCGAATCAGTTGCTTACGAATTTTCGGGATGTTACAAGTCTATCATCCTTAAAAGAGGATTCGTCCTCGAATCCTGTGTCAAGGAGTATATATCCCAAGTATCTAACTCGTATATATCCCAAGTATCTAACTCGTACCCTTAACCTACTGAGGTCAAGGAGTCTTACTTTCCAGCCAATCTCTTCAATCTCTTTACCAGTCCCCCGCTTCTTCTACCCGACCACCACCCTTGTCTCCTACTAACCCTGTTGCATATCTCATTTTCCGAGTATACCCACAACACTTTTGACACGCTTTAAATTACAGGGAACAAGCTCAAACACGTAAAGGAGCGTTTAAAACTCGAGATTCCATGTATAAACAAAGATTCTATTCATTCCTTTTCTTCCCAAATGACCCGCCCTCGACTCCTATTTATAGGACAAAGTCAGCCACCGAAATTGGCCATATCTACCTGTAGAGGTCGTATCACAATACGGGTCATATGCCCTGATAATGCAACACATGGTAAAACTCCTGACTAGTGGTTGGGCACATGGCACCACAATATCATATTGGGTGGCATATGCTAATACATATCGTATCACAACAATACGGGTCGTATTGTTTGTCAGCGTAGCCCAAACGGATCGTTTCACCTCTTATGGGTCGTATTGGACACCACCCTACTCAATACGGGCGAATCATCTCAATACGAAAATGACCCCTTTGGCCCAAACTCAAACTTAGTCCAATTAATAACAGAATCAAATTCCACAATCCACAAAATTTCTTCGAACATAAACATCATTTCTCATTTATTATCAAATATGAAATCGGGATGTTACAAGTATCGGGCATGGTATGGTACCATTGACATAAACAAATAGTTAATGAACTTTATAAAATGATTGCATAAGGTATTCCAAATACAAAAGCTTATCTTTGTTAATATATTGTGAACTTATGACCAATTTGAGATTGACATAAACAAATACTTAATGAACTTTATAAAATGATTGCAGGTATTCCAAATACAAAAGCTTATCTTTGTTAATAAATATTGTGAACTTATGACCCATTTGAGATGGGGTATTTATAACATCATGAAACATAATGAGTAGACTAATTATATGAGTGGGAAAAAGTTTGTGTGATTTTAACTCGCAAAAGTAGTTGAATTTAATTAGGTCTAGATGCATGGGCAACGATGATGTTTCGATCATCTAGATAGCACATTGCCCGAAAAGAGTAAGATTTGGGCAACCAAACACCCCCAAACCAAAGTAAATTGGTCTAGTTTTAGTGGTTTGAAGGTTTAATCTGTAATTCGGAACTTGAAGTTGGTCGCGTAAATAGACAAATCATTTAACATTTATTATTTATCTGGAATATGCATTTATGTATATGCATTATGTTAATGAACCATTTACATTATTTTAAAAAATTTAACACAAACTAATTGCTTTGAGAAACAAAATTTGTTCAAACCGCTAAAATCGAACAAGTTTGGTGACCTTACCGGTTTTGCGTAAGTTATACAAAACTGTACTTAGTACTCCGTTCAAGGATTTTAATTAAACTAGATGAATCAGACCATAAACACCCTAAACCATACATGTTAGGTTTTCAGGTGTCGACAATAAATAAATTCTCATGTGATGGTAGTGATGACATATAATTCTTGAATCATTGAATATTATATATGTAAATATATGATTTAATACAAAGGGGCTTAACGTTCGAAGGGTACGAAGGATTATGAGCTGTTGATCTAGTAAATCGAGGGTTAAGATGAAGGAGGTGTCATATTAGCAATGTTCTATGCATGAAAAAAAACATGGAGGGATTAATTTGGAATATCCTCCGTTATTAACTTTTTTTTAAAGTTATCTAAGTTTAAATAATTTTTTTATAAAATATTATTTTTTTAAACTACACCACAAAATCAAGTTACATAAAGGTCCAACAAAGTTGTGAGGCTACCATATTTTTCATGTAGAAAACATATGGAAAGAGGGTTAGGTTACATATTATGATGGAAATATATTGCATTTTACTGAATTACGTACAAATGCCATCTTTTAACACCCTTTGATACCAAGAGCTCATTTTTTAATTATTTGAGTTTTCAAACATTATTTTATGAAACTTTTATCTATTGTAATTGTTTTATAGTGTGTTTAACCCATGGTGAATAAAAACGATAAATGCTATTTGGTTTTAGGGTAATAAATTAGAAATAAACAATCGGATAGAAAACAGATTATTCAAAACCTCGTAATTAATTAGAAAAGTTTAAAAAAATGTGTTAAAGTCCTTTTAGTTGTTTTCATATCTTATATTTTCATGTTAACAAGCTTTATATATAACGCTCTAGAATATTAGTCACCATCTCTCCCAACTGGTTCTATGAGTTTAACCCAACCGGTTCAATGAGTCCGGAGCCACATTACACTCAGGGTCAACCCATTTCTTCTAATTGACAACTCACTAAGCCTAGACGATAGGTGGCTTCATAAAGGTCAACTAAATAAATATATCTGTCCCCTAATCAAATTGACTGACTAATTGTACCAAATGCATTATTATATATATTCTTATCACTTATATAAACCTCTGCACTTTTTTTTATTTAAAATTGATTTTGTATTAAACGTCTATACATATGTAACATCATTATAAATTACAGAAAACGAAACAAAAGATGATTGAGAACATTAACTTCACATATAATCGATCTATAAAGATGATTAACTTCACAATATTGTTGGCGATCATAATAGTGAAGCTTCAAGGATTTGTATGTTGAGGTTATTATGAGTAGTACAATTCAGAAACACTTCTAGATAGCACAATCCAAAACATCAATTTCCCCGAAAATGGTGGTGGCAATATCGGCGATAAGTATCTAAACTGAAAACATTTGGCAATGAAGAAATTGAGAAACTTGATCAAGAGGGTGATGCAACCCTCTTGTAGGTATGTGGCCACAAAGGATTGCAGTTTACCAATATGCACATATTGGACAACTATAATAACGGTGAATAAGGTGTGGAGCCACCATGCGTCAAACGTTTTTGTTGACTTTTGGAAATCGTCTTGCGTTCTTAACTCCATTTTTATACAAGAAAGTGATACCGAAAACTGAAATTTAAGTTTGTGAGTGAAGAACAAGAAGTAGAATTGTTGAAGCTTATTTTGCTTAGATAAGTATGGCTAACAAGTATTTATAAGGGTTGTGATTAACCTACCAGCCGTGGAAAAGAAGAAAACTTGTTAAGCAAACTTCTAACGACTTGGTCTTGACCCAATTGCAGGAGACTTTTTTTTTCTTTTGTATATGATGGTATCTTTTAATTTCAATACAACTAACTATTAGGTAGGCCCATGTTATAAATTAAGCAGAAGTTTAATATGATATATGAGACTAGTTTAGTTCTTAATTTAATACAACACACTATGCCAAAAATTAATAAAAATGTTTGGAGAAAGCCAAACTAGTAATAGGACGATCCTTGGATTTACTTGGGATGAAGCCAAATCCGACATGAACATTAGGCTTGTGTTGGTGGGAAAGGATGATATGAAGGATTATCGAGATTGAGATTTTTTGATCGTACACCATTCAACATATCGTGTGCCGCCTCCATAATCTTTAACGGATATTGATATTTTTTCACACCCCACCCTGACACTGTTTAAGCGTGACTGCTTGATATAGAAACACACAATGGAAATTTGATATAAGTCTTTCATTACAATAGTGATTGAAGTGCATACACAAGAACACTAGTCTTAAACTAGTCAAACTTTACATCCTAGTAAAAGATACATAACTAGATGACTTATCGTTATAAAACAGGCATTCAAAAGCAATCCATCAGCCCATCACAATCTACCAACACAGAATCCCATTAGCTATGAGCGTTCACTAATCCGATAAACTATCGATCACCTACTAAGACAACTAAATCCTTAGTAATAGAGGCAATACACGAGGTCGTTGATTGGCACGACAGAGCATTCATTAGTATTAGACACAATAGTAATAGTGTAGGGACTGATCTTGTAATATGGTTTTTTTTAACGGCAACAGTAGATATTCTAGAATAATTGGGTTTTCCCGGGGCAACACCTAGAACATCTAGGGCAGCCCACCACAGGAGGAACCCCCAACTGGGTAAAGCCCCTGACCTTGCCACATACCCATTTTTTGCTGTTGCTAGGATTCGAACCCAAGACCTCCATTATGAGAAGACTTGGGGCTACCATTGCACCAAATGGCCAACGGTGGTGGTCTATATATACCATGTACGAGGAAGGTTCATTACAGAACATGAAAAAATTACGAGAACAAAAAGAATAAAAATTAGTCAATCAAAAACATTCTTTTCAATTTTTATTTAGTTTTATTAAAAGGATGTAATGGTAAATGTTAGATTGAATTTATTTATGTTAAGTATTGATTTCTTCCATGTTTTTAGCAACATCAGTTTGATTCTTAACTAGAATATGAGCCGTGTGCTCCGCGGCGGTAGGTGTCCGCGCCACGCGGTGGGAGGCTGATCTTAAACGTCTAAGGCGGTGGCATTAACGTGGCCAAACACAATTATGGCGAATCGATTGTGGAGATCGAAAGATAGTTAAAAAAACAGTTATATAATGTAACTGATGTTTTTCAGTCGGTGTCGGTCTTGTTTTTCACGTTACCGTCACGACTCCGTTTTTAATGAAATTTATATCGGGATGTCAAGAAAAAACATAATTAACGTTCGTTCGTTCATCAAAGATTTTTTTTATATATTTAAACTTTTTATATTGTCATATATTTTGATTTTTATTAAACATAAGGATGCCAAAGTGACATTTTATAAATTTGAAGTAAGTTATGCTATTTCAAATAATGGAGGGTGAGAATTGCAATATTAAAAAGTAAGCCGATACTTACTATTAAGTAAGTGTTCTAATTCCTTTCAATATAATCACGTCAATTTTTCTTGGAAGAAAAAGTTAATTTACAAATATAAAGTACAATTTGCACCCCTATGGTTTATGTCTGTTGACACTTTGTAACCCTGTTTAAAACAAAGTGCAATTTGCCCTCATGTGGTTTGGTTTCTCTCATTCTTTGCACCCCTGTCGTTATCTTTTCTAATGAAAAGACAATTATACCCCTGACCTCACCCTAAATTTACCTTCTTAAAAAAAAAACAATGAAAAAAATTGCAGGAACATCTCCGAGGGGTGTAAATTATTAACAATTTCATGGAAATTGATGTTATTGTCGGATCAGTGTAATGTATTTGCAATTGGGGGGAAATGTGGATTTTTTTCATACAAAATTGGGTTAAGGGTTTGTGTGACCATTGATCTATCAGAGGACACGTGGTTTAGTTTATTTGAATACTGAATTTCATGTGGAGAAGTTAAAATTGTATGTTAATTCGATGGTGAAGTGAGTATGATTGATAGTTAGAAGATCAAATATGTGATGAATTGCATACTGTTAACAGTCATTGCAATAAATTGGGACTGATTTTTGTTACTGAAGCTTCTTGTTTTCATGAAGAAATGACGGTTGAAGGTCTATGATTAGTTGCATACTCTAGCCACAGACTGGCTTTCAATTTTATAGATAGATTAAAGAAACTTAAAATTTGGGAATTTCTTGGCATCTCTTATTGAATTTTGGCACAAAACGGTATGTGTTGGAGTCTTGAAATTCAGGTAGAAAAACGTGTAGACTGTCGATTGAGACGGAGGCGGCGGCGTTAGAGTCTTGACGGCGACGGTGGCGTTAGAGTCTTGACGGCGATGGTGGCGGACGGGAGAGGGGAAGGGGGCGGCGGCAGACGGGAACGATAAGGGCATAATAAGTTAGGATATGGGTTTTGGGTAAAAAGTCTTTAATACCCCTCACAATGTTAAAAGATTAAAGGTGACTCTTTTTTTATTAATTTCAAAGTGGAAGAATCACTAATTTAATTTTTTTATCTTCATGTTTTGTTGAGGTATATTAAATAAAAATAATATAAGTATTTGATCCTATGATTCCCTCTTTATATAATTTCAACGTTATGTGACTATTATTCTAATTATAAAAGTTCAATCAATATATTTTTCTAGCTTTTAAATGAAATTCAAACATAACATAAATTCCTACACATAAGCATATCTTCTACACACATTGCACATTAATCTAAAATTCTTACACATTAATTTATATTTTTTATATAATAACACGTATCCTGCACATAGTACATGTGAAAACAACACTAGTAAATACAATCCTCTATAAAATTAATATATTTACCGACACATTTATTTGACATATATATTTGAACTATTACGAAAATAACAGTTGTACAAATGCATACCATCATAAATAACCACAAATTAATATCCTATACAACTACCAAAACCTTTCTATTTGATCCTATGACTCCCTATTTATATAATTTCAACGTTATGCGACTATTATTCTAGTTATAAAACTTCAATCAATATATTTTTTTAGATTTCAAATGAAATTCAAACATAGCACAAATTCCTACACATAAGCATATCTTTTACACACAACACATATAACATCCTACACATTAATCTAGATTTCGTACACATTAATTTAGAATTCCTACACAATAACACGTATCCTACACATAGAACATGTGACAATAACACTAGTAAATACAATCTTCTATAAAAGTCATATATTTACCAACACATATTTATTTGACATATATATATATATATATATATATATATATATATATATATATATATTCAAACGAAAATAACGGTTGTACAAAAGCATGTCTTTATAAATAACCACAAATTAATATCCTACACACACCACAATATATCCTATACAACTACCAAAACCTTTCTACATATAGAAAACAACACTTGTAAGAGAAAAAAAAACTAAATATCATAAAACTATACAATTAAAAGAAACTAATTAAACATTACCTTATTTCCATGTGTAACGTATCAATTTTTGGAGAAAAAAGTTTGAAAAAATCTCTCATTTTGATTCTATGTGTTAACGTATTAATTACTCCTTTTAACTGACGGCGAATGATTGTAAGAAACTGCCCTGATGATCTGAACCGTTAGAAGTAATTAGGAAAGATCTCAGCCGTGTTAATGCAAACCGCTAAATTGCAGTTGTGTGTCCCCAAATCGTGATAGCCGTTTGATCACAAGCCTGATTAATCATGACCGTGTACTATTAAACACTTACAAAGCACTATGTCACACCAGATTGCACCCCCTTGCTCCTTCTAGAAGCAGCAATTCAGGTCAGTTCCACACCCTCTCTCTTACGCTCTTCCAGTTAGGAATTTTCAGCAGATGCCACAATCTACGGAGATCAACCCCTTTTTTTCCTTCCCACGTCCTCGATAACCTTTATATACAACCGGATCCCCACTATCACTCCATCTTCATTACTCCCAAGTTCATCTCACTCCCTCCCATACAAAATTTTCTTTTTAATTATAGGTGGATTCATCGTCACTGTCACCTTCGCCTGTAAATTTGGAAGCCCTAGATGCGATGGTTATTGAATTTGTCAAATGGTTGTTCGATTTCTGTTCCACGACGGAGGTAGACGACGATGAGGAGTCTGGGTGTATGATTTGGGTGTTTGGTGGGTAACGACTGTCTCAAATCTCAGCCGCCAAGGGTTGTCGATGTTCGTCAGCAGCGCACAGAGGATGAGGAGTCCGGGTGTATGATTTGGGTGTGTGGTGCGTCTGGATCATTCGTCCTCCCTGTATTCTTCTTATTCCCTCTTCAATCTCGAATTCAACCATAATTTCTTTAGTTTCAATTTGACTTCCCCTTTCTTTTCAGGAGACGTCGGGTGTAAAGTCAGATATAACAATGCCAACTTATGAGTTTTTTTTCTTCTTGTGATCTGTCATGAAATCGAACAAGGGGTTTATGGTTGATGTAATTTAACTGTTGATTTGCAGGATGTTGATGTGGGAAGACGGGTTTTGTAGAGGAAGATTTGAAGAAATGGATGGATGTTGAGAACGCACACTTATCTTTGTAAACATATCTTTGTGTTCTTCACCTGGTGTATGTGCTCAGTTTGATTTTTTTATTATTATCATTATTTGCAGATTCTTCCTAAATGGACAGAACAGTTTGATTCAGGAATTCAAGTAAAATCACATTCCAATCCATTTCTGATCAAATGATGATTAAGCTAAGGTTTTGTAATTAGCATTCATTGTTTGTTTGGTTATTTTGGGACTGGCGGATTATTTGGGGTTTTGCTTTGATAAAAGAGAAAATTGTAGTTCATTGTTTGTATAGCTATGGTTTCATTGTACATGTGTTTTACTCATTTTTTAGGATTCTGTTCTTTAAGAAGGTGAACCGGAAAAAACTACTTTGAAACAACTTAAAATAGTCTTAATTAGCCTAAACCAACATAAAACACCTAAAAATGCCCTGGAACATATGTGTGCCTTGCTTGCCCCAGGCCTCCTTTTGTAAGTGCCTTGCACCTAGGTGGTTTTGTTTGAAAGAACTGAGCACATGTATGTTTATATCATAAATCTGCTTAGTAATTTATTCTTTTGATTGGTTTAACATAAATTTTAAATTGTTCACGGGTTCCACTTGTAACATGACACATGTATAACATAGTAGGTTGATAATAGAAGACATCTAGAGGGTATGGATTGTTCCAGTAGCCGACCCTAAATCTCGCTACAAAACCGAATTCCAAATTCATGAACCATATATTCTCTTTTTCCTTTATGATAGGAAAAAATAATAAGGATTCTCTCTTTTTTTGTTTAGTATGTTATTCCCTTCCTCACTGATTCTTGTTTATGTTCAGTATATAGATTGCTAATCATGAATATCAATTTCTGGAACAGCTTCAAGAAAAAAGATCAAGAAAATGTCACATGAATATACCCTCATAAATTTACAAGTAATGGCTTTCTTACTGCTTCAAAGTCAAATGTACCTATATCTAAACCACATACTTCAAATGAAGGCGGCGTTGAAAATAGCTAAAGTTGTATGAACAACAATATTTCATTCTCATCTCTACATTTACTCAGGTGAGATCAAGTCAGAAGATGATTGCATTTACAACTCAAAGATCCAACGAATGATAGACGGTGGCGGCGGTGGTTGTGGAGATGGAGAAGACTACGATGGTGAAGAAACAAGGCAATTTGGTGACAATAAAAGAAGATTAACCAACCATTAAGTGAAATCATTGTAGAAAATCTTTGAAGTTGATAAACAAATATTGTTTTTTTTAGAATGTAAAGAAAGATAGTTATGATACTATGACACTAAACAACCCGGCCACCGGACGGGTATAAAACTAGTTATATTTAATGGAGAATTACATATATCCCCTTATTTACTTACCTAATTACATATATACCCAATCCAAAATATAAATTACACATATCCCCTTTCATGACATATGGTGTTTTGGATTAAGGGTGCCAACGATTCTAGAGTTTATTAACCAATTTAGGATGTTTTGAATCAAGGGATATGATGTTAGTTATGTTCTGATGAATTATGTGGCAGAATTAACACCAAGGTTGTTCCATCACCAAGGTTGTTTGTGACATCCCTGATTTCTATGCCTAATCTTATGACCTTGTAACCTATTGAGATTCTAATACCATGAACCTTTTGATGGCTCATATCACGTGTGATATCATTTCATTTCAAGCTTCTGAGTCTGACGTAAAATGAGTATTCTATTACGCTTTAAAACGACTTGTTTATTCTATTTTGACATTATAAATTCTTGAACTTGTTACTTATGGTAACTTTGGATGCTTTAGACTCTAAACCTAAATCACTAAAGTTTGTAACTTTATTAAACTAATATTAGACTTTAAGGACAAAACTTACTCATACGTAAATTTTAGGGTTTCTTTTGTAACCAGGTTAATTATTGTAAATTATCTAATTACTTTTTTATATTTATATTTTTAAAAATTATCATTAGTAGGTGACTAAGTATTATTAATAAATTAATAAAATCAGTTTAAACCTTTAAACTTAATCTTAAATCAGTAAAACTATTAATTATTTAAAACTTATCCTAATCCTATTCTAATTAACCATGTAACTAATTATTTTAACCTTATCCTAAACCTTGGAGCCGTAAATCTCATCCCTTCCCTTTTATATTTTTAGAAATTATCTAGTAGGCTATGTACTTATTTTTATTTAATAAATATCAGCTAGATCATGTTTTATAAATTAATTATGACATTGGTTTATAAGTTTTAGACTATTAGTTGGTTATTCAGTAACAAATGGCTATAGTAATTATTCGATTTTTGTTTTAAACGTTGACATGTACAAATGTTGTTGGCATTGGGTTTATCTAATTATGTTTATGTAAAACTTTTAAATGAAGTGTTAGTAACTATTTGCATATTTTATCGAGTAAACATGCATGTAGTTAGACAATCACCTAAATTCTAAAAAGGCTTAAAGAATGGTTAATATCCAAGTTGGCTAATAAATTTAATATGATATATTCAATGGGCAAATCGTTTTCTAGTTTTAAACATTAATGAAATCATGTAATCATTAAAACTATTTGTAACATATAGAATCTAACGCTTTAGTAAAATTATTACGAGTACATGTTAAATAGTACTTAAGAAACTTAAAATAATAATAATAATAATAATAATAATAAACCATGTTTATCATCTTCGCAATCTTAGTCCAAGTCTAACAAACTAATCCTTAATTCTCTCAAAACCCACCCTATAAATAGAGCCCTTATTCCTCATTTATTCTTCGCACCTTAACAATCCTCTAGGGTTCTCTAGCTATTAAAGGTCGTTCCTTTCATCTTCTGGAAGATTCTATCTTAAATTCTTCCATTATAAGTAAGTTCTTTTTATGTTTTTTGCTTATTCATACTTTTCCTTTAAAAAATTTCTCATAACTAGCTAGATCTATGATTCCCTAACATGTTTATGTTATAATCATAGACCTATCCAAGATCAAAGGTCATATTTTAATTAAACTTGTTCAAACTTTTATTTAAAAACTTGGTTTTGATCTTTCTTGTTCCTTTCAATTTTAAAAATCATGTTTTTTCTAAAACTCCTTATTTTCAAATTAAACCCCTTTAATATTCAGTTAAATTCATTTATATCTTTACTAAACTCATATTTTCACTTTAGCCCTTATACTTTTCAAACTTACCAAACACACCCTAAACTTTAAGTATGCAAATAGAGTAACTTTCAAACCAGTATGTAGTTATCTGACAAACATTAAAGTTCTGGCTAGGAAAAGACGGGGTTTTGATCCGACCAACTCTTTCTAGGGAAATTTTCTGTTGGAGGTACTACGTTGGAATGATAACCACTTTAGTGTACAACAACCACTTTTAACTAATTACACTATCAATCCCTCTACTATCCTTAACTTGTTTCTGATTAACTTAACAAACTTAACTTAGGGAATCCTTAAGGCATTCAAATCCAAGTTACTACAAGTTCAAGTTCAACCCTTTCATTTTTAAGATGAGTTCATAGCCCCTTTTACTTTCTACTTTGGGGTGGAAAACATACTCCTATATCAAAACGAAATCAAATTCTGAAATCAAAACTATTCTTTTTTGCATTCAATAACATACTTTCTAATTCTAGTAAAACTAAACTGGTTTATACATGTTGCTATACTATGTCACTTTTTCATTACAAAGTCTCTCTTATTTTCTTAAACTTACACAACCATTAACTTCGGGGAAGCCACGGGAGTACGTAAATAGATCTATTGGCCTGACAAGCCCATCTAGTCCTTCAAGTTGTGGATTCTGATTAACTTGGAAGGAGCTGGATGTTTAGAAACTGCATTCTTGACACTTACACTTAGTCTAACACCTTGACAAGGTGTTGGACGGGAGAGCTATCAATCAATAGGGTTGGTTGTGGACTGTCACACCCCAACCGACGGCGGATTATACGTCGGGGCGGACGCGGTTGTTCAATAGCACAAGGTTGACTATTAAAGTTTCAATATTTCATTTATAATAGATTCAAAGGTTTAATACAAAGGAAATAACAAGTATACAACATTTATTTAATAAGTAGTCTAGGTCCAAAGCATCCTATGTGATCACAAACGAGTCTCATGATGTAGAACCTGAAACATGTGAAAGAATCTGTCAACTACAAAATAGTTGGTGAGATACAAAGGTTTTGACACCGTTTAACAATTTGAGAAGAATTACAATTCACTATGATATATGCATTCTACAATGTAAGTATGAGAAACAAGTATCTTAAACATTGTGCATGTCAAACCTCCAAACCAAGTGTAGGCATAACCCGCAGGTTACCCTTATAGTATCAAGTTTAATAGTTTAAGTAACAAACACCAAGGGCTCCCCCCGAAGGGTCAATCAATCAAGGTGGATTGGTTTAATGCAATAGATCTATCATTGTTAC
Organism: Smallanthus sonchifolius; assembly: GCA_023525975.1. Lineage (NCBI taxonomy): Eukaryota > Viridiplantae > Streptophyta > Magnoliopsida > Asterales > Asteraceae > Smallanthus > Smallanthus sonchifolius. The sequence goes on along the minus strand of CM042027.1, from coordinate 12,008,642 downwards.
TATCGGCTTGATCAAAGTTAATGAACATGCTAGAATTAAGTTTAATCTAAGCATACAAGTCTCAAGTTTAACATAAGAATAAACATCTAGTCATAGTTTGTACAAGAATTGTATAAGTTTGAAGTTTGAACATGTTTCACCCCAAAAGAATGTAAAATGAAAAAGGGGCTAAGTATACTCACTTGGATGATGACGAATATCCGGTAAGAGTAAGTTTGCAAGACTTTGAGGGAGAATATCCTCACAATAATCCTAAGAATACAAGTCTAAAGATTTAAGTTTACTTCTACAAGGCTAAGGCAAGTAATCTAGGATTTTCAGGATTTTGACTAGGGTTCCAATGGAAGATGGGAGTAATTGTATTATAAAGTTTAGATTCATAACAAGCTTTAGATAGCTAATATAAAGTTTATTTGGTTTGAAGTTTAACAGATAATTATTGTTTATGTGTGTTAAGTAAACAGATTTCTAATAGTTTCCCAAGTACTCTTTGCCTTTTTAAAATAATAACCAAACATTTAGGATAGTAATTAATTTCCTAGTAGAGTTGAATAACGTTTAAAAGAATGGTATCTATTAATAATAAATATTAAGTTTCTTAGATAATTATTATTAAGCATAAATAATAATTGTCTAAAATAATTATTTAAGGAAATAAATATCTCTCTAGAATATTTATTTACTTAAGAATTTATTTTAAAATATAATTTTTCCCAAAAGATGTTGTTTAGAAGTTTAAATAAATAATTTATAAAAATGGTTTTCTTGTAAACTTATACAAGTACAAATTTTGTTTTATAAACCTTTTTATACTTGTATAAGGTTTTTAAGTCTACAAGCATCCCATTTAAAAATGTATTTATTTTCTTAAATAACCAAGTAAAGTATTTAGTTTTAAACATGCACAATTTAATAAGTTTCTAATGAAAGTATAAGTGTATAAATCTTCTTTGTATTTATATAAATAAAAGTTGTAATTATTATTAACGTATAAATAAAACAGCCTTTGTTTATTAAAAGAATTAATAACTATTTAAAGTTTCTAGGTTTATAAATTAATTTATGTTAAGCGTTAAGTTTTATAAAACTTACGGAAATTTTTTGTAGTTTTTTTTTGTATTCACAACAAATTTCGAGTATTAAATTTCATAGTTTAAAAATCGATTTTTATTTAGTTAAAACGTTTCCTGAAACTAAAAATAAAAATAGAAATCGATTTTAAGTGTATAAAGTTTCAACATATTTTATACAAATTATTAAAAGTCTAAAACTGTTTTAAAAAGGCTAAAAGAAATAAAAATGGGCAAAACCGGTTCCCCCGGATTCGAACTAGGGTCTGGGACCGGGTCGCAATCACGCACACTGACTTAACCATCCCGGCTACGGGCTCGCTGTTAGTTTAACCGGAAAAGAAATCTTAAATACAAAAGTTTAACCGGAAAAGAAATCTTAAATACAAAATCCCGAAGTCGCCCCTTCCCCTTATGAACCCTAGTTCTTAATCCCCTGCATACGCATCGATTAACCCTCTGTTTATGCAAATTGACAGAGGGTTATTGATAATCGGATGAAAACGAATTGAATGGCCATTTGAATGACCTGAAATGATATAGAAATGAGTGAGAACCGGACTGTGGTGGTCGTCGGCGGTCGTGGCTCCCGAATCGACGAATGCGGGTGGTGAACGACTGAATTGAGAGTTTGGAGAGTTGAGGTGTGGTGTTTACTGAGATTTCAATCGATATTTATAGCCATTTTTTTAGCATTTATTGCTCGAACGGGTTGCGGGTGGTGGTTGGGCCGACGGCTTCTCCATCGAGCCTCACGCGGCCATTAAGGTCGAAATTGGTTACCGATACGCGTTGGGTCTCGGTCGCACGCGAGTATGGGAGTTCGAGGTTCATCGAACCTGACCGAAAACGCGTTTTCGGAGTGAAAGGGCTGAAGGACCGGGTGATGCGGGACTCGAACCCATGATCAGATTTGAATTCTGGAAGTCTGACTTTATGACAGAACAGGCCCTTGAGGTTTCCAGGTTTTGCATTTTTGGGTTAAAAGTTAAGTTTTAGTTTGAAACAAGTTTCAGGATTTGACTGTTTCAGTCCCTGGACTTTTTATAAAAGAAATAAATATGTTTTATTTTTATAAATTTCTCTAAAGTTTCAAAAGTTTTATTATTTTATAAATTTTATAATTTATTAGTTTTATAAGTCTCAAGATAAAATAAGTTTATTATATTATTTATAATAATGATGATTGTAAACTTTATAAAGTTTTTAAAGAATATTTTTTTTACATGTATTTATATATATATATATATATATATATATTTTTGTAAATCTTAAGTTCACATATATATACATATACATACCCCAAATACATATATTTATCAAACAATTTAATGTTTATAAATAAAAAAGAACTAGATTTTTAAACAAGTTTTCAAGACTTAAATTTTTGATACGTGGAAGGATTAGGAAAAATATGACGGGGAAAATCTCGGATATTACATGGACTCATGTATAAAAGTTTAATTACTTGGAATTATGAAACTTGTTTATGACTTGCATCTTGTTATCTATTACTATGTATCTATCTAAACCTATTTTCTCACCAACTTTTTAGTTGACCTATTTTAGCATGTTTTTCAGGTGAAGCTAACTAGGATGTTGATAAGCTCATGCTAGGATCAATGACTCATGCCTTAACGGACGTAGCTAGATTTTAGCAAAAGAATAATTATTTGTTCTACGTGTTTGTTTTTATTTGGTTTAATTGTTCTGAAATACTGATGTAATAACTATTTGGTTTTAATAGTAAATTTCTTTTGATCATGTGTGATGATTCAATTTCGTCGCCCCCTCGTGTTTCTGCCTTGACGGGGGGGTGTGACATTGTTCCATCATCTGTAATTTCAAAACCCTAGAGGCGTCATCAAAATCAGACAAATTGGTAGTCAATCGGAGTTAAAAGGACGTGGTTTTCATGTCCGTTTACCTGTTTTTGTAAAAACAAACTCCACAAGAAGTTTAGATTTTTGAAATCTGTGATTTGTGTGAAGAATCACTTCAAGATGATTGTGATGATAATGAAAACTATTAGGTAAATTTGTAATTTTTAAGTTTTAGTAAAAGAGGATAAAATAGTCATTCTATACTTTGTTTTTATTAAAATAAATTAAAATGGATAAATTTGTTATTTATAACTTTAAGGAATGGGATATATGTAATTTACTTTTTATGCTGGGTGTATATGTAATTAATGAAGTTATTAGGGGGATATATGTAATTTCCCCTATATTTAATATCGTGCACAACAAAATGTCCAAATACCCTCAGATATATTATACTTAGAAGAAACTAATTAAATAATTTTAAAACTGTCACCTTTAATTGCAACTTTTAATGCAATTAATTTGAGCCATTGATCATATTTAATCTATTGTTCTCGCAAAAAAACTTTATTCTCGTTTAAACCTTCCCCTACTATGTAAACCCTACTTATCCACTATTATACAAAACATATTACAAGATTCAACTTGGTATCAGAGCTAGAGCTCAAACAACCGAGAAGACCATAGGATGGGCGATCGGCCGCCGCCCTACCCACCACCACAACACAAACAGCGCTCATTCTTCTCTTCTACACCTCCTTCGGCCGCCGTCAACCACCACCATACCAACATCATAACCATAAAAACACCACTTATGCCGCCTCCACTTGTGGCAGAACACTAGATGCCGCCACCACAAACCACTATTGTCGTCAACCCTACCACCACCGTCGTCCAAAACCCAGCGGCCACCGTCACAAACCCTAGTTATGCCGCCTCCGGCCGTCGTTGCAGCCGAAACCCTATATCTGGCTAGACGTCCATGCTAGTGCTGCCATCATAAGGCAAGCCCCATGCAGCTCCTCCCCGTCACCGACACCACGCAAGTGTGGACCGGTTTTCCGGCAACGATCACCTCGCAAAAGCCCCAGAGCTTTCAGTTCCATGTTTTGTGAGGGTTGCAATATTTCAGGCACAATGGGGTAGAAGAAGAAAGAAAATGGGAACGAAAACCCAAAACCCCTCTTGCGACACTAGCTAGTGTAGCCAAAGCAAGGTGGCGACACTAGCAGGGCAGCAACACTAAGTGGACAACGACATCAGGCGATGACACTAGCAAGGCAGCGACATACACTAGGGTCGACAGTAAGCGGATGGAGAATGAGAGAAGACTGAAGACCAACTATCTTTTAAGTTTATGTTTTTTACATTTCATAGAAAATCGCTTCCACACTTAGTTTGATGAGGAATTAGACACAATAGTGACAGTGTAGGGAATGATCTTGTAATATCACCTTCATGTAAACCTTAATTATCCACTCTAATACAAATCATATTACAAGATTCAACTATTAGGCATGGTCTTGCCTTTTGTCTGTCAGCCCAGAACTTGACTGTTAAACACCTAAATTCATCAACACTTGTAAATCTCACTTCAATCATCTATAAGTTGTTTTGAATGCCTAAAGATTACTTGATTAACTTGCATGCCATAAGAACTTGATTAAAGCCCCAAATCATTATAAAGCTTCAACTATTAAAAAAATTATCTTGAAAATAAAAAAACCTAGATTCTGATATAAGAAGCTTACCAAACGAAATAGGATGGATCAAAGATGGTGAACGTTTTTCAAACAACTCCAATCTTATGGTTGATTTCCTAAAACCATAACAAACCCCATTAAACACGAAAAACCTAAAGAAATCACAAGTTTTCAAGTTTAGGTGCTTTACCAACAAAGGATTGATGAAGATTTTACTGAGATAATCCCTACTTCGCTTCTATAAATCAAGATGTGGTATGAGCTTTGCAAGATTAGCATACACAAAGGATAATGGCTTGAGAGAAGGTTCGAAGGGTTAAATGGACTTCAAATATAAGGAAATGAGATAATGGAATGTGAATAAGAGGTTTTGGGGTCGATTTACACGAAAGTAGTGGATTCCAGATGGTTAGGAGCCAAATAAGGTGGAGGTTAGGTGTTAAAAATGTCACAAAAGTATTAAGTTGCTATGGTATGTTGTGAAGCATAGGTGTGCTTCATGTCCACACGGTTGTTCATGTTCATAATAATATCAACTTATACAGCGTATACTTCAAACCTCCTAACTCCTAAACTATATTAGTGCTTAAGCACCGACCACAAGCTCTCGTGTACAGCGAGGTGTGTTTGGTTGTTTCCATGTTCAAACGTTGCAATTTTCGTGACCAAACAAATTACGAAGCCATGTAAAATTAATTTATGCTAGTTAAACAATGCTAATTAAGACTTATACATTCATTCCCAAATTTTCATGAAGAGTACTCCTCAACTAACATCAAAACAAAACCTTTTTTGGCTAAACTTTCTAAATCGAAAAACCATCGTAGAACCCTCAAGTTAACATCAAGTGCAAATAGATTTATTGTAAATGATTGGAAGGCAAATTCAACAACCTCCAATGTTGATGATCATGAGAGTGAAGCTTCAAGGATTTGCATAGTGAGGTTATTATGAGTAGTACAACTCAGAAACACCTCTAGATAGCACAATCCAAAACATCAATTTCCCCGAAAATGGTGGTGGCAATATCGGAGATAAGTATCTAAACCGAAAACATTTGGCAATGCAAAAATTGAGAAGCTTCATCAAGAGGGTGATGCAACCCTCTTGTAGGTATGTGGCCACAATGGATGTTAGTTGACCGATATACACATACATGAAATGGACAACTATAATAACGGTTAATAAGGTGTATAACCACCATGAGTCAAACACTTTTGTTGACTTTCGAAATCCTTCTTGTATTCTCAACTCCATTTTTATACACGAAAGGAACAAGAAGTAGAATTGTTCAAATTATTTTGCTCAAACAAGTATTTATAAGGGCTGTGATTAACCTACTAGCCGTGGACAAGAAGGAAACTTGTTAAGAAAATTTCTAACGACTTGGTCTTGACCCAATTGCAGGAGACTTTGTTTATTTAATCTTTTTTTTTTTGTATATGATGGTATCTATTAATTTCCATCGAACTAGTTAGGTAGTAAGACCATGTTATAAAGCAAACGTTTAATATTGTGAGACTAAGTTTAGTTGTTAATTTAATATAGACAAATTGGTTTTAATAATCCAAACTATTATTTATTGACTGATAATAATTTAAACTAACAGTTTGGCTGGTGAAAATCCCAGCTTGCATTTTTGTTCTCGATGACAGTCCCAATAGCATAATCGTCATATATTTACACTCATTCCCACTCGATTCGTTTGTACGTTTCTACATATCATTTAAAATCGACATTTTGAGGGAAATAAGTGTAAATTGAGTGTAAAATCTATGGTGATTATGCTATTGAAACTGCCACTGACAACAAAAGTGAAAGTTAGGATTATCACTAGTCAAACTGTTAGTTTGGATTATTACCAGTTAATGAATCATAGTTTGAATTATTAAAAACCAATTTGCCTTTAATATTACACACAATGCCAAAGAATTAATAAAAATGTTTAGAGAAAGCCATATTACTAATAGGTGGTATAAGACGATCTGAAAGGTTGTCGAGATTGAGATCTCTTTTCAGGGTTGTTTTCATTTTTGTATAATTGGGATCACGAGATTTAACAAATATCTTTTTGTATTCTTTTGTAATTTGTACATAGGATGTTTCTGTTTTTTTGAACACCACGAAACAGCTCCATTGCTTAGCATAAAGACATTAGCTGAAACACTTTTCCGGTCATTTATACAACCGGCCCAATCACTATCTGTGTACCCACCAAGTTCAAGCTTACTTCCTTTAGTATACCATATTCCATATTCCAAAACTTGCAGTTCCAGCAATGTACCTTAAAACTTTACGAGCAGCTCCCATGTGAAATTTGGATGGAGATTGCATGTACCTTGCCGGCACACTTACTGAATATGCCAAGTCAGGTCGTGTGTGGGTCAAGTAAATAAGCCTTCCTATGAGACTTCAATACCTAGTTGCATCAACCTTGTCTTCACCATCTTCAAGTTGTAGCTTGTCCTAAGGACTCATCGGCACAGGTACTGTTTTGGCATTCCTCATGCCAAATTTTTCTAAAAGGTTGTTGGCATATTTCTCTTGGCTGATAAACACTCCTTTGTCTGACTGAGTGACTTTAATTCCTAGGAAGAACTGTAACAGTCCCATATCTGTCATCTCAAAAACCTCCTTCATGCCATGCTTAAATTCTGTAACAAGGTTAATGCTAGAACTTGTACAAATAATGTCATCTACGTAAATACACACATAGATTATATCTGTACTAGTTTGCTTAACAGATAGGGTCGGTTCATTTGGACTTCTTTCATATCCATGGCTGGTAAAATAACCATCGATTTTAGCATACCAGGTTCGAGGAGCCTGCTTCAATCCGTACAAAGCCTTCTTTAACTTGTATACTTTATCTTCTTCTCCTGCAATCTCATAACCCTCTGGTTGTTCGACATAAATCTCCTCTGTAAGGTCACCATTCAGGAAGGCTGACTTTACATCCATTTGATGTAATGGCCAACCTAGTTGTGCTGTAACCGCCAAGATAACACGTATAGTTTCAAATCGTGCTAACGGAGCAAACGTCTCCTCAAAGTCGATTCCCTTTTTCTGTGAGTACCCTCTGGCAACTAGCCTTGCCTTGTGCCTCATAATTTTTCCATCTGCTCCAAGTTTTGTCTTGAAGAGCCACTTGAGTCCCACGACATTTTTACCTTTAGGAAGTGTAACAAGCTCCCATGTTGAGTTTTTTTCAATAGCAGCTAACTCTTCTGCCTCTTGTTTAGTGATAGCTTCAGAATAATAAATAGGGTCTGAGATGGAAAGAGCAAATTGGCAGGTTGCAAGATGGGACTCCTCGTCAGATATCTCTTCTCCACTGACAAAATCCGTAACCAAGTGGGTGGCTTTGTTGAGCGTTTTGAGGTACTGGCCTCATGTGTTGAGGGGCCAGTGATGGATGATGTAGGGTTATTGGTTTCTTGATTAGACTCTTGGTTGTGGTAGGCGAGCGAGGGGCGCCAACGGTGGGCGCGAGCCACCTTGGCCGCGCACACCACAACATGTTCAGGCGATGGGGGGCGCGAGCGGGGTGGCGTGGTGGGGCTAGCGAGCGCTGCTGGCATGACCGTTGGGGAGAAGAGCCGTTGGGGTATTAAAAAAAAAAAAAAAAAAATTCTATTTATATAAATTAACTCCTCTTCACTCATTTATCTCTCAAAATCTTTATAAACTTCCTATTTTCTCTCAATTTTATAAACTACTCTCTACATTACTATGAAAAACAAAAGGAGCGTATTCGAAAGGAAATGGAAGAAAATTAAAACCCTATGGAATAATTTAGTATTTTATTTTCTATGTATTTTTTTTTTTAGGATGTTGAATGTTTTTAATTAATTATTTTATCTTTTATTATTATTTTTAATTAATTATTAGTTTTTAAATTTGAATTGAATAAATAATTAAACAAAAAATTAATTCGATAAAGCCCCCGCTCACCTGCACCACAACACCCTCAAGTGCTTCAGCAGGGGCTTTATCCACTGATTAGTCAGCATCCAGTCAGCGCCACATGGCGTGATATTAGAGGATGAATCCACTCTTAATAAAGCCCCACAACCATCAGTCTTAGGCAACAAGGAGGTAGTATGAGTAGGTTGTATCGTAAGGCTAGGGTTGGTTCTAGGCTACAAGTTATTGGTATTAGGCAAAGGAGTGGGACTTGTCACATCATTGGTACTAGATGCAACTGACCCTCTTGAGTTGTCACTTTCAAGTTGGACTTCAGTTTGTTCAATGGGAAAAGGGCCACTATAGTAGATTTCATGCAGATTTTCTTGTCCTTTAAAAATAGCTTTCCAATCCCACTTGGCTTCTTCAAGGAATTCAACATGTCTCCTGGTCATGAAAGTTTTAGTAACAGGATTACATAAACGATATCCGGTACCTTGCGTTGAGTATCCAATGAGTACACACTTCTCTCCTCTACTGTCCAGCTTTCTTCGACCTTGGGACCGAGTGAGGTTGTAAGCAACACAACCAAACACACGTAGGTGTCCTACGGATGGTTTACGACCAGACCATGCTTTCTTTGGAGTTTGATTCTCAACAGCCATTGTGGGAGACATATTTATAACATTCACAGTTGTAGCAACTGCTTCAGCCCACAGAAAATTTGGGAGCTCCTTTTCATGCAACAAGCTTCGAGTAAGGCCCATGATGGTTCTGTTTTTCCTTTCCACTACTCCGTTATGTTCAGGAGTATATGGAACCGTCAGTTCTCGTTTGATGCCATGCTCCTCACAATAGGTGTTAAAGGCCTGAGAGGTGAACTCACCTCCCCTATCAGTTCGCAACACCTTGATAGGCTTGTCACTTTCTTTTTCAACCATGGTCCTGAACAGCTTAAACTTTTCAAATGCATCAGATATTTTTGAAAGAAAATAAACCCAACACATACGAGTTAGATCATCGATGAACAGGAGATAATAAAGGATATGACCCACACTTGAAGCTTGCATGGGTCCACACAGATCAGCATGGACCAGTTCAAGCTTATTAGTTGATCGCTAGGATTTTGACAAGAATGGAAGCTTTGACTGCTTGCCCATAATACACCCTTCACACCTTGATGAGGGTTGTATATTGGGTAAACCACGAACCATACTTTTGTCAAATAAAGACTTCAAGCTGCTAAAGTTGAGATGACAGTACCTCAAGTGCCATAACTTTGTAGGAGTAAGCTTTTCATCATCAGGTTCACACATTTCTGCCTTTGCAGCATCTAAGAGGAACATATTGTTGCTAGAGACCAAGATCTTCATGAGAATGATGCCTCTTAACGTGATCACACATCTGCCGTCTTCAAAATGTAGGGCATACCCCTTCTTCATGAGTTGGCCAACACTCAAAAGATTATACTCCAAGTTTGGAGCATAATATACATCGGCTAGAAGCTTGTAACCTCCTTTTCCTGTATCAATTCTCACGGTTCATTTGCCTTCAATGGCCAACTTCTTCTTATCACCAAGTCAGACAGTCAACTTGAATGTTTCATCAAGTTCAGTGAAGCTCATCTTTGAACCTGTCATGTGGTTAGAGCAACCATAAATTATTATTGTACCCATTTTTCAATGTCGTTGTCATTAGCATCAACGTTTCTGTGATCATCATGAATAAGTGCTGATCTTCATGCACTTCACCATCATTGTTTTCATCAGCCGCCAAGTTTGCTTGCGGTTCATCATTGTACCAACAATCCTTCTTCAAATGCCCATACTTGTTACAGACATAACATTGTGGTATCTTGTTTCTTTCATTCACTTGACCTCGTCCACGTCCACGAGCGGTATTCCGGCCACGTCCCCTGAACCCACCATGGTTGGTATGTGCCATGTTAGTGTCATGAAAAACTTGTAGTGCCTGCTCCTCAGTCTTAACAGCCTTCTCACCAACACGACTGTTGATACACTCTTCTTGAGACTGCAGTGAGCCCATCAGTTTGACGGGTGAGAGTGTTGATAGATCAAGCGACACTTCGATTGAAGGAACAACATAGTCAAACTTTGGTGAAAGACTTCGCAGGACCTTCTCAACAATGACCTTATCTTCAACTGTTTCACCATATGCCCTTTTCTGACTAACAATCGCCATTAGACGAGAGAAGTAGTCACCAACAAGTTCTTCATCTTTCATTGGGAGATTTTCAAAGTCTCTACGTAAGGCTTGTAGTTTTACCGCTTGCACCTGGGTATCGCCCTGAAACTCCATTTGCAGAGTAGTCCATCCTTCCTTGGATGATTCTGCAGCTGCAATTCGAGAAAACAGTGAGTCATGTACACCTTATTGTATAACCGCCATGGCGTATGCGTCCTTCCTCTTGGCTGCCCTCAACTTATTCTGATTTGTTTCTGCCTCATTAACCCCTAACTCAACCAAGTCCCATAAATCACGAGACTTCAGAATAGTTTTCATGCATATGCTCCAATGTTCATACCCTCTGAACATTGGAATGGGTGTTGGTGCAATAGGGGTGGGTTGACTTGATCTGCCATTGATTCAGAAAGGAAGAAATTTACTTAGAACAGGTAGATAGCACTCAACCAGTCTCTGATACCACTGTGGATATTTTGAGCCGTTAAACAACAAGAGAACATGACACACTTAAAGATAGATGACAGAACTTTGGAGTTTATTATCATGAACCGGTGATTAACCTCATACCCATACACGCTTTAAATAGCAAAGAAACTAACAGAAAAGTAACTACTATCAGGCCTAAAGAAAAGGACAATTCAAACTACAGCCACACATGGCTTTATTCAATTACTAATAAACAAAAAACTCGGTCAACAGGTGCATGGGATGAACACGTGCATGGGAAGTTTTGACTCAGTCTTCAACAATTTATATAATAATTTTATAGTTTAATCCTGATAACAATGATTTAATATAATTCATAGGGACTTTAATTACGTTATTGGAGAATTAACAAATATGTTTTTGTAAGTTCTATATTTTTTTGTAACTTGTACATAAGGCGATTTATATAATAATTTTATAGTTTCATCATGAAAACAATGATTTAATACAACTCATATTACGTTATTGGAGATTTAAGTTTAAAGGATGCCTCTGAGGGAAGATCAACACTTAGACCCGCTGACATTTTGGTCTTTGGGTGGATAGGTGGGAAACATGTGTGTGTAGATCTAACAGGGGTCTCCCCTCTGGTGGGCTTGGGAGTTAGTGCTTTAACGGTGAGTCAGGCTGCTCTAAAAGCTGCTTCGAGCAAAGTGACCAAACACGAGAAAGCGTGTCTTGACAAACCAACACGTGTTTATACCATTTGCTTTTGACACTTTTGGTTTCCTTGCACCAGAGGCCGTGGAGTTACTTAACCGAGTATAGCGGGTCATGCATAGTAATGTTATGACACCAAGATCTGTAGATGTAGTTTTTAAAAGACTTGGTTTTGCTATTCAAAAAGGGTTGGCGGCGCAGCTTGTTGCCCGTTTGCCTTCTATCTCTATGTAATTTCCCTTTGGGAGTTGTGTTTTATTTAAACCATCCAAGGATGCCCGATACTAAAAATATGAATACAATGGGCTTAAATTTGTGACAGGATTAGCGAGCAAAACCAAATGGTCATAAAATTAGCGACCGAAAGTAACCCAGTTGCAAAATTACTGACCGAAAACACATCGGTAGCGAAACTGTCCAAATTATATTAATAGAAAACAAAATAAATTTTGATAGCAACTTTTATTTAAACATATCTATATTATATAATAAATAAAGGTTTTTGTTTGCCACGTGTCGTCTTCATATTTATTCTCACCATTTTTCCCGTCTCTCTCTCCTATTTAATGTACTTCTATCTTTTAATAATAATATATATTTAAAGGAAAAAAATACTAATTATACTAATAAAACACATTTATTTTAAATTATCTCTTATCATAAGAAACTTTAAAATTTAATTATATAACTTTTATCTTTAATCAAATAGTAAATAAAAGTTAATTTTATTAAAAATAGTAATTAACGTATTTTCGAAACTCAATTATATACTAATTTTTACGTATTTTGAATTTGTTTTCTATCCTTACTATGTGTAATAAATTTTTACACATGTAAATATATACATAAAGATTTAAAATTTTTATGTATTGATATATTTCACCCCGTGTGTAAACACGGGATCTAAACTAGTTATACTAATAAAACACATTTGTTTTAAATTATCTCTTATTTTAAGAAACTTTAATTTTATGTAACTTTTTTTTAACCAAATAGTTAATGTAAGTCAAATTATATTAAATAGAAATTAATGTATTTTCGAAATACAATAATATATTAATTTTTACATAATTTTAAACTTTTTAAAAATATCGTTAGCATATATAATACATTTTTTCACTTATAAGATGTACATCAAGATTTAAGAATTTTATATTACACGGGTTTTAAAAATATAATTTTTTTATTATTAAGTATATAACATTATATTTTATCAAACCGTGTAATACACAAGATTATAACCTAGTCTCTTCTAATAAAAAGCTAAATTATTTGTTACTTGGCATCACCTCCTTCAATCTCACATCATTTTTCACTCCAAAACCATTTGATATAAATACTTAATAAGTATTGTTATAAATGTTTGAATTTGAAATACTATAATTACTCACTATTATGAATCTTCCTTTTATGAATTAATAATTAATTCTAATTCGTAATTTACTCAGATCTCACACTCATTCAAAACTTGAGTAATTAATATTTTTATGTTTAATTTATATTTTGATTAATATTGTTACCTTGTTTGGTCCATTTTTTTAAAGGCAATTTTCTTTATATTTTTGATTAAAATTGTTCACTCAATAATAAATCTCTATTATAATAAAAAACTAAATAAATGAACACATGTCACCACATTCAACCTCACAAGTTTTTTCACCCCAAAACCAAATTTATATCCACTATTCAATTTTTTCATACTTAACTTAAATTTTTTGGAAAAATATATAACTAAACATTTTATCAAATAAATTCACCATTATTACCGTTGACTAAATTTAATTTAAATATCATCAAAAGTGAATATTTAAAAAAAATCAAGAATAAAAAAATAGGAGATTAAAAAAATGACTTTTTAAAATTTCATTATTAAAAAGTGAGTTTTTTAAAATTTTATTATTAAAAAGCAAGATTTTTTAATTTTACATAAAAAATTTGAAAATGCTACTTTTGTATTTTAAATAAAAATGTGTTAGAATAAAGTTTACTAATATTTAATTAGCAGTTTTTAATTAAATTTGATATTTATAAATAAATTTTTTATTTTGATTTTGAAATTTTAATAGTTATTTTTAATTGAAATTAAGAAATTTATAAATATTTATTTTTAAAAGTGTATTATCTTTTAGACTTTAATTTTTAGTTAAATGACAAGATTTTTTTTTCAAAAAAATATGTTTGGTTTCAATTCTTATTTATTAGTTTTAACTTTTTTCATATTTAATTTTGGGATTTTAAATTTATATTGTCTTGATATATTATGGAGTGCGATTTTTAAATTTTAGAGTTTTAAAAACTGGATTTAAAACACGATATATTGTTGAAAATTAAAGTTTATTTGCATATTTTTATTTTATTTTAAATGATAAATTAAATATTAAAATTTTGCGAGATTTTTCGTATAATAGGCGAGATTAAAAAAATAATAATTTAATTTTGATACGTAAATTTAATTACAAGTTAAATATTTGTAAATATGGTATAACATCAAGGTTAAAGTTTCTACAAAAAGACTGATAGAGTTTCAAAAACTAATATAACTGAGAAACAACGTATTGAAGGAAATCGTTAACCAATTTGATTATATTTGATATCTTTGACTCCCTACTGACTTCAATCATGTTCGCACCGTTTGTGACATTTTTTTAAGAATGGACGTTTTCAGTCATTGAGGAAAAGAAAATTTATTCTTTGTTGCATTTAGTGAGTGTTAAACATGAAAATATTAAAAATACCACGTCAAATGTTGTATACAATGAAGTATTTCCAACTTTGTAAATCATTATTGTAAGATTTCGTTTGACGTGTAATTTAATGTATTGTAAAAAGTACAACACTTATGAATTGTATTTTTATGTATTTTTTTGATGTTTTAATTACTATCATCCATATAATCTTAACATTTAAAAAAATGAAAAAATACCAATACAATATCAAATTTGTATAAACAGAGGTTAAGATATTTATCATTATAATTTTATTGTTTTATCCCGTGTAACACACGGGATTAAAGCTAGTCTCAAATATATATAAACACCATTTCTGATGTTTCTAAGCCTTTAGAGATTATGTATCTTAAATTTCTAGATTATCCAAGACGGATGAAATTAATAGATTCCAATTGGTTGTAATCTTCATCTATACTATATAATAAATAAATATTTTTAGTGACACGTGTCGCCTCCATATTCATTCTCATCATTTTTTTTCGCTTTTCTCTCTTATTTAATACACTTCCATTTTAATATAATATATATATTTAAAGAAAATACTAATAAAACATATTTACTTTAAATTATCTCTTATCATAAGAAATTTTAAAATTTAATTATATAACTTTTATTTCAATCAAATAGTAAAAGTAAATGAAAGTCAAATTATATTAGATTGTAATTAACGTATTTTCGAAACCCGATTATATATTAAGTTTTACATATTTTGAATTTGTTTTCTATACTCAGTATATGTAATATATTTTTACACATGTAAAATATATACACCTGTAAAATATATATATATATATATATATATATATATATATATATATATAAAGATTAAAAATTTTATGTACTGATATTTTTCACCTCGTGTGTAGACACGAGATCTAAACTAGTACATAATACATTAATGTTAGCGGTTAGCTTAGGTTTTGGCAGAAAAATTTAGGTAAGTCGTTTGATTGAAAACTGACCCTCGGCTAACTACCATGCATGCGGTTCAGTTTCCGGCGTTTCCACTTGACACCGACTTTTCTTTATGTCCAGAATCATATCAACTTATACAGCAAGTGAGCCGAACGGTTACATAAGTTATCAAGATTAGGAATAGGTCCCAGGAATATCAATCATTGACCGTGATGGTAGAGAATCAAATAGGTAATCACTTGAATGATTATCGAAAGATGTCATACGATCACTTGAACAAAGATTCGAGTTGTTAGGTGATAAAAGATTGCAAGAAACGGATTTAAGCGTTTTGGTCCTTGGTTTTTTGACCATTGTAGCAAATGTCGATAACGAGTTTCTAACAATATCATTCTCGATAGATCTTTTACGTGGCCTAGCACGTGGACGTCGAACATTCTTCATCGTATATTCGTAATCAATGTGTTATGTGATTTGTACAAGAGAAAGAAGGGTTTGTGTATTTACAACCTGATGAATAGTAACTCAACCAATTATATTTTTCCACGTGTGATGTATTTTTTTAAGATTACAAGAGGAACCATAATACAAAAATCATCATAGCTCAACTTTTGTGCATTCCTCTCCAAGTTGTAGGTCGCTTGTTCAAGTCTTCCCCACGCCTTATCAAAGTTTTTTATACTTCCTAACAAACTAACTTAATTAAAAGCACCTTTAAACTCTTTATGTACTTTAAGTTGATGAAGACTATTACTGATCAAAACTATTACAGATTGTATTTTTTAATGTAACAAGTTTATATAATTGTTTAAATAAATGTGATAATTTTAGAACTCTTTTTTGCTAAGGATGATGATAGACGAGAGAGGGTAAATGGGTATTTACATATATAATGTTTTTTTAATTATTTTTAACACAATGGTATTTTGGTCATTTTTTTAAAATGTAATAAAAAAATCAACGCACATCCACCGTAGGGACCACCAGTGTTACGTTTTGGCAAACTTGTAGACCATCGGTGTAGTTTTTTAAACTTTGAGACCATACTTGCAATTAGTGCAAACCACATGGATCATCTGTGTAATTAACTCCTTAAATTATGATAGTATATTTATATCTTTAAGGGACGGATCAAGAGAAAACCACAAAGTTAGGCGAAAACCACCAAAAAAATGAATAATACTATGAGTTACGTGTACGTAATCGCAATTTTTTGTTTTCTGTCTAGGTATACGTAACACGATGGGTTACGTATACACAATCCAATATTTAAATGATTTTTTTGTAAAAATGTGTAATATTACATTGATACTCTTATACAAAAATAAAAATAAAATAAAAAATAAATATTATTATATTATTGGTTAAAGTTGGTTTTTTTAGTGGTTTTCTCGGTTTTCGCGTAACTATGTGGTTTTCTCTGGAACCTTCCTCTATATCTTTATACTAATAAATAAAAAATCATATAGCGACGTGTCATTTTTTGGTGCATCTTTATAATTTTTTTTTTCTCGTTTCTTTCTCTCCTATTAAATAATAATTTTAAAAAGATGCATATTTTTAAATATTTAATATAAATCTAATCATGGATAACTATTAGTTAATTATTGATAGTTATTATATTACTATCAAACTGAATTTAATATTAGTTAACATTTATCAATTATAATGTCCAAGTGTTTCTTTCTTCTACCCAACTTTAAGCACGCGTATAGATCATCATAAAAAAACATTAGTTGGTTTTAGGTTGTGCTAACTATTAACTCCTCGTTAGTTATGGTAGAAAGAAGACCCCACGACGGAAGATGGCAGGAAATAAGGAGCAGGAAAAAGGGGGTTAACATCGGCAGAAGCAACCGGAATACAAGGAATGGAGAGCCACAGGAAACCACATTCTTCGTATCAAACCTTCCAAACGGAACAAACGCGAAAGATCTGGTGTCTTGCTTTGGGACCTACGGAATGGTGACTGACGCATATGTGCCGATGAAACGAGATAAAAGTGGTGGTCTGTTCGGGTTCGTAAGATTCACAGGGGTAAAAGACAAGTGGGAACTGGAAAGATCTATGTCAGAAATTGCTTTGAACAACGCTATTCTTATTGTTAACCTAGCCAGGTTCAACAAGGAGGGGAAGCCAAATAGGAGAGACGAAAACTCGAGCCCGCAGACTACATTCGAGAGGCCAGTTCATCAGCACCGGGAACAGGTATTCGATGAGAGAAGGGGAGATAATAACTCGTACAGGGATGCCCTTCTCAGGAACCAGAATATGCACGTGGCGGCACCAGAGTGGGAAGTTACGGTCCCTGAGAATGCCGACTCGGGGGCTGCTCAGTGGTACGAGCTTTCGGTAGTGGGGAAAACCATTGATTTTAACCATTTGTGTAATCTGCAACAATTTTTCAACACCGACGGGCAGGAAAACACTGTCTTTAGGTACCTGGGGGGTTTAAAGGTACTCCTCACTTTCAAAGAAGAATATGAAGTTCGGGATTTCATTGAGGATAAGGAGAACTGGTCTAAATGGTTTTCGGAGGTAGTAGTTTGGTTGGGCCAGGCAATAGAGTACGAAAGAATTGTATGGCTTCGAGTCTTTGGGGTTCCGGCCCACCTTTGGGACGCCCCGGTTTTTTATTCTATCGCAGCCAAGCTGGGTAGGATAGTGGCCCCTTCTCAGGCGTCATTCTCTGACGGAGCAATGACTTTCGACACTATCGGCATCTCTGTGGGTGCGGGTTGGAAATTGCCTGAGGAATTAATGCTCACTTGGAGAAACAAAAGGTTCACTTGCTGGTTTGAAGTGGAAGACGAGGACCGGTCCCCTGGGTGGATTGGCAAACCGGAAAAAAAAATCAATCTTTGCCTCCGATAGGGAAGGTCAGGAGTCGCCGGAAAAGTCAGTAGACGATCGGTCGGGCATGCATGGGGAAGAGGGTACGCCGTGCATGGAGAAGGGAAAGGGACAAAATGATGTAACTAGACCCAATGGCATTAACTCTATATTCTTTTTTGAATCGGCTGAGAAGTTGGACCCCGACTCCGCCCCAGGAAAAAAGCCCAAGCCAAAACATTAATGAAGTGGCCCAGCGGATTAATGTTAAATATAGGCAGGTCTCAAGAAAAAGGCCCAGAACCGAATCCGTGGGGGCGACCCTTTTGACTTGGACAGATTTATTCTTAGACCTAATTCTTCCCCTGTCGTCCTCCCCCAACCTCCGTCGCAGGTCAATCTTTCACCCCAGATCCCGGACCTGAACTCGATTATGGGGGGTTCATCCTCGGCTGCAACTGATGACATAACCATTGATTCACATGTCTCAGATACTCATGGTACAGCGACTGGGCGATTGGTTGGCTCCGAAGAGGCGGCTCTTAACAAGGAAGTGGAGGCAACAATTGGTATGGGGAAAGAATTAGGGGTTAATTTGGACAACTTTGAGGATCTCGTGAGAATGGAGATTGAGGGTGAGATGGTGCCAAATGTTGATCAATGAATTGCCTTTCTATAAACTGTAGGGGGATTGGCGGATCCGAAAAAATCGATTGGATTCGAGGTATAAAGAAAAAGTTTGGCTCGCAATTCATTAGTATTCAGGAGACTCAATTCGGAAACATTGACAAGATTCCATTCGAAAAGATATGGGGGGATAGTGAATTTAGTGCTTTTGGTGTAAAATCAGAGGGCAGATCAGGGGGCCTATGCTGCTGTTGGAACAAAGAATTATTTAAGGTAAGCAGCTCTAAATCCTCTCCAAATTTCATTTTGCTTACTGGGGTGTGGAAAGGGATAGACAAAGAAATAAATATGGTAAACGTGTACGGGCCGCATGACCGTTTCCGTAAATGTGAGCTTTGGGATGAATTACTTAATTTGAAAGCAGCTTCATCTGTGATATGGATCATAATGGGGGACTTCAATGCTATCCGGGGAACGTGGGAGAGATCCTCACTACCTCAATTGGACCCAAGCATGTCAGATTTTAATGATTTCATTGATAAAGCTAATTTGGTGGAATATAACATGGGAGGGGCAAAGTATACATGGAGGAGAAACGATGGGTCGGTGGCAAGCAAACTAGACATATTTGTGGTGTGTGTTTCCTTCCAAGGCCTATGGCCGTTAGCCTCGGTTACGGCCCTTGATGGCATTTGGTCGGACCACAGGCCAATCATCTTAACTTGCCAATGCCTGGACTATGGACCTTGTCCTTTCAGATTATACAACTCTTGGCTTGGACACTGGGAACTTCCAATGTTGGTGTATAACTCGTGGACTTCGAAAGTGGTCAGGGGAAGGCCGGATTTTGTACTTGCAAAAAAGTTATCCATCCTCAAGAACGACCTTAAGTTTTGGTGTAACCGGAAAAAACACGAAAATGATTGGGGGGTAATAGAAATGGAAAAACAGATTGGGATCCTTGAAAAGAAAGCTGATGTGGCCGGGTTATCAGATTTAGAGCGAGAACAAAGAATGGGGATGAAGAAAAAGCTATCCGAATTGGTGGGCCAAAAGAAAGCGGACTTAAGGCAAAAGGCTAGGCTTAAATGGATGGTTGAGGGGGATGAAAATACCGCATTTTTTCATGGGGTTATTAACGGGAAGAAGCGTCGCAATAGGCTTAACGGCCTCAATATTAACGGCTCATGGGTGACGGAACCGGGCCTGGTAAAACAGGAAGTTTACTCCCATTTTAAAGACAAATTCATGGAGGTCTTGACAGTTCGGCCAACATTCCGTAATTCAAACCTAAGGTGCATTTCTCCCTCAGAATGCTCCCTATTAGACGCAGAATTTACAGAGGTGGAAATCAAGCAGTCAATTTGGAAATGTGCGGGGGGGAAGTCCCCTGGTCCTGACGGGTACACCTTTGATTTCATTAGGAAGTTCTGGTCTATTTTGAAATATTATTTTTTGGGGTTCTTTAAACACTTTGAGGTAAAGGGCTCCATTGCTAAGGGATGTAATTCCTCCTTCATTACCTTGGCACCTAAAGGCAGTGACCCGGAGTCCCTCAATGAATTTAGACCTATTTCCCTCATTGGAGTTATACCTAAATCCCTGGGTAAACTACTGGCATCTAGGATTCAGCAGGTCATTTCCTCGGTGGTAGGTCCAGAACAAACTGCTTTTCTTAAAGGTAGAAATATTTTAGATGGTCATATCTTGGTCAACATCATTCAAGATTGGTCCAAAAGGTCATCTAGTAAACTGCTGCTATTCAAAGTGGATTTCGCAAAAGCTTTTGACTCGGTGAACTGGAACTTCTTAGACTCGGTAATGGAGCAAATGAAATTTAGCCAAAAATGGAGGTCGTGGATCCAGGGTTACCTTAAATCGGGTAGGGCTTCTGTTTTAGTAAATGGCTCCCCCACTATGGAATTCCCGATAGAGAGGGGAATGAGGCAAGGTGATCCTATTTCTCCTTTCCTTTTCATTATTGCTATGGAAAGGTTGTCCACAATGATGCGATCTGCCTCTCATAAAGGGTTGTTTAGAGGTGTACTTCTCCCGAACAACGGCCCTTCTATTACCCACTTTATGTACGCAGACGATGTTTTCTTCATTGGGGAATGGGATAAAGAAAACGTCTCCAACTTGTAACGTATCCTGAGGTGCTTCTACTTGGTGTCGGGTCTGAAGATAAATTTTCATAAAAGCAAACTTATTGGTGTTGGGGTATCAAGCCAAGAGGGGTCGGATTTTGCTTCTATTATGGGTTGTGCGGTAGACTCTCTTCCTCTTACTCACCTCGGAATGCCTATTGGAGCTAATATGCGGCTTACAAAAAATTGGGCTGTGGTGGTCTCAAAATTCAAGGAAAGGCTAAACTCTTGGAAGGCTAAAACCTTATCTTTTGCTGGTAGGCTCACTCTTGTTAAGTCGGTTTTGGGTAGTCTTCCTCTTTACTTCTTTTCAATGTTCAAGGCCCCCGTAAAGATTATAAATGAATTAAAAGCTATTCGGAGAAGATTTCTTTGGGGTGGAAGCGCCCAAAAGAGGAAAATTCACTGGGTGGCCTGGGATAATATAATCAAACCGAGCGGCTGGGGGGGCTTGGGGTTGGCGGGATAAAAAATATGAATCAAGCCCTTCTTGCTAAATGGAAATGGAAAGCTGTAAGTGACCCAAACAGTCTCTGGGCGGCATGCATCAGGGCTGTCCATAACTCATCCTTCGATTCCATAGAGGGTCTTAACCGTAATTATAGGGCGGACAACTGGTCAGCCATCGTGTCAGCCAGTAAGGATCTGGGTAGGGTGGGTGATTCGCTAAACAATCTCTTCAGAAAACGCATTGAAGTCGGCTCAACCTTCTCGTTTTGGAAGTTGGGATGGTTCGGGTGCTCGCCCTTCAACAGGTTATTCCCTGCCCTGTTTGCTCTTGACAAGAAGAAAAAATGCTGTATAAGGGACCAGATCAGGTTATCTAGTAATGGTACTATGGAGTTTGCTTGGGACTGGAGTAACAGGTCGGAAGTAAGTAAAAGGATGGACGAAATCAGAGATTTGGAGGCAATGATCAAGGAATATAGGTTCAAAGATGGTTCGGATAATTGGGTGTGGGAAGGACACCCGTCCGACACTTTCACGACTGAGTCATGTAGAAAGTGGATTGAGGAGAAAACTATGCTCGGGTCAAAGATGGAGGTCCTATGGTTAAAATGGGTTCATTTATCAGTTCGGACGTTTATTTGGAGGCTAGTTCAATATAGATTGCCGATGGCTATGGCGCTCAGGGCCCGTAACGTCCCCATCCCCTCTAGCCGCTGTTCACTATGTCTCTTGGAGGCGGAGGACGAGGACCACACTTTCATTCGATGCCCAGTGGCGAAAGCTACTTGGTATCGGATATCTTCTTGGGTGAATTTTGAGAAATCCAATCTCTTAATTGTCTCTGACTTGGTAAAACATTTCAAGGAATCCAATGGGTCGAAAAGATCTAAAAAGATTCGGGTTCTCATTGGCTATGGCACATGTTGGGTATTGTGGACCTCAAGGAACCGGTGGATCTTCTCCAACACTAGGAAATCGGTGGAAGGTATGGTGGAAGATATTAAAATTACGACATTTAAATGGTTAGAGGCAAGAGCGTCTAAGTCTCGTTGTAATTGGGAAGAGTGGGTTGTTGACCCTTTGGCGGGTACAAGTTAACTGACATGTATGATCTGGGGGTATGGGTGATTATTTTGATTGTTTACCTTTTTGCTGGTTTGGTGCCCTTTGGGCGGGTTTGTATCTGAGTTTTTGTTAGTTCCCTGCTAGCTTTTCTATGAGTATTCTCATTGTCGCTGTTCAAAAAAAAAAAAGCACGCGTATAGAAAGAAGGACTATTTTGTCAATTTAACTAGTCGGAGGGCTCGAAGTGATAAACCCAATAACCCTCTTCAAAGTTCAAACCCTCCGCCACCCCTGCAAAACCCTCACGAATCTTTTCTACACTTTTACTCTCACAGCCATGGACGTCAGTTACGTGAAGCTAGACACAACCCCTGTCACATCGCCTCTGAGGTCCATCAACGGCACCGATCGGACCTACAGCACCACCGCGCTCCGTCGTCCCTTTATTAACCACCGCCGGAGAAATGCTTCAATTTCATGTTCAGCTTCCTCGATCGCGACTGTGGACGAAAGGAAGAGTGAAGTACCGAGTCGGATCGGGTCGTTAGGTCAGGTTTCCGGAGTGTTGGGCTGCCAGTGGGGTGACGAAGGCAAGGGCAAGCTCGTTGACATCTTGGCGAAGCACTTCGACGTCGTTGCTCGTTGTCAGGTAATTTCGTGTGACCTAATTCTATAGTTTTGGTAATATGAATTTATTTATAGATTTAGGGCACATGATTGGGGGATGATTATAAGTTTAACAACTGAATTTATAGGATTCAATGAATTAAGTTTACATTGCCGGGAAGTTTGTTTACTTTCGTGAACCGTTCCGTGGAAAGTTTGTTTACGTTCGTTTCGTTGTTCATGAATGAACATGAACAAGAAATTTCGTTCGGTTAATTAAATAAATAACATGAACAGAGGCTGTGTTCTTTCAATTGTATTTGTGAATGATCAGTAGTGTGTTTGTGTATGTTCGTTCATTTAAAGGTTTTATATTAATCATTTTTAGTATATTACCCTTACATTTTAAACTTATTATATATTTTTAATTTTTAATTTTTAGTTTTATATTTTTTCTCGTTAAACACTTGCATTTGGAACTTAGATCCTGTGATGCTATTTTGGGATGATTATGTTTATGACTATTGTGTTGAACTATTTTCGGATACTTATGTCAAGTACTTAACTTTATATTTATTTTGGTGATTATGTCTAATGTTTGGGATTAAGAATGTTGGATTTTTTTTCAAGTTTAATATATGTTCGTCTGTGTTCATTTATGTTCGATTTTTGTTTGTTTGTGTTCGTACTTCATTTAGAAAATTAACGAATGAATACGAACAAATTCATTTCCTTAATGAACGAACACGAACAAGAAATTTTGTTCATTTATGTGTTCGTGTACCGTTCATTTGTCCTGTAAATTCTTAACGAATGAACACGAATAAGGTCTCGTTCGGTTCGTTTACAGCCCTAGCTAGAATTCCTTAGGTTTTGATTGTAGTATTGTACAGTTTCAACAAATTGCTAACAAATTACATCTAATTATAAGTTTTTTAAGATCAACATAAATGTAAGTTTGTTGGCATTCCATAGGGTGGAGCTAATGCTGGACACACTATCTACAACTCTGAAGGCAAGAAATTTGCTCTTCATCTTGTTCCCTCAGGGATTCTCAATGAGGACACCATGTGTGTTATTGGGAATGGAGTTGTGGTGCATCTTCCTGGACTTTTTGAAGAAATTAATGGCCTTGAATCAAATGGAGTTCCCTGTGAGGGGAGAATTTTAGTTTCAGATCGCGCTCATTTACTATTCGATTATCATCAAGAAATAGATGGGCTTAGAGAAACCGAGCTAGCTAAGTCATTCATTGGGACTACCAAGAGAGGAATCGGGCCCTGTTACTGTAGCAAAGTCACCAGAAATGGGATAAGAGTAGGTGACTTGAGGCATATGGATACCTTCTCGGATAAACTTGATGTTTTGTTATCAGATGCAGCTTCAAGATTCAAGGGTTTTAAGTATAGCCGAGACGTACTCAAGAAAGAAGTGGAGACTTACAAAAGATTTGCAGAGAGATTAGAACCCTTCATTTGTGATACAGTGCATTACATGAATGAATCTATATCACAGAAGAAGAAGATTCTGGTGGAAGGTGGTCAGGCGACTATGTTGGACATTGATTTTGGGACGTACCCTTTTGTAACATCTTCGAGTCCATCAGCTGGTGGAATTTGCACTGGTCTTGGCATTGCTCCCAGAGTTCTTGGTGACGTGATTGGAGTGGTAAGTATGATCTATTCTTCATTTATTCTTAAATTGTTTTTTATGCTATTTTTATGTTCTTTAATGGCTTTCATCATTTAGGTTAAGGCCTACACTACTAGAGTTGGATCTGGACCTTTTCCTACTGAATTATTGGGCGATGCTGGGGATTTTCTACGTATTGCTGGGCAGGAGTTTGGTACAACCACGGGTCGTCCACGTCGTTGTGGTTGGATTGACATTGTTGCTTTGAAATATGTTTGTCAGATTAATGGTTTTTCGAGTCTAAATCTGACTAAACTTGATGTTCTGTCGGATCTTGCTGAGATTAAGCTTGGCGTTTCTTACAAACATTCTGATGGCACACCCATGAATTCGTTTCCTGCTGATTTAAGTGATCTTGAGCAATCAAAGGTAAGTTCTACTTTCTTTCGTATTCTTATCTTCTGAATTTTGTTTGGGTTTAATGTGTTGGGTTTAAGGGGAGGATAATATGAAGTTTTCTTTTGTGTTAACTGATTAGTTGAATGATTCTCGAAAGTAGAAATGCATGTTTGTCTAACCAACCATTTTGGGTATCTGTAAGAACAAAAAATCATGTGGATTACAGTTAGAGATGACTAGATGGAGGGTCGGTTGAGTTGCGTAATGGGTCAAAACGGGCTCAGTTTTAAACTATGCACTTCTATTACATGTAGACTGGGTGGGCCATTTTGTAGGATGGGTCGAAACATACCAGGCCAAGTTGACATGCACACTTTTTTTCCGTTATTTTTGGATAAATGGTTACAAGAGCAATGTTATTATATAATAATCTAAATGCTTAAATAAAATGATTTAAGAGGTATTAAAAATAGCTACTTTTGATCCATTCCACTTTTTGCTAAGTTTTTTTTTTGTTTCACCTATTTGAGATCAAACACAACCCAAACCGACGCAGTTTTCAAGTAAAAGTATCGAATTTTCATCTCTAATCACAGTCATGGAGCTCTGGCTCCTCAAATTCCATTTACATCATATCCAACTTCTAAAACCAGAAAAACTAGATGTCTTAATTCCCACAAAAAAGAAAATGAAAAGAAAACCTTATGCCAAGTTGTATAATAGTCAATGTGGTCCACAATGTTTATATGAATTTGAAGCTTATAAAAAATATATAATGGTATCCTAGAGTCTATAGAGTCGATTCTTGCAACTTTTATAGGAAGGTGGAATAACAGTTTATTTTCTTCCATTTTAAGATTTCGATGTATTATGTTGTAGGTGGATTACGAAACAATGCCAGGGTGGCAGACTGATATTTCATCAGTAAGAACCTACTCTGATCTCCCAAAGGCAGCACGCGAGTACGTGGAAAGAATAGAACAGCTTGTTGGTGTTCCAGTTCATTACATCGGTGTTGGACCTGGACGTAATGCTCTTATTTACAAATAAATTTGGAGCAGATAAAATAAAGACAGATCTTCAATTTCAACTGGTTGGTTAGATTAGAATCTCCATTGTTGCCTTGGTGGCATATTTCGAACCTTCGATTAGGTGACGAAGATTTTCTATCCGACATCATCATGCACCGTTGATGCTTAAATTTTGCAATAAGGATTTTTGGTTTGGTATGATATTTCTGGTGCTGGTTTATGACTGGTGTATTTTACATTGTTACTAGTTGCACCATTTTGACCTGACCCACATGTTTTGCCCGGCTAAACCAGCCAAACTGAAACGAGAACATCTCTAGAAAGACTCGGACCATTTTACTTAGTTGAGCGTTACCAACCCAAACACACCAACATCTTGCAAACGTAAACGAAAAAAAGCTATGCTTAAAGTCTCCAAATAATCTAGGCATTGGTGGCCGACGAACCACTTAGCCTGTCGCCGCTTATTGAAAAGCAAAAACCAAGCTAACTGATTTTTATCTTAAGAAAACAACATTTTATTATACATTATATAGGCTTCATTTGCATATGTTTCTCCATTTATCTTTCAAGTCTATGGCGGTACGCCCTCTGTGAAACACATTGTGTCCAAAATCTAAAATCTCTTTCCATGGAATTTTTGCTACATTAGCACTTGAATATCTCTCAACACCTTCCTGAAAACAGTTCACTTGAATTACATCTCTACCATTGAAATTAAAATATGCTAACAAAATTAACATTTCTAGTTACAAAATAAACTTACCTTCAGTGTTTCTTCCTCTGATTTTGTCCATGTTAGTTTTTTTCGCCTTAGCAATGGAACTGGTGGAGGAGTTCTAAAATTCAAATTAAAAGGTTACGCAATGGTCATTACCAGATCCCAAACGATGAATTTACAATCACTCCAAAGAGAAAAACTTACTGTTTCGCTTTCCTCTTGCGAAGTCTTATAGTCAAACTAGACTCAGTTGACCTTTGACTTTCTTTTTCCTTGCATTTCTGCTTTGGGGTACTGGGTTCTGGTATTGGATTCTGAGTCACCTCGGCAGTTTGCTCAGTAGATGGATCAACATCAACATTGACATCTGGTATCATAGGATCAGGTAGGGTGGGATCCTTTTCATTTGACGTGCAATTAACGTCGTTAGCTCCCATTTGTCTATCTTCATTTTCCTCTAAATTGCTTGATTTTTTGGATGACTTGTTTGGTCTGTATTTCACTGTGAAGCTAGAAAAAGCTTGTAGATTTTTTCTAGTTAGTGAAGCGTTTCTCTTGGCTTCTTGATACTTGGATATCGCATGAGAATATGCACAAAATGGGCAGAAAAATTTCCCATTTTCTTCAAGTGAGGAAGCAGAACCCATACAGGTTTCGTGAAACCGTAACGGGCAGGAATCAGAACTGCAAACTAACAACTCACCACTTTCATTACACTTCATACAAAGATCCATCTCTGACCATTCACTCAAAGTCAACGAATCCCGACTGATTGTGCACTGAGAGTTCAAAAAAGCTTCTTTTCTAGCAGCAATAATAGTTCTCTCATCATCACCGTCATCATCAGCTCTTTCATTATTTGGTTGAACAATGTTGTTGGAATCTTTAGATTTAACAATAAACTCTAAATTTCCATTGCTATCAACCGATACCCTTTTGTTATGTACCTCTGTATATGTATCTTGGGGCATATTGTCATCTTGCAACACGTTTTCTTGAAACTTATTTTTACCTTTTCCAGGGTTCAAAGGTAATTCATCATTATCCGGACTTGTATCTTCAGATGCATTTGAAATTACTAATTTACTCTTTTCTTTTAATGATGCAAGAAGTGGATTACTATCATCAAGTAACGCTTCCTTCAACTGTCGTATTTAAAACAAAACGCAGCCCAGTTAGCAATGTGTAAACCAAACAACAAAAAATCTTATTTTCTTCGAGAATTTGAGAGACGCATAACCTTTTCCAACAAACATTTAGGCAAGGACGACCTTTTATGCTTTAAGAAAGAACCAACATCCCATTTTTCTTTTTCCAATTTATCCATCTGCTCGGGTGTCTGATGCATTTACACACAAAAAACAACTAAATAAGCATAAATCATAATATTCGACATGTTTATTATTAATATTACCTCATGTAATATCTTCTTAAGCACGTCTTCACAGCGTTCTGAAGAATCAAAACTTATTTTATGGGTTTTAGCATCCACTGCAGCTTCATCACCATGATCAAACAAGCTCTCCAAGATTCTTAAGGAGACAATCTCTCTTGTGTTTTTTCCTGCATCACCTGAGATTGCAGGAGCCAGTTTTACTAAACCTGAAACAAGGAAACTACAATCAATAATCACATCAAATGAAAGTTTCCAATAACAAATAAAAGGAATACTGAGCATACCAATTAAAGTAGATATATCTGCTTGTTCAGAAGTTGCTAGGGCTTCAATGACCCAATTCCATACAACGGCTGGAGCAACAGAACACTTGGCTGCCATGAAGATCACTTTCTCGGGGCTTCAATGACTAAAACTATTTAAATCAAACATGTTAATTAATTACCATGTGTAAGAAAAGCAGCCACCAAATCTTAATAGGAATTCCAGCTCCAACATGGTATGCTGCATGTGTCAAATGATGATATGCAATAACAGTGGAAATAAATTTTCATATGTGAACACAAGTGTATTTATAAAATTGTAATAAATAAATGAGTAAACTGCAGTTTTCGTCCCTGAGGTTTGAACAAAACATCAGGTTTCGTCCCCCTATAACACATTTGATCCCCGGTGTTTGATGTTTTAACACTATACATCCCTGGTCCTTAATTTCGTTAACTTTTCTGTTAGTTTTTTGTGTGAAATTACAAATATACCCCTCCCCCTTCTTCTTCAAACATCATACCACCGACCAAAAATCAATAATTTCACACAAAAAAACTAACAAAAAAGTTAACAAAGTTAAGGCCCAGGGACGCAAAGTGTTAAAACATCAAGCGTTGGGGATCAAATGTGTTATAGGGGGACGAAACCAGATGTTTTGTTCACACCGCAGGGACGAAAACTGCAGTTTACTTTTATTAAATTATATAAAAGGTGCTCACTGGATAATAAACCATGGCCACCTTTTGAGATTAATGATTTACTATGAAAGTTACTTCTTCCTTTCTCTATTAGTTGCCATGCTTTACTTTTAATTTTAACACTGATAAGATGATACATTTGTTTTTTAAAGGAGGGAAACAACACACAATTTAGTATCGAAAAGACGATTGGTTCTCGGTAGGGTGAGCAGAGAAACCGAATAACAGAAAAAAAAATGAACCAATTGAGAAACTAATGGTTCGGTTATGGTTTTTTTACAACCGATTTTTGTGGTTACATTATGGTTATATGTTTATAAATAACCTAACTGCAGTTAAAATCCAACCTTTATATTTTAAAAACATCATGAACTATTGTGCATTATGAAATATATCACCACACAGAAAAATCTTCAAAACATAACACAAAATTAGAAAGAACAGCGTGTTTTAGTCTTTGATCAGCTAAATTGAAACCCTGGAAAAGTTGCAGAGGACAAATATATCGAGATTAAGAAACAATCACATTCGGAATTCAAATTATTTCCCGAATTTGGGAACACGATTGACAAATGAAAGGAAAACGGTAATAGGGTTCGAAATCTTACCTGTGATGAGAGAATTGCATCGAGTACATGAATATGTGTCCGGTAATCAACATCCAGAGTTTCAGTTTAAGATAGAAGAAGGGGAAATTTCTAGGGTTTGGGTGGAAGAAGAGACCGTGTCCGAGATTTGAATACTTATACTCCACAATTTACGATTTTAAAAATCTATATTTAAATACCGGAGTGTTAGTATTTGTGACGTAAAAATAAAAAAAATAAAAGTATTATCGCATACTAGAAACCGAAAAAAAATACAATAAAAAATAACAAAAAAGGTAAAAAGAAAAACCCCACTGCCAAGAATCGAACTCGGCGGATAGGGTGTGAAGTGTATAGCATCGCGCGTAAACGAAGTGGGGTAGGCCTGTTTAGTGTAAATGCTTGAACCCATATTGTTAAATGTAAACTAGATTTCGGATTAAGTATTGTAAACCCCCTTGCTAAAATGTATATAGGTATAACTATGGGAACCATTGCGGATAACCATACACCAATATGACTTGTACAAGTAGGGCTAGCAATTTATGACATGGACGTGTTAAAATGACATGGAGTTACGCAGGTTTGGGTTTGAGCTTAAAAAGTTTCTTGTCATAAACAGGCTGAAACGTTTAAGACATGATTAAAATCATGTCTTAATAGGTCTTAACATGTTTATATTTTTAAACATTTAAAAAAAATATAAATATTACTTTAGATAATCAGAATGTAAATATGTAACCCACTAACTGTAGCGCTTCCTTCACTCACTCCCCTCGTTCCCTCCATGCCATCGTCGTCCTCTCCATCGTCCAGCCTCAACCGATTTTGTCCAGCCATCGTCGTCCTCAACCAATTTTGAAGCAGCCATCGTTTAACCTCAACCAATCGATTTTGTCTCGCCGTCAAATAATAAAAAGTTAACAAGAAGAAAGAAAGACCTCTTATATTTATTATTTATTTAGTGGCTGGTGGACTTGGGAATACAACTAAATAATAAAAACTATGAAGAGAGACAAGTCCTGTTTTCTTACCTTCTAACTATAAAATTATTTTATTATTTTTAATAATTAGTGTTTTAGTATAAACTAGAAATCGTATCCCGCGCTCCACGGCGGGAGGGGACCCTAAATGATTGAGGCGGTGACATTAACGTAGCTAAACAGAAAAAGAAACGTAGTTAACCACATAAAAGAAACGTATAAAGTTATGACGACTTGTTTGTGGAGGTCGAAACATAGATAAAAAATCGTTAGAGAACGGTACCAATATTTTTCAGTTGGTGTCGATCTCATTCTTTACGGGTGTCGGTCGATATAACCCACGATTCCTACAAAAAAATCTATTTTAAATACGACTTCGTTTTTAAAAAAATGTACACTGGGACATTAAAAAAAATAAACAAACAAACGCGAAAGTTATTGAGAAAAAAAACTAGATTATATATATACTACATTGGGTAAAGTTGAAACTTAAAAAACTTAAGAGGGTCAAAGTTAAACTTGAGAAAGTAGAGGGGTGACTTTTGCCATTTGCAAAAGTGAGGGGGGAGATCATGTAGGTGGCAAAATTTGTGATTAAGAGTATACTAAAAATTATGACCTGCATATCGCGGCGGGGGTCGTACAGTTACATTAACGTGGTTAACTATATAATTAAGTCCGTGCATTTGTGAATCTCGCTACACGTGATGCGGTTGTTACATTAACGTCGTTAAGTATGGTGACATTAGTACCCCGCACTCTACGGCGAGAAGCAGACCTTCAATGGTTGAGCCAGTGATAATAACGTCGTTAAGCCAAAAGCAACTCGGTTAGCCAATAAAAAGAAATGTAAAAAAAACCAAAGAAAAAAATTTAAAATAAATTATGGAACAAAAGATAGGTGACATGTGACGTGACGGTAAGGAAAAACACATGGTTTTGATATTTTATAAAGTTTCGAGAGGAGTTGTGGTAGATAATTGTATATGAGTATAACAAAATTTATACCGTGAAGCCAAAAAAAATATTAAACACAACAAATTAATCTTTTTAGAGATATATTTGAATATTTAGAAAGTTAAGGGATATTATTTAAAAATATGAAAATTGAGAGGGTGATATAAGAAAAAAAAAATTATTGCTCGTCGCCGACATTGATAAATGAGAGAGAGTAATAATAGTTAGGCATTTTATTTTTATAAATGTTAGTTGTTAGAACTAAATAATAACCCAATTTAAATTTAGCCCAATATGCAACAAAGCTAGCCCAGTAAAAATAATAACCCAATTTAACTTTGATCTTCCATCGCTATTGATCTGCCGTCGTCATTGACATCGACTTCTTCCTCGCCATCTACTGTTTCATCTTATTCTTTTCCAATTCAAATAAAGATTATTTACTGCAAGTTTCAGTTTTAAAATCTGTTTTGAATTTTTTTTAAAGATTCTTAAAGTTTGGACCTTGAACAGTCTTAGTCTAACCCTAATTTACATATTCTCAATCAAAGAGGGGAATAATGGAAATCCCTCCAACAAAAGAAGTCAAATCACCTTGTTTGATATCAGAAGATGAATCATCTTCAAGTTCACCCGCTACACTGTGAGTCTTATCTGTGACATTAATTTTTGTTTTAAGTTGTCAATTTCACTCTTAATTTGTTACTCATTGATGGATTGGTGTTGTGTGTTAAGGATGAGTGTGGAGGAAAAATTTAGGATTGTGAGGAGTGTTGGTGAAGAGTGTATTCAGGAAGAAGAACTCTTGAATCTTCTTACCAAGAAGCCCCAACCCATTTGCTATGATGGCTTTGAACCTTCTGGCAGAATGCATATAGCACAGGTATGTTTTGTTTCTTTCTCTCACCATATTTTTATTTAATTTATATCATGGTGTGTAGTAATTAAAGCCTAAGTAGTTGAGGCCTACGGTCAACATTGATGTAGGTTTATGAGTATGTTTAGAGAGTGTGAATATTTTAAAAACATAGTTATCAAAAGCGAGTGTCTTGTGCACATACGCACAATTTCAAGGCGAGTCGCAATAAATGCACTTTGATTTTAAGGCTAGCGCCTTGTGATGATTTTGATGATGGTCTTGATAACTCATGAAAAGCACTGATCATTTGAACCTTTACTATTTATTACTTTTTGAACTTTTTGGTTTTCAAGTTTTGAACATTTGGGTATTTGAATTTGAACTTTTGGTAGTTTACTTTGAACATTTTATTATTCATGTTTTGGAATTACATTTAAATCTTGACTATTTTAGAACTTTTGGTAGTAACTAGATGATATTAAATGTAATATAATAGTTTTTTTTTGTTTTATTTGAAGAATAATATTATATTTCAATACATAATATATTTTAATTTTTTTTTTCATTTAAGTGCGTTTTTTTCTCGAAGGCCCTCGCTTTTTTTGCGCCTAGGCCACATGCGAGGCATATGCACCTAGCGACTTTGACAATTATGTTTAAAAATAAAGTGTTACATGTTGTACATTTAATAATGACTTTTTAACTTTGTTCCAAAGATAAGATAAGTGAGAGCTATATTCAATTTGCTGAACAGGGTGTTATGAAAACACTAAGTGTCAATAAGCTTACATCTGCTGGTTGCAAAGTGAAGATCTGGATAGCGGATTGGTTTGCCTTCTTAAATGACAAAATGGATGGAGATCTAGAAAAAATCCAAACTGTTGGGCATTACCTCATTGAGATATGGAAAGCAGCAGGGATGAATCTAGAAGGAGGTCAAGTAGAGTTTCTATGGTCTTCTGAGGAAATTAATTCGCGGCCACACGAATACTGGCCTCTGGTGATGGACATTGCTAGAAGAAACAACCTTTCTAGGATAATAAGGTAAAAGGTTGTGATTTTTTATTCGCATACGTGCAATATTAATGTTAACAACAAGCTTTTGTATATTTGCACTTGTAGGTGTGGTCAAGCTATGGGCCGAGATGAGCGGGATGAGTTGTCAGCTGCTCAGATTTTTTACCCATGCATGCAGTGTGCAGATATATTTTTTCTTAAGGTCTGTTGTCTCTTAAAGTTCTTTTGTTCGTCTAAAGTCACTCAATTTCCAATAGGTGTTCAGGTCTTTTGTAAAATTATGTTAATGTTAATTTTTTTTATAAATTAAGTGAGGCAATTGTAGCATATTTGAATCTTGATCTGTAATTAATTCTTGTTGGTTTGTTGAAACAGGCTGACGTCTGCCAGTTAGGCATGGATCAAAGGAAAGTGAACGTACTTGCTAGGGAGTACTGTGATGATATCAAAAGGAAAAACAAGCCTATCATATTGTCACACCGTAAGCGTTAGAATTTCAACTTTCTTGCGTGCACCCACAGACATATCTGTCGTTAT
The DNA here is from genome assembly GCA_023525975.1 of Smallanthus sonchifolius. Lineage (NCBI taxonomy): Eukaryota > Viridiplantae > Streptophyta > Magnoliopsida > Asterales > Asteraceae > Smallanthus > Smallanthus sonchifolius. Next base: position 11,974,334 of record CM042027.1, on the reverse strand, counting down.
CATATTTTGTTGTTTGCTGTGTGCAGACATGCTTCCTGGATTGAAGAAAGGGCAAGAGAAAATGTCAAAATCTGATCCTTCTTCTGCCATCTTTATGGAAGATGAAGAGGCTGAAGTTATTTTGAAGATAAACAATGCATATTGTCCACCAAATGTGGTTGATAAGAACCCGTGTCTTGAGTACATAAAATACATCGTATTCCCATGGTTTAACGAGTTCAAGGTTGAAAGAAAAGCAGACAACAGTGGAGAAAAGTGCGTCTGATGTCTTTTTATTGTCATTTTTAGTTAAAAATTTAGCACGTATTTACTTAGTATACGCTTTTATAATCAGGACCTTTACAAGTTTTGAAGAGCTCATTGCTGATTACGAAAAGGGGGATCTACAACCCGGTGACCTACAACCCGCTCTATCAAAGGCCTTAAACAGGATCCTGCAGGTTTGCTATTAGAATTTTATAAGTTTATTTCAATCAACATCACTTTAAAGATATCCGTATTTTATATGAAATGCAGCCTGTTCGTGATCATTTCAAGAACGATAAGAATGCTAAGGATTTATTTCAGAGGGTGAAGGTAAGGAAGTTTTTAGGTTTGTAGTTCCTTACAAACTTGTGTCTAGGGTTGCAAACGAGTTGGGCTGGGTTGAGCCGAGCCAGGTTGGGCTTTGTCTCAGCTCGTTTATCTTAACAAGCTGAAGTGTTAAGCTTGAGCTTGGCTCGTAAAAAGCTTGAGCTAGCTTTATGGCGAACCAGCGTTTAGTTTTAACAAATTTTAAATTTTGTATTATTTACACATATATATGAAAACAAAAAAAAAATATTTTAACATACACATAATGCAGAATCTGTAAACTACAAATTTTATAATTTATATGTATATTAAATTTTGGGTTTTAATATATATATATATATATAGGGTTTAGTTCATGAGAAAACTCGCGAAAACCGACCCAAACGAACTCCGATTGGACTCATTCCAGTGGCGTTAGAACCGGCTCGTCAATCTCGATCTAAAGCCTAAAGCTAAACCCTAAAGTTAAACCCTAAAATCTAAACCCTAAAAGCTAAACCCCACCCTCAAAAACCTAAACCCCCACCCCCAAAAACCTGAACGCCGAGCCGGTTCCAACACCGCCAAAATGAGTTTATTCGGAGTTCGTTTGGGTCTGTTTTCTCGAGTTTTCTCACGAACAAAGAGTTTTCTCATGATCCTTCCCATATATATATATATATATATATATATATATATTAAGGTTAAACGAGTGAGCTTGCCTTGGTTCATGTACAAACCGAGCCGATTTCGAGCGAGATTTGAGACGTGAGCTTTTTGAACAACCCTACTCGTGTGGTAACTTTTGGTTATGGCTTTTTTATTTTGCAGGGTTTTAAAGTCACAAAATGATCAAAACGGATTTGGCTCACAAGCTTGAAATCTTTGGTAGATGGACACTTGGTCAATGTTTTTCTTATATTGCATGCACACTTGTCACCCAAATTATTTGTTTACAATTTCTGGCGAAGGTGCTACACGCCTTGTTTATAACTTAGTATTTAGTAAAATAATTATTAACTGCTTTAAAAAGGCAACGTCGGTGGCTACAGTGCCACCTACAATGCCTCTTTTCTTCCGGACTTCACTCTTCCTTTTTCATTTCCTTTTCCCCTGCATCCAAATTAGCGACCTTTGAAGTCACATCTAAACCCAACTGCGGGAGATGGTGATGATTTTGGATTTCACGATGATTTGTGTTTGACGCCGAAGCACCGGAGGTTGTGCGACTGGACACCTAATTACAGGTTTGCAAATCGCATATACGTTGTAAGCAAAATCAAAATCAGGTTTCCAAATCACATAACTTAATCCAAATTGCAGGTTTGCAAATCGCATATACGTTGTAAGCAAAATCAAAATCAGGTTTCCAAATCACAAAACTTAATCCAAAATGGGTCAAGCTTGTGTATTTGATTATGTTTTTTCGACTTTTTTATGTGTGCCTCAGTTGCTAGATTTGTGTGCTATTTTAACAAAATCTTGCTACAAGATAGAAACATTCATATGTCCCGTACATGACGCCCGCAAAGTGTTTGTTAAAATGTCCTAGCCAACTGGGATGAATCTACATTGTATCAAATATGATGATTGATGGTTATTTCTTATGTCAATCACTGAGGTCATGGTTCAACCCAGCCCTCTTTGTTTATTTTGCCTTTTGAATTTCTGTGGTCAAATTGCCAAAAATGCTCATTAGAAGTTTGGTGTGCATGATAATCCAAGTGTTTGTGCTGATGTTTGTAATTTAAGGTTGGATATTGTTGTTTTGAGTGATTTTGAAGTCAATTGTAATGTGTTTTGGGTCAGTGCAATGGGTTACATTTTACAGAGGGCCAGTTGATGTCAATCTTATCAGATGGTAATTTAGCTATGGATTATGTTTGAAAATATGTATATATAGTTTGATGCTGCTGCTGCTAATCAAATATGTTATAAGATTTTGATGAGGATGATTGTGTAAAATTAGTCAGGGCCATCAATTTCCACCTCTTTATATTGTTAGTCATCAATTTAAAGCTCTTTATTTTCTTACATGTTTGCTAATAAATGTATTAATAAGAATGCTTTGAACATTGATCTCAATTTCCTTACATGTTTGCTGATAAATATATTAATTGAAGACTGAAATGCTGATCTATGTTTCTAAAGGCAAAACAGATGTAAGTTGAATTCAATCTTTGAACCATCATGTACCCAAAGTGTGAGAATAGAGTTAGTAGTGGATCGGGTGTGGCACCACCACCCATGTGATCAAGGCTCAAGCTAATAAAAAAAAAAGAATGAGCAAGAAAAAGAATTAATGTGTTTGTTTTGTTTATATGAACAAATGTAGGCAGAGTTCGCAACTGTATCAAATAGTTAAGGGGGTTTCAGAGAATCATCCGAACGAGATAAGGTTGTCAAATGGGGGAAGAGGAATGAGAGGAGTCCCTCGCTCACTAGGTGCATAACCGGGTTTTTGAACCGAACCGGTTTCAAACCGGCCCAAACCGGTTTGGTCAACGCAAACGTTAAACCGGTTTTGACTAAAACCGGTTCGGGTTAAACCGGTTTATAACATATAAAATCCCGAACATGTTGAACCGGTTCAGTTCGGTTCTGGACCGGTTCGGGTTGGTGAACCGGTTTTAAAAAAAAGATTTTTAATAAAATAAATTAAGAAATAAATATTTAACAAATAAAAACATAAAGTTCAACGTTTATTCATATTGTAGGAGTTCGGAAATCACAAAACATTACAAAATTAAACAAGATAATTCCAAAATACGAGAAAATGAAAAATATATTTTTATTTTTTGGAGTTATTTTCGTTTAATCTTCGCCGTCATTCTCGGAGTTACTAGTGGATCCTCGTAGTCTATCATCTTCGGCGAGTTCTTCATTTGTAAGTGGGCTCGCCAATCCTTGGTTGACCTCGGATTCGTGTATGAATTCTTCAACTTCAATTTCGTCTTCAAGCGAACTTCTATCTTGTCTCCTATCTACCACATCCAAATGGTCTTTCAAGCAAATGCACATTTCCATTTCCGCGGGAGTGAGTCTAGTTCTTTGGATAGATAAAACCCTGTCACTAAGAGAAAAAACGGATTACGAAGCTACCGTGGAAGCTTGGACGGTTAGTAAATCACGGGCCATGGTGGAAAGGACCGGAAAAGTAGATTCGTTTTCCTTTCCACCAAGCCAAAATATCAAAGTCCTCAAAAACATCCGGACTCATAAATGATAAAAAGTTTGTTCCGGTATACCTTTTGAGTTCGTTACTCGGGGTGGACCCTCTAGCCCGTTTACTAAATTCATTTCTCATTTCGTTATACAAATTTATGTTAGCATTCCTCGAGCTACTACTTGATGCGCCCGCGCCCATCGCATCATGTGGGGTTTGTGTTGTACCATATTTATGTAAATAAATATCAAAAAAATCTTGCAAACATTTGTTAAAATAAAATTTTGTTACGGTTGAAAAATTAATATCTTCGGAATTCAAATCCAAATCGTAAGTTATTTTATCAATCAAGGTTTCAACACCGTAAACATTAATTGTAGGGTTTAACGCGGAGACACAAGTTATAACCGGAGGCATTTCTTTAAAATATTTAACAAAATTTTCTTTTATCGGTTTTATCATTTTCGTAAAAAGAGTATTTTTATTTTCAAGTTCGGCTAATTTGTGACACATTAGAAATATTTGTTTAAGAGCCAAGGGACTTGTGGGGTAATAAACGCCGGATAAAAAAGCGGTGGCGGTTTTGAAAACTTCGAGCAATTCGGTTATATTTTCAAGAATGTCCCAACTCGTAGATGGAAATTTTTGAATTTTACGACGCGGTTTTGAGGAAAGCAAATCATGAAAAATTTCTAAAGTTCCTCTTTGACGTATAGCACTATGAAACAATTTATGAGTTGAATTTCATCTTGTTGGGAGGTCCCAATTGGGACCTAAGCAAATCAAACCGGTATCGTCACAAAATCTAATATATTCATGGTATCTTTTTTTGCTACTACTAAAAATGTCTTTAAGCATGACTCAAAATGCATTACTTAATTCAATAACGGGTTCAACCTCAAGCCCGTCTTGCATGGCTAAGTTGATGATGTGTGTAATACATCAACTATGGAAAAAAGTGACGTTGCAAATCGGTTTATATTTTAATATTAATTTTTGAACCACATTTGTATTATTTGAGGCATTATCAAAAGATATTGAAAATAATTTATTTTGTAATTAAAAATCGGTTATCACACCATCTAAAATGTGAAATAAATTTTGACCCGTGTGCGGATATTCAAACATATCAAACGTGATTGTACGTTTCATCATTTTCCACGTATTGAGATCAACCCAATGAGCGGTAACGCAAATATATGAGTCCGGAATACCATGTGGAGCCGGCCAAACGTCGGTGGTTAAGTTCACACTGGTTTCCAATTTTTCAAAACCTAAAATTAATTCTTTTTTTGCTTTTTTCCACATTTTTAGACAATCACGTCTAAGAGTAGTACGACTTACTTGATGATAACGTGGTTGAAGGGCTTCTTGAATCATCCTCGTCACGAGCGGGTTGTCGAAGTGGTTGAACGGCAAACCTCTTTGAATAACTAATTTCGTCATTCTATCTCGAACAATATTTGGATCAAAGTTCCAAATTCCACCATCACTTGTCATAGATGCTTGACCCTCACCGGGAATTTTTCTTCAAACTCGGGCAAGATTTTTCCATTTGAGTTCTTAGAGTAGAGTTTGAATCCTTTTTAAAAAACCCACCACAATTTTTGCAACGAGCACGTTCCATCCCGTTAGACATCTCACATAGATCGTAGTTTGACCAAATTGCGGGGTTCCTCGTTGTTGGTATGATTTTCACAACGCTAACTTCGGAAGAGGAAACACCAAAACTTGAATCGGCCATAGCGTTTTTTTGAGCGTTTTTTTATAAACGAGAGTGTAGAGAGCGGGTTTGAGAAGTGTGATTTAACCAAAACACCCACTACCCATTTATAATGTGTTTGCGGGTTAAAATGGGTGAAAAAAAGACAAAAAACGGATCCTAACGGCTACAAACGGCTATATAGCCGTTTTCCCACTGGCTAGTTTTTTGATTTTACCGTTAAACTGGTTCTCAAAAAACCGGTCCTAAACCGCTCATTCGTAGGAAACAGTAAACCGGTTCAAAATCGGCGGTTCACACCAGTTTGAAACCGGTTTCCCCTAAACTTGTTTAGTCTCGGGTCGAGTTTCGGTTTGAAACCGGTTTGGATTTCAGAACCGGTTTTTTTTATCACCTCTAGTCACTAGTAGGTGACGAAGGGATTAAAAAAAAGGCTCATTTCACCTGCCCATGCATTCGTTCGGATCCATTCTTCCTTCTTTACCTTTTCAACCCACCCTTACTAGCTAATACGACTTACTAAAAAAGCGAGTTTGCCTCTTCCTGGTAATGAATTAAGCGACAGCGAGGAGGTCCGGTTCCATAGTGATTTCGTCTGCTTTTGGAACTTAGATTCCTAGGGACAAATAAAGTGACTTGGGACTTTTGAATTCTCAGAACCTCCTTCGAATGAAAGAACTTGAGAGGGTCTCCCAGAGTCACATGCATCTCTCTTCGAGCGTCAGTGCAAGCTCGGGTGGTGTTAGCACTGGCAGAAAGTCCTCGATTAGTTTGTACCGAGTGGTTACTTGTCCCCCTTGATGTTGTGGCATTGGACTAGTATAGATCCCCCAGTAGCTTCAGTGACATTGGCGGCTTTAAGGTATGCCTTAACTTCGTTCCAATTGAGAAGATTTTCATCTAGATGACATCACGCAAAGTATGACACTCTTCGATGGTACGACCTACGTATCGATGAAATGGACAAAACTTTGAATAGTCGAGACCAGGAAGCCACGAGAGTGGTTTATCTCTGGGCAGAGAAAGAGTTTTACAGGGCAGAAGGTGGAAGGTCGGGCCGTAGCTACTATCCTAGTAGAAAAGTATGACCTCTTTAAGATCTAGGATAGATCTTTCTGATGATATCCATGCCCCACCCTCGAAATGGCTAGGGCTTTATAATCGAGTATAACTCGGAAGCCTGCTTGTGCTGGATTCGTGCATACCTCTGGTAGGCATCGCAACTCTTAGCATGTGCTATGTAATCTGCAAGGACCGTAGGCCAGTAGTGGCCATGTCTCCGGATCTCTCGAATTTCCCTCAGCGCGCTCGATCTACCCATCTTTCTGAGTTTGATTGGTTTTCACTCCAACTGACCTTTCCATTTAATCACTGACAAAACCTACCTTTCAATTCTTCTTACCCTATGAGCTTTCAGCAAAGGACAGATTTCTTGGTTCATTGACATCGATCAACGAAATAGACCTCCTTCTTTCACTTTTGTCGTTGTCTTCCAATTCAAAGAGCCCTATTAAGTGAGTGTTCCGCGAGAAAAGAGAGGTTGGCATCTTTTCTTATCCATCTATTTTCGTAAATGAAGAAGATAAGTGAGAGCTTACTGACTGCATCTTCTAAGAAAGGCTTGGAAGAAGAAATAGAATCTCCTTTCTTTTTCGAGAAAAGGTCCCATCCTTCAATATCATGATTGGGTCGACGAGGCCATATCATGAGTGAAATATCATTATCTGGTCGACTAGGACAGATCATGAGTGAATAGAAAATCAAAAATATACGTAGCAGTTTCGGCTGAAGTACTTGGAATAATTCTACCACTTCTACTAGGAGTAGCCTTTTTAGTGCTAGCTGAACGTAAAGTAATGGCTTTTGTGCAACGTCGAAAGGGCCCTAATGTAGTGGGATCGTTTGGATTGTTACAACCTCTAGCAGATGGTTTAAAATTGATTATAAAAGAACCTATTTCACCAAGTAGTGCAAATTTCTCCCTTTTTAGAATGGCTACATTTATGCTAAGTCTGGTCGCTCAGGCCGTTGTACCTTTTGATTATGGTATGGCATTGTCAGATCCGAACATAGGGCTAATTATTTGTTTGCCATATCTTCGCTAAGTGTTTATGGAATTATTATAGCAGGTCGGTTTAGTAATTAGGGGGCGGCCGTTCGGTCGCCTATGATACTAGGACCAATAGCTCAAAAATGGGTTTGTGCTGCAGGTGTTGTACGATCCACTCTACACAGGTGTGGACTTACCGGGCTCATAAAGCCTTTCTTTTATTCATCAATAGGGCCCTGGTCGGTCACTTTTCTAGGTCAAGATCGATAAATGGAATGGAAGTCATAAAAAAAATATCTTTATCTTCGCACCTCAGATCAAGAGGCTTGTCAAGCTGGCCTAAAATTGTCATTATTATTCATTATTCTATATAAAAATATATATAATGAAGATAGAAATAAAATGATTCGTTGTCTTTTAACCGACTGTTCTTCTTTGTCAACGCTACTAAGGACCTATAGGTTCGCAATAATGACAATTGGTTATTTTAAAAAGAAAAGGCGCTATTTAGGCCTACATTAGTAGAAGTAAGCGGCTGAGTTAGCCTAGCCTACTCTAAAAGTGGTATAGTAGGGTATAGTAGACGAGAGAGTTAGCGAAGACGCTTAGGCTAATAGAAAATAGAGCGTCAGTGTGTAGCCTTCATTCTACTACGTTACGAAAATGTTACGAAATCACTTAGCTCGACGTTAGGAGAGTCAAGGGGGAACGCCATACCTACATAACTGTATGCTTGATTTTGTTAATCCAAAACGTGTTTGTACATTTGTCTGCTCCTTATTTTGATAAAGATGGTGGTGGATATGTAAAGCTTATCAAATGGTGATTGATCTACAAAGTTATCTAAACCATAGTTTTTTTTATATAAAGTTACATTGCCATTCATTTTTTTTTTTGGTTTAACGAGCCGATGTTGATTTTTTTCCAATTAATGCAACGGAACGCGTGATTTAAAAAAAAATAAGAACTCTGCTATTGGTGCGAGACGTAAGGGGTCTTAATCTTTACTCTTTCTGCAAACCCACTTAATCTTTTGAGTTAAAGTTTCAATCTTCCTCCTTGCTCACGGCGTAACTCAACACTAAACCCTTCAATCGGTTTTGCGTGGATTAGAGCTATCTGATTGATGGTATATGAGTAAAGGGTGATTGATGAAGTAATAATACCTTATTTCCTGACATGGAGACGTTCTCTAATGGTTAAGGGAGTTCCCACAGTCGCAAAAGCCAAATAACAAGCATAAGGCCACAGGTTTGAGGGATGTCAGCCAAATAGGGTTTGCGTAAGATGGTAATTACAGGAATTGGCATTCTAGCCCCTCCAAGATCCATTTTCTTGCACTAACCATCAAGGGTTAAGGAATATACGTACATATTCTACAAGGGTTGAATGCTCGAAAATGGGATGTTACACGCAGAGGCTGAATATAGAGGGGTGGCAAATGCATTTGACGAAATTAGCTGACTTTGAAATCTTCTTCTAAAGCTCCGTGTGTCCAATCCGGATTGCAACCATCGTATATTGTGATAATGTGTCTGTAGTGTACCAATCTCAAAGTCATGTTCAGCAACAACGCACCAAACATATGGAGATGGATATTCACTTTGTTCGTGAAAAAGTTTAAATCTGTTGTAACATCCCGAAAATAGTAAATAAGTAAATAATAATACGATGGAGATTTATACGACATAAAATGAAATAAGAACGGATGGACTTGGGCTCGACTCCAACGGGCCGAGGGAAGCCCAGGTATAAAAGGGGCAAGACAGCCCATTTGACCATTTCACCTCCATTTCACCAATTCTAGAGAGAGAAAGGGAGCCCGAGTCTAGAGAGAGAAAGTCGACGGATCGTCACGAGATTTGAGGAGCACGTTACTACTGAGATCGTGAGCAAAACCTCTGGATCATAATTCCAATCCAGGTAATGATTCGATCATAATATGAGTTTTTGTTCATTTTGGGGTTTCTCGGGTTTTAGCTAAATAGGTGATGTTTTTACGGATGAAACTTGAAAATAAGCTTAGAAATAGAATCTAGAATGAAAACCGCACGTTTTGATCAAAGAAAATTGTAAGATTAGCATGATCGGATTAACATGCAAGAATTCCGAAATTTTGGTCCAAGAACCAGGTACTGCGTACTTACCAAGTGCGCAGGAAGGAATCCCTGCGTACTTACTAAGTGCGCAGGCAGCAGTCCCTGCGTACTTACCAAGTACGCAGGAGGAAGACTCCTGCGCACTTACCAAGTGCGCATGAGCAAGTCCCTGCGCACTTACTAAGTGCGCAGGAAGCAGACAGCAGGCCACAGGTTGGTTAAGTAAAGTCAGTAAGTTTAGAATGATTAAACCATTAGAGTCGGGGTTGGGTCTAATGTGTATTTAACTACCTAATCCAGATCGGAGGTGACGCTGTTGGGCCTTTGTTTAGGACAACCTAGAGTAGCTCGTCAGGTGAGTTCTATGTGCCCCCTTCTATGTATGTGCAAATGATTTATAAATGTTTTGGGGCTGAAGTGTATACACTAAATGGATAAATGCTATAAGTGACAATGTGATCATACGTACATATATGAATATATAAATACTTATATATGTGAAAATGAATTATGAATAAAGAATGAAGCGTATGATATAAAGAAAGAATGAAAGAAGGATATAACGTAAAAGAATGAAATCTTGCTTTATATTATATATATTGCATGTTATGAATGAATGTAAACGTTATAAACCCTTCTGTGACAACGGCTACTTCGGTAGACGGACGACCACGTGACTATTTTGCAACCGGGACGAAAACGTTCCTACGTAAGATAGGACGTATGAAAAGGTAAAAATGGACGGTCGAAGCAATTGCCTTAACTAATGTAGAACGATTGCATACATAATGGTCGCGTGGGAAACGGATGCCCTAGGGCAGACGGATTTAATGTTATGACGGACTACGACGGTAGGACGGTTAAGAGCGGACGGACAAAAGTTGCCGGACGGATTTAATGTTATGACGGACGGTTTTCTAGAGCCGGACGGTTATGAGAAGGGCTACGACGGTAGCTCTGACTGCGATGTCTTCGTGACATTCGCGACAAGTATGATGAGTTGATCTCCCTTAAGATTATGGCCAATATGTGTTCTCCCAAAGAAAGTATGTATGTACATATGTATATACCCTCAATGAATGTTATGTGAGAACAGTAAAGTAAAGAATATTTAAAAGTATGAATATACATGTATACATTATATTCAGGATAAGATAAATATTATGTATGATTGTCTTTAAACTAGAACTCACCAGCGTTAGCTGACTTTTAGTATACATTTCAGGTAAGAAAGGAAAGGGTCGTGCGAAGGCGTGAAGGTTACCTGGCACAAGACTGACATCCCACTTTTGTTTGTTAAGAATATGTTATGCTTTTATTTGTAAAGACTTCCGCTGTTTTGATTATGTAATTGAATGACGAATGTTTTAATTTAAGTTCAGTATTTATGACTATGTTTATGAGTAAATCCAACAAGTGAGGTCACCCGGTTTAGGGGCCTTACATCTGTCATGTTCGAGTTTTACATGTGCCCTCCTTATCACAGTTTGCCGATATTTTCACCAAAGGGCTTCCCCGTCATCTGTTTCAATCATCCAGGTCCAGTTTGAGCGTGTGTTGCTCACCCGCTCGAACCGAGGGGGACTATTTGCATATATATATATATATATATATGGGAAGGATCAAGAGAAAATCACAAAGTTAAGTGAAAACTAAGAAAGCCACTAAAACAATGTGTAATATTATGAGTTACGTATACGTAACCGTAATTTTTTATTTTCTGTTTATGTATACGTAACACTATGGTTACGTATACGTAAGCCAATATTTAAATAATTTTTTGATAAAAATGTGTAATATTAAATTGATACTCTTATAAAAAAATAAAACAAAAATTAAATATTATTATATTAGTGGTTAAAATTGGTTTTTTTTAGTGGTTTTCTCAGTTTTTGCCTAACTATGTGGTTTTCTCTGGAACCCTCCCCTATATATATATATATATATATATATATATATATATATATAGGGGAAGGATCAAGAGAAAACCACGAAGTTAAGCAAAAACCAAGAAAACCACTAAAACAATGTGTAATACTATGGGTTACGTATACGTAACCGCAATTTTTTTGTTTTCTGTTTGCGTATACGTAACACTATGGATTACGTATACCTAAGCCAATATTTAAATGATTTTTTGGTAAAAATGTGTAATATTAAATTGATACTCTTATAAAAAAATAAAAATAAAATAAAAATTAAATATTATGATATTGTTGGTTAAAATTGATTTTTTTAGTGGTTTTCTCGGTTTTCGTCTAACTATATGGTTTTCTCTGGAACCCTCCCCTGTATATATATATATTTATCATAGATTGTATTTATTTATGGTTCTCATAAATTGTTTTTCTCTTTGTATTCCCTATTCTTTTATATTCCTTTTCCTTTTTATATAATAAGGGTCTTGTTTATCGTATGAGATCAAGGAAATACTTCAACCATTACAAACCTTTACATGTCTCTTACATGCCCATAACATAAGTCCATAACATTATTTTTTCCAAGCTATAAATAATTTAATTAGCGATTTCTAAAGTCAAATTCCTTTCCCAAACTGCAAGTAATTTAAAAGTTCTAAAGTTAAATTCCAATTCCAAAGTATAACAAAGTGAAAACATAACTACAAATAGAACGGAGTTACTTCAATGTGAATTCATAATGAATAATTTTTTATCTTTTTAATTTTTATACAGAATATTAGTATACTTTCTTAAATGAGATAATTTACTAATTTATGTTTCGCAAGAGTCATTTAAAAAGGTATTCTTATCATGTTTAAGCTCATGAATAGCTTCAGTAATATGAATAGCCGCCTGACTGTCACATTTGAGAGGAACAGGAGTAAGATTATCAAGCCGAAACTCCACAAACAAGCGAGTCAACCAAGCAAGTTCATGTGTGACATGGCGAAGAGAACGATATTCAACTTCAGCAGAACTAAGAGAAACAGTAGGTTGCTTCTTGAATTTCCAAGAAATAGGTCTGCCACCAAGAGAAATGAAATAGCCACTGACAGAACGCCGAGTATTAGGACAAGCTGCTCAATCAGAATCACAATAAGCAGACAAAGACATATCAAGACCATCATTAAAGAACAACCCTTGAGAACAAATGCCTTTGACATAACGAAGAGTATGCCACGCAGCATCCCAATGAGGAATACGCGGATCACTCATAAACTGGCTGAGAAACTGAACTGCAAATGCAAGACCAGGCCAAGTATGAGTGAGGTATTTAGTTTACCAACAAGTCGACGATAGGCCAAAGGATCATCAAGAACCTGACCTTCATTGAGCTTGAGCTGTAAATGTAAAAGCAAAGGACACGAAACAGAAGAAACATCGTCGGTAGAAAACTCATTCAGCAAATCATTCGCAAATTTGCGTTGAGTCATAATAAGACCAGAGGGATCAATGCCCAGAAAGTAGTTGAGAGTGCCAAGATCCTTGATTTGAAAAGTGGAATGTAAGAAAGCCTTCAAAGCAGATATCTCTTGATCATTATTACCAGTAAGAAGAATGTCGTCAACATAAACAACGACATGAACAACCGAATCCCCCATCGTCTTAGAGAATATATAATAATCATTGGGAGACCACATATAACCTTTGGTCTTAAGAGCATCAGAAAGCTTTCCATACCACTGCCTTGAAGCTTGCTTCAAACCGTAAAGAAACTTCTTGAGCTTAAGAACATGATCAGGAGAGGATAAAGGCATTCCAGGAGGAGGAAGCATATATATGTCTTCGTCAAGATCCCCATCTAAAAAAGCATTATTAACATCCAATTAATATAAACCCCATTTTCGTTTAGTGGCAACAGCAATGAGACTACGAATAGTAGTCATCTTAACGACAGGAGAAAAAGTCTCATTAAAATCAATTCCTGCTTTTTGAGTATCACCACGAACAACCAAACGGGCTTTGCAATGTTCAACAGTACCATCAACATTATACTTGACTTTATACACCCATTTACACTTAATGGCCTTTTTACCTTTAGGTAAATGCATAACCTCCCAAGTTTTATTTCATTCCAAGGAATTAAACTCCTTAGTCATAGCCTCTTGCCAAGCAGGATGGTTAGCAGCCTCCTAATAAGAAGAAGGTTCTTTAACAGAATCAAGATTTAAAAGGAGCTGCTGGGAATTAGGAGAAAGATCAGCAAGATTAACAAAATGAGAAGCTTGGCAAGCACTCGACAAAGTATGAAAACAAGACGAATCGATAGAAAAGGCAGAATTACAAACATAATCCTGCAGATGAGAAGGAGGAACAGAAGAACGAGTAGATCTCCTGGGCTCCGGAGGTGGAGGAGGAGGAATATGAGAAATAGGAAGAGGAGTGGAATCAACTTCAGGAGCAGCCGAACAAGATGAAGGAACAACAGCCGGATCTGTCTCCTCAAACAGATCATTTAGAGAAGGGAACAAATAAGAAGGATCTGAAGAGTGTAAAGAAGGGAAAATGTGCTCAAGAAAAGTCACATCCCGAGAAACAAGAACTTGTCAAGTGTCAAGATTATAAAGCTTGTAACCTTTCTTTCCAAAGGGATAACCAATAAAAATACAAGCTTGAGCTCGAGGCTAAAATTTATCTCGTCCGGGTGTAGAGGTAGAAGCATAACATAAACACCTAAAAGTGCGAAGATAGGTGTAAGAAGGAGCTTTACCAAAGAGCATCTCAGAAGGAGATTTTCTCTTAAGAACCCGTGTGGGGAAAATATTAATCAAATGAGTAGCAGTGAGAACCCATTCACCCCAAAAAGTTATCGGTAACTTGGATTGAAACATAAGAGCACGAACATTTTCTAGAAGATGCTTATGTTTACGTTCCCCTACCCCATTCGGTTGAGGAACCCCAGGACAAGTAGTCTGATGAATAATTCCCTTCTGTTTAAAATACTCGGCATGATGAACACCCGAACCAAGTTCAAAAGCATTATCAGATCGAACACGCTTCACTTTGGTATTGAACTGAGTTTCAATCATTTCAATGAACCCTTGAAGAATAGTAAAGGCATTTCCTTTAGTTGTCAAAAGATGAGTCCAAGTAGTTCTAGTAAAATCATCAACAATGGTGAGAAAATATTTATATCCATCAAATGTAGTAGATCGATACGGGCCCCACGTATCAATATGAATAAGATCAAACATTTGAGAACTAGATATACTACTAGATGCAAAAGGCAGTTTATGATGTCTAGCCTTAGGACAAACAGAACAATCATCAATAGAACAATCATGTGCACCAGTAAAAACATTCAATTGCTTAAGTTTGTACAAAAGTAAATGACCAAGACGAGTATGCCAAAGTTTCAAAGAAACAACAGAATGACAGTGAGAAAAAGAATCAACTGTAACAGAGAAAAGTTTATTTAGATTCAAAAGATAAAGGCTATTGAGAAGATCTCCCAGGACCAATGGACTACTCAGCGAAGGGGCCTGCAAGAAACAAGTAGTTTCAGAAAACTGAACAAGACCCTTTATATCCCTACAAATTTTAGGAACATATAAGAGATTGTGCTTGAACTGAGACACAAAGAAGACATTAGAAATAGAAAACGTCTTGGTAAGATGAACTGTTCCGACCTGCGTAATAGTTAAGACATGCCCGTTTGGAAGAAGAACATAAATGGGTTAGTTAAGCAATTGAACATCAGAAAGTAAATTGAAATCAAAGCACATATGATTACTTGCACTGATATCAATGATCCAAGTAGTATCGACCGTAGTCGAATTGCAAGCAATAATACCTGCAAAATTTGCAAAGCTGAGTGGTTGAACATTAGGAACACCACCCTGAACCCCAGAATTCTGCTGATGAAGTTGCAACAGATTGTTGTACTGTTCAGAATAAAGAGCACCAGAAGTAGGAACAGTAACCCCAGCATCAGAAACAGCATTAGCAGCAACTTTGGGTCTAGTAAATTTGAAATCCTTAGGAAACCCAATTAAACGATAACATTTGCTAGCATCATGTCATGGCTTCTTGCAATAAGAGCAAACAGAGCCTTTTCGAGCACTGGAATTCTTTGGTACTTGCACAGAAGCATTCATAGAAGCGTTCTGAGGAATAAACCGAGCCGATGAATGAAGCTCCCTCTGTTTCTCATCTTGAATGAGAAAAGCATAAGCTTCATTGATTGAGGGAAGAGGCTTCATCATGATAATATTCCCACGAATCATGTCATAACAAGGGTTAAGGCCCATCAGAAACTGCATCAAACGTTGATCTGTTTCGCGCTTAGCCATAAGTTGGGAAGTACCACATGTGCAGGGAGGAATAGGCTCGATTGCATTAAGCTCATCCCAAACAACTTTGATTTTGGTAAAATATGTAGCAACATCATTATTTCCTTGGGAAATAGCAGAAAGAGACTTCTGCAATTGATAAGACTTGGCCTCATTACTCTGTCCATACCGGTCAGTTAACTCTTTCCAGAGTTGTCGAGCAGTCTCAACATACAAAACACTCTCATTGATATCACTGGACAAAGTGTTCAAAATCCAAGAAATAATCATATCATTGCATCTTTTCCATAACTCCAGATTAGGAGAGGAAGTAGGTCTAACAACAGTCCCATCAATAAAACCAAGTTTGTTCTTAGGAGATAAGGCAATGGACATGGCACATTTCCAGGATTCGAAAGAAGAGCCGTCAAATGTTTTAGAAACAAGTAAAAGACTCGGATGATCAGCTGAATGTAAGAACAAAGGATTAGAAGAATCCATAGGAATAACAATTACGGGATCAACAGTAGGAGGCATGAAAAGCAGAAAAAAAAAATGAAGGCTGGAATAAGCGAACTTGTTAAGTTCGTTGAGGAAATGAACAGGCGAACTTATTAACTATCTAGACAAGTTCGCCTGCACGAACAGAAAAACGGGAAATCGATCCAGAAATCATCATAACTCAAAATCAGAGAAGTATATGAAGAATCCAACGTAGGAATGATTAGAAACAAAAAAAACGAAGGGGTTGAACGAATCAAAACAGGAAACAACCCCCAATTGACACAAAAAATGAGAAAACGAATGAAACGACACAGGATGAGTGCGGAAAAAGGGAAAAATCACAGAATCGAGCATATATGCTCTGATACCATGTTATGATATCGAGAATGATCGCTAAAATAAGCGAGAATGATAAACGAGATCGCTAAACAAGCGAGAATGATAAACAAGAGAAAAAATGAGAGAGAATAATTGGGGGTAAAAACTGATATGATTTGATTGATAATTACAAAGAAGCTATTTATAGACAAAGCTAAACTAATACTGAACCAAGTTCGCCCCTATACTAAACAAGCGAACTTAGTCTACTACTAAGTTCGCTAACATCAAGTAAAGTGGAGACCGACTACGCTGGACAAAAAATATTGTTTTGATTATATGAGATATCTTTGTGTAATCAACTCTAGTACCGCTACAAATTAGCTTACATGTTTCTTGCCGTATTTTGTGTTTATTAACGCTTATTTTTATAACGACGTAACTTTTTCTCGATGTCCGAATATATCATTGTAGCGTGTTTTTTTTTAGTTTGAATATTCAAAACCGAGTGCCGAAACTTCATACACTTATCTTTATGTCATTAACCGTTGCAATGCGTGGCAACTTGAAACTAGTTACAATTAAATGCTTCCTAGTACCAACACAATATTAATAAGTGAGTAGAAAGATAAAGAAAAAAAAACATCAGACATTTTGATATTTTTTTATATTATACCGATTGAATGAACCCCTAGCACGTGCTGCCTCGGGCTAATCTAGCTACAAGTTGACTCGATCTTTTTTAGAGTGAAGCTCAACCTTAAATTTCAACTCATTAAAGATAATTTGTCCCTAACATAAAAAACATATCTGCATTTAAAAGAGACAACGATTTAATCTTACATACCCATTATATTCTTTTTTCCTAGTTGCAAGTAATTTAATTTAAAGATTTTAAAGTCAAATTCCTTTTTCAAGCTACAAAGCAACTTATAGATTCTAAAGTTACCAAACCAAACCAAACCAAACTTACCCAGTATAATCTCACACATAGCTAACGCTATTAGTAGGGTCTGGGGAGGGTGTGATTTGGGCAAACCTTACCCCTATCCCAAGGGATAGAGAAGCTGCTCCCGTTTAGACCCTCGGCTCCATGGGAAAGAAAAAGATAAAAATATAAATAAAATTAATGAGTAATAAAGTAAAATAAATCTAACAGTAATCTAACAATTAGCAGTGTATGACTAGAGTATATTAGTCACAAGAAACACAACACACCTACAAGAAACAAGACATACGCAAAATCTTTGCTAAACAACTCTACTCTCCCACACAACGGGTCACTCATCCTAAAACCCTAATACGACGTCTCCATAAAATCCTATCATTGATCATGTCCTCTGAGAGGTGTAAATCTAGCAAATCAAGCCTAATCCTCTCATCCCACGTTAATTTCGGTCTCCCCCTGCTCCTTTTCCCCTCTACAACGAGAGTTTCCACCGTTCTCACTGGATCTGTGCTCTGTCTCCTCTTGACATGTCCAAACCATCTCAATCTTCCTTCTCTTATCTTATCTGAGATACATGTGACTCCCAATCTCTTCCGAACAACTTCATTTCTTATTCGGTCCTTTCTTGTGTGTCCACACATCCACCTCAACATCCTCATCTCAGCTACATCCATTTTTCGAGCTAGAATGGAGTTGCTTCAACGTAAATTTATAATATGAATAATTAAAATTAATATTATTAGTTTAAAGTGAAAGCATAATTAGAACTCTTTTAATATGTTATTTATTAAAATTAATATTATTATTTTAAACAAACCAAACAAGTGAGCCAACAAGCCAGTTATCAAGCGAGCCATGAGTCAGTCTTCCCTGACTCGGGCTCGGCTCGGCTTCAACCGAGTTTTTTTAGAGCAAACTTCGAGCGAACCGCAAGCTTTGTGAACAATTATATACTTCTATCTTTTTTTTGGCGGAGGAATTTTGTGATTTACGATTTGAAAAACTAAAGCAAATGCACAAAAGAATGACGTAGGTCCACGAGATTTCATGGATTTTAAAGAAGAAGTCACAAGCGTGCCTTTTTCTTTGCTATAAATAGCATACGAGTCTTATAAGGGAGAAATAAAAAAATAAGTATGATGAGGGTACCTGAACACGATCATCCATTGAAGCTCATTGATTTGCAGGTGAACAACGAAGATCTTGAAGAATCTGATGAGGAGGAGGAGGAGGATTTGGTTACACAAGATGAGTTTGCATGTACATGTAAGCGGTGCGGCCGAGAAATCAATGAGTATTACAGGTACTACTATAAATGTATAGATGATTCATGTGATTACTCTCTTCATAATTTCTGTGCAGAGCTTCCAACAACATTAAAACACACATCAGATCCACATCCTCTTACCTTCAACAATGGAGGTGGATGGGATTGGAGATGCAGTTATTGTGAAAGCGAACACAAGGCTTATGAAGTGTTTTATAAATGTCATTATTGTTACTTCGTGCTTGACATAAAATGTTGTGTGGAAGCGGACAAAAAGAGGATCTATCACCCTAGCCACCCACACCCACTAGTGTCTCTCATCTCCCATCCTATTTTATGTTTGTGTAAGGCTTGTGGGAAGGTACATAAAGGGGTCTTCTTTCAATGTACAACATGTTCTGATTTCGTCATACACATTGATTGTGCTTTCCAACCAAAAAGTTTGTTAATTCAAAATACTACAAATGGCATTTTCCACCATACGCATCCACTCACCCTTTCTTATTCCTTCCCGTGGGTAGACCAACTTGCAAAATGTGAACCTCACTGTAGAGTATGCGATGGTAGTTTATTCGGAGACTATCTTTGGATTTATAAATGCGAGAAATGTCTTTACTATGCCCATCTGGATTGTGCAACATCAAGAAGAGAGCCATTCATGTCCATCTTGTCTATTGGTAATTACTAAATCTTTCTACATATGATTTATTCCATTTAATAATTAGTTATTATTCATGTTACCATTTGACAACACACTATCTGAGATATAATAAACTTTTCAGACAAAGGTCCAACCATTAAAAATTTTGAAGATGCCGACCATCCTGATCTTCTGTATCTACCATTTCCTGATCCAACCTACAGCATACCCAAACATTTATTTTTCAATGGGCCTAAAGTTGATAATGTAAGCCTACAACATATCCATCAACATGGGTTAATTTTAGTTGATACAGAATGGATTGATGCTTCAACCTCATTGAACATGTGTCATAACCCATTGAAAAAGATCCAACTATTATGCAATGGATGTGTGAGACCAATCACCGAGATGCCGTTTTACAAGTGTGGGGCCGATGATGATGAGAGTTGCAACTTTGCTCTTCATGAGTGGTGTACTCGGTTACCAACACAAGTAGACAACCACCCAGGTCACCCACAACATACCCTCTTTCTGATGTCAAACGTCCCACTTGTGTTTCTCAACATATTTGATTGTGCTGTTTGTCACTTACCTTGTAACGGATATGCTTATGGCTGCATCCAATGTAATTACTACGTTGATGCTACTTGTGGGTTTATGCCTAAAAAAATCACACATAAATCTCACCCGGGTCATCTTCTTTCGGTAGTTAAAAAGCATAACGACACACGATATAAAACTTGTCATATGTGTCACTATGTTATGGGTTATGATCTTATTTATGGTTCACGGGAAGATTGTTTGAGTTTCAGTTGCAATATTTGTGATGTATACATACATCCGAAGTGTGCTTTGTTGTTGCCGGAGACAATTAGGCACACTTATGACAAACATCCCATGCACTTGAGATACCTCCCAGCTGAAAACCACAAGAGTGAATACTTTTGTGAAATTTGTGAGAACGAATTGAATCCTCATCGTGGTTTCTATCATTGTGATGTTTGTGCTCAATCGATACATTCTGCATGTGCTCCTCTAATACTTTGTTCTGAAACAGAGACCTGCTCCGAGTATGGAACACCTATTTATTTGTATTTAAATGTGAAGTTTGGGAGCATTCATAAGACTAATAGTCACCCACATCCTCTCTCGTTTGCTCAAGGGATTGCGGATGATGGTCAATGCAATATATGTAGTAAGGAATTACAGTTCGAGATGATATTTAAGTGTGACAAGTGTCGGTATGCAATTCATTACAAATGTTGTAAGCGCTTGAACAACTCATGAAGGTTTTGATTTCTTTTCCACAGGCATGAAGTCGTCTATTTATACTATCTCTCTTTATATTATTAGTGCATGTATCTCCTCCATAGTTTTATGTGTAATAAAATGATGTGATAAAATAAATGAATTTGGCATGTGTGTTCATGTACTCTTGTAATCATAATGTATTGGCTTGTTTTTACTTCAAAAAATTTCAATTTTTAAATATTGATTATGTTGTCTGTGATTTGAAACCAATCCAATTGGTTTCACGAGTTCCAGCTGTGAGCTAGTAGCAGGGGTGGCTTTATAGTACAAACAACTAAAGCAACCGTTTTAGGCTTTCAAATTTTAAGGGTCCAAAAAATTGAAGTAAATATTTCAATCTATATTTTCACGTAAAAATATATGTGATGATTTATTAGTTTTTGTGTTTTAGAGAGAAATAACAATCTATCATATTTTTTATTAACATTATACGTTTTAACGCTCAATAAAATTATTTTAGTAATTTTTATATATTTAGAAACCTTTCACAAAAAACCACAATTTTAATGTTCGTTTTGTGAGGCCCCAAACCCGGGAGACCTTACGTCAACACATAGCACCTTAAACATAAGACATTCATTAACACAGCGGAAACAATTTAAAACTTCAACATACACAGCGGAAACAATTTAAAACTTCAACATACACAGCGGAAACATAAATATCTAATACAACTTGTCTCTAACTCTATCAACTTAAAACATAACATAAAACATAATCGGGATGCCAGACACTGATCTCCGGGTAACTCTTCTCTCTAAGCCAAGCATCCACATCCATCAACTAAACATGTACTTAACTGATATGCATACTAAAAATCAGCAACGATGAGTGAGTTCTAACATTTACTTTAAATCATTTATAAAAAAAGATTTACTAATACATACATACTACCCTTAAGGCAAAACTTTACATACTACATTTTTCAAACAGTTTAAAACATATAATAAACCGTCATTTCCTTGTCACTTCTGGTACTGCCCTCGTGATCAATACCGCTTAACCGTCAATTCTTATCACTGCTGGTATTGTCCTCGTGATCAGTACCACTTATCCGTCAATTCCTTGTCACTGTTGGTACTGCCCTCGTGGTCAATACCGCTTAACCGTCAATTCTTATCACTGATGGTATTGTCCTCGTGATCAGTACCACTTAACCGTCAATTCTTGTTACATACTGGTATTGTCCTCGTGATCAATACCGCTGGGTCCTCGTGACCCATTGATGTTGTCCTCGTGATCAACACCACATGACATGATGTTGTCCTCGTGATCAACACCGGGTATTGTCCTCGTGATCAATACCTCTTAACTGGTACATGGGGGATTGCGTAGTCCCCCGAGCAACCGCCGTCACTCATTCCAATTGTACAACTGTTAACGAGCCACCGAGACTCTTACTAATGGGTAGCACCCATATCTGACATCTTGTACAAGTAACATCTGTCCCAAAGACCTTTACAAACTGGTGCACATTCCCAAAGGAAAAACTGTTCACTTTACTATTCATAAAACTTTCTGTAAATCTTGTTCATAACTTTCATATATAATATGCCTTTGTTTATGTATATAAATATAGTAAACGCTTTCCATAGAATATAACTTGCTTTCTGAAACATAGCTTATCATATATATCATGCCTTTGTTTATGTATATGAAAATATAGTAAACGCTTGCCAAATGACATATCTTACTTTACTGAAAACATACTAGCACATATATCATGCCTCTGTTTATGTATATAAATATAGTAAACGCTTGCCAAATGATATATCTTGCTTACTTGAAAATACTAACACATATATTATTGCCTTTGTTTATGAATAATAAATATAGTAAACGCTTGCCAAATAATATATCTTGCTTTACTGAAAACATACTAGCACTTATATTATGCCTTTGTTTATGTATATGAAAAATATAATAAACGCTTGCCAATAATATAATCATACTTTACTAAAATGTACTTTTTCCTCTTTTAAACTTTTCACTAAAACATAGCTTTTCCTTTCAGTTTATAACATATATAAAATATAATAAACACTTTACACTAAGTATGCACACCACCCCTAAAGAAGGCAAAAAGGGGATTAGAACTCACCTGGTAAGCTAATTTGGGTTGTCCTAAACAAGGTCCAACAACGTCACTTCTGATCTAAATTGATTAGTTAAATACACATCAGACCACTACCGACTCTAATGGTTTAACCACTCTAACATACTGACTTTACTTAATCAGTCTGGTGCCTGCGCACTTAGCAAGTGCGCAGGTTCCTCTTCCTGCGCACTTAGCAAGTGCGCAGGACCTGCTCTGTGCGCACTTGATAAGTACGCACGACTTGTTCTTCATGAAAAACCCTAACTTTCGCATTCGGGTCTGATCACGTCAAGATCCCGAACCTGTTTGCATTCAAAACGTTCGTTTTCCATTAAGGAACTCAAATCTATGCTCATATTTCAGTTTCATCCGTTCAAACATAACCTTTTCACCCAAAACCCGAAAAACCCAAAAACGAACTAAAACTCAGATCTAAGAGAATCGGTTACCTGAAATCGCTTCTCCTTCACAGCTAAACGGTCCAGATACGTATGCCCACGGTCCTATGAGCTCGGATTTGAGAAACGGGACTTTCTCTCTCTAGACTCTCTCTCACCTTCTCTCTCTAGAAACGAAAATGATGATGGAAATGAGGGCTTTTGGGCAGGTCTTGAGGCTTATAAGGGCCCTAACTTGCCCTTTCCGGCCCATACACCCCGACCCAAGCCCGCTTCCCTTCTTTCCTTATTTAAGTTTTAATTTCTCGTGAATTCTTTCGCGCTCTAAAACTCGGGATGTTACACGTTTTAGATCTCAAAATATGTTGAATAGCCCCTGTCCGGTAGAGTTAGCGGTTCATTAACATGTTCAGTTTTCAAAGCGTTAATTAGTTGTAATACTTTAAAACTTTGAACTGAATTTTGTATATTTATCTACTTAGGTTAGAAACTCGTGTACTACACGGGTTTAAATAATAAAAATATAAAATGTATATATACTTCTTTAAAATGATATAAATAAAAATATATATAAAATGTATATATAGAGTTACAAATTACATTCCATTTACAAATCTACCCTAAAGGCAATGATAAGCATAACCAAAAGTGAGATGAAATTGGCAGTGTAACATGTCTTCAAGCATAGCCATTACATACACTATATCTATATCATGAGCCAAATAACCTAGCATTTACATATACATTTGAAACAAAATGTGGTTCAACCGACAACACGAACTACTCTCCGTTTCAATGAAATTCAATCCTTTCTGGTGCAAAGACAATACACCTCTTTATGATGATGTTCAGGCAAATGCAAAAGAACGATAGAACTGCGTTGAGAAGAAATAGAACCAAAAGACATCTAATATCAAAAACCGGAATATTGATTCAAAACATAGCAGTAGCAACTTGACGACACCTGCAGCATGATGAAATTGGCTATTAAAAACAAAAAACATCATATAAAAGTCGTGGACGTTGATAATATTCGAAACTTTAAATAATAAAAACAAAATTGTGACGTAAGCTCGAACGTTTTTCCTTATTTGTTTTAGAGGATATTCATTCTTGTAATCTTTTAAAGAACACTATTGGTGTTTGTTTATTATTATTCTTGAACCATCACCCATTTGAACATAAAATGACAATTAAAAACACATAATGGAAGAAGGATTACATGATCATGATGATGTGGGTATGGCCAAGGTATATTTTTGTACGTGTACAGATTAAGATGTTTTAAAAATTTACCTGGGTCGAACAGGTTAAAGTATATATATTAAACACAAAAACCTTCTCAATCTAACATTTAACAGAAAAATGACATATTTCAGCTCTCCAAAAATGACTTATTTCAACCCAGTCCCGTTTTGACCTATTACCCAACGCCCTGACCCACCGTTGTTCACACCTCTAGTTGTATTATAGAAGCAAAGGCTCACCTCTCTATGGGTGAAAACTTCTTGCACCAATTCTTTTGCATATTCAGGATCATCACATATCAGAATGTTGTAAAAAGAATCCAACTTGTACCTGCATTTTAGATCAATTATCATTCAAGCATCCATTCAATGTATCAAAAGCAAGATGTAACTAAGATACATTTGTATTGTGCCTGAAAAGTACTACAAATTGCTAATAATGACTTAGTGTTGATTCTCCCAGTTGGTAGCAAAATATAAATTTCACAAACTCGTACACATTAAATTCTTACCATAAAGAACTATACCTTCTCACAAACCCGTACACATTAAATTATTACCATAAAGAACTATACCTTCATCAAAGGAAGCTAACGTTTTCCCTGTAATAGTTACCGCACAGATTCAAACAATTTCCAATATGATGCTGGATTTTTCTATTGAAAGACCTCGAACGTATTTTGGCAAATAAACGGTTAACATGTCCCCTTTTCAGTATTATGACATATGGATAAAATATAATGAACAGTTTTTTTTAAAAAACTCAACTGAAGCCCTGGATCAAAAACTTAAACTAAAAGACGTATCATTGAAATGATCTTAAATAGAGAAGAACAATAAAATTGTGAAACATTTCTACGCCTACATCTAATCTCTATACAAATCCTTCATTTGCAGACACCTAAAAGTTACCTTACAAGCTCTATTGTAAAGATCTCAAAACTAATCAAACGAAAAGCAGAATCACACGAGCAAATTTGCACAATACAATAAGACAACATATCTACTCAAAACGTTGTAAACCCTAACCATAAATAAAAAGCGATAGATATGAGAATCGAACCAGTAGGATAGAAGCTGAAATCTCTGTTATCATTAGAATCCCAGCCGGTGCCGTCATTGTCGAACTTCAAACGCTTGGCTAAGGCTTCGACGTTGTTAAAGAGACGCGCGACGATCTCCTGAGCCTTCTGTTTAGCAAGGTGGATCTCGTCGATGGGCTGTTGTAGGAGGTAGCAGAGTCAGGAGCGGAGAATCCACTGACGTGACGGGCGGTAGACGGCGGGCCTGGAGGTGCGGAGTCTTTGTACTTGAGTTTGGTGGTGGCGGAGTCGGAAAACAGCCGCTACTCCTCTCAATGGATGAAGAACACAGCGGGAATGAAGTATTAGGGTTTGTAGAAAAAAATTGAAAACTGGTCAAACCTGTTCTTAATTTTGACGCAAATCACGGGAGAGAGAGATCTCTTCAATTTGGGCGGGAAAACTAACATTATAGCATCACGTGTCTTTAAAAAAGATATTTATTTATTAGTGTAGATCATTTACCTAAAAAATAACTACATGAGATGTCATATGTCACTACTTCATTCTTCCTTATATCCATTTTTCCGCCTAAAATATGTACATTATAATCCTTAAAATAACAAATAATGCTAATATTTTGTTTATCCCTTAAATGCGTAGTGGATTTCAAATCTATTTTGATTTCAAGGATGAAATCTAGCTTGTGATTTGAGGTTAAGTCTTAAATTATCTATACTATATAATAAATAAAGGTTTTGATAAGTCAAATTTTTCGCCTCTCTCTCCTATTAATTACACAAACTTTCTTTAATTGTTTTTTTAATAAGTTTTTGTGGAAAAATAATTAATATATTAAAAAACTTAATAAAGGATTAATAATGATTTCTATAATTATTTTTATAAAATATTTTTTATTTAAAATAAATATAGGATTGTTCATAAAACATTTTTAGAAATTGAACATTTTTTTCATTCTTTTAATAAAACATTTCTAAAAAGTAACTAGACGGCGTTTCTAAAATCTGTATTAAAAAACTATGTAATATGTCATGAATATGTAATATGTAAATATTTATTATTAAGCATATAACATTGGATTTATTCATTACATTTATTTAACCCGTGTAATAACCTAGTTTTCTAATATAATGCCATTTTGAATTTAATTGATTTCGTGTTTGAAAAAGAGTTGCGTTTTGCTCTTATGCATTAAATTTGGAGGTTCTGAAATGAAGCGGGTCGTTGGGTTGGATAACTGTTAATTTGCCCACATCAAAAGTTATGTTTGTATCTCAGATCCTGTCGGGTTTTATTTTGTGTTGAATCGGTTTCATTCCGATGCGTTTTAATAATTACTAAATAATTATTATTAATCTATAATTATTTATCAACCGTTTTTTGATAACTAATCTAACTGATCACCACTGGCAAAATACCCATCACTCTAATGGTTGAGGGAATTTACACCTTCGGCACTCCACTTTACAAGAATATAAGGAAATTCCAGAATTTACGTAGACGTACATATTCTACAAGGGTTGAGTGCTCGAAAACAGGATGTTACACGCAGAGGCTAAGTATAAAGGGGTGGCAAATGCAGTTGTCGAAACTAGCTGACTTCAAAACCTTCTTCTAAAGCTCCATGTTCCAATCCAGATTGCGACCATCGTATATTGTGATAATGTGTCTGTAGTGTACCAATCTCAAAGTCATGTTCAGCACCAACGCACCAAGCATGTAGAGATGGATATTCACTTTGTTCATGAAAAAGTTCAAATCTGTCATGTTCGAGTTTTACATGTGCCCTCCACATCACAGTTTGCCGATATTTTCACCAAAAGGCTTCCCTGTCATCTGTTTCAGTCATCCAGGTCCAGTTTGAGCGTGTGTTGCTAACCCGCTAGAACTAAGGGGGACTATTAGCATATTTATTTATCATAGACTGTATTTATTTAGGGTTCTCATAAGTCATAAAAAAAATTTCTCTTTGTATTCATTTTCCTCTTTGTATAATAAGGGTCTTGTTTATCGTATGAGATCAAGGAAATACTTCAACCATTTGATAATTAGTTATTATTCATGTTACCATTTGACAACACACTATCTGAGATATAATAAACTTTTCAGGCAAAGGTCCAACCATTAAAAATTTTGAAGATGCCGACCATCCTGATCTTCTCCGTTTACCATTTCCTGATCCAACCTACAGCATACCCAAACATTTATTTTTCAACGGGTCTAAAGTTGATATGGTAAGCCTACAACATATCCATCAACATGGGTTAATTTTAGTTGATACAGAATGTATTGATGCTTCAAGAGGGGCAACCTCATTGATCATGTGTCATAACCCATTGAAAAAGATCCAACTATTATGCAATGGATGTGTGAGACCAATCACCGAGATGCCGTTTTACAAGTGTGGGGCCGATGATGATGAGAGTTGCAACTTTGCTCTTCATGAGTGGTGTACTCGGTTACCAACACAAGTAGACAACCACCCAGGTCACCCACAACATACCCTCTTTCTGATGTCAAACGTCCCACGTGCGTTTTTCAACATATTTGATTGTGCTGTTTGTTGCTTACCTTGCAACGGATATGCTTATGGCTGCATCCAATGTAACTACTACGTTGAGGGGTACCATCAGGTACCCCTAAGCCTAAGCTGAATCCGCCCCTGGTTGAGTCTTCCCTGACTCAAGCTCGGGCTCGGCTCAGCTTCAACCGAGTTTTTTTTAGAGCAAACTTCGAGCGAGCCGCGAGCTTTGTGAACAATTATATACTTCTATCTTTTTTTGGCGGAGGAGTTTTGTGATTTACGATTTGAAAAACTAAAGCAAATGCACAAAAGAATGACGTAGGTCCACGAGATTTCATGGATTTTAAAGAAGAAGTCACAAGCGTGCCTTTTTATTTGCTATAAATAACATACGAGTCTTATAAGGGAGAAATAAAAAAATAAGTATGATGAGGGTACCTGAACACGATCATCCATTGAAGCTCATTGATTTGCAGGTGAACAACGAAGATCTTGAAGAATCTGATGAGGAGGAGGAGGATGATTTGGTTACACAAGATGAGTTTGCATGTACATGTAAGCGGTGCGGCCGAGAAATCAATGAGTATTACAGGTACTACTATAAATGTATCGATGATTCATGTGATTACTCTCTTCATAATTTCTGTGCAGAGCTTCCAACAACATTAAAACACACATCAGATCCACATCCTCTTACCTTCAACAATGGAGGTGGATGGGATTGGAGATGCAGTTATTGTGACAGCGAACACAAGGCTTATGAAGTGTTTTATAAATGTCATTATTGTTACTTCGTGCTTGACATAAAATGTTGTGTGGAAGCGGACAAAAAGAGGATCTATCACCCTAGCCACCCACACCCACTAGTGTCTCTCATCTCCCATCCTATTTTATGTTTGTGTAAGGCTTGTGGGAAGGAACATAAAGGGGTCTTCTTTCAATGTACAACATGTTCTGATTTCGTCATACACATTGATTGTGCTTTCCTACCAAAAAGTTTGTTAATTCAAAATACTACAAATGGCATTTTCCACCATACCCATCCACTCACCCTTTCTTATTCCTTCCCGTGGGTAGACCAACTTGCAAAATGTGAACCTCACTGTAGAGTATGCGATGGTAGTTTATTCGGAGACTATCTTTGGATTTATAAATGCCAGAAATGTCTTTATTATGCCCATCTGGATTGTGCAACATCAAGAAGAGAGCCATTCATGTCCATCTTGTCAATTGGTAATTACTAAATCTTTCTACATATGATTTATTCCATTTAATAATTAGTTATTATTCATGTTACCATTTGACAACACACTATCTGAGATATAATAAACTTTTCAGGCAAAGGTCCAACCATTAAAAATTTTGATATCCTTTACAGGTTTTATCCTGGTGTTCCTGATGCATTGAGGTTTGCCGGTTCACAACCCTATATAATTTACCATTTTTTATTATTAAAACACGTGTAATACACGGGACTATAACCCATTCTACTAATAAACAAGTAAAATTATGTGACACTTGGTAGTTTCACATTGCATCTCAACAATTTTTCCCTCCCAAGCTACAACTATAGAAAAAGTGTAGAAGACATTCGTGAAGAATTTAGTTACAAAAAACTGTAAGTACTAATCAGTGTTGTGCTTGGCAAAATTATTTTCTTTCGGATTAATTGCATTGGCATTCTAAAACTGATGGCAACAGTATGGTTTCAATTTTCTTGTTTAAGAGAAAATGGAAAGGAAGTATATGCTGGCACATATAATAAACGACATAAGATAGAAACAGGAACCATCATACGTTCTGTAGTAAAGAGGTGATAAATTCTTTTTTCTGTTAAACGTGTGTGCGTTTTTATTACATGATCTATATATCCATATCAACATCTCTTTCACTTATCTGATGTAGTCATACGTATATGCAACTTATACCTAATAAGCAAGACAATTTTGAATTGTTTTGCATAGTTTTAGATTAAGTTGTCCTTGTAAATGTTGGAAAATTCGGTGAAAATGAGTTTTTCATAAAAATGGGAGAATGATTTTTTTCCTAACTTTAGACATAAATATTTATATATAACTGATGTTGATATTCTTATTTCTTTCTGGGGTTGTGTTCTACTATATGAGAGCTTTGTAACAAATCAAACCGCGTCCAAAATGGAGCTAAGATAAATGAGATATCGATGCTCAAATTTGTGTGTTTGAAACTGTGAAAGGTATGAAAATTAGAAGGAAATTGGATGGAACTTGTCCCATGTAGGTAGGGAGACAAAACTTGAAGTAGTATATTAGTGGGAGGCTTCTAAAAATATTGTTATGTTTTTTTAAAGAAAAACACACAGTGGGGACCCTTATTCGCACCTTAAATCACACACGCATGCATGGGGATGGCGTAATGTGGTGTTTTGAAAACACACTTGACACTTCGTATTTTTGAAGGCTGGTTCGATGTTGAGTTCATCGGTAGCTAGTGTTCGGTCAGTGCAAAGTCACTACTGACTTGGCATGTTCGGTCATATGCTATTGATGGGTCAGTCTAAAGTTACAACCGAGGTCAAAGTTCCTACCAACCTGAGGATTTCAAGAGTTACTATTAACCTTAGAGTTACTACTAGGTATAGGTTACTACTTACCAGTATAATTCATGTCGCACTATCTCTATGCGACAGGGCAGTCTGAATTACTCCCGCTCTATTGCGACAGAACAGTTCCTACTGATGCAAAGTTACTATCACTCAGTTTTGATTGAACTGTTAGTATTGATGTTTGCAGTTACTGCTAATGAACTGAAATAGAAGATTAATTTCGATTTGAGCAATTAAACAAAATAAAGTGCATTGAATATGTTTAATGCTATGTTTTTTTTCCGTTTTAATTCCTAAGGGAGTTGTTTTAACTTGGTTTCAGTATATATAACAAGGGATCCTTAGTAGTTGAAACACGAGAATTCACAACAATTCTTACAAACATATAGAGCAATATTTCTAGTAATTTCTTAATCCTTTCCTCTTTGATTCAAGATACGATTTCAGGTGCTCGGTCTACTGGGAAACAAACGAGTTCTCTTTCGATACTCGAAATTTATTTTAAGGTGCTCGTATTGAATAGGAATCCTTAGCCATCCCTTTTCTTCATGTTCTTTTGTTCTTGTATTTTGGTTATATCAGTTATAACCAAGTTCTATAATTTACTGATTTATTTGCTTCTTGTATTTTAATTTGAATTTTAAAAGTGTTCATATATTTATTTTACGAACGGCTAACCTACGGTAACACTCTTGGTATTGCTGAATCTTATTGATTAGAGGTATGTGTATAACAAAATGAAATATCTATACTATTTAATAAATAATTTTTTTTCATGCCACATGTCGCCTCCATATTTATCTTCATCATTTTTTTTATGTCTCTCTCGTATTAAATACACTTCGATCCTTTAATAATGATATACTTAAAAAAAATAGTAATTTTTTTAACATATTTATTTTAAATTATCCCTTATTATAAGAAACTTTAAAATCTAATTATTTAACTTTTATTTTCATTCAGATATTAATTAAATTACATTAAATAGTAATTAATATATTAACTTTTACATATTTTGAAATTATTTTCTATCCTTAGTATATGTATTATTAGTATATTAACATTTACATATTATGTAATACATTTTTATACCTGTAAAATATATATATATATATATACTATATAATAAATAAAGGTTTTCTATGTCACGTGTCGCCTCCATATTCACTATCACAATTCTTTTTCCCGCCTCTCTCTCTCTTATTAAATGCATATATATTTTTTTATAATAATATATGTTTAAAGAAAATTATAATTATACTAATAAAACACTTTTTTAAATTATCCATTATTATAAAAACTTTTAAATATAATTATGTAACTTTTATTTACAATCAAATAGTAAATGAAAGTCAAACTATATTAAATATAATTAACGTATTTTTGAAAACCCAATTATGTATAATTACATATTTTGAATTTTTTTTTATATCCTTAGTATATGTAATACATTTTTACACATGTAATATATATGCATAAAGATTTAAAAAAAAATATACTGATATTTTTCACCCCGTCTGTAAAGACGGGATCTAAACTAGTATATATATATATAAACGTTTAAGAATTTTTTGTGTTGATATTTTTCATCCGGTATATAGTACGCGGGTTCTAAGCTAGTTTTTTTATGTATAAAGAGACCACCTAACTATTAACTTTTTCTTTTAAGCCCACCTAAATATTGAAACTACTTTACACGTCAGTCAAACATGTATCCAGTTTTATTTATAATAAGTCGGAAAGACGCTAGATGACAAATATAATAATTTCGTTTTTGAATTCCCAAAACAAAATTACCCTTTGTTAATATTTCAATGTAAAGTAAAAGATTATTTAACGCTCAAAAAATTGTAGGGCATTTCTTTGTTAAGTTTTTTTTTTGTCTGGTTTAGTATTGTTAAATCTGGATATACATTTTTGTGATCTATAAACTATAAAAGTAGTTTCAATAGTCAGATGACTTTAATAAAAAAATAATAGTTGGGTCGCCTTCTTATACATTATTACTAAGTTTAACATTTCTACTACATTAAAGGTGTAAAATAATTGCCCAAGAGTACGCAAGCTATAGCCATATTTCACCGGAAGTTGTTTTTGTTTCGCAACTAGACTCTTTTCTGTCACATAACTCTTCTGAAGTTCAATCAAATTTTCTAGATTTTTTTATTCAAATAACCGAACTATAGAGTTGTTTCTTTAAAAAAAAAGTTCAAGATAAAGATTCAAAGTGGGTACTGTTGGTGTTCTGAGAACAAAACTGCTCTCAGAAGCTAATTTATTAGTTTTGTTCATAGCCTAGTTTCGATTCTAGATAGATTCTCGTTTGTTTGAGCGAAATTAGATGTTAGTTTCGCTCATAGTTAGTATCTTTTTAATCAACATGGTAGAAACACATTTACTACAATGTTTTTAAATAGTGAAGGCCTCTCCCTTCTCTTTAGATGGTGCACTCATGCCAAAATTTCTTGTACTTGTATCAATTTGGATTCTATATGCTTATTATGCGAGTTTTAGGCTCTTTTTTTTCTTTTTTTTTTTTACATTTTCATTGTACTTATAGTAATTTGGATTCTATATGGATTCTAAACCTGAGGCTGGACACAAATGTTTGTGTATGCCACTGTAATATGTAAACGAACCGAATGGACATACGTATACATGGGATTTTGTTCGTATTCGTTTACAATTAATCGAAGCATAATCGGTGGAAAAGTCAAAACAGTCCAGCTTAGCTTTTAATAATGACTAGTTTGACACTTAATCTGCTACAATTTGATTTGACATTAATAAAGTTGGGTTCTTTTATCATCCAAATGCAAGAAAATAAACAATTTGATTTGACACTAAAAAAATTTATTCATCTTCAAATGCAAGAAAATGAAGAAAATAATCATATTTCATATTTTGGGTTTAAATTTCAAATTGGGTTGTAAAATATGATGTTCATTGTCAACAGGGGCGGACTAAGAGTCGAGGGGGTCACAGGAATCCCCCGAGTTTCAAAATTTTAGTAGAACGGTATGTAAAAAAATTGGGGTGAACCCTTATACAAAGTTCAACAACTGGTGTAGTGGTTTAAGCTTTGGTTTATAACTCAGACGTAGTGGGTTCGAATCTGTTCAGTGTCAGTATTTTAAACCTTTTTTTTCATTCATTTGGGCATGGGCTGTGACTTCAGTTCCTTGTGGGTCTGGCTTCAGCTATGTTTTTTCCTTTTGTATGCAAACAGGCAACACCATCAGAGGATTTTTTTTTTTTGTATGAAAACAATATTTAAACGAAAGGAATTCAAAATCATTTCAAAAGAAAAAATAATTAATGTTCTTAAATATATCATCCCAATGTGTTTTGTTTTTAAATATTAACTAGGTGATTGAACCGATGAGGCACGATCGTGTCTGTAGACGTGGTCGTGCCTCATGTACCGGCACAGCTGTGCCTCATGTAATTGAACGGGGAGGCACGATTGTGTCTCATGCTTGGGCGCGGTTGTGCTTCAAAGCTAGGCACGATCGTGTCTCATGCTCTGGCACGATTGTGCCTTATAGCTAGACACAGTCGTGCCTGACCATGTGTTACGGTTCAATTTCTAAGGTTTTTCAATATAAAGGAGAATTTAAACATCAATGATTTTAGTTTGGTTCAACACCAATACTAAAGGACTGCATACTAAACAGAAACCAACTATTAAATAGAAGTAACACAATTCACTCAACAAACGAGCACTAACACAATTCTCTCAACAATTAGCTCAACAGGAACCAATTCACTTAAATTACTCAGGTACACTTGAAATTTTAATTAAGCTAATATAATAATTAAATAAATTAAATATGAAATTTTTTAAAAACTTTAAAATATGGTTTAATCTCACGGTTCGGTTCGGTTTTTTGTATTTTTGTTAAGTGATGAACCTTACCCGACCCGAACCATCGAACCGACCTGGATTTTTTTTATGTCCGACCTTATGAAATTGGAGCATCTGAAAATAGTGAACCCCTGGAAAAATTTCCTGGATTCGCTACTGATTGTCAACAACACAAAATTATCGATTTGGTTGTTTTAATGGTATTCTGTATTTTGATGGTTAATTCTTTTTCTAACTAGAAGTTCTTAATAATATGTGTTTATATTTTTTATTCTTTTTATGTGTTATATTTATATTATTTCATCTCTCTCTTTTTAAGTTGAATAAAATAGAGGAGAGAAATGTGAAAAATCCTAGTTTTTTTAACACAGAGAATATATTTAAATAAAAAATAAAAGGAAGGAAAAGGTAAGGTTGTAATAAATATTAATCACATGGTTAATTTTTTTTTTTTGAAAAACAACAATGAGAAATACTCATAGAAAAGCTAGCGGAAAACTAGTAACACCCCAAATACAAAACATGCCGAAAAGCATGAACCCAAATTTAACCAGCCAAGGAAAAAAGAAAACATTACAACCAATATACTAGATCCATACAGATTAACCCAACCCAATTATAGGGTTAACCAACCAATCTTCTTATTTGCAGTGAATTTTCTTACCCCTATTTTCCAGCTACGAGAAGGAAAACACTTTTACCTCATCTACCATATTTTCCACGGACGTTCTTAAATAGGAGAAGATCCATTTGTTCCTTGCTTTCCATATTATCCAACAAGTGCTATAAATAATTAAAGCCCGAGTTTTCTTTACCTTATTCGATCCCTGCGTGCCCCTGATGAGATCCGCCAATTCGGTTATAGAAGCATGCCTCGTAACGTCAATTTTCATCCAGTTGGATATTCCACACCATGTACTTTTTGTCACCGGGCATCGGATGAAAGAATGATCTTCAGTCTCCTCTTCCGGTAAGCATATGGAGCATCGGCCAGACAGGATAGGGATGCCACGCGATTTTAACGCCAATGCCATCGGCAGTCGGTGCTGGAGAAGACGCCACACAAAACACCGGACTGTCAGGGAACCCAACTTAGCCATAGCACATCTACTTTAGATTCCTGCATCGTGTTATCTTCTAACCATCTTCTACATGAATCAATGGAGAAGATCCCAGACGGATTACCTTCCCAAACCCATTTATCCGGACCCTCAATGAATCTGTAGCTTTTAATCATGCTTTCCAGGTTGCTAATCTCCTCAATCTGGGCTTGACTCTCAGCACCCTTTTCCAATCCCATTTGAAAGTTACAGACGCCGATCTCGTGCTTATAATTCTATCTCCAATCCGACATTTTTTGTTTCGAGATAAGGCGGGGAATAACCTATGAAACGGAATCATTCTGAACCAAGCCAAGTTCCAAAACGAAGAAGAAGCTCTGTTCCCAATACGTTTACGGAAAAGGTTGTTAATTGATTCCCCAATGCCTCCCAGCTCATGCCCAGAACTTACAATAGCCGACCAGTTGTCCATCCGAGATTTCCTATGCAGGTCCAAAAGAGATTCAAGAAAAGATTTTTGAGTTATATTTGAGTTATATTTCCCCGACATTCTCCACCTGCCTCCTCGGAATCTATGACTTGGACAACTTTTTTCTTCTCTCCTTTTTAAAGTTAAAGAGTATGTGAGGGGTTCAACTTTAACTTAACTTGATCTACTAAAAGAATAATTTCTTATCCTACACAATCTTTCTAAGAAAACGATGAATATACGATGCAATAAAATAATATATAACTAGCAGTGTTGTAAAACTCGGAAACTCGCGAGTACTCGGTCTTACATATCAAGTGTCGAGACGCTTTTCTTTAAAACGTCCAACATTACTCGGAATCGGTCCTATTCGGTCAACTCGGATTTTCGTTGTTTTTCACAAATTCTTATTAGATTTTCGTTGTTTTTTTCATGAAGATACATTGAAAGATAAGAATTAAATGATTAGTGTATGTCTATAATATTAAAAAATGAATATCAGTTTTTGAAATACTTTAGTATTTGAACATGTATTTTTTTTTATTTATATTGATATTCAAGTATTTTTTATAAGAGTAAACTGTCATTTTCGTCCCTGTGGTTTGGTCAAAATTGCCACTTTCATCCAATAGTTTATTTTTTTGTATCTGGGTCCTCATGGTTTTAAAATATTGTCATTTTCATCCTCGTGGTTTTAAAATATTGCCACTTTCATCCAGTCAGCTAACACCGTCCGTTTTTCTCAGTTAAATGAGGGGTATTTCAGTCCTTTTACTTATTTGTTTTATTTTTCATCTTTTTTACTCTCACTTTTTAATCATCCCCAATTTAACCTCTAATTTAATCATCCACCTGCTGGCCTTTTTCCTCTTTTCCTGACCAGTTTCCGACGAGCACCACTGGAACACCTCCGTCGCTTGTTTCTATGATTAAAAAGTGAGAGTAAAAAAGATGAAGAAATAAAACAAATATGTAAAAGGACTGAAATACCCCTCATTTAATTGTGAAAAAAGGACGGTGTTAGCTGACTGGATGAAAGTGGCAATATTTTAAAACCACGAGGATGAAAATGACAATATTTTAAAACCACGAGGACCCAGATACAAAAAAACAAACTATTGGATGAAAGTGGCAATTTTGACCAAACCACAGGGACGAAAATGGCAGTTTACTCTTTTTATAAATATTAGAACACTTATGATATTTGACACATAAATAATTTCTCAAAAATTAATTTCTTTTTAATTTACCATGTCCGAGTACTCTATGATTACTAGCAATTCCCTAGTCGACCGACCTAGCAGCGCCTAGCTTATGATATTTGACATTTAAATATATTCATAAAAATTAATTTCTTTGTAATTTACCATGTCCAAGTACTCTCCGAGTACTAGCAACTCCCTAGTCGACCGACCTAGCAGCGCCTAGCGACTTCTGCAACCATGATAACGAACCTGCAATAACATTGTATAATAATTTATGTCAAGTTTAATTTATTTTATCCAATAATTTGTTTTACTAATATTGTAACAAAAGATATACGACAATTCTAATCCGGTGCGATGTAGCGATGAGATGTTCATCGTCATGTATTATATGTATTCCATGTACCACATTGTATTATCATAATACATTTAATGTTTATCATAATGCATTTAATGTTTAATCTTTTAGATCGGTTAGTTAATGCACCTTATTTCTATACATGCGTTAAAATCTTAAAGATTTGATTATTAACAACATAGTTAATTGTATTAAAATATATTGAATTGGGTAAAGTTAATATATTAGGCTAAGGGAGTACGCACAATTTCCACATCTCTATATTCCTTCATGTCAGCGTCACATTATTTTCACACGGTATCCACATATGGGGGTGTGGTGTTTCACTTTCCACCCACCTGAAAAATACACGTGTCTACACATCATTGGTCTTGACCCCACCTCCTTCACCTCTTCCCTTTCCACGCTGTGGGAATACCCACGCCGCCTTCTCTGCGTCGTGGTCCACGCGCATAGGGCGCGGTGTTCCACGGCCCACGCCATGCTACCTCATCTCCATACCCACCTTCCACAGCCCCAGCCTTAAGGTGTATTAACCCTAAATTAAACTTTGGTTTCTAAGAATATTTCAGTTCCAAAAAAATTAATGTACATTTACAACTAATATATCAAAATGACTAGCTTAGAACCGGTGTAATACACACGAGATGAAAATATCAATACGTAAAATTCTTAAATTTTTATGTATATATTTTACAGGTGTAGAAATGTATTACATATACTAAGGATAAAAAACAAAATTCAAAATATGTAAAAATTAATATATAATTAGGTTTCAAAAATACGTTAATTACTATTTAATATAATTTGACTTTCATTTAGTATTTGATTGAAAATCTATACTACTTAATAAACAAGTAAAATTATGGGTCACGTGTCACGTTCTGGTGCATTCTTAGAATGATTTTCTCGCCTCTCTCATACTAAATATTATATTAAAATAAATATACATTTAAATATTTAATACAATCTAATTATGGATACTTTTTATTTAATTATGGATTGTTATATTATCATTAAACAAATGAATTTAATATGGATTACCATTTATCAATTACATTAAAAAAAATTAATACCAAGTAAAAAAATGTTTTAAAAATTAACTTAATATAATTTATAACTGTCACGTTAATGTACACATATTTTGACGAGTATATGTGTTAAGAGATTACATTATATTTTATTCAACCCGTGTAATATACGGGTTTTTTAAAACGTAATTTTTTAATACTAATCATATAACATTATATTTATTTAACTCGTGTAATACACGAGATTCTAACCTAGTAAAAGTTATATATTTAGATTTCAGAGTTTTTTATAGTAGGGGATAACTTAAAATAAATGTGTTTTATTAGTATAATTAATATTTTGTTTAAAAATATATTATTATTATGGGAAAATTTCATATATATCCCTACAAATTTGTTAAATATCATATATATCCAAACTAAACTTTAAATATCAAATATACCCCTCTCTAATAAACTTTAAATTAATAACAAATCTACCCTTTTCAAATATACTTCTATTTTTAACCCCTTCCATCTCCATTTCTTCCCTACAATAGGGTCGGACCAATTCATCACTAATTTTGAATTTTAATTAATTTTATGAGCACCAGTCAAATTTCTTTTAATTGAAATGGGTAAAGCAAAAGTGGGATTTTTTTATTTTATTTTGATTCATTGTTTAATAAATAATTACTTAGGTAATCATCAATTTTAAATATTCATAATTCTTTAAAAAACTATTTTGGATGTTCGCAGGAGGAGTTTTTGCTTCCGACCTTTGTCCTTTTACTATATATTTTTTTTTAATTTTTATTTATTGTTTTTTATATATATTGAATACCTATTATTTGATTCATTGTTGAGTATCCTTTGTTTGATTTATTGTTGTTGTTTTAATATTCTAAGATGGACGAGGGAAGAGAGCCAAAAAAGATATGAAAAAAAACACACTAAAAACTTACTTATAAAAATGGATAAATATGAAATTTTAAATATTTAAAGAACGTATGGGTAAAATGGTCATATTATGAACTTTTTTTAATAAAATATATTAAAATAGGTAAATATGATATTTTAGTTATTAGAGAATGATATATTTGATATTTAAAGTTTTGATTGGATATATATGATATTTAGCAAATTTGTAGGGATATATATGAAATTCTCCCTATTATTAAAAAATAGACGTGTATTTAATAAGAGAGAGATGCGAGAAACAAATGATGAGAATGAATATGAATGCGACACGCGGCATGAAAAACATTTATTTATTAGATAGTATAGATATAGATTCATAAATGTTAAACTCTTTAGTCATTTCATATTTCAAATAAAGAAAAAATGTCTCATAGGGTTTTCTCAAGCGTCATACTATTAAGAGCATTCAAAACGAAACTTATATCTTCATCTTTATTAAGTCTTAAGATAAAGGTAAGACTAATTTATATCTTCCGTAAAAGTCTTTAACCTTAATATTACGCCTCCAAGGAGTTCTATCTTCGACCGTGTCCTTAGAGATGTGAAAGGTAGCAAATCATGTCTAATCCACTCATCTCAAGTCAGTTTGGGTCTAACTCTACCCTTCACCCACTCGTAACAAATCGCATTGTAAAAACACAATTCAAGTATTTCATCAACAGATCCATGTTTCAATAGAAGTGGTGTTAAAGTAGGCAGAGATGGTAGACAGGAAGAATTCGTAAAGGTGGAAAAATGGTGATTTTAATTAAATTTGGCCAAAATCGGTGATTTTGTAAATTGGTTGACCTAATTTGCCAACCATGGTTTTAAATGGGTTAAAATACTTCGTGTCCTATGTGTCTATACAATAGGAAAAGCCATTTTAGAAGCGACATAGACTTGGTGTGAGGAAGAAGATTTGATAGGATATAAAGAAGCTTATCTGATTTAGGTTTGAGAACTTAGAAGCCTAATCGTAAAACTCACGAAGGTTGAGATTGAAGGCATACAGAGGTTGTCGAATCCCTAATCGTGGGAGAACTTAATTAATTGAATCTTAATAGTTGAGTCACCGATGTGAGGAAGAAAATGGAGAAGTGACGTTTTGTTTTGATTAGATTTAGGGACATAGGAATCCTATGATAGGATTTCTAGTATTCTAGTTCAAGGGTAATTTTTTTTAATAATATTAAAAACTTTTAATGAACGAATACATTATTAAATGTTCACGGACACAATTGAACGAACACGACCCATCTTCGTTTCCGTAGAACGCTTCACTGAACGTTCTATTCGTTTACATAGTCTATGCTTTAGCCTAAAACACACGAGAAAATCGATAAAGAGTTATAGACAGGCAAGGCCCAAAGGGAGGGGCAGGGTGGGCCACGGCTTTAGGCCCGATCTTTCGAGAGGCCTGAAGTTTTTATAAATTTTGTACATGTTTTAAATAGTTTATTTAGTTTATACATCCATTTTGTATATATTAAAGTTTCCTTAATGCAATTGGAAAAACCATTGCAAGAAAATGTAAAGGTTATGGGTTCAAGTCTTGACAACAACACTATTTATTTTTCATGTGTCCTATTTCTTTTTTTCTCTTCTTTTTTTTCCTTCTTTTTAAAAGGTTGTCTCACAAAAACACATAATTGTTTAAACTTTTAAACCAAAACAAAAAAGACACAAAAATGTATATATTTAAACCCATTACATATAATTTTTTTTTATTAAGGGCTTTTTTATTACTTGTCCCGAGTCCAAAACATTTTAAAAATTATTGGGTCGGCCCTGGTTATAGACCTCATGATGGATAATTTTACATTATATGTTGTATTTATATATACCAATCTTATTTTGCACCATGTGTTTGATCACAATTTGAAACCCACTTTTGAAATGTAATTTACTATCTTTGATAACAAATAGTTAGTTGGTTTGAAAATAGTAAATCATTTAAAGACTTCTGTTATCAAATTTATGACCATATTTAAAAAAAAACATTGAGTTTAGTTTTTTTTTAACCGCGAACATTGTATATTGTGACGTCGCACCCCCCGTTATATAGGAGAGCCTCGTCCAACTCCGGTCAATATGTTGTCTTAACCGGGTCCACTTGGCGTTAGAGTTGGAGAGCATCCAAGGAAAAATCTCACTCAATAAGGCCTCTTCCGGGCTTGAGGGAGAGCCGAGGCTCGAACCCTGGATCGGTGTGAGTAAAACCCTGGTGCATCAGCCTAAGAACTAGGTCTTATTTGCATGTCTCAGAAGTTAATAAGGATGGCAGGATTTGAACCTGGATCAAAAGTAACACCAGGTCTCTTTCTTACCACTCCACCAAATACTCATTGGCATTGAGTTTAGTTAAATACTAATATATTTAGAAGTTTATAAAATAAGGTTGTTATTAAAGTCAAGTTTGATTTGTATTTTTTTCGGCAAAATAAGAGGAAAAAATAAAATAATGTTCAAAATGAAACAAGTGAAAATATGAATTAAACAAGAATAAAAAAGACTAAATCAGAGAAAACAACCTTTAAGTATATACTAAATTACACTCGCAGACCTTTATCTTTACTAATTACGTTAGACACCCTTTATCTAAATGGTTTGTATCAAATTATAACCTTTAGACTAACAGAGGTTAAATTTTCAGTTAGTTTTTTGTTTGTTCCTATCCGTTTTCGTTTCCAGATCCACATACATTCGATAGAAACTTTGATTAATGTTTTTATCGATAATTTGATTTAAAAGCAAGAAGATAAGATTGAACACATTAGTATTGATTAGTATTATTCATGTTTAAAATTAGTTGCAATCACACAAAACGTGATTACGGTGAATTTTTTTATGAAAAACGTGATTATGTAAAAATAATTACGTAAAAACGTGATTACGTAAAAAAAGTTACGTAAAAGCGTGATTACGTAAAAAAAAAGCACGCATGAAGTGTGATTATTTTAAAAAAATTTGACATTTATGCCCTTTTTTATTTGGATGACGCGTTATTTTTTCAAAGTAATTACGTTTATGCCACCGCGTTATCCCCAACCTTAGATCATATTAATCGGACAGTTGGAGGCCCTTCGTACGCTTCATACGATTTAGGCTCTTTGTAAGATAACCGTCCCCTATGTATATATATATTAATTTGTTAATCTATACTATATGATAAATG
Organism: Smallanthus sonchifolius; assembly: GCA_023525975.1. Lineage (NCBI taxonomy): Eukaryota > Viridiplantae > Streptophyta > Magnoliopsida > Asterales > Asteraceae > Smallanthus > Smallanthus sonchifolius. The sequence continues at coordinate 11,931,517 of CM042027.1, read as the reverse complement.
AAGGTTTTGAGAAGACACTTGTCACTCACACATTCATCCTCAACCTTTTTTTCTCGCATTTCTCTCCTATTAATTATACAAGTTTTTTAATTTTTTTATAATTTTTGTCTCCCCCTCTTTCTCTTATTAATTATTCAAAATTTTTAATTTTTTTATAGTTTTTGTTTCCTATTAAATAATAATGATTTTTAAAATTACTTTTATAAAACATTTTTTATTTTAAAAAAATAGATTTATTCATAAAACATTTTTATAATTTGAACATTTCTTCATTCTTTTCTATAAAATATTTTAAAAAAATAAGTATATAACATTTTTAGAATTTACAAATTTACATAGAAACTGATGTTTTATAACAAGTTGTATTTATTCAACCCATGTAATACATCGGTTTTAACCTAATATAAGAATAAAGGGTAAATTAGTCATTTACATGCCATTTAACTGAAAAATCTAACGTCGGTTAGTCTAAAGGTTATAACTTGATACAAAATATGTAGATAAAGGGTGTCCAGTATAATTAATGAAGATTAAGGTCTGCAGATGTAATCTGGTATATACCTAAAGGTTGTTTTATGTAATTTAGTAAAAAAGGGACCCATATGAAACTCTGACAAACCTTAAGAGACTTTGTAATTAACAAATAAATATTTTTCCTCTTTCGGACAAAAGTTATTACTGTTTACTAAAAGACAGAATAACAAAGCTACAAAAGTCCATAACTCTTTTTCATGCACCAGTCCACTTTCTGTCCTCTCTGTACCCCCTCCCACTCCCTTCACGGGTGTACTCGCCGGAGAACCATCCACTTCCGGCAAGCAATCCTCACCTATCTCCGGCGACCATGAACTCAAGCTTGCACTAAATGTACTTCAGCTGGATTTGACTTATTCTTCCTGGTTGGTCACATCTTAACCCTACTTCATCTATCCTTGTTTACCAACCTAGTACAATAAATACTAGTTCAATGTCTTTTCTGTTATGTAATATTTTTAAATCTTGAATGTATGTGTGTAAGTACATCATCAGATTCAACTCAATGCCTTATTTTATCTCCATTTAATTGTTTTTAACATCAAGATTCTCATTTTCCTGTATTTTTAGTTCATAATCTTTCATACCCACACAAAAAAAATAAAAAAATAAAAACTAGAATTTTTGGCCCATTTTGTGTGTATTCAACCTAATGTTTCTCATATTTCTGCATTTATTGAAATTTCAAGATTGGGGATCTTTCATACATAAAAAATTTCAAGACTTTTTCAGTTATTTTTGTACAATTTTGTGTGAATCTGGCTTAATTTCTATACCCATCATCAAAATCTTGACTTTTTGCTAAATCTTGTGTTTATGTGTGTAGATGCACCATCATTTCCACAATCTTGTTTCATACCCATCAAACATAATTATTTCATGTGTGTAGATGCAGTGTGTGATTTGAGACCCTTGATTCAACTGGTTTGAACATAGATATGAAAGTGATTGAATGGGTCCAATCAATATGATTCTCAAGGTTTTTCCTTATATGGGTTTCCCCAATTGAGGCCATTTAATTAGTGGGTTCCCATTGTATTCTTTTTCTTTTTCTATGGTTTACTTTTAATTGTGTTCACAAACAATTATGTGTATTATATTTAATTTTTCAACTTAAAATGTCTCACATATGAGGTTGTTCTTCATCCAAATCTGTTATAATAAATGATAAAATTGATTGGTTGTGTTTGTCAAAGTCCAATCTTTAGTTTACTTTTTTATAAATGTTGGATTGAATGTGTGAATTGTTTAGCACAATTTCTTTATAATTCTTTCTTTGACCTGCTGAAAGTGTTAACTTATGCTCAAATGATCATATTATCTGCCTAATTTGGGACCCATTTTCACCAAAGATTCAATTCACCAACTACTCAATAAATTCATATCATTTTATTAGATCATAGTTCATACACATGAGACTTGTTATTTTAGTCCATGGTTTGGTTAAGGTGGGCCCTCAAATTTCAAGAATTGATTCTTCATTCATCACATGCTAATTTCTTATTATTATTATTAGGAGCCATTAATTTAAGTTTCCTTTTTGATGAACTCTTTAAGCTAAATTCAGTTTTGTATTCAAGAAATGAAGCATTTTTCTTAGCTAAATTCAAACTGGTTAAATGTGCAGATATCAAGATTCAAGATTGCATTTTTAAGCATATGCAGGTATGCTTGGAAGAGAAAGATTATCACACTTTTATTCAGTCGTTTCGCTTGTTATCGTTCTTTCACCGCTTGTTTGTTCACAAATTCCATTGGGTTCAAAGCTATCAGTGGAAGAAAAGAATCACTGGGTTTCTCCAAATGGGGATTTTGAAATCGGGTTCTTTAACCGCTTGAATGAGTATGGTATTGGGATCCGTATAAGCTCGGGTTTGATACCAACTGAGAAACAACCCATTGTTTGGGTTGCTGGTGGCGACTTAACAGTTGGAGACAAGTCGTATTTCGAGCTCACGAAAACGGGAGAATTGGTTCTTTTTGATTCCACAAGAGGAGTTACTGTTTGGGCTAGCAAAACCACCAATTCATCTGTTGATTCAGCAGTTCTACAAAATGATGGAAATTTGGTTCTTTTGAAACAGAACAAAGATATTGTCTGGCAAAGCTTTGATACCCCATCTGATACACTTCTCCCAGGTCAGAATTTATCAGGAAATCAACTTTTACGAGCTGCTAGCAGAAATTCGGTTTCAAGTTTTTACAGTCTTCGAATAGGGGTCGTGGGCGATTTAGAGCTCAAATGGGAAAATGATGTTGTTTATTGGAGAAGTGCATCGTACCCTTCGCGATCAGCTCTGCAAGCTGTGCTTGCTTCTGATGGGGCCTTTCAACTGTTTGATCACATGTCAAGCCCAATATGGTCAGTTTTCAGTGATGATCATGGTGAACCAGATGTCAAGTTTCGGGTCCTTCGGTTGGATGTGGATGGAAATCTTCGGCTACGCTCATGGTCGAAAAACTCGACCTCTTGGATATTAGTTTGGCAAGCTGTTGAGAATCAATGTGATGTTTTCGCAACGTGTGGGCTCACTGGAATCTGTGCGTTCAACGAGTCGGGATTCACTGTCTGTAAATGCCTGTTTTCGGTATCATCACTTTCTTCTGTTTCCAAATGCTTGCTTCCTTATCAGCAGAGCTGTGAATCGGGTTCTTCGATGTTTAAACTCGACCATACTTCATTGTATGCTATTTACCCACCGAACGAAACCATTATCTCTCAAGTCAGCTCGACACAGTGTCAAAACCTGTGTCAAGAAGACCATCTCTGCACTGCTGCAACCTTCGTGAACGATGGATCCGCAACTTGCAAAATCAAGAAAACCCAATACGCCAGCGGTCAGTCGGGGTTATACATACCTTCTGTTTCTTTTGTCAAAATATGTACCGACCCTATGGCGGTTAGACCCCCCAATATAGATAAATCTAAACCCGAATCTCCCTCACAGAACACTCCTCCAAAACAAGACCACCTCTCAGTTTGTGTTTCTTGTGTGATTGGAGTCGGTGGCGGAACGATTATCGTGTTCATTGTGATCCACTTAGGACTAATGGCATTCTGGATTTACAGAAAAAGGTATAGTTTCAAGACTCCTGATTATCCAACCTACAATAAAGACTGCCCGAATCCTAGCGGGTTTCTTGCCTTATCATATACCGAAGTGAAAGACATTACAGATAGTTTCAAGCAACGGGTCGGGTCAAACACATTCAAAGGTACTCTCCCGGAAAACCAGCCCGTTTTGGTGAAAGACTACAGTAATGTAAAGGTAGACCCGCGAAAGTTTAGATGTGGGATCTTAAAACTGGGAAGTATCCATCATAGACACCTCGTCAGACTCGAGGGTTATTGTTGCGAATCGGGTTACAGATTCTTGGTATACGAGTACCTCAAAAACGGCTCACTGGCCAAGTGTTTAGAGGACCCTGTGATCTGCAAGAGGCTAACCTGGAGAAAAAGGTTGGACCTTTGCTTAGCTGTCGCGAGGGCAGTTTCGTACTTACACATGGGTTGTCGGGAGTTTATTGGTCATGGAAGTTTAAGTTGCGAAAACGTAGTTTTGGATGAGAACTTAGAAGCCAAAGTGACCGAATACGGTTTAGCAAGTTTTGTTGGTGATGCTGCAGATGGTGGTGGAGGTAGCGCGAGGGACATAATGGACTTCGGATACGTTGTGCTGGCAGTGTTAAGTAGTGGTCCGAACAGCGGTTGTGACTGGGCTTACCAGAAGTGGGCGGGTGGCAATGCCGCGGAGATTGTGAATGAAAACATAGAAGGTGGTGTTAATGGGGATGAATTGGAGCGTGTGTTGAGGATAATGTTTTGGTGTTTACAGTCTGATGAGAGAATGAGGCCTACAATGGGAGAGATAGTGAACGTGTTAGAGGGTGCGATGGCGGTTGATCAACCGCCACCGCCTTCCAGTTGCCGTAGAAAACTGGGCATGGAAGAGTACGGAAGTGGGTCAGACTCGGATGTGTAGGAACATAGTGACAGGAAAAGTAATGCATTAACTAAATTTTTGTTCCTTGTTCTTGTTTATATTCAAGCCTAACTTAGATTTGTACAAGTTTTTAGAATTGCCTGATGAATTAATCGAAGCTTAGACGTTTTTTTATGTTGTCCGTAACGGCTGCTCAACCAATTTAGGGGCCCGAAGCGAAGTAAAAAGCTTGGGACCTTTTTTAATTTCTTTTGAGTTGGGGTGTTTGGGATTAGTTATTGAAACTCATATCGACTTATTAACTTTTAAAAGTTAAAATGATGTTTGAGAAACTTACTTTTTCAAACTATTTATAACTTTTTGATTAACTTAATAAGTAGGTGAAATAAGTAAATCCCAAACACACCCTTAGTGCTTTCACTTTTTATTTGATACTGAAAATTTGAAATTACTAAGAAAAACTTATATATATAACACCATATCAATTTATAAACTAGGTGGTGTAAAAAAGTTGGTTATATGTGTAAAATAGAAATTAAACCGAAGTTGGTTAAATAAGTTTGACTCGAGTCAAACTATGTTAAAAGTACAAAAACAAAAAAAATGCAAAAATTAGAAAAGAATAAAAAACCACTCAAAAAAAATGTTACAAGAATAAAAAACATGAAAAAAAATAATATAAAAGTGTGTTAAAGATATTAAAAAAAACATAACTAAAAAAGGCTTGAAAAGGTATATAAGTGTTCAAAAAATAAAATAAATCATGTTATGGGGGTCCAACTCCTAGCCTATGTTTTCATAGAGGTGAGCCCGGCTTGATGCATCATCAAGTTCTACACTATATATCTATATCTATATTATAATAATATAATTTCTTTCAAAATGTGGTAAAAAAGTTGACTCCAAATCCTAGCCTAAATTTTTATATGGGTGAGACGGTATTGAGTAGTTCATATAATTTTATCTTAATTTTCTTGTTTATAAAACAAAAGATGATATGTGAGAAGTTGCGGGTCTCATTAGAAGCTTTACTTTTGTTAATAGTATTATCATGTTTCGATTTTTAAATGTTGAAAGATATTATTACTGGGCCAGGTTACGAACAAAAGTTTTAATAATAGTTTATAATGGTATCAGAAAAATACATGATGGTAAACACATGAGCAATATTCTAATTCAACTATATATTCACTTCTCTCTTTTTGTGTCATTTGAATCTATATAGTAACTCGGTTACGTGTTATAATTTTATAAGTTTAAAATTTTGAGTATTTTATTATTTTTAATTTGATTATAGTCTTGGAATATTATTTAAAAATAATCATCCTTTGAAAAAAAGCATTGATGTATTGTGTGTAATTATAAACGTAGGTTATGTTATTAATATTATCATATAGGTTGCGCTATTATTTATATAAGTTGTGTAATATGCTATGTTATTTATATATGTTGTGTAGGTATCGTACGTAATTAGTTATATATGGTTGCATGATTATTTATATTGAATGCGTAATTATGTAATATATGTACGTAATTATGGTATGAACGGATTTACCTCTTACCCAAAGACACGTGTCTCTTGTTGGTGGCTTCGTATCCTTTGTAAGTTAAAACCATGTTTTACATTAATTTAACCGTATAATATATATTCTTATTAGTTATTTTTACTGATGTCATGTGACGTTTTAGTACATAGATTCTCCCATGGCGTCAATTATGCAATTTGTACAATCATGCAACTATAGAAAAAATAGGTAATAATTATACGGTAGGTTTGGTATCAAAATGGCTGAAGTTAAAAATATAATCATTTTAAAAAAGACGTACTATGTTAATTATTGGCATGTGACCATTTTCATGATCAATATTATATCGAAACTATCGTCGTCTTCTATTTCTTTTTCCGGTTTTGCATTGTTAATTTTGGAGGGAAGAGGTGGGGGCATGCCTGAAGTCATCTTTGGTTTTATATTTGGAACTTGGAAGCCAAATATGATTTTTTTTTTTTTTTATTAACAACTATCTTTATGAAAATTAATTCAACTAAAAGATTTTGTTAAAACTATACTCAATTTCAAATTTTTAACAGAAATACTCTTCTCTACACGGTTTGAAGTGTACGCATAAGCAAAAGTAGAGATGTATAAAAAAACCGGTTTGAAAACTTAAACCGGTTTCAAACCGATACCCGAACCGGTTTAGACCAAACCGATTCAAAACGCCGGTTTGAAACCTATACATTTAAACCGGTTTGAAACCTATACATTTAAACCGGTTTGAAACCGGCTTAACCCGAACGAACCGCTTAAAAACGGGTTTCAAACCGGTCAACGGCCATCTCAAACCGGTCCGGTTTGAACTCAAACCGGTTTTGACTTTTCATTGACCAAACTAGTTCGGTTCGGTTTTGAACCGGTTCGAGTTAAAAACCGTTTTGTACACCTCTAAGCAAAAGGATGCAAGGTCATCTTATAAATTATATTATATTTTAAATGTTTTAAACAGGTTATTTGATCTTTTTTGAGCAAGAAACACATCCTTCTAAAATCCGCCTAGTGCTCGATTTGTGAAACTTAAACCCACACCATTAACCCACACCATTTTAATGAAGATAGGCCAAAAAACGATTAGTTGATATTAGTTACGTCGCCTGATCCAGACCATCTATTTTGATCTTAGAAACATACGTCTATTTTATAGAGATCCGGTAAGTAACCAACTCTCTTTAGTTGTATTAATAACTATTTAAGAAAACCAAACACTAAAAACACTAGCCACTATGTGAACGTATTGGTCATATGATTACTAACACTAAGAAACACTTTCTATAAGGATATATATGAAGAAAAAAAAATTATTATCACAAAGATCGGTTTTTTTGGTTCGAGTCATTGCCGATCGTCGATTGAAGCCCCTGACGGTGTCTCCTCAAATTCTATTTCCATGTCGCTAGTTGTTTCTAATTAGGTTCAAAAAGTGTTTAAGTTTTTAGATACACGGTGTTGATTGTGGAGATCATAATCAGGTTTTGGTTCAGACCCGTTGAGGTTGAAAGTTGAAACCGGGTCAGGTTTGGTCAGACCTAGTCAACATCAGGTTTTCGTTCAGACCTGTTGAGGTTGAAAGTTGAAACCGGGGGAAAGGATCAGCTTTGACACCGGGTTTTAAGGATCAGGTTTGAAACCGAGTCTTCATGTTCGAGTTTTCCCGTTTTAACAAGTATTATTTTGGGTGATCACTTTTTATGTTATAGTTTTAATTTTAATATTTCTATTAACAATTATAATGTTATTTTTGGTTAAAAAGTAAGTAAAGTTTAATTTGATAATAACTTTGAGATATCAGATTTGGTTCAGGTTTTACCGGTTTCATAAGCATTATTTTGGGTGATCACTTTTCATGTTATAATTTTATTTTTAATATTATATTTGGTTAAAATATCAGTAAAGTTTAATTTGATAATAACTTTGAGATTTCCAATTAGAGGTATACAAACCAGTTTTTTAACTAAACCAGTTAGGTTCTGGACAACAATGGTCAAAAACGGAAAAAACCGGTTTGGGTTTGGAACCGGAATGTGAAGGAGGATAAGATCAGTTTGGTTCAGTTCAGCACCGGTTCCTAACCGGTTCTTAATCTGTTCGGTTTTAACCAGTTTGAAGGAAGGATCAGTCACATTAATCCAGTTTTCAGTTAAATGGACAGAGAGAGAAAACATTCAAGTTATTCAACATAAAAGAATAATGAACACAAGTCTACTTTTCTTCCATGTCAATTGCAGATTTCCAAAATTATAACCATAAAACATGAAGAAAAAAAAACTATCACAATACCTTCATACAGAACAAAAGGCATGTCAAACAGAACTAAGGATCAGCAATGGTGACTTCAACCTCCACACCCGGTTCAATAGTGATGGAGGTGATTTGCTTCACGACATCCGGTGAGCTGAAAAGATCAATAACCCTCTTGTGGACACGAAGCTCAAATCGGTCCCACGTGTTTGTACCTACAAAACCAAATATATAAAGTGTGAAAAAGATTAAGCGGCGTTGTGGCATAATGTTTGCTAAAAGATAGGAAGAGAGGTTAAATACCTTCACCACAAGGAGACTTCCTTGTTGTAATGTGAAGAACTTTGGTTGGCATTCTAACGGGTCCTTTCACTCTTAACTTCTTGTCTTTAGCACCACGAATCAAATCCGAACAAACTGTGATTTCAAATTATGAAAATTCTGAAACTTTAAGTACATAGAAAGATCAACATTAAAAGAAGCATAAACAACAAGGTACAACATATAGAACCTATCACCCTTCCTATTCATTCAAATAACAACATTTTAACATAGATAAACAACAAAATTTAAAGCTCAAAGCTTGCAGCAACTTCATCCTTAAAGGGTATAAACTATAGGTAGAATTACATATATCCTTATACTTTCAACTCTAATTACATATATACACAACCTAAAACTTACATTACATATATCCCCCTCTTTTATAAAACTACCCTTTTAAAGTTCCGGAAATACGACTATTCTTATTCGATCGATCCCAGACATAACCTTCTGATTCCCGCTTCCGATCGATTCCAACATCCAGCGTTGCTTCTGATAAATTCCATCATCTAGTTGAGTATATATGTAATTAATGAAAGGGATATATGTAAATAACTTTTTAAGATGGGTATATATGTAATTAATGAAGTTTTTAGGGGTATATATGTATTTGCCCCTAAAGTATACTATAATGCAAGAAGATAAATGAGATATGTCATCACCAAATATAAATTTGCGCCAACTTGACCTATGTAATTAAAAGAACAAGCATAACAAGAGCAGCTGACATATATATATTGAACTGCGAATATCACTAATAAACAGCAGTCGAATAAAATAATACCTTTTTCAAGGTTCTTAACATTCTTGGAGGAGAGAGTGATTCTAATCTTGTGAATCTGTTCTAGGGGCTCTTCCAGCCCCGCCTTTGTCGGCTTCATCGCAGCATAGGCCATTCTTTGTTTCTGTATACTTAAAACAATAATGCTTTTAATCAAGGATTAATTCTAAACAATAGTATGGACCAGTGGCAAATGCACAGAAGCCAATTCATCTTAATTAAACTTCATGAACAGATTCGCAATGTCCAACTTAGTAAAAGCCCTATGATTTTATCAATTTATAACACCCAATTTTATCGATTTGATTCTTAGTTCAAGTCTAGGGTTTCGGTTCATAATCGAGCGATTAAACCATCCTAAAAACGATGATCTCTTCAATTTAACTTAACATCTGGATCATCTTGACTCGAGTTACAAAACCCCTGTGAATCCAAACCTTATTCACGATCAGATTCGGTGTTTGGGACTGGGTTCGATCGTGCATCGTTTTGGAAGGGAGATACACTGGTCTTAAGTGTCAAAACTAATTCGATCCGGATACCATCGCGATGACCCTAGCGGGCGGACTGGTTAAAGACTTGTGTGTGTGTGTGGGAGAGACCCGGGTTCGAGGCCGGGCTCCCACATCCATTTTTGAAACAGTTTTTCTGGATTATTAAATTAATAAAAATCAAACCTTTTAATATTGTATTATTATATAAATGGGTTTTAACCCGAAAAAACAACTTGTAGGCTCGGGTTTGAAATATTAGTTTGTTTTTATAAATTATACCCACTTTTATAATTTATACATTATTGTTATTAACAAGTAAAAATAATATATTTATATTATTTTTAAGTCGTAAACTCATGTAAAATAATATGTTTATATTATTCTCAAATTGTGACCCGTATTATTAAATAATATATATTTATATTATTTCAAATCATTTTATAACGCCGTGAATCAATCAAGACTAAATAATAATATAACTAATTATATTATCCACTCGTGTATATATATATATATATTATTATTTATGTCGTTCGTCGCGTAAAGTAATTCCTAAACCCGTGGACACGTTCGTCCACTCTCGTTTATTGGAGCGGTTCTTTTAGGACGTTCCTCGTTTCCGTGTCACAGTCACAATTCCAATTATCGTTCCTAATTTATATGTTTATAATTTTAGGACATTCGTAGGTCTTTTGAGACTTACACTCGTGGTTCCAACTTACTTCTAGTGTGAAACTACCTTCAACGCCAAGCAGGTGAGTTTTCACGACCCCTTTTTACTGTTTTAACTTGGGGGAGAAAACATGCTTAAACTGCTTTTGAGATTTTGTATTTCATATGCTATCAATATTAAAGCTAAGTGTAACACGCTATCACAGAAAGTCCTCATCTTATCTCGAACCGTTAATATGGATCTTAGCGAGGTAATGTTTAGTAGTACTACTGGGTTTGACAAATCCCACCCGCGTTAGTCGCGCTAACTCGATTGGATATCGAACGGGTGAAATGTTAGCCTACTCACATGGCCAGTATTGATAGACCTGACATGAGGCAATAAACAAACAGTCAGTTTCGGTTGCGAGCACTTGAGCTAAACATGAACATAGGTTAGCTACCTATAAATATATATTGAATGATCATAAATCTGGTAAACGCTTACGTATTTATTTGAAACCTGTGAACTCACCAACCTTGTGTTGACACTTTTTCTTACATGTTTTCTCAGGTCGCTAAGCTAAGACACAAGGTGCACGTTAGGACATGCATGGGATTCAACTATTTTACTTATGATATATTTTATGACTTCCTTGTATTATATTTTGGTTGGTTGGACATTTTGGACTTTGGTTTTGGGCGCGTGTATTTTGCGCATTTACTTTTCGTTACGCTTCCGCATTGAACTTTGATTTTAATGGTATTTTCATTTGAGTCCCATGTAGAGTCGTTCAAAGTAACTAATGTCTGAGATCCTGGTTAGTCACTTCCCAAAACGGTAAAACTCCGTTAGTTGAAATTTGAGGGTGTGACATTAATGATTATATGTATGGTGTGTGCATAACAGAAATGGGCATGATCAGTTATTAACAGGAAGATAGAAATTAAATCAATGTACAGATAACATCATTAGCAATCGGAAAGCATAAAATGAAATTTTGAAAGCTCGCAGTCGTTTTTAACGAACGATTATCGGATCTAGTAGACATTCGTAAATTACAGAGCGAACAACAACGATAGTGGCGTAATTATAGATTTAAAGAGGAGATGAAATTGAATATGTGAGATAAACGGAGAGTTTAACTGTTTAAGAACCTGCAATATTACTCCGGCAAAGGACAGCTGCTTCGGTCTTCTTCCGTCTGCTGTGATGATGCTCGCCGATGAAACCCTAGTTCAGTTTATAGCAAAGTGAGAGAAGATGGCATTCGGGCCTAAAGAGTTGAATGCAAGGCCCATATAAGAGTGGGCCTTATTAGGCCCAAATTTTGAAGGTTGCTCCGGGCCTCCGTTCATTTGGATTAATGTTAGGATAAAATAGAGGTGTACAAATCGCGTATTCTTAAGAACCGGTTTTGGTTCTTACCGGTTCGGTTCCAGGTCCGATTTTTGGTTGAAAAACCGGTCCCTATGTACCGGTTTTAAAAAACCAGTTCTAGTTCTTACCACTTCCGGTAATTCAAGGCGTGTATTTTAAGAACCTATTTTCGAATATTCGAAAAACTTAGTTAAACATATAAATACATTAATTATACATATAAATAACTCGAAATCCTCCTTCAACATAGTACCACAATGAACGCAACGAGCTTTGTTAGGATCGAAAGACATTTTACATAACTCGAAATGAACAAAAAGACTTGGGTTTCTTGTTGTGGGAATAACTTTCACCATGTTGGGCTTATATGTTTAATTAATCTATATTAATAAATAAAGGTTTTTAGGTGACACATGTCACTTTGTTGTCCCTTCTCATCTTTATTTTCTCTCATTTCTCTCCTATTAAATGCAAAAAAAAATTGTTTATCTCTCCTATTAAATAATAATTATATTAAGAAACATAACAAGTTTAATTATTGATAGTTATTATATATTAACTAAATAAACTTAATATAAAATTAATCATGGATAGATATAGTTAATAGCGTTATTTATCATTTTTGAAAAATAAATTTGTATTATGAAAAGTTATTATATTATCAGAATATTTTTACAATTTAATAAACTCTGTTATTTTAGACATCTAGATCAATTTTCGTTTGAATTTTTATCTACAGATTTTTGAATTCGAAATTTTGTTTATCATCAATCATATTTTTATAATTTTTATAAAATGAAAACGATTTTATAGCTATTTAAGATCCAATTAAAAAAATATCCAATTATATATTTACATATTCAAAGATCTAATATTTGTTATTTGTTAAAGCTCACTGTGTTTTTTTGTCATATTATTATAGCAAAAAATATTCAAGTAATTATTTTCTTTTTTTCCTATTTCGATTTACATCATTACTTATTTTAGATATTTTTATATGTTTATATTTGTTTTGTATATGTGGCAACTTCGACCTATTTTCTTATGAAACTAGTTGATTTGAATTATGTTTTTTCTCTAACGGATCAAATAGTTAAAATAAAAAAAAGTCTAAAATGAGAATACATATCGGATGAAAGTCTCACTAAGTTTAAATTTCATGCAAATAAATATATTTATATTGTTATATTATAATCAGAATAATATAAATTTTAGTTATAGTTGACACTAAACTATACCTAATAAATAAGTAATTAGTCACGTGTCACGATTCATTGAGTTCAAGATTCTTGTAAGCGTTTGAAAATTTTCCCGCTTATTTTCTTGTGAACTCAAGCTATACCAAATAAATAAGTAACTGGTTGAAGCTTTTTTCACTTATTGTTTCTCAATTATTTATTATCTTCTTTATTAATATTTTACTTTATGAATATTTCATTTATTTAATATTTCTTTTCTCAACTATTTCATTTGTTTTTTCCACTTATTAATACATATTTAATATTTCATTAATTCAACTCCGTGTAATACACAAGTTTGTAACCTAGTGTATTTATATGTTTAACTAAGTTTTTCGAATAACAAGAAATAGGTTTCTGAAATACTCACCTTGAATTACCAGAACCGGTTCTTGAATACCCGGAACCGGGTACATAGGGTCCGGTTTTTCAACCAAGAACCGGACCTGGAATCGAAACTTGTTCTTGAGAATACCCGATTTGTACTACTATAGTTAAATCAATTCAATATAGTCTTACTGGGCTTCTTGGACTTCCAACAGTTCAACATAGTGTTTGGGCCACTGCGTCATGATCTAAAACGAACCGGGCTTCATCTGATGTAGTGTTGATTTTGGACTCGTGCTTCATACTATGGATGAACCGTTTCAGATTGTTATTCCATGATTTCCAACCCTGCAATTTAAGAATTTTTTTCTTTTGGTTATTATTTAATATTTTAGGCTATCCTATTTCATAAAATAGAATTAAAATATTCACAACATCTCATTTCTGATATCAATCTTATCATTACAATTTAGAGGGGGATTATTGAATTATGACGTTCACCTAATTTGACACTTTCCAATTCTCCGAAAATTAGGATGGTACATGAGCCAAGTCGGCTCACGAGCTACTCGTGTCTGGTTCGCTAAAAACTCGAATCGAACCATGTCTAAACGGGCTTGAGCCTAAAAAAAGCTTGTTTAATAAACGAGCCCCTAGCTTTCACTCATCGAGCTCGAGTCCGCTCGCGAGTCTAAACGAGCCTATTATTTATATAATATTTTAATCAATATATTTATAAAATTATGATAAAAATAACTAAATAATATATAGTATGTTATATAAAATGTTATAATAAAAATTATACAAAAAATAATTATGTATAAATATATATAAATTAATTAGTAAATAATAAACGAGTCGAGTCCAAGCTTGAAAAACTACCCACGAGTCGAGCCCGAGCTTTAGAAATAGAGCTCGAATCGAGCCGATTTTGAGCTAGAGCTCACAGTAAGTTAAACGAGTCAAGCTCGGGCTCGACTCGACACGTTTACACCCCTACCGAAAATGGAGATGAAATTTAAGGGCTCAGTTATCATTCCCAATCCCCATGTTTAGGTACTTACTAATCATTTCTTGGTCATCTTTCCCGTATAATTCGTGAGTGTAAAAAAGAGGAAAAAAAACTATTCAATTGAATGGAGATAAAATTTATAGATAAAGGAGAAATGTATAAAAATTAAAATGATAAATAATGTTTTTTGGAATCCCAATAGATAATTTTAACAGACTAACGAATATACTTGATACTCGCGGCTATACCCGATACCTATTAGGTGATTAGTAATCATGTAAATGACAAGTAAAACTGTATCAGATACAAATTTATAATTAAATATTAGACTGAGATTATCAACATCTGTCCTATTGCCACGTTGCCGTACCTAGCAGTGACCAACCCCTTTGAGCTAAATGTCTATAACATAGACACATAGTTGTTTTGAGTTTAAAAAAAGTTAAACAAAACTAACCAACCACTTTTATGTCAAAGTGAGTTTTCCTTCATCCTTATAGAAGATGATAAGATGTAGCTATAATTAGGTAACTAGTGTCGATGTGTCGTTGCAAATGGTTTAGTCACTTTGATATGGTAGACATTTTTGTTTCTTACTACTTAATACTTGGAAGCCACCACCAACACATGTCACATGGTATGTCTTACAAGACCCAAACCCGTGATGCAATCCACCAAACACATCACAATTCATTGTCTCGAGAGTTCATGTTGTATCCTAATTTTTAAGGATATTAAAAATATTCGGATCAAACATTTTTTTTGTAGCAATGACGAATAAACATGAACAAAAAATTTTCATATTTATTCTAATACATTACAAATTTACTTTTTTTTTGGCAAACTGCCCATGATAAGCCCATAATATTTCATATTTACGGTTAATCCATTTGCTAGAACCCATTCAAACCAACGTAAATACTACTGAATCACAACTCATATTGATAATATACTACTGAGTCACAACTCATATTGATGATGGTGAATTGGTGATTCAATGTTGGTGTTTTGAAACTTGTTTTATGCTTTAATTTATATGTATTTGTTTACTTTTTAGATAAATTTTATGTTTGAATATTCATGGTTACTTTTAATTGGTATTTGTTTAGTTATGTTCGTTCCTTTATATTGATTATGTTCATTTAGTTGCGTTTGTTTATGTTTATTTATGTTCGTGAATCGTTCGTTTATACAATTAACAAACGAACATCAACGAACACAAACACGTTTATTTTCTTAGTGAATGAAAACAAACAAGAAAACCCTTTTCGTTTAAGTATTCGTGTTTGATCGTTTGTTCGGTTAAGTTAAACAAACAAACACGAACACGTCTCGTTTTTATTCGTTCAGTTCGTTTACGGGCCTACGTATAGATAGCCATTCTTTCCAAAGAATTTACAATTACCTCAACTTACTAATTATATTCTTTATATTTCAAGTCTTAAGAGTGCTTTCTAACCACATGTGAACATTATCTTGTGCATGTGGTTTTTTCGACACAAAATAATTCTATTGATTTACTCGAGCGATATAAGGCTTGTTTAGTTTGTGATGGCAGGTCTAACAGGTAGGCGTGGATTGTGGTGAGACTTTTAGCTTGGTGGTTAAAACGTCAACTATTCGGACGGTTCTCGACATTGCTTTATCACATTCAAGGCCTATTCATTAACTTGATTTCAAGAATGTTTTCCTACAAGGAATCTTAACTGAAACTGTTTACATGCATCAACTTCTAGGTTTTCAGGATAATAGGTATCTTGACCATATTTGCTTACTCAAGAGATCTCTCAATGGCTTGAAGCAAGCAGCACGAGCTTCGTATGAAATGTTTGCGGATTATGTCTACTATTTGGGTTTCTCTCACAGTCAGTGTGACCAATCCTTGTTTATCTTTAAACAAGGCGTTGACATCGCATATCTACTTTATATGCGGACGACATTATTCTAACCACCTCATCTGATGCTCTCCGACAACGTTTCATGCCTATTCTCAGACATGATACTTCCATGAAGGACCACGGCCCCTTAAGCTATTTTTTAGGCATTTCAGTCACATGTACCAGGCAAAGCTTATTCTTATCCCAATGGAAGTATGCGCCCGACATTCTAGAGCGAGCATGTATGACTTCATGTAACCCTGTCGTAACTTAGTTGACACAAATGCTACCACCGAAGGCAACCCACTTGCTGACTCTACTTAATATCTTTGATTTGTCGGGGCTCTATAGTACTTCACTTTTACTCGCCCGGATATAACATATGCAGTTCAGCAGGTTTGTATGCATATGCATGCTCCCCGTACCACTCACATGAATGGCCTTAAACTCATTCTGATATATGTTAAAAGGACTTTGGATTTTGGCCAAATCGACACTAAGCTCGATCGTTTCCAGTATCATCCATGTATCAAATTGCTGACATCTTCATTAAAGGATTACCACGAGTTCTGTTTAATGATTTCTGGTCCAGTATCAAAATTCATCAACCTTCTGCTTCAACTGCAGGGTATATTATGATATTATTATATTTATATTGAATATATTGTAAATCAATTGTGATTTCTAGAATATTGTGTTTTCTAGAATAGATCAATCGTGTACTCCTATATATTGGACCAGTTGTGAATAACACATCAAGATTTCAGTGATATCTTTCATTGTAATATGTTTTATGCAAAGTCTTAGAAAAAAAAACAATGAAAATATAATTGATACATTTTTTTTGGTGTTTGATACATAACCTATTTAAAAGAAAATATAGTTGATACATTATTCAGTTTATTATAAATAGCAAATCAAAAGTTAAATAACCTATTTAAAAGAAATTATAACTGAGTAGCTTGTTTGGAAATTTATAAACTTCTACATATTATATCTATTATTTTTTTTGAACAGCAAGTACCCTGTCACCGGAATCACGCTGACAAACAGATCACCTTTCCACTCAAAAAACATAATATGATTGCTTACCCACCAATCCAGAAGGAAACCCACATGAAAAAACACGGGCAAGTGATCCATAATTAAAGATGCATGAAAGGGTGTTTTCTTTTTCCCTTTTGATCCACCTTTTTTCTTAATTTAAAATTCGACTACAAAGCTTTTTTGAATTGTCAGTTTTCATACTTTATTGGTGAGGCCATAGGGCAAACGCTACACCACATAAAAACAAACTTTTTTTATCTAGTACAAAAGCAATTTATGAAAAGACTGATTTTGTTACGATATAACATAAATCAATTAAAATGAACCGAATGAAATGTACAAACGCTTTGAAAGCTTTGTTACACGTGCCGTGCGTCGAGGCTTCAGAGACCAACTTCCCATCCTCACGTCACCAACTTCCTTGATCTTCCAACAGCCAACCGACATCAATGTTACACATGATTTTATAATTTTATAAAAACTTATATATTTGTAACCAACCATTGTCATGACAGTCGCAACAAATCATTATAGATTTTATATAACTGTTGTGATTGGTGAAATATTTAGGGCATCCGGTATGAGTGGTGTGAGAGGGCGTGAAAGGACGTGAGGGGCGTGAAACACCGCCCCTTGTGAGGGGGCATGGAATTTTTCACGGGAGACTCAACCAATAGGAAGCATTGGAATCGTTTTTTTAATATAATATTAAGATTTAATTAAAATTATAAAAATAAAATTTAATTTTCACCACTCACTTTTATACGGGTATATTTCTTACCATGAGAATCTGACTTGAAAATTTCATATAGTGAGTTTGTGCCCATATAACGTTAACTTTATTTTCACATGGTATATTTCATGTTTTACCATCACATGTTTGAAACAGTGGAAAGCTGCCTTATGGCAGTTGCAACTTGCAAGCAGTGCAGGCAACTGCCAACCATCATAAACTCCGACCACTCACAAAATGACTAGTTGTCTAGTCAGCATCTTAAACACACAAGATGTTGGTGTAAACCTTTGATTTGAGAAATCAAATGTCCTGGGTCCACAACTGTCTTCTTACATTCAAAAAGGCTGTAGTAAATGTACGCCGACCCAAATCTACCCCTTACCCTACTAAATCAGTCACATCGTCTCACATTTTACTTAATAAGGGGAATGTTTAACCTATCCCTTTAAAAATGTATGATTTTTTTATGTACGAGTAAAGTGTCATTTTCGTCCCTGATTTTTCAAAATCTAGCCATTTTCATCCAAATGACTAACTCCGTCTACATTTTAACGTTAAATCAAGAGTCGGTTTGATAGGTTAAAATCTTCATGTACAACTACCTTATGCATTAAAGTCATGGACGAAAAAACTAAAAAAAAAAATTTGGATGAAAATGGCTAAAATGACCAAACCACAGGGACGAAAATAACACTTTACTCGTACATAGAATAATCCAAAGAGTTGGAAAAAAGAAATACATTGTTCGTATGAAAATATATAAAAAGAATGCAAATATGCTCAAAATTAGGATTGCAGTCACAGACAAATCAAGATATATGGTCAAGATTCATCTCATTTCTCATTGTTCATTCTTCAAAATTGAAATTCTCATAAGTTACTCCATATCCCTCAATCAGATAACTTTTAGAACACAAAAATAAAACCAAGAAAATGGGATTTCTAACTACAATTTACTTTGTTTTGTCTCTTCCTTCAAATAAGAAAACAACATGGTAAACCATGACTAGAGTCGGTACTATAGAGATCGGTTCAAGAGATGCAACTGTTTAGTGATCAAAAGCATACGTATCTAGTCCTCTCGTTCTGCCAGGCGCCCCTCCTTTCATTGAAGACAAATCAAGAACAACCCTGCAAGATAAAGTAAAGTTATTTAGAAAATTAAAAACTATCAATGTTTTGATATTATCTGCACGACTTTTGTATAGAGAATCTTTGTAAGATGTATATGCGTACTTCTGTTCAGCATCCCCACGGTTTATCAGGATCTTTTCGTTGATTTTGGACAACGAGAGGTCCACAGGCAAATCAAGTACTTTACTTGCTGTATTTAACAAAGTAACGCCTCACAAAAATCAGTTAAATTTGCATAAATGATATATAATCAAATGTGTAACTGCAACTTTCTAAATGCATACTTGTCACTGGGGCGGCGTTCATGCTTTCACTAATGCCCAAGATATTCTACAACATAATCACAATAATCAATACTACAAATCATAATAAAAGCTTTTAAATCATATAGATATATTCACCTTAAGACGCTCATAACAAGCTTCAATATCATCGTTCACCAAGATATGATCAAAAAGGCCCGGAGAATTTCCTTCTTCAAGCTCAGCCTTGGCATTTCTAAGTCTTTTCTGGATCTGTCCTTCGGTTTCTGTCCCTCTGTTTACCAAATCAAAGAACTTGTTTTAGTCAACTTGAAGACAAACAAAACACAATATTGACACTTTTTTAGAGATAAAACTCAAACCTTGCACGAAGGCGCTTCTCAAGATCCTCAAATGAGGGCGGGCGTACAAAAATGAAAATAGCTTCAAGCGAACTCGCCCTCACTGATCTTGCACCTTGAACATCAATGTCAAGAATACATCTCTACACATAAACATACTCAAAAGTTTAAATATTTTTTGTCAATTATGTATGTTTTCATCTATATTTACTTAAAATATTGAAAACAAGCTAAATTATACCTTTCCAGCATCAGCAACCATATCAACAGCTTCTATGCTAGTCCCATAAAGATTTCCATGGACTGCAGCAAACTCAAGAAATTTCCCAGATTTAATATCTTCTTCCATAACAACATGTGTGGTGAAATGATAATGCACCCCGTTTTGCTCCTTTTCTCTTGGAGCGCGAGTCGTGTGGCTAACAGAGAATCCAAACATTGTGGGGAATTCGTTCATTAGCATATTAATTAGGGTACCCTTACCCACCCCAGATGGACCACTAATCACTATGGGCTGATCAACGTTACCAATAACGCCCTTACTCCAAGCAACAACTTCTGTTTCAAATTTCTTCTTTTGGTCCCGAATGAATTGTGTGTCCACCTAATATAACATAATGAACACTATCATTTCAAGATCAAGAAACTCGAATGCTATACAATTCTTGATAAGTTGTATACTGAGCAATACCCACCTCAAGAAACCAAACAGATTCATTAGATTTGCAATTCTCTTTGATGATCAAGATTCTATCTTTATTCAAAAGAACACACGAGTGGCCCTTGAGTAACTCTGGCTTTGTTCCAAGAACGGTCGGTATCACCCTGTAAGTGGCAAAACAACAATCTTTATGAGTTTACGGTATGAAATTTTCAACAAGACAAACTAAAATGAAGCAAAAATCATAATAAAAAGACTCAAAACTCACCATTCACCGGTTAGCTTGTCGAAAATACAAACTCCACTTGATGTTAGCTCATCAGTCCCACCAATAACATACTAAATGCAAAAATGGAAACACTTTCAAAAATGAGACAAGAAGCTTTTAAGGCAAGCTGAAGTGAAATACAATTGGTTCAACATCATACAGTTTTGTGTCCAACAACAACAGATTTTTCAAAGTCCTGTTTTAGATCAAACCCATTTGAAAAACCCTTTTGCACATCATCAACAAACAAAGCTGGAGCTTCCCCCTAATTTCCAAAACAACCCATAAAACATGTTAAAAAAAGATTTAAAAAAACTTAAAAAAAGATTTCACCCACCATTAAACAATTCCTTCAACAGACTATAGATGCAACTTCACCTGATGATAATAAAAAACCAACAAAATGTAAATAATTAAACAAAAATGCATACCCACTTTCAAGATCTTTCATGCAAGCATAAAAGAAAATGTAGATTGATTAAAAGTTTAAAACATTAAAACCCAAAACCCAGAAATTAAAGTAACCCTAAAAATCAATTAACCCAATAAAAACAACTAATACAAGCATTGATCAGATTAATTTCAAGAAAATACAGAAAACCCACATCAAATAACTACTCTGTTTTTTAATCTAAAGAACCCATACATAAAAAATTAAAAAAAAAGGTAACTTTTTTTTTCAAAAACCCACCAAAATGTTGAAGAAAATGAAGAAATAAAGCAGAGATTTGAAGAAGATTACCTGGGGTAGAGCAATATTAAGAGGATTAACACAATATGAAGAAGAAAAATGAAAGAATAAAGGAGCAGAGGTTGAGTGATCTGTATTCAAACGCTTGGATCCTCCAGGCGCAAGATCCTTAATTAAAGAACAGGTTTACGCTTGAAGGAAAGACGTCGTCGTGTTTTAAATGAAAGGAAAGAGGGAGAAAGGAAAAGAAAATAAATATGAATTAATTTATTTTTATGATAATAATATTTTTTCATTGATGTGTAATAATGCTAGGGTTTTGAAATTAAGGCTAGGTTTTATTATTTAAATGATTTTAAAGTTATTTTATTTTCTTTTGAACACCAAGGTTTATATTATAATAACTTGAGACTTTTATTTTTATTTATTTTTTTGAACGACGCGTATCTTACACTTATTAATTAAATCTACACATCGTAGGATCGAACTTTACACTTATTAACTAAATCTATACATCGTAGGATTCGAACTCTCATCAGTTGGTGAGATGTCAATTTCTGGAAATTTGTTGTCTTAACGGGAAGGATTTATATAAACCAGTTATCCAATTATTCTCTTGACTCTCTAGGTTATTGTTCAAGTGTGCGTGTAAAGCCTTAAATGGTACGTGGTCAAATGCTAGAAATTCATTTTAAATTGATAATGTTATTAAGAAGTTTGATAGTGTTGTTCCAATTATGTCTCTGGTTGGATCATTGACTACATTAAACTTTTATAACAAATTGGGGCATCGTACTCGTAAGACGATTTGGGCTGATTTATCAAATTATGATATTATTGAGCGCTTTTGCTGTATATACAAAAATCTTTCTCGTTATCATAGTGGATCTTAAAAAAAAGGTTTATATCGAGTAAAAAACCAGGATTTCCTTACGAGGATCAAGACCTTTATCTAACAGTATTGATGCGAATACGTATCAACACGATCAAATGTCTCAAAACCTAGATGTTCTAAGTGCTTCAAAACTCACAGTTTTAAAAAATAAAGATTCAATCTAAAAAACTAATCCCTTTCATTAAGTTGCTAAACCAAAATACTTATAGTGTTTCAAGAGTAAATAATACTAAATTCAAAATAAAGGATAAAAACCAACTAACAATTCAAATAAAAGAAAATATCATTAAAAGAACTTTAATTGAAGGATGATTGATTGAAGGGTTTGGCTCGGCGACGGTCGATTGAAGAGAAAGAACGTTCGATTGGGCGTTTGGCTTTTCAAGGGTGTAAAGGGACGATTGAGGGTTGTAATTCAGTAATTGTAAATGTATGATTTTTACTTTTCAAATGAACAAGAAGTTTTATTTTCATCCGATGAGCATTTTAAAGTTAATTACTTTTTTTATGTATTGTTGATCAAGCGATTCCTTCTCTTCAAACAAGATTCGAACTGGTTTTTGGTTTCCTAAAAAGTTGAAGCAACTTGATTAAAAAATATATTAAGTCGTGTAGTTATCTTTTTTTGAAGATGCATTGAAGTATGGAGAAGAATCAGATATTGATGAACTTTATATAGAGTTGAAGTTGTTTGAGACATTTTTACTTAGTGAATTTATCAGCCCTTTTGACGCTTTAAACAATATGAAGCAGGTCGGGTTTTTCCTAATGCATTAATTGCATACATAGTGTTGTTGACTATTTCAGTAACGGTGACATCGACAAAAAGAAACTTTTCAAAATTGAAGTTGTTGAAGTCCTACTTACGATCCACAATGTCATAAGAAAGACTTAACGGATTGGCGATTATAGCTATTGAAAACGATATATTAGAGAGTATGGATTATAAAGACTTGGTCGAGAGCTTTGCTTCCAAAAACGCTAGGAGAGCCTCACGATTCACTTAATAAGTAAATTACATAATTTTGCTACAATACTTTTGTTTTGTTTATTGTTATAACAATTATCGCCAACTCGCATTATAGACTTTCTATGTATGCGTTTATATAATAGGGCCCATTTTATTCTACTCACCCCCGCCCACGAATTTTCAAGGTTTCTCGGGATGGCCCTGCTCAAAACCTAGATGTTCTAAATGCTTCAAAACTCACCGTTTTGAAAATTAAAGATTCAATCTCAAAACTTATCCCCTTCATTAAGTTGCAAAACCAAAGTACTTAAACTAACACATAATACTAAATTCAAAATAAACGATAAACACCAACTAACATAATTAAAAGAACTTTGAAATTCAAACTTGTATATAAACCCTGTAACAGGTATGATACCCAGTTTAAAGTTTTAGGGGCTTTTATAAAACTTTTTAGTTTTCGCTCTGGCTTGATGCAGAACTGGTAAAAATGAAAGATGATGGTCAAACCTTGTGTTTTACTTGATATCTAGTTCGTTAGTTTTCAAAAGTAAAAAACCTTAAACAAATACTAATACAAAAGCAGTTATAATCTTCACAACTACTTCCTAAAATTTTAATTATTTATTGGTGTTCTTGACTTCAAACATACAAGTTTTTAACCTTTCTTATCATAGATTTGTGTAGTTGTCTCTTAATAGTTGCAATTTTGTATTTTGAAAAATTAGTGATAGTTGTTGGGCGGCTATATTAATTTATGAGGAAGGGGAGTAGGAAGATTCGTTGGTGGCCCTTGAAAAAAGGTTAAGGGGGGTGTCGGGTAGTCCACCACTTGTGGAGGGGGCCTCCCTTTTCCCTTTTATCTTTTCTTACTTTATTTCATTAAATGCAATATTTTGTATTAAACACTATAAAATAAGGTATATTGAGCATTAATTAAAATATATATACACGTAACATGTATACACATGATATTGCGGGTATGTTAACAATCATACGTCATGTCATTAGATTCTTGTAACTTGAAAAACACATATAAATATTATTTTACTTTATATTATTTCATTCGCTTTTAATCATATTATTGATGATAAATATGTTTTACGAGAGGCAAAACTCTGGAATCTTTCAAATCAAGAACATGCTCTTCGCGTACATTAGTAAACTAGGTTAAAAACTCGTGTATTACACGGGTTAAACAATAATGAACGAAAAAATAACAAATTTTTAAATACTTATCAAGAACATTTTTAAATAAATTGTGCTCGTGTAGAGCTCTGCATATAGTTAATCCATGAGGAATAGTACCACGAAGCGATCTCAAGATGAGTCAAGACAAGATACTAAAGAGAATCAACTGTGCTCGTGTAGAGCAAGGGGTCATCCATAGTAGGTTACGAAGGGTCATCAGTTCAAATGGGTATTTCGCAAAAGTTAAATGGTCATAAGTTCACTGCTTACGAAGGGTCATCAGTTCAATTGGGTCTTTCGAAAAAGTTAAAGGGTCATCAGTTCAAATGGGTTAAAAATGTTAAACAATTGATGGAAAAGTTAAGATTTGTTTGAAATAAAAGTTAAAGGGGTTAAGTTATATTTAGGGATGACAATGTGTCGGGTTCGGGCCGGGTATCGATAATCTCAAACCCATACCCGGTTGTAAAATTGTGTCCCATACCTGGCCCATTACCCGTCAGGTTTGTGTCGGGTAATTACCCGTCTGGTATCGGGTATGCCCGCGGGTAACGGGTATGCCCGCGGGTAACGGGCATACCCGTTAGTATCGGGTATGCCCGCGGGTAACGGGCATACCCGTTAGTATCAGGTATCGGGCATACTCATGGCTATCGGCCAATAACCGTCGGGTATATGTCGTGTACTTTTCTATGACTCTATTTTTTATATTTATAAATACATATTTCAAAAGAAAAAATAATTTTTCACATAGTAAACTTTACTAAAATGAAGAATTAATAGTCATTAGTTAAGAAAAAATAAAATTATAAATTACAAATTTTTGGGTATATGATTGGGGTATATGGTTCGGGTAAACGGGTATGTGATTTCGGGTAATCGGGTCGGGTATCACCTAATCCCATACCCGTCCCATACTCGCGAAATTTTTAAAAATTAATCCCATACCCGACCCCCTTACCCGTCGGGTTTCGGGTATACCGGCCCTGAACTCGTTGGGTTTCGGGCTCGGGTTATTTTGCCATCCCTAGTTATATTAAAGTGGAGGGGCTAGAACAACTTATTCTCCAAAGAATTAGTTGAATAATATCAAAGTTTTGATCTCTTATAGATCCAAGGTAGCTCTGATACCAAGTGAAACACATAAGTGTCTATAACTGTGAACTGTGTAAATGAATAGGTTACAAGAGAAGATTACATACTATAACAATATTTATGCAAACTAACTTCTATTAACTCTAATTACCATTGATCTAATCAGGGGCGGGCATACATTAACCGGTGGGGGTTCAGCGGAACCCCCCGCGTTTCTAATCTTTTATAGAATGGTATGTAAAAAACTGGGGTGAACCCCTAAATAAATTATAAGGTGAACCCTTATACAAAGTTCAACAAGTGGTGTCGTGGTTTAGGCTTTGATTTATAACCTAGAGGTAGTGGGTTCAGGCTTCAGCTCTCCCGTGCTTTTTTTTTAGTTTTATTTGTGCCATCAGAATTAGACTCCAACCCATGAAAAGAATCTGTCTTGCATGCTTAAACTTGTTTGCAATTGCATCTTTCAAGCCGAACAAATTTATACAAAACTGGTCTGAAGCAATAGACCTGGACATCTTAGCAGGGCCGTCCCTGAGATATCGGGGCGCCTACAGCAAATGGGCCCCTAAAAAAGGCCCCTAAAAAAGTAAACTATAAAGTTAAATATGTGAAAACAAATTTCATTAATATGATGAAAACTGTAACAACAATAGATTTAATTTTTCTTAAAAAAATATCAATTCAAAAAGCTCCTTTTAATGAATTCATCCGATTGAATTTTACACTATGTTTTTTTATTAGGTAAAATTGTTAATTTGGACATGACCAAATGATGGAGTAATTGTTAATGGGTTTTTAAACTCAGTTTATTTGACCCATAAGTTAATTGTAATTTCTTTTTTAAACTTAGTTTATATTAAATATATTTTTATATATAATTGATAATTTTGAGCCCCGGAAAAACCGGGCTCTGAGCGGTCGTCCACCCCACACACGCTCAGGGCCGGCTCTGCATCTTAGAAAGACCATCAGTAAGTGACATCACTATTGCTATTATCATCAAGTCTTGCATGGAGCTTATTAAGCTCCTGTACAGTAGGTTTCTGAAGTAGATTTCCAACAGGAATAATTGAACAAATTTCATCCGAATTCCCAGTTTTTGATGCCACACTAACACCATGATTGTAAACAATATCAAGAGTGATTAGAACAGTGATGGTGTAGGGTGTATATTCAAGAAGAACCATACTAGATGCATTAAAACATGGAAGCACATCCTGTTAGAAAGGTATGTGATAAAATTGTTTGCTATGATGTGTAATTTCTATTCTTTTTTCATGTATTTCCTTTTAGAAAATTTATGCTCCGATGAACCTTACCCGACCCGAACCATCGAACCGACCCAAAATTTTTTATGTCCGATCCTATGAAATTGGAGCATCTAAAAACAGTGAACCCATGGGTGGCTCTACAGTGCAAGCAACTAAAACAACCACTTTTGGCCCCCAAATTTGAAGGGCCCCAAAAATTGAAAAACTACTTTAATTTGTATTCTCAACTTTTATGTTTTTAGAGAGAAATGATAATTTCACAACTTTTATGTCAACATTATACGTTTTGAAACTACATTTTTTTAATATGAGCCGAAAATGTGAGGTCGCGACTGTTGGGAGACCTAAGTCAAGAAATGATCATGTCCGAGTTGAGAATAATCACCATTAACGTTGCAGGGTGAATGTTGTGTACTCAAATTGACACAACTAGATATACTCAAGATTAAGAAGAAAATAGATGTGAATCTATTGATTTATTCGAACGATTACACTGAAAAATCAAATCAAACACATAAGAGAGGGATGGGAAACTAGACTAGAATCTGAGATGAGAGAGAACCACCATTTGCTTAAACATTCTTCATGCTCTAATCTTTCCATCGCTCTCGCTTATATCTTCTGAGTGTTCGTTCCTTTGCCATTCACCCTGTTGGGCTGCTGAATTGGACCGGGCTGTTCGAATCTTATATGGGCTAGGTCCGGGTTCATAACAGTGAACCTCTAATATTTTTAGTTACCTTGACCGTAGATATCATCTCGATACGTGGTCTGGAATTGTTTTGGTGGTCCACGTTTTCCAATCTTGCCCAATAACATTAGTTTTAGTTTTATTCGGGTAACTCATAAGCCTTTTCCTTTTAAATGAGAAGTTCTGGGTTTAAACTTAAAATATGATGAATTATTTGGTATAACTTATGAATATGAGTATAATAGATTTGTCGTTAAAAAAATTTGTAAAGAGAGATTACAATCACATAATTATCACAATAACAAACTAACGAGATAAGCATAACAACTCTAACTTATTTCAAACTATGATAAGTAAATACAAAAAGATAATAATGCAATGCAATTAAAACATATCAAAAGGAGTAAATAAACAGATTTTTTTTATAATGGGGCCCAAAAAAATCAAGGCTTTCACACGAGGACTTGTGTTTGGTTTTGTTACAAAAGGGGGCTCATCGTCAAAGCCTTTGGCAAGTTTCTATGGAGGTGATTATCGATGGTGTATATATGGAGGTGATTACGAAGTGTTCATTGTCGCATGTGGATTATTTCAGGTGGTGGAGAAAGTATATGTGTACTTAGGTGTATGTATTTTAATTCGGGTATGTATTCAAAGTTAATGTTGAGTATTCATGGGACTTTACACCAAAAAGGGCTCATAAGTACGTGATCTTCATTTTATAGTCTTATCCAAACTAAAACAATATTTAAGGGTGTGTCAGGTTTACGTGGTTTAAATTAACAGGTTGAATCGTTAAATTCGAACACAACTCTTATGTTTATATCTAACCGAATTTGTACACACGTAAATTCATTACCCCTTCTATTCATCATTGTAAAACTAGAATTAAAAACATTTAATTCCAACTTCAACATGAAATTTATTAACTATGATTTTTCAAAATAGATAGTTGTAATTATTAATGTTCAATTGTTCCTCTTCTACCACTACTATTTATCATTGATTTTAATTTGGCCCACTGAGAATTAATGATTGATCAAATTGATATGATACAGTAAGTGCATTAGTTATATATATAAAAAAATATTTATGAAAAATAAAATTAAAATGAAAAAAGTAAGAATAATCCTACTTTTAATAAACGATTCCATTTAATATCACGTGACAACACCACAATTTTTCTCCCAAAAATATTCTAATTTTTTTATTTTAAGTAAGTTTGAATTTTAATATTTAATTATGTTAATGTTGTTTTTTTTCAAAAAAATAATAATATAAGATTTGAATTCTAATTATTACTTAATTTGAATTCTAGGATTAAGTTCAGGTAAAAAGGATTTTAATTGTAAGAAATGTGAGAATGATTTAGGGTCATTAGATCAACTCGTAGAAAAGATTTAATGGTTGAGATTAAATTGTAGGAGAAAAAGTTGTTGGAAGAGTATTTTAGTCTTTGCCACTTTTGTTGACTTTTTATCAAGTTCCCTCCCCCCTCATTTTTAAACGTTCATAACTTTTACATACGACATTATTTTTTTCAAAAAAATTACACCATAAAAACGAGCGTTTTTTATCTTTAAAATGAGTATAGTGTCGTTATAAACAAAAACAACATTTTTTTACATTTTCCAGCTCATTGTGTAATTAGTCGGGTCAATGTGTAATACAAGTTCATTGTGTAATACAAGTTCATTGTGTAATACCACGTCTGGTCATTGTGTAATACAAGTTCATTGTGTTATATGTATTTATCATTGTGTTTTACGTTTTTCAGCTCATTGTGTAGTTAGTCAGGTCATTGTGTAATACAAGTTCATTGTTTAATTAGTCAGGCCACTGTGTAATACAAGTTCATTGTGTTATACAAGTTCAATGTGTAATACAAGTTCATTGTGTTATATGTATTTATCATTGTGTTTTACGTTTTTCAGCTCATTATGTAGTTAGTCAGGTCATTGTGTATTACAAGTTCATCGTGTAATACAAGTTCATTGTGTAATACCACGTCTGGTCATTGTGTAATATCTGTTCATTGTGTAATACAAGTTCATTGTGTAATTAGTCAAGTCATTGTGTAATACAAGTTCATTGTGTAATTAGTCAGGTCATTGTGTAATACAAGTTCATTGTGTTATACAAGTTCAATGTGTAATACAAGTTCATTGTGTAATACAAGTTCATTGTGTTATATGTATTTATCATTGTGTTTTACGTTTTTCAACTCATTGTATAGTTAGTCAGGTCATTGTGTAATACAAGTTCATCGTGTAATACAAGTTCATTGTGTAATATCACGTCTAGTCATTGTGTAATACAAGTTCATTGTGTAATACAAATTCATTGTGTAATTAGTCAGGTCATTGTGTAATACAAGTTCATTGTGTCAAATATTTTTCATCATTGTGTTCTATGTTTTCATCATTGTGTTTTACGTTTTTCAGCTCGTTGTGTAATTCGCTTAAATATGTCAGGTCATTGTGTAATATCAGTTCATTGTGTAATATCAGGTCTGATCATTGTGTAATATCAAACCTTGTATTACACATTGACCTGGTGTATTACACATTTACCTGGTATATTACACATTAACCTGGTATATTACACATTGACCATTATATCCTCACTTTAAAAACAATAAAATGACACATGTCAAGCTTAGAATCCTTCTTACCCTTTTTATTTTTAAAACTCTTTTTACTATAACCTAACCCTTGAATTCTAATATAAAATTTGAAATCTAATTTTCTCTACATATTATTATATTTTTAATTTTTATTAAACAACTCATGTAATACATGGGTATATAAGATAGTAATACGAATAAGAGGAACCACGAAGAAGACCGACATTCCAGTCAACTGGTTCAAGGCCACCCGTCGAGTGGACCCACAGGCAAGCCGGTGGCTGGGTCTCACGTGAGCTGGCAGAACCTGATTCGTCCATAGTGTATCTACGAACCACACGTGTGTGGCTATGATCAAACGATCATTATTATGTTATTCCTCTCAAATCAACAAATCTATCTTTTAATCCTTAAAAAATTGCAGTGGTTTTTGTTTCATACAATTAAATTTTTTTTAGAACAGCATGTCGGTTAAGATGTCGTTAATCCATTCTAGTCCAGAGTTCAAGTCCTGACACAAAGGGTATTTATGAAATTAAAAAGTGTATCTTGTGAGAATTGAACCTGAAACCTCCACAGAAGGAAAGTCTAAGGCAAAACCCCGGACCACCAGACCAAAGACCTTATGGCAAATTAAATAAAAAACTATTTTGAGACAAATTATATGAAAGTAACATGGTGGGGACATCTATTTGACATGTTTTTCTTTTTTAAATTATAAATTTGTTAATTTCTCGTGAGCTAGGACTAGGTTTCCATATGCGACTTTTTGTTTGAATTATATGACATTCCTAGTTTGATTCTTGTTTTGGACTATTATGATCATCTTGGATTATATAAATTGATGTAGTCTACAATGTCGGTATGTTTATGTATTCAAATCTACAAGTACGTGAGTTTGCCGACTAATAAACTCAAAGCTATGGTTCTTCACTAGATGTACATATTCGAATACTAGTTATTCGCTTTAAATCTAGTAAAGGTTGAAAAAAATGACTAAACTACCTCACGTAAGGCACGTGAATGATGTTAGATGACATAAAGGGATGACGTTAGAGGTCTGAGCTTAATTGGCAAAAACCTAAAAGCACGACTACTGAAAAAGCAAAATGAAAACTAATATATTAAAAGGGTTATTTTAGATTTTGGTCAAACCACGTTAATTTACTCTAATAATAATTATTATATAAACATATATTTTACATCAAATAAAAATTATACAAATAAGAAGTACGTTTTGGTTCGCGAGCTGGTTTGAGCCTCATTTGAGAAGCTCATGCTTGAGCTCGTTTGTTAAATTAGCCAAAACATAAGCTCGATTCGAGTACCTCATTAGCAGCTTGACTCGTTTAAACTCTAATATTTTTTTGACTTAAGCTAACGTTATTTTCATTTGTATCTTTAGATTTGGGGTGTAAACGAGCCGAGTTGAGCGCTCTTTAACTTACAAAGAGCTCGAGTGCGATCCGTTTCGTGCTCTATTTCAAAAGCTCGAGTTCGGCTCATTTATTATTTATTTACATATATTTAGAATTATATATATATGGGCCGGTTATCATACAAAGTATTTTAGTGTACGAAGGCACCAACATGCGACACGTGTTCAGTGGGCGAGGGGTAAATGTGTCTGCGTTATAATCAGGCATGATTTATAATAACGTATAACCATAATCACGTAATCACGCGTGTTATAATCATGACCATAATCATTGATATCATAGATCCAATTTTACCCTTTTCGGAATCATTGATAACCTAGATCAACGCTTCAAAATACTTCATACCCTTCTTACCAAAAAAACACTTTGTATTTAAAACTTCTTCTATATATATTACACTTTTTATATAAAACATGACACATATTGTTTAGTTATTTTTATAATAATTTTATATATACTAATTACTATTGTTATATAAATATATTAAATAAAAATTATATAAATAGTTGGGTTATTTAGACTTGCGAGCTAGCTCGAGCTCGATAAATTAAGCTCAGGTTTGGACTCGTTTATTAAACAAGCATATTTTTATGCTCGAGCCCGTTTAAGCTCGACCTGATTCAACTTTTAATGAGCCGGTCTCAAGTAGTTCACAAGCCGTCTTGGCTCGTTTATGTTAGAAAATTTAGTAAAAATGTGGTTTTTTCACTGACTTTTGATACAAATAATTTATGTTTTAAATAAAATATTAAATATGTAGGTTTTAGTATAAGTACAATATGAACCATTTGATTCTTTTTTTCAAGAGAGAAAAAAACGTAGAGCCAAGCCGGTGACACCTCGGCCGCGTGAGCCATTCACGGCAGTACACATATTGTTCCGTTTGTTAACTTGGGAGACTTACGCGTTCGTCTAAAGGAGGAGCGAAATCTGTTTAAAGGGACCCGTGTTAAACATCAATTCTTAACCAAAACCATTAACGATTTAGTGTGTTCATTGTTGCAGTTAAGGAGCATAGTTGAAGACTCAAAGTGTTGAAGACTCAAAGTGGTGAAGACTCGAGTCAAGGATACTATAAGAAGGTGTGGTTGAAATCATCTTATAAAGCCACTGGTTCAAATAATTTATTTATATAAATTTGTATTTTATATTTATTTTCTATCGGGTTTGTAAACCGTATTTTACTAAGTTGATTTTCACGTAAGACGAGAATATCGTCATTATATTTTTTATTATTTTAATAAAAAGTGACCCGAATTCATACACTTTACGCTCTTACTTTAGATCAATAACAATTTATTTTTAGTTTACCCGAAAAATGAACACACGTATCAATTTACATTTTGCACGGTATGTAATCTACCTTCATGGCTTCATCTAAACAACTCTGAGAATTGAACATTTTTTAACAAAAAAAAATAAAAATTTAGATATGGAAAATGATAAAATGATTAAAAATAGTATACGAGGTGGTTTGTCCGGCCGTAGACTTAAAATTTTAAAATTTAGTTTGATAAGGTATGGGATTGAATCCCAACGTTAGTTTAGAATAATATTAAACCAATATTTAGCTGAAAATTTTCTTTTTCAACTTGACGATTAAATGTATAAAATATTAGTTAATCCAAGTATTAAGCTGAAAAAAATTAAAGTCTGCCGCCCTTCGAAAAAGAACGACATTGAAATAGAGGTGTATAAACCGGATTTTTTTCAAACCGTTGCAAACCGAGTCGATTTGGTCAAATATGGTCAACATCAGGTTGAGATCCAAACCGGTTAGGGGAGGGGACGTACTGGAACCTATCTATACGGTTTAGGTCGGGCCGGAACCGGGTTGAAGCCAAACTGTTTCGGGTTAAACCTGTTTAAAAACAAAAAAAGCTTTTTATTTTTCATTATTTTTTTATTTTACATTCTAATTAATAAAATACAAATAAAATAAAATAAACTTCGAGTTTTTATTAAATATTGAGCATTTTTTAGATTGAAGATAGTAGAGAATTGTGTGATTCAACCAATATCTATTTATACTAACATAAAGGGGCAAAATGGTAAAAAAAAGTTCAGAAAAGGATCAAAAAAACAACCCAAACGGTTAGAATAACAGACATATAACGTTGGAAACTGGTTTCAAACCGGTTTCACCTTCCAAACCGCACCGGGTCAGGTTCCAAACCGCATCGGGCCAGGTTCCAAACCGTTGTCCAAAAAAATTTTAAAACCCTATTCTAAACCTACGGGTTAGGCCGGGTTGACTCAAATCGGTTTTGTTCTGCAATCGGGTTGGGTTTGAAACCGGTTTTGACTGGCCCAAACCGTTTTTTTTAACACCTCTAGCATTGAAACATATGATACGACTCATATCATACGAGTATATGACCTTATAATAAGAATCAGATGGTCACAATTACGGCCCAACTTGGTAGTCCATATTTACAAACCTTTCTCCAATTCAATGGCCCAAATTAACCTCATTTTTCTTGTACAAACTAATTTTGCATCATTTTTTCTTCTCGCCAAAAAAAAGCAAAATAAAAGAAACATCTTTTTCTATAAAACATTAGCATAAACACTTTGAAACTCCCAGGTTAATTTACAAGAAGAACTACAAATGGCCCAATTCATATAGGGTACCTTTCAACTCAAAAAAGGTGAAGAAACATAATTTTTTGGGGTCCTTATTACACATTTCCAAACAAACCCTTTTTAGAAAGTCAATTAAATTTTGATCCTAAAAGAAGTTTTTAACTGGTGCTCTTCCAACCGCTTTCATCAAGTTAGCCACTTCAAGAACCCGAGCCGTCTTGGTTCCCCTAACCGACTCAGCCGATGCTCTCCTTTCCTCGGCTTTCCTGTGCGCTTTTGCTATCTCGTTTTCCATCTTTTCCATTGCTCTTGCTTTCTTCTCCTCTAGTTTCCTCTACATAAAGTTAATCAAAAAGGAATTGGTAAAATGTTAGTGACGAATTTAGCGACGAAAAAGATAGAAAATTGAGTATCTTTTGATATATACTTCGACTTGCTTCATCTTTAAAGAGGCCTTTTGAACTTGTTCACTCTCCCACCCTTTAGTGATGGCATCTTCACACTTGAATCTATTTGTAATCTCCGCAATCTTAGCATTCTTCCACGCGATTATCTTCGATTGAATCTCCTCTTTCTTCACACTTGTCACCGGCACCACCACCTCCCTAACATTAGGCACATGAGACAAAGAATGATGCAACATACCATCAACTTGATCATATTCTTCTCCAATGACCATGCGGTTGCTACCACCATCATTCTCGGTTCCCACACTCCCTATCACCGATCCAGCCACCACCAACGTACTATTAGTGACACTCGTAACTGAAAAATCGTCACGAGACAATTGATCACTTGTAGCCATGGATAAATATGTTCCAAGTGGATGGTGAACCGGTGGAGGAAGGATGGATGATGGGGTTAAGGCATGTATGTCTCTCATATAAGTTTCATCTCCATTAGGGTTTGGATCTTCCCTAGCAATCCCTTGATAATTAGACATTTCAAATGTGCTTGATTTGATGCAATATAGATATGGATGTATATATTTATATATAATGAATGTATGTATGGATAGTGTGTTTGTGATATTTAAATCATTGTAGGATGCTTCCCTTTTGGATATCAAAATATGAATATTATGTCACTATCCATAAAAAAAAGTTATAAAATGTGATTATATTTAGCGTGATTGGTGTAGTTTAAACCATTAGCAAATGAACAAATGTTATGAAAACGCGTTTTTGATATGTTTAAAGTTATAACTTTTGTACATTAGTTGTTAACTTTATTGGAAAAGCAAATTAAATAGTACCCATATTGATTGATTTATTTATCTTTTAATAACTCTTTTGAAAAAGTCGAATATTAGATGATATTTTCATTCTCTAGAAGGAGATTGCTATTTAAAATTTATAAAGGGCGTCCATGGGACCATGTCAATGTCATTTTATTATGCTGTTGATTTTGTAATGATAATGAATATTCTTAGATTTTTTTTTGTAAATTGGTGATTCCTTAAAATGGTGTTATTTTATAAATTGTGTATTCTAAAACTTCTTGTAAAAATGGTATTTTCACTATTTGAATTTGTGAGTTCATTTTCTCGTCTTTTATGATCTTACATGTAAAAAGTAGCGGATCCAGGATTAATTTTCCTATGAGTTTATTATTTTGTGCTTGAACTTTTGACAACCTAACGTTAGTCGGTCACATAATAAATATGATACCGTAACAATAATACATCGTTATTAGAAAATACACAATAAAAATACCGTATCAATAATGAAAAAAGAAAACATTACATTCTATAATTGCTTCATATGGGTTTTCAACAATTAATTTTATGAAATTTCAGAAACCAAGTTTCAAACCAACAAAAAAACACTAATCTATACATACTAATAAATAAAAGTTTTTAAAATACACGTGTAATCACCTCATTAACCCTCGCACATTTTCCCCCGGCTAAACACCTCTTTACCATTTAACAAAATTCGCGGGTCAAAACCCGAATCACCAATGGTTCCCGGATCTAACAAAAGCCCTGATACCCGACTTTTGTTTTCATTCCTAAAAAACCTATTCAGCCTCCTACCTCTATCTGATCATCGACTTCCTCCTCATACGCTGACTTCCTCTTCCTTCGATTCCAATAGGTATGTGATTTCAAATCGTAATCGTTTTTCATTCCCCTAAATCGCTAACATTTAACAGTTAAGGTCGATTAGATTTGATTTTCAACTGTTTAGGTTTTCTTATTTATTTCCCCGGTTAACCAGTTGATTTGATTCTGAATGTAAATGTTTAATCGCCGTTCGATTTTGTCTAATCGCATAAAACCTTAAGTTTCTGTTGTAATCTTTATTGTGACTTTAAGCTACTTCAAGTTAGGTTCTTATGACATTTCTTGTAATTTGAGGTTTTTGTTATTTTCATGTAGGGAACTCATCCAAGCTGAAAATCTATGTTGTTTATAAGCATTTCCAAAAGTTTGTTCTTCTTTTTCAGTTGCTTATTGTCTGATTGTTGAATTATTTATGCTGTTTTTTTTTTATTTGAGCTCAAATGAAACTAAAGCTGTAGAGTTAAGAAAAAAAATGTTGGATTATGTTGATGTTTTATGTTTGCTGTTATCGTTAGATTTAGTTTGATTAATCTTTTATTTGTTTAATTTGCTTAACGTTCATAATCTGTTTATATAAACCAGAAATATAATTATGTTTAATGTGTTAGAACACATAATCTGTTTTTTGTTCAATCTGTTGAACAATCATAATTAGTTTTTAGGTGCAATCTGATTAACATTCATAATCTGTTGTAAATTTATAATGATTTATCATAACAGTTCAATGTGGTGACTTTTAGAAAGTAACTTCATTTTTTCATAGTGATTTATCATAATTATGTTTAATCTGTTTTGTTACCCATAATCTGTTAAAACATATGTTACTGGGTTACATAATCATAATTCATGGTTCAATGCGGTGACATTTAGAAGCAACTTCATTTTTCCATCGTTATTTATCATAATTATGGGTCGAATGGGTTAAAACATGAATGCATTCGGTTCATCATGGGTTGCCAACTGAATATTGGCAGATTGACCAGCAGTCCGTTGACACCCACATTCAATGATGGACCCCGTGCTTGGCGACTATGCACGGAACGTTCTTGATCAAATGCCTAATTGTTTCTGGATCAAAAAGTTAATTGACATGGGAGCCTCAGTTGTGCTTGATATGCATACATATGTGAAGGGATATTCTCTTTTTAGCATCCCTCAAATCAGGTTAAATTCCCAACTTCTTGTATTTAGTGTTATTACAGACGGGTTGATTTTGTTAGTAGGGTATTGGTGGGTCTCGTGATTTTTTCCTAAGAGGTTCATGGTCAACAAAAATACGAGATTGATTTGGGTTATGTAAAATAGAAAAAAAAAAGATAAAAAATAACTGAAGTAAACTGGTAGAATAATCAAAGGGCTTTAAAAGCGATTCATGAGATTATGCAGAATGCAAAATTGGTAATAAACCATGAAATCTTTAGTTCAAATCATGATTAGGACTTTCACCTTTATGGCAGTTGATCTTTTGACCTGATTTATAGCTTATATTTTTGTTCTGAAGAAATTATTATGACTTATTTTTGTTGATAATTATTGATTATGTGTTTTAGGTGAATTGGCAAGCATACAATTTTCTATCAACTCTTGAACACTACAAGCTGTAATAGAATGAGAAAATGAAATATCTGTAGCAGTTGAGAATGCAGAATAGTTGAGAAGCAAGACGTCCAGTGATAATACAGTATCTGTAGCAAAGCTGCTATTTTTATTATTATATGTAATGTCAATTATAAGAGGTATTTACACATTTTTGAGAATACAGATGCTGAAGCAACACGCATGTATCATTTAGTCATGAGATGTATATAAATTTTATCCTTTTTATTGTTCAACCCGTGTAGTTCACGGGTTTCTAACCTAGTCTATACTATATAAGAGCATCCGGTATGGTGTACATATCCGTGGCGTGATCCTAGGTGGCCACCAAGATCACGCCGTGATCTTGGTGGAACACCGCCCCCTTGATTTGAAAATCACGCCGTCATGGTTGAGCGTGATTTTTCTCACGCGAGCATTTGAGCATATTACCGTTCAACGGTACAAAATTTACCCGTTAGAATTTAAATTAAAATAATAATATTAATAATTTTTATTTTTACTCACTATAAATACTCAATTTTACTCCATAATATTTACACTCATTTTCTACCCAAACTTACTAATCTTCTATACTCATTTCTAATATCCCCAACTCAAAAATGAGTAACGATCCGAACCAGAACCAACACTTTTGGGCTCAATACGCGGCTCGTGTAATGCGTTTGGGGCCAACCCGAACTTTCAACCCAACCCGAACTTTCAACAAAACCCGAACTTCCAACCCAACCCAAACTTCCTATCCAACCCAAACTTCCTACCAAACCCGAACTTTCAAATGTTTAACTACCAACCCCAAATGTCTCAACCGGGTACACCACTAGAATTTGTACCCGAAACTCAAGAAATGCCACAAGAAACCGTGGACGAAAATCTAAATGTCTCACAAAATAAAGGCAAGAAGAAGGTTTCGCAAGAGACTTCTAGCCGGCCGAATATAAAAAAAAAGTGGGAAAAAGACGAGCCACTATTCTTGGTTAAGGCGTTTATAGACGTCTCGGAGGATCCAATAATTGGTAACAATAATTTTGGTTTTGTATTTTTTAAAATTTTCCTTTTTTTATTTTTATGATTATTAATTTGAATATTTGTTTTTTGTAGGCAACGCTCAAAACAAAAAAACGTTATGGACTAGGGTTCAAGAAAAATATGAATCTTTTAAGGGTGTACCGCCCGGTTACCGAAGTTTGGACCAACTGAGTTCAAAATGGACTCATATAAATGGGAAGGTTGTAAAGTTCCACGGGATCTATCAAGAAGTTTTGAGGGATCGAAGAAGCGGTGAGAGCGATGCCGATATTTTGGCGAGAGCAACGGTCCGGTTTAAAAACGACCATGGTGGCGAAACACCAATTCAATATTGGGAGATTTGAAGGAATTCGCCAAAGTGGCAAACACTATACATTGCCCACACCCGAACCGGCTCGTCCAAAAAAAGAACATCAACCGACATCGACGCTAGTCCGGGAGCTTCCGATGGTAGATCTAAGTACGACCTAAACATAGATGCACCGGAAGACGTGGAAGAAATACCCCGTCCGATTGGGAAGAAAAAAACAAAAGCTCAAGCAACGGGCTCGGGCTCGGGATCGGTTTCAAGACACGACGAAATCGGCGAGAAAATGGTCGAACAAATGACAAGATTTAACAACGCCCAAGACGAGAGGATGGATTGGAAACGAACAAAACAAGAGATCGAAATTCTTGGTATCGATCTTGAGTCACTATAAGAACGTCATGGTATCTCGTAGGTTTTGGTTATGTTTTTTTTAATTAATGTAATTTTATTTTTATTAATGTAATTATAATTTTATTAATGTAATTTTAATTTTTAATAATGAATATTATTTTATTATGTTTTATTTTATTTAAATAAAAAAAAACATTAAATTATCACACCACCACAATCACATGGGTATACCCCTTGCCATGTGATTATGGTGTGATTTTCCAGAATCTGACGTGGCGCCACGTGGCGTGCACTTTATTATCACATGACACCATAATCACATGGGTATACACCTTCCCCTAATAAATAAAGGTTTTTCCATGCTACGTGTCGCCTCCACATTCATTCTCATCATTTTTTTTCCGCCTCTCTCTTTTATTAAATGCACATTCATCTTTTAATAATAATATATATTTAAAGAAAATATTAATTATACTAATAAAACACATTTATTTTAAATTATCTCTAATAAAACTTTGAAATCTAATTACGTAACTTTTACTTTCAATAAAATAACAAATAGTACTTAATATATTTTCGAAACCCAATTATATATTAGTTTTTACATATTTTGAGTTTTTGTTTTCTACTTTTAGTATATGATACATTTTCACACCTGTAAAATATACACATAAATATTTAAAAATTTTATTTATTAATATTTTTCACCCGTGTGTATACACGGGATCTAAACTAGTGATAACTAAAATCAAGAATTAAAAATCTGAAATAACTAAAGTTTCCGGTTTCTATATTCAAGTTTTACAACTAATTTCAATCAAGTTTAAAGTTTCATTCAAGAATCAAGTTTCATAACTAATTTCAACATTATTGAAGTAATGAAGTGTTAAAGTTGAAAAAGAAAAAGACACTAATGTAGAGAAGAAGAAGGGCAAGTTGAAAAAGAAAAAGACACTAATGTGGAGAAGAAGAAGGGCGAGTAAGTGATGGTCGATTGGTTCTGTCGTTCTGGTGGTCAGTAGCCGAGGTCGGGAGGGTTGAGTCTGGTCGTGTGCTCTCACATGTCTAGCCTTATGGTGATGCTTGATTGGTTATGGTCGACTCACGTTTGTCTTGGTAAATGCCGCTTGCTTGTTTATAAATTAGGCTTAGGAAACAATTGATGGAAATTGGGTAAATAGGATATGGGTAATTAAATAGGTAAG
Source organism: Smallanthus sonchifolius (assembly GCA_023525975.1). Taxonomy (NCBI): domain Eukaryota; kingdom Viridiplantae; phylum Streptophyta; class Magnoliopsida; order Asterales; family Asteraceae; genus Smallanthus; species Smallanthus sonchifolius. The sequence goes on along the minus strand of CM042027.1, from coordinate 11,890,696 downwards.
TTGGTGACTGGGCATTTGGGTAAATGAACATTTGGGAAGCTTATATAGATTTGTGCTTAATTAAATTGGTTTTAACTTAGTTTTAGCTTACTGAAATAAAAATATAATTTGTGATTAACATTTTTATTTTTTAAATCGAATAAACTCGAGTTGCACGGACCTTTTTTTTTAACTAGACCGGTTTAAAGCCAGTTCAAATGAAAGATCAAAACCAGATTAAACCTAAACGAGTTTGGATGGAAATAATCGGACTGGAACCAAATTGTATGAAACACGTTTGAAAAAATGGTTATTTTATATTTATTTTGGAGATTACAAAAAAAATTGCAATACGTTATTAAGCTTAAAAACAGAAAACAAAGCATTTCTAATCGAAAAATAGGCATCATGGTCGTCGTCGTCATTTTCATTGTTTATTAATTGTTTGGAGTTAGTCGTGGTCAATGTTGATGTGTAGTTTTTCTTCGTAAGCGAGTTCTTCCGCGGTGCTGTACTCCTACTTAGTTAGTCCTAGAATTAGGCTTTCCATATTTTTTGTATTCCTATTTATGTATTTCCACTCTCTATTCGTATGTATGAGATTCAGAAAAATAAACCTTCTCAAATTGTTTAAGTATTCAATTCCAAGTTAAGCATTGAAGTTCAAGTGCAAGTTTTCATTCCATGTACAATGTGTTATCAATATGCATTTCTTAATTCACTATTATTTTCTTTAGTCCAGAAAAAACACTATCGACTTTCAAAGAGATAATTGCATATAAAAAGCTACTATACGCCAAAGTTTATTTAGGAGTATGTGGTTCACCTTTAATTTTTTAGTATAACGAATTTCATAAACATACAAAAAGCTACCCTAAAATGGTTTGAGTTTAAATATCCGTGGCATAATAAATCATCATTTAAAGGACTTTGGCCTAGTGGTATCGATGCCTCCCTCTATCCTAAGGGATAGTTCGATCCCCACAATGGGTATTAGGCGGATGTAGGAGCCATTCACATGTTATTTCATTTATAAACTGAATCGTTTTTTGTATTCTTATTCCAATAAACTATAAAGATCGTTGAACACTTGAACGTGGTAAAATTTGGGGCTTATGGCAAATAGGCTAACGGGCTAAGCATCAACATTGAAGCCCAATGATAAGATTTAAAGGGCCCAAATTAGGTCTATAAATTCAACAAAAAGCTCACTAAAGGGCTAAGGAGAGGAGACAAACATGTGTATATATACATGTGGGTTTGGGTGTGAGTGGAGAGCAACTAGCATTCTGGCGAGGCGTCCCCTAAGCCCAAATTATTTTTATATAACTATAAGATAAGCCCAGCACCATGGGCTGTTGTAAGAGTACAAATAGAGGTGAAAAAAAAGGTTGGGAACCCAACCGAACCGGATTTTGAAACCGGTTAGGACTCAAACTGAACCATAGAAATAAATCAGTTTGTAGTCCTATACTTTGAAACCGACCAAATCCAAAACAATCCAGTGAAAACTTGGTTTCAAATCAGTCAAACCCGATCATTTCCCCTTCAAAAACCAGATTCAAACCAAACCAGTTTGAGCTAGAACCCGATGTGGCAAGATTTGATCGAACCCAACACGGTTTCAACCTGAACCGGTTTGGGGCATTGGGCCCAAAACCCGATGTGTGCCCCTCTACGTCCAAAGCTGGTGGTGAATTTAAGAAACCAGTTATTGCCGCTCATGCTTGCCCTCTATGGCTCTACCACTCTCAAGTCTCACCTATTGCCCCTGGACCCATGGTCATTCCCCGAACCGCTATAGCGCTTCCGGTTCCACCGCACCGACACCACCTTTTGCGGTGAACACAAACGATCCTTACAACACACTTGCTCCAATTTAACTTACTTATTTGAGTTGAGACTTGAAACTTGGTTAATTAGTTATATTGTTTAGTTATGTATTTAAGCGTAGCAAAAAACGAGAACACATAGATGAGAAATTAAGCGTCGTAATCATGCCCCATTTATTAATAGAGGGTTGATTTGGGTAAAAAAGTTGCATTTGGGTCGACTCAAACTAAACGACAAGACCAAATGGGTTACTGTCAAAACACTCCATTCTTTTTCAGACAACTCTAATGGTGACCGCACATTGCCTGATAACGAACACTCCATAAAATCTTATTAAGTTCAGAAACCAAATAGTTCACTCATTCATGATGATTAAGCCGAAATTTTATCATTTATTAAGATCTTTTACAAGTGTGTACCAATTTAAAGATTTCAAGTTTATATATCAAAGAAATAGTGTAATCTAACTATAGTGACTTTAAGTATAAAATAAGGTATTAAGGATTTGTATTCTAAATGTTAAATTGTTGAAGTTAAATGATTTTTTTATTATATATTTTTACGAGCTTTTATTTTTAAACAACAATTTTTTTACAACTAAATAGTATATACTTCATATATCATTTTTTTTTGGAATAAACACCATACCGCCCTTAGCACCACCAATAAGGTGTTTTTTTCTCGTTTTTATATTTTTCCCGATTTTTATAGACTACGTACCACCAACTAAATACAAAAGGTATCAAGTTAAACTTACAATGTTTATAAAAAGGAAAGTGAAAAATTGTAGTTAAAAGAAAGTTACAAAATACATCTTTAAAATTTTGTGACAAACAAGAAAAATAGTTATCTTTGAAAAGGTTGTAAGAACAACTACAATAGGATGTACTATGAAAGAAGCCATGTCACAACTGTTTGAATGAACCGCACGGACACACCTCCTCTGTCACGGATGCACCTCTTCCCTCTATGCTCCGCTCTCAGAATCTCCATGGACGATGTTCCTCCCTAAACGTTTCTTCCTCCCTCTCTCACACAGGCCGGCACGTGAGGCACATACACCAAAGGATGTAACCATGTGCGATGCTCTATGGTAAAATAAAAAACATTTGTTAATTTTTCTTCTTTTCGAATTGGAGTTGTCATATGAGTTTGGCTTGTAGTTTTAAATCAGCTTGGATTCTTTACTTTTTATAAATTAGAAGTCAAATTTGAGTAGGTTTTCAAGTTAAGATTAAAAAAAATCCTAGATTTGAGAATCTAATTCAAACCTGAAAAAACTAAAACCTACATGAGAACATCCCTAATATGAAGTTTAGAAATTAAAAAAAAAAGAGTTAAATACGGTTTTAGTCCCTGAGGTTTGACACAAATAACTATTTTAATCCAAAAATTTAAATTTGATTTTTTTAGTCCAATAGTTTCACTTTGGTATCAATTATAGTCCAGTACACTAACACCGTTAATAAATTTCAGTTAAGTTGGTATAAAAAGACAATAATACCCCTATTACTTTTAAGACTAAATGTATGTAATTAGTTGATTAATTAAAATTATGTTAATCACACACACAAAGTCGCATGGCAAGTAATTTTCCAAATGGTTGTCTCAGTTTCTTGTTTCTACTTTCACCCCTTTCACATGCCTCCCGTTCATAAGAACTTCATGATTTTGTTAAAGGCACAGAGGGGAGGTTTCTACCTCTACACCCTGCAGCCATATTCTGCCACCACCACCTGCAACCACCACCACCACCACCACCAAATCTGGCGAAAAATTGACCCCCATCGTCTCTCTTCTCTCTCCCTCTCTTTCGCTACCCTTTCTTTCTACCCCAACCACTGTCGCCCGATTTCCGCCTGAACTTGCGTGAACCTTCAAAACCCACATTCATGACCAAAAACCTCCTCCACCGCCTGAACTCGCGTGACATCCGTCGCCTATACAACAGATCTGAGAGGTGGTGAGAACAAAGAAAAAGGCTTACTCGTTTTGCTCAGATCTGCCGGTTATGGGTGGTGGTGGTGTCGGCTATGTGGTTGCCGTTTGAAGAAGGGGGAGGCTGACGGTTTTGGAGGTCCGGTGGTGGTGTTCTCAGTCGGGTGCGGTGACCTCCGGTGGTGGTGTTGAAATCCTGGTAAGGACAATCTGGAGATGGCCGTATGTGGAGGAGGCGGCGACTGCGGCGGCGGCGGCGGCGGTGGGTAGTTTGAGAGAGTAGTGAGGTGATTTTATGGAAGTGGATGTGAATGAATAAGCGGAATAATAACAACAAGCAATTCGAGAAAGAATTGAATTGATACTTTCGATTATGCTAGAACTAAAGAAGATACAAAGAATTGAATGAAAAATGAAATCAAATTGAGAAGAATGTTCATACAAGAACTGATCTGAACTATATAACCCTAATCAAGTTCATTAACAGATTATTAACAAACTAAGAATCAAGAATGACACTTTCAGTCCCTCAAACTCTGACCATTAAGCAAATAGCCCCTTGAACTTTAGCTTGTTAACCAATTAGACTTCAAATGTAATAGTTGACTTTAATTGTTGACTTTCTTGTTTTCCCACTACACTAAGATTCTCCACCTTAGTGCACAAACAAGAATTAACCCAAATCATAACCCTGCAGCTTCATCATCCCATCTGCAGACCTTTCAAACAGTAATTAAACTTGGAACTTGGTAATGATTTGGTTAACATATCTGCAAGATTTTCATTTGTATTGACATATGAAACCTTGACCACCTTGGAGTTTATCACATCTCTCACAAAATATAATTTCACATTTATGTGTTTAGATCTTTCATGAAACACTTGATGTTTAGATAACTGTATAGCTCCCAAGTTATCACACTTGATCAAAGTTTCTCCCACACTAACTCCAAGCTCAGTTAAGAACCCTCTCAACCACATAGCCTCCTTAACTCCTTCAGTCAAAGCTATAAACTCTGCCTCAGTTGTAGACAAGGCTACCACATGCTGAAGTGAAGCCTTCCAACTGACCACTCCATTAAAGACTTTAAAAACATACCCATTAATGGACCTCCCCTTGTCATAATCCTTTGCAAAATCAGAGTCAACATAACCCTGAATCACTGATTCTTGATCACTTATCTTACCAAAAATCAGCCCCACATCTTTAGTACCACTCAGATATCTCATTATCCACTTTACACCTTCCCAATGATGCTTGCCAGGCCTGCTCAAATAAATCCCAAGTCAGGTCTAGTACAAATCATTAGGTACATTAAACTTCCAACTGTACTGGCATATGGTACTTTAGACATAACACTCTCTTCTTGCTCAGATTTGGGACAATCTTGGCTGGACAACTTAAAGTGCATAGCCAGAGGAGTAGCTACAGACTTGCTTTGTTCCATCCAGTAATTAGCAAGAACCTTATTTATGTATGAACCTTGAGAAAGCTTCAAAATACCAGCCTTCCTGTCTCTAACAATCTCCATACCCAAAATCTTCCTTGCTTCTCCCAAATCTTTCATTTCAAATTCAGACTTTAACATTTCTTTTGCAGCCTGTATTTGTTCCTTATCACTGCAAGCTAAGAGCATATCATCAACATATAATAACAGGTAAACAAACTTCCCATTATCATACTCATGATAGTATACACAACTATCATAACTACACCTCTTGAAACCCTTTGAAACAACATAATCATCAAACCTTACATACCAGCACCTAGGAGATTGTTTTAGTCCATATAAGGACCTCTGCAATAAACACACCTTTTCATCTGCCCCCTCTATTTCAAACCCAATGGGCTGCTTCATGAATATCTTTTCATCAAGACTACCATGCAAAAAAGCAGTCTTGACATCCATTTGCTCTAACTCCAAATTATCCACTGCAGTTAGAGACAAAATCACTCTAATAGAAGTATGCTTGACCACAGGTGAGAATATCTCATTATAGTCAACCCCCTCTCTTTGTGTAAACCCTTTAGCAACAAGCCTGGCTTTGTATCTAGGAGGTTCACCACAAATGCCTTCCTTGATTTTAAAAATCCATTTACAAGAGACCAACTTCTGTTCCTTTGGTTTATTCACTAGTATCCAGGTCTGATTCTTCTTTAGAGAATCCATTTCCTCATTCATGGCCACCAACCATTTGTCTCTATCCACAGAATTTATTGCTTCTTGGTATGTTAATGGCTCATAATTGCTCTCTTCCTCAGCCACATTGAATACAAAAGCTGAGATATCTTCATTTGATCTGTATCTAGCAGGTGGTACAACCTGCCTTCTTGGTCTATCCCTGGCAATACTATGACCCATATCATGACCCATAGATTCATCACTTGACTCCCCAATATGTCTACTATCTTGTGAGCCTGTAGGATTAACCTGTTCAGGTAACTCCACCTCAATTTGAATACCATCACTTGTTGAATTGTTTTCTTGAATTTCCCCTGAACTGCTCCCTACCACATCCTTGTACATTAGACTTTCATTAAAAGTAACATCCCTGCTTATTAATACTTTGGGACTGGTGTCAGATAGTCTCCATAATCTATAGCCTTTTACTCCCTCAGGGTACCCCAAGAACACACATTTCTGTGCCCTAGGGTCTAGCTTTCCCTGTTTAACATGAGCATATGCCACAGACCCAAACACCCTTAAATGATCATACTTAGGTTTATTTCCAGACCACATTTCCATGGGAGTCTTCATATCAATTGCTGATGAAGGAGACCTGTTTACAAGATAAGTAGCTGTTGCTAATGCTTCTGCCCAAAACATTCTGGGCAAACCTGCCCCAAACAGCATACACCTGACCTTATTCAGCAGGGTTCTATTCATCCTTTCCACAAGCCCATTCTGCTGTGGTGTCCCTGCAACTGTCAAATGCCTAGCTATACCATGTCTTTTGCAGAATTTATCAAACAGATTATTGCAGAATTCAAGCCCATTATCAGTTCTCAACTTCTTAACTTTCTTCTCTGTCTGATTTTCAACCAATACTTTCCATTCTTGAAACCTTTCAAATGTCTCATCCTTTGTCTTGAGTGCATACACCCAAACCCTTCTAGAATATCCATCTATCAAAGATAAGAAATATTTGGCACCCCCCAATGACTGAACCCTAGCAGGCCCCCATAAGTCAGCATGAATGTAATCAAGTATACCCCCTGTAGCATGTACACTTTTGTTAAACCTGACTCTATGTGACTTGCCTAGAATACAGTTTTCACAAAAACCTGCATCACAGTCCTTTAGTTCACCAAACACCTGGCCCTTGTTTAACTCAATTAAACCTTGTGTACTAATGTGTCCTAGCCTTTTATGCCATAACTGTGCCTTTGTTTCAATCTCAGTAACTACATTTGCATCAATTGAACTGACTTCCCCTTCTAGAAAATAGATGTTATTCTGTCTTCTAGATCCAGTTAAAACTACCATAGACCCTTTAATCACTTTGACCTTTCCATTTTTCATACTAACTACATACCTTTCACTCTCAAAGGTCCCTAAAGAAATTAGATTCCTTTTAAGTTCAGGGATGTATCTTACTTCTTTTAGGTCAATTATAGATCCATTGTTCAACTGAAAAGTAATAGTGCCAATACCTTTTATGTAACATGGTCTGTCATCACCAAGATGCACCATACCTTGATCTTCCATCTTTAGAGTTTTGAAACAATCTTTATAAGGGGTCATGTGGTATGAACACCCTGAATCCATCACCCACTCCAGCTTGGATCCAGCCTTTGAAACCACAAGAACATCAGCAGACTCATACCCATCTGTTGATCCTTCAGTAGGTGAGTTATTTCCATGGCCAGCATGACTTTTATTTCTGGTATACTCAGCCTTTTTCTTCTTCCATTCAGGACAATCTTTCTTGAAATGTTTGTCTGAATTGCACACAAAACATCTCAACTTTCCCTTTGACTTAGCTCTTGGCTGACCTTTCTTAAAAGTTCTCTGATCTGCCCTGCCCCTTACAAAGAGTCCCTCACTTCCATCTTCCTTTGATTCACCTCTCTTCTTAAGTTCTTTTGAGTTCATTGCTGCAAGTACTTCCTCCATGGATAGACTTTCCCTTCCAAACATTAACGTGTCTACAAAATGTTCATAGATTTGAGGCAGACTTGATAAGAAAATTATTGCTCTATCTTCTTCTTCAATCTCCACCTCAATATTTTCAAGATCTAGAATGAGTTTGTTAAACTCATCTGTGTGGTCTTCAAGTGACCTTCCAGACATCATTTGAAAAGTATACAACCTCTTCTTGAGATACAGTCTATTAGCCAAGGACTTGGTCATATACAGACCTTCTAATTTGGTCCAGATGCTTGCAGCAGTAGTTTCTTTGGAGACTTCTCTCAGTACTCTGTCACCAAGGCTGAGAATAATGGCACTATGTGCCTTTTCCATGATCTGTTTCTTATCCGAATCAGAAACCCCTGCCGGGAAACCAACCTCACCTTTGAGAGCATCTACCAGACCTTGGTGTACCAACAGTGCCTTCATCTTTAATCTCCACAGGCTGAAATCGTTCTTGCCATTGAACTTCTCAATGTCGAATTTGGTTGTAGAACTCATCTTGCACCTTTAGTCGTTCGAATTGCTTGAATCGAGCCGAGGTTCTGATACCAATTGTGAATGAATAAGCGGAATAATAACAACAAGCAATTCGAGAAAGAATTGAATTGATACTTTCGATTATGCTAGAACTAAAGAAGATACAAAGAATTGAATGAAAAATGAAATCAAATTGAGAAGAATGTTCATACAAGAACTGATCTGAACTATATAACCCTAATCAAGTTCATTAACAGATTATTAACAAACTAAGAATCAAGAATGACACTTTCAGTCCCTCAAACTCTGACCATTAAGCAAATAGCCCCTTGAACTTTAGCTTGTTAACCAATTAGACTTCAAATGTAATAGTTGACTTTAATTGTTGACTTTCTTGTTTTCCCACTACACTAACAGTGGAGATAAGAGAGAGATCTTAGTGTTTAGAAATTTTCTTATTTTATAATATAAGGGTAGTTTTATCTTTTTATATAAGTATTAACAGAAGATGTAGATGATGTTAGAGAGTTGAACTATAATTGATACCAAAGGAAACTGTTAGACTAAAAAATTAAATTTAAAATTTGTAACTAAAATGATTATTACTAAACATACATTTTGAAATGGGAATGTGAGTACGTGAACAGTGATTATTCCTCATTCGTTAAAATGGCGGCTACCAGTCTATCACTTGCTGTTCTTTTACCAATAATATTTACAACCCAAATCAGAAATAATTACAGAATAAAATTTGATTCGAGGTTTAATCCAAAACTTTAAGATTGACTCATTTCTTCACACGGAAAAGCATAACTTTAGTGGTGTAATTTGATATATTAATATATTAAAGTTTACTCTTACGTTATGTGTAACGGGCGTTAAAAGAAATAATATATTCGTTAACGTGGGTTCGAGTCTAGAGTTTGATAAAACGGGTCTTTTTTTTCTTTTACTTTTTTTTTATTTTTTATTTTCATTTGTAAAAATTGTTTTTTTATAATTCTACTTTTTTTTACTTTGTTACTAACTTATTTAATAAATTTGTCGTTTCAATGTTAATTCATATCCGCGCCGAAATCTATCTATTTTTCGATCTCCATGTTAATTACTTTTTTTTCTTGACGTTAATGTAAGTATTACGATTCAATGTAGGGTATTTTTTATATGTTATCGGTTATATCGAGTGACAATAACGTGATGGTACCGTAAATAATTAGACCGACACAACCGAGTCGCAGTAACTTTATACGTTTCTTCTATGTTTTCAACAGTTTAAGGTCCGCCTCACGCCGCGAAACGCGTGAATCTACCGCCGCGAAGCGCGGGCCACATTTCCTAGTTTGTGTCAAACCACAGGGACTAAAACCGTATTTAACTAAAAAAAAAGTATATGAAATAACTAATGGGGATAGGCATAATTATAAGACGATATGATAAATTAAAAAAATATAATCATAAATTAAAAAAAAATTATAAAATACAATATTGAATAGTTTCAATTAAATGGATCAGAAATGTGATAAATTAAAAATTAAAAAATACATATATGAAACTACAATATTCGAATAGTTTAAATTAATTTGACCACAAGCATGGGCGGATCTATTAAGGAGGGAAGGTTAGCACCCGTTGCCTCTCAACTTCTTCGACGAAGTGAATTTTTTTTACGTTTTATGTATTACGTTACCCCTGAAAATATATTAGACTATCCCTCAATATTTTTAGTACAAGTGAAAGATGATGTCTTTCGGTGATCTGAAGTGTTTTTATCACACTATACATGTTTTACTGTGTTTATTTTTGTTTTTTAGTGTAAGGTAAAAATAAATTTAGTGCCACCCTTGAAAATATATACTAGATTTGTCATTGATCACAGATCTCATGCATTAATAAAATATAAATCATGGAGAGATATAAATGAGAGGGAAAAAATATAAAAAAATATATAACAGACGTGTGCATTTTTTGCTTCTCCTGCTATCGTGCACAAACGTGTTTATGTTTTGCTTTTCCGATTTTAATTTTATTTTAATATTTGAACATTACGCATTATCTGAGACAAAAATGAACGAGCGAAACCGAAGTTTTACCTAATATTCTTTTATTATTTTGTTATTTTATAATGATATATATATTTTTAGTGCTTTAAATTTGAGTCCTCGTTTTTTCCTTTAATCTTCCCGTTTTGTCACCATTACTAGGGGGTGTTTATCGGTTAGTTTTTGATTTATTAGGTTTTGAGATTTTTTTTTAATTTATCCGCATTTGTCTAACCTAATCTAATCTAACCCAATTCAATCTGATTCGATTTATTCAATTTCATGTTTATCTTCTGGAAAACAAGACATATTTTAAATATATTCTAAAACCAAAGGTTTATAATCATAACAAAAAGTGTCGAACCGAAAAATAGTCTTAAACGTAAATGCAAAGTTCAAAGTTCAAACAAAAATAAAGAAACTTGAGTTTTTTCCTATTAGTTTTAATGCCACACAGATAAACTTGAGTTTTTTCAACTCGTCCTTCACTTCACTCGATCGGTTTTTTTTTGCATCTCTACAAGAAATAATAACAAATAATAAATCAATGAGCTATTGGGCTTAAGAGTTGAGGTAAAAGTATTAGGTTAAAAGTATAAATTACATTTAATTGTTTATATTCATTCGGTTAAAACGGTTAACCGAATAAATTGAATTAAAAAAAATCTGTCTAAGCGTTAAACTATCCGTAAACAAACTGGAATTCGGTTCAGTCTTTTTCGGATACGGATACGATTCGGTTTTCGGTTTTTTTGCACACCCTTAACCATTACCGTGACTTTAACGCTTACCAGGGTCAGAGCTGAGGATTTAGGGTCCCGAGACGAACTAGCAAAAATGGGCCCCAAATGATACAAGTTTTAAATAAAAAATTCTCTATTAAGACAAAAAATTATCGCAATAAACGTAACAAAATTTTAGTTTTAAAATGACATAGTGTAAGAGTTTTAAAAAATTATATACATATATATATGCATAATATATTAAAAAAATAAAATTTTGGGCCCTCCGGGAGAACGAGCCTTGGGCGGTCGCCCTCCTCGCCCGTGGTCAACTCCGGCCCTGATGCTTACACTTTGTCACAATCACCGTGATTTACTTCAAACCTTTTATGCATCTAGTACATGTTTCAATGCGTTGCTTATCTACCTCTATTTTTTCTTTTGGATTTTGCGATACAATCTAGTCTTCGAAAAGTAAATTTCGATTGTAGGGCAACATGCCAACATGTGTATCACCCACTCTTTCCCATGATAAAATGGTTTTATGCGTTTTCATAACCACTTTGATGCCATTAATAAGTATTATGTATATTTAAATAAAAAAAATAGATTATTTTTTAAACGTCTTTGGTTTTTTAATTAGATTTAATATTATTTATAATTAAATTTTAACATATTTTAATTTTTAACTTATGACATTTAAAAAAGGAAAACAGTAATAAAAAACCAGTCTTTGTTTAATAACTGGTGCCACGTATACGGAGACGACACGGGTTCTAACCTGCGCAACCCCCCTCCTACCGGTTGGTTTCTTCCTCCCCCCCTCCCATTTTTAGGTTTTTTAATAAAAAAATATTTTTTAATTTGCAATTTTAATTTTTTTTTGTTTCTTTAAAAAAAATTCTTAAACTTTTTAAACGGCTTTGTCACGGTTTCGTTTTTTATAAAGTTTTTGTAATATTACTGGCTATTTCGCAGCAACGTGTAAGTCTGCGTTAAGGTTTTGCTTTTTTTTTTTAATATAAAGTTATGAGTACATATATTTATCTCGTGAACGATAATTTTTTAACGGTTTCGTTTTTCTATGACCTTATTTTATGAACTTTTAAGGACGTTAATTTGTTACGTTGTTTAACACGCCACATCGCACAAGCACAATTCTAGTTTGTTTAACAAATTAAACCATTCTCTAGTTAGGGTATCCACTATACCCCGTGAGAGGGGCGTGGAACAACGCCCCTTCTTGGAGTGACAATTCTCATGGAAGATCATTTTAATCCAAGAATGATGCCAAGGGCAATCATATTTGATTGGCTGAGGGGGCGTAAGTGGCAGGGGCGGATTTACATAGGGCTGGGGGGTTCATCGGAACCCCTGAGTCTCGAAATTGTAGTAGAAAAGCTATATAGAAAAATTGAGTGAACCCCTTAAAAAATATAGGGTGAAACCCTTAAAAAGGTTAAAAACTAATCAACATCAGCTTTTAAGAAGGGAAAAGAGAAGAAAAGTGAAGCTGGAATGACTGAGTATTTTTTTCCGGTGGACGGGAGTTACAATAGCAGCCTCCTCTGCTAAGAAGGGTAACACGGAGATAAGCAAAATACCTAATAAATGGTGAAGTGGGCCTTTCTGAAATTTAACTTGGAGCCAATTAGCCCAATATTTAACTTAAACTGGTGACTTTTATTTGAAAGGAATAATCAAAAGTAAAAGAAAGAAGTCTCCAAAGTTCAAACCGATATCACATTATCAGCTCACGATCAAAAGTAAAAAAGTGACTTTAAACTAGTTAAAAGAAAGAAGTCTCCAAAAGCAAAGCCATTTGGAGTTAAGTAGTGAAGCTCCTCTTAAGGTAAAGGGTTCGAGCCCCGTCATAGACGGATTGGTGTAAATTATTAGAAGAAGCCCCAAAATGGGGTATTTGCTGTTTAAAAAAACTAGTTACTTTTTTATTATTATTTTATTAACTTAATTTATAAAAAAACTTAAATTTACTGTTTTATTTGATATTTTTAATTTCTTTGCTTTTCCTTTTATTTAGTTTACGGTTATTAATTTCTTTAATAAGTTTTTCAATTTATATATATATATATATATATATATATATATATATATATATATATATATATATATATATATATAGGGTTAGGTTATAGTAAAAAGAGTTTTAAAAATAAGAAGGGTAAGAAGGATTATAAGCTTGACATGTGTTATTTTATTGCTTTTTAAAGGGAGGGCATAATGGTCAATGTGTAATATACCAGGTCAATGTCTAATACACCAGGTCAATGTATAATACAAGGTCTGATATTACACAATGATCAGACGTGATATTACACAGTGAATTGATATTACACAATGAGCATATTACACAATTACCTGACATATTTGAGCGAATTACACAATAATGAGCGAATTACACAATGTGCTGGAAAACGTAAAACACAATGATGAAAACATATAACACAATGATGAAAAATATTTGACACAATGAACTTGTATTACACAATGACCTGACTAATTACACAATAAACCTGTATTACACAATGACTTGACTAATTACACAATGAACTTGTATTACACAATGACCAGACGTGGTATTACACAATGAACTTGTATTACACAATGAACTTGTATTACATGATAAACTTGTATTACACAATGACCTGAATAACTACACAATGAGTTGGAAAACGTAAAACACAATGATAAATACATATAACACAATGAACTTGTATTACACATTGAACTTGTATAACACAATGAACTTGTATTACACAATGAACTTGTATTACACAATGACTTGACTAATTACACAATGAACTTGTATTGCACAATGAACTTGTATTACACAATGACCAGATATTACACAATGACCAGACGTGGTATTACACAATGAACTTGTATTACACAATGAACTGTATTACACGATTAACTTGTAATACACAATGACCTGACTAACTACACAATGAGCTGGAAAACGTAAAACACAATGATAAATACATATAACACAATGAACTTGTATTACACATTGAAATTGTATAACACAATGAACTTGTATTACACAATAAACTTGTATTACACAGTGACCTGACTAATTACACAATGACCTGACTAATTACACTATAAACTTGTATTACACAATGACCAGACGTGATATTACACAATGAACTTGTATTACACGATGAACTTGTATTACACAATGACCTGACTAACTACACAATGAGCTGAAAAACGTAAAACACAATGATAAATACATGTAACACAATGAACTTGTATTACACAATGACTAGACGTGGTATTACACAATGAACTTATATTACATAATGAACTTGTATTACACAATGAACTTGTATTACATATTGACCTGACTAATTACACAATGAGCTGAAAAACGTAAAAAAAAATCGTTTTTGTTTATAACGACACTATACTCGTTTTAAAGATAAAAAACGCTCGTTTTTATGGTGTAATTTTTTTAAAAAAATAATGTCGTATGTAAAAGTTATGAACGTTTAAAAATGAGGGGGAGATTTGATAAAAAGTCAACAAAAGTAAGACTAAAATACCCTTCCAACAACTTTTTCTCCTACAATTTAATCTTAAGCATTAAATCTTTTCTATAATTTAATCTAATGGCCATAAATCCTTCTCACCCTTCTTACAATTAAAATCCTTTTTACCTGAACTTAATCTATATATATATATATATATATATAAAGATATTTTGATACAAAAAATTATTATGTAGAAATATCTTTTTTCTAAAGATATTTTGATCAGAAGATGAAAGTTCGTAGGGAACAATTATAGCTACTTTTTAATTCGTAAAGACCATTTTATTTATATTATGTGTTTTTTAATTTTAACAACGATGTTTTTTATTATTGTATCATATTTTTATTATGTGATGAACCTTACCCGACTCGAACAATCGAACCGAACCGAAATTTTTTATGTTCGACCCTATGAAATTGGAATATCTAAAAACAGTGAACCCGTGCAAATAATTCATGAATTCGCCACTGATAAGTGATGGCTATGAAAACACTACCCTCTCTTATACGAAAGGGTGTAAGAATTCTGACATGAGTGAGCATACCGGATGCCGTTAGGATTATATTGCGTCTTTTTTATTGGAACCGGATGCCGTTAGGATTATATTGCGTCTTTTTTATTGGAACAAATTATGATTTCCAACACCTTAGGTCATGTTAGTTACGTGTAAAATCAATTGGCGGTTTCAATATTCATATCTGACAACCTAGTGGTTTGGTCCAATACAAAATTGGTCTTTGCACTTGTTTCTTTCACCTACTTTTCCTTTCTATTTATATACCAAAATCCTCTTAAACCCAATTGCCCTATTTCACCCTTCAGTTTCATCCAAAATTCAACCTAAACCATGGCCAACCAACCGGCATCTTCCAAATTGGAGCCATGGCATGACCTAAACGGGAAAGTGGTGATGGTCACCGGAGCCTCGTCTGGTCTCGGCAGAGACTTCTGTCTAGATTTGGCCAAAGCCGGCTGCAGAATCGTTGCGGCGGCTCGCCGGATTGACCGGCTCGTGTCCCTCTGCGACGAAATCAACCTTCTCAGAACATCCGGTAACGACAACGTCACTGATAATGTTCGGGCGGTGGCGGTGGAGCTTGATGTTAGTGCTAAGGGTCCCACCATTGAAGCCTCGGTGAATAAGGCCTGGGAGGCATTTGGGCGTATCGACGGCTTAATTAATAACGCCGGAGTTAGAGGTAATAAATAAATAATAATTAAATACCGGTTATTATAACTCTTTAAATAATGTTAGTGCCACCTCAATTAAGTAATTAACCTCTTTAAATTATTATAACCGTCTCCCCGCATCATGTCGGTTAAGTGGTGTACCGCGTGATCAAAAGGTTTGGCTTTAAATCCTGTAATGTTATAAAATCTAGGAATTGTTGTTAAAGAGAAATTATTAGAACTAATAAGAGCCAATGAGTTGGTAGTGGATTGGTGTTTCTTGTGACTAGGTTCAATTGTTGCTCTCCCGATTAATTTCTGAGGCATGCAAATGAGGTCTAGTTGTTAGGCTGATACACCAGGGTTTTACCACGCTGATCCAGGGTTCGAGCCTCGGCTCTCCCTCAAGCTCGGAAGGGACCGTATTGGGTGGGATTTTTCCTTGGATGCTCTCCAACTCTGACGCCAAGTGGGCCCGGTTAAGACAACATATTGGCCGGAGTTGGACGAGGCTCTCCCATGTGACGGGGTGCGAGGTCACAATATTCAATGTTCACCGTTCAAAAAAAAAAGAACTAATAAGATAAACATATGAGATCTGTAACGTATGGATTTCAGGTAATGTGCACAGTCCGTTAGAATTGGTTGAGGATGAATGGGATAGTACCATGAGAACGAATTTGACCGGAACATGGTTGGTGTCAAAGTACATGTGTATACGTATGCGTGATGCAAAACATGGTGGATCAATCATCAATATTTCATCTATTGCGGGCCTTGATCGCGGGCAGCTGCCCGGGGCTATTGCGTATGCTTCTTCAAAGACGGGTGTTAATACGTTGACCAAGGTAATTTTGAATCCATTTTTAATCTGCGTGTAATAAACAAAATATAGAGTCTGAAAATGAATTTTTAAATGAAAAAAATAAAAATTTTGAAATCCGGTCCGACCACTGTGCCTGGTATGACATCGAATTCTTCGACGGATTTATGGTTTTTTTTATTTTTGGAATCTAATGATTTAATGTTTTGAATAGGTAATGGCTATGGAATTGGGTATGTACAAGGTCAGGGTGAACTCGATCAATCCGGGGCTTTTTAGGTCCGAAATAACACAAGGTTTGATGGAAAAAGAGTGGCTTGACAACGTGGCTCGAAGAACTGTTCCTTTAAAAACATTTGGCGCGGTTGATCCGGGCTTGACCAGACTAGCCAGGTATCTGATTCACGACTCGTCTGAGTATGTAACCGGTAATGTGTTCATTGCAGACGCGGGTGCAACCTTACCGGGGCTCCCCATTTTCTCCTCTCTTTAGATCCACATATGCAATTGAAGCAAGTTGATACCTTATGCAGTTATGCCTAGTTTCTAAATAGGAGAGGTTGGTTGAGTAGTAAATAAAATTGAGAAATCATCATTTTTTAAAGATTATTGAATTTGTTAGTTGTTACTATTATATTAATAAATCTCGGCATATGACGGAGTCAGGTCTTGGAATATACCATTTGAAATGGACAAAGAGTGAACAAGAACTCACCTACCATGTATAAATTGACAAATTATCCTATTAAATATTATAATAGTTTTTTTTTAAGGTGAACTTCATTAACAAAGGGCACCCCCTGCAACAGCAAGGGAAGCCAACAGACAACACCAGAAATTACAACATACTAAATTTATACCAATTTTTCCAACTCAATGATGGATCTATTTACAAACCACAAGTAACCTAAGGATTTAACATTCAAAATAATATCCTCGATCTTGACCAATTTGTTTGAGAAAAGTTTCTCGTTTCTCGTCTTCCACAGACACCAAAGAGTCACGATAATTATCTCATGAAGCGCCTCTTTAGCGTAATCCCCAATTCCGCAGTTCGAATAAAGTTTGAGCAAATCCCTAACCAAGAAAGCGAAAATGGGAGCAATCCTACACCGACTTATAGAATGCCAAACAATTGAGGCCACCATACACGGCGTAAAAAGATGTTCGCTAGACTTGGGCTCGGAGTCACACAACACACGCGCCTCTGGTTATCAACGGGGATATTCCTCCTTGCCAAGGCAACTAGAGTCGGAATCCTTTCAAACACCGCCCTCCACGCGACAATGCTGCATTTGAGGGGAACCAGTTAATCCATTTCATACCAAATCAGGAGCCATAACTCCTTCCTTTCCCCAAGAAGCTCTTAGCCGAACCAACAGAGAAAGGGGCAGAGCTCTCTCCCATCCTTCTCTTCAGACATGCAAACCTCATCCAGTCTAGAGATACATTCGCTCCACTCCACTAATTCCTCATCCGAAAACTGCATCCTTTTCCACAACCACCGGCCCATGAAGTTTTTATCTATCGGGTTAAACCGGCCGCTGATCAAATATCTCTTCTCCACGTCCAGTTTTTATCTATCCGAAAACGACATTGTGTGAATTGTGATGTTTTACCATAACCATGTGCCGTTTCACTATAAAACAACACAGTTAATGAGAACTATGATGTAGTTTGGTAAAACATCAGACTATAGAATGAAAACAACACAAACAGAACTCTTCACAAACAAACCAACACAACATCAAACCATCACAACATCAAAACAACACGGTAGGAAACTAGCACAACTAAAACTATATATCTAAGATTGAATAATGTAAAAACCGCATAAAAATGAACAAAAACAACATATAAATGTAAAACAGTTCATGATAAACAACAAAACAACACAACATCATTTAAATGGTATAAACAATAAACTAGCACAATAAAACCAACACCTCAAACCAGTAAAATTATTGTGAGTTTAACAAGCCACAAACCGGATCGTAGAGCGAAAATATGATGATGGTAGACCTTGAATTGGGAATTTAAGTATAATAATCGTGTGTATACATATAACCATACGACACTTCCTTTGTGGTAGCCATTTTTTTTGAATGACTAACATGTAGACATGTGGACGATACTTGCAAAATTTCCTTTGTGAGGATTTAAACTCATAAACTCCACAAGAGAAATCTTTTATGAAGAAAACCCTCTGACAATGGCTTTGTAGTAGCTGCCTATTAAAGCTTTTGAAAACCACGTATATGATAATGAATTGTTAAATCTTTTTCATAGCACAAAATAATTCATTGTGAATCTCTATAATAGTGGGGATAATAATTAAGCCATTGTCCCACTAACAGAAACATCTCAACAATTTATTAGAACTTGTGGCCAAGAAAATTTGTAAACATCCCCTTTGTTGGCCGAGAGTTCTTGACCACCAGCTAAGGCCAAAACAACCAACCAATGAAAATATTTCACCACCTATATTGCTCTATTGTGGTGCTCCAATATAATCAGATCAAACACAAGCGAATAGAAGAAGAATTTGGGAAAAAATGAACTCCGAGAACGTTTTTTGAGTAGAGCAAAAAGAGGATGAAGATGGGAATTGAAACCCAAGTATTTGTAATGAAAAGTACCCTTCTTTTTAGCCTTATTAAGTAAAATTGCCGCCAATGAGATGCTGGTGGAGTGGTAAGGGAGAGACTTGGTGTTCTTTGTGACACAGGTTCAAATCCTGCTCTCCCTATTATTTTCTGAGGCATGCAAATGAGGCCTAGCTCTTAGGCTGATAGATGCACCTGAGTTTTACCCACGTCGATCCAGGGTTCGAGCCTCGGCTCTTCCGTAAGCCTTTCAAGGCCGTATTGGGTGGGATTTTTCCTTGGATGCTCTCCGACTCTGACTCCAAGTGGGCCCAGTTAATACAACATATTGACCGAAGTTGGATGAGGCTCTACCATGTGACGGGGGGTGCGACATCACAACACGTTAAAAAAAAGTAAAATTGCTTTTTTTCCTACTTCCGATAAAAGTAGGGGTTTAAGAAACTAACATTTAAAAAAAAGTAAAATTATTTTTTTATTTGAACTCTAGTTTATAATATATTCAAAATATAAGACTGCATATTAAAATTAATAAAAAATATGATGTTTTAAATAAAAAATAATTTTTAAACCACGTTTATTTAACGTGTGTTTAAATTCTTTCAACCAGTTTTGTTGGAATTTTTGCGATGAACCAGTGTCTTAGGTTCCGTGAAACGATAAATCAAATCGGGAGGGTTGGTCATATCAACCGGTTTTGACGGTTTAACAGAATTACAGTTTAAACCGTTTTTTATTTTTATTTTTATTTTAAAACTATTAGTTTGTATTAAACTTTTTAAAACTAATAAAGATTGTTCATTAATATAAACAAATATTAAAAAGAAAAAGGGAAAATAACAAAGGTTAAGTGGCCACTTTGGTTTTCATAGACTCTAAGTTCCAGACCTTCGGACAGACAATATCGAATTGAAAAATCTGAACCGTACGGACCTGTAACTAGCCGAGTTGCTTTGATTTGACGATGTGGTCGGTTTCAACCGTGTATGTCCCCACATTTAACCGACAAAGGCCATATCATCTATCATCTATGTGACTGATTTAACAAAATAAAGTTATATAAACTAATCAGTTGACTATTTAACATTTTCCTTGATAAATTATTTATTAGTCCGTCTTATATTATAGGTTTACCTCTAATACTGTTTTAACTCGATGAAATTGAATGAATTTGAAAGAATAAAATAAAAAGAAAATCACGATATTAGTCTCCCTTTTTTATGTACAATGTATTACATATATTTGTATCATATCGTAAACAATTCTTGTCCATGGCTACGAGATACTTCAGCGTCTCGCATGCACAACTTTTAATTGAACATCATACTAACTTTCATTAATACCAGCTTAAGTTAAATGTTACACGATTCTATAACATTGGCGACCGATCAATACATGGCTTTTTTAAGTCTTAAAATAACTCAATCACTACAAAAAAAATGTTATTCAGTAGCATACAAAAAGTGCCACAAAAAACCAAAATAGTGCCACTAAAGACCACTTTAGGAATGGGCGGCACACAAAAAAATGACACTAGAAGCGCTAACACTAAAACCTTTTAGTGACACTTTTTTAGTCTGCCACTATATTAAAAAAAGCTTTTGTGGCACAAATTTTGTGTCGGTAAAAACCATTTCTTGTTAAATATTCATATTACTTTTAGTGGCACATAATTTTTGCCACAAAAATCACATCAAATTAAATACCACGATAGACGTTTATCATATTAATTTGATTAATTAAAATCATTATTTATTTACATTACAAAATGGAAATAAAACTGAAAATTATAGAACTCATAATATCATCAATTCAATCAAAAGTTTGATCGTCATATAAATATATTCCAAATGTTTGCAAACAAGCGTCAAATTAAGTCTAAATGTCAACATATAAAACACAAAACTAACAAATATTTGAATAAAAACTCGAAACTTCATTGTGTTCATGAACCTCTTTTACAATCTTCAATAGAGTATTATGATCCTCATGTTAACTCTTTTCTTAGTAATGATACTAGTAGTTACCTGTTAAAAAAACAAAGACCTTTCAATATGCAAACAATAAGGACACTACTCAAAATGCATATAATTAGATATCATCCACTACATCCGTGTGTGTGTGTGTGAAACAAAACATAAGTTGATGATTTAAAGGCAAACATACAAAAAAGAATGAATTTTACATGTAAAACCCTGCATATTCCTGTTTTGCAGGTTTAGATTGGGATGAAAATACTTACAGGAATCATTGTACGGGCATGAACCCTGCAAAAACAGCAAGTTGGAACAGATCAAACGATATGTGTTAATTATAATCCAAACAATAACAACTAAAACTAAGAATCCAAACAATAACAATGCGTCATTTTCCAATAAAACGATCTGTGTTAATTATAATCCAAACAATAACAACTAAAACTAAGAATCCAAACAATAACAAGGCGTCATTTTCCAATAAAACGATCTGTGTTAATTATATGTCCCTGTTCTTTTTGTGTTGCAAGGGTAATTTCATCCCAAAATGCTACATAGCATACCTGTATGAACCTATTATGTGAGAATATTAAAAGAAAAGGTATATAAACTAAGATAAATTTGCATTTGAAATTTGACTATGCAGACAATCAAGCATACAAATTAAATAAGGAAGAGAAGGGTGGTGATCTATGCTTTTAAAGTAATAGACCATAGAAAATGGTGTCATGCTGTGGATATTATGAGTGTGTGACTGAAATTCAGAATCCATAATTCAATTGAACATAATAAACATTGAAATGCTCAAAACGAGATTAAACTGAAATCAAAATGAGAATCAACCAAATTTATTCCAAAAGTTCGTAATGCAACTCTGCCATCATCAACCATATAATCAAGGTTAGTAATGCAAAATCTATGCAACTAGAAAAAGAAAATATGCTAACATTAACATTAACCTAATGGAACCATGTGAGCAATTCTTTTGAGTCAACAGTTTAACATTAACCTAAAGGAGCCGTGTGAGCAATTCTTTTGAGTCATCAATTTGATACTTACCAGAACAAAAAAGAAAAAAAAAATGTAAATTTGCATGGTAAAGAGAGAGTAAAGTACCTGCTCCAAGGTCAGAAAACAGATGACATTCCAGGAACCCAACCTTCCAAAATTTGGGATAAAGCCTTTTAGAAAGCAAATAGTCCCTGACAACATTAAGAAAAAAGAAAGAAAAACAATTGAACATAAAAAAGATTACTAAAGTAATGGGCTACTAAAAAGAATAAAAAAAACTGATTGATTTAAGTAAACATATGATACTTCTCAAACTCACATAGCAAACTTGTGTTAATAGATATTATGTTGTGTGGTGAGTGAGTTAGAGCTTACATCATTATTGAGTGTCTTCACAAGACAATCTATGGTGCTTTTGTAACTTGGATCTCCCATCATTCTCAATTTAACCTGCAAAAACACAAATGTAAGTAATCTTCTCAATCAATTTATGATGAGAAATGCATTCATAGGTTTCTTCATTCAAATAAAAAGTGTTCTGTTTATTCAAATCTATCAACAAAAATCTTAAAACATAGTCATTAGGCTTATTCTAGTTCTTGTTGGTTTGATTTAACATAAGAATAATAACAAAGTTATGTTATGTATCAGTACCACATCAACTGTGATCCAACGCAAACTGCAACAAATCCTGCACCTAAACTTGTTACAATATGGGTGAAGACATTATCAGTGAATCCAGTGATCTTCAGAATCGTCTGCAATGTAATAGAAAAAAAACAGTTAAAAAGAGCACCTCAAATACTTATTTTTATTTTCAGAGTTTATGATTGTATAATGTATAACAACCTTCTTTACTTGATCATAACTTACCAACTCAGCAGCATTTATTATAGCATTACCACATTGCGGGCAATATTTAGCCCAATCCAGTCCATAGAGCTCCACTAACCCACAAGCCGGACTCGTGTACACGAACCTCCTGGAAAAGATATTTGTATAAGCATACTCCATAAATATTAAATAACATACCATAAATATCAAAATTTCAAGACGAAGTGAAAGATAATGCACTAAAACAAGTCCCTAGTCACTTGACGTTCAATATCTGAAGCATTTTCAAATTGAAATAGCTCTTCTGTGTTGAGCCCTAGTAAGTTCACACATATGTCCTAAGGGTGCTACATAACGTGCATTCACATTCTGTATGAACCAAATTTTTCCCCAAATGAACCAAACCCAATAAGCTAAATTGTTTAAAATGTTGCAGGCACCATTAATAACAAATTGTTTAAGATATCATCTATAACAGGAGAATATCTTCAACTATATCATAATGATCATAATTATCATGGATAGATTACAAAAAAAGACCTGAAATTACAGCTTATAAAAAGAATATCAAAGTATTAACATGGTCAAATTTGCCCAAATTTCCACTATGGCAACTAACCTATTCAAATTTAACTTTTTTTGCTACATCACACTTCATAATTCATGAATGATCATTAGAACATAGTAAACCCAGAGTAACTGATCGAATCATCACACTAATTCACCAGCCCTAATTTCCAAAACCACGTCCATTCCTTCAACATCGATGAACATACTTTTGCCCTAAATTAAGTAAACAGCCTCACAACAAATAAATTATACATGATTAATATAATAAGCGTACAATGTAGGCTTGTAAAGGAACCGAACCAACACGAACGAGGCTTGTTCGTTTAAAATAATTACAAAAAAAGACATAAACACCGACATTATTTAGAGGAAAATCAAATACTAATTAATTAAAATCCTCAAAATTGCATACAACAGCGTTAGTTACAAATTCCACCAGTTCATAAAAACAATCAATCAATTCAATAGCCTATTGAAAAAAAAACAAATGTCAAACAGGAATCAATTAGCAGAACTTTTTTGCAACATGACCTGCCCAAATTCACATCCAATTGAAGATCGGTAAAGTTAAATGAACACCTAATCACCACCAACAGTAAACTAGATTGAAATTAGCAAATAAGAAACAAATTAGGGATTAAACTTTTAAAAAATTAGCAGAGTACATAACCTAATGAATCTAGAATCGATTAGATCAAGAGAAGATTGGAAACATGTAGCCTGGAGAAACCGATTAATAAATAATAACTTGAGAAGTAATAGAGATCGTAAACATCAATGATAATCGAAATCGAGTTACCAGCGACAATGTATTTCTCAGAAGCTCGATTGACGAATTAACATGGCGATGATTAATCCGGGCTTGGGAAGCGGCGACCTGAATCGATTTTGGAATGAGTAGCGAGAGAGATATAGGTTAATTTTAGGCGGCAAGGAGGGAAAGTATTAATTTTAGGCTGAAATTTTTAGAAACTGTAAAGAGGGAAAGGGAAACAGAGGCGTAAAAGTTAAATTAAAGAAAAGCCGGTGAAAACATTAATAAGCGACATAAAAGATAAATGTCGTTAAAAGCGTGCGTCAAACAAATATAACCTACGCAAAGTGTCACTAAAAAACTAGATTAGTGGCACAAAATCTAAATGCTATTAAAAGCGTGTGCCACTAAATGGCTTTTTTTTTAGTGAATGTTTAATGGTAAAGGAGTGGACTCAAAGAACAACTCATGTAAGAACATGACCGATCCAGCGTTGACCGAACTATTTTATTTTCGGTTTAGATCCCAGTTAAAGAAAGTTACCTTATGCCTTGGTTTCTCTCAAAGGAGAAATATGTGGTAGGTAGTAAATAAAATTGAGAAATCGTTTTTAAAGCCACTCTAATACTCTATAAATCCACATACTTTTTTTTGACGCATAACGAATACTATAAGCCCGATCATCAGAGAAAATACATCGTCGAAAGTTCATTCACGTCCGCGAACGCAGATAACGCTGGTGACCCGACCCGCTTACCATTTCCTGAGAAACCCACCACCCGAAGGCCCACTCACTTGAGAGGGGGTGGTGTTCCCTGTGAGTGAGCCCCCCTCACTTGAGATCTCAGCCAATCACTTGATGCCATCTCACACCAACCCCCTTCTTCCGTGAAATCCGTCATGCTAACCCTCTCATGCCCCCCTCACGCCATAGGGGGGCGGTGTTCGTGAACTCCCTCACGCCGTGAAGCCCCTCACGTTCCCACCCGTGAGGGTATACCGGATACTCTAAGTCTCAAAACTATGACCTCCATATTAAAAGGCTATAGGGATGCCTTCTCCCAAACCAAATGATATGAGACTTATCGGCTATATCAACATACTAGATATTAATCTACCATGCTTTAAATCCACAAATGATCATGATTATAGCTAACCTACTCACCTATCATGCTTTAAATCCACATATGATCCTGATCCTAACATGTTAAAAAAAAATGTGTTAAAAAAAAGTATACCTAGGGTGGCAAATTACACTTATTTTAAAACAATGTTGTAAAGTGTCAGCGAGTATAAACCATAAGGGTGCAAATTGCACTTTACTTTATTTTATTTATTACTTACTAGGTTATAGACCCGTGTATTATACGGGTTATACAAAGGAAAATAATATAATTCATAAATATGTAAACGGAATAAAAGAAATATGAAATAGTTTAGAAAATAAGCAGGAAAATGAACATTTCATTGATCAAAGCTCAAAATATAGTAAGCTTATCTGTAATATCCAAAGATCCCTTGTCAAACACCAACTCACATAAACAAAAATAGTACATAACAACCTTTGCTAGCTAATAATATAGGCTAATAATATGAAAAACCAGTTCAATATGTATTCTCTTTTTATTATGTAGTTTTTGGTAAAGAGAGACTAAGTTTTGTTTGTAAATTTAATCTTTCTTTTAAAACATCAATCTTCTCAACATTAAAATTAATAATAATAATAATAATAATAATAATAATAATAATAATAATAATAATGGTTAAACATCTTGCATGGGTATTTTAGGAACAGGTCTAATGATCAAACATCTTTATTAAACTATAAAGACTCAAGTAGATTATAAGATATTTTGTCAATGTGGGATTAGTTCACTTGGTAGAGGTTCTTGCCTTTTAGATGGGAGGTCCTGGGTTCAAATCCAGGCATGGGATGAAATATTTGGTATAATTTAATAGTATGAATAGGATAGATCTGCCGTTCAAAAAAAAGATTATAAGATATTTTTAATTCTTCTAATCTAAGCAATGAAGTTTCTTTAAAAGATATAACAAACCATGTAAGTAGATATAGAAAAAAAAACCAAAATAGTCATCACAATTCACAAGGCCTACTCATCCACTGTTTTATAAATTTAGACGCGACGAATTCAACCCATTGACTTATAACCTAGGTCAATTTTAAGTTTATCTCCAACAGATCAAATAGGTGAAACGGGATTAAAGTCATCATCATAAGCGTATTCAAATACATAAAACCCCTCTGTGTGGCCCATTTAGCTTCTTTTTAGTCCTATACATGAAATGATAATTCTTCTTAATTAATATATCCAAATTTATTAGAAAAACACCAGACATTTGCATTTTGCGACATGATGCCTTGTAAACTTTTTGGAATGAACAAAAGGACCCATGTGTTGGGTTCCAACAATCAAACGCTTTTAAAACCATAGTTTGACCCAAATTAGAAGCGCCGCTAAAAGTAGAAATTTCGACTCATTTAAGTTATAACTCATCAAACTGGGTTAAGTTTTATCTTTAACGGGTCAAACGGAAAAATGAAGAAATTTAGTTCAAAGGGAAACGGATTTAAATGTGTCGTAAATCACCAAAAGTGTGGCTTTTAATGCATAAAAACCTCCTTAATCAGTTTAGTCTTCTTTAAATTATTATTGAAAAAATATAAATTCTTAGTCATATACTTCATCATTAATAAAGGAATTTTTTGTTAAAATGGGTTATAGGAGATTGTGTAATCACATTTGGGGCTGTTCTCTATAAGTTTATACATTTGGGGTTGTCGACATTTGGAAGGGCGACAACTTCCCCAAATTCTCACCCCAATCATTTGATGTGTCTGATCAGTCAGTGAATCCAAAGCTGTCACCCTTTGGAATGGCGACAGCTTTCAGTCACACCTCCATCTCAGCTTCAAGATCCTAGTCACTATGCATGTCAAAGCTGTCGCCATTTGGAATGACAACAGCTTTCTTAAATGAATACAAAAGTTGTCGCCATTCCAAATGACAGCAGCTTTTGGTGTGTTGTCTAGTCAAACAGCAATCCTGTACAAGCAGGTACAATCTTTAATAAATAAGTGTAATATATGATTCCATTTAAACATTACTGCGATGAAGAACCCTCTTTTAATGAAGAACCCAATTTATAACTTGTCTAGTCAACATCCTCTTTAATATGAAGAAGCACTTTAATCCACTCAACAACCACCACCCTCTTTAAGAGTACAGAAATTCAAACCTGTCGCCATTTGGAATGGCGAGAGCTTTAATTTTTTATAGACATCACTCAACTACCTCAACCACCCTTCTTACACCTGGTAGGATAGTACAAAAAATTCAAACCCGTCGCCCTTTGGAATGGCGAGAGGTTTAGGTAAAAAAAGGTGGATTTGAATGAGACTAGTGTTATAATGTTTTATGTATTCTCTTTTTTACCCATCCTTTCATGAAATAACACAGCAAACCAAACCATATATTTTATTTTTCCTTTCAATCATCTATTCAACTATTATAATATGGATGTTGGTTTTACATCACGTACATTGATCGGTGACTTATTATTTTTAAGTGGTAATCACATGGCAGATCACTATTTTCAAGATCTTACAAACAACAAAGCGGTTTTAAGAATTAGACGCAGTGATGAGAAGTTCTGGACACATATCCAACATAATCCCATCCCCGAGAATGTTATGCATTACATAAACGAGACATGTTTTGCGGGTGTAATACTTTGTGGTAGTCGTCGACTTGACCGTCACCTCATTTCCTCACTTGTTGAAAGGTGGCGTCTTAAAACACACTTTTCATTTCCCAGTTGGAGAAGTCACGGTAACTCTACAAGACGCACAAGTTTTGTGGGGTTTACCAATTAATGGTAATGTTGTTAGTGGTGTAGATAAAAGTAGTTGGTGACTATATGTGAGGATTCAAGTTAGCAGTATAATTATATTGCTCGGGAATTTCAACTTGGACTGCATCATCATCGAAGGATTCTTCATTTGATGGAAGGCCCTTAGATTCTTCAGTGCTTGGTGGAGGGGTATCCGGCTCGGAGTCGTCATCAATATTGGTATTAGTAGACGGACCGACTTCAAATTGAAGTGAATTAGAATTCTCTTGATTGGAATAATTCATTTGTTGAGGAGCCTCGTATACAGAAAAACCACGTAGAAGATCCATACAACTAGAATTTTGTACAAACGTTATTGGCTCAATACCAACATATACGTTAGGACGAAAAATTGGATCTGTTGTGGCTAAATAATACAACACATCAAGGCTAGGATCATTGAAAATATTAGATGATTGGGAAAACCCTTGAAAAGTGTAATATAGTTTCATACTCAACGTATAAAACTCCTTTTGAATTTGAAGATAAAGATAAATCATATCAATGAATTCTTCGTATGATATTTTCTGTTGAACAATAATCGTACAACTTTTAGTCGAACTATCACACAAAATAATCTCATTTTCGTAGAAAACACTACCACCCCAATACAATTGAACGAATATGGGAGCAAACATATTTGATGAATATGAAATTCTATGTGTTAGTGTTAAGATTGTCATAGTGTACATTTATAAACTTCAAGCATATTAATCATTAAATTTTATTTAAAAATTATGTATACTTAAATGTACTTTTTATTATATTTGAGAATGACTCGTACTCTTTGCGTATTACAAAATAGCAATGGCCTACCTAATCCTGTCGCCATTCCAATTGGCGACATCTTTGTACCTGCTTGTACATGATTGCTGTTTGACTAGACAACACACCAAAAGCTGCTGTCATTTGAAATGGCGACAACTTTTGTATTCATTTAAGAAAGCTGATGTCATTCCAAATGGCGACAGCTTTGACATGCAAACTGACTAGGATCACTACTAGGATCTTGAAGCTGAGATGGAGGTGTGACTGGAAGCTGTCGCCATTCCAAAGGGCGACAGCTTTGGGTTCACTAACTGACCAGACACATCAAATGATTGGGGTGAAAATTTGGGGAAGCTGTCGCCCTTCCAAATGGCGACAACACCAAATGTATAAACTTAGAGAGAACAGCCCCAAATATGATTACACAATCGCATATAACCCATTTTAGCAAAAAATTCTTAATAAAGTAATTGTTCGTAATTCTTCAAAACTATGCCAGAAAGCATTCCGGGTCAGGGTCAACCCGGACCCAGCTTGATTCGTTTTAACCGGTACAACAAATAACCTATTTTGGTCTGTTACCCAACCTGCCCACTTTACCACTTCTACCACCCACTTTAGATTTTTCTTTGTACAAATCACCTAATTTATACCAAAATCAAGATTATTAAACTTGGAATGTACTAATATCATCCAAATAGGCATCATAGTCAAAGCCCGTGGTAGTAAACGGCCACCTGCACTCCTGCCAAAATTGGTTCCCCTATGGTACTGTCAAAATAAATAAATAAATAAATAAAAAATTAGTTGACAATATATAGAAAGGAAATGCTAAGAGTAGTGTTTAGACTTTACGATATGGAAATGCTGACTTTATATAGTCAAATCTTCTACATTGTGGATGTATAATCAACATAACTATCCTAACTTATTTAGGGCCGTACCCGAGAAACTAAGTATCCGGCTCGACATAAAAAAAATGCTCCCATTCCCCCGCTCAATATGCACGTATATAAAAATATTTCAATAATACAGCGACAATTGTAATTATAATAATAAAGAAAATAAAACTACCATAGATTAATATCTAGTTAGTAGTTGCATACCTAAATGATTCGGGAGGCTCTCCTAGCATTTTGCGAGGAAAAGTTGTTGATCAAGTTTTCATATTGCATGTTTTCTAGTAATTAGATTGTGTAATTGGGATGGACTATGGGATAAATGGATAAAGATTGGGCCATTTGGGTATTATTGGGTTGGATTTCAATTAAAAAAAAATTGCCCCTACATTTTATAAAATTTTACATAATTTATAAGTTATTTATTTATTTTTATAATATATATATAAAGAAAATTTAAAAATATATGTCCCACTCGTAAACATGCCCCGGTGCCGCGGCACCACCCTCTAAGCCGGTACTGAACTTATTTACCCTAAACTTTATCCCATTTCTAGTAGTTGTAACACAATTTAATTTGGTTGATTAATTTTGTAATATTTGAAATACAGATAAAAAAATAAACATAAATTTTAAAAGTTAAAACATTCATCTTGATGGAGTAAAGAAAATTGTCCTTTTTTTTTGTTCTTTCTGTTCTACATAATTGTCTGATATGGACCAATAAAACACAAGAATTGGGTTAACTTTGAAACACTTCTTTTTGTTGAATATAACCAAAAGTTCAGCAAGTTGTGGTATATATAAAGACCTGCAACCAATAACCCAAAAAGGCATTAAAGTATGGAAATGTTTGATATTTTTTTACTGGAAATTCAAGAAACTAAATGGGTATTTATTTTAAAAAAAAGAACTTGAACAAATAGAGTTTCGGATCAACCCAACCCAACCCAACCGACACTTATGCACATGCTCCATATTAGCAGATAAAATTGTGACCCAAATTTTCAGGTTGGATGATGGGTAATTCTTAGGTATGGGTCGGGTTAGCCTAAAACACATTATGACCCATATTTTCAAAACTCTTATAGACAATTGATATCAAATATGATTACAAAAATTTGATTGTATCGATAATAATGTAACTAGTTTCATACCCGTCCGGTGGTCGGGTACTTTAATGTCATAATGGCACAAATATTTTTCTTTGCATTCTAAACTAAAATATTATCTGTTTATAAATTTCGATAAGAAAACCTAAAAAAATGTATGTTCTGACGGAGCCGAACTATTTCAACATGTTGCCAATTTTGACTTGTTGCCCCACCCGCCCATTTTACCACTCATGTCCTGGTCAAGTCACCCAAACTATTTTCACATGCTACCAAGTGTTACTCCTTAATCTATTGTATAAATTTAAAGGGACGTGATCTACGCCTTAAATCTAGCAATGTTCAATATAACAGAGCTGGAAAGAGCTGGAATGAAACTGCATTATTCAATTCAAGTTATCATGTCAAGTCTAACAGAAGCCAGAGTTAATATTGACCAAACGTAGTTTATCAAAGTAGGAATATTTTAAAAACATTAACATAAGATATGAACACTTACAGGAGAGGAGATAAGTGAAATGTGGGTTGGAGATGAAGCAGCAATAGAAATAAAATTTTTACCAGGGCTCTACCCTTTTACCTCATTCACTACTCGAGAAGTTTAATCATCTTTATCATATATAAAGGCAAGAAGGATGTGCTTGAACTCTTCATATGCTTCCTCGGAATCAACAACGGAGCCATGTCACAACCAATATGAGGTGCATATGATAAGCAAACATACACCAATGAAAAGAATTCATATGCAGAACACCAAAAATCCTATATTAACAGGCAAAAAGAAACATAGGACCTCAAGTAACATGCAATTCTGAAGTTTAAAGAAACATAAGACCTCAAGTAACCTGCAACCAACAAACACAAGTTTTAACCTAAAAAGCTATAAATAGGTTATTTTCGGTTATGTTTTATCTCTAACGGGTCCATTGTGTTAACCTAAACGAATTAACACATAAGGAAACATGTTGAATTATGTTCCTATGGCGCATTATAAAAGAAAATATTATTATTTAAATAATATAGTTTTCTTATTATTTAGCACATGATTATTTATAAAAGAAAAAATGAAAGTTGTTTATGAGCCGGGCCGACCCAGCCCATCCATTTTGCCATCCCTAGTGATATTCAAATATCATGGGCTCAAAGGAAGTAAGGTACATACCAAGGATGGTAATTCCTAGTTTTGTTTTGTAATCTTCTTCACTCTGAGCAAGTCGATGATTTTAAAGTCAATACCAGTTGAAAAACAGAGGGTAGAACATAATGGAGACAATCAGAACTTGCCTGGACACGAGCCCATTTCCCTAAAGATGACTTCCAACCAACGATCGCATAACTAACAAATGCATTTTCCTTTTTTAAAATGGATACAAAACTAAAAGTTGTTAGTTTTAGATGATAGTCATAAGTTTATAAAATAACATTATTCAGTCATTTACATGTATTTCAGCATCATCTAAGATGATACAATGCATGAGCGTTACCCCTTCACCAACTCGTACATTTGCAGAAATGGAAACATTTGGACCAATCTGTTGTGATGAAGATGGGATACAAATTAAAATAGATTCAAAAAAATGAAAAAAAAATTGATATGTGAATGGTTGTTGACCTTTGCAGTTGGATGTATTTTTGCTGATGGATGGATACAAACGTCACCAACAACCATTGGATTCTTTGTCCCATCACCATAAGCCAGGAGACCTGGAGATTTGTGTCGAAATTGGGCAAGATACAAAGCAGAGCATTTCAATGACATCCTAAAATATTAAAGGTTCATGAAAAAATGTATAAATAAAGCATAAAGTAATATACAATTGCAGAATTGCCATACGCTGGAGTTTTAATCTGTTCCCAGAAATTCATTGTCTCATAAGTGTATAATTGCTTCTTTCCAGCAAAAGGTGACAATATATCTTGATCCAATCTAACAAAATCCTTAGTGTGCGTCCTGTTAAAAGAAACTAAAATGGTATAAAATTCACAGGGGCGTGTAATCTTCTAATGTAACATTTGAAAATATTACCCTGAGATCTTACTTGGTTGCCAACCGAAGGGCCTCAAAACTGGATAAAGTGTCAAGGTTAGCTGCAACATAACACAAAATTTGTAAGTTGTAACTTGTATTCTCACTCACATGTGACATAATTATGTCTCTATTTAAGTCTAATAACAACAATGATACATTACTTGTATTTCTTGTTAAAAGGACAATGAGTAAAAAAGCTGACGTCTGTCTTCACGATGAGTTCGTATATCTTGAATAACATGAAATATTTATGGTGTGAATATGTAAACACCACAGTTTATTAAATCACTTACCTGAAATCCATGAGAAGAACGATAAAGAAATGCAACAGAGACACTACTTCAATGAAATTGACAATCTACAAAGATAATTCTTACAAAAGTCTCGGGTTTCTCTGTGTAATGCAAAAGTTATTTGGTAACTGGATCAGCAACTAATTCACCAAACTCGCTAGCAGACTCAGCAGAAACCTGCTCAGAAAGTATTGCAACAGCCGAATTCAATCTTAAAATTTGTAGTTTTATCGAGATACAAAAAAAGATTTACAGTAAAATGCACACCTTTATAACTAACAATGTCCCCATCCCACCGTACCTTCTACGGGCATCTACAAGAGAACACAATTACATGAATGAATGGCCCATGCTGCATATTATCATTTTGAAAAATTGTATGACTTGGTAGCTAACCAAACATTTCTGATAGAGGAAAGCGACAACATACATCACAGTTCAACAAAAAGATATGTGACTGCAACAAAAAAAAATATCATCTCAAAAATTTAATAATCATCTCAAAAATTCTACGCATAAGAATTAAAATTGCAACATATAGTGATTACAACTTCAGTGCTCATCGAGGCATTTTGTCATACACTTGGAGTGCGTTAGTGAATCAATAAAAAAAATATCATTTTGTTGGTCAGTTAGGCCCAAAATGAAAAAGAACAAAACAAATTTCATTACAACTGATTAACACCCCCTAAATTCCACATCAAATCCAAAAAAATTACCTGAACTGTAGCTTGTGTCCTGCAAAACCAAGATGAATCTGGTGAATTTTGTCATTGTAAAACAAATAGAGATGATGGAATCAGTGATGGAGGAAGGATTATGGAATAAGTGAAGCTCATTCAATTGATCGAGGATTATGAAATCAGTCGCTACTTCAAATCGGTCAATGGCTACAAGACTGACACCTGAGTTACCCGAAACCTAAAAGACCGAGACCCAAAATTCACAATACTGGAGCATCTTTTTAACTCATTTGACCTTCATTTCAAGCTACCTCTTTTTATTTGTCTGATTCTGAAATGGGAAAGTAAAAAGAACGTAAAGCACCAGTCTTGCAAGAAAAATAAAGCATAATGCTCAGAACTGTCATACCTTTCCATCATACAGGTGATAGAACATTAGCAACCAACAATTGGTGATGATATACCCTTCAGATAAAAGATCAAATAGTGAGATAAGTATTTAAATACCAAAAATAAGTTGAAAGTCTCATACGTAGAAAACAAACTTACAGGATGATTAAGTACACGGTAAATGAAAACTGCTAGTCCATCAAGAGATAATGTATTTGATTTGGTTCCTTCCTGCATGTTGACCACAAAAAATAATAGGTTAAAGTAAGCAAATTTAGCTGTTGAACACTATATGTGTATAATATATATTATTCCATGCCTAAAAGATTGAAAAAGTAAAGATTTCAATCCAAATGTTATACATTTTTATGCCAAGATATTAAAAATTCAATATTTCGACAACTAATTTATCAAAATATCAAGAAATCAGAAGACTTTAAACTTAATAAAACTTGAAATCAGCAGATTAAAATCAAGATTATCACCAATTCGATTACAAATTCATCAAAATACAATCAAGAAACTAGAAATTTTGAAACGTAACAAAACCCGAAATCAACATATCAAATTTTGGGGGGAAAAACTTTGTGAGATTGAATGTGGTGATTACAAGTGTAAAATATTTAGTTTTTTATTAGAAGAGGGATATGTTAGAAACCTTGTATATTACACATGGTGAATAAATGCAGTGTTATATATACTTAGTAATAAAGATCTAATATTATATATTTTTGACATATTACATAATTTTTAATACAAATTTTAGAAACGTTATATAATTATTTTTCAAAAATGTTTTATAAAAACAAGGATTATTGGATTTTAATAATCTCACCTTTAACCAATTGGCTGATAATAATCCCACCTGAATTTATTCACTCCACCGGTCCCTACTTTTGAACTATTTTTTTTCAATGGACCCTCGTTAAGTTCGTCCTAACGCCGTTTATTTTCATCTGATGTGGATGGCTGACTATGTAATTAGGTGGGCCCACTTTAAAATATTTTAACATTTTTGTCACTTTTAACCCTTTAAACATTAATTTTTTTTTTCAAATTTAACCCTTTAACCTCTTTGTCCCCTACAAGTGGGTTATCTTCTCCGGCCCTACCTTCAGATCAGGAACTTTGAAAACCGGCGACCAACACCACCCCTCTTAGACTCTACTTTTGGTACCCCTCACCCCCTAGTCATGCATGCATCGCCAAGGAAACCGACCCGTGCATCATCTTCTTCGTCCTATATCCACCGTATGCCCATCTCCAGCAAACCCCTCATCTTCCCTCGCCGAAAAACGATACTTGGAGAGAATACCTGCTGCGAGATCTGAAACACCACCAAGAACAAACCAAGCTAGTGTGAAACCATCAACTTCTTCGCAAATCTGTCATCAGAAAATCGACCCGTTCATCTTCTTCTTTGTCCTATCACCGAAAAATTCATCTGGGTTTCAATTTTAAACCCTATTTTTTCAAAAAACGACGAACTTTTCGGCATTGGGTTGGTCGGGATCTCGATCAGGTTGTAAAACACAAAGATGGTTGGTGACGGTTATCGGAATCTGATGGTGGCCGGAGGTGGTATGGGGTTGTGCTGTGGCTTGAGGTTTTAAGAGGGTAAAAGTGAAAAATTGTCAAAAGGGTGGAAAATATAAAAATGATTAAAAGGGTTAAAACTAACAAAATGGTTAAAAGGTTTTAAAGTGGACCCACCCAAATGCCCAGTCAGTCATCCACATCAGATGAAAACAAACGACGTTAGACGAAATTGACAGAGGTCTATTGAAAAAAATAGTTCAAAAGTAGGGACCGGTGGAGGGAATAAAATCAGGTGAGATTATTATCGGCCAACTGGTTAAAAGTGAGATTATTAAAATCCAATAATCCTAAAAAAAATGAAAGAAATGTTCAAATTCTAAAAATGTTTTATGAACAAATTTATTTTTAATTCAAAAATGTTTTATAAAAATAGTTATAAAAAATCAGTATTATTTAATAGGAGAGAGAGGCGGGAAACAAAAAATATATTTTTTTATAGAAACTTGTATTATTAAATAGGAGAGAGAGACGAGAAAAAAATATTAAGGATGAACATGGGAATGACATTTGACACCCCAAAACCTTTATTTATTAGTATGTATAGATGTTATTCTTTTAGTTAATTTAATGTATAATATGAAGTATTTAATATAAACGTTACTAATTACTGCCATTCTAAATTTTTTATTTAACACAAATTAAAATCAATTAACTTAAAATATATTTACATACAATGAAAATGTACATGGAAGATCATCAAAATGGGCTATTTAACCGTTCACTTGATCATACAAGCCTTAACTTTTAAAATCTTTCAACTCATCTAAGCATGAATCGTGACATCTAGAGTAACAAATTTCTTTTCTGACGCAACAAAACATATTTGTTACATCGGATTCCCTTCTCCTACCGAGTCCCTTCTCTTCTACCACTTTATTTTTCAAAAATAAATAAAAATCTAAAATTATTAAAATTGATTTTTTAATATTTAGAAACTAAATTTTAAAAAAGAAATATATTTAAAAACATAAGATTACGAAAACATAAATTTATAA
This sequence comes from Smallanthus sonchifolius, assembly GCA_023525975.1. Lineage (NCBI taxonomy): Eukaryota > Viridiplantae > Streptophyta > Magnoliopsida > Asterales > Asteraceae > Smallanthus > Smallanthus sonchifolius. The sequence continues at coordinate 11,853,590 of CM042027.1, read as the reverse complement.
TAAGTATTTAAAAACTTCTAGTTATTAAAACTTGATTTTTTTTGAAATATTTAAAACTTAAAATTCTAAAACTAAAACCTTTATGAACTTAATTTTTTTTAAATAATTAAAAACTTAATATTATTAAAAATTATTTTTTTAAAATATCTAAAAACATACTTTTTTCTAAATATTGAAAACTTAATTAAGAAGATATGCTTCTTTTGATTGGAAGGATGTTATGAAAATGTTCACAACAAGTTCTTCGTATTCTGGTTTGTTTACGGTGGGTTTTAGTAGTTGTTTGGTCACTCTGGTACCGTCGCCGCCGTTAGATGGTAGTGTTTGCGGTGGTTTTATTACGCCGGTCTCATTGCTGCCTTTTCAAGAAAGAGAGGTAATTAGGGGAGGAAAATGGTGAGACTTTTCTTATTTATGTTAAGAATATATTTATTTAATTAATTTTAATTGACTAAAATGATAAAATCTTGACCATTTAAGAATATATTGATTTAATTAGCTTTAATTGACTATAATACCCTTCTCATTAACGGTTATATGGACGGAATATTAATGGAGAGATTCAAAATGAAAGAGAAAGTTTATCATGGGGTGTTAAATTGCACTTCTTTTAAAAACATGGTTGTAAAGTGTCAGCGTACATAAACCACAGAGATGCAAATGACAGTTTACTCAATAAAATAATATCAAATATCTGATTTTGAAAAGATTAAAGTTATTTAAACTAATATTTGATTAATTAACAAGTTCTTTTCTAAATTATGTTCTTGTCGGTTTTTCATATAGGTTCCCCATTAGTATTATTATATCTTATGAATTGAACAAATGTAACATAAATATATTATTTCGGCATTAAAGTCTTTTATTTAACATAACATTTAATCTTTGTGGTAATTCTAGAAAACTTTATTGTGACTTGTGATTCTCACCTTCTAGAAAACGTGGGCATTTGTGTTTTTGTTTGTTGTTGAAAGCTAAAAGTTTAAACTTGAACGCTTATGAATTTATGTGTTTAGTTATGATAAAAAAACACTTCTATTTTGTCATCTAAAATATTCTTCCATCTTTGTATTTTGTAAAGGAACTAGAATTATGCTCACACACGTTATGACCCCTTATGTTCAAGGATTTAAAGAGAGATAGAGGAGATGAGAGAACAAACATAAGACTTAATTTTGTGTTGGAGGATTCGAGTGACTACTTCATCGTATTCGTCACCAAACATGGAGAACACATACCATAATTTTTATGACAATGAAAGGAATAAATTCGGTGTCCGCGGTTGCTTTTGTCCATGATTCCCAAGTTGGACGCATCAACAAGGAGGGTGACACGACCTGATACGAAAATAATCAGGTTTTAGGTTGTTATGATTGACTTGACTAATAAACAAGTTATGCTCAGGTTGATTTGTTTAACTCGTTAATTAAGCGAATTGTATTCGAATTGACTCTGTTTAATTTGTTTAAATAATCACGCCAACCTTTTAAAATTGGAATAAAAATTAAAAATATATTTTAAAATGTCAACCAACGAACCGACCTATGACTCACTTAACTCATTTATTATAACCCGTCAATCCACTTATGACCTACTTAACCTATTTATAAATTATTTACAACCCGCCAACCCATTTAACTTGTAGATAAATTGGTTACAAGAATCGTATTTAGGTTATACGATTTGAAGTGTGACTGAGTTAAAGTTGATGTTTCTTTAAATAAATAAAATTACTCTCCAGCTTCAACTATTCAACCTATCAACCCGAAACCATTATTCCGACACGATCGTCACACCTGCCTCTTTCCCACTTGATGCAAGGGAAATCACCATCCAAGAATGGCATCACATGAAGCTTCTCCTTTTTCTTATTGAAGCATAATATTCGAGGAAGGACCATAAATTGACTTTGACATATTCGTGCAACACATTGACATATTCATACCTTTTTGTACAAGGTTATTTTCTTTTTCTTTGGTTAAAAAAATAAAAACCAAATATTTTATAATTTCAGTTAAATAAAACTGTTAAAATTTGATTTCTAAAACATGTTACTCAGAATAAAACACATAGTAGATTTCTAACTTTACAAAAATCTTATTCCATTGTATTAAAATATCATTTATGAGGGTTTAGGTAAACAACAATACAAAAGCATCTATAATTTATTTATTAATTTATATTTCTTTGAACGGCATGGCATCTATCTATAATTATTTCTTAAAAGAAAAATAATTAAATTCAGCCATTGACTATTCTCTCCATCTCCCTCAACACCGGGTCAGTTGGTTCATACCAATTACCTTCTTCTTCAAACCCTTTCCAAATCTTATCCTGTTCATATATTTCTTGCCACTTGTAATTTATTTTTCACTTAAACCCCATTTCAGGTTGCTAATCAAAGCAGGATTTCAAGATCTGATCAGTTTCAAGGTATCCCCTTTTGACCCTCTTCAGTTCTTGACCTTTAATTTGTTAAATTTTCTGATACCCACTTGAATCTTGAGGTTAAATTTTGAAGTTTTGAGTTTGATCATATGGGTAATTGTTGTGCTACACCCTCAACCACTGATACTGAGAACAAAAAGGGTAAAAATAAGCCAAACCCATTTTCTGTAGATTATGGTGGCCCTAAGAATGTTGGATATAAGTCATATGTGTTAGAGAACCCTACTGGGCATGAAATTGAGCAGACATATGTTCTTGGTAAGGAGATGGGTAGAGGGGAATTTGGGATTACATATATGTGTACTGATAAATCTACTGGTGAAGTTTTCGCGTGTAAATCGATATCGAAAAAGAAGCTAAGAACTAGGGTTGATATTGAGGATGTGAGGAGAGAGGTTGAGATTATGAAGCATTTGCCACCTCATCCGAATGTAGTGAGCTTGAAGGATACTTATGAAGATGATGGTGCTGTTCATTTGGTTATGGAGTTGTGTGAGGGTGGAGAGTTGTTTGATCGGATCGTTGCTAGGGGGCATTACACTGAGAGGGCGGCTGCTGGCGTCACTCGCACCATTGTTGAAGTGATTCAGGTAAAGATTTATGTATCTTTGTGTCCAATTGTTTTGATCAAGTATATGTTATATTGTGGTAGTTGTAGGTGCTAATTTTACTTGCTAAGTCTGCAAACGAATTGGTTACATTTTCTGTTTAATTTTTTAGTTAATGACAAATTGGATTGTAATAATCCAAACTATGATCTGTTGACCAATAATAATCCATACTGTCAATTTAACCGGTGACATTCCTAACTTTCACATTCGTTGTCAAGAGCAATCCCAATAGCATAATCTTCATAGATCTACTCTCGATTTATACTTGATTTCGGTCATAATGATGATTATGAACGAAATAAAGAAGTGAAATTGAGTGTAAATCAAGTGTAAATCTATGATGATTATGCTACTTGGATTGCTCTCAACAACGAAAGTGAAAGTTATGACTGTCACTGGTCAAATTGCGAGTATGGGTCATAGTTTGGATTATTAAAATCCAATTTGCCTTAGTTAATAGATGGTCCATTTCTTGAAAGTTGTAACAAGTTGATTGTATTTCTTTCTTACTTTAGATTTGTCACAAACATGGTGTTATGCACCGAGATCTCAAACCCGAAAACTTTCTGTTTGCAAACAAGAAAGAAACATCACCACTAAAGGTTATTGATTTTGGGCTATCGGTTATCTTCAAACCAGGTAAAGACTATCAACAACCATAATGAATCCATATTTGATTCATATAATAATCATTATTTTTGCTTGATTTTTACTAAATGGACACCACTTAATCTACTTTAGGTGAAAGATTTGATGAGATTGTAGGCAGTCCATACTACATGGCTCCTGAAGTCCTAAAACGAAACTATGGTCCCGAAGTTGATGTCTGGAGTGCTGGTGTAATCCTATACATTTTGCTTTGCGGCGTCCCACCATTTTGGGCTGGTAAGTTTGACTTTCTTCATAAACTTCTCAAGTTTTGTATTCATCGTGTGTTTTAACTTAATATTAATGCACTGTTTGTTTTTAATGTAGAAACCGAGCAAGGAGTTGCACAATCAATCCTTAGATCGGTTGTAAATTTCAAAAGGGATCCATGGCCTAAGGTATCGGACACTGCAATAGACCTTGTTAAGAAGATGCTTAATCCTGACCCTAGTTCTCGTCTTACCGCTCAAGAAGTCCTAGGTATTGTATATTTGTAAAAGGATACCTCCTAATATCCGTTAAAAAGTATATATAGTTAAGATTTTGTTTGATTTACTACAGATCATCCATGGATACAGAACGCCAAAAAGGCTCCAAACGTTTCTTTAGGTGAAAATGTTAAAGCAAGATTGAAGCAATTCTCGTTCATGAACAAGCTCAAAAAACGAGCATTACAGGTAACGAAAACGTTCAAGATTTTGGGTTTGTCCCACTTTTTTAATTGTTTTAATTGAAGCTTATGGATCATGAAATTACAGGTGATTGCTGAGCATTTATCTGCAGAGGAGTCGGCGGGAATAAAACAAGGATTTGATTTAATGGATACCAACAAGCAAGGGAAGATAAACATTGTTGAATTAAAAGTTGGTTTGCAGAAACTTGGTCATCACATTCCTGATGCAGATCTTCAAATGCTTATGGATGCTGTAAGTACTTCAAATATTAAAACATATTGTTTTGACTTTTAAATATTTAATCCATACGCTCGAGCGACAAAAGTAATGGAAGATGTTGTTATAGGGTGATGTGGACAGAGATGGGTACTTGAACTATGCAGAATTTGTTGCGATTTCTGTTCACTTGAGAAAAATAGGGAATGATGATCATCTTAAAGACGCCTTCGAATTTTTTGATAAAAATAGAAACGGGTACATAGAGGTTGACGAGCTTAGGGAAACTTTAGCCGGTGAAATTGAATCTGATAGTGAAGAAGTCATTGCTGCCATTATTCAAGATGTCGATACAGACAAGGTTTGTTTTATTTATTTATTATTATCTGCAGAAGAATCGCGTTCTGGGCTCTTTTAAACCATTTAGTTTGAAAATATGACGACTTTCAGGATGGGCAGATTAGCTATGAGGAATTTGAAGCGATGATGAAGGCGGGAACCGATTGGAGGAAAGCTTCTCGACAATATTCAAGAGAGCGATACAATAATCTGAGCCTGAAATTGTTCAAAGATGGTTCTATGAATTTGGCCAATGAAGGACAATAGATATGGGTTTGTTTTGGAGCAAATCAAGATTCAATTTGTTAATATGAAAAGTTGTAACATTTGTGTTTTGAGATGTGTGTGAAAATCCACCTTAAGTGGGTGTGGGTTTCTTTTAGGATATGAGATCCTCTTTTGTTGTGAGCTTCTCTTTGTGGTTGTAATGTATTCAAATGGTTTGTTTTATAGAATGGAATCACATAAATAATAGATGGCCTTGACTTTTCAATCATACACAAAGAATGGATTTATATTAACTATGTACCTCACTGTCATTTTATTCTTAGACCATTTATAGATAATTTTAGATTAGGTTATTGTAAGTTTAAAATATTTGACTTTTAGGACAATAATGAAGTTTAAAAGATTTGACTTTTAGAACAATTCCTCTTTGGTACGAGGGAATGGAATGGACAAAGAAAAGAAATAAATTATAACCATCATACTCAAAGAATGGATTTATATTAAACTATGTACCTAGTGTCATTTTATTCTTTAGACCATTTATAGATAATTTTAGATTAGGTTATTGTAAGTTTAAAAATTTTGACTTTTAGGACAATAATGAGGTTTAAAAGATTTGACTTTTAGGATAATTAGGGTCTCTTTGGTATGAGAGAATAGAATGGACGAGGGAAAGGAATTGATCATAACCATTTTATTGTCATGTTTGGTTACCTTATGAAAATGAAATGAATCATTACTTAGGTAGTATTTGGTATGAATGAATGGATGATGAAATGAAATGAGTCATTACGATGAAATTAAAAAAAAAACATGCTTGGTAAACACATAGGAATGGAATGTATAATTACATAAGGAATGTGATTCATTCCCTTTTAATGATTTTCATTCTTTGGGGGAGTGGTGTTTTTTTTCATTCTGTCAAGGAATAGAATGAATTTATTTAAATAATTACCCGAACCATGACCCGACCCAACCCATGATCCGATCCATGACTCGACCCGTGACATGAACCATTACCCGACCCATGCCCCATCCCATGACGCAAACTATGAACCGACCCATGATCGCCCATGACGCGACCCATGGCTCGCCCAATGCTTTGTCTCATGACCCGACCCACGACTCGAACTATGACCCGACCCATGACCTGTCTCATGACCTGACCCATGACCAGACCCATGACCCAACCCATGCCCGGACCATGACCCACCCATGACCCGACCAATGAACCAACCCATGCCATGACCCATAGCCCCTCCTATGCTTTGTTTCATGACCTGACTCATGCTTCGTCCCATGACCCGAACCACGACCCGACATGACTCGACCCATGACACGTCCCGTGCCCTAACCCATGACCCATCACATGCCCTGACCCGTTACCCGACCCATGACCTTATTATCCTAGGGTATATCTTTTCATTAATTGTATTCAATTCCTTCGTCTTTTCCCTCCTAACAAACAACACTAAGTAATGATTCATTTAGGGTAACAAAACATGACAATAGAATGGTATGATCCATTCCTTTCTCTCAACCTTTCCATTTACTCGTCCATTCCATTCCACTGTCCATTCCATTCTCTTGTCTATTCCATTCCCTCGTCCACTCCATTACCGCATACCAAACAAACCCTTTAGTGTTGTTTGTTAGGAGGGAAAAGACGAATGAGTGGAATATAATTCATGAAAAAATAAATAAATACCCTAAGATAATAAGGTCATAGGGCGGGTAATGGGTCAGGGCATGGGATGGGTCATGGTTCGTTTTTTTTTCATTTACTTTTTTTTTATATTTGTTTTTTTTTAATAATTTTATTTTGTTTTTATCTTGTTAATACATTTTTTTTTATCGAATTTGCCGTTTCAATGTTATCTCATGTTAGCGACACAACTTATATATTTTTCGATCTCCAAACCGAGTCACGACAACTTCATACGTTCTTTTATGTACTTAGTAACGAAGTTCGCAAACTCGTCGCATCGTGTGAGCTTAATTTCTAGTATATATTATAAGATAAAAGTTGGTTTAAATTTTAAATATCAAATAACACTTGAGATAATTAGTATTACTATTACTAAAAAGTTTTAAAAGAGAACTTCTTAAGAATAGTGAACTTTACCGTTTTTTAGTTTTGCCACAAAGCTTTAAAAGTGAACTTCTTTAGTGCCCTTTCCATCTATTAACCCAGGTTCGAGTCCCTCGGTTATTTTTTGTTAATATTTTTTCAATGATTTACGTTTAATTAAAATCGATATGGATTTACTTTATTTTATACTTTTGGTATTCATTATCTTTCCCAATTACACATTTTTATATTTTACGCCTTAGATTTTTTAACACACGTTTTGGTATTTTTTATCGTTGCCAAAACAATTTTTTTTCTTTTCTATTTTTACATTTTTCTTTCTAGGTTAAAAGGAGTAGACATAACCTCATAAGTCTTTTTTAATGTACTTAACTATATTTCTTTTTTAACAGACTCAAACGTTTAAGATTCGTTTAACGCTGCGTGACATGAGAAGTCGAGTTAGGGTACGTTTCAAAGCCGCCGTAACACGCGGCGGATAAAACTAGTAGTTAATATAATAATACAAATGAATATTACATGATATTTGAAATTGTTGCGCTTCAACCTGATGTCCAATTAGATCAGTCCACGTTTACATTTGAAGTTTACCGCGTTTTGCATGTCACCCCAATTCGTTTGAAGCCTGCAAACTCGACGACGCACTCATAACAACTTTTCTGTTACAAAATTCAAATCTCGAATACAAGCTTCACTTCTCATGTCAAATTTCTTCCATCATCACGCAACATGAAACTTCGATCCACATAAGCAGGTAGTACATAGAGTTTGATCTTCAACTTTCCGATCGGTGCACTCAATTCGTCATCCACAGGTTCTGTTCTATCAATCTCATAGTCGCATCATGTTAGTTAGGGTTTTCAGGTTTTGTAACTTGTTTAGATTCTAGTAATTTTGTGCTCTGTTTATTACTTGCACTGTGTAAATGATTTGCCGATCCTGTGTGATCGATTTTGTTTCACATTTCGGAACAAATCACAATGACATGAAGATTTCTGTAATCATGATGCATGATTTTAATTAGTCGCATCATGTTCTTCACAGATCTGAAGTTTCTGTATATTGTTTAGTATTTCAGAATACTGATTGCAGCTTGTTGAATCGTCTATCATACTCTGTTTATTACGGTAAATGATAATCTGATTCAGTATGATTGATTTAAATTTTGTTTACAAGTTTGTTAGGTGATTGTTAAGATGTTCATGAATAATTAGTTTCAGTACGAGTTCTTCCCTACGTTCTTGTTTTCTGATTTCTTTTCGTTCATTTTGTACACACGTGAAATATTTTAGGTGTTATGTTAATCATGAGGTTTGATTGCTTGCTTCTGCTTCATATCCAGTCTGATTTATGTTATGTCAGTTGAAATTTTAATATAAAAATTAGTTTCATGGAGAGGTTTTAGGCTCTTTCTGCATATAGCCTCAATTTTGTTGTTCGATTTCAATTGAAATAGCCTGAATTCTGGTTTGAGTCATGTTTCTCAGAAATATTGTACAACTAGATCTAGTAAAAACTGTTGTGTTAAGACAATGAGTCATGCTTAATTGCACTGTAACTGTGTGTAGAAGATCCATATTTGATTTATAAATGATTGAATGCACAATAAAAGAATTCTGTATAAACTGATACAACCAAATCTTTTATGTTTACATAATTACATCTTATGATTCTTATTACTTTTCCAGGAACCTTAATTTCCTGTTCAGGCTCAACAGCATTTCAAGATTTGTGGCTAAACAAGTGTTAAGAAAATGTCAGAACCAAGAAAAGATAAGGAGTTGACATCAGATGCTAAAGGAAAAGCGAAAGTAGAGACCAGTGATGAGGATAAAAGTAGTTCAACTACCGGTAGCAGCGATGAAGAGGTAAAGAAATGCATGGATGCTATGGATTTTTTCACTCAAAAAGCCAAAGGTATTGTAATTGGACAAGTACCTGCTGCTGCTGCTGGCAAGAGAAGAAAGAGAGCAAGTAGTGGTTTAACAAGGTCAATTTCTATAAGATCAGAACTGAGTGAGATTGGTATGAGTTTTGATTCAGACTCTGATCCAACAAATGCTGATGATATTGCAAAAACAGAACAGAAAGGCAAAGGAAAAGTGGAAGAAGAAAGTGATTTTTTCCAAGGTTCTGATACTGATTCAGATGAAGCCTGTAAAAGAATGAAAAAGGGAAGAAATGATGATGATTCTGATGATGATGATGGAGCTGGAGGTGGAACTGGAGCAGGGGCACACACTGATCTCTCAAGTCTGAGCTTGCAAGTTACAGGGAAATGATGGAATCATGCATGGAAGAGTTGAAAACCACATTTTGATGAGCTTTCTTTCAGGGTTAATAAGTCACTTGACAGCATGTTACTTGAATCTGCTTTTTTGATGATGACTGAAGCAGATCAAAAGATTGTCTTGAGAAGATTTGTAACTTCTAAAGAATTCCAACCTTTAGAAAATAGAGTGCTTGTAAACATACAGGATTTGCATTACCAAATATCATTCTGACATTTTATAAAAACAGGAACTTGATTTAGATTTTTCATCGTTAAAAACAGTTAAAGGTAAGTTATCCAAAAACTAACCAAAAAAGGTGGGGTGGGGATCGCCAATTTGGAGCTATTTAAAACGTGAAAATATCTTGAAATAAATTATCAATGTGTTAGATGAAAATGTGTTTATTGGGCAATTCCATGTTGAATAATGTATATATACATATAATATAATTAGTGCTTGTTATATTCCGCGTGGACGAAACTTATTAATGGGTTTGAATCCTATTTGATTGGTATAACATCTGGTAGCTAGTGTCTCATAGACTCTCATGTTTTTTTTGTGTGTTTTAGGTTACCTTGTTCATTGTGAAGTTAAGGAAATGGAATATGTATGCTTGTGTAATTTTTACATGCGTTGATATATTTTTCAAGCTAGCTTTTAATATGTTTTGAACAGTATCTATTTATAAAATCATCAACATAAATTGATGTTGTTTTTGTTTTGAACACACATCTTAGTAGTCGATACTTGGAAGGTTTCAAGATATTAGAAGCATTTTAAAGTGGTAAGGAAAAGATAGTTGTATAATATTTTAACTTTATTGTACCATGACTTATTAGATTGATATCCGGTTTAAGTTTAACCATGTTTTGTACAAATTGGTGAACAAATGATAGTATTTCCGCAGCATAAGTTTTGTGTCAATGTAACCCCACTCTCTGGCTAGGGTGTGACGGGTTGGTGTTGAGATTTTAGCGAATTAGGTACGAGTTTTAATTTGAAACTTTCTGAAAGCAAATTTGAATTCAAATCAAATTAGAGATTAAAAAAACGTATTTGAATTCGGGTTGATTCCAAAAAAATAATATTCTAGATATATACTATATAATAAATGAAAATTATTTATGTCACGTGTCGCGTCCACATCTCTTATCACAATTTTTTTCCCACGTCTCTCTCTTATTAAATGCAATTCTCTTTTTTAATAATGAGTTATATTTAAAGAAAAATATTAAATATACTAATAAAACACATTTACTTTAAATTATCTCTTATTTTAAGAAATTTTGAAATTTAATTATGCAACTTTTGTTTTTAAATAAATAGTGATACAAGTCAAATTATATTAAATAGAAATTAATGTATTCAAACCGTGTAATATTCATGTTTTTAAAGGTATAAACTTTTTATTACTGAGTATATAACATTACATTTTATCAACCCGTGTAACACACGAGTTTTTTAAAATACAAATTTTTATTACTAAGTATATAATATTATATTTTATCAACTCGTGTAATACACGGAATTTTAACCTAGTATGTGTATATATATATATATAATAAAAATACATGATTAAAACTTTTTGGAATCCGGGTTTTACCACCAGTGGGCTTTCGGGCGGGTGGGTTTTTCCCGGAACTGGAGATAACTTGGGGCGCTTAAGGGCTCCGTACGGCTGGGTTGGGCCAGCTGGCGGTGGCCTTTTGCCAATGAGTCACCCCGTACGGAGTACCTAGACAATTCTATGTTTGTTAGCCGTTAAAAAAAAACTTTTTGGAATCGGTTTAGATATTGAACATCTCTATAGAAAACATGTATCCCAAAAAAGAGTGTAATGAAGTCTAACTTTAAATGCATAGTGTCTTTATGGTGATGACATACAGCCACTCCCACTCCCGCTCCTACAAACATCACAATTATGCATTTCATGCAACATTTTTTTATCTTTAGTTAGTTGGAACATTTAAGTGGAGATTTTGCCATATAGAAACAATAAGGAAAAGCCCATCTAACTCGGAAATTTCTTATTTATCACACAAAACAATCTCTCGATCCCTTCTCGATGATTGCATCTATGATCTAAAGTGAAGAAAAAATCGGGACACCGGTTAAGGAAAGCCTGCATCAGCGATGAACACATTGCCGCTAACGTACTTCGACAAATCATGGATCAGATACTGTCACACCCCAACCGACGGCGGAAACGTCGAGGCGGGACATGTAGACTGTTCATAAGCTCATGGTTTACTAAAGTTGTGATAATTAAACAATAACTTTCATTTCATAGCTCAAGTAATCAAGTATAACTTTTACAAGAATAAAAATACATGAATAACTTTATTAAATTCAAAACTAGGTCCTCAATCCTAAGTGAAGCGACTTGAAATCTTAACTCAAACACTGTACCTGAAACATGATAAAATGAGAGGGTCAACTATAAATAGTTGGTGAGCATACATAGGTTTTGACACCACAAGTAAAGTTCAAATGTTTTATGTACAATTCATATGATGCATGGTTTATAAAGCATTTATGGAGAATCTAAGTTAAGCTAGATGCAGAAATGAAACTTTGTAATTGAAGGGCATAACAACACATGTTATCCTAATGTAGGGCATAACAACACATGTTATCCTGATGTAAATGTAGGGCATAACAACACATGTTATCATAATGTTGGGCCTGACAACACATGTTAGCCTGAAGTAATGTATTTGTATTTGCACGTGTATATCATGTATATGTAGCCTTAACAATTAGCATTCAAGCATAAAGCACAAATAAACACATATGATCATATTGTAGAATTTGTACGTGTGTAATTGCAAATAGTATTTGAATGTAATCATGTTTCACCCCAAATATGTAAATACGAAAAAAAAGGGGCTATGTAAACTCACCTTGCAAATGAAAGGGTTAAACTTGAACTTGTAGTAACTTGGATCGAATGCCTTAACGACTCCCTAAGTTAAGTTTGTTACGTTAGAAACAAGTTAAGGATAGTCGAGGGGTTGACAATGTAATTAGTTGAAAGTGGTTGTTGTATACTAGAGTGGTTATCATTCCAGAGTAGTACCTCCAACATAAAAGTTCCCAGGAAAGAGTTGGTTGGATCGGAACCCCGTCTTTTCCTAGCCAGAACTTTAATGTTTGTCAGATAACTACATACTGGTTTGAAAGTTACCCTATTTGTATACTTGACCAAGTTTAGGGTTTGTTTGGTAAGTTTGAAAAGTATAAGGGTTAAAGTGAAAATATGAGTTTAGTAAAGATAGAAATAAATTTAATTGAATATTAAAGGGGTTTAATTTGAAAATAAGGAGTTTTAGTAAAAACATGATTTTTGAAATTGAAAGGAACAAGAAAGATCAAAACCAAGTTTTTAAATAAAAGTTTGAACAAGTTTAATTAAAATAGGACCTTTGATCTTAGATAGGTCTATGATTATAACATAAACATGTTAGGGAATCATAGATCTAGCTAGTTATGGGGAATTTTTGAAAAGAAAAGTATGAACAAGCAAGAACATAAGAAGAACTTACTTAGAATGGAAGGATTTAAGCTAGAATCTTCCAAAAGATGAGAAGAACGACCTTTAGTAGCTAGAGAACCCTAGAGGATTGTTGAGGTGTGAAAAATAAATGAGGAATATAGGCTCTATTTATAGGGTGGGATTATGGACTTATTCGCAAAATTAAATAGTTATTTGGACTATGATTGCAAAATATTTGAATATAATTAGTTATATTAAAAATAGATCACGTTAAAAAAAAAAAGATTAGGATGAAATTTCAAGTTAGTTATTTAAGATTAGATTGGGATTAGTTACAATAAAATAATAGTTTTTATTTATTTGAGATAAGTTTAAAGCTTTTAATTGATTTAATAAAAAAAAATGATAATAATAATAATTATGTATATATAGATGTACATATATTTGTTTATTTAAATCTAACTAGGACAATAATATGTTTATGTAAGGATAAAACTTCAATTTACCACGTGTTAAATCAATGATTAGGGTTACGTATGTTGTCAGGCAAAACAGGTTTGAAATTGGGCGCCATTATCGTATATAATAACTTAAAATAGTATCAGAAAATTATGGATGTTACAGTCTCCCCATGTTAGGGGAATTTCGTCCCTAAATTTGACCAATTGAGGCTACTGAACCGGAAAAGAGGCGAGGGTTTGGATTCTCAACGCGTCATGATGGTGGGTTCGAGGAGTATAACTGATGATAAGATTTAGGTTTTGATACTCAAGGTCAGGTATGAATGATGATAGTGGGTTTAGTTTTGAAATGAACTCAAGGAGAAAGTCTGTTGAATAATAATTTTGATTCTAATGATGAAATGTATTACTTGGAATGGAATTGATGGGAACTAGTTGATCAAGGTTTGTTTAAAATGTAATCTAATATGTTCAGGAATTATCAGTGGGTAAAAAAAAATTTCACAAACATTGGCCCCGTCGAACAACATAAAACTTTACATGGCAAGAATAACGCTACATCTGATTTTATGACAGGACACTTATATATAGGAAGTACCAGCGGCGTATCCACCATGTCCTTATCATATCACATTAGTTTTGTTATTATGTACCACGATAGGTTCCATGTCATAACACATAACAGATTTTACTATGTCTTCCATGTGCTGATTTTTATAATTACGTGTGCACCCGTAATTATCCAAATCGTCGCATGGTCCACATAGTTCATCCCATTGTGTGTGGGGTCCAGGGGGTAACTCAAAATCACATAATTCGTAACTATTGTTTTCACGTATGTGTTGCTAACAAATAACTATGTTCATAGATAGTAGAGTCGATCAGGTACTAAAGAGTAATAGCGTGGCATAGTTTAGGGTTTTCATAGCTTCCTCGTGTTTGGACGAGAATACTTCAAAAAAAAAGTAGTTTTCATGGATAAGGTGAATAATCATGCTTTGTGTATGATGTACTTAATCAGTTGCAACAATGTAGACAATCTAATTCCGTGTATAATGTAAACACTCATGTTTCATGTATGATCTAATTGTAAGCGAATAGGTTTCAAGTATAGTGTGAACAATTTGATATCATGTATAAGCAAATATGTATAATGTGATCACTCTAGTATTATGTATTTTTGTGAATGTTCATTGTGTCTCATGCGTATCGGAAACTATCGGATTTTGTAGGCGATCGGGTGTGTTACTCGGCGTTCATGCACGGTGTAGGTAGATGAGTCTTATCTTTTAAATTCGTTAGTGTTTATATGGACGGTTAATGGCGAAATGATTCACTTTCTGAAGTTGGCTAGCAAGTTCAAGTTTATAGTGACAAACCGTAGTAGATGTAAATAGTTCTGATAACGACATAAATGACATAAAGGATTTCAATACATAATTTATTCCATGCTAGATCCTTATTCGACTCCATCTTGCATTAGCTTCAATTGGTTTCATTTTCTGCCTCGGCATTGTCTTGAGTTTCATTAGCGTTTATGTTGAAGGCACGCCCACGAGCACCACCTTGGTTTGCATTGGCTATCCTTGGGCATTGGTTTTTGAAGTGGTTTGCATTACCACATTCATAACATGCACGCCCATTAGTAATGGCTGGTACGACTTGATTGGCCACTTGTTGATTGGCTCGGTTCCCTTGGTGGGTTTGACTAGCAGTTGGTCTGGATTGACAAGTGTTCGCTACATGACCATACCTTCCACAATTGGCACAAAGACGGCATGGCATGTTTGGGAAGTGGTGATAGTTGCACGTGTTGCACAAAGGGTTGTTGCCCGCATATGGTTTCTTATTATGGTTTTGGGCTAGGGGAGCTACTTGGTTGATTGGTACGGCAGGGGTAATGACAGCAAAGTAACGTTTCTTATTGGAGTGAGAAGGTTTGGGTTTGTCTTCCTGAGAGGGTTCAGAAGAGGTTGTTGGGTCAGTGACTTTCTTTGCGCCTTTCCTTGCTAGTGTACCCGCCTTCACATGGTTATCGGTTAATGTGGCAGCTAAGCGGATAGCGTCTTCAAGTGTAGCTGGATTTCTTCCCAGGACTGTATCTTGGATTTTCATGGGTAGACCACCGATGTACTTCTCAATACCACGAGTTAGTGGAGTGACCATGTGGGGTACTAGAAGGCTTAACTCATGGAAACGAGTTGTGTAGGCTAAACTTTCACCACTGTCTTGGGTAAGATCCCAAAACTCAGCCTCCAACTTCTTCATTTCATTACGAGGACAGAACTCCTCGGTCATGAGTCTCTTAACTTCATTCCATGGCAAGGCCATGGTCACATCCACACCCCGGTTCCTCTTCTCACCATTCCACCAAGTGAGCGCCCGTTTCTGAAAGACGCTGGTGGCATAGCGAACCCGAAGATGGTCAGGGCAATCACTGTTGAGAAAGGTGCTTTCAATGCTTTCAAACCATTGAAGGAGTCCTGTGGCTCCCTCGGTACCATAGAACTTAAGAGGACTACAGGAGTTGAAGTGCTTGAAGGTGCATTGTGGTGGATTGGCACCACCACCATTGGCGGCTCCATTGGCTTGGGTGAGTTGAGTTACAAGTTGTGCAAGGATAGCAGCAATATCGGTGTTGTTGTTGGTCATGGCAGCACGACGGGGAGGCATTCTATAGATTTACACAAGACAAGAAAGATATGAGAACTTATGAAAGTTGCTTGGATTTAAAAGGGTAAGATATTAAATAAAAAGGTTAATCATAGTTTGGATTGTACTCAATAGTGACATAATCACATGAATACTATGACACATTAAGGTTAATTAGACTTATATAACTTTGAAGGAGACGTGCTTTAGCCTATAAGTAACACTCATCCCGGGAATTCCCAGGAAAGCATACGGGTCCCTCGGTTGATTGGGATTTATACGAAATGCTTTCCTAGACAGAAAACCCAGAATACAGGTGTCACCCTTCCAGATTGCACGTTTCCTCTACTAGTTAACAAAGTTTAAAACCCTAACGAGGTGTGAAAAGAAGTTTAATAGACTTATGACGTTCCACATGCTATGATGGTAGTGACGTAGTAGAAAGATTGAGGCTTAGGATAAGGGTAAGGATATTATTGTTTTTAATTTATTATTTAGGTGAAACCTAATAAGTCACATAATATATTAAACATGTAGCACATAGCATGTAGCATATCATAGATTCATAGAGCATGGCATAAATGGGTGTTCTGAGGTTATAGTCTAGGTCAAAAGTGTCTAATAACCTAATTTTCTATAACCAAGGCTCTGATACCAATCTGTCACACCCCAACCGACGGCGGAAACGTCGAGGCGGGACATGTAGACTGTTCATAAGCTCATGGTTTACTAAAGTTGTGATAATTAAACAATAACTTTCATTTCATAGCTCAAGTAATCAAGTATAACTTTTACAAGAATAAAAATACATGAATAACTTTATTAAATTCAAAACTAGGTCCTCAATCCTAAGTGAAGCGACTTGAAATCTTAACTCAAACACTGTACCTGAAACATGATAAAATGAGAGGGTCAACTATAAATAGTTGGTGAGCATACATAGGTTTTGACACCACAAGTAAAGTTCAAATGTTTTATGTACAATTCATATGATGCATGGTTTATAAAGCATTTATGGAGAATCTAAGTTAAGCTAGATGCAGAAATGAAACTTTGTAATTGAAGGGCATAACAACACATGTTATCCTAATGTAGGGCATAACAACACATGTTATCCTGATGTAAATGTAGGGCATAACAACACATGTTATCATAATGTTGGGCCTGACAACACATGTTAGCCTGAAGTAATGTATTTGTATTTGCACGTGTATATCATGTATATGTAGCCTTAACAATTAGCATTCAAGCATAAAGCACAAATAAACACATATGATCATATTGTAGAATTTGTACGTGTGTAATTGCAAATAGTATTTGAATGTAATCATGTTTCACCCCAAATATGTAAATACGAAAAAAAGGGGCTATGTAAACTCACCTTGCAAATGAAAGGGTTAAACTTGAACTTGTAGTAACTTGGATCGAATGCCTTAACGACTCCCTAAGTTAAGTTTGTTACGTTAGAAACAAGTTAAGGATAGTCGAGGGGTTGACAATGTAATTAGTTGAAAGTGGTTGTTGTATACTAGAGTGGTTATCATTCCAGAGTAGTACCTCCAACATAAAAGTTCCCAGGAAAGAGTTGGTTGGATCGGAACCCCGTCTTTTCCTAGCCAGAACTTTAATGTTTGTCAGATAACTACATACTGGTTTGAAAGTTACCCTATTTGTATACTTGACCAAGTTTAGGGTTTGTTTGGTAAGTTTGAAAAGTATAAGGGTTAAAGTGAAAATATGAGTTTAGTAAAGATAGAAATAAATTTAATTGAATATTAAAGGGGTTTAATTTGAAAATAAGGAGTTTTAGTAAAAACATGATTTTTGAAATTGAAAGGAACAAGAAAGATCAAAACCAAGTTTTTAAATAAAAATTTGAACAAGTTTAATTAAAATAGGACCTTTGATCTTAGATAGGTCTATGATTATAACATAAACATGTTAGGGAATCATAGATCTAGCTAGTTATGGGGAATTTTTGAAAAGAAAAGTATGAACAAGCAAGAACATAAGAAGAACTTACTTAGAATGGAAGGATTTAAGCTAGAATCTTCCAAAAGATGAGAAGAACGACCTTTAGTAGCTAGAGAACCCTAGAGGATCATTGAGGTGTGAAAAATAAATGAAGAATAGAGGCTCTATTTATAGGGTGGGATTATGGACTTATTCGCAAAATTAAATAGTTATTTAGACTATGATTGCAAAATATTTGAATATAATTAGTTATATTAAAAATAGATCACGTTCAAAAAAAAAAAGATTAGGATGAAATTTCAAGTTAGTTATTTAAGATTAGATTGGGATTAGTTACAATAAAATAATAGTTTTTATTTATTTGAGATAAGTTTAAAGCTTTTAATTGATTTAATAAAAAAAATGATAATAATAATAATTATGTATATATAGATGTACATATATTTGTTTATTTAAATCTAACTAGGACAATAATATGTTTATGTAAGGATAAAACTTCAATTTACCACGTGTTAAATCAATGATTAGGATTACGTATGTTGTCAGGCAAAACAGGTTTGAAATTGGGCGTCATTATCGTATATAATAACTTAAAATAGTATCAGAAAATCATGGATGTTACAGATACCTAACTAGACTGGTCAAGGCTGGATCGGTTTTGCTAAATGTTCTTAAGGGAACGACTCTTCGAGCCACATTGTTGATCCACTTTTTATCCATTAGAGCTTCGGTTATCTCAGACCTAAAAAGCCCTGGATTGATCGAGTTCACCCTGATCTTGTACATTGTAATATCCAGTATTTTCCGACCAAACGTTTTCCTAACGGTTGCGCGTATTATAAATTTAAAACTTAAATTCTTATTAAAACTAGTTTTCTTAAATAATAATTATTAACTTAATTGATATGAGTCAAGGGACCAAAACTAGTTTTTCATTGAAAGTATAATTGTATTATAAAAATATATATTTATCTTCATAAAGTCAAGGGACCAAAAATGCCAATATTCGAAACTCTCTTTAAACTATTAAACATAAAATGTTAATCAGTGGAAACCCTAATGACCTGTTTTGCCATTTCACTAAACTTCCAAAACCCAGAACTAATCATGGGTTCGAGTCCCGCATCGGCCGGTTTTCACCACTTTTAATCAAAA
Organism: Smallanthus sonchifolius; assembly: GCA_023525975.1. Taxonomy (NCBI): domain Eukaryota; kingdom Viridiplantae; phylum Streptophyta; class Magnoliopsida; order Asterales; family Asteraceae; genus Smallanthus; species Smallanthus sonchifolius. The sequence continues at coordinate 11,834,323 of CM042027.1, read as the reverse complement.
TCGTGATTTCGGACCAGGTTCAACGAACCTCGGGCGTCGCCTCCCGCATGCGACCGAAACCCAACAGCAATCAATACCCGATTTCGAGTCTCGCAACCGCGTGAGACGCATTCAATCCGTTTTAAACCATCCGTAAACTCCCCACCTAATTCGACATTTAATGGCGAAATCGACTATAAATACCCACTCGATCACTTCGACGACATCACTATCAAACTCCTCCTACTCTAAATTCGTTCAATTCGCACCTACATTGCCGATTTGAAATTCGTAACAGTCGACCCAAAGTCCGGACTTGTTCTCCCTTGCCGAGACTTCAAACCAGGTAATTCTTGGGTCCATCGCCTTCGTTTTCATGTAAGGATCAAAAGCCCTCTGTTTAAACGCATAAACAGAGGGTGATTCAGTTCGTATTTGGGAGATTTCGATTCTAGGGTTCATACGGTTTGGGGCTTGATTTGAGATTCTATTTATCAATTTGTTTTTCCATGTTTTAAACTAACGAACCCGTAGTCAGGATGGTTAAGTGTGTGTGTATGCTGTGACCCGGGGGCGGCGTGGGTTCGATCCGGCCGACCCCCCAATTTTGACTTCGTATTTTTTTGGGGTTTTTATCCAACTTTAAAAATTCTAATAAATTTTATAAAATCGGTTAAATTCTTATAAATTTAATTAGGATTTATAACTATACTTTTATATTCTAAAACATTTTTATGTGATTAAACTTAATTAAAACTTGTAATATTTAATACTTTAAAAACAGTTTTAAACTCTTAAAAACTATAGAAATACTTTTAAACTTTACAAAACTTATATTTTAAACAGGAGATATTTTATAAAATTTGAAACCTTAATTTGTTATTATTTTTTGAATAATACATTTAAGTGTTTAAAGCTTTAAAAATTAATAAACTTTAATTAAAGCAAGAAACTTATAAACTTATATAAAATTTATATTAACTTGAACTTCCTTATTTATTTAAATAAAATAGAAAACTTATTTAATTATTTATTACGAGAAAATAAATAAATATTTATTTTATTTACAAACTTATATAACACTTGTATTTATCTTGTTATATAAATTTAAACGGGAAAATAAATATGTTTTGTTTATTTTCCTAAATATTTATAAACTTTATAAGACTTAATAGAAACTTTAAACCTTTATAAACTTGTACACTTTAAAGCTTAAAATTTAAAATATAAGCTTTATCTTATTTGAACTACAAGATAATAAATGCCTAAATACTTTAATAGATGGTTAAACAAAATATTTATTCTTATAAAATAATTATTCATCCTTAATAATTATGTATACTTTAAATAATTATTATTAAACTTTAACCATTATTTACTCTTTAAATAATTATTTATCCTTAATAATTGTTCTTTTATTATTAATCCTTGTTTATTCCTTGAATAAATCCTTAATAACTATTTATTCTTAAATGATTATTATAAATCTTTAATAATTATTTAGTCTTGCACTTAAATTATTTATTTCTAAATACTTAGAAAACTATTTTGATTATTTTTACCTAACTTGTGTAATTAATAATTGTAAAACTTTTAAATAATTATTTTAATTAATAATTATTCTAATCTATAAATCTATTAAACTTTGACATACAAGTCTTGTATCATTCCTTCAAAACCTTTATTATAAACTTGATTTAAACTTCATAAACACAAATCAATTCCGTCTCCCATTTGGAACCCTAGTCGATCTTGGAATCCTAGATCCTTACCATAGACTTATAGGATCATACTTAAATCTTTAAACTTATATTCTTAGGTTTATTGTGAGGATATTCTCCCTCTCCAAGTCTTGCAAACACCTACTCTTGTCGGATACCCTTCATCAATCCAAGTCTTGCAAACACCTACACTTATATTCTTAGCCCCTTTTTCCTTTCTATACTTTTGGGGTGAAACATGTTCGAAAACTTTAAACTTATGCAATTCTTGTACAACTATGACTAGATGCTTATTCTTATGTTAAACTTGAGACTTGTATGCTTAGATTAAACTTAAAATTAGCACATTCATTAACTTTGATCAAGCCTATAGTAACAATGATAGATCTATTGCATTTGACCAATCCACCTTGATTGATTGACCCCTTCGGGGGGGAGCCCTTGGTGATTGTTACTGAATTAAACTTTAAACTTGAGACTTATAAGGGTAACCTGCGGGTGCCTAAACTTGGTTGGAGGGTTGAGGTGCACAATGTTTAAGATACTTGTTCTCATACTTACATTATAGAATGCATATATCATAGTGAATTGTAATTCTTTCCAAATACTTGTTAAACTGTGTCAAAACCTTTGTATCTCACCAACTATTTTGTAGTTGACAGATTCTTTCACATGTTTCAGGTTCTACAACATGAGACTTTATCGTGATCACATAGGATGCTTGGACCTAGAATGCTTAATCAATTAGACTTGTATTCTTGCTATGTATTTGATTTATTCCTTGTATTGGAACCTTGAAGTTATTTAATAAAACTATTTAAACTTTAATAGTCAACCTTGTGCTATTGAACGACCGCGTCCGCCCCGACGTATAATCCGCCGTCGGTTGGGGTGTGACAGTTTGGTATCAGAGCCTTGGTTATAGGGAATTAGGTTATTAGACACATGACCTAGACTATAACTTAGGAGACCCAAACATGAGTTATCTCATGTCCTTTACTAGGAACTTTCTCCTCATTCTATTCTTAAATCTTATACGTGAACGCTTGGAAATTCTATGCTTCTACTTATCTACGTACTACAAGAGTCTACTACATCGAGGATACGTTCTTAGGCTTTAAGTCTAAGCCACCAATAAATTCTCGTCAAGAGTATTTAAGTTCTAGACAATGTATGAGAACTTGTGTGGACCAGAAGGGTGGATACCTGTATTCTGGGAAATTCTGTCAAGGAAAACATTTCGTACAAATCCAAATCAACCGTTGGACCCGTATGCTTTCCTGGGAATTCTTGGGATGAGTATCCACTTATAGGAATGCACAACTTCTCTAAACACTAGGGAACTTAAATTTCTCTTGATATGTCAAAGTACTTATTTAGTGATGTGCACTAAATGAGTACTATCTAAAATACTTTATACTTCATAGTTTCATGATTCTAAACTTTCCTCTATAACCTTTACTCTATGATTCCTAAGTCCCGTCTTTTCAAGAATTATCACATGACAGCATGCTTACTCGTCGTGACCTAAATGAGTTACATTCAAGAAAATTCTTACGATATCAAAAAGAAAAACTATATACGTGAACTTATATTTATACAGATACTACCCAATAAGCTTCATGATCGTTGTAATACAACCCTTAAAACTATGTATTACCCTACAAATTCTTCTATAAAACTTCACTATTTTATAAATATGACACCTAAGGGGTAACCCTTGTATTTTTACCTTACCTCCTTAACACTTAACCAAGTTTCATTTGATAACTAACTCAAGACTTTTATACATCTCAAAACTTTCATACGTCCTTAAACTTCATGATCCTTGTAATACTAGCACATTTAAAACCATGTATTATTTTATAAACTTGACACTAAAGGGGAAACTCTTGTGTTTTCATTTTATCACTCACAACTTCATTTGACGATTTACTCAAACTTTGTTACACTTTATTACATCCCGAAACTTTCATACGTCTTTAAAACTTACACATCACCGTTTCTTGTAAACAAAACTTAACGTCTTTTAAAATCTAAAGTACATTAACAAAGAAATTTGTAACCTAAGTAATTTCCTTGTAGAGGAAGAAGCCTACTATAGAACAAACAAGCTCCACGTTTAAGACGCTAAACCCATAATGAACCTCGACATAGTACCATAAACCCAAACATCGGTGACAACAAATGAGAGAAGTTGTAGGCCCATGAGGAAGTTCTGGCTAGGGAAATAGGGTACTTAAGTGAGTCCTCGTGACCCACCCCTTCTTCCGGGAATTCTCTTCGTTAGCCCATCAACTTCAAGCCAAAAACCATTTTAAATAGTACTGTGATGACTCAGTATTATGAATAAAAATCTTTTTGAACACATTTAATCAATTTACTTACAAATCTCTTCCTATTCTCTTCTCTTGCTAGGTAATGGACTCACACTCACACTCTTCGCCAGTGTACCGCCCAAGAGTAGAGTCCGACCGCGAAGAGAGCAGCGAGTCACCGGTGTACCAACCAAGCCCCTATCCTAATGCCAGGACAAGAGCTGAACTTAACACTAATTGGGCCAGAAACCCTAGGACATCACCACCGAGGAATCCTTATCAAGCACCTCATCTTCATCACCGGTTCTCATCACCACCAAGGGACCCGTATCTAGCACCTACCCCTACCCTAAGGGCTAGGCATGCCGGGGCACCTGCCGTGGCAATGGGAATCCCGATACCTAACATTCCTAGGTTCGTGGAAACCGCGGAATTTATGAGGCGAGAGATGGAGCATTGGGCTCGGCAAGACCTATTAAACCAAAGGATCGACGACCTGGCCAATCAAATCTGGATCCAGGAAGAAAAGATCACGACTTTGGAGGAAGACAGGGAAATCCTCGAGTACCGTACCGAAACCACTAGAGCGGAGGCTAGGTTTGCCATCCGGGTAACCCTAGCAGTACTTGTAATAGTATTAATCTGTTTCTTAGTGGAGAGCTACCTAAGGCGTGCATGAAGCCTCTATTTTCCATTAAATTTCAACTTTTGTCATATGTAAGGGCTAGAAGCCCAATTTTGAAACATCTAATGAAAAGTTACTTTGGAAATTTCATCTTGTCATCATTTACTAGTTTAACTTTCTTTTCATCATTACAAACTTAACACTCCTACCCAAACACTTTCTTCAAAAGTAGCCCACGTTAGTAATTAACAACGTTACATTAAACAATAAAAATCCTAAGTGACACATGTAACCGAAGAATAAATCTTGGACAAACCTTCTAATTCGTAAGCACTCTTTTAAAACAACACGACTTACGAACCATTGCCGTGATCAACTATGATCCTTATCCCTTATATAGACTTAACGCTTCTAAACTTGACCAACTTTTCGTTTGACAATCATACACACCTTTTTATAAGTCCTACTTATACTACTTATCGTTGTCTAACTCGTCATTTTTAAACATCTCAATTACACTCTATATAAAAGAAAACTATACCTGCTGTTATGAAATGAGATAAAATCATTGATAAACACACTATCATAAACCTTATCGAAACTTTTCCCGTTACCCTATGCTTGGAGACTTTCCTCATTCAACTCTTGTCACGTAAGAGACTTACTATAAATCACAACGGGAACTAAAAACTTAAATGCACGTTACTAAAACATTAAACTTCGTCTACACAAAGTCAGAGACTTTTTGAGTCATGTAAAAACTTATACAAATACTCAAACCCGTATTCCTGAAACTAAACACCTTCTAAACCGCCAAAGAAAGCATGTCCAATAAAGGATCATGAAAAACTTGATATTGAAACTTGAAATCAACTGACTTATCCTACTTTCAAACTCATACTTGGATTCTTAGTCTTGAAAACTTTTTGTGTTCGTCTCAACTAAACCCTATAAGACTTGATAAACGTACATTCCATATATACGAGAAAACTTCACTCTTGATACTAGACACTAGCAGGAAGGAGGACACTGCTCTCTTTAGCAGAGTACCTCCCTAGTCTTCTCTTCAAACCCAAAATAATCGGGATCCACCTAAACTTCTGAGCAATTCGAATCTTCTGTGAGAGAGTGTATAACGGTTAATCCTGTTCCAAACGCTGTCCCACACCGCTCATAAATACTAAAGTATTTAGATAACCGCTTTATACTCAAAACGTAATCGTATACTTCTATACACTGAGGCTGAACTAAGAGACTTTAAACTATTCGATGTTTGACGTATTCTTGTTCAAACACAATTTAAACTATTATATGTTTGACGTATTCTTGTTCAAACACAATTTAAACTATTCTATGTTTGACGTATTCTTGTTCAAACACAATTTAAACTATTTTATGTTTGACGTATTTAAACCATTCTATGTTTGACGTATTCTTGTTCAAACACAATATAAACTATTCTATGTTTGACGTATTCTTGTTCAAACACAATTCTATGTTTGACGTATTCTTGTTCAAACACTATGAACGTGTAAAGACTTTAAACTACTCAAGGTTTGATGTATTCTTGATCAAACCCGAGGAAAGTGTAAAGACTTTAAACTACTCAATGATTGAAGTATTCTTATTCAATCACGAGGAAACTTTGAAACTCTAAATCTTGCCACATTCTTTTCTTTACTCATTTAATGACGCTTCTCTCTGAGGGACTCGTTAATCAATAATCACTCTTATGTGGAAACTCTAGTCGTGAGTTAAACAAATTCTTGTACTCTTTCTTGATCCACACACAAACAGAAGGACCTATGCGGACTATGCGACGATTTAAATGCTTGTGGGTGCACACGTAAGTATGAAAATCAGCGTATGGGAAGACATAGTAACCTCTGTCGAGTGCAATGATCTAAGACTTATGGTAAAAGGTAGCCACGGAACCTAGGTACCGTAGCAAATCCTTAGACGTATTAAACTACAAACTCAAATCCTTACACTATCATCGAATCCATTCTGAGTGATGCATCTCACTTTAAACCTTGAAAGGAAATTCAGCAGTTATCCTCTCAAATACATTTCTAAAAACAAATCTCCCTATGCTTCGGTGAGACTATATACTCTTAGGGAAACTTCTGACAATCATGGGTCGTGAAACTTATAAACTCAAGCAAAATCTTATTCCTATAGATACTTCCCCTTTAAGAATTCTAAACGTAACCCAGGGTTACGTGGGAACGTAAAGTATCTTTTCTCATTATCCTTATGTGTATCATAGACTTAAATCCTGAACTAAACCCTTCTACTTTAATTTCGGGACGAAATTTCCTAAAGTAGGGGAGACTGTAATATCCAGTATTTTCCGACCAAACGTTTTCCTAAACGGTTGCGCGTATTATAAATTTAAAACTTAAATTCTTATTAAAACTAGTTTTCTTAAATAATAATTATTAACTTAATTGATATGAGTCAAGGGACCAAAACTAGTTTTTCATTGAAAAGTATAATTGTATTATAAAAATATATATTTATCTTCATAAAGTCAAGGGACCAAAAATGCCAATATTCGAAACTCTCTTTAAACTATTAAACATAAAATGTTAATCAGTGGAAACCCTAAGGACCTGTTTTGCCATTTCACTAAACTTCTGAAACCCAGAACTAATCATGGGCTCGAGTCCCGCATCGCCCGGTTTTCACCACTTTTAATCAAAATCGTGATTTCGGACCAGGTTCAACGAACCTCGGGCGTCGCCTCCCGCATGCGACCGAAACCCAACAGCAATCAATACCCGATTTCGAGTCTCGCAACCGCGTGAAACGCATTCAATCCGTTTTAAACCATCCGTAAACTCCCCACCTAATTCGACATTTAATGGCGAAATCGACTATAAATACCCACTCGATCACTTCGACGACATCACTATCAAACTCCTCTTACTCTAAATTCGTTCAATTCGCACCTACATTGCCGATTTGAAAGCCGTAGCAGTCGACCCAAAGTCCGGAATTGTTCTCCCTCGCCGAGACTTCAAACCAGGTAATTCTTGGGTCCATCGCCTTCGTTTTCATGTAAGGATCAAAAGCCCTCTGTTTAAACGCATAAACAGAGGGTGATTCAGTTCATATTTGGGAGATTTCGATTCTAGGGTTCATACGGTTTGGGGCTTGATTTGAGATTCTATTTATCAATTTGTTTTTCCATGTTTTAAACTAACGAACCCGTAGTCGGGATGGTTAAGTGTGTGTGTATGCTGTGACCCGGGGGCGGCGTGGGTTCGATCCGGCCGACCCCCCACTTTTGACTTCGTATTTTTTTGGGGTTTTTATCCAACTTTAAAAATTCTAATAAATTTTATAAAATCGGTTAGATTCTTATAAATTTAATTAGGATTTATAACTATACTTTTATATTCTGAAACATTTTTATGTGATTAAACTTAATTAAAACTTGTAATATTTAATACTTTAAAAACAGTTTTAAACTCTTAAAAACTATAAAAATACTTTTAAACTTTACAAAACTTATATTTTAAACAGGAGATATTTTATAAAATTTGAAACCTTAATTTGTTATTATTTTCTGAATAATACATTTAAGTGTTTAAAGCTTTAAAAATTAATAAACTTTAATTAAAGCAAGAAACTTATAAACTTATATAAAATTTATATTAACTTGAACTTCCTTATTTATTTAAATAAAATAGAAAACTTATTTAATTATTTATTACGAGAAAATAAATAAATATTTATTTTATTTACAAACTTATATAACACTTGTATTTATCTTGTTATATAAATTTAAACGGGAAAATAAATATGTTTTGTTTATTTTCCTAAATATTTATAAACTTTATAAGACTTAATAGAAACTTTAAACCTTTATAAACTTGTACACTTTAAAGCTTAAAATTTAAAATATAAGTTTTATCTTATTTGAACTACAAGATAATAAATGCCTAAATACTTTAATAGATGGTTAAACAAAATATTTATTCTTATAAAATAATTATTCATCCTTAATAATTATGTATACTTTAAATAATTATTATTAAACTTTAACCATTATTTACTCTTTAAATAAATATTTATCCTTAATAATCGTTCTTTTATTATTAATCCTTGTTTATTCCTTGAATAAATCCTTAATAACTATTTATTCTTAAATGATTATTATAAATCTTTAATAACTATTTAGTCTTGCACTTAAATTATTTATTTCTAAATACTTAGAAAACTATTTTGATTATTTTTACCTAACTTGTGTAATTAATAATTGTAAAACTTTTAAATAATTATTTTAATTAATAATTATTCTAATCTATAAATTTATTAAACTTTGACATACAAGTCTTGTATCATTCCTTCAAAACCTTTATTATAAACTTGATTTAAACTTCATAAACACAAATCATTTCCGTCTCCCATTTGGAACCCTAGTCGATCTTGGAATCCTAGATCCTTATCATAGACTTATAGGATCATACTTAAATCTTTAGACTTATATTCTTAGGCTTATTGTGAGGATATTCTCCCTCTCCAAGTCTTGCAAACACCTACTCTTGTCGGATACCCTTCATCAATCCAAGTGAGTATACTTAGCCACTTTTTCCTTTCTATACTTTTGGGGTGAAACATGTTCGAAAACTTTAAACTTATGCAATTCTTGTATAACTATATCTAGATGCTTATTCTTATGTTAAACTTGAGACTTGTATGCTTAGATTAAACTTAAAACTAGCACATTCATTAACTTTGATCAAGCCTATAGTAACAATGATAGATCTATTGCATTTGACCAATCCACCTTGATTGATTGACCCCTTCGGGGGGAGCCCTTGATGATTGTTACTGAATTAAACTTTAAACTTGAGACTTATAAGGGTAACCTGCGGGTTATGCCTAAACTTGGTTGGAGGGTTGAAGTGCACAATGTTTAAGATACTTGTTCTCATACTTACATTATAGAATGCATATATCATATTGAATTGTAATTCTTTCCAAATACTTGTTAAACTGTGTCAAAACTTTTGTATCTCACCAACTATTTTGTAGTTGACAGATTCTTTCACATGTTTCAGGTTCTACAACATGAGACTTTATCGTGATCACATAGGATGCTTGGAACTAGAATGCTTAATCAATTAGACTTGTATTCTTGCTATGTATTTGATTTATTCCTTGTATTGGAACCTTGAAGTTATTTAATAAAACTATTTAAACTTTAATAGTCAACCTTGTGCTATTGAACAACCGAGTCCGCCCCGACGTATAATCCGCCGTCGGTTGGGGTGTGACATACATGCCGAGTTCCATAGCCATTAACTGTTCAAATCATTAGATCTCAAAAAGATAAAAAATCACACACTACTGGAAAACAGACAGTACTTGAAAGCTGGGTATCCACGATAGCAAATAGTCTTTTGCTATCGATTGCAAATACATGTCTTAACCCGTGTTGTGGAATATTAGTTACCTTGGTCAATGCATTAACACCCGTCTTTGAAGAAGAATAAGCAACACCTCCGGGTCCATCTACACGATTAACACCAGAAATAGATGAGATATTGATGATTGATCCTCCTTGATTCGCGTCACGCATATATGCACAAACATATTTCGACACCAACCATGTGCCGATCAAGTTTGTTCTCATGGTATTATCCCATTCTTCTTCGAATAACTTGAACAAACTAAGCACATTACCTGAAAACAAACACATTATCGAAGGCTAAAACGTACAGTTAGCATAATAAGTTATTGAGCTAATTTTATATATACTGGGCTTTTGCTTAGACTTTTTATTAGGTTAACCCTCTTTGTATTATATCTCATTACCTCTAACCCCCGCATTGTTAATCAAACAATCAATGCGCCCAAATGCGTCCCACGCCTTTTTCACTGAGGCTTCAATGACATGACCCTTAGCCGTAACATCAAGCTCCACCACGACCGCACAAATATTGTGTGTGAGTTCAGCCTTACATGATTTTTCTTTGAGTTTGTTGATCTCATCGCAGAGAGACATGAGCCTGTCAATCCGCCGTGCTGCTGCCACGATTCTGCAGCCGGCTCTTGCCAGGTCGATACAGAAGTCACGGCCTAGACCATACGAGGCTCCAGTGACCATAACAACCTTCCCGTTTAAGTCATGCCATGTCTCCAATGTGGAAGATACCGTTTGATTGGCCATGGGGTTGATGAGAGTGAAAGGAACATTGTATTCAAGTTAGAATTCGTGGTTTCAACCAGGACACACTATTTTTAAAAATAAAAAAAATCACTCGTTTTATAAATTATTTTTTAAAACACACCATTTTTATAAATACTTGTAAAGACACCATTTTTATAAATAATTTTTCAAAACATACTATTTTATACACCATTAAACTTGATCAATTCGACACATTACATTTTGTAAGTTTCTTTACTGTAACCCATGCTAATTTTCTCAAACACTACAAGTTTCCAATCGTGTTATTAGTAAAATTTTACGATTCATCATTTTTATTATAATAAATGAATAATTTTACGTGATGACTAATTCCAATAAAATCTAGATTTCCAATCATGTTATTTGTCATTATTAAATCTTCATTATTCGTTATTTATAATTCTTAGAGTAAGTTAAAGAGATTGCCCTTTTATTTGGAAATTTACATATTTGGTTATTTCCACTAACCATTGTTAACTATTTCTGTTAAATATAGACGGGGTCCACCACTAACTGTTAACTTTTTCTGGTTTCGAAACCGGTTTTTTTTTCATCTCTAATGGTTCATAATATGATATCAGCATACTTATGTGGAAAGTATGTTCTTAGACTGCTTTAAATAACTTCATGTTGATTAGTTCTTTAACATGATAATGGAAAACGATATTAAACATAAACATGTACCTGGTAATCCAGTAAGATTAGAGAGGGTAGACGTCATGATCTTGATGATGATCGGGTTTTCGTTTAAGATGTACCGTTATGATGGTTTAGGTGAGAGGAGTCTCACGGTTTAGAGAGATGTAGAGGGTTACGAATTCTAGAGAGAATTCGTGACTTAATGGTGGTGTTCAACAACAACTTAATCTCCACCTAATGATCTCTATTTATATACCCAAGGGGAAACCCTATTTAGGATAGTAAGGGTAATTACGTTCATCGAATAATTACCATTTAAGTCATAGGGATATTTAAGTCAATGATCACTAATAAATAAATGATAATGATGGCCACACAATAATAGTGAGTTTTACATTCTCCCACTTATTCGAGTGATCATTTATGATGAGCATTAGTAAGTCTGCCCAGATGTTAATACTCATTTTGGTTCTAAACCGAAACTATAGCAGAGAAATACAGTCATTGAATTAATGTTAAACTCAAGACCCCCATTAATCATACTACAATCCCAAATTTAAAACTTAAGTGAACTTAGGATCAAATTGACAATTAAGCCTTCATCGATGATTTGTATAATTACTGTCAATATGACTTTAGGCATGCATAGACATATTAAGAGACAAACAAATTCAATTAAATGAGGAAATTTCATCAAACATAAGTAATTATATTATGCTACTAAATAAGGTCTTTAGAAGGGAACCTCTATTTGAACACCCCTGCAACATAAAAAGTAAAAAAAAGTCAGACACACCCTCTTAAAAGATGCCTTCATGATGTCAGATGTGACATGCTCTCACTAACGTTTTTCTATTTTGAGATAATCTTTAATATTTTACAACCTTTTTTACATTTTCTTTGTAAGATATATTTTATGAACTTAAAAATGTTTTTGTCATAAAATCATAAAATTTTGAGAGAATCTTTAATGTTTCCGTCATAGTTTTTTCAGTGTTTCCTTTTTAATTTAAAATTTTATATTAAATTTAATAAAAGTGCTTATTAAATGTTAAAGTCATTTTCACTTTTTTTTAAATGGATTAACGTATTTTGAGATGTTATTTTTATAAAAATAATAAATTAAAAACACTGTCATTTTTATAAAAAAGATGTAAACGTCATAAGATATATTCTAATAGTTTATATAAAAGTTTTAATAAGCATATGACCTTAGTATAGAAAATACATGATTGGGTGACCTTCACATAATTTGTTCTTATGAAACTTTTTTTTAATATATAAGATATTTTTAGTAGTTAAGTTACTAGAATTGTGACACTAAAATATCAGATTTTAAATAAAAACATGCAAACATAATTATTTCTAATATGAGTAATCATTTGACCAATCCAAAATTACATTACTCAATCTATAACTACATAACCTGTAGTTGTACGTTTACCATTTATTAAACCATTATACATTTCTAGTTGTAACATGTAAGTTGTTTCCCAACCTTCTGCATCTGGATATCTACAAATTTTCCACAGAATATTAACCGTCGGCATCGGATATATTCCTGTTAATTCTATCATGATGAAATGGTTAGTATAAACATGTCAAGCTATAACTGTTCGATGAGACACAAGATGTTCTTGACGTGTCCATAACGGGGAAACTGTTGTGCTACCATTATAAAGAGGGGTTAAAGAGATAACAATCACACCAAACCTATTAGCAATCAAGAATCCCGTGTATGACATAAGCATCCAATGTGATTGCGGTGCAGCAGCCGTTCCAAACAAACTTAAGTTATGAAGTAACTCGTCGTAGGTTGTATCAAAAACTCTTCTGTATATAGCTTCATATTGGATTAGCTCGATTCGAAGTTCATTTCGGATAAAGAACCATTGTTCTTCACCATATCCTAGAGCAACAGCTACAGACCGAAATCCGTAATTTCCATCAGGGATAACATCTTGCACACGAGACACATACTGATGGAATATGGATGGAATTTGAGACTCATACTGGTTAAAATAATAATGATCTTGTGCAGTAACCATATTCCTCTTATTAACGAATGAACCGTGTATAGAAGACTCCTCGCGACATCTCATAAAACCAATTACTTTTGATGTAGGATCCTGAGAGTTCATGAACGAATTGTGTCTTGCGGGATCCTGGGAGTCTACGAACGAACCGTGTCTAACGGGATCTTGAGAGTTCACGAATGAATTGTGTCCGGCAGCCTCTTGAAAGTTCACGAATGAACTATGTCTAGCGGGCTCCTTGTTCTTCTCTTGCTTCATTTTTAAAGTCGAACGCCCACGAGTGTTTTTGTGAACTATAGGCTCTTCAAGGTTTGTTTGGCTTGGGTTAATCATTTCTTTTATCTTCTTCAACCAAGATCTTTTCACACTTGTTGGTTGGGCTTGAATCTCTTGTTTCAATACTTCAAATTCTTCATCAAGATCGATATTGTCATCTGGATGAACAAATGACGGTGTGAAATCAATCTTCTGCCAGAAGATATCTATCGCATCCAATGGAATGGGTTGACATACATGCAGATAATTTGCAAGAATACAAGCACATGGCAAACCACAACTTGTTTGAAGTCGACAACCACACGAGGAACAAGGCGAGTATATCAACTCATTTACCCTATCAAGCTCTTCACATATTAGATCTAGAGCTTTAAGAGAAACATTACCTCGTAAAAGATTGAATAGTGGTCGCATGTGTTGATTGTATACTCTGATTCGGCTTATTTCAAAGCTTTCATTTATTTACCCTTCTTGATCCTTTATGAGTTTATCAGTATCTTGCACCAATTCATGTAGACGAGAGTTAGGATTACTCACGTATTTCTTGAAAAGTGAATGTTGGCTCTCTGCTATGTTGGTTGTTCGATTTCCAAAATTTAGATTTTTATCAATCCAAGCAGACACAAACATTTCTTTATAATTTGACAACCACGTATCATTCAAGTAATCAAGAACTCCCGAAAAGGTACAAAAAATGTTCACAACCTTATACAATATAAAAAACAATAAAAGAAAGAAATAAGATTATTACTTTGATGGGTACCACTGAACATTTGATGAAGTAGCTTGTAATTGTAGTAGTATATATCCACGGTAGGAGAATCAATTAGTACAACCCACATTGTATGAAGGACATCGAGACCTTGCTTACAGTGCTTTCCAATATTTTGAGATATGTGCCATCTACATAGTAATTGTGCAGCTTCCGGAAATACACGTTTACAAGCATTCATCAGAGCAAGATCTCTATCCGTTATTATGACACTTGGCTCCATACACTTATTCAATGCCACCTTTAGGTTATTTAACACCCAGATAAAATTATCCTGCTTTTCTTTACTTATTAAGGCAAAAGAAACACAATAAGTTTTTTTGGTGGATGTTACACCAACAATCTCATCAAATGGCATGTTGTACCGGTTGGATTTGTAAGTTGCGTCTATTAGCAACACATGTGGGAATGCACGCCACATCTTATACGAGGTTTTATGTATAAAGAACAATTGCTCCAAGAAACCACCAGATTCTTGATGTTCCCAAATATTGCCTTTAGAATGAAAGAGTGAGAAAAGAACCTACATTGGAGTTGATCCAATTTCTATGGCTTTACGTATCTTTTGGCGTGCATTGTATAGGGTTTTAAGTTAAGACACATTTTCAGGGTTCTGGTCCTTTAGTGTTGCTAGAATGTTACGTGGCTGAACATCGTGCTTTGAGAGGTCCTCCAACAAATGCATTTCTTGATCAGTTAATCTCATTGCAAATGGATGGCCCTCCAAATGTTGAGCTGGTGGATGGTTATGTTAAGCATGTTTCACCAGTAACATCCAACCACTAACATCTTTCACGTATTTCCCAATCAGTTGAAACCGAAAACCAGTTTTTCTTGTAGCTGAACGTCTAACTGTTGATGTTCCCTTGTATTCGCCACCACGATCACATTTAAGAAAACTTTGGTAACATTTCGTCTTGCGTTTTTCTTTGATATTTCAGTGACTATGACATAACCATGTTGATGTCCAGTGTTTTGCACCCACTGCATCATGTCCGAGTGAGATATGAACACCTAGAACAAAATATGTGTTATCGTCCATGGTTAACAACGATATAGTTAGATTATACAAACATAATCATGAACGTCATACCCGATTAGTGTAAAACTCTGATATATTGTTAGAAGATTCACCAACATTCCCTAGATGGTTTTCACCAAAACCCGTCATACTTAACTCGTTTTTATCATATTCCGAGAGAATTTAGAGAGAATTCAGATTGAATAAATAAGTGAATGAAATATTTAGTTGTTTATATAGTATGTTTTGGAGGAATCTTATATCGTATCAAATAATTGGCGGAATCTTGTGTCGTTTCAAAATATTGACGGAATCTTGTGTCGTTTCAAATTATTTACACGCATAACGATGAAACTAGACCGGCACGTAAAAATAGTAAAGCAACTGCAATTATTATCAATGAATTCTACTATAAAAAGACGTGTCTCACATAATAATGTACTTATCAATGATTTTTTTTAAGTTTTTTTTAATCTATTTAATTTTATATAAATGAAATTTAAGTTGAAAAAGTAAATAAATAAAAATATAAAAGTAACTTTTTTAATTTACATCATTTTACAAGTTAATTTTTTTAAAGTTTTTATTAATTGTCCTAATCGATATGATGTGATGTGATGTGATGTGATGTGGGGGTGGTGTGAGAAAGGATGATAGGGTGTACAAATAATAACTCCTCTTTAGAAAAGTCCATCTCCGAAACATGTTCTTCGAATACTTTAGGAGGGAGACCTTTAGTCATCGGATCCGCAAGCATAACTTTAGTACTTATATACTCAATACAAAGTTTATTTTCCTCAACTCGCTCACGAACGAACAAGTACTTTATATCAAGATATAATCCAACTCTAGTCGAACTGTTGATGTTCGAGAAACTAACGACAGTTGAGTTATCACAATAAAGATTCAATGGTCTAGAGATGGAATTAACAACTTTGAGTCCAGTGATTAGATTCTTTAGCAACATGCCATGACAGGTGGCATTATAAACAACGGTGTATTCTGCCATCATAGTGGATGTTGTAGTCAACTGTTGCTTATGACTCTTCCATGAGATAGGTCCGTCGGCTAACTTAAGGATATACCCCGAAGTGGATTTCTTGTCATCCTTGCATTTAGCAAAGTCATAATCAGAATAACCAACCACTTCTAAACTATCACTTCTTCTATAGGTCAGTTTATAGTCTTTCGTCCCTTTCAGATATCGAAGCACTTTCTTAGCTGCTTTCCAATGCTCAAGACCAGGATTAGTGTGATAACGGTCTAGCATTCCAGCGATATAAGTGATATCTGGACGAGTACAGACTTGAGCATACATAAGGCTTCCAACAAATGAGGCATAATGTATCATTCTCATTTGCTCCTTTTCAACCTCTGTTTTGGGACATTGGAATGAACCGAAAACATCTTCTTTGACTACTAGAGCTACAGAAGGAGAGCAGTGCTGCATGTTATAACGTGTGAGGACTCGCTCAATGTAAGCCTTTTCAGATAAGCCTAAGATCCCATTGATTCTATCTCGGTGTATTTCGATGCCAATAACGTAAGAAGCCTCTCTGAGATCCTTCATGTCAAAATTGCGCGAGAGTAAATGCTTTGACTCATGCAACATGTCTAAACTATTACTTGCCAATAGAATGTCATCCACGTAAAGGACAAGTATAGTAAAGTTGCTCCCACTCATCTTGAGGTAGGTGCATTGATCTAGGTGGTTCTTAACGAAATCTTGTTTCTTCATGGTCTCATCAAACTTTAGGTACCATTGACATGATGCCTGCTTCAACCCCTATATGGATTTCTTCAACTTACAGACTAAGTGTTCTTGACCTTCAGGTTTAAAGGCTTCAGACTGTTTCATGAACACGTCTTCGTTCAAGTCGTTGTTGAGGAAAGCGGTTTTGACGTCCATCTGATGTAGCTCAAGGTTAAAGTGAGCTACTAGGGCCATCACGATCCTTAAAGAATCCTTTCGAGAAACAAGAGAAAAGGTCTCTTGATAGTCGATTCCTTCTTTCTGAGTGAAACCCTTTGCAACCAATCTCGCTTTATAGCGTTCAATGTTTCCATTCGGATCTAGTTTAGTTTTGAAGACCCATTTACATCCTACGGGTTTAACACCATTGGGTAATTCAACTAAATCCCAAACATCACTTTTCTTCATGGAGTCAAGCTCGTCAATCATAGGTTTATTCCATTCAGAAGACTGATCACTGCTAATGGCTTCATGATAAGAAGTAGGATCTGTAAACTTTCCGGCATCCATTTCAGATTCAGTCAGGAAGGAACATAATCATTGAAGTTCGTAGGCCTTTTAGATCTAGTTGATCTCCTGAGTAGATTATCGGGTTCGACATTGTCTTGATGTCGGTCGTTTGATGTGCCTTCATTCTTGTACTTCTTGTAAATCGTGATAAGTATTTTCAATGCTCCCACTGACCTTGAAATCCTCAAGGAACTCAGCATGCTTAGTTTCTACAATACGAGTGACGCGAGAAGGATAGTAGAATCTATAACCCTTTGAGTGATTGAGATATCCGATAAAGTAACAAGTGACCGTTTTCATGTCAAGTTTTTTAAGAAATGATTATAGAGTTTAGCTTCGGCAAGACAGCCCCATACTTTTATATATCTTAGACTCGGTTTCCTTCCTATCCAAAGTTCATAAGGAGTTTTAGGGACAGATTTCGAAGGAACTCTATTGAGTATATGAACAGTTTCTTTTAAGGCCTCGGTCCAGAGGAATGAGGGTAAACCTGAGTTGGCTAACATACTGTGTACCATATCCATTAGGGTCATGTTTCTTCTCTCAGCAACACTGTTCTACTGAGGAGTACCGGGCATAGTGTACTGGTTCACGATCCCCTGGCCTTTACAAAACTCATAAAATGGACCAAGAGCCTGACCCACATCAGTATGTCGACCATAATATTCACCTCCTCTATCTGATCTCATAACTTTTATTTGAAGATCAAGTTGTTTTTCAACTTTAGTTTTATAATCTTTAAAAGTTGCAAGTGATTCAGATTTTTCTTTAATAAGATACAAGTACATATAACGAGAATAATCATCAATAAAAGTGATAAATGAAGTATGCCCAGTTATTCCAGCGATGGGATAAGGGCCACTGATGTCAGTGTGAATGAGTTCTAATAAATTAGAGCTCCTAGTGACACCTTTCTTATGCGTTGCTGTCATTTTACCTTTAAGGCATTTGACACATGTTCCAAAATCATTGAAATCGAGAAAGGGTAAGACTTCATCCTTCACGATCCTCGATAAACGTTCTCGTGATCTGTGGCCTAAACGTTGATGCCACAACATGGATGAAGTTTCTAAGTCTCATTTTCGTTTAGTCTTTGTTAAGTTCTCATTGATATAATAAGATAACAAAGACTTGGAAAATTCATCATCTAGTTCTAATTTATAGAGACCACCATCCAGAAAACCACGACCAAACACTTGAGAATTAAAGTTAATAGTAAGTTTGCCATGACCATGAGAAACATCAAAATCGTCTATGTCTAACTTTGGTCCTGATACAAGATTTCGAGTAATCTCAGGAATATATAAGGTATCATAAAGTTTAATACATAAACCAGTTTTCATTATTAAATCTAAGGTTCCCACGGCTTCGACAACTGGCTCCTTTCCATTCCCCAGTTTAAGTGTTCTTTGGTTTCTTTCCAGCTTCTACATTGTACGGAATCCCTGAGTAGAATTGGTTACATGAACCACCGAACCAGAGTCAAACCACCATGTGTTAGTTGGAACATTTAAATTAAAGGACTCAAGTATCATATAAAGATGATTACCTCTCTTACTAAGCCACTCCTTGAAGTCTGGGCATTTTTTCTGCTTATGTCCGGCCTTGCGGAAGAACCTGCAGTGAAACTTCCCTTTGGAGTTCTTAGAGCTGGAAGCAGCACTTGAATCTTGATTTTGGACCTTGAAACACCCTACTTATTTTACTATTATTTTATCAGAGTTTAATGAGGAAAACTCGTCCCAAATTAACAAAACCTTGCCATAATGGCTAAGGTAACTTTTTCATTTATAATAATATATTGTTTTACAAAAGATGATATAATTACATCTTTATACATAGGGATTTTCCAACTCCGATAGCTCTGTCCACATGAAGCTTTATTCCACGTGCTTCTTTCCTGCAGTGTTTGGAAAACGTTTTTGAATTAGCTTACGCTAAGTAAGTACACTGCATCGTTCATTTTATTATGAACCCTTTAGGTTCTTATTGTTCAAGTTTCCTGGGGCCTCGTGCCCACATAACCATCTCCGGACGTACCTCCAGCCACGCCTTTACTATATTTATGGGTATGCTAACCCCCTCGTAACCATCACATGCCTCTGCCCCCGGTCCGAGAATTGGCAAGGTCCTTATACTCGTCAGTATAGGCATCCTTGCATTTGTCACGAAGACTCATTTATTCCTCAGCCTCGTAGGCTTGGAATCTTTTACTCTTTCAGCCTCGAAGGCCTAGAGTTTACTCTTTCATCCCCGAAGGCCTAGAGTTTCCTTTTCCTTTTCTTTTCTTCTTTATTTATTGAGATCCACCTTACAGGTCGGGTATCTCATTTCGTTTGGGACCTTGAGTATCTTTGACTCACAACCTCCCAAATGTATCAAGCATTTGTTTTCATTTCATGTATATGCTTGATTTACTCACCAACCGGTCCTTACCGTTAAAACTTCGTAACGGTTTCTCCACGATGTATTAGAAGGGTTTATATATAGGGAGTACCAGCGGCGTATCCACCACCCCTCTAACACTTCGTGAGTACTCCGTTATTCCATTTTATGGTTTAGACTCGTTCCATCATACTCATTCATGTTTGCACGTATCATCATGCATTCACATATTCATCATGCATTTCACGTATTCATATTCATCGCGTGTTCACATTCATTATGCATGGTATACTTTCATCTCATATTCATATTCGTCATATATTGTAAACTGTGGTGATTTTCCTTCCAGAACAGTACCTCCAATAGAGATGTCTCCAGGAAAGAGCGATAAGTCTAGGAGAGATTTATACACCGCCCTTTCCTAGACAGGACATTTTGTTTGTCAGATAACTATATACCGGTTGGATGTTCTCCCGTACGTTTACTATATTTCTTTATTCTTTATTAGCCTATACCCCTAAACATTCATAATGGTTTCACCACGAAGTACACAAGAGGTTTATAAATAAGAAGTACCAGTGGCGTATCCACCACCTCTTGGATACGTCGTGACTACTCCATTACTCTCGTTTAGTGTTTAGACTAATCCGTTATTACCCCATACCCTCATCATATCACATATCACATAATCATATAAACACGTATTTCACATAATCGTGTCTCGGGTATGGGTACAATGTACTTACTTTATCTTCAGATAGTTCCTAAGTTCGTTCCTTGCTTTAAACGTTTTTCTGACTCGAACCGTACTCTCTGCATACCACACTCGTAACCTCTGCGCTTGTAACCGTCGTTCGAGGTTCCTCGGGAATCGTGCTAGTGTGAGTGATGGTGGTGTTGGAGTTGTTGTTTCTCAATTTGAACAACAAGTCTATCTATTTATAGGCTGCCAATGCAACCCGTACCGCCTCTTGCCAGCCGTTTTCCTTGCCCGCTACGTAGCGGACCGCTAAGGTTCTGGGTAGTGGTCCGCTACCCAATCCTTGTTCATGAGTCACCAGTCACGTGTCACTTCCTCGTTACCCGGGCCAATTGCGGCTAGCGGACCGTTACAGGCTTGGTAGTGGTCCGCTACCGCCTTGATTTTCAGAATTTTGTAATTTAAACCCTTAAACTTTGGGTTAATTACATAATAGCCCCTGGACTTTTATTTCCTTAAAATTTGGGATGTTACAGACCTTTGGAAATTCCTTTTTACGAAAATTTCCCTTCCTCTTCTTAGAATCACCAGTCATGAGGTAAGCCAGATCGGGTTTCTCCAGCTTCAGGTGTTCTTCCTCTTGCACACACATAGCAATTAACTCACTCATCTTCTATTTCTCTTTCTGAGTGTTGTAGTTGATCTTGAATGCTTCAAAAGACGCAGGTAGGGAAGTCATAATAAAGTGCACCAGGAAACCATCACTGATCTCCATTTCAAGTCCCTTAAGCTTATGGTCCATGTTGTGCATCATCAGGATGTGCTCACGCATATCGCTGATTCCGTCACACTTAGTAGTCACCATCTTTAGAATAAGAGTGCTGGAATGCACCTTAGAAGTTCCTTTGAATTGTTACTCCACAGAAGTCAGATAAGTTTTACCATTAGTTGAATTTGGAATTGCTCCCCTAATTGCGATGCTGATGGATTGCTTTGTGAGCATAAAAGACATTCGATTTCACGTATTCCACTTCTCATGGAGTATCTTGTCGTCAACGGTATTCTTATCAGTGAGAGCAGGGGGTGTAGTCTCTCTCAGTGCATAATCAAAATCCAGCATTGCGAGATTCAACATTAAAGAATCTTTCCAAAAATGACAGTTAGAACCGATAAGAGTTTCAATTCCCATATTGGGGGCTGCAGTGAATTTAGATGAGAAGAATAAGATACATAACTAAATAGAAGAACTTAGAGTGAACTTATGGGGTACTAGACTAAGGCAGGCGGAAAGTAAGGACCATTATAGTAATGAAGCTGTGATAAAGTCTATTATAACACCAAAATAATAAATTAATTAAGGTTCTACTTAAACAATTGGTCATAATTTTTTAAGTTTGCAGGACACAAATGCAACACATCATCTTTGGACAGAAGTGAAACATTTATGTATTTAAGGCGGGTGTCATGTGAATATCTAATAAGTTAATGATATACACTAAGTGAGAATGCTTAATTAGACTTGAATAAATTAACACGTGTTTCACATCACCTTTGTGCAGAAGTGAGACGATTAGGTGTTTGTAAATAAAAGGTTTGTAAAACATTTATATTTTAAGGTTTCACAAAATTATAAAAGCATTAGTTAATAGCAAACCCCTTGTAAGCGCGGATCAAACTTTTAAGGGCCCGCGCACCGAAAAAATTTTGTGGACCCGAGTATCTTTTAAGGGCCCGAAAAACTAATGAGCCGAGTACTTTAGACATGAGCCGAGAAGTTTAGAGTAGCTGTGAACTGGTGAGTAACCGTGAACCTTTGAGTAGCCGAGAACCTTTCGAGTAGTCGTGAACATTGTAATTGGGCGAAAACCTGGGTATTTGATGTTCATGGGAAAAAGTAGGTTCACGGTAAAACTTATGTTCACGGTAAAATTTATGTTCACGGGAAACTAAGGTTTTTCGGGAAAAATTAAGCCGAAAACTTGTGTAAAACCGTGAACTCTTTAAGGAAACCGAAAACTTAGGGATTTAAAGGGATATCTCTAATTTCAAAAATTAAATATATCTAAGATTTATCACTTCGCAAATACTTTTAAAATTTAAATACTTTACAAGAAAGTTGAGGATAAAGATACACTAATTTTGTAAACAGATTAATCTAAGTATCCATACCAAAATTAAGTGATTTTCACCAAAATTAAGGATGAACATCAAGAAAAATTATGATGAACATCATCTCTGTTTTTGACTAAAACCATGTTTTGGATTGTTAATCAAAATCATGTAACATAACAATTAAGGATTTCGAAATATATCAAAGTTGTATGGATCAAAACAGGCTATTCAAATCTAAAATTAAAATAAAAAACCGAAGATTTGAGGTTTAGACCCGTGAACTTTGATACATAAAAAAAACAGTTTATTTGATCCAAATAAGGGATCAAAACAGGTTTTTTTAGAAACTGTTAAACAAAACAGATCTGGAAAAATCAAGTATAGATCCGAAAACTTTTATAAAAATGATTTTCCGATTCATTCAAGTTTTTAGGGAACGAAAAAGAACTAATTTATCAACATAGACTCGGATACCACATATTGATTAGTTCTTTAACATGATAATGGAAAACGATATTAAACATAAACATGTACCTAGTAATCCAGTAAGATTAGAGAGGGAAGACGTCATGATCTTCATGATGATTGGGTTCCCGTTTAGGATGTACCGTTATGATGGTTTAGGTGAGAGGAGTCTCACGGTTTAGAGAGATGGAGAGGGTTACAAATTCTAGAGAGAATTCGTGACTTAATGGTGGTGTTCAACAACAACTTAATCTCCACCTAATGATCTCTATTTATACAGCCAAGGGGAAACTCTATTTAGGATAGTAAGGGTAATTACGTTTATCGAATAATTACCATTTAAGTCATAGGGGTATTTAAGTCAATGATAAATAATAAATAAATGATAATGATGGTCATACAATAATAGTGAGTCTTACAAACATTATTACCATATTGTGTGCATGCTGCAAATATATAAGGGTGAAGGGGGCACCCTCGGGTATGCGAACCCGGGCAGGTACACTGCCGCCGACCCCTTATCCGAGTTAAAATGTTGGCTTTTGCGGGTATATGTACCCGAGTCGGGTAGATGCTTGTGAACGTTGGATCTGTTAGAGTTGGTGAGGGCTGGGTGAAGTCGCCGGTTTTGGAGCTGTCGGAGTCGGCAAGGGCTGGGTGAGTCACCGGTTTTGGTGTGGTGGTGGTTCCTCGATGGGGAAGACAAAGGGTATAAATATTTATTTTAAATTAATAAAGCTTTTTTTTATATTATTTTAACTGAAATCTTTTGTTTTATTATTTTATATTATGATACTTAAAATATAAAAATAACTTAAACCTTTTTTTATTTATTACTAGGTTAAATTCTCGTGTATTACACGAGTTGAATAAATGTAATGTTATATATTAAGTGAAAAAAATTTATGTTTTTAAAAACCTATGTATTACACCAGTATAATCTGTTAACACATACGTGCGTCAAAATATGTCTTTAAAAATCTATTTTGACGTGATAGTTATAAATTCTGTTAAGTGAATTTTTAAAATAATTTTTTTTCTAGTTGGGTATTTTTTTATATAATTTATAAATGTTAAATTATATTAAATTTATTTAGTTAATGTATAATAATTATTTTCCATAATCAAATAATTAGTATCCATAATTAGATTAATATTTAATAGGAGAGAGAAGCGGGAAAAATATGATGAGAATGAATATGAAGTCGACACATGGCACTAAAAAACCTTTATTTATTATATAACTAGTTTAGATCTCGTGTATACACACGGGGTGAAAGATATCAATAAATAAAATTTTTAAATCTTTATGTGTATATTTTACAGGTGTAAAAATGTATCATATACTAATGATAGAAAATAAAACTCAAAATATGTAAAAACTAATATATAATTGAGTTTTGAAAATACATTAAGTACTATTTAATGTAATTTGATTTCATTTATTATTTGATTGAAAATAAAAGTTATATAATTAGATTTCAAAATTTCATAAGAGATAATTTAAAATAAATATGTTTTATTAGTAAAATTAATTTTTTCTTTAAATATATATTGTTGTTAAAAGATTAAGGTGCATTTAATAAGAGAGAGAGGCGGGAAAAAAATGATGAGAATGAATGTGGAGCCAACACGTGACATGAAAAACCTTTATTTATTATATAGTATAGATATAGATATGTGTACCCTTTTTTTAATTAATTTTTTTTTTATTAAAATAAAGAATTTATTTAAAATAAAAATTATTTAGGGTATTAGGGTTATGCCCCTAACACTTTAGAGTATTAGGGTAAGATTTGGTTAAAAATAAGATGACATACTCTTATTGGGTATTTTGTTAGGGTAATGTTTTGAGTGAGGGTTGTGCCCTTCACCTTAATATTTGATTTAAAGAGCCAATATCGGAGAATACAATTATCGCAAACCAACAACTTTTTGGATCTCGTCTCATACCCCTGGAACGGTGTCGTTTAGTTTAAATAATAATAGTATAGCATTATTCATGCATGAGGAAATCTATCTAATAAATAAAGGTTTTGTATTTCACGTATCGCTATTATATTTAATCTTATCATTATTTTTTCGCTTCTCTTTTTTATTAAATGCACCTATATCTTTTAATAATATACTAATTGTACTAATAAAACACATTTATTTTAAATTATCCTTTATTATAAAAAACTTTAAAACCTAATTATGTAATTTTTATTTTCAATCAAATAGTAATGAAAGTCAAATTACATTAAATAGTAATTGACGTATTTTCGAAACCCAATTATATATTATTTTTACATATTTTGAATTTTGTTTTCTATCCTTAATATATGTATAGTAATACATTTTTACACCTATAAAATATATAAATAAAATTTGAGAAATTTATGTATTGATATTTTTCATCTCGTGTGTATTACACGGGGTCTAAGCTAGTATAAATAATATAATAATGAAATTGCATAGGTAATATTTGACAATTGTCCTCCATGACAATAATTTTAAGAACGTCTTCTGGAGGAGGTATGGTGGTGGATGTGGCCGAAAGAAGGTGTGGTAGCAGACCCAGCCCAAAGGAAGCGGTAGGGTGGACCACAACTCCAGACCCGGTTTTTCAAGAGATCCGAAGTTTTTAAAAAAGTTGTATATGTTTTTAATAGTATATTTAGTTTATACATCAATTTTGTGTACATCAATGTTTCTTTAGTACAATTATAAAAACCATTGAAAAAAAATTGTAAATGCCATAGGTTCAAGTCTTGACAACAACACTATTTATTTTTCATGTGTCATATTTCTTCTTCTTTTTTTTCTCTCTTTAAAAGGTTGTCCCACAAAAACTCATAATTATTTAACCTACTAAACCAAAACAAAAAAAGACACAAAAATGTATATATTTAAACCCATTACATATATAAAAAATTATTGAGACCCGCTTTTTTATTACTTGTCCCGAGTCCAAACCGTTTCGAGGATTCTCGGGACCGACCTTGTGTGGTAGTGGACATGGCCAGAGACGGTGGAAGTGTTGTGGTGGTGGAGGTTATGGTCAGGTGGGAGAGATGGGTTTTATGAAGAAAATGAAGTGAGAGATTTAAGTAAACTAGGAATTTTACCTGCCCCGCGTTACGGTGGCGTCAAAACGTAGACTAACTCGAATTTATACGACAGGAAGCTGAACCTAAACGGTCAAGTAAAAGAAAAGTTTACTATTCATTTACTAAGATAAATCAATAACAAGGAGAATTACATAATTAGTCATTTATTGGGTAAAAAACTATTATACCCTCATATACAAGACACATGCCTATATTTAACAAAAAAAAATTAACACCAGTTAGTAGAAATGACGAAATGTGCGCAAAATTTAAAAAAAAAAAACAATCTCTGTAATTATTGAAGATAAAGAACATAAAGTGCAATTTGATATAACTAAAGGACAATCTCTATAACTGTAATTTACTAATTCTTAAATATTCCTCATTTGTTATTTATAATTTTAAATCTTCATTATTTCTTATTTCACACATGGTTGACGACATCTAACATATAAATCTTCATAGAAATTGTTGGTTTACAACAAGTTGCATTTATTCAACCTGTGTAATACATGATTTCAAACATAGTATTATGATATATACATTAGGTATTAAATAAAAACCATAAAGTTAATTAAAAACCAAGAAAACCGCTCTTGGCGATCAAGGTAAAATCATTGCCACCATCAAAGAAGCTAGTAACGTCAAAGTATTGATAGTCGGTATACGAATTAAAATTTTCTCGTATGTATATATAAATCATAGGCGACATATATGTAACTGGTATGATCGAGCTACGTATATGTAACTTACCCTGACTCGGTTTTGAATAAAATTTATATCGAAACGTAGAAAAAAATAAGAACGTTTTAACAATGTATTAGGAATTTTATAAAAACTATATTTTAAAAGTTATAAAAGGAAAACAAAATATATAACGTTTTTTAACTATTTGAATCCCTGAGGGTATTTTGGTCATTTCAAAAAAAAGTTAACTGTTAAATCTAACGACGTTAGCCATCTAGACTCAAATGGAGTAAAAAATGAAAAGTCAGGGTTCAGACCGATGTTTTAAAACATAAGGGACTCAACTAGTTAAAATGAACAAACGTTAGTAACTCAAATAGTAATTTACTCTTTTATTTATTAGAATAGATAGATCGGAGTTTAGGGCTTTACGTCGTATTACGTCCAAGATACCACTACCTTTTATTGTAAGAAAATAGAAAGAAAAAAAATAAGACCATGAATACGGAATTATACCTTTAAGATATTGCTATTTAAACACATGATTGGTTGTTAATTTTGTCCTCATGGTATAGTATAACATATTAGTAGAAATCATCGAGGTTTTTGATGAGTGATTATGAAACCAAAAAAATATTTATATAATTTCACATGTTAACAAAGTCGTATCCGTGTAATACATAACATATATGTCAACTACAAAAGCCGAATTTATAACTTAATTAAATCTTTACATCAAAGATCCTAAATTTATTCCCAATATGGTGATAGGTTTGATATTCGTTGCTAACAAGGCATGTGTACATTCAAAGGCACCCTTGCTGTCACTCAAACTTCAAACTCCAATAACTTGAAGAAGATGGAACCAGTGAAAGAGAACAAGAAAGATGAAGAATCAATGGTGATGTCAAAGCAAAAGAAGCTGGGTGGGATCAAGACCTTACCCTTTATCCTCGGTATGTATGCTCAAACCACCAAATTCTAATGACTTTATAATTAAATCATAGAGTAAAGTGCCATTTTCGTCCCTATGTTTTGACCATTTTAGTCACTTTCATCCAAAAAGTTTTGTTTTTTAAGCTTTTTCATCCATAACTTTTCAAAATCTAGTTATTTTCATCTATCTGACTAACTGCATCTACATTTTAACGTCTACAGTTTATGCTATTTTGGTGAAGAACAATTGGTATGGTTGTAATTTGTCTAAGAATGATTTTGAAAAGACCAAACTGCCATTGATTTAACGTTAAAATGTAGACAAAGTTGGTTAGGATGAAAATGGCTAGATTTTGAAAAGTTAGGGGCGAAAATGTTAAAAAAAAGTTTTTGAATGAAAGTGACTAAAATGGTAAAACCACATGGATGAAAATGCCACTTTACTCTAAATCATAATTACCATTGGCATTCATTGTATAAATCTAATTAACATTTTGATGAATTTACAGCCAATGAGATATGTGACAGATTCGCTGCAACCGGATTCTTTGCCAATTTGATCACATACTTAACCGGGCAACTTAACATGCCACTAGCCAAGGCATCTAACACAGGCACCAACTTCGTGGGCCTTTCTTGTTTTACGTCCATTATTGGTGCACTAGTTGCTGACTCTTTTTCTGGACGCTACTCTACCATTGTCGTTGGCTTGCTCATTTACGAAATGGTTCGATTCTCTCCATATTAACCACCAACGTATATGTAACTTTTAATGCGGAAATCACGAAGAACAAAGATCAAAAGATTCAAACCAAATGCTTCATGCTTATTGAAATGAAATCGACAAAACGAATACAACTTAAGTAAAGGAAATTACAATACGAAATTGAATCAAGAACTCAACCTAAAAAGCCCCAAAACTCATAGCTTTATGTTTATACCTAATCATGCGTTAACAGAAAGTTAACAAACTTGTTTCCAAAATGACACAAACAGCCCTTCAACTTGCGTATTCTACTTACCCTTCATCTTTACCAACTTGTCACTTCTTGCCCAAACTATTATAAACAAACCCAATAGTTGACCACCCACTTAGAAACTGTCGACCTTTGACTTTGACCCATCTTTGACTATCATTGACTTCTATACCCACTATTTAACAGTATAAACATTAATGAAATATTAGTATATCGTTTGTAAGTTCATTTCTGTGGGGGTGCCTCTGGAGTAGCCTCTCTATCCTGTGGGGTAGCGGTAAGGTTTGACCTCATCTCACCCTCCGTAGATAAGTGGAATTTTTGCTAGGTATGTTTGTTTGTTTGTTCCAGTGAAGCATTCATCTGCTTTTACTAATCAGGGGATGATCATCATTACCATATCAACATTCTTGCCACACTTCCGGCCACCACAATGTCCCACCAAAGTCAACTGCATACAAGCATCACAATCTCAATTATCAGTGCTTTATATCTCGCTTTTTTTTTTTACCTCAATCGGGTTAGGAGGCACGCGGCCTTTTGTTGTTGCGTTTGCTGCAGATCAACTCGACATTTTGAAACAGAAAAAACAAGCAAAAAACTGGAACTTCTTCAATTGGTACTACTTTTTACTGTCGCTAGCGAGTTTATCTGCACTAACAATAGTTGTGTACATCCAAGATATAGTGAGTTGGGGTTGGGGTCTTGGGATTCCGACCATTGTGATGGTGATCGCGCTTGTAGTGTTTTTAGTTGGATCTCCGCTTTATCAGAAAGCGAAACCCGAAGGAAGTCCGTTTGTTAGAGTTGCTCAAGTGATTGTTGCTGCAATCAGGAAGCGGGAAGTTGTAGTACCGGTTGATGATAAACTTCTTTATGAGAACAAAGATCTTGATGCAGGTATTTCTAAGGATGGAAGACTTGTTCATACTAACCAATTGAGGTAATTATATATGAACAACAATTTGCAAATGAATTGTCTCACTTTTTGAGATGTGTACTAATATTTTATTCAAAACCGAGTCAGGTCAGACATAATGTATATTATTATTTCTTTTATTCTTAAATCCAGTTTGGTTTTCATTTTATAACTTATGATTTTGATATAAATTATTGAAAACCGAGTCGTGTTAAAAACTACCCACTAATAGAATTCTTGTCGCATCGCGCTGGGGAATTCCATAACAGTATATGTAAAAAACTTTAACTAAAGTAAATTAGTATAATTATTAAGCTGAATGTAATCATGTATGTGTTTTTGAAGGTGGTTTGATAGGGCTGCAATTATAACCCAAGATGATACCACTGATCTCTTTACAAACTCGCCAAAACTATGGCGAATTGCTACTGTGCATAGAGTTGAAGAGATAAAATCCATCATTCGATTGCTACCAATCGTGTCAACAGGAATATTATTTGTGATGGCATATTCACACCAAAGTAGCTTCACCATCATGCAAGCTGGAACCATGGGCCGTCACATAACCAAAACTAGCTCGATTAAAATACCTCCGGCTAGCATGGCAGTCTTTGATGTCCTAGCCACCATTGTCACCCTCGCATTATACGATCGTTTATTTGTCCCTTTTGCATCTCGCTTCACAAAGAACCCTGCAGGCATCACATGTTTACAACGGATTGGTGTTGGGTTCATTATAAACATTTGTGGGGTCGTTTGTGGAGATCAAAAGAAAACAAGCGGCGACAGATCATAATCTGATCGACCGGCCAACGGATATGATACCCATAAGCGTGTTCTGGTTGGTTCCTCAGTATTCGCTTCATGGTGTATCTCAAGCTTTCTTTCAAGTGGGGAAACTGGAGTTTCTTTATGAGCAATGACCGGAAAGTATGAAAAGCACGGCGATGGCTTTATATTGGGCTGCAAATGGGCTAGGACAGTATGCAGGGACATTAATGGTGACCATGGTGCATAAGTATACTGCAGATAAAAATGGGGGAAATTGGGTGCCAGATTGGAATGTGAATAGAGGTAGACTGGAATACTACTACATGCTTGTAAGTGGGATACAAGTAGTAAACCTTGTGTATTATTATGTATGTGCCTTGTTCTATACTTATAAGCCCTTAGAAGAGATAATGAAAAGTAGTGAAGATGGAGATTTAGAGTTGGTTGTAGATAAAAAGCCATGAAGAAAAACAAGCCAAGGAGAATTAATCCATGAATCACATTAGATAAACACTTGTTTCAATGTTTAAACACATTTTTCATTCAACTAAGTGGGAATGGAAGTTATTAACGCGATGTTTGATGTAAATATTTGTTGAGTTAAATAGACATAACTTATATTGATTGAATAACTAACTTTAGAAACGAATTATAGCAAACTGCACTTACAAGACATATATTACATATCTAGAGTCTCTCTAAAGTTGAATAACGTCATCGAAAAATCAATAAGAACTCGTCTAACAATTAACACAATCAAACAACATCAAAAAAATATATATACATGAACCCATGTGTCACAACAATTCAATATCTATTCAAGTGTAGGATATAATACTAAATATCAAATTTAAACACAAGATACCAAACCCTAGTCCTTGTAGTGATCACGGGAAAACAACTATTTTTGTCACTTCGTAAATCATCGTGTTTAGGCCACTACAAGTAACCAGGACTTTCACCGACGGACAATTCTTTCGAAAATCCGTCGATATAAGCGATTACCGACAGGTTTCAGCCGGTGATGTTCCATCGGTAAATTGCTCGTGGGAAATCCGTTTTCTAATGGAATACAATCGGTAATCTTGTGACGGATTACCGACAGACCATTTAGCGATGGATTACCGACGAATCTTTATCCGGCCAAGTTCAACATTTCTCTAGCCAGATTTCATATTTGCGACAATCTTGTGATGGATTACTGTTGGTAATTTTGTTTAACTTTAAAAGAAAGTATATTTTTATTTCTTCCAATACAAATACCATAAATTTATAGTTTTTATTATTAATATACTAGGTTAAAATCTCGTGTATTACACGGGTTGAATAAATAAAATGTTATATACTTAGTAATAAAAATTTTATATTTTTAAAAACCCGTGTAATACACGGGTTGAATAAACCGGTATATTACATCGGTTGAACTATGTATAATTAAATAATAAGTATCTGTAATTATATTTATATTAAAAAACTAAAATAAATTATTTTAATATCATTATTCAATATGAGAGAGAGAGAGAGACGAGAAAAAAAATGATACAAATAAATCAGAAAATGACACGTGTCCATATAATTTTATTTATTAATATAAATATTATTATTTAATAGGAGAGAGAAACAGAAAAATTAATATTTAATAGGAGAGAGATGCGGGAAAATAAAGGTGAGGAGTAACTAGAGAGTGACATGTGTTCCACATGGTTTTCCTTTATTATATAGTATAGATTAATATATTATTTAAATATATATTATTGTTAAAAGATGGAGGTGCATTTAATAAGAGAGAGAGACGGGAAAAAAATGATGAGAATGAATGTGGAGTCGACATGTGGCATGTTAAAACCTTTATTTATTATATAGTATAGATATTTATTATTAAAAATAAAAAATTAAATAAACCATAGATCAATTTTTTATTAATAAACAAAAATAAATACAATATTTAATTTTTACAAAAAAATATAAAAAAATGGCTAAGGTTTTGAGTGGGTCATTAGATTGGGTAGGCTCCCTTGATGGTTTCCTTTCCAGTCTTGTTCAGAATCGAGTCGGATGAATCTCCCCGCCCAATGGGAGAGCATGGTGGGCCACGACTCCAGGCATGGTCTTTCGTGAGGCCTGGACTTTTAAAAAAATTTGTATATGTTTTAAATAATATATTTAGTTTATACATTCATTTTGTGTATATCAAAATTTCCTTATTGCAATTGAAAAAATCATTGCAAGAAAATATACAGGTCATAGGTTCAAGTATTGGTAACAACACTATTTATTTTTCATGCGTCATATTTCTTCTTTTCTCTTTTTTTCTCTCTTTAAAAGGTTGTCCAACAAAAACTTATAATTATTTAAACTATTAAACAAAAAAAAGACACAAAAATGTATATATTTAAACCCATTACATATAAAAAAAAGTTATTAAGACCCACTTTTTTATTACTTGTCCCGGACCCAAAACATTTCGAGGATTTTTGGAGCCGGCCCTATCCGGGACCGGTGTCGAATGTCAGGTAATTTTATAACTCTTACTTGGTTTTGAAAAAAAATATATATATTCTTCTAGTGTAGGAACTCAACAACTGTTGTTCATCACTGAACCAAATGACCTTTGGTGACGGACCGGACAACAGAGTCTGGACAGGTTCTTCGGACGAAAAATTCTCGGTTAGATCGGCGAGGTTCATGTTCTCAAAACAAAGAGTGGAGTCTCCCGGGCAACCATACGACAGGAACAATTGGCTACCACTTAAAATAACATTTTTTGATGGAGGACCTAGTCGGAAAGGATTCCAACCAAAACGACGATTCAACAAAAAAATGTTCACACGACCTCATTAGCATGCGCCATGTGTGGGAGGCGGATGAGATGGACGGTTAATCATGTTTTCATCGCTTGCTATATTGATTATGACAAAAGGTTTCATTATGATGCGAACTCCGTACCATATACGTCTTCCCACACAGTTATATGCTAGTCATTTTATTTGGAGCAGTGATTTGGCAACTTGTATGGAAGATGAAATGACAATTAATGGGTAGGCGCAATTAATGGGTAGGCCCCTAGTGGGTGAACCCATGCCCTTTCCATCCACTTCTTATGAAGGAAAAATCATTTTTACTTTTAATTTATACATTTGTTTTATAAAAATAATCCACATGTATGTTTGTTTTTGCATATGCAATTGGCCGGTGACGAATATCGGTAATAAGTAACATATAGAGTAAACTTCGTTTTTACTCTGTGTCGTTTGATCATTTAAATTATTTTGTTTTAATAGTTTAAAAATGACCATTTTACTCTCTGTAGTTGCAGTTTTTACTCTAATATGCTCCCCGCCCCTAACTCCATCTATAATTCCGGTTAAATGTTACTCACGTGCCCCTCACATGAGGGGCATTTCTTTCTTTTGGCAAGGGTTAAAATGGGTAATATTTAACCGGAATTGTGGATGGATTTAGGGCAGGGAACATATTAGAGTAAAAACTGTAACCACAAGGAGTAAAATGATCATTTTCAAATTATTGAAGCAAAAAAGTTAAAATGGTCAAACCACAGGGAGAAAAACGAAGTTTACTCTAACATATATTTCCAAAAAAACAAGCAAAGAATTTCGATTCTTATATAATTATGTATCGACGTAATTTTCAATGTAATTTTCATGTATGTAACTTTTAGTCCATTGTAATTACGATGAAAATCTTTAAGCTATAAATATTTATAAAATCATAGAAATATATAAAGAGTTAGGTACACGGATGGTCATTATGATATGTTCAAATTTTAGATTTGTTCCCTAACTTTAATAAACTACAGGGACAGTCCCAAACTACGTATACATATAACATCATTAGTCTCTGAGATGGGTATAAGTTAAAACTTATTACTTGTAATTTAGTTTTTTTTGTCTTTTTAAAACAAAGGGTATTTTGGTAATTACACAACTACTTAACAACAAAACTTAACCGTCATCCAACTCAGGGACTAATGATGTTACATGTATATAGTTTTGGACTGTCTGTATAATTTATCAAAGTTAGGGACCAAATTCAAAACTTGGGCATATCACAGGGACCATCCGATATATAAAATAGCGACAAGGTGAGGATTATAATAAATAAAATTTTAGGACCAAATCTATTCAACTCCAAAAGGTTTACAGGTCACAAAGGGAAAAGAGAGTATTACATATCCATCGTCTTTTAAACTTTATAAGACGCAACTCTTGAAAATATGTTTTGATCATGTGTCTCAAAATGCTCTAAAGAGGACTTTTTTCAACTATGAGCTAGCTTTTGGGTTCTATGTACGATTGTGTTTAGATTTTATTTCTTCTAGGGGTGTGAACCACTCGTAAGCTACTAGATTTTCGCTTATTAAAACCTTGAATCGAGCCGAGTTTAAACGAGCTTGAATCCAAGTCTGTGCTCATATTGAAGCTCATTTTATAACGTGCTCGGCTCTAGCTTCAGATATCGAACTCATGAATCTGAACGAGCCTTTTAGTTATACAACTTTTATTTAATATATTATAATTATTATATATAATTTATGATAATATATTTAAAGTTACTCTCGTTTGAAATTATAATTACAAAAGTATATAAATAAAATAAATAATTAAGTAATAAATTCCGGTGTTAAAAAAACCACGAATTTGAAATTATAAATTTTATGATGTTACTAGTTTAAACACATCTATAATAATAAATAAAGGTTTAAGGTGGACACTTGTCAATTCCTCGTACCTCCTCACATTAGTTTTCCCGCCCCTCTTTCCTAATAAATGCGTCTCTATCTTATTAAATAACTAGCTTTAACCTCGTGTGTTACACGGGGTGAACCGTTAAGATTATATTGATAAATATCTTAACAACTCTTTCATTAAAATCATCATCAAGATGCTCTAATTGACGGATACTATTTGTACTTGTAAGCGGAAAATCTCGCTAAACTTTTAATACTAAATATCTCATTAAAAAATAAGAAAAAGATACAAGTTAAATTTTAATTTCAACAATATATCGTCTTTTAAATTCAAAATTTAAAACTTAAAAATTTCACTCTTTAATATTTTGACACAATTAAATTTTAAATTTCAAAATTAAATATGAAAAAATTAAAATTAATAAATTAGAATTGAAACTTGTAAACATGTTTTTTGAAAAAAAATCTCGTCATTTAGAAAAAAATACAGTTTAAAATATAATATACTTTAAAAATAAATATTTGCAAGTTTCTTAATTTCATTAGAAACTAAGTATTAAAATTTATAAATCAAAACAAAAAATTTATATTTAAATATCAAATTTAATTAAAAAACTACTAATTAAATACTAGTAAACTTTATTGTAACATATACTTATTTAAAATACAAACGTAGTATTTTCAAATTTTATATGTAAAATTAAAAAAAATTGTTTTTTGATAATAAAATTTTAAAAAACCGTTTTTTCAACAATAAAACTTTAAAAACTCGCTTTTTTAAAATCTTCAATTTTTTAATTCTTGATTTTTTTTAATTATTAAGTTTTGATGATAAATTTAAAAAAATGTGAGCCAGGTGTAATAATAATTAATTGATTTGATAAAATGTTTATTTATGTAATTTTTCAAAAAAAAAATGCTAAATGTGGAAGTATTAAATAGATGATAAATGTGGGTTTGGGGGAAAAAACTTGTGAGATTGAATGCGGTGATGCCAAGTGACAAAACCATTTAGTTTTTTTATTAGAAGAAGGATTAGTAAGTTTTAACTATAGAAAGGGGTTAGAAGATAATTGTATACTTATATGGCATTGCCAATGTGTACACCATGCAACATAGAATGTATAAGGTGTCTTAATTTTTTTTTTGAAGTTACATTCTTATCTTTCTAATATGTATTATATAGTAGTATAGATATAGATATAGATAAAAGAAATGATTTATTACTTTGTATATTAAATGTTTATTGTGTTGTTTAATAATATACACTAGCTTTAACCCCGTTTGTTACACGGGGAGAAACGTTAGGATTATATTGATAAATATCTTAATAACTCTTTTTATATACAAATTTGATATTGTATTTGTAACTTTTTCATTTTGTTACATGTTAAGATTATATGGATGAAAGTAATTAAAACATCAAAAAATACATGAAAATAAATTTAAAAAGTTGTGCATTTTTTACAATACATTAAATTACATGTTAAATAAAATCTTACACTGATTATTTACAAATTTAAAAAAACTTAATTGTATATAACATTTGATGTGGTATTGGTAATTTTTTTCATGTTTACCAAAGATTAATAGCTTGATTCCATCTCTACTTTAACTCTTAATAATGCAACTACAACTGATCATGAATAAACACCGAATCTTTTAATACAAACCAAAATTTGAAAGTGACTACCCTAAACTTTTATTCATGGTCATTGCAAATATACAACAATTGTATATTTTTTCTTTGAAGTTTTAATGAAATTATTTTATCTGAATATGTTAAGCCAGTTATAGGGATAAAAATATGATGATCAATGTTGTTTCCAAAATATAATCTTTGTTTCTATAACGCGATTACCTTGTGATTTGACCTAAAGACTTGTTACTTACCTAAACCATTTTTCATAAATATTTATTAATATAATAACTGAAACACCGACATTTAAAACTAATTTATGGTTTGACAAACCTGATAATTTAAGTCCATTTAGAAAATTAGGAGATTATAAACTTTCATCAAAATCATCATCAAGATGCTCTGATTGACGGATATTATTTGTACTTGTATGAGGAAAAATCTCGCTAAACTTTACAACTAAATCACTCATTAAAAAAATAATAAAAATATACAAATAAAATTTAAATTTCAACAATATATCGTCTTTTAAATTCAAAATTTAAAACTCCAAATTTTAAAAATTTAACTCCTTAATATTTTGATACAATTAAATTTAAAATTTCAAAATTAAATACGAAAAATTTAAAACTAATAAATTAGAATTGAGACTTGTAAACATGTTTTTTGAAAAAAAATCTCGTTATTTAAAAAAATTAAAGTTTAAAATATAATACACATTTTAAAATAAATATTTGTAAGTTTCTTAATTTTATTAAAAACTAAGTATTAAAATTTATAAATCAAATTAAAAAAATTTGTTTAAAATATCAAATTTAATTTAAAAAACTACTAATTAAATATTAGTAAACTTTGTTCCAACACATATTTATTTAAAAAACAAACGTAGTATTTTCAAATTTTATATGTAAAATTAAAAAATATTATTTTTTTACAATAAAATTTTAAAAAATATTTTTTTAATAATAAAACTTTAAAACTCTCTTTTTTTAAAATCTCTTGTTTTTTAATTCTTGTTTTTTTTAAATATTAACTTTTGATGATAATTTAAAAAAAAGTGAGCCAATGATAATAATAATAATAAAAATGTTTATATATGTAATTTAAAAAAAAACTAAATATGAAAGTATTAAATGGAAGACATAAATGTGGTTTTGGGGGAAAAAAGTTGTGAGATATAATAGGTGATGCCAAGTGGTAAAACCATTTAGTTTTTTATTAGAAGAGAGATAATTATATTATAAATATATTATTAAAGAATAATACTAATTATATTAAATAAGAATATATAAAATATAACTAATTAAAGAAAAATACTAATTTGTTATATACACACACATTTTCACTTGATATTAGGGGTGTAAACGGACCGAACCGAACCGGACATGATCATGTTCGTGTTCGTTCGTTAAGGATTTACCGGACAAACGGACGGTTCGTGAACATGTAGCCGAACGAATTTTCATGTTCGTGTTCGTTCAATAAGGAAATGCATTTGTTCGTGTTCGTTCGTGTTCGTTCGTTAAGCTTCTTAACAAACACAAACGAACGCAAACGAACATAAACGAACACAAACGAACACAAACGAACAACTATTAATGTGAAAATAAAAAAATAGCAATTAACCATAAACATTCAGCTATCCAATAATTAAATCAAGTTTACCAAACATTTAACCAACCAAAAGATAAGTACTTGAAAGTTAGATATAATCATCCCAAAATACTAGCATAATAATCATAATTCATAACCATAATAATCCCAAAACAAAAGTTTGAAAGTTCTAAATTCCCAAAATTCTTCATACGATCGCTATTTCACCATCCAAAATCTTCAATTCAAGGAAACTCAACATATACCATGTCGTCATTTTCCTACAATAATAAAATAAAATAAGCATTAAACATTAACCATAATAATAAAACAAATATTAAGTTGAAAAATAAAGAAAATAACCTTGTTTATATAAAATATTTAATGTAAAATATTTATATAAAATAAAATAGAAATATAAAAAAAATTATGTTATGAAATAAAATAAACAAATGAACATGAACGAACATAAATAAACGAACGTAAACGAACACAAACGAACGTAAATAAACGAACGTTCACGAACACATTACCGAACGTTCACGAACACAATCGAACGAACGAGACATCTGTTCATGTTCGTTCATTTAACTAAACGAACGAAATTTCTTGTTCATGTCCGTTCATTTACTAAACGAACGAACATAAACGAACTTCCCGCCGAACGGTTCACGAACTGTTCGCTGAACGTTCGGTTCGTTTACAGCCCTACTTGATATATCTCGAGACGATCATAATAGTCTGACAAGTTAGGACGTATT
This sequence comes from Smallanthus sonchifolius, assembly GCA_023525975.1. Lineage (NCBI taxonomy): Eukaryota > Viridiplantae > Streptophyta > Magnoliopsida > Asterales > Asteraceae > Smallanthus > Smallanthus sonchifolius. Next base: position 11,794,723 of record CM042027.1, on the reverse strand, counting down.
TACAAATTTATAAGTTTTATCTTTTTTAATATACAATCTCGTGTAATACGCGGATTCTAACCTACTATATTATAAAATTAAATGGTTGGCTGTTAATTTTGTCATTGTGATTTACTATGATAATTGATCTATGCAAGAGAATATTAGCTTAGAACTCAACGATATCAAAGTTTGAAAACTATACCGACGGTTTTTATAAGTTTAGGGTTGAGCATTCGGTTCGAACCGGACCAGAACCGTGAATAGTTTGGATGAAAATATGTTAACCGAGGACCGGACCGTATATAAACAACAAAACTTAGTTTCCATCCATGTCAAGGACGACCCGTGTTACGTTTTGACAAACTTGTAAACCATTGATATAGTTTTTTAAACTTAAGAACCATACTTGTAGTTTGTGTAAACCACATGGACCATACGTGTAATTAACTCTACCCCAACCTCAAATTCCAAAAACAGCCATTGCTAATAATTGGCTTGCCGGCCACTCTGGTTGTTGTAGTTAAATGATTAAATCCGCCATTGCTGTCACTCAAACTCCAAAAACCTGAAGAAGATGGAATCAGTGAAAGAGAACAAGAAAGATGAAGAATCAATGGTGATGTCAAAGCAAAAGAAGCTTGGTGGGATCAAGACCTTACCCTTTATTCTCGGTATGTATGCTCAAACCACCAAATTCTAATGACTTTATAAATCCATCATGATCTATACTCTTCAGTTTCATTTTCTGAAATGGTTTCAAATCATAATTGCCATTAGCATCCATTGTTTAAATTAAAATCTAATTAACAGTTTCATAAATTTACAGCAAATGAGATATGTGACAGATTCGCTGCGACTGGATTCCACGCTAATCTGATAACATACTTAACCGTACAACTTAACATGCCACTAGTGAAGGCATCCAACACCCTCACCAACTTCACCGGCCTTTCTAGTTTTATGCCCATTATCGGTGCACTAGTCGCTGACTCTTTTGCTGGTCGTTACTGGACCATCGTCGTCGCCTTGCTCATTTACGAACTGGTTCAATTCTCTCCTCGTTAACCGCCAACTTATAAATATTAATAAAATCTTAATATGTTGTTTATAAGTTTATTCCTCTGGTTTTAATAATTAGGGGATGATCATCGTTACCATATCAGCATTCTTGCCACAATTCCGGCCACCACAATGTCCCACCCAAGTCAATTGCAAAGAAGCATCACACTCTCAACTATCAGTGCTTTATATCTCGCTTCTTTTGACATCAATCGGGTTAGGAGGCACACGGCCTTGTGTTGTTGCATTTGCTGCAGATCAACTCGACATTTTGAAACATAAAAGACAAGCAAAAAGCTGGAATTTCTTCAATTGGTACTACATTTTATTGTCACTAGCAAGTTTATCTGCACTAACACTAGTTGTGTACATCCAAGATAAAGTGAGTTGGGGTTGGGGTCTTGGGATTCCGACTATTGCGATGGTGATCGCGTTTATAGTGTTTTTAGTCGGATCACCACTTTATCTGAAAGCAAAACCCGAAGGAAGTCCATTTGTTAGAGTAGCTCAAGTAGTTGTTGCTGCAATCAAGAAGCGGGAAGTTGTAGTACCGGTTGATGATAAACTTCTTTATGAGAACAAAGATCTTGATGCAGGTATTTCTAAGGATGGAAGACTTGTTCATACTAATCAATTGAGGTAATTAATGAATATATGTCAAAAACTTTATAACTGAAGTAAATTAGTTTCATTATTAAGGTGAATGTATATGTTTTTGAAGGTGGTTTGACAGGGCATCTATTACAACCCAAGAGGATACCACAGATCTCCTTACAAACTCGCCAAATCTATGGCGAATTGCTACTGTGCATAGAGTTGAAGAACTAAAGTCCATCATTCGATTGCTACCAATCGTGTCGACAGGAATATTATTTGTGATGGCATATTCACACCAAAGTAGCTTCACGATCATGCAAGCTCGAACCATGGACCGTCACATAACCAAAACTAGCTCGTTTGAAATACCTCCAGCTAGCATGGCGGTCTTTGATGTCCTAGCCACCATTGTTACCCTCACATTATACGATCGTTTATTTGTCCCTTTTTCATCTCGCTTCACAAAGAACCCTGCAGGCATCACATGTTTACAACGGATTGGTGTTGGGTACGTTATAAACATATGTGCAACATTTGTGGGGTCGTTTGTGGAGATCAAAAGAAAACAAGCAGCGAGAGATCATAATCTGATCTACCAGCCAACTCATATGATACCCATAAGTGTGTTTTGGCTGGTTCCTCAGTATTCGCTTCATGGTGTAGCTCAAGCATTCTATCAAGTGGGGAAACTGGAGTTTCTTTATGACCAGTCACCAGAAAGTATGAAAAGCACAGCAATGGCTTTATATTGGACTGCAATTGCACTAGGACAGTATGCAGGGACATTAATGGTGACCCTGGTTCATAAATATACCGCGGATAAAAATGGAAGAAATTGGCTGCCTGATAGGAATTTGAATAGAGGTAGACTGGAATACTACTACATGCTTGTGACTGGCATACAAGTAGTAAACCTTGTGTATTATTATGTGTGTGCCTGGTTCTACACTTATAAGCCCTTAGAAGAGGTCACTAAAAGCAGTGAAGAGGGAGATTTAGAGTTGGCTGTAGATAACATGGTAGTTAATGTAATGAATGACCATGAACATAAAGAAGCCAAGGAGAATCATCAATGAACGCTACGCGTGTATTTAATCTGATTTCAAGTATTTTCAAAAGTAAAATCAAGTAACCTGATGCCTAACTGTTTATCACCTAAAGGTGAAAGAAAGAGAGCATAGCAAAAACATCATCAGGTTGTGGTGTTAAGCACTTTCATCATTTTCCTACAACTTCTATGCCAAAACTTGTTAGATTTCTGTGTGTTCCTGCTCCTCCTCCATCATTATCTGTGTCATCATCATCATCATGTCTTTCAATATTAATTTGTTTACAAACTTCCTCTGAATCTGTTTCTGAACCCTGGAAAACATCTTGGAGATTTGGGTCTGGTTCAAAATCGGAAGAAACATGCACATCGGTTCCTTTCCTTGGTAATCTTAGGTTATATTTACTCCAAAGTCTAAGACTGTATGCTCTGGTTTTTCCCCTGCCTCTTTTGGTTACAGTTCCTTTGGCTCTTTTCAGACCATTGATCATCTCATATAGTGGCGTTTTATGGTTTCCCCTTCTAGCTTGCATTGGTCTTTTTCCCTCCTTATCTTGATTACCTTTTGGTGGTATTAGGTTATATTTACTCCAAAGTCTAAGCGTATATGCCACGGATTTTCCACTGCCTCCTTTGGCTCTTTCCGGACCACCAATCCTCTCATATAGTGTCGTTCTTCGGTTTCCCCTTTTAGCTTGCATTGGTCTCTTTCCCTTAGCTTTTTCCTGCTTATCTTGTGCATCTTTCTCTGAATCACCGCTCGAACTGCTCTTCTCCTCATCTTTCTTTTCACCTTCGGTATTTGATCCCGAATTTGTCTGACCTCTTGGTCTAAATGGACTAGTTTTAGATACCCTAGCCATTTTCTTTATCCACAAATTCTTCAAACTACTTCTAATCCTTTGTATTTGATATGGTGTTGTTTCAATATAACTGGAACAAGAAAATTCCTAAAAGACACCATTTCATAACAAGGTTGAGATAATTGATCACATTTCAATGCAGCCTATGTGGTTAAACCTTCTAAGTTCAAATTAATGATGAAAAACATGGATAAGAAAGCATTATGAAGCGTAGAATATTCAACAACATCTTAGAAGCAAATAATAAATTCGAATTTGAACATATACACAAAAACTACTAAAATTTTGATACAAATCACAGAGGCTATTATTGTTTAGCTATCAAGATGATCCAATGCCAGAATCTCACAGAGTACGCTACGACATTCAACAAACTACGATCAAAATGCTGAAAACCCTAGAAAAGTGTACGGACAGTTGCTGTACAAAAAAAATCAAATCGAACATACAGAATCTCATCATCATTTATCCTCTGCAAGTAGAAACAGAGCGATTTAAATTTCAACAAACTGTAATCAAAGTTTCCACTAGACAAGATACAGAGATTTGAAACCCTAAGTTACATGATGCGTCAAACAGATTGATGAATAGAGAGAGTACCTATGGCTATGGATGACGACGGAATGTTGCAGTAGAATACGAGAAGTTGAAGATCAAAGTCTCCATCATAGTAGCCATGGAAGTTTGATGATGGGCGGAAGAAAAGCGAAGGTTGTAATGGCGATTTGATTTATAACAGAAACGATTTTGCACGACTGAAGTGAGTGCCTCGTCGAGTTTGGCAACAGAATAGTGGTGGTGGCATGGCATGCAAAACGCGAGATATTTCAAACTGGACAGGTGGAATCATCTTAGATTTCTAAGATATGTTGCTTGGAAATGTTAAAATTAATTTTAATGACTAAAATGTCCCTTTCATCGTTTGGCTTTACCATCTTGTTTACGCGTGACTTTTTTTCAAGTCCATACCAATAAACTCGTTCGACGGTATTTAAACACATGAGAAGAGGTTATATTTAAGGTCGGACGACGGTAATTTAAGGTTGGACGACGGTAATTTAAGGTTGGATGACGCTAATTTAAGGTCGGGCGACGTTATTTTAAATTCAAATGTGAGATTATAGCTGCGTATTAAAACGGATCTTGTGTAATGAAACTAAAAAAAAAATTAACCTTTCAATTCTAAAAAAATATTTTTTTTTCAATTCTAATAAATATAACGTCGTTCGACCGTGACACGAAGGAAATAAAGTCGGAGCAGACGATAACACGGAGGTCAGAAATACAGTCGGAGATGCACGTTTGTAAATTTACGTGCGCCTCCGCTGATAATGTGACACGTATTTGTAAATTTACGTGCGCCTCCTCGGATAATGTGACACTTGGCATATTCTGATTGAGGGAGAATACCGTCGTCCAATGTATTTAAATACCGTCAAACAAGTTTATTGGTAGGGGCATTTCAAGAAAAAATTCCGTGCGTCGACAAGATAATTAACACAAACGGTCAAGTGGACATTTCGGGAGTTTTCCCTTTAAATCTAGCAGTATAGCAAGCAGGCCCGGCCCAAAGGGAGGGGTAAGGATGGAAAAATAACCCGAGTCCGACGGGTATACCCGAAACCCGAAATAGTCGGGGCGGGTATACCCGAAACCCGACGGGTACGGGGCCGGGTATGGGATTAATTTTAAAAAATTTCGCGGGTTTGTGACGGGTATGAGATTAGGTGATACCAGACCCGATTACCCGAAATCACATACCGGTTTACCCAAACCATATACCCGAGTCATATACCCGAAAATTTGTAATTTATAATTTTATTTTCTCTTAACCCATATCTATTAACACTTCATTTTAATAGGTTTATTACGTGAAAATTTAATTTTTCTTTTGAAATATGTATTTATAAATATAAAAAATAGAGTCATAGAAAAGTAAACGACACATACCCGACGGTTATTGGCCGATACCCGCGTTTATACCCGACACCCTATAGTAACGGGTATGCCTGTTACCGCGGGCAATTACCTGACACAAACCCGATGGGTAATTGGCCGGGTATGGGACACATTTTTACAACCGGGTATGGGTTTGAGATTATCGATACCCGGGCCGAACCTGACCCATTGCCATCCCTAGGGAGGGGCAAGGTGGGCGACGACTCCAGGCCCGGTCTTTCGAGAGACCCGAAGTTTTTAAAAAATTTGTATATGTTTTAAATATTATATTTAGTTTATACATCTAATTTTGTATACATCAGAGTTTCCTAATTGTAATTGAAAAAACCATTGAAAGAAAATTTAAAGCTCACGGGTTCAAATCTTGGCAACAATTTATTTTTCATGTGTCCTACTTCTTTTCTATTCTCTTTTTTTCTCTCTTTAAAAGATTATCCCACAAAACTCATAATTATTTAAACTATTAAACCAAAACCAAAAAAAGACACAAAAATGTATATATTTAAACCTATTACATATAAAAAAATTATTGAGGCCCAATTTTTATTATTTGTCCCAGGCCAAAACGTTTCAAGAATTTTTAGGGTTAACCCTGGTAGCAAGTTGTAACTTGTAAAATAGATTAATGTAAAACCGGTATATTTTGTTTTAATAGGTACTTTTGTACTTGTTCATTCATATATTTTCGCATTAATTGAAATGGATAATATATTAGTTACAACTTAAAAGACAACGTATCCACGTGACACTCTTAAACGATCATCTATACACAGGTTTGGAACTTTGGAGATGAAGATTTTTTTTATCAAGAGTGTGGGTAAGGAGGTGTGAAAGAGAGGACGTGAGTTGCCATTTCAACCTGTAACGAGAGGGAACACCGCCTCATGGAGTGTGAGTGAGGATGTTTTCGTGAGGCTGCCCATTAGGGTTGTAAACGAACCGAACCGAACCGAACGGACCTTTGTTCGTGTTCGTTCGTTAAGCATTTAACTTGTTTATGAATGGTTCACGAACACTAACCAAACAAAATTTCATGTTTGTGTTCGGTCATTAAGGAAATGGATTTGTTCACGAACGGAACCGAACGAAGCCTTGTTTGAGACTTTTGATGTCAACCCTAATATCTTCCGAAATTAACATTTAATATGATCATTTTAATATCAAGTTTTATGTACCTGTATTGAACTTACTTTACTTTGTTAATCGTTAGGGTAAAAAATAAAATAAAAATTAAAGAATATAAAAAAATAGATAAAACAAAATATAAATATACAAAAATCTTTAATGAACAACATAAACAAACGAACATGAATGTAAACGAACGAACCTAATTAAACGAACGTTCACGAACACGTTATCGAACGTTTACGAACACAGTTGAACGAAATCTCTGTTCATGTTTGTTCAGTTAGTTAATCGGACGGAATTCCTTGTTCGTGTTCATTCATTTATTAAACGGACGAACGTAAACGAACTTCCCATCGAACGGTTCACGAACTGTTTTCTGAACGTTCGGTTCGTTTACAGTCCTACTGTCTGCTGCTCACGAGCGTAGGACAAGTGAAAGAAATTTTGGTTTTAGGTGGCGGTGGTGGTGGTGGCGGTTTCAAAGGCGGATGGCGGAGGTAAAAAAGGAGGAGGATTGAGGCGTTGGAGGCTTAACTTGGTCACTTTATGGGCCAACTCTAATGGGCCTTCACTTATTTGCTTTCCACCCATTCGATTCGACTCTTAAAAATGTTCCCGTGACGTGACTTCTAATATCATCAAAAATATTATTTTTGTTTGAAATTTATAACCAATGATAAATGTTATATTGAATTTGAGCTAAATGGTTTTTCATGAAGTGCTTATAAGCTCGACACCTGCTCTGATGATTGATTTGTCATACGTGTAAGTTAGGTAATTAAATTAAAAAAAATAAAATTATCAGTTTAGAATATATGGTAAAGTCTCCTTTTATATTATTCTTTCTGATTTATGTACTTCTGATGTTGCTATTATTGGTGTATTAAAATATCATGTTCTATTTCTTCATTATTTTTCTTAATTTCTTTGTGTTTATTACGTAAAATGTAATATTATCGCTATTTTTTTTTATTTTTTTACATTTTTATCATTTTTTGAAGGAAAGCGGTGTACAGTAGTTTCCCTAAGACCATCTATAGTGGTTTCACGCCCCCCTCTTTCATGCCCCCTATGTCAGCGCCATATCAGCACATGAGCAATCACTGCCCAGAATCACTAAGGTGCGTACGTACTGGTTTCACGTCTCGTATTTAATTTTAAATAATTAAATCTTAAACTTAATATTTAATTAAAAAGAAAAAAGAAAAAGGAATAATGAGGTATACGCTTCTGATTGGATGAAATTGGTGTGGTTAGCCCCTTCCCCCGTGATTCTACCCACGCCCCCCATCCACGCCCCTTTCATGCCCACGGGGACGGTATTCCACATCCATGAAAGGACCAGGTGGATCACGTCCCCCTTCTACGCTCCCACTACACATACCCTAGTGGTTGACGTGCACATCATTTCCACGTGAAAATTAATCTACATTATTATAGCTAGTTACCCATATTACATACACGCTACTATAATCAAGATGCAATTATTTGAGCAAAAAATGCCACTTTTAGTAAATTTATTAACATCAATATTACCATTGAATGACCACAGTCCCATAAGTATAGAAACAGTAATATTAGATCAATCAACTCTTTCTGCTCAAATTTAGATATATTAACATTCAACTCTTCAGTTTTCTAAATTCTAAGCATATATGCAGAATTATGAAGTATATATTATTTAATAGTTAGTGGAGGAAATTGATGTGACAAGTTAATTTGAAGTCTAAATGTTCACAGTTTTGAAGTACAAATGAGTTGATTAAATCTTTTTATTGTTAATATACATACTTCTAAATGAAATATTCTTTATATAAAAAGGATTATTTTTGTGCATTTTTTGAATTAGTCGTGTATGTTAGTAAATTAAACACGAATTGAATGAACACAATAATTTGCTTATGGAATTGTGAATCGCTGGTTTTTGACTTACAAATGTCGATGGGTGTATATACCCATTCAGGAGACGCAACGTTTCAAAAGAAGCGATACAACCCTAGACCAAATGATTGTTCATACAGTTTCTAACTTTGGATTTATACATAAACAACCATTGACTTTTATACGATTACATAAAGACTCTAAACATACTTTCAAGAATGACTAAAAGACCCCTATACTTTAACATTTAGTTTAACATTTCAACACTCCCCCTTAAATTAAATATAGTTTAAGGAAGGTCTTCTACTTGCTTGACTTGTCTTTAAAGCAACGCTGGTTCTTCGTCTCACACGAGATGGGCCTCTTGATCCTTCTCTTTCTCATTTTCCTTTCGTTTTAAGCATTCGTATGCAAAATGACCGTATTCACCACATTCGTAGCATTTGAATTTGTTGTTGTTGTTTCTTTAATCTGTACTTCTTCACGTCCTCTTCCTCATCCAAATGAGCCTCTTCCTCGACCATGATTTTGATCACCGCTTCCTTTTTCATGATGCCAATTTCCGGAATGATTGCTTGAACTTGCTATCAGGAATTTTCTTTGATTATTGTCTTGCAGTTCGTTTTGGCTTTTCAGACGTTCTTCAAAGGCTATTATCTTTCCTACTACTCCTTCAAATGACATTTTATCAAATTCTGAATACTGCTCGATAGTTGCCATGATTGGTAGAAACTTCTTTTGAACCGAGTTAAGTAGCTTTCACATAATTGTTTTGTCCTTAAGAGTTTCACCGGGATTTTAAACTTAGCCTTTATACTGCCAACTTTCCAGAGAAGTCAGTTACGGTTTCATTTTCTTTCATCCTCAAGTCCTCTAATTTGCTCCTCAAAGTTTGTAGACGTGCCTTCTGAATGAGTTCTACTACGAGGTATTGAACTCCAATCGATTCCTACACTACCTTTGCATTTGGATAATGTGCAACTTGCAATAGGACATTTTTTTGGCAATGTTAGGAGGATTATTGCTTTTGTTGTATTAATCTTCTATTCATTTGCTTCGTCCTTACCACCAATTATCTCCCAAAGGACATATATAGGCTTTTAATATTGTTTCCATCAATATCTCCCACATTGTGTAAGTAGTTTCAGTCAGTTTTGTGCATTGAAGGGATACATTCCCTTGATCGCGTATTGTGTTGACGTACTTCCTTCTTTCTTATCTTCCTTTCCCGTCATGCGTACTTTCCTTTTTCTTGCCTTCTGGTATTTGAACTTGCTTTATCCTTGCCTTTTGTTTCTTGCTACTTGCTTTTATCACACATGGTTTTTTTTTATTGCTACACATGTCTTGGTTCAACATAGGTCTTTATGCCACACAGGTATTGATTTCCAGGTCTTGTACTACGAAGGTCTTGCACCACAAAGGTTTTTCTTTACCACGAAGGTTTTTCTTGCTATACGAAAAACTCGGGTTCAGGTTCTTGTTTTTTTTTAATTTCTAACTTACTTGAACGATTGATTCTTGTATTTTTCAACTTTCTTTTGTGGTATCTTGATAAGAACGAGACCACCAAAATTTGTTTTCTCCCCTCCGTGCCTCTAACAGTATCGATTTCCATGTGGTCTATTTCTGATCGAACGAACCGCAAGAGATTTCAGAATCAATTGATTTTGTAGGACATGATTGCCATAATCTTTGTTGCCTTGCGTTTTTCTCAATCCCAAGAACCTTTTTGGTTCTCGATCTTAATCGGCATAAGGTAGACAACTAAAAAAACTTCATTTCTTGAGTCCGACAATCCCCAAACACCAAAATGTTTTTGAATTTTCTTTCTATCGTCGCCTTCAATTTCTGCTTCCTTTGGATCGATTAACCTGGTTCTTGCTTTGATGATCGCTTCCTCCTCCTTAATCGTCAAATCATTTGATTTTTTACACCTAGATTTGTAACATGTGCTCTGATGCCAATGTTGGTAAATTTAACACGAATCAAATGAACACAATAACTTGCTTATTGAATTGTGAATCGTTGGTTCTTGACTTACAAATGTCGATGGGTATATATATACCCATTCAATAGACACAACGCTTCACAAGAAGTGATACAACCCTAGACCAAATAATTGTTCCTGCAGTTTCTATCTATGGGTTTATACATACACAACCCATGACTTTTATACAAATACATAAAGACTCTAAATATACTTTCAAGAATGACTAAAAATACTTTAATATTTAATTTAATATTTCAATAGTGTACATAAAATGTGGGTATTATATATAATATAATTAAATTAGTGATAGGAAATTAAAGATCAAAAACAAGAAAGATAGGCATCGTGTCCCAAAGTTTAGAGAGAGCTTTGTCTGATGTATGTTTTTTTTACGATAAATGTTACTTTTACTCTATTTTACATCAATAATTATAAACTAATCTGTTGTACAGGTTTATACCGAAGACCTCCCCTTTAAAAGGTATATGCTTTACCAAATGGGCTAGCCCCACATTGGCTCACATGTATGTGTGGTGGTGAATTCAAAAGTGATCATGATGGAATAAGTATATCAAAGATCAGATACTACATTTATCAAAAGAAAACGTATAGAATAATCTTAATTCTTAATAGTAGTCAACATATTAATCATAGTTATCGTTATGTAGAGTCATTAACTTCTACAAAGTTGTCTTGATGCTTTCTTCCCTATCATGTCTGTGTCACCGAAGGTGCTAAATCATTTTCTAAGATGAATGCATGATTGCATGATGATATTAACTTGTACCTTCATGCATAAGCCATGTAAGTTGGATTCTTTGGAGAAAAACAAGCGTATAAAGTGTAATTAATCAACAAAAGATAGCTCCTTAATTTATGAAGGAAAAATAGCTAGGTTAACAAGCAAAACAAACCCAACTCAGGCTACGATTAGTCAATAATCATGATTAACACTTGTAATTAAGTATCATGCTTAACACAATTAGTCAATAATCATGATTATGTGAGATATTGAAATACTGAATTTATATTATTGAATTTGGGGGTCGGCTAATCGGAGGGAGGCGGTGACGATGGCGGCAACGGTGAGACGTAGAAGGGTCTCAAAAAAAGATTTAGGAACAATGGCCAGAATCTCGAACCAAAACTGAGACTTTATTAGAACTAGAAAATTGGAAAACAAGATCAATAAACTAAAGGGCGGCAGTGGCGGCTCGCTGCCCTGCCTATGGTTTGTATATGTGATGAAGAAGAAGAAGAAGAAGAGCGAGGTTAAAAGAACTCTAGGTTTACGATACTATGTATGATTTTGAAATACTAAATTAATGTTAATGAGTGGTTGCCTTACAATATATGGGGATCGGAAAAACTCCTAAATAGCTTTTTTTAATGGCAACACCTATATATTATATGATAATTGAGTTTTTTTGAGGCAACACCTAAAACATCTAGGACAACCCACCACATGAGGAACCCCCCAACTGACCTGGCCACAGACTCTTTTTTGTTGTTGCTCGGATTCGAACCCAAGATCTCTACTATGTTACCATTGTACCAAATGGCCAACGGTCATTTAGCATCTCACTTAATATTTAATTGGGCTACCTAGGACATCTAGGGCACCCCTAAATACCTAATTGGGCTCTTGCGCTCAATACTTATAAACCCTAATCTTTATTCCAACATATTAACCCTTGTCATTAAGCATCCCGCTATTAACAGAATTAGATCGAGATCGTAAATCTTGAAAAAGACTTTATTCATTTATAATTGAAATGACAAGTGGAAAACTGATTAAAGTTACCCAAGCTATTTACGACTCCTTATCTTTCATAGTTAGGTTGAAAGGCTTTTCTTTTGATGATGGATTGATGGGAAGAAGAAATGAGAACCGTGTAGGTAGAAAACATCAACTAAAAATGTCGGCAATTTTGTTCAGCGAAGAAATAAATTATACTTTTTACATATGTGTCATTAAGCAAATCTCATAAAGAAATATTTATACTAATAAAAAAAACTAAAAGAGTATATGTCACTTTCTGATGCATACTCAGCATATTTTTCTTACATTTTTTTTCTTCTATTAAACAATGATATTAAAAGAATACACATTTAAATATTTAATATAAATCTAATTATTAATACTTATTATTTAATTATAAATATTTATTATATCATTAACCAAATAAAATTTATATTAATAAACATTTATCAATTACATAAAAAATTAATACCCGTTGAAAAAATAATGTTTTAAAAATTAACTTAACATAATTTATAACCTATTTTTCTAAAAACATATTTTAACCAGTGTATGTGTTAACAGATTATATTATATTTTAATCAATCCGTATAATACACGAGATTCTATCCTAGTTCTATCATAAAGATAATACGTATAATCCGTCGTGTTTAATGAAATAAGTGTAGCTACGGTGTAATCGAGCCAGAAGATAGACCATTTACTTATGATAGGCTCACTAAAAACTCAAAATCAGTCAAACTTAAACAAGTTCAAAACGATGTTAAGACTAAATTAGGTGTTTTTGATTTAATTGTTAATTATTCTTCCCTTTGGTTTAATAATAGGAACAGTAAAACTAAATTTGGTTGGGATGAGTGGATTAAAAACTATCTTTTTATAAAGTAAGTGATATTCCATACTGACAATTTTACCAGTGATATTCCTAACTTTCACTTTCATTACCAAGGGCAATCCTAATAATATAATCATCAAAGATTCACATTTGATTTCCACACGATTTCGTTTACAATGATGATTATGAACGCAATGTAGAAACGCACAAGCGAATGCAAAGCGAATGCAAATCTATGATGATTATGCATAGGGACCGGTTTTGGCAACGAAAGTGAAAGTTATGTCTGTCATTAGTTAAATTATAAATATGAATTATTAATCGGTCAATGTGTCATAGGTTGGATACTAAAGTCCAATTTGCCTATAATTATAAATACATATAAAAAGCAACTATATGAATCGCTAAAAAAAATCTTACTATTATAATAAATGAAAATCTTTTCTGGACACGTGTCACTCTCTAGTTACCCCCTCATCTTTATTTTTCCGCCTCTCTCTCCTATTAAATATTAGATTTTCTATTTCTCTTTTATATTAAATAATAATCTTTAAATTAATAAATTTAATTACGAATACTTATTATTTAATTATAAATAGTTATTATATTATCAATCAAATGAACTTAAAATGAACTAACATTTATTAATTAAATTAAAAAATTAATATTTAGTTGGAAAAAATGTTTTAAAAACTAACTTAACAGACCTTATAACTGTTACGACAAATTACATTTTTTAAAAACATATTTTGCCAAATGTCTTTGTTAAAAAATTGTATTATATTTTATTCAACCGATGTAATATACTGGTTTATTCAACCCGTGTATTACACGGGTTTTTAAAAATATAAAATTTTTATTACTAAATATATAGCATTTTATTTATTTAACCCGTGTAATACACGAGATTTTAACCTAGTAATAATAATAAACACAAGTACAAGATCAAGCTTTAGACATAAAACTCGAAACGAGTTAAACTCAAGTTTGAGCTCTCTAATTTTAAAGAGTTAAGCTTTGGTTTAATCTTTTTAAATTGAGCTCACCATTCGTTTTTATCCCCCATACCGATGACTTGTCGTCAGGAAAAAGATTTACTGTTGTAATGTGTGTCATCAAATGCATCAACAAGATCTGTTAATTAATTAGGCGAGTGAATGTTTTCTTGTATGAGTATGATATAACACGTTATCTAGCTACTTGATAATATTTGGGTAGCTCCACTAGCTAGGTCATCTCCCCTTCCCTTCGACTTGATTCTATCTAATGAGTATACAGAAATCAACTAAACTTATGGTTGAACTTGAACAACTAAACTGTGGCTTGAAAATATTACACAAAAAAATCAATTTTTTTATAAAATTTTGAAACATATTTGGGTTTTTAGTCTGAATTAAAAGAGGACCAAACACTATAACTAATATGAAATAAATTAACATAGTAGGCCAAAATTAATACTTCCCAGCAAAAACTCTGACCCCTTAAATGTTCCACCATGTGCTGTGGCCCAAAGTGTCGAGATAATCATTATATGCATGGCATGGATATTTCTAACAATTATTAATAATCAAAATAAAAGTTTGTAGTTGAATCAAAGGGACAATAGCATCAAAGTGTTATCGAATGTGTTCTTATTTCTACATAAGAGAGAGTTTAAGCGGTTAAGCCTTATTTGAGAATCGTACCAATTAATATTGTTTGTTTTCTTCGATAAGAGTTCATAAATTTATTTATTTTTTCTCCTAAGTAAAGATTTTTCGGAAGATCACCCATTCTAACATTACTCTATCTGAAAATACTGATATTTGAGTAGGGACATTTCTTATAAACTAGTCACATCTTCAACGATCAAAATGAGATTTGCGTAAATGTTACGCGTGTGAATTTGTTTTTAAAAGAGATTAAATAAATTTGTAGTTAATAATTTCAATAACCATGTCATTACATATTTACATATAATTCAAAATATACGGTTAGAATAGAAATATAGTATATGTATTCTAAAGCGTGCGGTAGAAACTGATAAGAGAATTTGACACGAAGTAAGAGATGTGTAACATCTTTGAAAGTGTCCACTCAAACAAAAAAAGGAACAAATATTAGTTGCTATGAAAAGTATGATGTTAGGCACACATTTGTTTATATGACTAACATTTTCAAATTGCACGTCTTAGCATGTTAATTAATTTTCCGTACTTATCCACTTTAAACTTTTAATATCCTAGTGTTTAGATCTATCAAGCAAACATCACTTGAAACTTTTCAATTGTATACACAAACATCAATTAATAGCCAATAATAAACAACATAACACCCCCATCAAGTCCCACCCCCACCACCTTTTGTTCTATAAATTCAACACTACATATCATTCTCGTACTACTACTATATTCTCATAAGTTAGCAACATCTAATGGCTCCACAAAGATGCATCGCATTCCTATCTTTTGTCATCGTCTTCATCCTTTTCTATATCTCGAGTTACCATGGCGACTACACATCTGGCTCTTCACGAGCGTATACTTGGTATATGAAAACCATTAAAGATGTCATGTTTCAAGAATCAGACGTTTTTGATAGTTTAGCTCTAGTTTCGACTAAAACATTCGATGTCGATTCTTTTGGTGCTAAAGGTGATGGCAAAAAAGATGATACAAAGGTATACTTATGTTTCCAACTCGAGCTTACTAATTGCAACTTTTTAACTTGCTGCAAATTTTAAAACTTTGTATAACCAGTGCTCATTAATCATTTTAAATCGTGTAAATCTAAATTATTTATATTATGTATTCCTTTTCCAATAAGTATATTATAGTATGTAAATCCAAATAAATTCTACCCTAAATATATATTGGCATTGAACCGCAGGCCTTTTTTTTATCATAATATCATATTTTTATAAATCATTAATCTAGCTAATTAAGTTCAAATAAATAAAAAAAAGTAGCCCATTTTGTGGTCTAGTGACATTGTCGATATCCTCCACAAAAGTGGTGTGGGTTTAAACTATGTAAAATAACAGGTTTAGATGGTATTTAGGACTAAAAAAATGTTGTTCAAAAAATAAAAATAAGTAAACAATTAGAAATAGAAAGAAAACAGTTTTTCATTGTTGAATCATATGAGATCTCCGGCTATATATTATTTCTCTTTCACTTGATGGATAGGGATTTTAACCTCTTCATATTTTTTTATAACGGCTAACACCTAGACCTATGGAGGGTAATGGCAAAATTCCCCTCGTCGGAACCCCTTGTAAGGATTCGAACTCATGACCTTCACAGGAGGACACCCTTTATAAGGAAAACCTCCACAGGAGGAAACCTTTTACAGGGAAACCCTTTATTGGGAAACCCTTAACCTCTTCATAATTAAATACTAAAAAATAATAATTTGTTTCTAATTATTTAACTAATGATTGTTTAGTGTATTGTGTTTATGTTACATGTACATGCCTGTGTTGTTTTAGGCATTCAAGAATGCATGAAGGAAGCATGTTCGTCTAAGACAGCAGCAGTTTTTCATGTGGCTAAGAATAAGAAGTACCTTGTAGCCCCAATTAGGTTTAAAGGTCCTTGCAAAGCTTCACTAACCATGCAGGTCAGCCTTAAATTTCCCTCAATTTAACTATTTATTTAGAGCCAATGGCCTAGTGTAGTGGCATTGATGATTTTCCGCACAAAAATGATGTGAGTTCAAATCCTGCAATGCAGGTTTAGCCGTTTATATGTAGTATTTAAGAGTAAAAAAATGATCTCAAAAATTGATTTTAAAAAACCTTTAGGGATATATGCAATTTAATTTCATTTAAGTAAGATTTTAAAATTGACCCCAAATTACAATTTCGAATATAATAACATCTTAACAAGATGAATATTTGCAGATTTCGGGTACGATTTTGGCATCGAAACAAGAATCCAAGTATACGAAAGATGAAACGCATTGGCTTAGAGTGGATGAAGTTGAGAACCTGGTGATCGAAGGGGGTGGGGTTATTGACGGCAACGGGGACATTTGGTGGAGTCATTCCTGCAAAGTTGATAAGAAGCTTGTAAGTATAGTAATCAATTGTCACCTTCGTACATCCAAAACTTTCTAATTATTTGAAAAAGAAAAGGCCAATTATATATGTGGCTAGATAATCAAGCAATCGGTCAAAACGGTCACAATCTGTTTGTTAATCCGATAATTTCGTTAAGTAGACTATAAAACCCAAATTTCTAGATCATAAATTAAAACCTTAACATTAATTATATACAAATTTGCAGAAATTGGGCTCAAATATGTACACTTCGTGGGCCTCTACACAATAATCGTAAATTTAATTTGAAATTAGGCTGATTTTCAGTAATCAGTTGTGCAACTTATTAGTCACAAACTTATCAGTAGGGATGAGATCGGTACCGTACCAGTACTAAAAATACCGGTACTGAATTTCTGGAAAAGTGGGTACTGGTATCGGTATCGAATTTATCGGTACGGTACCGGTACCCGTTACAAAATGTTCATCTCTAGATGGTATCGGTACCGTACCGGTACCGAATTTATGAAAAAATGGATACCGGTACCGAATCTATTGGTACGGTATCGGTACCGGTATACTCGATACCAAATGCTCATCCCTATTTGTTAGTGACTCGCCAAAATGTGTAATGTATCTAAGTTTATAGTGATTTGTTAAGAAGTAGAAAACAGGGGTGTGGAAAAAAACCGAAACCCGAACCATATTTGTAATAAAAAAACGAACCGAATTATGAATTCGGTTTTCGGTTTGGTTAGTAACCGTATCTGAAGTGCGAATTTGGTTTCGGTTCAGTTATCGGATGTACGTTTTTTTTTAATTAATTAACTGTATTTTTATTAACACTTTTATGCATGTTGTAGTACATGTTACATATCGGTTCGTTACTAATTAACTGTATTTTTGTTGTGACAAATAACTGCATGCAGCCATGCAAGGATGCCCCAACGGTACGTTTAATATCCATTTCATCATTCGTGTCAATCTTTTAATGAATTATTAGCTTTTTCAATGATATTTTATATTTTACTAGTAAACTAATCATCTTGTTTACATAATTACAAAGAACACAAAATATGTAAGACTAAGCTGTTTTCTTAATTATGAAAACTAAAACACAAAACAACCTTCGAAATGGGTTTTATATATATCAAAAGATGTTTATTCTTATAAAGCGTAACATGTTATCGCAAAATGATTATATGTTGCGAATGACAGGCTTTAACTCTATAAGTGCACATCTTTGCGGTGAATAACCTGACAATTCAAAACGCACAAAAGATGCATGTTTCTTTCGACCATTGTGAGAACGTCCAAGTCTCGAACGTTCAAGTGACTACACCCGAAGATAGCCCTAACACAGATGGAATTCATGTCACACACACCCAAAATATCACAATATCAGACTCCGCTATAGGAACAGGTTCAAATGACACACTATACTTTTTTCAAAATTTATTTGTGGTCTAATGATGTCATAATCTTTAAAAACATTTACTCGACACTTACAAATTATTAGGGTAAAAGATCTAGTTGAGTTCGATCATTATTTGACTTTTTTGGTTACCCATGAAGGGGATGATTGTATTTCAATTGTGAGTGGATCGAAAGGTGTTCAAGCTGCTGGTATAACATGTGGACCCGGTCATGGGATTAGGTATATATGTCACATACTTTCTTTCAAACACTTTGGGTTAAAATAGACATAAAACGGATCAATTAATTGACCCACGAAATCTTTTTGTATATTTCTTAGTTTTCAAAAACACCAAGGTGATAACTTCTTTATGATTCATCAAATATATGATCAGAATAATGTTACCATTGGTTCTTTATATTCAGTATTGGGAGCCTTGGGTCTAAAAACTCAGAAGCTCATGTTTCTGATGTGACAATTGATGGTGCTGATATTACTGGAACATCAAATGGATTAAGAATCAAGACTTGGCAGGTAATTTAGGTTGTTGGTTGAGAAATTTACGTTTACATGCGTTCACATATTGATATGTATTACTGATTAACTATTTAGAGAGGTAGAGTAAAGATAATTATAATTGAAACCTAATTAAATCATATCTTCTAATTATGATGAAGATTATTACTATAAACCTTAACTAATATATTCTATTTAATAAATGACCACCATTTTGGATGTTGTTATGAAACGTCACATGGATTGTCTTCATTTTATATCTTCTAAGGTTCTTTAAAGAAAAACATTGCTTCGAGATGTCGCTGACACATCAATTTTTGCCGCTTTGATTTCAAGGAGGTTCAGGAAACGCAAGCAATATTTTGTTTCAAAATATCATCCTGAAGAATGTGTCGAACCCTATCATTATAGATCAAAATTATTGTGATCAAGATTAAGCGTGCAAAGAACAGGTCATAATAATCAATTTTTCGTATTATAATATTTTTTTACAAATACAACAGTCATCGTTATATTGACTATCAAACATATCATAACATAACATGATAAAATGATTTAAAAGGCTTGGTTAACAAAACCATGCTACTAAACAACGTATAATCGTATGCTTAATGAGTATGTGTCATATTGTTTTTATTTTAAACGCGTTGTTAAGTTTTAACAAAAGAAGTGATTTACAGGATGATGCTAAATGTGACTTACCAAAATATCAGTGGAACTAGTGCTGATTAACAAGCAGTAATATTCGATTGCAGCAAAAAACATCCATGTCAAGGGGTTGTGTTGAAAAACATAAATCTTACTCAAATGGATGATGGTGATGCTAAGGCCATTTGCAACAATGTCGAGTTGACTTATATCAAAACTGTTATTCCTCGATGCCCGAAGAATACTGATCAAGATCGGCTAGCATTTGAGGCTTAAAGTTCTTGTTGATTAGGTATTTGTGTATGCTATAAGATTGTGATATAAAACTAATAAATTATGTATATAATATCACAATAACAATTATACATGGTATGTAATTTAAAAATAAAGGCATAATTTATTATGGTAAAGTGTATTGTGTATAGTAAAAAAGAATTCTATTATTACATGTTAAAAAAACACCATAGATGATCATTGAACATTATTTTGAAAATCTTTAAAACAATGCTTTATAAGGGCAAATTAATTAAAACTAAAGTTATAATAATGTTTTATTTAAATGATCTTTTAGCCTATAAGCGTGCATCTTTGCTCACATTATATACAGAGGTAATTACAGGGATAGCTCATGTGGTATGCTGTCATAGTCAGGGCCGAAATTGATCATGGGCAAGGAGTGTGACCGTCCAGGGCCCGTTTTCCGAGAGGGCCCAAAATTTTTAAAATTTTATATGTATAATGCTTTGTACGATTCGTCGGTTAAATACTACAGTCATTCAAAAACTATAATTTTATTATGTTTATTGCTATAAAACTTTTTGTGTTAATAATGAATTTTTTTATTTATAATTGTTTATCGTTTGGGGCCCATTTTCCTAGCTCGCCCCGGGTCCATAAATCCTTAGCTCCGGCCCTGCTCATAGTCTCATTGCAATTTGCATCTATGGCCCATAATTCTGGGAAATTACATGGATGATATGGATATTTCCATTTTGTAACATTTGTGACCCTCAAAATAAATGGTCGTTAACTTTTCTGTTAATATTTTAAAAAATGCGTAATACCTATCAATATTAAAAAAAACCAAATATATTAGGTCTATGTAGGCTCCACCTATTAATAAATAAAAATTAATATTAAAAATACAAAATAACCACAAGGGGAGGGTTCCAGAAAAAATCAGAAGTTAGACGAAAACCGAGAAAACCACTAAAAAAAACCAATTTTACCCAATCATATAATAATTTTTATTTTTTGTTTTAG
This sequence comes from Smallanthus sonchifolius, assembly GCA_023525975.1. Lineage (NCBI taxonomy): Eukaryota > Viridiplantae > Streptophyta > Magnoliopsida > Asterales > Asteraceae > Smallanthus > Smallanthus sonchifolius. The sequence continues at coordinate 11,773,751 of CM042027.1, read as the reverse complement.
TTTGTTTTTATTTTTTTATAAGAGTATTAATGAAATATTAAACATTTTTACTAAAAAACATTTTTACACATAGTGTTACGTAAACGTAAACATAAAACAAAAAAATTGCGGTTACGTATACGTAAATAAAAAAAAAAAATTTGGATACGTATACGTAATTAAAAAAAATTGCCTAAAATGATGTGGTTTTCTTGGTTTTCGCCTAACTTTGTGGTTTTCTCTTGATCCCTCCCCATAACCTAAATACCCATTACTTTTAGATCCTCCCTCTTTTATGTTAGAAACTTTTTATACACTGTTTTGAAAACCGGACATGACTGGGAGTCGAAGGAGTTCTTTTTGCGCAAAAAAAAACAAGGGGGGACAGTTTGGTAACAAATGACGTAGTTCTATATCTAAACAAGTTTCAATTTTCAGGGGAAAGCTAGGCAATTTGTTAGGTATAAGAAAGTTGCAGAATAATCTTCCACCTATGCGGGACTCGATGTTTCATAGTAAAACTTGAGGGGTCGTTTCAAGAATCAAACAATGTAACCACTTATTTAAGTGTGTTTGGATATTTTAGTATAATTGGATTAAGTTGTGTTGACCAATATGTATCGTCATAAATATCAAATAAGTAGGGAGGTGCGAACTGGACGTTTGTTTAAGATTCTAAAACCACAATCAACATACTCACAACTGCAACCTACAATTCTACATGTGCTGATTGAGATCTTAATTATATTATAAACACAAGGTAAAATCCTACACGTATACACGGCCATGTAAAGATGCTAGACGACACGCTGGCAACGACACCAGAAGGCGGTACCCCCACTTCTGCCACGCGCCACCGCGATCTCTTCATCTATGTAAAACCATATGAAAAAGGGATTCTTAGTGCTTGGTTCACTTTCATCATCTCCTCCTTTAATGTTTATCTCAAACGGGCCAAACGGGCCAATTTTAACCCGAATCAGCTCAAACATGAAGGCAAGTATTCTCTTCTTCCATGAAAACCTGCCTTCAAATGTCAGGCACCCAAGACCTCCCAGGTACACACCATTCTCGATCCTCCTCGCCTGAAATTTAATTAAGCCCGTTTTAAAACAACAAACATATAAATTTTGGTAAGCCCAGTCCCATACCCGATTTTTAAACCACTTTATTATGGAATTCAAGGACGGTTACCGCTGCATCAAATCTTTGGACTGCAGTAATTGGAAAGTATTTACCACCTGTCAATCCTTTCTGTAGAATATTAAACCAGATTATTATTAGTACTAAACAACAACTATTTTTTCTTGTTCTGGTTTAGAATTATAATTGGTTTTAAAAAGTGTGCCAGATTATTATTAGTATCATTTTTTGTGCAGCAGAATGTTGTACAACAGCCTTTTTAGGTTGTACATGCAGGTATTTTACATGTTAAAACATATATAAAGCTTATCATACTTAAATTTTGGGTAGGAGACGATAAAAACCTATGATATATATAAAAAAGTTATATAATCATTTTGCGCCTCGCGTATGAAAAGCTCACCGCTTTTGCGAATCGGTTTAGACCATGTCGCTTTTGTGCGCCTCTCGCCTTTTAAAACCAAGATTATAAACATGGATTTTAGATGTTTTCTGAAACCACTTTGGTAATCCACTCCAACTAGCAGATGTGAATAGTCAGTGATCCGCTACTTATATATTATTATTAGCCCGATGTTTGGAGACAATAAATATTTTATTATCACTAGTTGAAAGAGGGGATCATCTGAAAACCATGTTATAATTCTAAACCAGGTATAACAAGAAATAACTATAGCAGAGATGAGGTTTAAAGAAATACAATAATGAATGGTTAAGCATACTTGGGCAGTAAATACAAGCATCCAGGTTCTTCCAGGGGATTCTGACCCACCAAGAGTCTCACAAAACCTTGAAGGATCCAGTTTAGCTTTCTCAACCACTTTGAAGGCGCTCAGGATCTCTGTGGCCGGGACCTTTCTGGTCTTTGCAGCCTCCTTAAGCAATTTTACACTCTCTTCAACTTCCTGAACAAACCTTAACATTTTTTAAACACATTCTACCAAATTCAAAGGAGTTGGTTATTTATGTTTGAAATCAGGCCCAAGAATAAAAACAAGAAATTTGATCTCAATTAAAATCGACACTTTCTGTTTATTATAAACTTGCATTACATAGTTCCTAACCATCTATTTATACTAAAATAAAATATATTAATCATACTAAAATACTTATCTCAATTATCTATACTGATTAATCAAACTAGATAATTCTAAACGTTCAAACTATTGATTAAATATTAATTAATTAAACTTTTTCCGAATCACCCCTTTAACTTTCACGTTCTTCCAATGTGTCGACACCCCCTCCTCTTTTCATAAAATCAAGATTAACTATTTCAATTTACGCAATCTCCAATTTCTACCCTTGAACTTCAGAAAGGAAGGAGTTGCATACCTGATTAGGTGTTGATTGCACTTCATCTTCTTCTTGAACAGTTACAGTTACAGGGGAGTTGTGGTCTATTTCATCACTGGTGGCTTTGATCTTTGTTAGGGATGGTCTAAAAATGATTGATTGGGGTGGGTTAAAGTTGCAATGGAGAGGGCGATTTGGTGGTCTGAGAAGGGTGTGAGGTGAAGTAGGAATCACCGCACATAGGCGTGGGTTAGCGAGGGAAAACATAGATGGTATTGATTTGGTGGGATTTTGGCAAAGGAGGATCACTCATCATCAAGAGAAGAAGCTACTTTTATGACCAGCCAATTAATCCTCATCCCTTTTTTAGTCTTTCTTTTTCTTCGAGTTACATATTTGGTCCTTGTATTTATGGTTTTCTTGCATATTTAGTAGGTGTAGATTTTGGGTTGACAGATTGGTCTTATAAGATAAAGGATTGTGTTAATGAGATCTGAAGTTTGTATAGTTAAGTAGAAGATATTGTGGGCTACAAGTGAAGATGATGACATTGTATCCCATAAATCAAGTAATTATAGACTTGCATAATCTTCCCCTTTGACTAAACTTCTTGTCTTGATTTGATTCCATGTCGATTTCAGTAGGCCATGAAGTTGAGTTAGGGTTAGATTTTTGAAAGGGAGGCTCTATTTGTATATCACTGGAAAAAGAAAAAAAAAGTAGATACACCCATATTATTTTCATTTTTTTAATGATGATGATGGGATGGGGTGGGATGGGAATATCTAAAAAAAGGTATAATGAGAAGAAAATTTATAGTTATTTTAATTTATATTTTTTATATTAAATTTAATAAAAGTGCTTGTTAAATGTTAAAGTCATCTTCATTTTTTTTAAATGGATTAACATATTTTGAGCTGTTATTTTAAAAAAAAAAAATTAAAAGCACTATCATTTTTATAAAATATATATAAACGTCATAAGATATATTCTAATAATTTATATAAAACTTTTAATGAGCATATGACCTTAGTATAGTAAATACGTAATTGGGTTACCTTTACATAGTTTGTTCAAATGAAACTTTTTTTTAATATATCAGATATTTTTAGCATTTAAGTTACTAGAGTTGTATTTATTTCTAGTTGTGACGCTAAAATATCAAATGAATTTTTTAAGTTTTATTTATTTATTTAATTTTATATAATTTTAATTTAAGTTGAAAAGGTAAATAAATAAAAATATAAAAATAACTTTACAATTTACATAATTATACAAGTTGAATTTTTTTATGATTTTATTAATTTAAATAATGATATAAATTTAATTAAGTTAAAAAAGTAAATAAATAAAAATATAAAAATAAATAAAAAAATATGAATAGATTTGATATTATTTGATGTGATTGATTTGATGTGAGAGTGGTGTGAAAAAGAGGGAGTGGGTGTACAAATAATAGCTCCCTTTTGAAATCATTGTAGCTCATAATTACAACAGTCTATAACTTTTAATGGCTTGGTAAGATCTTTAAAAACTTGTTCTATAATTGCTCATTTTTTTAAAGTTTAATCACAAGTTTTAAGATCACTTATTGAGGATGAGAACATCACAAATTGTCTCCACTTATTTATATGAATACTTCAAATTGAAACGAAATTACTAATGGATCGAGAAAACCAAATTAGAACTTTTAGACTACAAGAGTTACTTTGGCCAAACCATAGATACGATACCATAGTTTACTCTTTTCTTTATAAAAGATTTTTTTATGTAACTAAAATCATTTTATTAATTTCAATCGTTTGTGTGTTTATTGCAGCTAAGCAGAACCTTCTAACATGCATCTCATTTTTTATATGTATATAAAATCGGTTGGTCGGCATGAACAGTAATTTTTTAATATTTTGGATACTCATAGGAACTAAAGCAAATCATAATAAACTATATAGAGTTTGTGCAGTGGTAATGATTGCAACCCTACACTCTGGGCGCGGGTTCACATCCCCGTCGGTTATCTAGATTTTTCTTGAAATACAAAATTTCTTTACTCATGTGGAATAGAGGTTTGAACCCATTACCTATTCAAACATTGGTGTTCCGAGAGGCATTTGGTCGATGCTCTAGATATGTTTTTAATTTTTCTTTTGGGGCCGAGATGACTTTCAACAGTTGAGCCGTTGAGGAAGATTATGGATCACAATGCCAAATGTTAAAAGTCAAGGTAAACAAATGATATGGGCTTGATTTTAGACAAACATTGATCCATTTGAAGCCCAAACTACGTGTTATAGTTTTATAATATTAAAAAAAAATATTACACAAACAAGTAACTCTTAAAATATTTAAAACATCAACACCCTTTTATTTTAATTATTCATATTAGTTTGTTTTTTATCTTTAAATTTCATATTTTAATTTTAGGTTTATTCTCTTATTACTTAAAGTGGGTTTTTTTCCTTTTGTTATGTAATTAAAATTCTATTATTATTTAACTAAATGACTTTTGAAATGTTATATTTAATTAATTAAAATAAAAAACTTAACATTTTGTTGCTTTTTTTGTTTTTCCATTTGAGTTTCTTTTTACTTTAGGTTTTTTTTATTATTTTTTTTTTGAAAGGCAAATTTCTTAATTCCTGTTAAGAGTGAGACTTGAACCCATGACCTCTCCAAACCTTGGTGTTCCTTAGAGGATTTTCCTCTACCATTCGTCCATCAATCCCAATGGTAGGTTTTTTTAGGATTATTGGATTTTAATAATTCCACATTTTTGCCAATTAGCCAATAATAATCTCAACTGAGAATATTATTACCACCGGTCCCTACTTTCAAACTATTTTTTTACATTGGACCCCCCGTTAAAAAAACTTAACGCCGTTAGAGTTTATATGACGTGGACATCTGCAAACCGCCGGAAAGTCGAGCCAAGCTAGCAGTGGTCTCGTGATGGCTTTTGAAATTGGCTCTGGTGGTGTTTAACTGGTCTCGTGGGTCCGGAAAGTCTAAATAGACACAACTGTGGTGTTTAACGAGACCAGTTAAATACCACCAGAGCCAATTTCAAAAGCCACCACGAGACCACTGCTAGCTTGGCTCAACTTTCCGGCGGTTTGCAGATGTCCACGTCATATAAACTCTAACGGCGTTAAGTTTTTTTAACGGGGGTTCCAATGTAAAAAAAGAGTTTGAAAGTAGGGACCGGTGGTAAGAATATTATCAGTTGAGATTATTATTGTCCAATTGGTAAAAGGTGGGATTATTAAAATCCAATAATCCTTTTTTTATTATAATAATTTTTTTTATCTTTACACATAGGTGTGTGATTACTTTCATCTATGTTTAATACAATTTAGTACAATGTATTTTTACTTCTTTTGTTTTTAAATTCGCATTTGAGTTTCTTAACGTTCATTTGGACAAAACGTTATGTTACAACATGATCTTCGCTGCGTGCTTTCTTTATCTATTTTTTGATGTTTAAAACCGACTCACCGCAACGCGTGGTACCAATACTCGTTTTCTTAAACATTTATACCATGAAACTAACTAAACAAGCATTTAGTCTATAGTTAAGGCCATAGTTATGTTGATTTGATACTGATACTAAGAAAGTGAACTGATAAGACTTAGGAATTGCTTAATTTAATGATGGGTAAAAAAGATGTCATTGAAGGATGCACGAGTCTGTTGAAGTTTTGAATGATTCTATTTCTCGTTAAAGGAATCACAAGTTCTTCTGTACAAGTAAGGGTGGTGGGAGTGGCGCTTGGGTGGAGCTCTGGTAGTGCTCGAGTATGCGGATACCAACGGGTAGTGGTGAACGGGTAGGGTGAGCGGCTTTCAAAACCCGCCGAAACAATGGGGATGTTCTCCAAAAACTGAACGTTGAACGGCTTGAGAATGTAGTTTGGATGGGTACCACTCTCACCATGTAGGGTAGTTTGTCTAAATAAGGTGACATATTCTCATTGGTGGATTTGAGATGATAGTTTTGAATGGGAGGGTACCACTTCCACCACCCTAATCTATATCTATACTATATAATAAATAAAGGTTTTGGTGAGACAAATTTCCCGCCTCTCTCTCCTATTAATTGCACAAGTTTTTTTTAATTGTTTTTTAATAATTTTTGTTTTCCGTCTGTCTCCTATTAAATAATAATGATTTCTATAATTCTTTTTATAAATGTTTTTATTTAAAAAAATATAGGTTTGTTTATAAAACATTTTTAAAATTGAACATTTTTAAAAAGTAACTATATGACGTTTATAAAATTTGTATTAAAAAAACTATGTATTATGTAAATATTTATTATTAAGTATATAACTTTGCATTTATTCAACCCGTGTAATACAGTATTACACGAGGTTTCTAACCTAGTACAATCTATATCTATAAGGTTTGAGAAGGTCATGAGTTCAAGTCTTACTCTCAACAAAAATTAAGAAATTTTGTCTTAAAAAAAAATAAATATATATATATATATATGTATATATATATACTACCTAATAAACAAATAAACTAAGAGTACACTTGTCACATTTCTAAGCCTTCTAATTCTTATTTTCTCGCATCTCTCTCCTATTAATACTCAACTCCGCTATTTTAGTCAACTAAATTAATTACTTGTTTTAATTTTTATCCACAAATTTTTTATTTTAAAATTATGTTTATCATCGATTAAATTGTTTAATTGTATTTTTATGAGTTTTACAAACTAAAAATTGTTTTATAGTCAGGTAGGATTCAAATAAAAAATATTTAATCATATATTTATATATTCATATTGTTCAATTTTAATGAGTTTATGTGTTAACAGATTATATTATGTTTTATTCAACTTGTGTAATACACGGGTTTTTAAAAACATAACTTTTTATTATTAAGTATATAATATTATATTTTATTATATTTATTTAACTCGTGTAATACACGTGATTATACTTTAGTTATACATAAACTACTCCACATTTTGATATGGAAAAGGTGCATTCTTTATTTTCTTAATATGGTTCTACTCCAATAATTTTTTTTTAATGATTTCAGTGTCATCAATGTATTTTAGTTAATTAATGTTTATTTAAGACCAAAAGAAAATCAGATTAAACATCCTTTATAATATGGGTTAATTAGAAGGTAGAAGACATGCTAATTCGAGACTAATATGATTTCCTACTTCGGCAAACAATGTGGTCAAGGGGGATCGCCCTTGGGGAGTCTCACTGCCAGCGAACCCGAAAAACAATTCATTTGATCTATTACCATAATCACCCGCCAATCAACCGAATTAACTGTTAACACACTCCTTTGTGAAACACTGTATTGTTTACAGGAGGTTGAACCAGTTCGCAACCTATATAAACGCAATTTATGTCTGGTTTTGAGGTTAGAAAATCTTGACGGAAACACATACTAGTTCTTCAATTTTGAATACTGAGTAGAATAATCAAATCTTGCTTTTTGGCTTTAGCAGGTGTAAGACTTCTTGTAGCAGCTGGTGCTTTTGTGTTAATGGTCAGCTTGTACTTTATCCAGGCCAGAACTAGGTAATGTGGTCACTAAATGTTCCTTTTTTCATTTAGCTTTTTTTTTTAACGACAACAATGAGAAATTCTCATAGAAAAGCTAACAGGACACTGGTAAAAACCCCAATTACAGTCCTAAACGGGAAATGATACACCAATACTATCCACTAAAAGAAACAAAAGTACATATCCAACCTGATAAACTAGAGCCAATTACCTAGTTCCGATTGTTGGGTTAACTATTCATTCTTCCCAGCTGTAGTGTATATTTTTCCCCTGAGCTTCCAGCCATGAGAAGGATTGGATTTTAATCTCATACTTTTCAGACATATACATGGTCATGGTTTTACTTGTGTTCCAGTTCCACACCTCATAGAATTTAAGCTAAGGGCCATAAAAATGGGCAGGGCCGGCCCTAGGGTAGGCTGAGCCGGGCCGCTGGCCAGGGCCCGTTTTTTCGATGGCCTAAAATTTTTACGGGGCCTGCATATATATATATATATATATATATATATATATATATATATATATATATATATATATATATATATATATATATATATATATATATATATACACGTATATATTATAAAATTTTAAATACCGGTTTTATATATTGGGTCATTTTTATAAAATTTAAAAATATATTAGGCTTTTTTTATAATGGTTGGGTCTTTTTAATCTTTATAATGGTTGGGCCCTCTTTTATAATGGTTGGGCCCTTTTGTTTATTCCATGACCATTGAGTCATTTAAAAAAAAATCTATGTTTATTGGTTGGGCCCTCTTTAAACTTATAATAGACTTTTTACTGTTTTTGTTTATTAAATACTATATTTTTTCTATGTTTATTTCTATAACGTTAATCGTCGTTTAAAAAAAATTAGTTCATATTATTTGTTTGTAGGGGCCTTTTTTCCGGCTCGGCCGAGGCACTTAAATCCTCAGGACCGGCCCTGAAAATGGGTAATAGGTAATTAGGATGTAACCATATACTATTTTCTTATAACTCTACTGATCAAGAACTTGTTTAGTGATATGTAGAATGATTGACATGTATATGATCTTGTAATACCAAGTACGTGCAGTAACCCACATACACCTCAACAAAGGAAAGGGTGCTAACAGTGGCGGAGCTTGAAAATCTAAGAAGCGGGGGCCGAAAAAAATAAGCAGGGGCCGGCTCTATTCGTAAAAAAAATTTCGGACGAAAACGGAAAAATTAACACTACTAACGGAAAAAAACGGCAGGGGCCGGGGCCCTCCCTGGCCCCTTCATAGCTTCGCCCTTGGTGCTAATCACCATTACACAGGCGTCGTGGCTTTAACGGGCAGGGAGAGGCACAGGGGTTGGTGGTGAGGTGGTCCAAATAGCCAACAGTGTGTGGGGGCATTAGCGGGCTATAGACGGTCTAAAGTCAAACATAGGTGTGTTGTATGCCTTTAAGAAGTTGTATCTAAAAAATATGTATCATCATATTCTTAAGTGTTAGAATTCTATAAAAATGTTTTTTATGAAAAAAGTTGAGCCGACCATTTACACAACTACAAATTGTAAATACTATTATTATTTAAAAAAAAGATTGTATTAATAAAAAAAATAAAAAGTACACAACTACAAATTGTAATTGTAAATAATACTATTATTAAAAAATATTTGAAACTATCCGGTTTTCAATAAAATTTATATCAGAATATTCATAAAAAAAGTAAACAGTGTATATATATTATTTTAAAAAAATAACAAACACGAGTTATTATAGAGAAAACAAATAAATGATAAATGAATTATTATGAAAAAAAACTAAAGTTAGCGTCAGAAAAGAAAGGGGGAGGCCGTGACCAGCTCCACGCATGTGGTTCACTGTTGTGGACCACGACACTACGGCGCAATGTGTCACGCGTGGCAACGACACCACATAAGCTCACATTTTCACCCGTGAAGGGTACGTAAGATGATCTAAGTTATTTTCTCGAGTGACTACACTCGGTTTTTCTTAAAAAAAGCCTTAGATTTTATACAAATCATAATTTCTTTTACAAAAAAGTACTTGAGACTATTTCAGTCTTTCTTCATATTAGAATATTAGATGATATATTCAAAGGTAATTTTTGTAGTGTTGATATGTTTTAATGTTAAATTTGTTTGGTTTATGTTGTTATGTAATGTTAAGACCATTGTTTTGTTCATATCCTTTAAAAGGTACTTCTGGATGTTTTTATGTTGTCATGGAGTGATTTTATATTAGGATTTATCAAAACTGCCAAAATGGTCATTAAATAGATGTAGATTTATTCCTGAATCACACATGTATGCATCTTTTATAATCCCAAGTCTTTGTGTTATATTATTTGATTTGTTTATTGTTATTCCTGTCATTTTATTTACCTTTGATTTTATCTGCAATGAAATGAAACTGCTTTGTGTAAACTAACTGAAATACATTAATTAATTAATAAATAATAAAATAAAAGAATATCACATGATTTGTTAGGCTTTGTAGTTGAACTATAGATGGTTGAGAAAACAGCTGTTATTGATGGTTACAAGTCCAAGGAGAAGGGATTGGGTTAGCTATTGGAACAAAAGGACCCTGCCACCTTCTTTTCACATGAAAAGTACAACCCCACTTTTCCTTTTCCACATCCCTCAAATATAATATAAATATATTTATTTTAGGGGACTACTAATAATACACGGGAATTAGTATTTGGACTTGGTCATATACGCATCGTATAGGGCAATATGATGCGTATAGCCCTTCACAATTTCCCATGTCCGACATCCTCGTATAACATGGCCATTCCAACCCTATACGCATCATATAGTGCAATACGATGCAATTTAGGGTACGAGCATCACATCGCTATATGCCCCGTATAGATCTATACGCAGCGTATAGCGATGTGATGGATGACTAGTTGCAGAAAGTAATTTGTACCATATACGCATCGTATTGCACTATACGATGAGTATACAAGGTTTGACCAGGTTTGACCCGAATCCTATACGCACCGTATTGCCCTATACGATGCGTATAGGGTCCAAATTTTGTGTATTTAACCATGCAGAATTCTCATTCGAACGTATCGTTCAAAAAATTTTCAAACAATCTCTCAAAAATTATAAACATGTCTTGGTGGTGGGATGGCAACTACGGTTTTCATGTATATTCTAACAAGTCGCTGGAAAACAACCCGCAAATTTCTAGCGTTCAAGATGTGAACCGGGAGGAGGTCTTGTCCGACATTTATTCTAATAAACGGGTAAGGCTTCCAGATTTGAACGAGCCACTGAGCAATCCCGAGTTCGTATACGGTGAACCGTCTTACCTTACACAACCCACGAACGACTACGTATACAGTGAAGTCTCTTACCCGACACAACAAACTGACGACTTCGTGTGCGGTGAAGTCTCTTACCCGACACAACAAACCGACGACTCCAAAGACGAAGAACAAAACCATCAAAATGTGTCGTATAAAACTGACCATAATTTCCAGTCTCGTGAACAGTTGGTGGATTGGGCTATCCGGAGAGGACGTGAGAATGGTTACGTCCTTGTCACCCGACGATCGAGGAGAAAAGGCGACGATCTGACGGAACCGTTTATCAAGGTGTGGCTTGTGTGTGACCGTCACGGCGAACGTGCGTCTACTGCCACGGTTAGACGTGTCGGTAGCAAGAAAATAGGTTGTCCCTTTAAATTAGAAGGGGAGTACCAAGAAAATACTGGTGATTGGAAATTAACGGTAAAGGATGACAGTCATAACCACGATCCTAGTCAACATCTTGAGGCGCACTCGTTTGCGAGGAGACTGTCTCAGTCGGAACAACTTTTGGTTGCGAAGTTGTATTCGCAAAACATGTTGCCAAGAAACATTCTGGCAACTATAAGGGAACAAAACCCAGAGAGTAGTTGCATTAAAAAGACATTTATAATGCGATACAAAAAATAAAAAAACGAAACGAGAGTCGGTGAAACTCCAATGCAGATTCTGGAAAACCTGCTTTCTTCTAAAAAATAAGTCTACTATACTCGGGAAGATCCTGCCACAAATATTGTGGAGGAGATATTCTTTGTTCATCCGAAATCGTACGAGATGTGGCGTGCGTTCCCGCACGTGTTGATGATCGACGCGACGTACAAAACAAACATGTATAGACTTCCATTTATCCAAGTGGTCGGTGTGACCTCCACACCAGTCGTTTTGCGTCGCTCATGCATTTATATCAAAAGAGCGGGAGAAAAACTTCGTCTGGGTGCTACTGCAAATAAAAGCAATGTTGCAAAAGTGTATGGAGCCGCGTGTGATAGTAACAGACAGGGACAAAGTGTAATATCCGTACTTTCCACATCATCGTTTATTTACATTTTGTATCCTTGTACTTTCATTTTTGAATCCATTGTAACCTGAGACTTATGATCAATGAACTTATTGGATTTATTCAATTACATGTTTACAACATACATTACATTTATACATATGCAAGACAACATCATACGTGCAATATTACAAAATTATATATTACAAACACGCGTTTTACTTTTTTTACATTTATATTCTCGTTTCACGTCCATACACGCTCGGCTTATTATTATTATTAGTAGTAGTAGTATTATTATCATTATTATCATTAGTACTATTATTATTATTTCATTTTTTTCTTTTTTAAAAATCACCTCTCTTTCAACCACCAACTCCCAACTAACTCATTTAATACCCCAAACCCTAATCCACACTTATAAATACCCACTCCCTTTCACTCCTCCACCCTTACACCCTCCAAATTCTCTCACAAATCTCTCCAAGTGCTCCATTTCTTTCAAGATTTTTTGGCAGAATTTTATAAGGTAAAAACCTTATTTTTCTTCAAGTTTCTTCCTTTTTTTTCTTCTTTTTTTCTTAACAATTCTTCCTTCACCCTCTTGGATAAACCTCTAGGATCTTATCATTTGTTTACCTTGGTAAACATCTAAGATAAGTCACCATTTGAGGTCCAAGTTGTGGTCTTTCAACTAACATTTCTCCTTCTTCATGTTCTTGTTTGGATATTTTACATCTAGTTGTGGTAAAACCAAACCAAGCCTCCATCAAAATTATATGATGGAAGCCTTGTGCTAAGGTATTTGGATGAAGTAGATGAACATAGGTTCATCTACCATAAGACATCCAATAGTCACAAAGTGTTCAAATCCTATACATAAATATTATAAATAAATCTAACAAGGTTTGTGGATTTTCCAACCTTTCTATTGGCCATTTCAAGTGGTATATTACTAACTATACTAACTTTTGACCATCCGAATTCCTAACTAAGTTAGGGGTTTGTGTTTCGGTCCGCCGTCGGCGATGCATGACCAACTTGATACTATTATACATATATATTATTTATTATTTCTTCTCCACCGAACTTATGCCTACGTTACCTTTTAGGTTACCCAACATCTTTGGGTCACCGAAGGCGACATGTACAACGAAATGTCTTGTGGTGCCGAGCTCCAACTCGAGACCAAACCCAACGGTTTACTTTATTTCATGAATCGTGTTTGGGTTCCCAATCGTTCCGATCTTCGTTCTTCCATCATGCATGAGGCTCACAAGTCTCGGTATTCGGTCCACCCTGGTACAGACAAAATGTACAGGGATCTGCGTTCTATCTACTGGTGGCCCGGTATGAAAAAGGATATCGCACTTTATGTGTCGAAGTGTAATACTTGCGCTAGAGTGAAAGCCGAGCACCAACGCCCATCCGGTTTGCTCGTGCAACCGGAGATTCCAGTTTGGAAATGGGAGAGCATTGCTATGGATTTCATTACCAAACTCCCATTGACATCCTCTCGTCATGATTCCGTTTGGGTTATCATCGATCGTCTCACCAAATCTGCTCACTTCATTCCCATCCGCGAGAGCTACCCCGTTGCAAGGCTAGCTCAAATCTACATCGCGGAAATCGTTAGTCGTCATGGTGTTCCTTTGGACATCATATCCGATCGTGACAGTCGTTTCACCTCCCGTTTTTGGGAATCCTTCAATGAAGCCATGAGTACTCAACTCAATCTTAGTACGGCTTACCACCCTCAGACGGATGGTCAGACTGAACGTACTATCCAAATTCTCGAGGATATGCTTCGATCGTGTGTCATTGATTTCGGTGGTAATTAGGACGTGCACTTGCCTTTGATCGAGTTCTCTTACAACAATAGTTACCATACCAGCATCGGCATGGCTCCATTTGAGGCACTTTATGGTCGAAAATGTCGGTCACCCGTTTGTTGGACCGAGATCGGCGAAACACAAATTACCGGACCCGAGTTAATCCAAGAGACCACAGACAAGATCCTCAAAATTCGCGACAACCTACGTACCGCTCGGAGTCGACAAAAGAGTTATGCCGACCGAAAGCGCAACGCGGTTACTTTCAAAGTTGGAGATTTCGTTTTCCTTAAGGTTTCACCTTGGAAAGGAGTCTTTCGCTTCGGGAAGCGAGGAAAACTATCCCCATGTTATGTTGGTCCTTTCAAGATTTTCGAGAAAGTCGGTTCTGTTGCATACAAACTTGATCTCCCTACCGAGCTTAGCAACATCCACCCCACCTTCCACGTCTCTAACTTGAGAAAGTGCTTATCAAATGAAGATCTCCAAGTTCCACTTGAAGACGTTCAGATCGACCCAACAATGCACTTTGTCGAGAAGCCTGTTGAGATAATGGATCGTGAAGTCAAACAACTCAAGCGTAGTCGTATTCCAATCATTAAGGTACGTTGGGAAGGAAAACGTGGTGCAGAATTCACTTGGGAACGTGAAGACCAAATGAAAGCCAAGTACCCGCATCTTTTTTCAGAGTCTTCCTCATGAAAGAAATTTCAGGACGAAATTTTCTAAAGTCGGGGAGACTGTAATATCCGTACTTTCCACATCATCGTTTATTTAAATTTTGTACCCTTGTACTTTCATTTTTGAATCCATTGTAACCCGAGACTTATGATCAATGAATTTATTGGATTTATTCAATTACATATTTACAACATACATTACATTTATACATATGCAAGACAACATCATACGTGCAATATTACAAAATTATATATTACAAACACGTGTTTTACTTTTTTTACATTTATATTCTCGTTTCACGTCCATACACGCTCGGTTTATTATTATTATTATTATTAGTAGTAGTATTATCATTAGTACTATTATTATTATTATTTCATTTTTTTTCTTTTTTAAAAATCACCTCCCTTTCAACCACCAACTCCCAACGAACTCATTTAATACCCCAAACTCTAATCCACACTTATAAATACCCACTCCCTTTCACTCCTCCACCCTTACACCCTCCAAATTCTCTCACAAATCTCTCCAAGTGCTCCATTTCTTCCAAGATTTTTTGGCAGAATTTTATAAGGTAAAAACCTTATTTTTCTTCAAGTTTCTTCCTTTTTTTTCTTCTTTTTTTCTTAACAATTCTTCCTTCACCCTCTTGGATAAACCTCTAGGATCTTATCATTTGTTTAACTTGGTAAACATCTAAGATAAGTCACCATTTGAGGTCCAAGTTGTGGTCTTTCAACTAACATTTCTCCTTCTTCATGTTCTTGTTTGGATATTTTACATCTAGTTGTGGTAAAACCAAACCAAGCCTCCATCAAAATTCTATGATGGAAGCCTTGTGCTAAGGTATTTGGATGAAGTAGATGAACATAGGTTCATCTACCATAAGACATCCAATAGTCACAAGGTGTTCAAATCCTATACATAAATATTATAAATAAATCTAACAAGGTTTGTGGATTTCCCAACCTTTCTCTTGGCCACTTCAAGTGGTATATTACTAACTATACTAACTTTTGACCATCCGAATTCCTAACTAAGTTATGGGTTTGTGTTTCGGTCTGCCGTCGGCGATGCATGACCAACTTGATACTATTATACATATATATTATTTATTATTTCTTCTCCACCGAACTTATGCCTACATTACATTCCCGACTCTTCACCTTCCCGTTCATCCTTTCGTTACCACGCCAAACCGTGAGTTTCATACTTGCCCCTTTTACATTTTTGCACTTTGGGACTTGAAAACGTGTACATATTCAAAACCCATACACTACAAGATTCACACTTTATTCAAACACAATTCATTAACATGCTCATGTGACAACAACTTTACTACATGCTTAAATACAACTTGTTAATACAATAGTTCATTAATTCTTGCAAAACCGCACTTAACAAGTGTAGCGCTATAGGATTGACACCCGTCGGCTTTTCGTTACCTTTATGGAGCCCCCATCTTGTTATGTTATTTTTTTCGACTAGTATTCTTTGGATGCTAGGTATGCTATGTCAACAATAGGTTTGAACTATATCATTACAAATTGTATGAACATTAGTAAAGTATGTCTATGCATGTGAATTGTTGCTTTAAACATGATTATTATATGTATGAAACTTGTATGAACTCACCAACTTTATTGTTGATCAAATATTATTTTACATGTTTTTAGGAGATGTTTGATGCTACCATGGAAACGGAATCTAGGGACTTTGCCTTAGATATCAAATTTAAATATTTTTGTCTTTTGTTTATCAATGTATTTCCTTTAATTGAAACAATTGTATTTGAAATTCTTAGTTTAATGAAATCGGTTAAATTTATATTTCAACAATAGTGCCACGATGCCTTTGAACAATCCTACACGTCACGTTCGGTGATTCCGCCGCCGAATGGGTTGTGACAGATTGGTATCAGAGCCGTGGTTATAGGGAATTAGGAAAATTGCTTATTTGACCTAGCCTATAACTAAGGACCCGTTTTAGACCATTCCTTATGACTCTTAATACGCTTGTTCTACCACCTTTGCTTCTTACTTATTCTTTGGACTAAACACACCGTCATGGATTTCAAGACATCAAGACACTCATATTTCACCAAAGAAACGAACTCACCAAAAGAGGGTAATTCCTCATTCGATGATAAGTTTCACTCCGCCTAAGTCTTAGGAATTTACCATCAAGTTAGGTGTGAAAACCTCACCTTGACGGTAAAAGAATTCCACTCACAAACGCTCTTGGGAAACCTTACCGTTAAAGTTAGGAGTGATTTCCTATCTCAAACGGTTAAGGCACCAACCCTATACAAAACGGAACGACACCACCAAACTAGGAGTGAAATCCACAATTTGGTGATTAGTTCCACTCTTAAAATTTTCAATCTCGCCAAAGTCTCGGCTTTGCTATTGACTAGGGACACGTAGTAACCGGAAGGGTAAAATACCGTTAACCGAATTACCGGCGAGAGTATTTTATCTATTAGGCCAAAACGTGTTTCCCGAACTCAATAGAAGGTTTGACCACTTGGGTTAGTCGACGTTTTCGTTAGTTCAAGAGCCGAGCTAACGAGACACTCCAACTTTTTACAAACAAGCCTCTCTTTTATATATAAACTATTTTCACTACTATTATTATACTAACTCGGTTCGATCTCGTGGACGCTCGCTTTTCGCTACTCGCTTTACTAACTTCAAAACGCTAATACATTCGAGAACCAATTAAATTTATGCTCTTTCATCGTCACATGTTTGTTATATACACTATTTCCATACATGATTCACATGACCAAACGTGTTATTACATGAAATTACTTGATTACTTGTGCCATACGTGAAATTTACATACTCATATGACAACAATTTTTATGCAAAACCATTGATCTAAGTCTCACAACCCCCTTTTGTAGATGTCTTCATCTCGCCACTCTGCTACCGCCAGGAACAACAAGAGGGACAAGCGTTTGGCCGCACTCGTGGCCAAGCAAATGGCCCAAGTCATCCCTGGCCTCATCCAGAACCTCACCCCCAATGGATCGGTCGAATCCAACACCGAAACTCCCAACTCCCACGCCCAACACTACCGAACCTTCCTTGCTTGTCGTCCCGAATCTTTCACGGGACTCGAAGGTGTAACCAAGCTCCTTAGCTGGTTTGCGAGCATGGAAAACACCTTCTCGGTAAGCGAGACCCCGGACCACCTCCGGACTCGCTACGCCGCTAGCCTCTTCAAAGAGCAAGCTCTCGCTTGGTGGGATAGCGACAAGGAGATCGTCACCCTGTCTTGGAAGGAACTCAAAGCGTTTATGCGCGAGGAGTACTGCCCTCCCCACGAGTTGCAAGCACTCGAGGAGGAGTTTTTCACCCTCAAACAGGACAGCGGTGACAATGCTGCCTACAACCTCCGCTTCCAACAACTCTCCGTCCTTGCGCCTCGCCAAGTTGACACCATAGAGCGATCCGTGGCCAAGTATATACAAGGCCTCCCGTCCGTCATCAAGGACACGGTCGCCGCCGTCGAACCCACCAACCTCGCCAAGGCCATGCGCCTTGCGGCCGCTTTCTCCCGAAACCGTGTTCAGGATGGTACTTTAACCATTCGGGGCACCAAGAAGCACGCCACCCAAGCCACTGTTGAGCCCACCGAACCCAAAGTCACCGAACCAAAACCCGCCAAAACCCCTACTCACCAAAACAACAAAAAGCGCAAGTCCCAAGCCCGGAACTATGCGGTTGTCACCCCCGTTAACCAAGTGCCGATGAACCAAGACCCGACACCCCAAAAGAAACCGTATGGTGGATCTTACCCATTATGCAACACTTGCCAATACCACCACCCAAACAACCTCCCATGCCGAAAATGCATCTCGTGTGGCAAATTCGGACACCTTGCCAACCTATGCCGCAACCCACAACAACCCCAATACACCCAAGCTCCCCCACCAAACCGAAACCCACCGGCCATCAAAAATGGTCGGTCTTGCTACCGTTGTGGTGATCCAAACCACATGAGCCCACAATGCCCACAAAACCAAAACCAACACCACCACAACAACAACCCCACCACCAACAACAACCGCAACCAACCACCCAACCAAAACCAACCCACAAACCCAAGAGGCCGTGCTTACAACATCAATGCGGCGCAGGCACAAACTGATAACGACGTGGTGAACGGTATGTTTCCTATCAATAGTCGGTATGCTTCTGTTTTATTTGATACCGGTGCGGATAAAAGTTTCGTATCGCTAGAATTTGAACTTATGTTAGCTAAGACCCGATCTAAGTTAGAGAACTCCTTCACTGTCGAAATCGCGGACGGAAAATCCACCTTTTGTGACACGATTATCCTCGATTGTACTCTCGACCTTAATGGTCATCCCTTCTCGATCGATCTCATACCCATGCAATTGGGGAGTTTTGATGTCATAGTAGGCATGGATTGGCTTGCCAAGAACCATGCCGAAGTCGTTTGCTTTGAGAAATTCATCCGTATTCCCCTTCCATCCGGTCAAGTTTTGCAAATCCATGGCGAAAGGCCATCCGGTGGACTCAAACTCATGTCCTGCACCAAAGCCCAAAAATATTTACTAAAGAACTACGTGGCCTTTTTGGCCCAAGTAGTGAAAAAGAAAGAAAAGGGCAAAGGTGTAAAAGACATTCCCATCATTTGCGATTTCCCCGAAGTCTTTCCCGAGGACCTACCCGGTCTTCCTCCATCCCGTGAGGTCGAATTCCGAATTGATCTCATGCCCGGTACGACTCCGATTGCCAAAGCTCCTTACCGCCTTGCACCCTCCGAGATGCAAGAACTTGCCGGTCAACTTCAAGAGTTAGCCGACAAGGGTTTCATTCGTCCGAGTTCATCCCCGTGGGGCGCTCCCGTTTTATTCGTTAAAAAGAAAGACAGATCGTTCCGCATGTGCATCGATTATCGTGAGCTTAACAAACTCACTATCAAGAATCGGTATCCTTTGCCTCGCATCGACGATCTTTTCGACCAACTCCAAGGTGCGTCTTGTTTTTCCAAGATCGATCTCCGTTCGGGATATCATCAACTTCGTGTTCATGAGGACGACATTCCCAAAACCGCATTTCGAACCCGATACGGACACTACGAATTTATGGTGATGCCTTTCGGGCTAACCAATGCACCCGCGGTTTCATGGATCTCATGAACCGAGTGTGCAAACCGTATTTGGACAAATGCGTAATCGTCTTCATTGATGACATTCTCATCTATTCCAAATCCCGATCCGCCCACGAGGAACACCTTCGCTTAATATTGGAGTTACTAAGAAAAGAACAACTTTAGGCCAAATTCTCCAAGTGTGAATTTTGGCTTAAGGAAGTCCAATTTTTGGGACACATTATTAGTGATAAGGGTATCCATGTGGATCCAGCCAAAATCGAAGCAGTCAAGAACTGGATTGCTCTGAAATCTGCTACCGAAGTCCGCTCATTCCTTGGTCTTGCGGGCTATTACCGTCGTTTCATCGCCAACTTTTCCAAGATTTCCGTTCCTCTCACCGCATTAACTCAAAAAGGGAAACCCTACGAGTGGGGCCCTAATGAAGAGGAAGCTTTCCAAACACTTAAGGATAAGCTTTGCAATGCTCCGATCCTTACTCTTCCCGACAGAAACGATGACTTCGTGGTGTATTGCGATGCCTCTAACATTAGTCTCGGTTGTGTTCTCATGCAACGAGGCAAGGTCATCGCTTACGCATCCCGTCAACTCAAGATCCATGAGAAGAATTACACGACTCATGATCTTGAACTCACCGCCGTCGTCTTTGCTCTCAAGCTTTGGAGACACTACCTTTACGATACCAAATGTGTGGTCTTCACAGATCACAAGAGTCTCCAACATCTTCATAACCAAAAGGATCTAAACATGCGCCAACGCCGAGGGATTGAAACAATCAAAGATTACGAATGCGAAATTCGCTACCATCCCGGTAAAGCGAACGTCGTTGCCGATGCCCTCAGCCGAAAGCACCATGTGAAGTTCCTTTGTGCTCGTATGCATCCCGACATCCATGTCCGTATTTGTGAAGCCCAACATCTTTCGGTCACCGAAGGCGACATATACAACGAAATGTCTTGTGGTGCCGAGCTCCAACTCGAGACCAAACCCAACGGTTTACTTTATTTCATGAATCGTGTTTGGGTTCCCAATCGTTCCGATCTTCGTTCTTCCATCATGCATGAGGCTCACAAGTCTCGGTATTCGGTCCACCCTGGTACAGACAAAATGTACAGGGATCTGCGTTCTATCTACTGGTGGCCCGGTATGAAAAAGGATATCGCGCTTTATGTGTCGAAGTGTAATACTTGCGCTAGAGTGAAAGCCGAGCACCAACGCCCATCCGGTTTGCTCGTGCAACCGGAGATTCCAGTTTGGAAATGGGAGAGCATTGCTATGGATTTCATTACCAAACTCCCATTGACATCCTCTCGTCATGATTCCGTTTGGGTTATCATCGATCGTCTCACCAAATCTGCTCACTTCATTCCCATCCGCGAGAGCTACCCCGTTGCAAGGCTAGCTCAAATCTACATCGCGGAAATCGTTAGTCGTCATGGTGTTCCTTTGGACATCATATCCGATCGTGACAGTCGTTTCACCTCCCGTTTTTGGGAATCCTTCAATGAAGCCATGAGTACTCAACTCAATCTTAGTACGGCTTACCACCCTCAGACGGATGGTCAGACTGAACGTACTATCCAAATTCTCGAGGATATGCTTCGATCGTGTGTCATTGATTTCGGTGGTAATTAGGACGTGCACTTGCCTTTGATCGAGTTCTCTTACAACAATAGTTACCATACCAGCATCGGCATGGCTCCATTTGAGGCACTTTATGGTCGAAAATGTCGGTCACCCGTTTGTTGGACCGAGATCGGCGAAACACAAATTACCGGACCCGAGTTAATCCAAGAGACCACAGACAAGATCCTCAAAATTCGCGACAACCTACGTACCGCTCGGAGTCGACAAAAGAGTTATGCCGACCGAAAGCGCAACGCGGTTACTTTCAAAGTTGGAGATTTCGTTTTCCTTAAGGTTTCACCTTGGAAAGGAGTCTTTCGCTTCGGGAAGCGAGGAAAACTATCCCCATGTTATGTTGGTCCTTTCAAGATTTTCGAGAAAGTCGGTTCTGTTGCATACAAACTTGATCTCCCTACCGAGCTTAGCAACATCCACCCCACCTTCCACGTCTCTAACTTGAGAAAGTGCTTATCAAATGAAGATCTCCAAGTTCCACTTGAAGACGTTCAGATCGACCCAACAATGCACTTTGTCGAGAAGCCTGTTGAGATAATGGATCGTGAAGTCAAACAACTCAAGCGTAGTCGTATTCCAATCATTAAGGTACGTTGGGAAGGAAAACGTGGTGCAGAATTCACTTGGGAACGTGAAGACCAAATGAAAGCCAAGTACCCGCATCTTTTTTCAGAGTCTTCCTCATGAAAGAAATTTCAGGACGAAATTTTCTAAAGTCGGGGAGACTGTAATATCCGTACTTTCCACATCATCGTTTATTTAAATTTTGTACCCTTGTACTTTCATTTTTGAATCCATTGTAACCCGAGACTTATGATCAATGAATTTATTGGATTTATTCAATTACATATTTACAACATACATTACATTTATACATATGCAAGACAACATCATACGTGCAATATTACAAAATTATATATTACAAACACGTGTTTTACTTTTTTTACATTTATATTCTCGTTTCACGTCCATACACGCTCGGTTTATTATTATTATTATTATTAGTAGTAGTATTATCATTAGTACTATTATTATTATTATTTCATTTTTTTTCTTTTTTAAAAATCACCTCCCTTTCAACCACCAACTCCCAACGAACTCATTTAATACCCCAAACTCTAATCCACACTTATAAATACCCACTCCCTTTCACTCCTCCACCCTTACACCCTCCAAATTCTCTCACAAATCTCTCCAAGTGCTCCATTTCTTCCAAGATTTTTTGGCAGAATTTTATAAGGTAAAAACCTTATTTTTCTTCAAGTTTCTTCCTTTTTTTTCTTCTTTTTTTCTTAACAATTCTTCCTTCACCCTCTTGGATAAACCTCTAGGATCTTATCATTTGTTTAACTTGGTAAACATCTAAGATAAGTCACCATTTGAGGTCCAAGTTGTGGTCTTTCAACTAACATTTCTCCTTCTTCATGTTCTTGTTTGGATATTTTACATCTAGTTGTGGTAAAACCAAACCAAGCCTCCATCAAAATTCTATGATGGAAGCCTTGTGCTAAGGTATTTGGATGAAGTAGATGAACATAGGTTCATCTACCATAAGACATCCAATAGTCACAAGGTGTTCAAATCCTATACATAAATATTATAAATAAATCTAACAAGGTTTGTGGATTTCCCAACCTTTCTCTTGGCCACTTCAAGTGGTATATTACTAACTATACTAACTTTTGACCATCCGAATTCCTAACTAAGTTAGGGGTTTGTGTTTCGGTCTGCCGTCGGCGATGCATGACCAACTTGATACTATTATACATATATATTATTTATTATTTCTTCTCCACCGAACTTATGCCTACATTACATTCCCGACTCTTCACCTTCCCGTTCATCCTTTCGTTACCACGCCAAACCGTGAGTTTCATACTTGCCCCTTTTACATTTTTGCACTTTGGGACTTGAAAACGTGTACATATTCAAAACCCATACACTACAAGATTCACACTTTATTCAAACACAATTCATTAACATGCTCATGTGACAACAACTTTACTACATGCTTAAATACAACTTGTTAATACAATAGTTCATTAATTCTTGCAAAACCGCACTTAACAAGTGTAGCGCTATAGGATTGACACCCGTCGGCTTTTCGTTACCTTTATGGAGCCCCCATCTTGTTATGTTATTTTTTTCGACTAGTATTCTTTGGATGCTAGGTATGCTATGTCAACAATAGGTTTGAACTATATCATTACAAATTGTATGAACATTAGTAAAGTATGTCTATGCATGTGAATTGTTGCTTTAAACATGATTATTATATGTATGAAACTTGTATGAACTCACCAACTTTATTGTTGATCAAATATTATTTTACATGTTTTTAGGAGATGTTTGATGCTACCATGGAAACGGAATCTAGGGACTTTGCCTTAGATATCAAATTTAAATATTTTTGTCTTTTGTTTATCAATGTATTTCCTTTAATTGAAACAATTGTATTTGAAATTCTTAGTTTAATGAAATCGGTTAAATTTATATTTCAACAATAGTGCCACGATGCCTTTGAACAATCCTACACGTCACGTTCGGTGATTCCGCCGCCGAATGGGTTGTGACAGATTGGTATCAGAGCCGTGGTTATAGGGAATTAGGAAAATTGCTTATTTGACCTAGCCTATAACTAAGGACCCGTTTTAGACCATTCCTTATGACTCTTAATACGCTTGTTCTACCACCTTTGCTTCTTACTTATTCTTTGGACTAAACACACCGTCATGGATTTCAAGACATCAAGACACTCATATTTCACCAAAGAAACGAACTCACCAAAAGAGGGTAATTCCTCATTCGATGATAAGTTTCACTCCGCCTAAGTCTTAGGAATTTACCATCAAGTTAGGTGTGAAAACCTCACCTTGACGGTAAAAGAATTCCACTCACAAACGCTCTTGGGAAACCTTACCGTTAAAGTTAGGAGTGATTTCCTATCTCAAACGGTTAAGGCACCAACCCTATACAAAACGGAACGACACCACCAAACTAGGAGTGAAATCCACAATTTGGTGATTAGTTCCACTCTTAAAATTTTCAATCTCGCCAAAGTCTCGGCTTTGCTATTGACTAGGGACACGTAGTAACCGGAAGGGTAAAATACCGTTAACCGAATTACCGGCGAGAGTATTTTATCTATTAGGCCAAAACGTGTTTCCCGAACTCAATAGAAGGTTTGACCACTTGGGTTAGTCGACGTTTTCGTTAGTTCAAGAGCCGAGCTAACGAGACACTCCAACTTTTTACAAACAAGCCTCTCTTTTATATATAAACTATTTTCACTACTATTATTATACTAACTCGGTTCGATCTCGTGGACGCTCGCTTTTCGCTACTCGCTTTACTAACTTCAAAACGCTAATACATTCGAGAACCAATTAAATTTATGCTCTTTCATCGTCACATGTTTGTTATATACACTATTTCCATACATGATTCACATGACCAAACGTGTTATTACATGAAATTACTTGATTACTTGTGCCATACGTGAAATTTACATACTCATATGACAACAATTTTTATGCAAAACCATTGATCTAAGTCTCACAACCCCCTTTTGTAGATGTCTTCATCTCGCCACTCTGCTACCGCCAGGAACAACAAGAGGGACAAGCGTTTGGCCGCACTCGTGGCCAAGCAAATGGCCCAAGTCATCCCTGGCCTCATCCAGAACCTCACCCCCAATGGATCGGTCGAATCCAACACCGAAACTCCCAACTCCCACGCCCAACACTACCGAACCTTCCTTGCTTGTCGTCCCGAATCTTTCACGGGACTCGAAGGTGTAACCAAGCTCCTTAGCTGGTTTGCGAGCATGGAAAACACCTTCTCGGTAAGCGAGACCCCGGACCACCTCCGGACTCGCTACGCCGCTAGCCTCTTCAAAGAGCAAGCTCTCGCTTGGTGGGATAGCGACAAGGAGATCGTCACCCTGTCTTGGAAGGAACTCAAAGCGTTTATGCGCGAGGAGTACTGCCCTCCCCACGAGTTGCAAGCACTCGAGGAGGAGTTTTTCACCCTCAAACAGGACAGCGGTGACAATGCTGCCTACAACCTCCGCTTCCAACAACTCTCCGTCCTTGCGCCTCGCCAAGTTGACACCATAGAGCGATCCGTGGCCAAGTATATACAAGGCCTCCCGTCCGTCATCAAGGACACGGTCGCCGCCGTCGAACCCACCAACCTCGCCAAGGCCATGCGCCTTGCGGCCGCTTTCTCCCGAAACCGTGTTCAGGATGGTACTTTAACCATTCGGGGCACCAAGAAGCACGCCACCCAAGCCACTGTTGAGCCCACCGAACCCAAAGTCACCGAACCAAAACCCGCCAAAACCCCTACTCACCAAAACAACAAAAAGCGCAAGTCCCAAGCCCGGAACTATGCGGTTGTCACCCCCGTTAACCAAGTGCCGATGAACCAAGACCCGACACCCCAAAAGAAACCGTATGGTGGATCTTACCCATTATGCAACACTTGCCAATACCACCACCCAAACAACCTCCCATGCCGAAAATGCATCTCGTGTGGCAAATTCGGACACCTTGCCAACCTATGCCGCAACCCACAACAACCCCAATACACCCAAGCTCCCCCACCAAACCGAAACCCACCGGCCATCAAAAATGGTCGGTCTTGCTACCGTTGTGGTGATCCAAACCACATGAGCCCACAATGCCCACAAAACCAAAACCAACACCACCACAACAACAACCCCACCACCAACAACAACCGCAACCAACCACCCAACCAAAACCAACCCACAAACCCAAGAGGCCGTGCTTACAACATCAATGCGGCGCAGGCACAAACTGATAACGACGTGGTGAACGGTATGTTTCCTATCAATAGTCGGTATGCTTCTGTTTTATTTGATACCGGTGCGGATAAAAGTTTCGTATCGCTAGAATTTGAACTTATGTTAGCTAAGACCCGATCTAAGTTAGAGAACTCCTTCACTGTCGAAATCGCGGACGGAAAATCCACCTTTTGTGACACGATTATCCTCGATTGTACTCTCGACCTTAATGGTCATCCCTTCTCGATCGATCTCATACCCATGCAATTGGGGAGTTTTGATGTCATAGTAGGCATGGATTGGCTTGCTAAGAACCATGCCGAAGTCGTTTGCTTTGAGAAATTCATCCGTATTCCCCTTCCATCCGGTCAAGTTTTGCAAATCCATGGCGAAAGGCCATCCGGTGGACTCAAACTCATGTCCTGCACCAAAGCCCAAAAATATTTACTAAAGAACTACGTGGCCTTTTTGGCCCAAGTAGTGAAAAAGAAAGAAAAGGGCAAAGGTGTAAAAGACATTCCCATCATTTGCGATTTCCCCGAAGTCTTTCCCGAGGACCTACCCGGTCTTCCTCCATCCCGTGAGGTCGAATTCCGAATTGATCTCATGCCCGGTACGACTCCGATTGCCAAAGCTCCTTACCGCCTTGCACCCTCCGAGATGCAAGAACTTGCCGGTCAACTTCAAGAGTTAGCCGACAAGGGTTTCATTCGTCCGAGTTCATCCCCGTGGGGCGCTCCCGTTTTATTCGTTAAAAAGAAAGACAGATCGTTCCGCATGTGCATCGATTATCGTGAGCTTAACAAACTCACTATCAAGAATCGGTATCCTTTGCCTCGCATCGACGATCTTTTCGACCAACTCCAAGGTGCGTCTTGTTTTTCCAAGATCGATCTCCGTTCGGGATATCATCAACTTCGTGTTCATGAGGACGACATTCCCAAAACCGCATTTCGAACCCGATACGGACACTACGAATTTATGGTGATGCCTTTCGGGCTAACCAATGCACCCGCGGTTTCATGGATCTCATGAACCGAGTGTGCAAACCGTATTTGGACAAATGCGTAATCGTCTTCATTGATGACATTCTCATCTATTCCAAATCCCGATCCGCCCACGAGGAACACCTTCGCTTAATATTGGAGTTACTAAGAAAAGAACAACTTTAGGCCAAATTCTCCAAGTGTGAATTTTGGCTTAAGGAAGTCCAATTTTTGGGACACATTATTAGTGATAAGGGTATCCATGTGGATCCAGCCAAAATCGAAGCAGTCAAGAACTGGATTGCTCTGAAATCTGCTACCGAAGTCCGCTCATTCCTTGGTCTTGCGGGCTATTACCGTCGTTTCATCGCCAACTTTTCCAAGATTTCCGTTCCTCTCACCGCATTAACTCAAAAAGGGAAACCCTACGAGTGGGGCCCTAATGAAGAGGAAGCTTTCCAAACACTTAAGGATAAGCTTTGCAATGCTCCGATCCTTACTCTTCCCGACAGAAACGATGACTTCGTGGTGTATTGCGATGCCTCTAACATTAGTCTAGGTTGTGTTCTCATGCAACGAGGCAAGGTCATCGCTTACGCATCCCGTCAACTCAAGATCCATGAGAAGAATTACACGACTCATGATCTTGAACTCACCGCCGTCGTCTTTGCTCTCAAGCTTTGGAGACACTACCTTTACGATACCAAATGTGTGGTCTTCACAGATCACAAGAGTCTCCAACATCTTCATAACCAAAAGGATCTAAACATGCGCCAACGCCGAGGGATTGAAACAATCAAAGATTACGAATGCGAAATTCGCTACCATCCCGGTAAAGCGAACGTCGTTGCCGATGCCCTCAGCCGAAAGCACCATGTGAAGTTCCTTTGTGCTCGTATGCATCCCGACATCCATGTCCGTATTTGTGAAGCCCAACATCTTTCGGTCACCGAAGGCGACATGTACAACGAAATGTCTTGTGGTGCCGAGCTCCAACTCGAGACCAAACCCAACGGTTTACTTTATTTCATGAATCGTGTTTGGGTTCCCAATCGTTCCGATCTTCGTTCTTCCATCATGCATGAGGCTCACAAGTCTCGGTATTCGGTCCACCCTGGTACAGACAAAATGTACAGGGATCTGCGTTCTATCTACTGGTGGCCCGGTATGAAAAAGGATATCGCGCTTTATGTGTCGAAGTGTAATACTTGCGCTAGAGTGAAAGCCGAGCACCAACGCCCATCCGGTTTGCTCGTGCAACCGGAGATTCCAGTTTGGAAATGGGAGAGCATTGCTATGGATTTCATTACCAAACTCCCATTGACATCCTCTCGTCATGATTCCGTTTGGGTTATCATCGATCGTCTCACCAAATCTGCTCACTTCATTCCCATCCGCGAGAGCTACCCCGTTGCAAGGCTAGCTCAAATCTACATCGCGGAAATCGTTAGTCGTCATGGTGTTCCTTTGGACATCATATCCGATCGTGACAGTCGTTTCACCTCCCGTTTTTGGGAATCCTTCAATGAAGCCATGAGTACTCAACTCAATCTTAGTACGGCTTACCACCCTCAGACGGATGGTCAGACTGAACGTACTATCCAAATTCTCGAGGATATGCTTCGATCGTGTGTCATTGATTTCGGTGGTAATTAGGACGTGCACTTGCCTTTGATCGAGTTCTCTTACAACAATAGTTACCATACCAGCATCGGCATGGCTCCATTTGAGGCACTTTATGGTCGAAAATGTCGGTCACCCGTTTGTTGGACCGAGATCGGCGAAACACAAATTACCGGACCCGAGTTAATCCAAGAGACCACAGACAAGATCCTCAAAATTCGCGACAACCTACGTACCGCTCGGAGTCGACAAAAGAGTTATGCCGACCGAAAGCGCAACGCGGTTACTTTCAAAGTTGGAGATTTCGTTTTCCTTAAGGTTTCACCTTGGAAAGGAGTCTTTCGCTTCGGGAAGCGAGGAAAACTATCCCCATGTTATGTTGGTCCTTTCAAGATTTTCGAGAAAGTCGGTTCTGTTGCATACAAACTTGATCTCCCTACCGAGCTTAGCAACATCCACCCCACCTTCCACGTCTCTAACTTGAGAAAGTGCTTATCAAATGAAGATCTCCAAGTTCCACTTGAAGACGTTCAGATCGACCCAACAATGCACTTTGTCGAGAAGCCTGTTGAGATAATGGATCGTGAAGTCAAACAACTCAAGCGTAGTCGTATTCCAATCATTAAGGTACGTTGGGAAGGAAAACGTGGTGCAGAATTCACTTGGGAACGTGAAGACCAAATGAAAGCCAAGTACCCGCATCTTTTTTCAGAGTCTTCCTCATGAAAGAAATTTCAGGACGAAATTTTCTAAAGTCGGGGAGACTGTAATATCCGTACTTTCCACATCATCGTTTATTTAAATTTTGTACCCTTGTACTTTCATTTTTGAATCCATTGTAACCCGAGACTTATGATCAATGAATTTATTGGATTTATTCAATTACATATTTACAACATACATTACATTTATACATATGCAAGACAACATCATACGTGCAATATTACAAAATTATATATTACAAACACGTGTTTTACTTTTTTTACATTTATATTCTCGTTTCACGTCCATACACGCTCGGTTTATTATTATTATTATTATTAGTAGTAGTATTATCATTAGTACTATTATTATTATTATTTCATTTTTTTTCTTTTTTAAAAATCACCTCCCTTTCAACCACCAACTCCCAACGAACTCATTTAATACCCCAAACTCTAATCCACACTTATAAATACCCACTCCCTTTCACTCCTCCACCCTTACACCCTCCAAATTCTCTCACAAATCTCTCCAAGTGCTCCATTTCTTCCAAGATTTTTTGGCAGAATTTTATAAGGTAAAAACCTTATTTTTCTTCAAGTTTCTTCCTTTTTTTTCTTCTTTTTTTCTTAACAATTCTTCCTTCACCCTCTTGGATAAACCTCTAGGATCTTATCATTTGTTTAACTTGGTAAACATCTAAGATAAGTCACCATTTGAGGTCCAAGTTGTGGTCTTTCAACTAACATTTCTCCTTCTTCATGTTCTTGTTTGGATATTTTACATCTAGTTGTGGTAAAACCAAACCAAGCCTCCATCAAAATTCTATGATGGAAGCCTTGTGCTAAGGTATTTGGATGAAGTAGATGAACATAGGTTCATCTACCATAAGACATCCAATAGTCACAAGGTGTTCAAATCCTATACATAAATATTATAAATAAATCTAACAAGGTTTGTGGATTTCCCAACCTTTCTCTTGGCCACTTCAAGTGGTATATTACTAACTATACTAACTTTTGACCATCCGAATTCCTAACTAAGTTAGGGGTTTGTGTTTCGGTCTGCCGTCGGCGATGCATGACCAACTTGATACTATTATACATATATATTATTTATTATTTCTTCTCCACCGAACTTATGCCTACATTACATTCCCGACTCTTCACCTTCCCGTTCATCCTTTCGTTACCACGTCAAACCGTGAGTTTCATACTTGCCCCTTTTACATTTTTGCACTTTGGGACTTGAAAACGTGTACATATTCAAAACCCATACACTACAAGATTCACACTTTATTCAAACACAATTCATTAACATGCTCATGTGACAACAACTTTACTACATGCTTAAATACAACTTGTTAATACAATAGTTCATTAATTCTTGCAAAACCGCACTTAACAAGTGTAGCGCTATAGGATTGACACCCGTCGGCTTTTCGTTACCTTTATGGAGCCCCCATCTTGTTATGTTATTTTTTTCGACTAGTATTCTTTGGATGCTAGGTATGCTATGTCAACAATAGGTTTGAACTATATCATTACAAATTGTATGAACATTAGTAAAGTATGTCTATGCATGTGAATTGTTGCTTTAAACATGATTATTATATGTATGAAACTTGTATGAACTCACCAACTTTATTGTTGATCAAATATTATTTTACATGTTTTTAGGAGATGTTTGATGCTACCATGGAAACGGAATCTAGGGACTTTGCCTTAGATATCAAATTTAAAATTTTTTGTCTTTTGTTTATCAATGTATTTCCTTTAATTGAAATAATTGTATTTGAAATTCTTAGTTTAATGAAATCGGTTAAATTTATATTTCAACAATAGCCCAAGGCCTTCATTTTTCTCCTCTCAGCAATTCTAGAGAGAGAAAACCGTAGAGAGAGAAAGTGTCGGAATCGCACAAGATTGCACCCGCTCGTGTCTCTTGCACTCGTGATCATCCCCTCCAAATCAGAAATCCAATCCAGGTAATCATCCGATCATAATCTGAGTTTTTGTGATATTTTAGGATTTCCGGGTTTTCGGGTGGAAATAGGACGTTTTTACGGATGAAACTTGAGAATAAGCTTAGGATTAGTATCTACTATGAAAACCGGTTGTTTTGAGCAAAGAAAGTTGAAGTTTTGACATAATCGAACCCAAATCCGAGAATTTCGGACTGTTTGGGGAAGATGACTGCTGTTGCAGGCGAACTTAGCAAGTTCGCCTGTTAAGTTCGCTTGGTGGAGGCGAACTTATCAAGTTCGCCTAATTAAGTTCGTTTGGCAAGTTCGCTTGGCTAAGGGTAAGCGAACTTATTAAGTTCGCTTGACAAGTTCGCTTGGCCAAGGGTAAGCGAACTCATTAAGTTCGCCTATAAGTTCGTCTAGTCCAGTGGAAGCGAACTTAGGCATTAAGTTCGCCTATGTCAGCTGTGTTAGGAATGTAACTTGGTTTAGATCTGATACGTGTATGATTAATTAATCCAGATCGTGTGCAACGCTCATCGGACCACAGTTAGGACAGAACAGGACTAGCCGATTAGGTGAGTTCTATGTGCCCCCTCTATGTTATGTGCAAATGATTTATAAATATTTTTGGGGCTGAAGTGTATACAATAAATGAATAAATGTTATGAATGCCAATGTGAACATACGTGATATATAAATATATGAAAATGAATTATGAACAAAGATTAAAACGTATGTTTACAAAGTATGAATGAAATCTTGCCTTATATTATATATATACTGCATGTTATGAATATACGTGAATGTTATGGACGCTTCGATGCTAACGGCTACTACGGTAGACGGACGACCACGTGTCTATCTTGCAACCGGGACAAAAACGTTCCTTCATCAGCAAGGAAATAAAAAGGGGCATAAATGGGCGGTCGAAGCAAATGCCAAATCATATGTAGAACAGTTGCAAACATGGTAGCACGTGGGAAACGGATACCTTCGGGTAGACGGGCGAAAAGGACGGCCTACGACGGTAGGACGGTATGACGGACGGCCGAAGGTTGGCCGGACGGTTTTTATGGCGGACGGTTTCTAGGACCGGACGAGTCAAAGGGCTACGACGGTAGCTTCATGGCGTATGTCTTTGTGACATACGTAGTAAAAGACGGGTTGATCACCCTTATGTGTATGACCAAATGAATGTTTAGGAAAGATAAAGGTGAATGCACATCAGTGTAGTCACTAAAGAATGATGAAAGAAAAGAAAAAGTTAAGAATACGTAATTATGTTCTTATGTAAAAACTTATGAATACTTTTAAGGAAATAATGTTTATACCTAATCAATTTAAACTAGAACTAACCAGCGTTAGCTGACTTTTAGTATACATTTCAGGTAACAAAGAAAAGGGGCGTGCGAAGGCGTGAAGGTTACCCGGCTAGAGACTGACATCCCGATTTATGTTTTTGTTAAACAATGGTGTATGTGTTAAATGTTAAGACTTTCGCTGTAATGTACACAAACGTGAATGTTTTTGGCTGTTAATAGAATATGTTAAATTTAAAGTTCAGTATTGATGACTTTGTTTATGAGTAAATCCAATAAGTGAGGTGACCCGGAAATAGGGGCCTTACATGTCGTCTGGTAAATATCGAAGCTATAGGTAAACTGTTCCGACTATTTATCTTTTTTTTTATTTTCAAACTGTTCTGACTATTTCGTTTTAATACATGTGGCAGAATCCCGCTAGATGCGGTGGACGTCTTCTGGAGAAAACTTGATTTAAAGTCGTCGTTTGTCGATGATGAAAATGTAGAAGTGGATAAAGTACTTGGTCAAATGAGAAACAAAATTATGTCACAACCCGATCAGGTCAAAAAAAGTATGCTGTCGAGAATCGCAGGGGTGGTCTTTCCGAGCAAAAGTAACAAGAAAGCGCATGTGGTACAAGAAGATACTCACGGTCGTCCAACTTTGAAAAAGCAACAACAAAGGAAACAGGATGTCGCGAGAAACAACTCATTCACAAGATCCCAACAAAGCAAATGTGACCCTGCAATACACAGCTCGTACATTGCGTCACAAGACTCTAGACAAGCGAGTTCGGTTATTCAACACCGTCATTCAACGAATGGTAAAGGAAAGCAACCACAAGATGATAACGCTCATCTTGGGTTTCCATTGATTATGGGGAAAGATGCGGTTAACAATATAAATTGTTTTAAGGATTCGATACCATCTTTATTTTATCCGTACATTTCACATATACAGGATGTAAATCCCGACGGTAAATGTGGTTTTCGATCAGTAGCTTTGGGCTTAGGGTTAAATGAAAACCGGTGGCTTTTTATCCGACAACAACTTCTACAGGAGATCGGCAATAAAGAAGAATGGTGGAGAACTGTTTTTGACAGAGTCGCCTTTTGTCACACCCCAACCGACGGCGGATTATACGTCGGGGCGGACGCGGTTGTTCAATAGCACAAGGTTGACTATTAAAGTTTCAATATTTCATTAATAATATATTCAAAGGTTCAATACAAAGGAAATAACAAGTATACAACATTTGTTTAATATGAAGTCTAGGTCCAAAGCGTCCTATGTGATCACAAACAAGTCTCTTGATGTAGAACCTGAAACATGTGAAAGAATCTGTCAACTACAAAATAGTTGGTGAGATACAAAGGTTTTGACACAGTTTAACAAGTATTTGAAAGTATTACAATTCACTATGATATATGCATTCTATAATGTAAGCATGAGAAAACAAGTATCTTAAACATTGTGCACATTCAATCCTCAACCAAGTTTAGGCATAACCCACAGGTTACCCTTATAAGTCTCAAGTCTCAAAGTTTTGGTTTAGTAACAAACACCAAGGGCTCCCCCCGAAGGGTCAATCAATCAAGGTGGATTGGTCAAATACAATAGATCTATCATTGTTACCATAGGCTTGATCAAAGTTAATGAATATGCTAGTTTTAAGTTTAATCTAAGCATACAAGTCTCAAGTTTAACATAAGAATAAGCATTTAGTCATAGTTTGTACAAGAATTGTATAAGTTTGAAGTTTGAACATGTTTCACCCCAAAAGAATGTAAATGAAAAAGGGGCTAAGTATACTCACTTGGATTGATGAAGAGTATCCGACAAGAGTAAGTTTGCAAGACTTTGAGGGAGATTATCCTCACAACGAGCCTAAGAATATAAGTCTAAAGTTTCAAATAAAAAGTCTAAGACAAAGGATCTAGGATTTCGAGATTCGATTAGGGTTCCAAATGGGAGACGGAGATGATTTGGGGTTTGCAAAGTTTATATAAGTTTCCAAGTAGGGTTTCACAAAGTTTGAAAATCAAAGTTTAATAGATTCGTGGTTTAGAATAATAATATTTTAAAAGTTTTACAACGATTGATTTCACAAGTCATGTGTTAATAGCTTAAAGTAGTTTTCTAAGTATTATAAATAAGGTTGCATCAAAAGAATCAAGATTAATAACATTTATCTAAAGGGTAAATAATTATACTTGCAAGTATTTAAAGACTAAATAGTGATTTAGGATTAATAGTAATTATTTAAAAAGTATATAATCATTAAGGATACATAACTAAACGATATAAATAATTTAGATTTTTAATGTTTCAAGTATTGAACATTTATTTTATAGTTTAACTTGTAAACAAATAATGTTCATAAGCTTAAATGAATATCAAGTACCTATAAGTTTATAAAATAAAATTTCTTATAAAGTTTACGTTTTAATTATAAGTTAATGAATGTTTTCAATGTGTAGGTAGAACTATAAGTTTTTATAAGAGTTTTAAATAAGATTCTTATAAGTTTATAAAGTTTCTTTTTCATTTGCAAACTTATGAGTGTTTAATTTATGTTTTAAAATATAAGTTTATAAATTAATCTAAAGTTAAAGTAAATTTATTTATTTCAGAATAATTAATAAACTAAAGTTTCTGAGTTTATAAAATAATTTCCATTGTATGTATAAGTTTTATAAGGTTAAAAAGTATTTTTATAGTTTAAGTGATAAAACTATTTTAAAGCTTTAATTATTATAAGCTTTAACTAAGTTTTATTTAATTAAAATGTCTCAGAATGTAAAAGTGTAAATAAAAATCATATTTAAGTTTATACAAGTGTAACAGATTTTATAAAAATAATAGAAGTTTTTAAACTGTTTAAAAATGTGCAAAAAAATCAAAAATGGAAAACCCAGCCGGCCGGATTCGAACATCCGACCTGGCCGGGGTCAACCCTTGCACGCACACACAGACCACTCCGGCTACGGGTTTGTTTGTGAATATAATCGAAACAGAAATTTTTAAACAGAACTCCGCTTGGTCCCAAATCCCTCAAGAACCCTAGAATCCAAACCCGATCAATACACATTGATTAGCTACCTGTTAACCGAATAAAACATGGGGCTTTCGATCACATAAAGATTTCGAGTTGTTTGGCCATTGAAATTACCTGAATTGATGCAGAAATGAGGGAGAAAGAGTTGAAGGTGGGCGTCGGTTGTTGCGAGAGCAATCCACGCAATGCAGGCACGATTTAAAGGAATTGATGTTCAGGTGAGTTTCGGGGTGATGCTTATGAGGTTTTGGGGTCACTATTTATAACCAATTCGAGCATTTAATGGCCGAACGGTTTGTAGGTGGGGGTTGGGCCGATCGGAGTTAAATCCGACTCCACGCGAAGCCTCGATCGAAGATGGGCATTGATTGTCATCGGGGTTGGGTCGCATGCGCGAGATGAACCCGAGGTTCATCGAATCCGGACGGGATTCGCGTTTTCGGAGGAAAAGGGTGGAAAAACGGGGGTTACGGGTTTCGAACCCATGACCGTTTCTGGATTCTGGAAGTTTGGGAAAATTACGCAATTGGTCCCTGATGTTTGACGGTTTCATCATTTCCTGTTAAAACATGGGTTTTTAGTTTAAAACAAGTTTTAGTATTGACAGTTTTGGTCCATACAGTTTATAAAATAATAATTGGTTTTAATTTAGTAAGTTTTATACGTTTTGTTGCTTCTTATTATTTTATAAATTTATAAAGAAACATTTTCTAAGGTTTACGCTTTACATAATTACAAACTTGTAAGGTTTTTAAGAATTTAAGTGATATTTTATTTATAAAACACACACACACACACACACACATATATATATATATATATATGTATAAGTATAACTGTTTTCCTTAAATCCATATTAATATATATATATATTTTTTTTGGAAATAGTTTTAAATAAGAATTCAAGTTTAAATCAATAATGCGCGCAAATGTTTAGGAAAGGATACGTTGAAAAATCCGGGATATTACAGTCTCCCCTACTTTAGGAAATTTCGTCCCGAAATTAAAGTAGAAGGGTTTAGTTCAGGATTTATGTCTATGATACGCACAAGGATAATGGGAAAATATTTTACGTTCCCAAGTAACCCTGGGTTACGTCTAGATTTCTAAAAGGGAAGGTACCCATAGGAATAAGATTTTCGCTTGAGTTTCTAAGTTTTTAAAGCGCACGGTTACCAAGCGTTTCCCCAAGAAGCATATAGTTTCATTGAAGTATATGAAGATTTGTTTTCAGGAATGTATTTGAGAGGATAGCCGCTGAATTTTCATTCAAGGTTTAAAGTGAGATGCATCACTCAGAATGGGTTCGACGATATTTTAATGATTTGAGTTCGCAGTCTAATACGTCTAAGGATTTGCTACGGTACCTAAGTTCCGTGGCTACCTTTTACGATAAGTCTTAGATCATGGCACACGACATATTTTACTATGTTTTCCCATACGCTGATCTTTCATGCTTACGTGTGCACCCGCAAGCATTTAAATCGTCGCATAGTCCGCATAGGTCCTTCTGTTTGTGTGTGGATCAAGGAAGAGTACAAGAATTTGTTTAACTCATGACTAGAGTTTCCACATAAGAGTGATCATTGATTAACGAGTCCCTCAGAGAGAAGCGTCATTCAATGATTAAAGAGAAAAGAATGTGACAAGATTTAGAGTTTCAAAGTTTCCTCGTGATTGAATAAGAATACTTCAATCGTCGAGTAGTTTTAAGTCTTTACACTTTCCTCGGGTTTGATCAAGAATACATCAAACCTTGAGTAGTTTAAAAGTCTTGTACGTTCATCATGTTTGAATAAGCATACGTCAAACATGGAAAAGTCTTATACGTTCATCATGTTTGAACAAGCATATGTCAAACATGGTGTAGTTTAAAGTCTCGTACGTTCATCATGTTTGAACAAGAATACGTCAAACATGGAGTAGTTTAAATTGTGTTTGAACAAGAATACGTCAAACATCGGATAGTTTAAATTGTGTTTGAACAAGAATACGTCACACAATAAGTTTTCAAGACTAAGAATCCAAGTATAAGTTTCAAGATTAAGAATCCAAGTATGAGTTTCAAGACTAAGAATCCAAGTTTAAGTTTCAAGATTAAGAATCCAAGTATAAGTTTCAAGACTAAGAATCCAAGTATAAGTTTCAAGATTTAGAATCCAAGTATAAGTTTCAAGATTTAGAATCCAAGTATAAGTTTCAAGACTAAGAATTCAAGTATAAGTTTCAAGACTAAGAATCCAAGTATAAGTTTCAAGATTTAGAGTCCAAGCATGAGTTTCAAAACTAAGAATTCAAGTATAAGTTTCAAGATTTAGAATCCAAGTATGGGTTTCAAGACTAAGAATTCAAGTATAAGTAGGACAAATCACAAGTTGCAATATTAAGCTTTTCATGATCCTTTATTGATCACGTTTAGTTTTAAGAATACGAGTTTGAGTATTTGTATAAGTATTTTTTTTATTTTTTTTTCATGACTCAAAAGTTTCTGACCTCATAGTTATGTATACGAAGTTTAATGTTTTAGCAACGTGTATTCAAGCTTTTAGTCTCCGTTGTGATTTATAGTAAGTCCTTTACGTGACAATAGTTAAATGAGGAAAGTCTCCAAGCATAGGGTAACTGGAAAAGTTTCGATAAGGTTTATGATAGTGCGTTTATAAATGATTTTATCTCGTTTCAAAACAGCAGGTATAGTTTTCTTTTATATAGGGTATAATTAAGATGTTAAAAATGACGAGTTGGACATTGATAAATAGTATAAGTAAGACTTATGAAGAGGTATGTATGATTGTCAAACGAAAAGTTGGTCAAGTTTAGAAGTGTGAAGTCTATATAAGAGGTAAGGATCATAGCTGATTATGGCAGTGGTTCGTAAGTCGAGTTGTTTTAAAAGAGTGCTTACGAATTAGAAGGTTCGTTCAAAGTTTATTCTTCAAGTGTACATGTCACTTAGGGTTTTTATAGTTAAATGCCACGTCGTTAATTATCTCTAGTACTAACGTGAGCTACTCTTGACGGAAGTGTATGGGTAAGAGGGTTAAGTTTGTAATGATGAGAGGAGTGTCAAATCAACAAGTGATAACAAGATGAAATTTCAAAATAACTTTTCATTAGATATTCCAAAATTTGGGCTTCTAGCCCTTACATAAGACAAAAATTTTAATTTAAAAGGAATAAAGGCTTCACGCACGCCTTAGGTAACTCTCTACTAAGAAGCATGTAAGTACTACCACAAGGACTGCTAGGGTTACTCGGATGGCAAACCTAGACTCCGCTCTAGTGGTTTCGGTACGGTGCTCGAGGATTTCCTTGTCTACCTCTAAGGCCGTGATCTTGTCTTCCTGAATCCAGATTTGATTGGCCAGGTCGTCGATCCTTTGGTTTAACAGGTCGTGTCGTGCCCTATGCTCCATCTCCCTCCTCACAGATTCCTCGGTTTCCATAAACCTAGGAATGTTAGGCACCGGGATTCCCATGGTCACGGCAGGTGCCCCGGCATGCCTAGCCCTTAGGGTAGGGGTAGGTGCTAAGTACGGGTCACTTGGTGGTGATGAAAACCGGTGATGAAGATGAGGTGCTTGATAAGGATTCCTCGGTGGTGCTGTCCTAGGGTTTCTGGTCCAGTTGGTGTTGAGTTCAGCTCTTGCCCTAGCATTAGGGTAGGGACTTGGCTGATACACCGGTGACTCGCTGCTCTCTTCTCGGTCGGACTCTCCTCTTGGACGATACACTGGTGAAGAGTGTGAGTGTGAGTCCATTACCTAGAAAGAGAAAAGAATAGGAAGAGATTTGTAAGTAAATTGATTAAATGTGTTCAAAAAGATTTTTATTCATAATACTGAGTCATCACAGTATTATAAAAAAAATGGTTTTCGGTTTGAAGTTGATGAGCTAACGAAGAAAATTCTCGGAAGAAGGGTGGGTCACGAGGACTCACTTATGTACCCTATTTCCCTAGCCAGAACATTCTCATGGGCTTGCAACTTCTCTCAATTGTTGTCACCGATGTTTGGGTTTATGGTACTATGTCGAGGTTCATTTTGGGTTTAGAGTCTTAAACGTGGAGCTTGTCTATTCCATGGTAGGCTTCTTCCTCTACAAGGAAGTTACTTAGGTCACGAACTTCTTTATTAAGGTTCTTTAGATTTAAAAGACGTTAGGTTTTGTTTACAAGAAACGGTGATGTGTAAGTCTTAAAGATGTAATGAAAGTTTTTGAGAAGTGTGACAAAGTTTGAGTAAATCATCAAATGAAGTTTTGAGTGGTAAAATGAAAACACAAGAGTTTCTCAAGTTTATAAAGTAATGAAGTTTGTAAAAGGATAATACATGGTTTTAAATGTGCTAGTATTACAAGGATCATGAAGTTTAAAGGCGTGTGTAAGTTTTGAGATGTATAAAAGTGTAACAAAAGTTTTGAGTTAGTTATCAAGTGAAACTTGGTTAATTGCTAAGGGGGTAAGGTAAAAATACAAGGGTTACCTCTTAGGTGTCATATTTATAGAGTAATGAAGCTTTATAGAAGATTTTGTAGGGTAATACATAGTTTTAAGGGTTATATTACAACGATCACGAAGTTTATTGGGTAGTATCTATAAATATAAGTTTATGTATGTAGTTTTTAAGTATAATCTCGTAAGAATTTTTCCTTGAAGGTAACTCCTTCGGGTCATGACAAGTAAGCATGCTGTCATGTGACCATTCTTGAAGAGACGAAACGTAAGAATCATAGAGTAAAGTTTACAGAGGAAAGTTTTTGAATCATGAATTTATGAAGTGTATAGTATTTGAGATGGTACTCATTTAGTGCATATCACTAAGTAAGTACTTTGACATATCAAGAGAGATCTAAGCTCACTAATGTTTAGAGAAGTCATGCATTCCTATAAGTGGATACTCATCCCAAGAATTCCCAGGAAAGCATACGGGTCCAACGGTTGATTTGGATTTATACGAAATTCTTTCCTTGACAGAATTTCCCAGAATACAGGTATCCACCCTTTCGGTCCGCACAAGTTCTCCTACATTGTCTAGGACTTAAATTCTCTTGACGAAAGTTTAGTGGAGGATTAGGCTTGAAGCCTAAGAACGTGTCCTCGATGTAGTAGACTCTTGTAGCACGTAGGTAAGTAGAAACGTAGAATCTCCAAGCGTTCACGTATAAGATTTAAGAATAGAATGAGGAGAAAAGTTCCTAGTAAAGGACATGAGATAACTCAAGTTTGGGTCTCCTAAGTTATAGTCTAGGTCATGTGTCTAATAACCTAATTCCCTATAACCAAGGCTCTGATACCAATCTGTCACACCCCAACCGACGGCGGATTATACGTCGGGGCGGACGCGGTTGTTCAATAGCACAAGGTTGACTATTAAAGTTTCAATATTTCATTAATAATATATTCAAAGGTTCAATACAAAGGAAATAACAAGTATACAACATTTGTTTAATATGAAGTCTAGGTCCAAAGCGTCCTATGTGATCACAAACAAGTCTCTTGATGTAGAACCTGAAACATGTGAAAGAATCTGTCAACTACAAAATAGTTGGTGAGATACAAAGGTTTTGACACAGTTTTACAAGTATTTGAAAGTATTACAATTTACTTTGATATATGCATTCTATAATGTAAGCATGAGAAAACAAGTATCTTAAACATTGTGCACATTCAATCCTCAACCAAGTTTAGGCATAACCCACAGGTTACCCTTATAAGTCTCAAGTCTCAAAGTTTTGGTTTAGTAACAAACACCAAGGGCTCCCCCCGAAGGGTCAATCAATCAAGGTGGATTGGTCAAATACA
Organism: Smallanthus sonchifolius; assembly: GCA_023525975.1. NCBI lineage: Eukaryota > Viridiplantae > Streptophyta > Magnoliopsida > Asterales > Asteraceae > Smallanthus > Smallanthus sonchifolius. The sequence continues at coordinate 11,731,928 of CM042027.1, read as the reverse complement.
ATAGATCTATCATTGTTACCATAGGCTTGATCAAAGTTAATGAATATGCTAGTTTTAAGTTTAATCTAAGCATACAAGTCTCAAGTTTAACATAAGAATAAGCATTTAGTCATAGTTTGTACAAGAATTGTATAAGTTTGAAGTTTGAACATGTTTCACCTCAAAAGAATGTAAATGAAAAAGGGGCTAAGTATACTCACTTGGATTGATGAAGAGTATCCGACAAGAGTAAGTTTGCAAGACTTTGAGGGAGATTATCCTCACAACGAGCCTAAGAATATAAGTCTAAAGTTTCAAATAAAAAGTCTAAGACAAAGGATCTAGGATTTCGAGATTCGATTAGGGTTCCAAATGGGAGACGGAGATGATTTGGGGTTTGCAAAGTTTATATAAGTTTCCAAGTAGGGTTTCACAAAGTTTGAAAATCAAAGTTTAATAGATTCGTGGTTTAGAATAATAATATTTTAAAAGTTTTACAACGATTGATTTCACAAGTCATGTGTTAATAGCTTAAAGTAGTTTTCTAAGTATTATAAATAAGGTTGCATCAAAAGAATCAAGATTAATAACATTTATCTAAAGGGTAAATAATTATACTTGCAAGTATTTAAAGACTAAATAGTGATTTAGGATTAATAGTAATTATTTAAAAAGTATATAATCATTAAGGATACATAACTAAACGATATAAATAATTTAGATTTTTAATGTTTCAAGTATTGAACATTTATTTTATAGTTTAACTTGTAAACAAATAATGTTCATAAGCTTAAATGAATATCAAGTACCTATAAGTTTATAAAATAAAATTTCTTATAAAGTTTACGTTTTAATTATAAGTTAATGAATGTTTTCAATGTGTAGGTAGAACTATAAGTTTTTATAAGAGTTTTAAATAAGATTCTTATAAGTTTATAAAGTTTCTTTTTAATTTGCAAACTTATGAGTGTTTAATTTATGTTTTAAAATATAAGTTTATAAATTAATCTAAAGTTTAAAGTAAATTTATTTATTTCAGAATAATTAATAAACTAAAGTTTCTGAGTTTATAAAATAATTTCCATTGTATGTATAAGTTTTATAAGGTTAAAAAGTATTTTTATAGTTTAAGTGATAAAACTATTTTAAAGCTTTAATTATTATAAGCTTTAACTAAGTTTTATTTAATTAAAATGTCTCAGAATGTAAAAGTGTAAATAAAAATCATATTTAAGTTTATACAAGTGTAACAGATTTTATAAAAATAATAGAAGTTTTTAAACTGTTTAAAAATGTGCAAAAAAATCAAAAATGGAAAACCCAGCCGGCCGGATTCGAACATCCGACCTGGCCGGGGTCAACCCTTGCACGCACACACAGACCACTCCGGCTACGGGTTTGTTTGTGAATATAATCGAAACAGAAATTTTTAAACAGAACTCCGCTTGGTCCCAAATCCCTCAAGAACCCTAGAATCCAAACCCGATCAATACACATTGATTAGCTACCTGTTAACCGAATAAAACATGGGGCTTTCGATCACATAAAGATTTCGAGTTGTTTGGCCATTGAAATTACCTGAATTGATGCAGAAATGAGGGAGAACGAGTTGAAGGTGGGCGTCGGCTGTTGCGAGAGCAATCCACGCAATGCAGGCACGATTGAAAGGAATTGATGTTCAGGTGAGTTTCGGGGTGATGCTTATGAGGTTTTGGGGTCACTATTTATAACCAATTCGAGCATTTAATGGCCGAACGGTTTGTAGGTGGGGGTTGGGCCGATCGGAGTTAAATCCGACTCCACGCGAAGCCTCGATCGAAGATGGGCATTGATTGTCATCGGGGTTGGGTCGCATGCGCGAGATGAACCCGAGGTTCATCGAATCCGGACGGGATTCGCGTTTTCGGAGGAAAAGGGTGGAAAAACGGGGGTTACGGGTTTCGAACCCATGACCGTTTCTGGATTCTGGAAGTTTGGGAAAATTACGCAATTGGTCCCTGATGTTTGACGGTTTCATCATTTCCTGTTAAAACATGGGTTTTTAGTTTAAAACAAGTTTTAGTATTGACAGTTTTGGTCCATACAGTTTATAAAATAATAATTGGTTTTAATTTAGTAAGTTTTATACGTTTTGTTGCTTCTTATTATTTTATAAATTTATAAAGAAACATTTTCTAAGGTTTACGCTTTACATAATTACAAACTTGTAAGGTTTTTAAGAATTTAAGTGATATTTTATTTATAAAACACACACACACACATATATATATATATATGTATAAGTATAACTGTTTTCCTTAAATCCATATTAATATATATATATATTTTTTTTGAAATAGTTTTAAATAAGAATTCAAGTTTAAATCAATAATGCGCGCAAATGTTTAGGAAAAGATACGTTGAAAAATCCGGGATATTACACCTTTCAAGAATATGATAAGCTACGTCACACGATAGATTGGCAGGATGTGAAAGCCGCACCAGTTAGTCATTGGATGTCGATGCCATACACAGGACTCGTAATTGCTCAAATATTTGGGGTGATTGTTCATTTTTTAAGCATCGCCGATAACCAAACAATTTTTCCATTGTGGTTTGGTCCAAACGTTAATGCTCAACATCAAATCGTATCGTTAGTTCACGTCAACAGGGCTCATTTCATCCGCGTCAAGTTAGAAGGAGATTTTCCGATTCCCACGCCGAATGCACTTTGGAATGTGCACCGAAATGATGATGCATCAGAATGGGAAAAAAAATACATTGATCGTATTAAACGATTTAAGAAAATAATGGCTACTAATAGATCTAGATTACCACAATACGTCACGGATCACGGATGATGTTTGTTTAAAATTGTATTTTAACTATTTTTAATTAATTTTATGGTCATTTTTATTAGTTTTTTATTAATTTTAATTTAATTATTTTTAATTTATTATTAAATATTCTATACGCCACGTATAGCCCAATACTGGGCGTATAGACTTGAATGAGAGGGAATTCAAAATTTTTAAATTTTAGATATTTAAAGTCTATACGCCACGTATAGGGCAATACGTGGTATAGAATACCAAATGTTGGTGGCTATACGCCACGTATTTCCCTATACGTGGCGTATAGCCTTCTGATTAAGCCGGATGATGCCTCGTACAGTCTTAAACGATCCACAACAAACCCACACAAACACATACGCGACCAGACAATAATACCTCTTTGATTTCGATTGTCGTCTCAAAAAAACTTCGTAAAGGTACGTATCTCAACTCCCGATCAATAATGTTAGGTTTATATTGTCACACCCCGACCGACGACGGATTATACGTCGGGGCGGACGCGGTTGTTCAATAGCACAAGGTTGACTATTAAAGTTTCAAGAGAAATTTTTGAATCATGTATTTATGAAGTGCATAGTATTTGAGATGGTACTCATTTAGTGCATATCACTAAGTGAGTACTTTGACATATCAAGAGAAATTTGAGCTCACTAATGTTTAGAGAAGTCGTGCATTCCTATAAGTGGATACTCATCCCAAGAATTCCTAGGAAAGCATACGGGTCCAACGGTTGATTTGGATTTATACGAAATGCTTTCCTTGACAGAATTTCCAAGAATACAGGTATCCACCCTTCCGGTCCGCACAAGTTCTCACACATTATCTAGAACTTAAATATTCTTGACGAGAGTTTAGTGGTGGATTAGACTTAAAGCCTAAGAACGTGTCCTCGATGTAGTAGCCTCTTATAGCACGTAGGTAAGTAAGAACGTAGAATCTCCAAGCGTTCACGTATAAGAATTAAGAATAGAATGAGGAGAGAATTTTTCCTAGTAAAGGACATGAGATAACTCATGTTTGGGTCTCCTAAGTTATAGTCTAGGTCATGTGTCTAATAACCTAATTCCCTATAACCAAGGCTCTGATACCAATCTGTCACACCCCGACCGACGGCGGATTATACGTCGGGGCGGACGCGGTTGTTCAATAGCACAAGGTTGACTATTAAAGTTTCAATACTTTATTAATAAATAATTTAAGATTCAATACAAGGAAACATAACGAGAATACAACGTTTAATTTATAAGTAGTCTAGGTCCAAAGCATCCTATGTGATCACAAATAAGCCTCATGATATAGAACCTGAAACATGTGAAATAATCTGTCAACTACAAAATAGTTGGTGAGATACAAAGGTTTTGACACAGTTTAACAAGTATTTGAGAAGAATTTACAATTCACTATGATTCATGCATTCTATAATGTAAGTATGAGAAACAAGCATGTTAGACATTGTGCACATCAACCCTCCGACCAAGTTTAGGCATAACCCGCAGGTTACCCTTATAAGTCTCAAGTTTAAAGTTTAATGTAGTAACAAACACCAAGGGCTCCCCCCCGAAGGGGTCAATCAATCAAGGTGGATTGGTCAAATACAATAGATCTATCATTGTTACTATCGGCTTGATCAAAGCTAATGAATGTGCTAGTTTTAAGTTTAATCTAAGCATACAAGTCTCAAGTTTAACATTAAGAATAAACACATAGTCATAGTTGTACAAGAATTGTATAAGTTTAAGAATTGTGAACATGTTTCACCCCAAAAGCATAAAAGGAAAAAGGGGCTAAGTATACTCACTTGGATGATGAATAGTATCCGACACGGACAAGTATTTGCAAGATTTGGAGGGAGAATATCCTCACGATAAGCCTAAGAATATAAGTCTAAATTTTTAAGTAAAAAGTCTAAGACAAAGGATCTAGAATTTCAAGATTTGACTAGGGTTCCAAATGGGAGACCGGAATATTTGGGTTTGCAAAGTTTAGATTGAAGTTCCAAATACAAGGCTTGAATATCAACTTTAATAAGTTCATAATAATTATTACCCACAATAATTATTTAAAAGACTTTATAATTATCTATTACACAAGTTAAGTAATATTAATAAAACAGTTTTTCTAAATATTTGGAAGTAACGTGGTAATAATAGTTAAGTGAAAGATTAAATAAATTTTAAAGTCTAATAATAATTATTTAAAGAATAAATAATTATTAAGGATTAATAATAATCATTTAAAAGATATATAACGATAACTATTAGTTCAAGAATAAATAATGATTAAGGTTTCAAAATAACCATTTTGAGAATGCATAATTACTAAGAATAAATAATTATCTACAAGGGCAAAGATTTCTAATTGAAAATAATCAATATAAATCATTTTATGATTTATTAAAGCATTTAAATATTAAGTAATTATTAAACCAACTTGTAGTTAAACAATGTTTAGTTCAAATAGTAAGTTTAAACATATTTGTTTAAATAGGAATTCGTTTAAAGTTTATATTTCTTCTATTAAAGTGTATAAGTTTATTAAAAGTATATTTATCTTAAATAAATATATAAGTCTTGAATTAAATATGTATAATTTTTATAAAAATTTATAGGTTTCTGTTTTCTAAGTAACTATGAAAGTTTTATAAAAACTTCTGATTACTATGAAAGTTTTCATAAAGTTTATAAGTATTTTCATAGTTTTCAAGTGTTTAAAACTATTTTTAAGGAATTTATTCTTATAAGTTTTAACTAAATTTAATTAATTAAAATATCATAGAATATAAAGAGTGTAAATAAAATTCGATTTCAAGTTTATAAAAGTATCACAGAATTTATAAAAATTATTAAAACTGTTTTAAAAGGCTACAAAAAAATAAAAAGGGGAAGCCCAGCTTAAGAGGGTTCGAACCCGGGTCACTGACCGGGTCGGTTCCTGCAACCATGCACTAACCATCCCGGCTACGGGGCTCGCTGTTAGTTTAACAGGAAAAGAAAAGTTAAATACACAATCTCAAATTGATCCTCTTTCCACATGAACCCTAGAAACGAAATTTGACAAATACGGATCGAATCACCCTCTGTTTATGAAATTAAACAGGGGGCTTTCGATCCTCACTTGAAAACGAAGGTCTTGGATATAAGGATTACCTGAAACAGTGGCGAGTCGAGTGAGAACGAGGTGGATTTTGGATCGGCTGTGACGGGCACCAAATTGCGAAATGCAGGTGATGGTCGACTGAATTGGGAGCTTAGGGAGTATGAGGATGATGTCGTTGAGGTGTATGGGTTAGTATTTATAGCCAATTTCACCATTAAATGTTGAATTAGGTGGGAGTTAATCGGTTGAGTCGATGGGTTGAATCCCGAGCCCATGCGCGGCCATGGTTTGGAATCAAACATTGATTATGGTTAGGTAGGAGTCGCATGCGGGAGTCGATGTTCGAGGTTCAGTGAACCTGGTCGGAATCGCGTTTTTGGGTAAAGAGGGACGAAAACCGGAGGTTGCGGGACTCGAACCGGTGACTGGTTTGGGTTTCGGGTGTTTGAGTTAATGACACAATCGGTCCCTGTAGTTTAAAGGTTTTATTATTTTCTGTTAAAACATAAGTTTGAGTTTAAAACAAGTTCCAAAAATGGCAGATTAGTCCCCGGACTTTTATAAAAAAAATAATTATATGTTTTATGAAAATTCGAATAAGCTTTACGAGTTTTATTATTTTATAATTCTATAAAATAATTTATGAGATTTATTAGTTTATAAGTTTATAAAAGTAATTATAAACCTATAAAGTTTTAAGGTTTTAATACTCTTTATAAAACCTATATTTTCTTTTAAATAAGCCATATATGTATATATATATATTTCCATATATATCAACTAAGTTTGTATTTAGAGTAAACTGTCATTTTCGTCCCTATGGTTTGGTCAAAATTGTCACTTTCATCCAATAGTTTGTTTTTTTGTATCTGGGTCCTCGTGGTTTTAAAATATTGCCACTTTCATCCTCGTGGTTTTAAAATCTTGCCACTTTCATCCAGTCAGCTAACACCATCCATTTTTCTCAGTTAAATGAGGGGTATTTCAGTCATTTTACATATTTGTTTTATTTCTTCATCTTTTTTACTCTCACTTTTTAATCATAGAAACAAGCGACGGAGGTGTTTCAGTGGTGCTCGCCGGAAACTGGTCAAGAAAAGAGGAAGAAGGCCAGCAGGGGGATGATTAAATTAGAGGTTAAATTGGGGATGATTAAAAAGTGAGAGTAAAAAAGATGAAGAAATAAAACAAATACGTAAAATGACTGAAATACCCCTCATTTAACTGAGAAAAATGGATGGTGTTAGCTGACTGGATGAAAGTGGCAAGATTTTAAAACCACGAGGATGAAAGTGGCAATATTTTAAAACCACGAGGACCCAGATACAAAAAAACAAATTATTGGATGAAAGTGGCAATTTTGACCAAACCACAGGGACGAAAATGGCAGTTTACTCTTGTATTTATTATTTAAGAAAATGGGTTTTAAATAAGTTTTCAAGATTTCAATTTATAATACGCGTAAGGATTCAGGATAAAGATAGGTCGAAAAATCCAGGACATTACATATATTGATGATTAGCGGGTAAAACTGGGTAGATTAGGGATTTTAATCACTGAAACTTAAGCTCTATACGCCACGTATAGCACCATACATGGCGTATAGTTCATCTGAGGAAGACGATGAAGCCATACGCCACGTATAGTGCTATACGCTGCGTATGGCGCTATACGCTGCGTATGGCGCTATACGCTGCGTATGGCGCTTGTTCTCGGAAACTTGTCCTTCGTATGGCTTGGGTTGCCTGGTAACAGCCCTGCGTATGGCTTGGTTACCCGGTAACAGCCTATACGCCACGTATAAGGCTATACGTGGCGTATAGGTATTAAAAAAATTATTTTTTTATTTAAAATAAAAACAATATATTATTATTTAAAATTAAAAATCATTTTTTATTTAAAATAAAACAATATATTATTATTATTTAAAATAAAAATAATATATTATTATTATTTATTATTATTTAAAATAAACAATAATTTATTATTATTTAAAATAAAAAAATAAAAAAATAAAAACAATTTATTATTATCAGATATGGCGGATCATGAGGATTGTATTCACATGGAGCAGCTAGACGATCTTGCGCACTACCCTTTTCTGGATTTTCCAGCCGATTCAGAGTGGTATTGTCGGTGCCAGAAGCTCCGGGAGGTGCACTTGGGCCCAGGGACGGCGGTCGATTGGGGGCTTTTGGAGGAGGTATAGGAGGCCGAGCGGGCTAGGGCCATCATCGGCCAGGACACACCATGGTCGCGTCTTTTTGATCTTTCATACACGGAGATCTACCGAGAGGTGGTCGTCGAGTTTCTTTCGACGTTCATCTACTTAGAGGCTGGGCTGGAGCCTCTTCCCGGGGAGGCGCCGGATATGGAGCCGGATCAGATTTCATTCAGTATTTTTGGGACCGTTTACCTTCAAGCCGTCACGACGGGCTTGTACCATGAGCCTGAGACGGTCACGCCACTTTACACCGAGGCGGTGACGGAGGTGGGCAAGGTGGAACTCCTTGTTTTTTGGGGTTTGATTTCAGATAGTGCTTGGTTGGGTACCAAGGGGAGGGTCTCGGGGATTAGAGACCCTTTTGTATAGATATCTGCACCGGCTTATTTCGACGTCGATCGTACCGCGTCAGAAAAGCCGTGAGTGGTGCACTGATAGAGACCTCTTCTTTCTCTATCGCCTGCTTACTCGCAGGCGATGCGCCCTATCCACATGCATGACGCTTTATTTTGCATCTGCCTATATGCGGCAGAAGCGCGGGCTTTTGTATGGTGGCACTTTCATCACTCAGATCATGCGGTCGGTTATACCATTTCATGTGCATGATCCTGCGATGTTACCGGCCATTCCCCCTGTCCGATTAGACCGTCGCACGGCGAGCGGCATGCGTATCACGCACCGATTCCCGCAAGGCCTTCGGTTCGTAGGGGCCGTCCAGGACCAGGTTTGGGTCCCGGTGTCATTGCCGCAGATGCCGGGACAGGGGGACCCTCCTATGCCTCATCCGCTACAAGGTGTGGCGATGGGGGACGCGCCGCCGCACGTCGATGACATCCACGCCCATCCGCCACAGCATCCCCGACACATACGTCGGTCTGTTAGGCTGGACAGGGCTACCCAGGCATTGCGTGATGGACCTGTTGCCGACTCACGGCGACAGGGTCATCAAGTCGATCGCATGGAGGACCTGATGATGTGGGCGGTTGGACAGCTCGTGGATATGTCACGAGCAACCGGCATCGGGCCACGTCCACTACCACCGCCACATCATTATCCGGACGACCCCGTTCAGGATGAGGGCAGGGCGGGTCAGGATGAGGGCGGAGCCGGTCAGGTTTTGTTGTTTTATTTGTATTTAGTTTCTTTCGTTGTTATGTATGTAAAACATTTTGATGTATATATTTAATTTTTTGATGTAATGTATATAATATTTAGTTTATTTGTTTGGTTGTAATGTTTAATATTTTGTTTGGTTGTAATGTAAAAATATAATAAATGTTTAAAAAAAATATAAAATTTATAAATAGATAACAAACTTATATTAACAAAATTATATAAATTAAAATAAAAAAGATAATTAAATAAAAAAAAAACAAAATATAAATTAAATTAAAAAAATAATAATTAAATAAAAAATACCTATACGTGGCGTATAGGGCAATACACCACGTATATGATTCATAAATTCCCAAATCTTTCAACTTTTGAAGCAACAATATAACCCGTGCATCATACGTTGCGTATAGCTCAATACGCCACGTATTGGACCAGCCGCCAGACATAGAATGACACGTGGCATTCTGTTGTCAGTGACTGAACCCTATACGCCCTCGTATTGCCCTATACAAGGGCGTATATGGTGACGACGTGTCCAATTAACAATATTGCGTGTGTGGTTAGAATTCCCCTTATAAAATAAGGAATACAATATCTTTTATTTGTTTCAAGATATAATAATGACATCTAACATTTAGCAAACTATTTCCATTTTTTACCAAGTGTATTCTTTTTTATGCATACTAAAATCTGCATGCTTTTAAAACTTTCCATATTATTAATTGAACTTGTAACTTGTAAGTCATTTACTTTTGAAGGGCGGAATGCATTTGAAAGTACAATAACTTAGAATATACACAAAAAAGTATGTTGCATAAGTCAATGTATTTACGAAATAGGTTGATTATATGTCATTATCCTTTATTAGAAAAAGATAACGTATAATATATTTTAGCATCTAAAAGAGTTATAATAAGTTCACCAAATGTGTTTGTACATTGAGAATTATTTATTGTGTGTGTGATTAGAGTTACATGAGTATGATATATATATATAAATCATAATATTATGTTTCTAACCTTACACTATTACCCTTGGTCTTATAATCCCCACAAATTAAACGTGGTGGGCGATTTAGATTGAAATGTAAAGACATAAAACTTAAAAGATAAAAGGTCTTCATCTTCTCCCGTTCTCCCACTTGCTGTTTAGCCACTGCTCCTTTTCGACTAAACTTTCGCCCGTCACCAAGTTTCACCCTAGCCGAAAATAATCCTTTACCCTGCCACGAGTTTAGGGTTTTGTTCCCCTTTTCTTTCTTCTCTCCGAGTGAGATCCTGTATTGCAGCCCTCGCAAGAAAAGGAACCGAAAGCATTTTGGTTTTTGCGAGGTGCAAGTCGCTGGAGATAGGCCACTGTTGTATAGTGGCGGCGACGACGTCTAGGGCCACGAGAGCAATTTGTTTCTGCTAACCCTAGACTTGGGGTGGAGCGATAGCTGCCTGTGCTGGCATCAACGGCTATGGAGGTGACAAATCTAGGGTTTTATGGTGGCGCCGGCGATGTCCACCCCGCGGTCATCCACCCCGCACCTACTCAAGGTCGGCCTTGATTACACTTGGTCTAATAGTTATTTCATTATTTATTCAAAATAAGCTATTTATTTAGACATATAATATAAAAGTTGACAAGTAAAACGGAAAACTTAGTAAGTTTCTAAAGGTGGATTCAACTTTAATAATCTATTAAGTCACATTTAAAATGTTCAAGTCAAAAACACTTCTACAACGTGAACTTGTAGCTAGGATGTCTTGTCAATTATGTTTGACATGTTAAAGTGAGTTTGACAGATGTTGGTTAATCAAAAAGGTTAGGTTATGTTCGCATTTTCAGTTATCGTTCCTTAAAGATTTCATGTGTTAACTCAATTGAATCTTCTGATATTATTTTAATATAATCTTATTTTATTAAAGAAACATGTCCCAATGTTTACTGGTTTATTTTAGAATAACTAACTCGCATACTCTATAATATACACCAATGTCTATCATAGAGTCAAAACCCTTAATCACTTGAAGGGAGACACAATTTTATTTAGAAAATTATCTTTTTCTTAGTAATTTTAATAAAGCCATTTTAAAATTTTAATTACTATTTGACTGAATCCAATCCAAGATTATATATTGGATTATTTGCCGAAACCTCTATTTAGTTTGGTCCAACATCCATTCTTTTGATACCTTTATTACATACAATTTGAACAAAACAAAAACATTTTGAAACCTTAAACCACATAAAGGAAAAATGTAGAAGATTTTTCATCCATATTGTTTAGCTATACAAACGCGAGTTTATTGTTCATAAACCTATTAAAACCTCAATAATAAACTCTTATGGAACCAAAATACGGATCGACTTCACTTCACTTATAAACAATATAACATGGTGGAGGTAGTTAGTACTGGTAGTTACCACATCAATGTGTTCCAAAGCTTTCATGTTTGTTGACCGTTGGGAGATCTTTTATTAATATCAATTAACAACTTTTTTTTTCATTTTAAATTTGCATTTATTTTGGTTCATGGAGTCTTCGTTCAAAAAATCAAAATATGATTAGAAAGAAATATGATCTAAGTCAGTTAAAAGACTTGTCTCTAAAAGTTCATTTAAGACCAATGATTCAAGAAAATGATTCAATACTTCATAAGACACTCATAACATATTATATTATAACCCCATGAACTAGTTTTTAAAATATTGTTAAAAGTTCCTTAAGTTTTAATAAATATATTGTGAGAAACAATAGAAAACTATAATTTGTTTACATTTATCTCAAAATTCAATATTAGTCCAAGAACAAAAAAAAAGTTAAAATTATAACCCTTTTAATCATTCAAATGATCTATGTTTCTTACACCATCATCTCAATTATTTATATCGCATATGTATTGTTTTTAACCAATTGACTCAGCAGAATGTTAAAAGATAATATAAAATATAAAAATCAAATAAACATCTTAAATTATTTTAGACCACAAAAACTCATTATTTTCTTGTTGACACTTTAAGAAAAAAAAGACCAAGAAAGAAAATAAAAAATCCAAAAGGCGGCATGGCCGGTGCCATCGTCACCGGATCCTTGGCTTAAATTCAATTTTGATTTTGTTTCCAAGTATATACCCCCTGTAAATCGCCATATCTGTATCTATACACAATCACTTGAAGCTTTTCAAATCAAAAAAGTTAGAGAGAGAAGAAAGGAAAATTATTATCTTCCTTTTTAGTGCTATTTCATCTATCTCTCTATAATATACTTCACTTTGCCAGCTCCGTTTTCGTCTTCCTGTTCATCTCATCTCAGCGTACTCTTTTGGAGCCGGAGGCAATCGAGATCTGAAACCAGGTGTGTTTTTCAATTCAGTTGTGTAGATCTCTGTTCTTATATTTAATTTCTGATTTGAACTTGTTTTTATTATAGTCCTGATCTCAATTTGATGATCCGGAACTTGAATTGACTGTTTGTTTATTGTTGATTGATATAATTGGTTGGATCTATTGAAAGGGGATTGTATTATTGAGCTTCTAGGGTTATAAGCTGCTACATTACGATGTCGTTTTCATGCTTCTGGTTCTGATGGATGATGTAGAGGATAAGTTTGAAACAGAAACTTTATGGAATCAGGTCAAATGTTTTGGATGAAAATTGGTGGAGTGTACTGTTAAATATGCCTAATTTCAATGGAAGAAACTGTATGAAGGGTTTAATAAGTGAACACAATGATGATTGATGAGCCATTCTCGTAACTATGAACGGTTAATGTGAAAGAAGGGTTAGTCGAGAGAGAATCACACTTTTAACCAGGTCTAATTTTGATCAAATCAAAGGAATCCTTCACTCATTTTTAAGTAATTGTTCGTTTAGGAAACGTGTCTTATAATGACAAAGTATCAAAATTATAGCTAAGTATTGTTTTTCTTTGAATTCTCAGTTCGGTATGCTGATGCAATTTTTGGAAGGTGGTTAGAATATTCATTAAATCATATAAACTTAACTTCATCTGAACTATGCAGAGACTTGCGATAAAGATTGCATCACGGGAATCTACCGTTAATTAAACAAGATAGAAGTTTAGAAAGTTTCAATATGTCTGGCTCTGCAAAAGTTTTGGAACCGGCATTTCAAGGAGCTGGTCAGAGAGTGTATCCTTCTTGAATTTATTACCTTTAAAGTATAAAAATCTGTTAATACATTTATGTTAGTAGTTTATTTGCATTTTTCGTATTGGACATTCACTTAACAACTTGTAGAGGGACTGAAATATGGAGAATTGAGAACTTTCAGCCAGTACCATTCCCCAAATCTTATTATGGTAAATTCTACTCGGGCGATTCATACATTGTATTGCAGGTGCTAATAATATTTAACAGCTTTCTTAGTGTCATTTTATGTCCATCTTAACCTAATGGTTTAAATTGTACATCTTTTTTAATGTATTTGCAGACTACTTCTGGCAAGGGAGGTGCATACTTTTACGACATACATTTCTGGTTGGGAAAAGATACTAGCCAGGTGCAAATAACGTTTAATTTTCTTTTCTTTTTTTTGGATTTTCTATGTTATCTTTGCTTAAGTGTTAAATATCGTAACATAAATCAGGATGAAGCTGGAACAGCTGCAATAAAAACAGTTGAACTTGATGCAATTCTTGGTGGGCGTGCAGTGCAATATAGGGAACCTCAGGGTCATGAATCTGATAAATTTTTATCTTATTTTAAACCATGTATTATACCACTTGAAGGAGGTGTTGCTTCTGGTTTTAAGGAAACTGAAGAAGAAGAATTTCAAACACGACTGTACACATGCAAAGGAAAACGAGTTGTCAAGTTGAAGCAGGTTTGTGACCACACCTATCTTTTTAATATGTGTAAAATGTTTAATTTTTAATATGTGTCTTTACATATATGTGAAACTAAAATTGTGTTCTTTATTCAGGTCCCTTTTTCTCGATCCACATTGAATCATGATGATGTCTTTATCTTGGACACTAAAGACAAGATCTTTCAATTCAATGGGGCAAACTCAAATATACAAGAAAGGGCTAAAGCGTTGGAAGTTATTCAGTTTTTAAAGGATAAATATCATGAGGGGACATGTGATGTTGCAATAGTTGGTAAGACATGTTATGTATATTTTAATTTGATTATTCCATTTATTTAAGCTTCTTCCAATTTATTGTATTTATCATTTTCTATAACAAATTCAGATGATGGGAAGCTACAAGCAGAGGGGGATTCTGGTGAATTTTGGGTGATATTTGGTGGTTTTGCTCCTATTGGCAAAAAGGTTGTAAGTGAAGATGATATAATTCCCGAGAAGACACCTCCAAAACTTTATTGGTATAACTACTGTTCTTCCTTTCCTTTTTATCTTTATGCGCATGGATCAAGTTTATGAAAACGTATATAGAATGTTTTGAATTATTCATGCTAACCTGCAATTCCTGTTTTCTGCAGCATTACTGAAGGTCAGGTTAAGGAAGTAGATGGTGAACTTTCAAAATCTTTACTGGAAAACAACAAATGCTATCTATTGGATTGTGGTTCAGAGGTGTTCGTTTGGGTTGGGCGAGTAACGCAAGTGGAAGAAAGAAAAGCTGTCATGCAGGCTGCTGAGGTAGGTCTTAGGTGGGCCAAGTGGGCTGGGTAACAGGCCAAAACCAGCTAGGTTGGGTTGACCAGTAAACAAAATTTTTCATTTTATAATAATTAATACTTATTATAGTTAGTAAAACAGTATTATTACAATAGTAATTTAAATCTTGGAATTAAACGATTTAGTTAGCTGCGTGCGTTCAAAATAGGTTTTGGGTGACTTTCAACCCGTTTGACTCATTTGATCCGTTCCCCTTTTAGCTATTTTGTTGACTTGACCCGCTTGAGATATAACACAACCCAAACCAATTGATTTACAAGCAAATGGGTTGATACCGTGACCTCTAATATCAGTTACTTATTCTCACCTGTATACACTTTTAGGAAACAAGCCAAAATCGGCCCAAGTCCACTCGTGTAACTCGACTTATTCAAGGTTACGAAACACATTCATTTAAGTCAAACTTTGAGTCATGGCCATCAGGTTCAGCCCCTTCTGTTCCCGAGGAGGGTAGAGGAAAAGTAGCAGGTATATATTTTTCTTTGATATGCAATTATACTGAAAGATTTTCATTGTAGGTTATGACTTATTGTGTTATTTTCAATGTCATTAGCATTATTGAAGCAACAAGGTGTTGGCCTTAAAGGCCTTGCAAAAGCTTCTACTTCTACCGAAGAAGTCCCTCCTTTGCTTGAAGAAAACGGAAAAATCGAGGTTTGATCATATACAGTTTACGTGGCTCGTTTCTTTTTCTTGTATAAAAGCTTTATTTTTATTTTTTGTGTTGTAGGTGTGGCGGATTAATGGCAGTGCTAAAACACCAATAACAAAGGAAGACATCGGTAAATTTTACAGTGGAGATTGCTACATTGTTCTTTACACCTACCATTCTAATGAAAAGAAAGAAGATTACTACCTGTGCTGTTGGATTGGAAAAGATAGCATCGAGGTACTTGCACATGAAATGTTAATTACTTCTTGTTTTATTTGTTTTTTGTTTAGGTTTTAATCCTTGAGTGTGATATATCTTTGAGATAACATGATCATATCTTGCAACATCAGGAGGACCAGAAGATGGCTGCTCGGCTAGCTACGACAATGTTCAACTCACTGAAAGGAAGACCGATTCAAGTAGTGTATTTTTCATATCATCTTTTTTTCTTCCTATATTTGAATCTATTGTTGCAGTAATGATAAAAAAAAGTATTTTAATACAAAATCTACTATTGTTCCTTTTCAGGGTCGCGTATATCAAGGGAAAGAACCACCACAATTTGTTGCCTTCTTCCAGCCTATGGTTGTGTTGAAGGTACTTCCATTATAATTTTAATTTCTGAGTTAATTTATGATATTAAAATATATTATGGAAATGACAAATTTTATTGTTATTAGGGTGGATTAAGCTCTGGTTACAAGAATTACATTGCAGACAAAGGATTAAATGATGAAACCTATAGTTCAGAAGATGTCGCCCTCATCCAGATATCTGGAACTTCAGTGCATAATAATAAAGCTGTTCAAGTAGAAGCTGTATGATACATTTTCAAATTACTGCTTTAATTTATTTATAGGAATCATGTTTTGTATGGAATCAAACTATTATCCACATCTTTTTGAGACTTAATTGATTCAAGGCTTATTTATTATATGTGTAAATGTGTAATTATGATCTCTTTCAGGT